>CM072999.1:166398059-168798059 GCA_037038555.1 Rhynchonycteris naso | reverse complement strand
CACACACACACACACACACACATATATATATATTGTGTGTATATATGACAGAGACAGAAAGAGAGATATAGGGAGAGACAGATAGGCACAGACAGACAGGAAAGGAGATATGTTAGAGATGGAATTAAGCAAGACTTGTGGAGACAAAATACCTTGGCAAGGCAACTTTAATTACTTCTGCTGAAGGGTGTGCTGCCACTACTGAAAGCCAGCCAGAAAGCATGCGGGCACAGGGCAAATTCTGTGTTTTTTCCTAATGCAGGCCCTAGGAAGCTGGGTCTGCTCCATTGACTGGAGTGTTGACCGTACAATCTTATTTTTTCTCAATTGACTTGTTTAAATGGCTGCACCAAGGTGGAAGGGAGATGTGGGGATATCATTACCTAGGTAAGGGGGTTGAGGAATGGTCAGAAACAACCAGATGACCAGACAAAGAGTGCTAGCAGTTGGTAAACAAGTTAGCTATTTCCCATTCTAAGGAATCCAAATAAAGGAGGTTGGGAATTAGTAGAAGAAAAGAGTATAAGTTAAACATTTCCTTCAGAGAGAGATGAGAAGCACCAATTCTTTGTTGTGGTTCCTTGGTTGTTCATTAATTGCTTTCTCATACATGTTTTGACTGGGGGACTCCAGCAGGGCGAGTGACCCCTTGCTCAAGGCAATGACCTTTGGGTTCATGCCAGCAACCATAGAGTCATATCTATGATACCACGCTCAAGCGAGTGACCCTGTGCTCAAGCTAGTGAGCCCGTGCTCAAGCTGGCCACCTTAGGGTTTCGAACTTGGGTCCTCTGCATCCCATCCAATGCCATATCCACTGCATCACTGCCTGGTCAGGCAATAAAATATATTTTAAACATTACTAAATTAATTGTTTTAAAATGCCATTACACATTTTTTAAAAAATTATTTAGCAAATTAAATTTAACAGGGTGACATTGACCAATAAGAGTACATAGGTTTCAGGTAGATGTTTCTATAGTATTTGAACTGTTGATTATATTGTATACCCATCACCCAAAGTCAAATCATTTTCTGTTACTACAATTTGCTGTTATGTGAGGATAAATAGTAACACCCAAACTGACTTATATTCAAGGAGGATAATCAAACTTTAAAAAATATGGGATTCACTGCTTTGCAGTATATTATACAACACCCCACTTAAAGAATTTCTCATAAGAACTGTTCTTTTCTAATTGTGGGTGTATCAATATGGACAGAGTTCCTTTTCTACTAAAACAAGCACTCACTCTTTAGCATCTCTAGAATATAATTAATGGATCATACTCTAATGATTTATTTTCTAATGAAATTCTTTATAGTTTCTATTTTAACTGAAAGGTTATGAAAGGTTATTGCCTACTCCTGAATGATCTAGATAAGCAGAAAACAGGAAACAGAAAATATGTGGATTGAGGAAATGATATAATGGAAGAAAAGGGTAGATCAAGAAAAACAATGGTCTGAATTACTACCATTTAAATAACATAACTATATAAAAATTATATATTTATTTAAATATTTGTTAGAAATTTTAATAGAACTATGATTAAACTTCTATAGTTCACAAATATGAATTAAGTAATTTCAAATGTCTAAAAGAGAAAACCACGATATTGTCATGTATATTTTCTGTAAACCCATATATTGTTTTATTTAACAATTTTTTTTAGCTGTCTATGAAATACCACACCTTTCCTTCATGGAGTTCACTTTCTAGTAAGGGGATTAGAGACAGTTAATAAAAGGTAACGAGGCATTCACATTACCCAGTCTTAGTGCTCATAAAAAGAATTTAAATAGTCATACCTCTTGTACAAATACCAATCCAGGAAACCCAAAGTGAAATACAAATATGCAACAAGCAGGAGAGGTTCATATATAACTTTGGAACTCAAAAAGTTTAGAAAAAGTGAGACTAAATCCAAAAAATTAATTTGATTTTTAATAATCAAAATTGTGAACATAATAAATCATGTAAACAAACAGCATGAAGCAAATAAAAAATTAAAGCAAGAAAACATGTACTAGGCATTGGTTGTGTTTGGAAAAGTGAATTTTAGGAATAATCAATTTCCTTTGAAAATACTAGAAATGTATTTGTGTGGCTAGCTTACAGTCTCGTATATTCTGGAGAACTGTCGCAATGTGAAATAGACACTGATAAATGGATTATACATTTTCCACTTGAAAGGTTTTACTACTTAATTTTTTTTTAATTTTAGGAAAATTTATGTGGTATCAAAATTATTAATATTTATCAAGAACTCACCATATTCCAGACATGGTAACTGATTTGTGCATATCATCTTTTTCCAGTTTTCTAACATATCTTAGGGACTAAGTTTTATTGTCCTCACTTTAGAAACAAAGAAACAGAGGGGTAAAAAAATTGTTTAGCCATGAGTACAAAGCTTGGAAATAAAAGAGTTGTGACTCATACCCAGATTATTATGACAGCTAAGCACTATGACAAGGTATATTTACATGCTTACTGGAGACTGTTGTCAACAATATACATTAATTTGTTCAATGAACAAATACTTAATTGAGTATCTACTATATATTAAATTGCTTTTGATTCTAGCCTATAGCTGATCTAACCTTCATGACAACTAAAAAAAACACTTTTTATTATCCTGATTTTACAGAGAAGAAATTGGCTAGGAGAGGGTATAACTTACTAAGGTCTAGGGATGGCTAATGAAAGGCATGGACCAGTTTCAACCTCAGATCAGTTTTACTTCACACCATATCTTTGTATCAAAGCTTTCCATTATATCATGTTTCTTCTCACACTTGGATAGGATTAAGGAGAAAGGGAAGATAAGTAACTTCTTTTGTTTTCCTATAGAATTATGTCCTAGGTGACATTTAACAATTGTACTCTAATTTCCTCTTGTGTACTGGTCTTTCCATTCTCCTTGTATGGCTCTGGAAGTCAAAGTCATGTCTGCATTCAAGGATCTGACACATTTCTAGGCACAAAGCTGTTGCATAACACAAGTTTTATGATAGAATGTACTCGGTGAATTTTTCCAACTTAAAAATACCAAAAAAGATAAGAAAATAAGTGTGTATGGAATATTTGAGTGCAGGCTTTTTGTCTATCGGTATCGAAATAAGACAGACACCTAGAATAAAAATGAGCAATTCAGGCTGTTATTTTTACAGAATAATAGTCTCGATGAAAAGAAACAGAGACTGAAGTCCAGGCTGATTTTAGGAGAGTGGTCGCAGGAGCCCAGAGATAAACATGCATCACCAAAAGGCAGTTTGCTTTGGGCATTTACAGGAAAGATTTCCGAGGGAGTTACAAAGAACCGTGGCTTTCCTTTCTTCCCAGGCGGTGGGAGCACAAGGGGACAAAAAGATGCAGGTAGCAGGTGGTCTGAGCCTTATGTTTGCCTTTCTCTCTAAGGCACTCATCAGTTTTGTGCTCTGTAAATGCAAGCCCCTGACTGAAGAGAAGTTGAAAAGGGGAAAAGGATGGAGAAATGCCTTTCAGTACTGTCATGAAACAAGAACGCTCAGAAGAAGCAGGAGCTGGGGAGATAGTAAGAATAGAATTGGGTGTCAAAAGTTGTTGCTATGAAAACCTAATAGGAGAAAAAGAAAGTTCTTCTATAGCATGTACAATATTATTCTTATTAATGGCAATTCTTGGCATATAAATTTAAACAGTGTCACAAACTCTGGGAAAAAAAATGCTGTTCACTAGTGTTAGAAAACCAATGTATTCTAAATGCCGTGGTCAGTAAAGGTTAAAGGCAAATATTATTCACATGTTAGACTGGAAGGCTTTTGAGGACAGAGACTATGAAACATACAACTTTCTGTCTCCAGGAACCTGCACAGTGTCTGTTGAATAAAAGAATATATATCCATACGCACACAACAACAACAAATGGGAGAGATAGTAGGTATACAATTTTGAAGTATACAATAGCTTTGCTGTTCTCAGAAGCCTTAAATGGAAAGAAGCAAGAAATAAGAGTTTTTTTCTTCGCTGCTGAGATTATCCTTGAAGACACTAATCAGAAGTTAGACTTTAAGAGGTTTTCCTAAACTGAGAGAAATAGCCTCTCTTATTATATTTATAACAGCAGGGAGAAATAAAATGGAAAACAGTGAACCTGAATGAGCAACGCCTAGTATGACTGATGACAGCATAAAGGTATGAAGTCAGTGATATGATGAGAAGGATCCCTCTGAAGACTTGAAGCCTGGAAGCAGAGAGCCATTATTACAGTAAACAGTGACCAGAGTGTGGAAATTCCAAGAAAAGAAAGCCTACAAAAGTATGCAGAAGAGAGAATGTACAAGAGAAATGGAATTCATATGGGATTAATTCAGTGAACTCTAAAGAGACTTTGCAAATTTTCTGCCACAAAATAAAACAAATAAAAGAAGCACATTAAAACCTAGAAAATCAGTATTGAGAGACTAAACTAGTAAACCCTACCTAGAAAACTATTATTGACCACAAGTGAGAACACCCAAATTTAACTGATTACCAAACTGTAGCCGACAGAGAGTATGGGTTTAATATATATATTTTTAAATAAGTAAAGCTAAAATTAGTAATTATGAATTTAACTACATAAATGTTTATGTTCATCCACACTGAGTTATATTCTGATAACCCATTTTGCTTAAATGTGTAATATTGGAACTCTACTCAAGTAACAAAAGGTAAACTAAATTGGATGGACACAGGGACCATGATGTTACCAGTCAGGATGAACTAGGACCAGGCCGCCTGGATTTACCTGGATTTTGAGTCATCTGGCAGAGAGGAGGTCTGGGTTATAGTTCCGACAACTTAAAATGAGGTGACTCTACAATGACTCTTATTAACCATAAAGTAGTAGGTAGGAAAAGCAGTAGTTCGTGGGTCTCTACTAAGTAGTATAGAGGTAGTTTATCAGAAGGTAAAAGCATGAAGTGAGGTGGAAAGGCCTTTTAAAGGTGCGTCAAACACATTAAATGTTATCTGCTTCTCAAGAAAATCAGAATCAATGCTACCCCCATAAATGACTTGGAATTCATCTCAAGTGGAATAGTCAATAATTTTTTAAAGTAACAAACCTTTTTCAAAGAACTGAACCCTCTCCCTAGAAAAATACACAGAAACAAGAATTAACAAATAATTTCATGGTGTTCTGAAAGTCCTTTGAAGTGTATCCATGAACACATATGGATTCCATAGACTTAAGAGTAAAAAGCCTTGCTCCAGTGAGATTATGTCTTAAGTAAAAAGCTAAGGAACTTGAGAAAGAGAATAATTTGTATATTTGGCTATGATTTAAATTTAAAGTTGTTTCTAAGGTATGAGAATTTAATGATGTCAAAATTACACAGTTTAACTTTTGAGTCTAGAGGAAACAAAAGTTTTTTTTGTAACATTGGGATAATTTTTCTCTGAACATTTAACTGATAGTTTTGAGAGTTATGTAAACTTTTAAATAATTAAAATGTATTGCTTTCCTATAGTGCTTAAGTAAAAAATTCTCTCTTATACCAAAAGACAGAATTGAAAAAAAAAATGACAGAATTGAGTCATTTCAAAATAAATTGGAAAAAATAAAATGAAGATCACAGAGATATTTCCTCTAGGAGTAAGAGTCAGGAATGAGCAACAGAGCTAAGAAAGGGTATATACTCTCACTTAAAGAGCAATGAGAAGGAAACAACAAGAAAATTATCTAAAATAAAGATATAGTGATCTAACAGAGAGAGAGAAACAGACACAAAAATTTCAGCTTGCCTTATGTTAATTTTCGATAAACATTAAAAATAGAAAGAAAAAACATCCTATCAGAGGTACCAAAATCACCAGAGGAAGCCTAAGTCAAATAATGGAAAACTAAAATATCTTCCTACTATTGGTAACTTTTAGATTCCCTTAAAATATAGACTACAATACAACCCAATTGACGTTAATGTTAGTCATATGAGCCCCCAGAGTAGGGACTCACCCAATTATGAAAGGTGCATAACTAACCACCATGAATCACATTAGATACATTCCCAGGAGTTAGTTCCATGACCCAAAACCTTGCAAACATCCATGGAGTGAATAAATCCTGATTTATAAAGGCCAACTGTCAGGAAAAATAAGAGGTCCATTACAAATGTCCCAAATGAATCTGAGGAACAACTTGGGAACCATGTGGACAGAGGAGGCTCATTTAGCTACTGCTATTTCAAATTGCAAAATTCTGACATACAAAGAGAACCCAAATAGTTTGTTCCCTTTCTCTGTATATAATTCCAAATGATGTCAAAGAAAGAAGTCTTTCTTTAAACCATGGACAGAGGATAGAGCTTGAGGGGCAGGAAGAAAACAGTAATTTCCTTAAGCCTTTGTACTTTGTACCCTAACCATAAATACTTTTAAACCATTTCTGTAGTGTTAATATATTTATTTGTTTGCTGAAACACTATCTGTGAGTCTTTGCTATTATGCTGAATTAAATACCATCTAGTTTGGTGTTTAGATTTTAGTAAGGATAATTTCTTTCCCAGAGTGCTAGCTGGAAAAATTAATAGAAACCATTCAAAGTGGTGAAGTCAGAGCTGGCCTTGTGTGGGGAACACCATACTGTACATATAATTCTAAACCTGCTGGTCCCCTTGTTGAAAGTGACCTACTGAGCCTATTTGCTGGTATTTAAAATGTCAAAATTATATCCCAATTTCTCTGGTGTATACAAAATATATGCTTTGCTTTTTAAAAAATAAATGTCTCATAAAGAGGAAGTACTTTATATTTTATCAATTACTTACAATTTACTGTGGTTAACAGGTAGCATTCTCTCCTAAAAGTCTCTCTTTATAGATATGACTCCTTAAATGCTGTGACAGAAGAACAAGAGCTGGAGACATTGCCGGTGACTAAACAGTGAACTGTGAGGATAACCTAACAAATGCACAGAAAGGAAATACAAGAGAGGTATCTGCCCATGAATATGTTGGAAATTGATATGTTGCTATGATCCTAAACCTCTCCAGTCATGCTTCCCACATGCATGTATTTTTAGTCCTTTTTCTGTAGCTGAGTTACTGGATTAGACATTTGTACATATTAGGTGTAAGACAATTAGCAAAGTGCATTCTTATTTCATGATCTAAAAGAACATTTAAGAAATCTTTTGAGGTTTGCATTGATATTCATTTTAAAAAAGGCTGCTACGTTTAATTGATCAAGTACAATCAATATTTGATCACAATGCAACAAAAGGGGAATTACTCATGACATAGTAGAGAATAATATTTTAACATTTATTTTAAAAGGTTTTATTTATGCCAGTAATCAAGTATGAGTTTAAAATAGTCTTCAAATTTACTCTAACAATCTTTGAAAACACACTATTTTCATCAACTAGAGCAACTGTCCACATTTCCATGCTGAATCTGCTAGTTTTATGTAGACTCCCTCAATTTAAGAAAAAACAGCTTCAAAAGGAGACCTGTGCAAATTTGCACCTAAAGAGATTCTCTATTACTTGCCTCCAGTATACTATAGTTCATGTTCTTGAGATTATTAACAGATTAAAGTTATATAAAAATATTTCTGGTGTGGGGTTTTCAAAGAATAAAGGCTCTGAAGGCCACTTCTTTCTATGGCCACAGACACTTGAGAACTCGGCAGCCAAGCTTTAGCCATGGCCACAAAGGCAGGAAAAGCAGCTGGAAGGGCTTTTCTTTAAACCAAGCGGATTCCAGAACAAGTGGACCCTCTACATTTGTGAATTGGATTCAGGGTAAGAAGGTCTCCATAAAGAAAGTGAGTAGAAACTATACTAAAGTATGCTGATAATGATCATTGTGAAAATGGACTTTGATTTCTGGAAAAGCATACACAGAGAAAAAGACAACATGAAAAGTCCTGTAACCATTTAAGAAGTTAGACTTTATTTAAAAACTCCTGTAAAAGGAATTTCTATGCCCAAATGGCTTCACTTGTTAATTCTTCCAAACACTGAAGAATTAACATAAATTTTCTATCTTTTTCAGTATTAAGAGGAACATGTCCCAACTTATTTAGGTATTATGCTGACGCTAAAACCAGACAAAGGTAGTCTTTTTTAAATTGGATTTATTGGGGTAACATTGGTTAATAAAACTGTACATGTTTCAAGTGTACAACTCAACAAAACATCATCTGTACACTGCATTGTGAGCCCATCACCCAAAGTTAAGTCTCTTTCCGTCCCCATTTGTCCCTACTTTGCCCACCTCCATCCCTCCATTCTCCTTTCCCATGACTATCATGCTATTGTTCATGTCTCTGTGTTAAATATACATATTTTTTTTGCTTAATCGAGATATAGTGTTTTTTTTAAAAAAGGAAAGTAAAGCAAAGATAAAGAAGGCTACAGATAAATATATCTTATGAACTTACAAGCAATATTTTCAATTAAAAATTAAAAAATCAAATCCAACAATATATAAAAAATTTATACCCCCAAACCAAGTGGTGTCCAAGTTTGAGAGGCTGATCAAACATTCCAAAATCAATTTACCATAACCCACTATATCAATGAGATAAAGAAAAAAAATCATATAATCCTATCAATTGATGCAGAAAATGCAGTTGACATAATCCAACTTTTATTCATAATAAAAATTCTCAGAAAGCTAGAACCAGAGGGGAACTTCCCCAAATGTAAAAAGAGTACATACAAAAATCCTGCAATTATCATACTTCATGGAGAAAGATAGAATGGTTTCCACTTACGACTTGGAAGAAAGCAATGTCTGGCTTCACCATTCTTATCTAACATAGTAATGAAAATTCTGGTGTGCATAATAATGCAAAAAATAACAAATAAATAAATAAATAACATGCATCTATATTGGAAAGGAAGAAACAAAACCATTATTATTTAAAGGTTACATGATATTTTTACATAGAAAAATTCCAAGAATTCTACAAAACACCTTTTAGAACTAATAAGTGAGCTTAGTTATAGTAAAGAATAGGAGGTTAACATTCCAAAAAAGTAGTACATTTTTACAAACTAACAATAAACATATGGAAATTAAAATAAAAAACATAATATGATTTACATTTGCTCCAAAAGAAAATTGAGTATAAATCTACCAAAACATATACAAAAACTTACTTCCAAAAATTACAAAATACTGATGGCATGACCCTTGACGTAAGAGTAGTGTCTAACTCCACTGACTCTTATAATAAAAATCACAGAAAATAACCTTTGCAACCCTTTTTTACCCTTCCTGACCAAGGACATCTCTTCAACCTCAGTAATATCTAACAAAGCATTTCCAAGGTGTTTTTTCTTGTTGAATTCTGTTTAGCAGGAGACATATTCTAATGCATATAAACCCCTTAAAAGAAAAACAGGTATAAAATAGTATCTTACTAATGAGGATTATAGTCAATGTGTAAGACCACAAGTGTTAAAAACGAAAGAATTGGTGTTTGTTTTATCTCTAGGTGTTCAAAAAATACTGTGTTATTAAAGCATATGTGACAGTGTCATTTGAAAAATATATAACAAATTAAAGAGTGACTTAAGACAGATTTCCTTCTGAAAAGGTCAGCTATAGAAAAAGGGAGAGAAAAGATTTTTTACTCCCAAGATCACCAAAATAACATAATTTATTAGTCTTGATGCCAATGTGTGACGTTTTATGGTATTCATCACTAAATGTAACAAATGTAGTGAGAAAACAATGAACTTAGAAAAGAATCAGTAACAATGATAATGATAATAATAACACAGAAAACTAAAAAAATGTTGCCCTTTTACAACTAAGTATTTTACTCTGTTTTTAGGTCAGGCACTTTAAGACCAAAGGTAAAATGGCTCTAAAAAGTACTTAATTGAATATGTATAACAGCGGTGTTTAAAATATAATCTTCCAGAAAATGAATGGTCGACTATTTCTATGAAATTTGCAGGAATCTCTTTGAGGAATGTTTCCATTCTATGTATCTGATTGTCCTCCTCATGTACCTGCTTTTAAGAACTGAATATAATAAAATTTATTTATTTTAATTTTAAAGGGTCCTTTATTTTTGCAGATTATTAAGAACACATTTTTATTTTAATATAAGGGATACATATTTCAGATTAATAAATGAATAATAAACTTGTAGAAAGGGTCTGAGAGTTTATCTGAGAACATACCAGATCTTATCTTCCATAGAAAATGTATTTTATAAAACCACACACAAGACCATAAATAATGTGTTTGCGTGTCTTCAGGTTATCATATTTGAGTACATAGAGAGTCTGGACTAACCTGAGAAACTTTAGTCACATTTATTTGACTGTTAAGTTTCCCTTTCGCAGGGTTCTAGAATCTGAGAGTGGTTCCCATCCAAATGATACAGTGTTCCAGTCTTTCCTCACATTCCTCCTACTTATTCCTGGTCTCTTCCCTGGCTCCTGCTTGATCCCAAAATTATGCTGTTCTAAAAGATGTCAACATGTAGCTATTTCTGCATTTCAGTTTATGAAGGCAGCATTTCTGAAAAACAGCATGTAGTGTCAGAGCCATTTTTGTTTCAGATTTTTTTAGTAAAAGGTAAGAATAAAATAATTGAAATAATATGTCTAGAAATAATATAGAAGTTTTCCCATGTAAGTATGGGGTTGAAGTTTTGCAGAGAGATTTCTTGAGGTCTGTAAAAGGGTGTGGAGTTTCTCTGGTGGACCCAAGGACTAAGAAGAGAGAGCAAAAGAGAAAGACTGTCCCTAGAGATGAGAGGGGCTATGCAATGTGCCAGCAGGCTAGGGCCTTAAAAAGGACACAGGCAGGAAGACTTCTTCCCACCTTTGATAGAAATGGGCAGCAGATCTATAGGATATAGGAGTAAAGACGGGGCAACTGAGTTCTTAGTTTTGCTTTCTGTTAATTCTCTTATGATACCTTACAGTCTTTTCTGAAGTTTTTTAGACACAAAAGTTTAAGTTCAATAGGGCTTAAGGGAATGAAAGGTGGGGATTGGCAGGACCAAAAAATATACTGTAGTATAAAAGCAGTCAAGTGTCTGACCTGTAGTGGCACAATGGATCAAGTGTTGCCGTGGAATGCTGAGGTCACCGGTTCAGAACCCTGAGCTTGCCTGGTCAAGGCACATAGGAGAAGCAACTACAAGTTGATGCTTCCTGCTCCCCCTTCCCTTTTTGTCCATCTCTCTCTACTCTTTAAAATCAGTCAAGATAATTTCTTGCTGACTAAACAAATCACTCTACGATATAAGTCAGATACCCTCTCTGCCATTAATCTTTAAAAAGAAAAGGAAAGAAAGCAGTCAAGAGGTAGTAAGAGGAAAAGGGGTAGAAGCAAAAGAGGTAAAGGGGAGTAAGTGGTGATGGAAGGAGACTTGACTTAGAGTGGTGAACACACAGTAGAACATACAGATGATGTATTTTAGAACTGTACACCTGAAACCTATATCATTTTATTAACCAGTGTCACCCCAATGAATTCAACAGAGATTTCAAAAAGAGTTAGTAAGAAGAAATAAAAAAATTCTTGGTGGCAGTCCAGAGGGAGAGGTGACAAGCAAAGCTTGGTTTGCATTAAGCAGTCCCTCCCTAAGCATTCTTAAAAAGTCTAGAAAAAGGAGAGAATTTCTTCAGTCCTGCAGAATGGGGACTAGAGTTATTTTATTGGGGAATATTAAAAAAGATAACTCATAAGACAGGAAAGGCTAGACTGTGTTTGTGAATTATGGATTTCCAGTGGAAAAACTCAGGTTTTCTAAATCACTTCAATAATGCCACACACTTGCCTCGTTTTCAAAGGCAGTGGAAAATGAAGAGGTGAAGTACAAGCCACAGATGCCTTTGTCTGAATTTTCTGATCTCTATTTTTTAGAATTATACTGCTAATAAATATTAGGCCATATTTTATCACTTTATATTCATTTTGAAATATCCCCTAATTTTTTGTGTGCAGTATATATATTTTTTCCAACTGGTGTGATCACTTGACCCAAGGTACTGAGTCCCTCGTTGGGAGAAGAGCAACTTTCTGAAACAGGACATTTCATGGCACCGCATTTCCTGTGGCTGAAGGAGCGGGGCTTCTTTTAAGTTGAACAAACTTCATAGTCAGCAGTCTTAGAAGTATATTGGAAGATAATTTCTTGCTGACTAAACAAATCACTCTACAATATAACTCAGACACCTTCTCTGCGATTAAAACAGTTCTGGCTGCTCCAAGTACAAAAAGAGAACAGTGACCTTTCAACACTGACCAAGACAATAGATGAACAGCACTGCTGCTACCCTTGCACTTTGCAGAATAAGGAATTGGCAATGTTCCATTGAATGATCACTTCCTACATGCAATAAATCTCAGAAAAAGAAAGGATCTACATTCAGATGTTTCCGTGGCAAGCAAAGTAAACAGGTCAGATAAATTAGCAATAGCCTTTGGATCAGAGATGCACCGTCGGGATGACAAACAGTAAGTACAGTGAAACTGTCACGTTCTTCATTCCCCAAATACTCTTAACAAATTCCTCCCACCTTGCCTTATTTACATCATTCTGTCTCAGAGTCTTCCATTCCCCACAAACACCAAACCCATTTTTAAAAATATTCTTTAATTCTTCCCCATCTTACAGTTACCTCATGAAGCCTCCTTCAAATAATCAAACTCACAATAATTTTATACCCTTTTTAGCACTAACTTCTATTATTTACATTGTTAATTAGATTACCCAAGATCTATAATGTTCCTGTACAACAACCGAAAAATACTAGTCATCTATTTTTCCCCCAACATCTCCCCTGCCAAAGACCACTGGGTTAAGTTTCAAAGCCTTCATAAAATCATTAGTTCTCTCTTCACCTCACTTCCCTAATGGCATATAGCATAGGCTACCATATGTGTGTATTCTGGCTGACTAAGAATCATTTTATGTTCTTTTTCTTCTCATATACCTACCACAGTGCTATGCACATATGAAGTAAAGTACTTTAATTATTCATTTATGGAGTTTCCAATCCCATCATGTTACTGGATTGAAGAGAAGTGTTGAACCAATTGTTGCCATAGATCAGCATCAGTTTTTTAATCTGATGCCACCCATGAGATGAAACAATTTCTGAGTAATGTGAAAATGGGCATTCACTTGTGGCTTGTGCCATAAAGCTCTGTGTCAAATAGAAACTGTGTTTCAAGTCTGTATTCAAATTTCAGTTACATTTTATTCAAGTTTATCTCTAAGTTCTCATCATTGGACCTTTGGGCATATATTCATAAACCCTTATAAAATATATTAAAAATTCTAGGAAAACAGATCTATATCAGGGTTAGACTTGCTCAGCCCTGAGAAGGACCTCCTTAGAAGCTCTTCTTAGGAAGCCCAGAAGTCCCAACAGGATTCTCTTTTATTCTTAACGAAGTGCTAGAATTTACTGGAATAAATGGATGTCAGAAATTCTGGCATTATACATTTCCACCAGTCCTGATGGTGAGTTCTTTCATCTATACGACGAGCAAAATACTGGGGAGACGGGACTGTTTGTTTAATGTAATAGATTCTTCATCTTCTACCACCAGTTTGAATTAAATATTTTAAAGAAATATTTTAGAGCAGAGAAATGTGTAGACTTTAAGACACTGCTATTGTTCATTGTGGACTAATACCATTGTTGTTGCCACTTTTGTGAAACTACTATTAGTCACATGGAAGCTTAGTGAAGTAGAGAAAATAAAAATTATGTATGTGTGCAGTTGATATGCCAGAAAATCTAGATCATTCCACCAAAAAAAAAACAAAACAAAATGTAAAATGTATTAGTTTAATTTCTGATTTTTTTTTATTTAGAAAATTAATTTTAACAGAGTGACATTGATCAATTAGAGTACATAGATTCAGAGAAAACATCTCCAGGTCATTTTGACATTTGATTATGTTGTATACCCATCACCCAAAGTCAAATCGTCTTTTGTCACCTTCTATTTGGTTTTCTTTGTGCCCTTCTCCCAACCCCCTCCCTTTTCTCCCTCCTCCACCCCTGGTAACCACCACACTCTTGTCCATGTCCATGAGTCTCAATTTTGTGTCCAACTTATGTATGGAATCATACAGTTCTCAGTTTTTTCTAATTTACTTATTTCATTCAGTATAATGTTATCAAGGTCAATCCATGTTGTCATAAATGATCTGATGTCATAATTTCTTATGGCTGAGTAGTATTCCATAGTATATATGTACCTCATCTTCTTTATTCAATACTCTATTGAAGGGCTTTTGGTTGTTTCCATGTCTTGGCCACTGTGAACAATGCTGCAATGAACATGGGGCTGCATGTGCCTTTACGTACCAATGTTTTTGAGTTTTGGGGGTATACACCCAGTAGAGAGATTGCTGGGTCATATGGTAGTTCTAGTTTTAGTTTTTTGAGGAACCACCATCCTTTTTTCCGTAATGGTTGTACTACTTTACATTCCTACCAACAGTGGATGAGGGGTCCTTTTTCTCCACATCCTCTCCAACACTTTTTATTACGTGTCTTGTTGATAATAGCTAATCTAACAGGTGTGAGGTGGTATCTCATGGTAGTTTTGATTTGCATTTTCTCTAGTAGCTAGTGAAGATGGGCATCTTTTCATATATCTGTTGAACATTTGTATATCTTCTGTTCATGTCCCCTTCCCATTTTTTTATTGGATTGTTTGCTTGTTTGTTGTTGAGTTTTGTGAGTTCTTTGCATATTTTAAATATTAGGCCCTTATCTGAGCTATTGTTTGAAAATATCATGTCCCATTTAGTTGGCTGTCTGTTTGTGTTGTTGCCAGTTTCTCTTGTTGTGCAAAAGCTTCTTAGTCTGATGGAGTCCCATTAATTTATCTTTGCCTTCACTTCCCTTGACTTTGGAGTCAAATTCATAAAATGCTCTTTATGGCCAAGGTCCATGAGTTTAGTAACTATGTCTTATTCTATGTAATTTATTGTTTCAGCTCTTATATTTAGGTCTTTGATCCATTTTGAATTAATTTTAGTACAAGGGGAGAAACTAGTCGAGTTTCATTTTTTTCATGTGGCTTTCCAGTTTTCCCAGCACCACTTGTTGAAGAGGCTTTCTTTTCTCCATTGTGTGTTGTTGGCTTCTTTATCAAAGATGATTTGACCATATATATGTGGTTTTATTTGGGCTCTCATTCTGTTCCATTGGTCTGAGTGTTTATTTTTTGCCAATACCATGCTGTTTTGATTATCATGGCTCTATAATATAATTTGAAGTCAGGTATTGTAATGCCCCCAGTTTTGTTCTTTTTCCTTAAGATTACTTTGGCTATTCAGGGTCTTTATAGCTCCATATAAACCTGATGATTTTTTGTTCAATTTCTTTAAAAAATGACATTGAAATTTTGATGGGAATTGCATCAAATTTGCATATCACTTTGGGTAATATGGTCATTTTGACTATATTTATTCTTCCTATCCAGGAACAAGGAATATTTTTCCATTTCATTGTATCTTTTTTGATTTTCCTTAACAATGCTTTGTAGTTTTCATTATATAGGTCCTTTACATTCTTTGTTATGTCTATTCCTAGGTATTTTATTTTTTTGTTGCAACCATAAAAAAAATATTTTTTGAGTTTGTTTTCTGATGTTTCATTGTCGGCATGTAGGAAAGCAATAGATTTCTGTATATTAATTTTGTATCCTGTGACTTTACTGTATTGGTTTATTGTTTCTAGTAGTCTTTTTGTGGAGTCTGAGGTTTTTGATGTATAGGATTATATCATCTGCAAAAAGTGAAACCTTTACTTCTTTCCCAATATGAATGCCTTTTATTTCTTTTTCTTGTCTGATTTAATTTCTGAAATTTTTAGATGATGAAATTTGTGCAGATCAGGGCTTCATAAAAAATAAAAGGGTGCAGTTTATAAGCTTCAGGACAAATACAAGGCCTGATGGTCTCCCAGAATAAACACAAGATAAGGAAGTAATGTAACTGCACTGTTTAGCCTCATTGGTACCCACTGTGGGCAAAAAAAGGGGACACATACTAAACCTGACGAGCTCAGGTGAGGCCTGCATGGCTGCCTCACAAACTCAGAGACAGAAAGTAGCTACATGGGATGATCTGAAAAACTTCATTAAAAGTGAGTCATGGTAGGTAGTCACATATCAGGCCAGTATCTTCTTGACAAAGGTCAATCTTTACCTTAAATGAGCCTGTCAATTGTATTTCTGCATCTACAAAAACATACCAGTGAATTACCAGAGTTATTCCCTTTTTCCAGACCTCTCAGTAAACAGTCTCCCACGAGAGCGTAGACTACAGAGCCTCACATTGTTATCTTATTGTCCCACATCTCATCTGTGTCCTATAAGTGTTCATTGTTAACAATCCTGCACCCACCAATGTAAAAGGAGCACGTGTCTCTCTGTTTTACTCTTCATCCAACCTCAGAGGTTTCCCCACTTTGCTTTCTCACACCTTTCTAATCTACCACCAATGGATTTCATGCAACCTTCCTTATGTCTACTTCTTAATTTTTTATATTAAACATTTTATTGAATTTATTTTAGGATGACATTGGATAATAACATTATACAGGTGTACAATTCTACAATAATTCATCTCTGACTCCTCTGACTGTAATGTATTAAACAGGTGCAAAACTGTTATTCTCTGGAGCATTTTCTCAATGCAATTGAGATTTTATTTCCTGGCAATTGTCATCAGTTTGGCTCAAATAAACTCATAAAAGTTCTTTGGACTTTTCTTACATCAACACCATTGATTAATTTTTAATTTTTTTTTCTTTCCCATAAATATTTCTTCTAAGCTTGTATCCCTGTGTCCTCAGATGACATTATCTACCTCTGCCAATCATGTGTCCACAGTAACGCCATCCCTCCAAGTGTACACTTGCCAAAGCTCAGGGATGGGGCTGTGCTGTCTGTAATTTGTGCGGCATTTGAAGCTTGATCCCTGCTATAGTCTTCAGAGACACATTTGTTGATACACAATTGAATAATGCCACTGAACAACTGCTTTTCTAGAGAATATAGTCCATAACAGAATTTCTTAAATTCACATTTTCAATTATTTGCTTCAGAGACATACAGATTCACTTTCTTGCTCTATTAACTACCCCTTGCCATGCCTTTGACACTGTAAAACTGGCTTAGTCAAAGAGAAATTACATCTATACCTTTACACTCTTGGTGTACTCGGGAGTTTCAGAGTATAAAATTTACTTTTTAAGTACACCTTTTAAAATGACTAAAATGTGGTGAAACAGTCCTCAAATGCAACATGACAGCTGGACAGAAAACTTTGCTAGCATGATTGATGAGTCCTTTATTTTTTCCTCTGTGAATGACTGCTGATCATAATCACTTTTATAGCCTGGCTGCAACAAAAAGGATTATTTCTTTTGTCCTGGAATCTCAAGATGAGCATATTTGTTCAGAGAATGAAGGGGACCAAATGAGACCAAGCTACTAGGGCATAATAAATTCCCAGCAATCACAAGCCAATGTTCTTTAATTTTTAAGACACTATCAAGTTTAAATATTCTGATCCTCTCATGCTAGCTCCCTGATCCTTTTGTCCTTATTGAATTAACTGCCTTTCCTTTTACATTGTCTCCCGAGGGGACTTCAATTTAAATCTTTTCAGTTTAATTCCATTAATTGGCATATTGTCTGGTCTCATGTTCTCCTCCTGGGTCTTGAACTTATGTTCCCTTCAGTTCTTAAACTCCTTAGCTATATTTTTCAGCTTTGAATGACAACTTGCTCCATCTGTACACAAAGCATGTGCACGCTTATCTTTCACTTCCAGGCTCATGCTTAACAATGAATTCACAATCCTGGCAGTTTACCGGCCCATTCAGTAAATCCAAGAGCAGAATTCCTTGCTTTTAAAGCCATCGCACTGAAATCCAGGGGTGTTGCTTTACTAATTTGAGCATAATTTAAGAGTTAGCAATTCTAAAATATGCCAAATAGAGCAAAAGTATATGTCATTTATCCTTTTAGGTCTTCTTGCTCAGGAAATAAGACAGATCTGAGGTCACAATACCAGGGTTTATAGCTCATCTTCATCATTTATTAACTAGGTAATCTTGGGCAGATATTTCTCTAACCCTCAATATTCTTTTCTATAAGATAGGAGTAAACATAACAATTAATTCTAAAACACAGTTGTGATTAGACTTAATGAGATAATCCTTATAGAATACATAATATAATATCTGGCACATGGTAAATAAGCAATACTAGTTATCATTATCATCATTACTATTGAAGTACCATCGCACCTATTGGTGGTGTATTTATATTCTTGCTGTAAAGCACATCTAAATCAAACCTTATCTGAGACCTCAGATTCCACATGGAGATTGTCAATTTGGGAGATAAGCTTTGTAAAATTTATTTGTCACTGTGAACAATAAAAGGGCCACATAATAAACTTCACTCATTCATGGGAGGCCTGCATTGTGATCCTTACAAACTCTGAGACAGAAAATAACCACACAGGATAATCTGGACATAATAATGTCTAACTAAAAGTGGTTTGAGGCGGTAGTCATATTCTGAGCCTCTCGCTTCTTTGACAAAGGTCAATCTTTACCTTCATTAACTCAACCTATCTGTTATCTTTTTACATCTAAGATAACAGACCCTTAGAATGTCACAATAATCTTCTTTCAGACCTCAGGCTACAATGTCACTCCAAACCAGGAGACCTCAGAAACCCTCATTGTTATCTTTTTCTTTCACACCAGGTCTCATGTGCTGCAAATGTTCATTGTCAACAATTCTGCACCCACGAATGTAAAAGAAGCACATGCCTCTCTGTTTCACTCTTTATCCAATCTCAGAGATTTCCCGACTTTGCTTTCTCCTGCCGCCCTCATTAACCACCAATGGGTTTTATGTAACCATCATGCTTCCTCCTTCAATTCTAATGTATAAAATAAGCTGTAAAATTGCCATTGTCCAGAGCATTTTCTCAAGCTGTTCAGATTTTGCTTCCCAGCACTTGTCATCAGGTTGGCTCAAATAAACCCATAAAAATTCTTACAGATATGTATGTTTCTTACATCCACATCACTTATTTCATACCACTATTGTACTCTACCATGCTTTTTAATTAAACTGGGAGTTCCTTACATAAAAAGACCACATCAGGCCTCTTTACAAACCCAGGCTCAGAAAAATGCCCTCCTCCCCCAGAAAAGATAATATAACCATTTATTATCAACAATAATTATATGAGAAATCAGATTTTAAATTCATCTTATTTTGAGGAAGAGGCCAAAATTAAAAGCAGATAGCATTTATTGCAAATAATCGAGCTAATTAGAGGGGAAAACTTAGGACAAGAAGAGGAGAAATGAACTGATGTCTGGGCCAGCCTTGATTACCCATAGATGATAAAGATAATAATTAAGTGATAAACACAGATCATAATGTCAAAATCCTCACAAAATTTCACTTAATTAAATAATCTTATTGCACTTAATTATCAAATACTTTTAAAATGGATTTGGAACAGAGTGTTTCAGAAAACAACCCATGAAAAAGAGTGATAGCCAGTCACTGATAATTGTCAGGTACTTCAGTGATAACATATTAAAACAGGATGCCAAGCTATGTTTATCACTTGGACTATAAAAATGATTTTAATGGACAGTGCCGATCCCACCCACTCCTGCTCTGAACTGCTCCCTAGCTATCCCCTTACTCCCTCTCCTTTACCACACTAGCCTCTTACACTTCCAGAACTTCTTTTCATTTGGCTGGACTTCTCTTCCTCTAGATCAGTGGTTCTTAATCTTTTTTGAGGTATCGAACCCACCAGTTTCATATGCGCATTCACTGAACCCTTCTTTAGTGATAAATAAAATATGATTTTTTTTCCAAATTCAAGACATAGGTATATGTTTTTTTACTGGTGCACAAAATGAGCCATGCAGGAACATCATCACCTTGCTAAAAGAACAAAACCAACAAAATGCATGAACTCACAACAAATTACGGTATTACTTTATTCTGGCCTCGGCGGCAGAGGCTTCTCCGAACCCCTGATACCGACTTATCGAACCCCTAGGGTTCGATAGAACCCAGATTAAGAACCACTGCTCTAGATAATGTATAGTTTCTTCCCACCTTTCACTCACGCCTTCATCCAACACCTCCATTTTCAAGGATGTCTTTCTTAATCAACTTAAAATTACTACTTCACCCTCACTTTGACCCTTGCCTTTATTGCACTTCTTATACCCATCTTTGGCACCTCACCTTCTTATCTTCTAAAGTCCTATGTGATTTTGTTACCAGATGGAAAGAGTCTGTTTGCCAGTGCTCATCAAAGCTCAATGAGACACGAACAGGAGTCTGCAGCCAAGAAAGAAAGAATTTATTAAGGAGATGGCGCCATGCCCGGAGTCAGAGGTAGCTCATGCTCAGAGACCTGGCTCCCTAGCGGCTTCCAGAACATGGATTATATAGGGAAAATCGTTAACCATGGTGACTAATTAAGTTAAGATCACAGTCTCTACTGATTGGTTGGTGCTAAGATAAAGAGTAATTGATCACTGTATTTGGTCCTGATGTCAGTTATAAAGTTGTTCTGATTTTGCAAGGGTGTGTGTATGTGTGTGGGTGTGTGTGTTCTGCTTTCTGGAGTCTGGAACTAAAACATAACTGAGGTCAAGATAATATGTTTAATTTGATTGAAAATTCTATCTCAATGCTGACTGGAGCCTTATTGTCCTAAGGGTTTAATGATTCAGCAAGGGAGAGGGTGATGGGTGAGTTAGAGCTCTGGGTGAGGACAGTTTGAACAACAACAACAACAATAAAATCAAAGTAAAAGGCCAAATTAAAGAAAATAAGGTTTCTGCACAGTTATAATTCCCCCTGTTCTTTTGACCTTTCCTCAGTCTTGAGGAATATAGGGCAACGGGTTCGAGGTTCTGTCAAGAGGGACAATTAGCTTGTAAGATGTAGTCAGATTTGTCTGTCCATTGTGCACTTCTTATCTGGTTCTTACAATCTCACATGCCCACCTCTTCTGTGATGGTCCCTGATCTTAGAGGGGGGACATTTTAGGAGTTCAATTTATAATCAGGAATCATAACAATGGGAGAAGCAGCAGATCAGGATACCTGTACCTTAAGTAGTAATCAGAGAAAACCATAAATTAGTCACTGAGTCTTTAAGACAACTGGTTAAGCAAACCTCCAGATGAGAGGCTCAGAGCTTCACTTTTGCTAGAATAAAGGCAGGCAGTTACAATCTGACAAGTTCCCCTGGTGCGCAGTCTAACCATCCCTGAGGAACATCCTGACACCAAGCAAGTACTCTGTGTGGGTTACATAGTATCAGTCTCCAGAATCATCTAGGCATGAGTTGTGACTTCACTGAAGTTGACATTATGTTGTCTACCTGCAATCTACAATTGCAAGGCTCAGAAAAAAAAATAGTTTTGGTTCTCAATAATCCAAAGCACAGGATGGGAGAAGAATGAAACACTAGTTCAGAGGTCTGTAGCCAAACACTGCCATTAAAAAAAAGTCAAGATCCAGTCCGGTCCACAGGTGAAATATAAGAAACAGTATTAAAGACAATGAACTGATCTAGAATCTAATCTTGACAATTGGACATTATGGTTTCTATTGAAACAATTTTTCTCTCTAAAACTGCTCTCATTTTATCAAAGCTAGCAAAGTTAAGATTAATTTATTATATAAATCCAGTTTCAATAAATTTGGCCTCTTATTGCATAAGTAAGACAAGAATAGTAATGGCTCATACAGGTTCTTTTAAATGCTTTGCCGGAATTTTATGAGGAATTTCCAGATTGAAATTTAATTAGTCTCTCAGGGCTAAGTAGCCAAGCCATAAGCACTTGCTAACAGTACTCACCTGTGATACCTATTGATTAGGGTAAATTTATCAGGTTCTTGATGTTCCACCATATATCTTGAAGACAGCTGACCAGGTGATGGTGCCACTGCACCATCCTCGACCTGGGATGCTGAGGACTCAGGTTCAAACCCCTGAGGTCACTGCCTTGAGTGCAGGCTCATCTGGCTTGAGTGCGGGATCACCAGCTTGTGCACGGGATCATACACATGACCCCATGTTGCTGGCTTGTGCCCAAAGGTTGCTGGCTTAGGCCCAAGGTTTCTGGCTTGAGCAAGGGGTCACTGGCTCAGCTGGAGCCCCCTGGTCAAGGTACGTATGAGAAGCAATCAATGAACAACTAAAAGTGCCACAACTACAAGTTAATACTTCTCATCTCTCTCCTTTCTTGTCTCTTTTTCTGCCTCTCTCTCTTGCTCACTAAAAAACAAAATAAAAAGAAAAGGCTGTCTTAAAGGCAACCTCTATTCCCTACCTGGATAGACTGCTATGAACCATATAACTAGGACTCTAGGCAATTTTTTGAAGGAACTTTTGTTGGCTTCCAATTTCAATCTTAATTCCTTAATTAAGAGACATCTAGAGTCCATGTATGTCTCTCTTAATCATGACATTCCCAGTCAAGGTGTTGGTACTAAACCAATTTCTAATTGTGTCCCTGCTTAAAAGTAATATATTCTTATTGAATTTATGTAAACAATCACATTGCCATGGAAATAATAATACTCATTTAGAATCTTCAGTTTTCTAGAAGGATCAAGTAGGCAGAAAAATATAAATGTTTCAGGATTGCTTACAAAGGTACAATTTACTATTGCTTGAAGTTAGAGGCAGTTTAAGTGAAAACAAGTTTCCTTATGTCTAAAAATCAAAAAGAAGTTAAAAATTAGCAACATTTTTAACAAAAGGATATAGAAACTATCATCCTCAATTCATTCAGTCCCGCACAAGTGATTCTTGTCTGTTGCTCTCATTTTATCCTTGCCAGCAATTCATGAATCCAGTTATCCTCAGAGCTTCATAAATCTTCAGCCAGTTTAAAGGTATGAACTTAAAGCTTATTTTTAGAAACTCTGTTTTAGAGTAAGTTAGAGCCCTTTATACATATTTTTGGAGATAAAACATACTTGCAAAAGCATAAGAGTGAAACTGACTCTAAATGACAAAAGAAAACCCACAACTTAAAATGACATGGTTATAGATCTGAGAATAATGCAATTGACAAAGAACTTTGCTTTTCTCTAACATAGCATTTTAAGATAGCAAGAATTACTAATGAATACTGTATCAGGACTTTGTAGACTCTTGAAGATTCTTTTATTTATTTATTTTTGACAGAAACAGAGAGAGTCAGAGAGAAGGACAGATAGGGATAGACAGAAAGGAAGGGAGAGAGATGAGAAGCATCAGTTCTTTGTTGTAGCACCTTAGTTGTTCAATGATTCTTTTTTCATATGTGCCTTGACCAGGGCAGGGAAAGGAGGGGCTACAGCAAAGCGAGTGACCCCTTGCTCAAGTCAGTAACCTTGGCTCAAGCCAACAACCTTGAATTTCAAGCCAACGACCTTTGGGCTCAAGACAACGACCATGGAGTCATGTCTACGATCCCACACTCAAGCCAGCAACCCTGTACTCAAGCTGGTGAGTCCATGCTCAAGCCAGTGAACTCGGGGCTTTGATCTGGGTACTCTGCTCCCCAGTCCAACACTCTATCTACTGTGCCACCACATGGTCAAGCAACTCCTGGAGATTTTAACATAATCTTCAATATATAATATTCATTTAATAACAATATATACATAAAAATACAACATGACTTCCTTAGTTGAAAATGTTTCCCATGCATTCATACATACAAAATGATCCTAATTAGCTCAAAACCTCCCCTTGCAAGAGGGAATAAGAAACTCTTTGAGGTGTTCCAGGGGCTCATTGTAACAACCCAAAACCATTTCTTGATTAAGAAAAGTTCTCCTGTTAATATTTGGACTGCAGAAGTTTATAAAACACACTTGACCAAAAAATTATATATCATTATAAAGCAATATTAAATTATGTATTTTGCCAAGGTGATAATAAAAAGGTATTAAATAAAATGCACGTTAGCAAACTTTAGTTTTTAAGATTAAAAAAAGTGTTTTGTTAAATAATTAATGACCTAACCAAGACAATAGAAAACAAACTATTTTAATAAAACAGAATCTTTGATTTCTGGGAAGAAAATTTTCTATCACATTTTTTTTCCAATGCTGTTCTATCATATCTTACCTGGAATAGAAACTAGAAAAAAACTATTTTTCTTAAAAGAATCAAATTCTCATTTTGTATTACTTCTGATATTTAAATGTATTTACTTAGCTTCACCAGGCGGTGATGCAGTAGATAGATCGTTGACCTGAAACACTGAAGATCCAGGTTCGAAACCCCGAAGTTGCTGGCTTGAGCATGGTATCATAGACATAATCCCATGGTCACTGACTTGAGCCCAAAGGTTGCTGGCTTGAAGCCCAAGGTCACTGGTTTGAGTCAAAGGTAGCTGGCTTGAGCAAGGGGTCACTCGCCCTGCTGTAGCCCCCCTGTTCAAGGCACATATGAGAAAGCAGTCAATGACAACTAAGGTGCAGCAACAAAGAGTTTACCAGCCAGCCTTTTTGTCTGTTTGTTCCTGTCTGTTCATCTCTCTGTCTCTGTTACACACAAAAGAAATAGATAAATAAATAAATAAGAAACCATTAAAATTTTTTTTCTCATAGCACAATTTTTTTTTAATGTGGCATAAGTCATGATTACAATTGGAACCAAATATCTTCTCTATAACAAGCAGAGAGTAGATAAACCTATCTTCACTAATGGTCTAAACATTTAATGACTATCCATTATTTTAAAACTTTGTTTCCCATTACCAAAGAGATTTATAAAACCATTTAAGTGCTAAATAAATAATTATTGTTAAAGAGTTAACCTAAAAGAAACTTTTCATTTAATTTACATTTGCTTAATTTATTTGCTTCTAACAATTAAGTTTAGATTACTTATAAAGATTTCATTATACTGTTATTTTTCTTTCTGACAACTTTGCAACAAAGATAACATAAACTTATTTAACTAATAAACCACAGCAGAATAAATGTCCTATGTAATGCTGATAATTTTAAACTTATGCCTAATTAACCAAACCAAACTGAACTCAAGCAGCTTTAATGTCAAATACTTTCCCAGATCATGTGATTGTGAAAAGCACTATAGGGTGAGTTTCTGGTATATTTTTGAGAATTCCCACAGAAGTGCTTGTTTATTTAAGCCAATTTAAAAGAGTTTTTTGGGTTTTTTTTCCAATGAACAATGGTATCTGGAGGTAGAAAATACCACAATGCACATGAACACACAGAGAGACATAAACAGAGATCTTTTAGGCATGAGATGGGCAGCATACAGCAAAACTCACTTATTTAGAAAGGAGCAGCTGAAATAATTTAAATTGATTTGTTCAGATGGCTATAGTTATTTTGTTTTGTTGCTTTTTTACTAATATTCATGGAAAAAGCACTTCAGGTCTGTATTTGTCCTTGGTAAGTATGTCTTGGAGCCACAGAAGCAGTTTGTGCTTTCAAAAAATGCAACACATCTTCAGTCTTAGAGATTGAGAATGATAAAAAGATAGGTGGACTTAAATTGCTTCTAGAGCTGCAATATTGGTTCCATAAAGATTTGTAAGAAGTGGACAACTGCTCTCAAAATTGGCTTGAAACTCAAGTGACATCATAGGTTGACCTTCTTGTCTAACTACGTAATCTCTAATGTGTTTTTTTTCCTCGAGGCATATACTTTTTTTTTCTTTTTAGCTTAGGGAGGGAACTCAAAACTGAAATTCATATCAGACTCTGAAGGTAGGTTTAAATTTGGTCAAATTTCTCATCCAAAAATTATTAAATCTTTTCAAATGTCAGGTTTTGGCTGAGACAAATAATAATTATTTCTGGCATTATTAAGCAATTTCATGGACCCAAGAGGGTTCAAACACCCTCTAGCACAGTGGTTCTTAACCTGGGTTCTATCAAACCATAGGGGCTCGATGAGTTGGTCTCAGGGGTTCGGAGAAGCCTCTGCTGCAGAGGCCAGAAGAAAGTAATACCGTAATTTGTTGTGAGTTCATGCACTTTGTTGGTTTTGTTCTTAGAACAAGGTGATGTTCGTGCACGTCTCATTTTGTGCACCAGTAAAAAAACATATACCTATGTCTTGAATTTGGAAAAAAAATCATATTTTATTTATCACTAAAGAAGGGTTTAGTGAATGCGCATATGAAACTGGTGGGTTCGGTACCTCAAAAAAGGTTAAGAACCACTGCTCTAGAATCTTTCCCTCTGATGGCCGAAAGAAAGAGCAAACAACCTTCATGTCCCACCTCCCCAGTGAGACACATGTCTACTTCTACAACACAATCAGGTAAAAGAGATGCCATTGGCAGTAATTGCAGTTGACATGACTTTAACATAAAGCCTGTTCAAAGCCTGTTCATTTTCCTTGCATTTAATCTGAGTCGGGGCTTCATCAATGGGTTTGGGTACCACAGTTCAGAAATTCCTACATCAAGAAGTTCTAGAACTTTTCCTTTTTTATCCCAATTATTTCACACATTCTTGATAAAGAGGCTTTGGGGTCCCCAGGAGAGATCAAGCCAGGGGAGCCTGGCCCTGTTATGACTCTTTAGATTTTACCAGCCTGACTTTTGCCCAAGCAATTGCTGGTTAGGTTTCTCATTGTAATATTTTCCTCCCGACTTTCAAATTTCCCTGCGTTGTTGTAAATAGGGCAGACCTGTTTGTGGCCCTTTAATCTCACGGGGTTTGTTTGGCCTGATTTAACCTCTGGTAGTACTACTGTACTAAAACCTTTGTTTTCAACCTCGTTACTATCTACTTAATTAGCCCAATTATTTTCTTCCTTGGTTCCTAGCTAAATTTACTCCAGTTCTGTAAGATACAGCCCAGGGAGCTGCACTGAGGTACAGAGATGGAATTACTCATGTTCCTGAGGTCTTTTTCAAAGCAAGTACTTATTTTTAGCTTGAGCAATGTTAAATAAGTCATAGGCTTAGACAGTTTCCATAAAAGAATAATCTGGGAACAAACAGTTGTAAGATCTAACAATTCTGTAACCCTTAGTTTTGCTAAAGTTTGGCCAGCAAGGAGTCAGACACAACAGACAGGGCAGTAGAAGGAGCTGGGGGTTCCATTCTGCCAGCTCTCCCTGAACCACTCTGCATGGAGGTGAGGAGAACAGTGCCTGGTGTCTGGCCCGCAAGCTTCCTCTGCCCCCTCCTTCAGGGCCCGTAGAAATGCGGACAGACTGGCCGCCTTCTCATAATATGAAGCACAGACTTAACAGTAACAAATGCAGCCGCAAGCAGACTGACAAACAAAATTTCTCCCTTAGGTTCCCACCGAGTTTCTGCGGAGTCCAGGAGAGGGAGATGGAACCACGGTTTCTCGAGAACCGATTCCCTCCCTGATTCCATTCCGGTTTCCCTGAGTCTCAGATCAGGGTGGATTTCCTGGGGTCCTCACCCACAAAACCTTACCATAAAAAGGCTTCAATTTTCAAAACAAGAGCAAATTCTAAATTACAGCCTTTTAAATTCTTTGTTTCTTTGTGCTGCGAACAACAAGGAAAGGTCAGGGACTCCTGGTCATGGGCTGCTGTTCAGCCTCCGCCTCCAACACAACACGTCTGTGCAGCTACAAAGTGGGGGCCTTGTCTCAAGCCATGGGCCAGGGGTCCCTGTATCCACAGGGAAAAGGAAGGCCTCATGTTGGGCACCAACATTTATAGCAGACTGAAGAGAGCCATTTGCCTGTACTCATTGAAACCCAATAAGACACAAACAGGAGTTTGCAGCCAAGAAAGTTAGGCTTAGTAAGAAGATGGTCTGATGCCCAGAGACACAGGTAGCTCATGCCCAAAGAACCAGTCTAGGGTTTCCAGGGGATGGATTATATAGGTGACTACTAGGGTTAAGGCTGTGATCTCTGGTGATTGGCTGGTGATAGGGTAAGAGGAAATTGATCATTGCATTTGGTCCTGATATCAGCCATGGAGTTGCTCTGTACTATTTCACAATGATTTGTTGTGTGGGATCATTCTGCTTTCCTGAGTCTGGAGCTAAAGCACAACTAAGGCCAAGATATTATGTTTAGTTTAATTGAAAACTTTGTCTCAATAGTTAATAGACCCGGAACTTTCTTTCTAAGACTACTGGATGCCAACCAGAACCTCATTGTTCTGAGGGCTTAGTGATTCAGCAAGGGAGGTGGGTAAGTCAGAGCACTAGATGAGGCCAGTTTGAATCAAGAGGAAAAAATCAAAATAAAAGTCCAGATAAAGAAAACAAGGTTTCTGCATGAGTACAATGTTCTTGTTTGTTATCTCTATCTCTTCTCTCTCTTAGAAAGTAAGCTTCATGTAGGCAGATATTTTTGGTCGCCTTTGTCCACTGCAGTCTAAGTAGTACTGGGTATAGAGTTAGTGCTTAGTAAATACTTTTGAATCCATAAATAAATGAATGAATGGATTGCAGTGATGACTAATATAGTAATTAGGCAATATGAAATCTTGAGTACCCTTGGTTGGTAAACACAACCTTGAGTTTAAATGAGTGCTTTTTTCATGAGTTACATGCTATCAGTCATTGAATGCTCAGCAGGCTGAATTTAGTTAGAGGTTATATTACATGAAAACCTGTACTTTTAAATGTTAGTTTAGAAAACTATCTTAAAACCTGTAACTTTTTTCAGACAATTCATATGTAGTGGGTACTTCTGGGGAGGATTTGTGATTATATAGCAATTGTGCATTTGGTTAGAAAACGTGTCTGATCATGACCTTGCACAAAAGGACATATTTTAGACCATTTAATAAGTAAAATATATCTGCATTTAAATGGTTTTTATACAAAAGAAAAAAAGTTAAAGGAAACGGTTTCTAAATATAAATCCATTGCCCAAGTGACTTGGCTGCCGTTTTATGATCAACAGTAAAAGCTGTCATATCGTTTGTCAATTATACACAAACTGGAAGGTCTTCAAGAAGGTCTTCTCACAAAGGGCTCACAAGAAGTCTACATTAGATGTTTCAAAGAGCAGCTAATTAATAAGTGTCTGGTAAGGAAAGACTGACATTAATGTAAATTAATGACATTATAGAATACAGTTACAATCTGCAATTGAGGATTTACATAATCAGTCATAGTCCCCTGTTGCCTCTCAGGTCCCTAATGTGCAGTTTTAAGACAGGCTAATGCATATTTATTCATTAAAAAAGCTTCAACGCTTTCCTTAAGAGAGAGTATGGGTCTCTGATTGAATTGAATTATATTTTTATTATACCAGCAGGTATTTGCTTCACAGATTGGCAGTAAGGTACATAAATTCAAAGATGTAAATTAAAAGTAGATTATTTAGGAAAGCCTTTGTGTTTCTTATTTGCCTTGTAAAGATAGCTTATGATCTACTAAAACATCATCATAATTAGAGGCTCAGTTGGGACAGGGTCTTAGATCTGTATTTGCCTTGGATTACGTAAAATGACTGTGAAGAGTATCTTTGGCAAGCAAGGGGCAGACAGAGGATGGGAAGCGGGAAAGAAGAGATAAATCTGTTGCCTTTTATTTGGTCATAAAAACACAGCAGTCTCAAAGCAAAGCACCAGCAGTGATAAGAATAAATTATTCCAGGTCCTAGATATTTTGTGTGACTTTTAGAAGAGAAAAATCACTAAGTGATAATTACCTTTGACACTTTGAAGTAATGAGTCTAATCTTTTTGCTTCTAAATTATTACAATCATCTATCACAAAAATTAATGCAAATTGGGGCTGGCCACTTTGATGGGGCCAATCATATTGACCTATTTGTTTATATAAATTCAATACTCTAAACAATTCTTTCAGCCATCTTTCAGATGGCTTACCTTTACTTATTCCAAAAGCAAATATCCTGTACACTACAATATGTCTTCATAAATGTCTAGGGTCTCTTCTGATGGCAAAGTACAATGTGGAACATATAAGATATATGGTTAACAGTGCCTTTGGTCTTTGCCAAAGTCACCTATACATAGAAATTAAATATTGACTTATCTCACTGCTGGTGAGAGAGACCAAACTCCTTTTTTTCTTCTTCTTCAAATTATAAGAGAAAATTTATTTAGAAATTTACAGAGGTAGTAGAAATAAGCCAGCTGGACTGCATAGGTTTAGGAAGCAAGTTACAGAAGCAAAAGAAGAGCCCTTGGAGCTAAGGAGAGCGAAAGACAATGGTTGACATCTCTAGGAGGAGTAAGACAGGGAAGGGCAAGGTGGTGAGGGTGTGTGTGTTCAAACTCCTTCTTTTAAGATGCATGTGAAATTGGGTAGATTTTTCTCTTGGAAGCCAAACTAAATGTTTCAGTCCCACATAGCTATATCTCTTTGGATGAACGGTCTTTCTTGCTTTAGTGAGGTTGTGCAGCCCACCATTGGCATTTTCAATATCACGATAGAAGTGCCGTTGGAATAGGTTGCAAGGCAATGCTGTCACAGCATTTAACTATACGACCTCTTTGTTTAGGGGTTGTATTTATCTCTCATTTTCATGGGTATTGACCTCTCTCCTGAAATGACATTAATAGGTATTATAAATCTACTTTTTCCTTGTTAGCATGATGCCAAGAGAGAATTCCAAGGGAAAAAATTATATAGGAATGGCTTTGGACATAGCCAGCCTATGTGTACAGTCAGCATCATTCAATGACCCTGCCTGTCAGAATTTGACAACTCAAAGGTGAGACAAAGAATATAGGGGAAAAAAATAATAAAAATGTACCAAAGTTAAGAAAAAGCTGATGCATAAAAACATTATTGTCACTGATGGGAAAGATGGCATTATATGTTTTATATTGTCTGAAGACTTCAAAGTCTGATCCAGAGAAGAATCAGAGGGAAGTTGATATAAGGGAGTAATATATGTAAAAATGAATGAAGACCAAAAAAAAAAAAAATCTGTGTGAGAGCAACAACAATATTAGATAATTTTAATTAGCAAATTCTATCAATTTGAAGGCTATGGCCCAGATGGTATGGTTTCAGTCTATATTAATTAGTCATTTGAAATTGCAATGGAACATGTTTAGGACCACACCTTCTTAAGAGAAAAATAGAGAACAAAGAAAACAATGTAGATTTTAGTGTAATACCCACTGAAAAATTTTACAAAGACATTGAAATACATCACTAAAAATGAAACTTCACATGAAAATCTGCTGGATATAGTTTCAGAGGGATCATCCACAAAGGCCAGCTTCCGTGTTAGGTAGGTCCTCTTTATACTTAGAGTTTGAGGTTTTTTTACTTCACTCTTCCATAAGGTGTACCGTGCCTGAAGCTTTGTTTCTTTTCTTTTCTTTTTCCTTTTTTCTTTTCTTCTTTCTTTCTTTCTCTTTCCTTCCTTCCTTCCTTCTTCTTTCCTTTCTTCTTTCTTCTTTCCTTCCCTCCTCCTCCCTCCTTTCTTCCCTCCCTCCCTCCCTCCCTCCTTCTTCCTTCCTTCCTTCCTTCCTTCCTTCCTTCCTTCCTTCCAATCTTCCTTTCTTTTTTGGGGGGGGGGAAGACCAATGTGCACAATGAAAATGACTAGAAAAGCTATATAAAATGCTAAAGTCATATTTAAAAAAGTGCTGGAGCCCTGGCCAGATGGCTTCACTGGTTGGAGCATCATCTTAAAGCACAAAGGGTGCACGTTTGATCTCTAGTCAGGGCACATACAGTTACAGATAGATGTTCTTCTCTCTTTCTTTCTTCCTTCCTCTTTTACTAAAATCAATAAATTTAAAAAGATTTTTTTATATATAAAGAAAGAGAAGTGCAGGAACATTTTTAAACAAGGAGAATAAGGGAAGTTAACATTCCCTACAGATCTGAAATCAGTAGTTACCTTTTCTCTGGAGGCACTAGCCATTTTTGAGTGTGGGATAGAGCTGAGTCTCTAAGATCTATCTGCGTAGAGAGCTATTGTGAGGACATAGAAACCATGAGGGCTTTTCAAGGGCTTATAGGGCTTGGATGATAAAGATGGAGAGTTGACTGGCTTCCAACCCCTGGCAGGTTTTCCCCTCTCAAATCCTTTTTGAAGCTACGGAGAGTAGGCATATAAAAAGCTAAGCCACTGACCCCTTAGAAGCAGAGTGGAATTTTTAACTTTTGTGATATTAAGGAGACAAAGGTTAGAGTTCAGAAACTGTCAGAAAGAAATATCTCAGGAAAAATTGCACTAGGCTCTTATTTGAAAGCCGTTGAAGACTACCACCTAGAAACAAGATGAACAAGAGATACAAACCATTTAACTGTTTCCTGATTAGAGTAAGGTGATTAGCTCCTTAATCTCAGCTGTTGAGAAAGGGGAACTGTTTTTCTTCTTTGAAAAAGGCAGTATCATTTGTAGCCTCTTTAATTATCTCATACCAAATATCTATTGTTCCATATTTTAAAATTATTAGAAATGCCAAGAGACATGACCATATAACCAAGAGGATAAAAGGGTACTCATCCAAATATTAGAGTAGGCAAAAAAATTTTTAAGTATAATAAACATGTGCAAGAAAATAGATAAAAAGATGGAAAAATAGGTAAAAAGATAATTTCATCAAATAATTAGAATATAAAAATAATCAAGTAGAAATATCAGACCTATATAAAAACAATACCTAAAATTAATTACATGAATTAACATCAGCAGACATAGCAAAAAGAAAAATTGGAGAACTGGAAAATGATGTTAAAACTTCTACTTAATACTCTACTGGAGATCCTAATCAGTGCAATAAGGCAAAAAATTAGAATAAAAGGCATAAAGATTGAAAAAGAAGACAAGGCCTATTTAATTGCAAATGACATGATAGTATATACAGAAAATGCAAAATGAATATATAGGTAACTATTACAATAAGCAGATTTAGCATTGTATTTTATATATGTCAGAAACAAACCAACAGAAAATGAAATTAAAAAATTTTTACACTGCATGAGAAACATCAAATATTTAGAAATAAATATTAATAATATAACAATAGAAGTTATAAGAAGATTATAAAGAACCAAGTAAATGGAAGGATATATCATGTTTGTGGGTAAGATGAATTATAATGAAGATGTATTTCAAGTTGATTTATGGATTCAAGAAATCCTAATCAAATTTCCAGCAATTTTGTGGTGTATGTGTATGGGTGTACATGTGCAAATTGACAAGCTGATTCTGAAATATATGTGGAAATATAAAGGCATAAGTATGATCCAGGTAATATTGAAGGCACTATTGGATATCAGATTGTCTCTACAACCATAACAATTAAAATAGAGTGGTATTAATACAAGGACATATAAATAGATCAACAGAATAGAAAGCTCACATGTATATAATTACTTGATTTCTTACAATAGTTACATTGCTTGCAAGTGGAAAAACAATGGTCTCTTTTTTCCCTAAATAGTGCTGAGTCAGTTCAATACCATAATTTTTAAAAAATTAATCTCTAATTTCTACTTTACAAAACAATGACAAATCAATTTCAGATGGATTGAAGGTCTAAATGTACAAATAATAAGGTTTCTTGAAAATAACATAAGAGATACCTTCTGATATTTGGCTCTGAGGTGATCTGGAAAGATTGATATTGTGAGCCTGACCTAGAAAGATTAGGAAATCATTGGAGAGCACACTGCCCGTCTTTATCGCGCATGAGGTTTGAGACAGTCTCATTGAGTCTGTCTTGAAAGGGGAACCTGATGACATGAGGAATAATGAATTCAACCTAAAATTCAGGAGCAGAATCCAGGCCCACAGATCTGCACACACCCTCCCTACCCCAACTCTACCAACTTTCAGTCAAAGTAATAGCATCACATAATAAAAAAAAGAGCTTACACTTATTAAAGGGATTATTACTATGTGGTTTTCATGTTTTAATTCACCTGAACCTCACATAACCCAATGATGGAGTTTATATCCACTTTATGGATGAATAACTTGAGGTACAAATAATCACCTGACTTACACAAGTTCTTAAAGATAATTGCTGGTGGAGTCAGGACTGAAACTCAGGCAATTTGATTCCCAGGAGAACATACTTTTATTGCTCCAGAAACAACCCTGTAGGATAGACTTGGATTGCAATTTTTACCACTTTGAGAGAACAGAAACTCAATACTTTTTAGTTCAATCTTGAGTATTTGAAAAATTAATAAATCTACATTATGTTTCTACAAATCTGGATTTGTGGATTAAAATTTATACTTTTCACTCTATAAACAAAAGTAGAGAAAATACTCTGGAAAATGCATATACTACATGCATTTTTGTATAGGCAACTTGAAAGGGAGGTAGTAATTTAATTTTATGAATAAAGAAACTAGAGAGTCATAGAGATTTATATACATAGAGTTTCTACACATATAAAATGGCAGAAGTAGGATTAAATTTTAGGAATCTTGATCTTGAGGGCATTGCTTTTTTCACAATGAGCAGTCACAACCCATGGTGCACACCAGCTCAAATAAAATGTTATTAGTTAGTAGATAATAAAAATTTGACCTTTAAAAATATTTTTTCGGGTTCATAGTTATAGGTGATTAAGAGAAAAATATAAGTGAATGATTATCTTTTTTTTTTCTAATTTAGAGGTAGATGTGGCCTACCGAAGGAAAAATAATCAGATATGATTTACTGTGATTTCTAACCTACCATCTGGGTAGAATGGTGATGCCTAGAGATTTTCTTTCACCCAAGATCCCAATCCTTTGCAAGCTTACAAAGCTGTCATAATTTTAAAAAAATAATTTAAAAAATTTTAATTGACTTAAGAGAGAGAGAGAAACATTAATTTGCTGTTCCACCTACCCATGCATTTATTGGTTGATTTTTATATGTGCCCTGACAGGAGATCAAACCTGCAACCTTGGGATATCAAGATGACATTCTAACCAACTAAACTACCCAGCCAGGGACAAGCTATCATCATTTTAAACCATGCTTTCTAAAGAAGAATGAAATTTCCACAGCAATAACTACCTATGTCAGTAAAAAAGAAAAAGAGGTGAATGCCACCAGGAGAAGAAAGACAAATTCTACGTCCTTAATTTGACCCATTCCTTGAGTTTCACATTCTTTATTCATCAACAGCAGATAAAGGACACATTTTCTGACCCTGATCAGTCTTCTCCCTCTAGAAACTTTAGGCTTCAAGTTAAATCCTGAAACTTCATGGACTTTCTGAGATGAGATGTGTGGAAAGTTACCAATACCAAAGATTATTCCATAGTACTGATAATGTCAGATAATCTTTGTAAATAGTATTTATCTCATTTAATATCCACTAATAAACCAACAGGAAGGCTTTCTTCTTTCCAATTTATAGAGGATAGAAACAAGGCTCCAAGAGGTTAGTTTTTCTGCCCCAAGGTCATAAAGTTAGTATATTGCATGGCTGAATCTGAACCTGGGTGTCCACTAACTTCAAAACTCATGTTCTAGGCTCCTGTCTTTTGGAAAATCTCTTCTCTAATTTTACAAGGTAACAAATGGAGATTAAGTGTATTGATATATTGAAAAAAATTTTAAAGACTTAGAGAAACATGAGCCTCAATTAATTTGAAACTGTTAACTTGATGAATGTTATTTAATGATAGAACATGAATAGTTCATAATTTTCTGAATAATTGGACAGCTCATTCATTATCTTGGCCCTTCAGCACCCTCTAGTTATTCCGAAGGCACACTGTTTCTGGGACCAGCCTTGCTCAAATCCCAAACCACCTAACAGGGCTCCAGAGTCTGAGAGTGTGTTTCTCTTTTAAATGACTAGAAATCCTATGCCTTAAGTTAACTGTATTAAATCTTAGTATTTTCCAGTTCATACAAACACTTCACTTCTTCTACTTATTTGAGTGAATTAATTGCTATAAGTACTCAGGTTAATGCCCATATATTAGCTTCCTACTGCTGCTGAAACAAATGACCATAAACTTATTTGCTTAAAGCAACACAAATTTATTAAATTTTACAGCTCTGAACCCAAACTGGACTTTATTTGGCTGAAAAAAAAAGTGTAGGCAGGTTTTCTCTACCCCAAGAAGCTTTAAGATGTTAAAAGAAATTAAGGCCCTGGCTGGGTAGCTCAGTTGGTTAGAGTGACATTCCCCATTGTAGGCTCAAGGCTGCATGCTCAATCACAGGTCTGGGCACATATAAGAACCAACCAATGAATGTTTAAATAAGTAGAACAATGCCTGACCAGATAGTGGTACAGTGGATAGAGCGATGGCCTGGGACATTGAGGACCAAGGTTTTAACTCTGAGGTCACCAGCTTGAGCACAGAGTCACCAGCTTGAGCATGGGATCACAGACCATGATCTCATGGTTGCTGGCTTGAGCCCAAAGGTTACTGGCTTGAGCTGGGGTCACTGGCTTGGCTGGAGCCCCTGGTCAAGGTACATATGAGAAAGCAATCAATGAATAGCTAAGGTGCACAACAAAGAATTGATGTTTCACCCTGGCTGGTTGGCTCAGCGGTAGAGCATTGGCCCGTCATGTAGAAGTCCTGGGTTCAATTCCCAGCCAGGGCACACAGGAGAAGCGCGAATCTGCTTCTCCACCCTTCCCCTGTCCTTTCTCTCTTATCTCTCTCTTCCCCTCTCGCAGCCATGGTTCCATTGGAGCAAAGTTGGCCCAGGTGCTGAGGATAGCTTCCTGGCCTCTAGGCAGGTGCTAGAATGGTTCCCATTACAGTGGAGCAATACCCCAGAGGCGCCAGGCATTGCCTGGGTGGGCATGCAGGGTGGATCCCAGTCCAGTGCATGTGGGAGTCTGTCTGCCTCCCTCCCCCCATTCCCCATTCTCATTTTGGAAAAATACAAAAATAATTATAAAAGAATTTATGCTTCTCATCTCTTTTTCTTCATGTCTGTCCTTGTCTGTCCCTCTCTATCTTTCTTACTAAAAAAAAAGAAAAAAGAAAAGAAAAGAAAAAGAAGTAGAACACAAATTGATCTTTCTCTCCTTTTATCTTTCCTCTCTCTCTCTCTAATCAATAAAGTAAATAAAAAATCAAATAAATTTTAGTATGTGTGTTTCTGGTGTGAGCACCAACTGAATAAATTTTAAAGACCTTTTTGGCTTTAAGGATTCATGAATCAGTCAGTCTCCAATCTATCACACAGAAAAGAGCTCTCAGGGGCTGTACAAAATGAAAGGTTTTCATAATCAGAAAAGAGCAGAGACAAGGAACTTAAAATAGACAAAACAAACAAGCAAACAGTCAACAACAACAAAAATTATGAATGGTGTCAGATGAGTATAAACCTAGCTACCAGGATGATCACTTAGTAAGTTATATAATGTTTAATCACTGGGTTGTGCACATGAAATTAGTACAATATTGTATGTCAACTGTAGTTAAAAAAAGATTAAAAATAAAACAAAAAAGAAAGAAAGAAAAAAAGCAGGTTGGTTATTGCAGTTACATTTCATTAAGCGATGGCAGAGGTCTATAAGACCAGTTACCAAACTATTTTAATTGGGCAATTCCTGATTGACTGGTATACAATTCCATTTCTGGGTGAGCTGAAACTGTAATTAAGGTAAGTCTTGATTTGGTGATGTGGGGCTTGGCATAAGTGGCTCCATCTGAGGTCTGCTGTCCTGCTTTGAACTGGGAAAACCTCTTTCCTCTTTTTAGTTCATACAGCTGCATTCCTTGATTTCTAGTCTCTTTCTTCACTTTTTTTTTTTTTTTTTTTTTTTTTTTACAGGGACAGAGAGAGAGTCAGAGAGAGGGATTGATAGAGACAGACAGACAGGAACGGAGAGAGGTGAGAAGCATCAATCATTAGATTTTCATTGCCGTTGCAACACCTTAGTTGTTCATTGATTGCTTTCTCACATGTGCCTTGACCGCGGGCATTCAGCAGACCGAGCCACCCCTTGCTGGAGCCAGCAACCTTGGGTCCAAGTGGGCGAACTTTTGCTCAAGCCAGATGGGCCTGCGCTCAAGCTGGCGACCTCGGGGTCTCGAACCTGGGTCTTCTGCATCCCAGTCCAACACTCTATCCACTGTGCCACCGCCTGGTCAGGCTCTTTCTTCACTTTTAAAGTTAACAGTGTAACATCTTCAGAGCTCTGTTTTCATCATTCCATACTCTTCTATTTTTCTGCCCCCATATTATAAAAACCTCAGTGGTTACACAAGGCCCACCCTGATAATCCAGTATAATTTTCTTAAGATCTTTATCTCAATCACAACTTCAAGGTTACTTTTGCCAAATAAAGTAGTATTCTCAGGTTCTGGGGGTCTAGGGCAGGGACATCTGTGGTGTTAAGGGCAGGGGCCATTATTCAACCTACCACAGCCGGACGATATTTTTCTATTATACGTTTTAAGATAGTGGAAAAGAAATTTTTAGGGCATATTATCAATGTTGAATTATTTGTAAGCATTTTAGGAGTGGTTTATTTTTCAACCAAGGTTATTATAAACAGTCATTATTAGATAATAAGTACTTTCTTCAGAAAAGCTAATAATAAAGTAAAGCAACAGTAATGAATTAAGCTGCACTTCCTTGAGAATTGCATGGTAATTGTTCTCCAAAAATGTATTGCTATTTACTTCACTGGTGAAGTAAATAGGAGTCTTGCCCTCAAATGATAAAGAATAATAAAAATAGAAATAAAAACATTTAATATCAGCCACTTGTAATTCAAAGGGTTTGGGTTTACAGTTTTAAAAGCTTTTTCACAAAACCAGGAAGTTGCAATATTTGAATCAATGTCATTCAGATGTCTTTGCAAGGCAAACAAAGCTCTACCATTTGAACAACCAAACCACTGTTCAAATTAATCAATAGGAACTTGATAAATTCCACTGATGTAGAAAATTAGCACTTTGCATGTTTCTCAGATTTTTATTTCATTTGGGCGTCTGGTCATGAATTATAACCACTCTTCTTGGACTCGAGCTATTTCACTTGAAATCTATTATTTCTAGCAGAATTATGAGTCTTGTTAGGGAAATGCCAGCTATTTCCATTTTGAGCATCTGCACTGGAGTTCTATTATTAACATAGAGCTCATTTTTAAAAGGGGAGAAGAATTAGATTTGTGTCTTTGGGGCAGTGGGGAGGGGGTGGGTGGAAGTGACTGGAGTTTTAGTGACACAAACAAACTCACAGGGCTGCTTCCAACTGACAGAGCTGTCATGTAAATATCTGTCTCTGCTGTATAGCTAAGGGATCCTGGGCTTAACGACTTTGTAGCCATATGTAAACAATGCAGGGCTGATGACAGGTTTACAGCACTGAAGACAACATGTGCAGCTGTTTTATCCTCCTTCCTATAGTGAGATACAAATGTTCAGGAGACAGATCACAGATGCTTAGCACTCAGCTCTAGAAGCTTACCGGGCTAGTCTTGCTTTTGTGATGTGCTTTGCATCACTGCCTCACCAGTATATCATCCACAGACCATGGTGTGAACTATTCCAGTGCAGGCTCCCTCATGCATCTCTCCCTCTCTCTCTTTCCTTCTACAACTTCAGCCCATTGTTTCCCCTGGAGAAAAAGTTAACAAAGTATCTCGATGTCTGACCTACACCATTGATTAAAGAGCTCCCCAGATCAAGCAATAAGAGTCTAATCCCCGGATAAGTCATTTCCTCTGTTCACTGCTTATTGCCCTCTTCTCTTCAGGCATTCTTTCCAGTATTCCGCCCAAGCTCATTACAAACCAATTAAACAGGAAACAAAGTATTATTTCAGCCAAGGTTCACTTAGTAGAAGTGCAAGCTCCCGTGTATGTGACCCGAAAAACAATTACTATACAATTTGGAGACAAAAATTTTACTTTCACTTTCACCTCTTTGATTTAAAACTGAAGCAACTATGGACATTTTTCAGGCCAATAAACCACTACTTTTGAATTTTAGGTACTTATTTGGATTCTTCTACTAAACATAGTACTTCACAATCTGAATTACCCACAGCCCCAAACTGTTTTATGTTTGCTCGTCTCATTATGTGTTTACGGGCACAAGACCAATAAAAACGTTGATTTCAAAATTCTTTTTTCCTCTTATTTGAGCCACTTCCTTAAGAAACAGTATATAGCACATTCAGATTTCTGAGCTCTGCTATTAGACTAAATCAATTTAAATCAGGTATAACCACTTATTAAATCTGTGATTTGGGGCAATTCACTTAGGTATCTAAGCTTAACATTATTTATTGCAAAATGGATAATAATAATACTTATCCCATAAAGTTGTTTTGAGGATTCCTGGACAATTCATACCAAGTCTTTAATTTCTTGAACATAAGAGCACCCATTAAACATGTGCAGTGATTATAATTCTCAGATTTTAAGAATATGTGTAAATTAAAACCTTTTAACAAAAGAAAAGCAAAAGCTTACCAAATTCCTTGACCTGTGGTGGTACAGTGGATAAAGTATTGACCTGGAAAGCTGAGGTCGACGGTTTACAACTCTGGGCTTGCCTGGTCAAGGCACATATGGGAGTTGATGCTTCCTGCTCCTTCCCCCTTTTCTCTCTCTCACTGAAAATAAATAAATTTTTTTAAAAAAGCTTACCAAGTTGACACATAACTTTCTAACTTCCAATCATGTAAGAGCCAGAGATTTACCCCCCAAATGAAGTCTCCCCCTGTAACTACCACCTATTCTGAATCTAAGATACTACATGTTATCCAAAAACTTTCCCTTCTGTTCCATTATTTTGGAATCTTTAACTTACTCTTTCTAAAAAATATCAGGTAAAAATCCAATTAAAAGCAACTCAGAACTCAGAGTCCCTACTTTTAAGAGAATGGAGTAGAAGTTCTAACTGATGAGCCAATCATTTTAGGTTGTTTAGTTGTATGAGTATACATGCTCAGCTATTTGTCAACATTGGGTTGACAAAACTTTTGCAGGCAGGAATTGGAATTTAAACACTCTAAGAATGTTATTTCTGTGAAAAAGTTTATTGTCAGTTCCAATAATTGACATACAGCCAACCTTTTTGAGTATGCTAATGTAAACCTAATTATTGATTGAACTAATCATCAGATTAATACAAATAGCAGTAACTAACATTTACTATACTAACCCCATATATGTGTTATAAGAAACTTAGGAAGTAAATGATATTATTATAAATGAATTACTGAATGAAGAAATAAATGAATGAAGGAATGATAGACATAGCTAAACAATTTGACCATTATTTAAGATTTAATAACTACTTATTTTTGCAAAAGTCCACCACACATTCTAAACACAGAATTTCCCCGAAATAAATTGCTAGTATAGGCTCATAAATAAATTTCTGTTCAACTGTGATGAAAATATAAGCCAATCTAACAGTTGAAAAAATAAAATGTAGTCTACAAAGCAATAACTAATATAAGGTTGTTCAAAAAAAGAGAAATCATTAATAACTCAAGCTTTATGATTAGAAAATTTCAAAGTCATCTAATTTTGTCAATTTTGTGTGTCCTTGAGAGAGCTAATGAAACTAAAAAAAAACTACATCGTTCATCTTTGAAAGAAGCATTTACTTTAGCTGAATAAATCCACTAATAATGCCAAAATCAATTCGAAATATTAGAAATATCTTACTCCAAGAGCTCGAGTTTTCATATATTCCTAATTGTAATGCTGTTCTAATGTAAAACTTATAAGCGATGTGTCTACCTGAGAGGAAATTCTCAAGACAGATTATATTAAATCTCACAGTGTGTACAGTTCTGGTTTCACATTTGATAGATTTATAACCTCACGTTCATTGTGAAACAGTAGTTATTTACTCTGTTTTATCTTGTGACTTTAATTTGAAGGTTTCCATATCCTTGCTGATACTGGTAATTTTCAGTATGGGCTAGAAATAATGACTGTATTTATGACACATTGAATATTTTTACTGTGCTCCCTCTCTAATGGGGTCACAGAGTATTTAAGCGCAAAAAATTTGCAGTCACTCTGTATATACAAACAAAACAGAATGCATGAAATTTTAGTGTAAAATCTTAATAAGTAAGTATTTCTTGTTCCTAATGCTAGCTATAGGCAGAGGCAGATTTGATGGCGAGCACACCAGACACATGCCCTCATGCCCTGGGCCCCGACTTCTGAAGGGCCCCACAAACCCCAACTTTACACTTGTTTTCTAATGTAAGGGGCCCAATATTTTCTTCTGCACCTGGGGCCTCAACCAACTTCAATCTACCTCTGGATATAGGTAGTAAAACAATTTGATGGAATAAATTGAGTCTCTTACTGGAATGACTTCTCCTGGAGCAATGCTTTATATATAATGGGCATATAAAATCAAGAAAGATATGTTTCAGATTGCTAATTTACTATGCATGCATTACCTTATGTGCTATAGCTCAATGGCATCAGACTATAGGACCTGCCAACCTCTGCAGAATAACTTCACATTGCTCTCCCATGGAATGAAGCATAGAACAAGTCTACCAATCCTGCTATGTCTCTGCTAATGAGATATACTTGCTGACATGCTTGTTCATTAAAAACCTAAGAACAGAAATAATGGGATACATGGGAATTGAAGTTTCAGGATGTTTCAACACTAACACAGTACATGGTCAAATCATATTTAATTAATAGCCACATATACTCAGACCATTTAACCGTCAGGTAGCCAGGTGTCTTACAGTAAATAAATTATGTCCCCCGCACTTCTAGGGCATAAAATCCAAGCAATGTCTTAATTATATGGTGACGTGGAAACTAAAAGTGACAGTCAGTAAGAAAATCACAGAGGAGGCAAACATTTTGCTATTTCTTCAATATAATTGCTGTATACAAATCAATGCCAAACCCAAATTCAAGAAATGTTTATTTTCTTTTGAGTGGTCTTTATATGTGGAAACATTTATTTTTAAGAATCTAAAAGAAATTTTAAAATTAAGATTACATGGAAAGCACCAAGGAAAATTTCTATACGTTTTCAGGGAAATTTGAACAGCCCTCACTGTCCTTTAATTTTATTGTATTAGAAGTTAATCCTTACTACATTCTCCAGGGAAATAGATTATGCCAAAAGATAAAATGATGCTTACTTGTTTTATCATTCAGTAATTACTTGCAAAAGAAAAAGGAAGAGAGAAGAAAAAGTAATTGCATTGTATGTTTTGTAGGTGTCAGATCTTTTTGTATTTATTATGCAATTACCTAGATGCGAGTCATTATTATTTTGATTACCCTCACTTAAAAATGAAATGTGAGAAACTGAGGGTCAAAGAAGCTAATGAATTTGCTTATTGTCATGCGCTATAATTCACTGGTTTAAATAAATATTTAATGAGTAGCTACTATATGTCAGGTGTTATTTATCAGGGCAAAGAAGTAGTGGTGACTCAAAGTTCTGTCCTTATAATAATAAAATTTTGATGAAAAGATAGGTAATATAGATTGTGATAAATGCTAGATGACAAGTCAAGAGGGTGTTGTTGCAATAGAGTCACCGAAGAAGGAAGTTCTTCATTAGTTAGATGGACAGGCTAGGCTGTTTTGAGAAAGTAATATCTGAGCAAAGATAAGGAAGTGCAGCAGTCAATCATGTGTAAAGCCCTGGTGACATTATTCTAAGATAAACTATAAATATAAACTTGAAGAGTCAGAAAGTTGTTTGGTGTACATGAGGAGCAGAATAGTGACTCTTGGAGTTAATGAATTAAGAAGAGATTAATTAAAGCAAGGCTGAAGCAATAGCCTGGTGCTAGGTCTTGTAGTACATTATAGTATACTTGGATTTATTATTAAAGTATTGAGAAGCCATTAATGATTATTTGTTTACTTTTGTATTTTAAAAATATTGCCTAAGTTGATTTTGGAAAACAGATGACAGAGTTTCTGTTTGGGGGAATAACTCACAATGTATTGTAGAAATAACCCTTATTCTCAGCACAAGAAAAGACGAACAAGACATAAAAATAATCTGTTGGAATAGATTAGAGAACTAACAGAGCACGATAAACTTCAGGTCCTCAGCCCTTTAGAAGAAGGCAAACTAGGTAAGTGAGCCAGACATTTGGGATAGCCTTTCTGCAAGAATTTGCTGCTAATGCCAGAAGAAACAACTGGGTGATTGAGGAGTTGAGTAGAAATTTTAAAGGTTTCTTGGGTAGGAGAATAAGTATTACACTTCAGTGACTTCCAAGGATGAGGAACTTGAGAAAATGTGCAAGACTTCACATTGAGCCTCCGAAAACTGTACCTTATTGGTAAGTTGAGAATGAGAAGCAGACCGGGTGTTAAATTTATAATGCCCACCATCAAATAATCTCAATTGCTATAATCGGATTAAAATAATTTGTGACTGCTAGTGACCTAGAATGTTTTCGGGTAGCATATATAAATCTTCTTAAAGATAACATTATCAACCTGTGGTGGCCCACTGGATAAAGTGTCGACCTGGAATGCTGAGTTTGCCAGTTTGAAACACTGGATCTGCCCGGTCAGGCAAATCTTTCTCCTCTCTCTAAAATCAATAAAACAAAATCTTTAAAAATAACATTATGTTCGTCTTCAAATTGTTTTATAGCTTCTCGTATACATGCTCGTACAGTCTAGGCAACAAGACAATGTAATAAAAACTATGATAAATAAAAGATAATAAAAACAAATATTGGGGATCCTGAAAAAAGGTTCATCAAACACAGACTGTTAAATAACATACAGACAATATTGAGAACTTGGTAGAGAACTAAAAATTATAACCCAATGGAAATTCTAGAATTAAAAAGTACAATAAGATTTCAATGAATTAGAGAGTTGGTTTAACAACAGATTAGACAGAGGAAAAGAGAAAATAGATAAAAAGAAAAGATGTTTAAAATAAAATACTAAAAATGAAGGTGAAACAAAAGAATTGAAAATATAAAGCCTAGCTAGTTGGCTCAGTGGTAAAGCCTCAGCCTGCCATGTGTATGTCCCTGTTCAATTCCCGGTCATGGTACACAGAAGAGGTCATCTTCTTCTCCACCCTTCCCACTCCTCTATCTCTCTTCTTTTCCTGTAGCCATGGCTTGATTGGTTTGAGCACATCAGCCCTGGGAGCTGAGAATGTCTCTGTTGAATCTCTGCCTCAGGCACTAAAAACAGCATGACTCCAGATGGAGATAGTATTGGCCTCAGATGGGGGTTGCTGGGTGGATCCTGGTTGGGGCACATGTGAGAGTCTGTCTCTATAACTCCCCTTCTCTCACTCGGAAAAGAAGAAAAAAATAAAGAATGGAAAATAGAATAGTTCCCCCTTATCCATGGGAAATAAATTTCAAGAAGCCCACTGAATGCTTGAAACCATGAATAGTGCTTGAATCTTGTATACACTATACTTTTTCTATACATACATACCTAAGATAAAGTTTTATTTATAAGTTAGGCACAGTAAGAGATTAATAATAATGACTACCAATAAGATAGAATAATTATCACAATACTGTATACTATAAGAAAATTATATGAATGTAGACTCTCTCTCTCTCTCTCTTAAAATATCTTATTGTTACCGTCTTACCTGCAGTAAATGGTGTGGTGTCATTCATTTTAGGGGATCTCTTGCTGAAGTCTTTGTATAAACTCAATGTTTTCTGATGAACACACTGCTATCAATCAAAACATGTTTTCTGTTTATGTATCCCACCAACAAATATAATGTCTCTGGGACAAAAAGTTATTCAAGAAAATCTCCCAAATTTTGGTCAGAGCAGTGGGAGTCTGTGGATTTGAGCCCCGAACTTTTGTTCTTCTCCCCACATCACAGGGTGACAAAAGCCCAACTGTGGGTTGGTGTGAGTGAGAACATGGGTTTCCCTGTTCCAGCTCCCAGCTACAGTATCTGCCTGGGGAGGCCAAGTCACCAGAATTCTTTATGTGTCCCAACTCTACATTGCAGAGACTAAATTCCAGGCAGGTGCAATGGAAAGAACAGGGGTTCAATTTCTCTGTGCAGCTTTCACTGAGCATGTCAGAATATTGGAGCCCTAGATTCCTTTGCCCTTGTCCTTGCCCTCGCTTTCTCCCCAGCTTGCTCCTAGGGTAAGGTTTCATATCAGCAGAAGCAAGATAAGAAACAAGGGTTACTTCCTACCCATGTAGTGCCCTGTTAATAAAGCAGGGATGTCACTCCACGAGATATAGGACATTGTCTCCACTTCCAACCCCTAAACTAGAGGAATAGAGAAAGTGTAGTAGTAACAGAACGACCGGTATGTTAATTAGTGGCAATAAATTCTGAATGGAATAACAAACAAAGCAGTAACAACTAAACTACTTAAAAGCTCTAGAGCAGGAGTCCCCAAATAATGGCCCACAGGCAGGCCACATGCGGCCCCCTGAGGCCATTTATCCCCCGCCCTCCCCGCACTTCCCGAAGGGGCACCTCTTTCATTGGTGGTCAGTGAGAGGAGCACTGGATGCATCCGCACCCATAGTTCCCATTGAAATACTGGTCAGTTTGTTGATTTAAATTTACTTGTTCTTTATTTTAAATATAGTATTTGTTCCCGTTTTGTTTCTTTACTTTAAAATAAGATATGTGCAGTGTGCATAGGGATTTATTCATAGTTCTTTTTATAGTCTGGCCTCCAATGGTCTGAGGGACAGTGAACTGGCTCCCTGTGTAAAAAGTTTGGGGGCCCCTGCTCTAGAGAGTGAAAAAAGGCAGAAAGGTTTTGGACGAAGTCAAAACTAGGTGTGCAGTCACTTCCCTACATTTGCTGATACTGCCTGAAAATGAACTGTCATTGCAGCGTGAATTTTCTATAGAAAAATCATCATTTTACTGTCTGCATTATCAGAGAAAAAAGCCCAGGGCAACCACAGCAAAAGAAAAGTGAAAGGTGAAATCCCTGGAAGGAGAGAAACTGAGATGGGCAACCTCAACTGCTACGGCCTGAATTTTGTCCATATCCTTTTGCACCCCTGTTGCATATTCAAATGTTGAAGCCCAAACTCCTAATGTGACTATTTGGAGAAAGAGTCTTTAAGGAAATATGGTTAAATGAGATAATAGGGTGGGGTTCTAATCCAATAGAATTGGTGTCCTTATAAGAAGAGACAGACACACTAGAGATTCTCTACTTGCTCATTAGTAAAGCCATACGAGTTTACAGAAAGAAGGTAGCTATAAGCCAGGAAGAGAGATCTTACCAGAAACCAATCCTGCTGTCTGTGGTTCTGTTATAACAGCCCAAGCTGATTAACACACCAACTTCTTTGTGTAAATTCCAGCAAAGTCTCCGACTGACCATTATGTCACACTCATGTGCATGATTCAAAGTGATTTTCAGTTAAAATGTAAAAAATGTAAACTAAGATTGGAGCTGCCACCCCACCACAGGAGAGCTTGTTGTGTCGAAAGATTCTGCATACCTGTTGCCTGCCAGAGCCTTGAAGCATTCTTTACAATGTATCAGGTAAAGAGGGTGGGGGAGGCTCAAATCTGCTGCCCCATATGTGAGCGCAGACCCCACCCATTTCCTGAGGGCAGGAGGGCCTTCTCAGGTCTCCCCACTGCACTTGGTTTTAAGCAGTTGGCTGTCTTACATGCAGGGGAAGGGTTCCTGCACCTCAGAGGGCTCAGTGCAATCTATGAGAATAGAGAGATGGGTGCTGACAGTCTCTGTGAACAGGGCTCCTCACTATTCTAATCTCCTACTTCAGTCTACACACTGTTAGTAAAGCTTTGTAAATGTGGAGTGATTTCCCCATGTCTTTCTTTCCTCCATTGTCCCGAGGCATGAAAACGACCATGGGACTCCATTCTTCATTCCATCATTTAGCTTTATAATGAGTTCAAAATAAATTGTTTTGGGGAGTGTTATTTTTAACTATTACACATTACTCTTAATGTTAGTTTGAGTGTGGTAAGTTTAATAATTCTATCTTTTATAAAATAAAATTTTTGATTATTTTCCTTACAGAGCAAATATTGCATGCTTCTTCCTTCTTTCTATAATGAAAATGAAAGAAAAAATTGAGTAAATTTAGATGATTTTCATACACATTATAATTGTTTAACATAAGAAATTTTTGAGGAAAGAGAAATAAAAATGCATTACAGCAGCAAGATTACGTTTCTTTAAATGCTTAAAGGTTTTTGGCAGGAATAAACTTACTATGTGACATGTACTTCCAAGCTCTTAATAATTTTTAATCATTTGTGTAGGGAATGCATCATTATAAAGCTGCCCAAGGACACCAGAGGTATCATTAAACTGAAATAGTGAAGCAAAGAGAAGGAAAATTGCTCTTCCTTATAAAATTAAACAAAAAAAAATGTTAATGCTGCTTCGGGAAGACATGGTTCAAACATGATTATGGTGCCACAGCCCTTGTTCTTCTTGCTTATTTTAATAATATGGCCAGAAACCTGAGCTGAATTTGGGAAAAATTTCATGTACATATGATCTAGGAAAGGTGTTTGTAGCCAGTGATTTTAATATTACTATACCAACAAGTGTAGGGCCAAGGATTTTTAACTCTTTGTTTTAGGATAGAGTAGAAAGCAAATTACATATGTTCAAGGTCATACTTGCTTTGCTTATTAGTGTACATCTAATGCTCATTATAATCCCTAGAACATAATGAAATCTCAGGCTATTGAAATATAATGACAACATAAATATAACAATTTCTCACTCTGAAGTTAGAATCAGCTTTTCTTTATAAAAGATCTATGCTATTGACAGTAACCTAATATTCTACTCTATGAGTACATGGATCTAAAGAACTAAAGCTGAGCTATAACAAAAAGTTGAAAATGCTTGGAGCTATAGAGGATTTGATTTCATATTCCATTTATTATATGTAACAGCTAGATAAGGGCAAACCTGAGATAAGAGCCGACTTAGATACACAATTCTGTGTTCTTTACACCAAACTGGACAGGAAGGTCAGTTTTGGAATTAAATGTGAAATCAAATCCTGGGTTTGCCACTTATTAGCTATATAACTGTCAGCAACTTGCTGGTAGTCCTTGAACCTCAGTTTCTTTACTTGTCAAATAGAAATAATAGTATCATCCCCATTGGATTATTGTGAGGACTCATTAGAAAACATATGAAGCTCTCTGTATTGTACTTTTACGTAGCTTTTAATAAATCACATGATAGTCATTGGTGTTGTTATAATTATGTACTTATTCTCTTCATCCAGATACAGGCAATGAGCTCACTTTTTCTATAAAGAATAAAATATGGCCTAACGAGTGGATAAAGCATTGAAGTGGGATGTGGAAGACCCAGGTTTGAGACCCCGAGGTCGCCAGCTTAAGCAGGGGCTCATCTGGTTTGAGCAAGGCTCACCAGTTTGAGTCCAAGGTCACTGGCTTGAGCAAGGGGGCACTCACTCTGCTGAAGCCCCCTGGCCAAGAGACATATGAGAAAGTAATCAATGAACAACTAAGGAGCTGCAATAAAGAATTGATGCTTCTCATCTCTCTCCCTTCCTGCTGCCTGTCTGTGTCTGTCCTTTCTCTGACTTTGTCTCTGTCACAAAAAAAGAATAAAATATGAGCACTGGCCGGTAGAGCATCGGCCCAGTGTGTGGAAGTTCTGGGTTTGATTTCCAGCCAGGGCACACAGGAGAAGTGCCCATCTGCTTCTCCACCCTTCCTCCTTTCCTTTCTCTTTCCCTCCCACAGCCAAGGCTCCACTGGAGCAAAGTTGGCCTGGGTGCTGAGGATGGGTCCATAGCCTCCACCTCAGATGCTAGAATGGCTCCAGTTGCAATGGAGCAATGCCGCAGATGGTCAGAGCATTGCCCCCTAGTGGGCATGCCAGGGGAATCCCAGTAGGGTGCATGCAGGAATCCGTCTCTGCAGGAATCCGTCTCTCTGCCTCCCTGTTTCTCACTTCAGAGAAATACAAAAAAAGAAAAAGAATAAAATATGATTAATTTCTCACAAAATAATGAGTCAGCAATCTTAAAGCAAGATTATCACAGTGAAATTTGCTCCCAGTTTAAAGAATTAAGAAAGCCCAGTGGTAGCTATCAAAAAAGCTTTTTTGTTTTTTTATTTTTTCTTAAGAGATTCAAAGTTCTGTTTCTTTTTGGTTCTAACTAATGTGGGTAGTGGTGCAAAATAGGCAATTGACCATGTCCTGGATTAAGTCAGATACTAGTTGTATAGCTAGCCCACACATTTTAAGTGGGTTTGGAGGGATTCCTAAAAAACAAAAACAAAAACAAAAACAAAACACAAAAGAACAAAAAACAGAAAGAGAGAAATTCAGCTGTTTGCAAAATATTTTGAGAACACTTGGAAGCAAACTCCATAGCTCTTGAATAAATATAAGAACCAGATTAAGTTCATGGATGGCAATGCTATGCTCTAAAATATGTTTCCATCAATAAACCATAGACATACACAGCAATCATTTTAATAGGCATTTAAAAAACTTCTGTATTTATATAATCTTTAAGTGTATTTCAAGGTTAATTTAAAAGAAAGTGAGGTCAAATTTGGAGTTGACGGTACATGAGTGATTAAGACAAAGGTGATCATCTGAGTTAAAGAAATGAGTAAAATTACCCCAAGCAAGTGAGGAGCCCAGGCCAGATCCTTTGAGAGAGCTTCATACAGCATCAACAGAAGCAAAAAGAGCCATAGAAGGAGAGAGAGCAGGAACAGAATTTGAAGCAAGGAAGTTTTTCTAGAAGAAAGTAAATACCCAGCTGTGTCAAATACTACAGCACTAAAACCTTCAAAAAATTTGTGCCCAAGGTGCTTAAGGATAAGAAGGAAAGCTAGTAGGCACAGCAGTCTTGAAACTGCATTTGCGAAGGAAATATATAATTTGTATTTAGATTGCATTATATGGGTGTAGGTTGAGTGTAGGGATGGGTAGTAGCAAAAGTCCTGGGGCAGGGTTTGATAAAGGCCTCCAAGCCATCATTGGTGTCACAGTTTTGCAATAGAAAAGCTGAGTTATCTGTGAAATAAGAAAAGACGTCATATATTCCAGCAGAGGGGCCTTTGTTGACCTTTTCAGTGAGGAGGGCATCAAAGAATTATGTGCAGTGATGACAGAAAGTTTGTGAGAAAAGTTGTTGGGAAAGAAGACAGAATGGTAGCTGATGGGGGAGAAAGAGCTGGAGAGAGAAAAGCAAGAGTGAGCAGGAGTGACAAGATAGTAAGTCAGGGAAGTGTGCAGGTGGCAAAAATCCATATTAGTTGTTACTGATTGTATCACTGAAGTAGGAGGCCACATCAGCTGAGCATGGGTGCTCTGAGCTGCAATTCTGAATTTGAAATGAATGGAAACCATTTGGATTATCTGCTGCATGGAATAAGTTAGAGAGTTAAATAGGGGCGAATAAAGAGGAACGATGAACACGCAGAGGGCCTGGCTGAAGTTCAGTAATAACGACAAATGGCATTGCACCAAATTAAGTGGTATGATTAGAACAAATGACCCAATAAGATAGAGTTTATTATGATGTTGAGCAGTAAGACCTCACAATGGATCATTGAGTTGGAAGTTAATCTTCAAAAGTGTATCTGTGGTTCTTTTCATAACTTTAAATGCTGCCTCCAGACAGCATTTAAACAGGAATGCCTGAGAGGTAGATGAAGACATTTTTAACATTCAATCAAAAGCTATACATTTTATTCATAAGAAAAAATAATATAACTCTTTCTTAAATTCAAGAGACTTATAATGTATATAGAGATGTCTAAGTATAATTTATACCTAGACAATTTAATAGCTTTATCAATTAACTATTGTTAAATAGTCACAAAGCAGACACAGTTTAACTTCTCTTAAATGGAAAGCTGGTAATAATAATTACCAAAATAATTATTCATTTCAAATTTATTTGCATTTGCTAACTGCCCATTCTATGCCAAGTCTGATATAAGGCTCCTAGGATATCAGGATAAATTAGATGAAATTCTTGTTTTGAAGAATCTCACTGTATAGATAAAAAGACAGATTAAAAAGAAATAAATGTATGGGGCATAATGATTATGGTGTGCCATAGATACCAGGAAACATCATGAAGGCCTCTCAACCCTAGATGAATAATTTTAACACATTTACATGAATCTAGGGAGATTTGGGAGCTCTGATAGGGAGGAGAGGGATGTTTTTACCAAGCATGTTGTGCCTTCCTTGTGACAGGCACTGTGGTAAACAAAGGGTAAAGAGATGAGAAAGAGACAAATGGCCTCAGCCTTCAAGTGGCTTTCATTCTGTTCTTGGGTACAAACACATGAACACTTATTTTTTTCTTTTGTGACAGAGATAGAAAGAGAGACAGAAGGAGGAACAGATAGGGACAGACATGCAGGAAGGAAGAGAGATGAGAAGCATCAATTTTTTGTTGTGGCATCTTCATTGTTCATTGATTGCTTTCTCATATGGCCTTGACTGGGGGGCGGGGCTACAGCAGAGCAAGTGACCCCTTGCTCAATCCAGTGACCTTGGCCTCAAGCCAGCAACCTTTGGCTCAAGCCAGCAACCATGGAGTCATGTTTATGATCCCACGCTCAAGCCAGGGACCCTGAGCTCAAGCCAGTGAGTCTGCACTCAAGCTGGATGAGCCGTGCTCAAGCCGGTGACCTCAAGGTTTCGAACCTGGGTCCTCTGCATTCCAGTCTGATGCTCTATCTACTGTGCAATTGCCTGGTCAGACTGTACACATTTTTAATATACTGTGTTAGGACCATGATGATGATGGTGCTGGAGGTATGGAAACACAGAGAAGGTACTGCCAACCTGGAAAGCCAAACAGAATGGGGAGAGGGCGATGTTGGGCAGATAAAATATATTATGCTCACTTTGTTAAAGATGGTGCTGCCCACATGGAAGTTTGTTGATATTAATGTGTAATGGGGAACAGGCTGTGGACAGGCTGGGGCGTTATAGCCTAAGGCTTAGTTTTAAGAGTAAGCTTTTCCCCACACCCTTGACTAATTGGGTGATGTGGGGTGGTGCACTATCATGAGGAATCCCATTATGCCTCAGATGGATGACTTTGTATCAGAGACTTTCTTGTTTGTAGATTGGATTAAAGGTTTGAATTTCTACACTACAAAGTGGGACAGACCAGTAGCTTGCTCGCTCTTGGTTCCTGAGGTATTAGAGAGGAGAGCAGATTAAGGCCACGTGGAGGCCAGGAGAAGCAGCCAAGATGGCAGAGTGCTGAGGGAGAAGCCAGTTTGAGCAGAGTTTGTGCAGAGAGAAGGAGATGGGGAACCGAGGTGAATAAGTCTGGTGAGCTAGAAACCTTTGATTTTAGGAAACTCGGATAAATCAGTAGCTTTGTGAGCAATGAATGAGTGGGTTTTGGAGCCCAGTGTGTGTTTTTGCTTGCCCGCTGGGTGCAAGCTAGAATTAAAGCTGATGGCTCACCAGTTCTTGGCTCCGTTGTTTCATTACTGTCTGTTCGAATCTAATGCGAACCTGCATTCGCCAGGCTGCTGTGATGGCGGCTTCGACTACTGGCTTTACAGTCAGGCAGCTGTGATGGTGGCCATGGTTACTGGCTTTACAGGGGGGCAATCTGATGGCACAGAGAGCTCTAAGCACTTAATATTTTTGGCACCTATGTTTTCAGGCAGGGAAGGGCAGTTGTATCCAGCAGGGCCTATCTCCATGTCATAGGCAAGAATGGAGAGGCCCATAGAAATAAGGAAAAGTCAGCTTTGTCACACAGGTAACAAACAATGGAACCAAAATTTCAATGATGTCTGTCAGATTCACATTTGTATTTTATGTTTCTTCCTTTTTACAGTGTTGGGCAGGTAAAATATACTATGCTCACTTTGTTAAAGATGGCACAGCACACCTGGAAGCCCATCGCCCAGGTGATATTAGTCGCTTTTTTTGTTTGGGATGGGTGTTATTACATTAATGTGTGTTGGGGGCGGGCTGTGGGCAGGCAGTATCCTTGTAGCCTGTGGCCTTGTTATAGGACTGAGCCTTTCCTTGATGTAGGGTGGTGCACTCATGAGGAATCCCATTATGCCTCAGATAAGTGACTTTGTATCAGAGACTTCCATGTTTGTATATGGATTAAAGGTTTGGATTTCTACACTATAAAGTGGGGCAGATCTGGAACTTGCTCTCTCAGTTCCTGAGATTAGCATTAGAAAGGAGAGCAGAGAAAGGACACGTGGAGGGGAGAAGAAGCAGCCAAGATGGCGGATGCTGAAGGAGAAGCTAGTTGGTGCAGAGCTTGTGCAGAGAAAAGAAGATGGGGAACAAAGGAGAATAAGTCTGGTGAACTAGAAACCTTTGATTCTAGGAAACTTGAATAAGTCCGTGGCTTTGGGAACCCTGAATGGAAAGGGAAGTGTTTTCCCACTGTGTGTATTTCTTGCCCGCCTGGTGCAAGCTAGGATTAAAGGTAATGGCCCACCAGTTCTTGGCTCCACTGTTTCATTACAATCTGTCTGAATCCACAGTGAACCTGCTTGGGCTAGGCAGCTGTGATGGTGGCCACGGCCACTGGCCTTACATGAGGTATATAGTGATAAGGGTTACATTATTGTAGGGAATCACCCACCTAACCTTGAACCCTCTGTGACTTGGATTGGGGAACTTTAGTTAAAAGCCCTGATTGTCTCTTGGATGCAAACACCAAGAAGCTGTGTGAGTGAGTGACCTTTGTGCAGACACAAAGGAATGCATGTGAACGGCTTTAGAAAATTAGCCTAGAGCCTGATCAGGCGGTGGCACAGTGGATAGAGCATCGGACTGGGATGCGGAACACCCAGGTTCGAGACCCCGAGCTCGCCAGCTTGAGCACGGGCCCATCTGGCTTGAGCAAAAGCTCACCAGCTTGGACCCAAGGTCGTTGGCTCCAGCAAGGGATTACTTGGTCTGCTGAAGGCCCGCGGTCAGAACACGTGTGAGAAAGCAATCAATGAACAACTAAGGTGTCGCAACGGCAATAAAAAACTAATGATTGATGCTTCTCACCTCTCTCTGTTTCTATCTGTCTGTCCCTGTCTGTCCCTCTCTCTGACTCTCTCTCTATCCCTGTAAAAAAAAAAAAAAATAGCCTAGAGATTCTAGATTGCACCTTCCTTTGTTTGTGCTTGTTAATTAGCAAAAGAAAAAGAAGTACTGACCTGTTGGGCAGATGAAATATATTATGCTCACTTTGTTAAAGATGGCGCTGCCCACATGGAAGTTCGTTGATATTAATGTGTGTTCTGGGACAGGCTGTGGGCAGGCCGGGTCGTTATAGCCTAAGGCTTAGTTTTAAGAGTAAGTTCTTCTCCACACCCTTGACTGATTGGATGATGTAGGGTGGTGCACTCTCATGAGGAATCCCATTATGCCTCAGATGGATGACTTTGTATCAGAGACTTTCTTGTTTGTAGATTGGATTAAGAGTTTGAATTTCTACACTATAAAGTGGGACAGACCAGTAGCTTGCTCTCGCTTGGTTCCTGAGGTTAGTATTAGAAAGGAGAGCAGATTAAGGCCACGTGGAGGAGAGGAGGCAGCCAAGATGGTGGAATGCTGAGGAAGAAGCCAGTTTGTGTAGAGAGGAGATGGGAAACAGAGGTGAATAAGTCTGGTGAGCTAGAAACCTTTTGATTCTAGGAAACTTGGATAAGTCAGCAGCTTTGTGAGCACTGAATGAATGGGTTTTGGAGCCCAGTGTGTGTTTTTGCTTGCCCGCTGGGTGCAAGCTAGAATTAAAGCTGATGGATCACCAGTTCTTGCTCCGGTATTTCATTACCGACTGTCTGAATCTAATGTGAACCTGCGTGAGCCAGGCTGCTGTGATCCTGGCCCTGGCTACTGGCTTTACATGACCCAAATTAGCCTTTTCTCCATGTCAGCAAAATGGCCATTAGTCATTCTTTCTTATTAGCACCTGGCCTCCCTTCCTTGTAATGTTGTTACCTCTGTTCTGCTTCCGATCTATACAAGCTAAGGGAGAAGGAAATTCAGGAGGTCTTCTTTGCCTCCCTTGGCAGGCTTCCCCCTCTTCGTCTTGACATAAGTTTATGTCTTGAGTAAGTTTCTTCCACCCAACACTGGTAGTTCCTAGCAGGCTGTACTCATTATAACACAGGAAAAAAAGCATAAACTAATTTTCATGTTATCTGTTTCTGTTTAGAAGAAAACATACCTCCTCAGAATTACAAATATATTAATGAGAAAAATAAGTGACAGAATAGAGGAAAATAACAATAGACAAAATATTTATGCGTATATGAGAGAAATTAACCAAATTTATTATATGAAAATAGCTTAAATTGTTAGTCAGAAATAATAGTATCAAAATTATAACTATCAGGTAACAGACTAACATAGTGATAAGGCTTGTGACAATATTTGTTGGATTGAAAATGTCATAGACAAATAGAGCTACTTCAAGACCTTTTGTTGTTATTTTTCACCCATATTGAGAATTGCCTCACTTATGATGAGATCATTCCACCTCTTTAAAATATTAAAGTTATGAATTCTTTTGCCACCTTGCTTTGGCAGGCTACCAAATTCACAAGCAAGTAACTTGTCATCAGCTGGTCTTCATCAGCTCATTTGCCATGACCTATTCAAGTCTGATGCTCAGAACAGTACTGAAAGACCAGAGCATGTTCCCCTTTCTATTCATTAAAGTAACTAACAAATTGGGCATGAAGAGAAATTATGGCAATGTGATGAAAATAGGAACCAGGTAATTAAAGTGAGATGATTTAAGAGTGTATACCTTAGGTGAGAGGAGAGTGAACTTTGGAAATGTAACCCACTTAACCACAGAAGAAGCAAAGGAAGCAATAAAATCCTGCCAATGCTACATAACCCCGGAGATCTCTCAGGGCAGCGAGGCTGCAGACCCCCTGATGAACAGTGATTTTTATAAACCTCGTCACCTGGACACATAAGCAGAATAGCAATTATAATAGTGACCTGTCGTGCTGGATAAAAACGTCCATAGTCAAAAAGAGGTGACATGACTAAAGAAATATGTGAAAATGTCTACTCAGGTATTTTTTATCAGGCAAAAGAAATGAAAAGAGAAGCATCTAGATAACCTATGAGAAAAAGCAAAAAGATGGGGAAGCTAATTTCTGCGTACAGTCTACTTACAAAGCCTGGTTTTTAAACCTGCACTAAATACACAGTTTGTTTATTTATTAATTTTTGTTTCCTATGGGACATTGTCGCTGTAAGAACAAAAGTCTAAAAATCTCAGGCACAAGACACAAGACCCTCAACTCTAACCTGATGGTCATTCAATACATGAAAGACACTATACCTGTAGTGTGTATAGATTTCAAAGGTCAATTTATCACACCTTTTAGAGGATTTTTAGAAGTTTTCTTTCTAATGCATGTTGCATGAAACAAAAACATTCCTTTAATGACACAATTGGAAAAGGGACCAGACAGCCTAAATGAATTGAATATCACTTTTCTGAAAGGTCACATATTAAATTTCATTTTTTGACCCAGAGTTATGTGTTTACAATTAATGGCTAATGAATACAGGAAAATTGAGGTTCTTCTAGATTGAGTTTAATATAGAGAAGAGGATTATTTATGAATGAGTACATTATATACAAGTTGATATTAAAATACTTAGATTAAAATTGTGATTAAATTTATAGATTGAACTTGTGTATACTTAATGCATATCATAAGAGTTAATAGTAGTTAAGGCAAAGTCTTTGTCATTACACATTTTACCTTTGTAAGGTTGGAATTAATGAGGTTTTATTATATTGGACATAGTATAGCTTTCTTTTTCTTTCTTTCTTTTTTATTAAGTGAAAAGCAGGTAGGCAGGGAGGCAGGGAGGCAGGGAGACAGACTTCCGTATATACCCCAACCTGGATTAGACCCAGCAATCCCTCTACAGGGTGATGTTCTGCCCATCTGGGGCCACTGCTCTGTTGCTCCAAACAGAGCTATTTCAGTGCCTGAGGCCAGCCATGGATCCATCCTCAGTGCCTGGGGCCAACTCACTTCAGTCAAGCTATGTCTCTAGGAGGGGAAGAGACAGAGAGAGGGAGGGAGAGAGAGAGACAGAAAAAGAGAAAAAGAGAAAGGGGAGGGATGAAGAAGCAGATGGTGCTTGTAAAGCCAGTAGCCATGGCCACCATCACAGCTGCCTGGCCCATGCAGGTTCACATTTGATTCGGAGAGTTGGTAATGAAACAACGGAGCCAAGAACTGGTGGGCCATCATCTTTATCCTACTTTGCACCTGGTGGACAAGACATACAGTGGGAAAACACTTCCCTTTCCATTCAGGGCTCCCAAAGCCACTGACTTATCCGAGTTTCCTAGAATCAAATGTTTATACCTCACCTCTGTTCCCCATCTCCTTCTCTCTGCACAAACTCTGCACAAATTGGCTTCTTCCTCAGCACTCCGCCATCTTGGCTGCTTCTCCTGGCCTCCTCCACATGGCCTTTCTCTCCTCTCCTACAGCATGGGCTCCTCCTAGAACGTAATCACTCTTCCCCCAGAACAACATGATCTTTCTTCCTTTTAAAACCTTTTGGAGCAAAAGCCCTCCCCCAACACATATTAACATAATCACACCTATCCCAAGCAAGAATGGCAATTAATATTATCACCTGGGTGAAGGGCTTCCATGTGGGCAGCACCATCTTTAACAAAGTGAGCATAATATATTTTATCTGCCCAACAGTGCTTCTCCTGTGTGCCCTGACCAGGAATTGAACCCAGAACATTCACACACTGGGCTGACACACTCCTGCTGAGCCAACTGGCCAGGACCATATTGTAATTTTGTAATATTACAAGAGACCTACTTGCAACATGAAATTATGTACCTTAAGAATTCTTGGAGGTGGGAATTTGAAGAAAGAACAGAACATATCATTAAATAATACCTAATTAATAGGATTGGAAAAGAAAATTTCTCAAAGTGGTAAATACAAAGCTATTTACTCTTCATGTAATATACATTCAACACTATGTTCATTGAATAGGAATGAACAAAGGAATGGAAATGCAATTATACCAAATACTAAATAAACTATTGGTTAAAATAAATAAAACCCCTCCAAGAACATATTAACATAGTGGATTTCCAGATATACATCACATGACAATTCTGAAGAATGAGTTACTGCATTCTGTAATCTAACTGGCTTGTAAAGCAGTAATTAAAATCTCTGTGGGTATGCAAGTCATTTGACAAAGTCTTCTTTGCTGATTTTTAGACAATAGCAGGACTCTGGGTTTAGATGCACTGCTCTTAACAAATAATTATGTTATGCCATTACATTATATTGCTTTTTTTTTTTTATTTCAAAGTTAAATAGGAGGACACCTTACTTTACTCTAAGTAATGTCATGTAGTCCAACTTCCCTATTTTCTTTACACCACCTGGGAAACATCCTCAGCCCTTTCCAGCCTAGTCCTTGTCCAAAGTACCCTGCTGTGGAATCTCACTTCATTTGATTTTTCTCAGTTAGGCTGTTTTTCATATCACTTCTCCTTTCATCCACATTCTCATTATTCCCCCATCTGATCTGATCCTTCTCTTTGCTCTTCAAGATTTAACAATTCAAAGGCTCAGTTTCCCCAAGTAATGGTGTGAAAGAGTACTAAAGATTAATGAAATTTGCCCACACTAAGCACTAAACAACTTACCATGGTTAAATCTGAATATTCAGATTTACTTTTTTAATATCGGAATGAATGCACCTATGTGGCTCCCATTATGTTGCCACTGGACATCCCTTTCCTAACCCCTTGCAATTCAGACTGTGATTCAACGAGATGTCCACACTGTTTGTGCTTCCATTACAGCTTGAGAAGAACTTTATTGATTTCAGGAGAGCTTCAGTGCAGACACTGGTTTCACTTCTGCATAACTTGGCAATCTTTGGGCACCCAGTCTATGCGGAAAATACCGTAGCTCTTTAAGTACCTACAGTATACTTCCATTTGAGGGCTTACTTAATGCTTACTAAATACTGATTTCAGTAAATAATCAAATATTCCTTTTTTATTACTATAACTGCTCTTTCCATATTGAAATGATAATGACTACAAAAGCTGCCTATGTGACAGTACTATTCAGAGTTTAAAAATGTATATACGTCAGACACTAAAGACAATAGAAGACAAGGGCCAGGTGAATGACAGGCTATATTAATTCCATGTATGTAATATTTCTCTTCTTAAAAGAGGGAAGACAAGCTGGGATTAAAACAATAATATGAGAAAGTCCAGCAATGCTTTGAAGGTCTAATTGTCAGCCAGCTCTCCTTTGGGGGCAGAGTATATATATGAAGGTTACTGTTCAAGGTGCAGGCGGACAGTCTCTTGCCTTTGTCTGTTTCACCATTTGCAATTTGAGGAGGAAGGGAAACCATGCTGTATTCTCTTGTTTCTTTTTCTCTTATTCTTGTTACCAATAATTCTCCTTCCAGTTCACAACCCACCACTACTTATGGAAGAATTTAGATTGAGTTTGTTCATTCTGAAAGCAAAGTATCAAGCTAATGAATTGCTAAAAAGAAAGCTGGTCTAATTATAGCCAAATGGTGCAAAACGATCTTACTTATGATTGCCTCTGATTAGGTGTAGGCGGCTGTGTTCTATGTAGGGGCCTGAAGATTATCACTGCAACATGAGGTGCCCACTGACTGCCAGGAGGGGAGGACTTGCAGAAAACAAACAAACAAAAAATGCAACTGTACTCTATTACTTTACTGTTCAAGTCATGTCATAAAGTTTCCTATACTTGTTAGCTTGAAATTGGCATTGCTCAACTAATGCTTACTAATGAATTGATCTCAGGTTCAATAAATAAATATTAATCCACTGATAAGTATTTATCCATGGGTTGCCATAATATTACGGTCAGGTTCATCTGCAAATAAAGAATATCAATTTGGTTAAGCCAGCCCAAATAAAGGGTTATTTACTTTAAATCTAAGCAAAATCCATGGAACTCTAAGGGTAGGGGTCACAAAGTACAGGTCCCAGAATGGTGGGATTAGCTTTAGATTTGCAACAGTTCTAGAGAATTTACTAGACTTCCAAAACCTTTCTTCTAGCTCTCTGCCATTGTTTCCCATGTACCTGAATGAAAATGCTTTCAGCTTATCACTCTGCTGCTTTCCTCTGTTGACTTTTAGTTTCCTCCCTCCCCATTTCCCGTTCTTTCACTAGAGCTTATACTTCTTGGTCCAGGTCTCCCCAGCCACAGTCCTTTTCCATGGTCTTTCAGATGCAAGCTTCACTGCTTCCTGGCAATTCTTTCTGTGCTTTCTGGCTCAGGTTTGGGAGGAAATCTGATTAATTGAAATCACCTTTTCATGGCAGTTAACCATTGTAACAAGGTAGCTGTGCACTGAAACCGTTGGTGGAAGCACTTCCCTAATTAATGGTGAGGGAGGGCCAGACATAATAGCTGGCATATCTTACATACAAATATTTATTGAGAATATATTATGTGTAGGTACTACTGTAGGGGCTGGAAATATGAAAATGAGTAAGGTAGACATAGTCCTTCAAATTGTCAGCAGTGATGAGTGCTATGGAGAAAATTACAATAGGGTGATGGGAAGAAGAATGACTGACAGATTGGTTAGACAGGGTGAGCACAGAAGGATCCTCATAGCAGGTCACATTTCACTTGGCACCTGAGTGAAAAGGAGGACACGATCATAGGAAGATCATGGTAAGATTATGCCAGGCAGAGGACACAGCTGGTACAAAAGCCCTGAAGCAGAAAGAAAAAGGCATGATCAAGGAATTTTTGAAAGGCCACAATAGTTGAAGATCTGTGGTCAGGAAAGAGGCTGATTTAAAATTAGGTTCAACAAGTAGGCAGGAACCAGATTATTAGAGTTTTGCAATCTAAAATAAAGGCTTTGAATTATATTCTAATTGAAATGGGAACCACTATAATGATATGATCAAATAATCTTAGCTCACAAACTTGTGTGTAATACAGTGGTTCTTAACCTTTTTTGAGGTACCGAACCCACCAGTTTCATATGCGCATTCACCGAACCCTTCTTTAGTGATAAATAAAATATGATTTTTCCCCCAAATTCAAGACATAGGTATATGTTTTTTTACTGGTGCACAAAATGAGCCATACATGAATATCACCTTGCTCAAAGAACAAAACAAACAAAAGTGCACGAACTCACAACAAATTACAGTATTACTTTATTCTGGCCTCCGCGGCAGAGGCTTCTCTGAAGCCCTGAGACCAACTCTTCGAACCCTTAGGGTTCGATAGAACCCAGGTTAAGAACCGCTGGTTTAATAAGTATGATGTTTTTATTTACTTGAAATCAGTTTATATGTAAATAAATCTTATTTTGCCAATAAAAATTATATGTTAATAAAATTGATAGGAGATGCTCAACTTGATTATTACATCTCAATTGCAAAATAAAGTCACCTTCTTTGATGCATTGTACAGCTTCTACAAGGGAACCAGTCACCTTTGAGATCAATAAAGTGATAGTGATCATAGAAAGATCTTCCTTACCTCTATTCCATTTTCCAAGTACCTCATGCTCTGGGCACGGCACTGAGGCTAGCTCCATTGGACAGAGCACATCAACTTCAGGTGCTAAAAATTGCGTGGTACTCAGGCATTGGCCCCTTGGTGGGGTTGCCAGGTTGATCCCTGTTGGAGTGCATGCAGGAGCCTCTGCCTCACTATCTCTCCTCTTCTCACCTGAAAAAAAAATGCTATAGACTTGTGATCTGTGTATGGTGATGTGATATTTCTGCTCCCCCCTGGGTCTCCCATGCTACTTCAAAGTGGAAGCAACAAAACAATATATAATCTAAATGATATGAAAAGTTTCCATTGAGTATTCCTAGAACATTTGAAGAACGTATTTTCTTTTAAAACATATATCTTTTACAGTTTTCTTCTGGAAGGGCAATGAGCAGAAGTTGGAAACCAATTCCAGCCCTGCTAATAATTAACTTTATTTTCACTGAACTGTGCTGAACCAATTGAATGACCTTGAACAATCACTTTAGATTTTAAACCTCAGTTTCTTCATTTGTAAAATATGAAGTCAGAATAGGTGATCTCTCACTTTTGAGATCTGCCAAAATGTCAAGGAAAGAGGATAAGGTAATTTCTTATGCTTGGATTTATATACAGCATTGTATATGACATACGATTATAATTTGAGGCCTCAAAGATTAGGATGACAGATGAGTTCATAATTTAAACATGCATGACTTAGAGAAGGATTGCAAAATTTAACTGGTTGTCTTAAAATGTTAACTGCCTGAATGTCTCCCACTTCCTCTTCATATTAGACACATCCTGACCATTCCTAAAGTTCAGCACTGGGGGTGGTTCCATATATAGTTATTTTAATTTTACTCTTAAATTGTAAGCTCATTAAAGAAAGAAATTATGTTTATACCTCTTCTTATCTTTGAAAAGATTTACCAATCTAGGCATTAGAGACTTTGAGAACACAACAACCAAGAAGTTTTTATAAATATCTGATCATTGTATCAGCTGCATTATTATTAAAGAGTAAATTTCAATGCCCATGTAATACATAATAAATGAGAATCAATATGGGTCCAAAGCCTGACTCTGCCACCTCCTCAAGATGTCCAAATATGTAAAATAGTGATTGTCACATTTTTTTATGGATGTTGAGGATTAAATGAAATAATATGAGTAGAGCTGACACAGAATAAATAGATATTTGATAAATGGAAGCTATAGGTATCATTTTTAGAGTAACCCTGGTAGTCATACATTGTAGACAAGGCCCACCGGGGGTGAGGACAACGGAACTGCAGAGACCCAACTCCGGGGACAAGGTTCAGTGACGCAAATCCACTTTATTCAGGAAGTAAATTAGCTTATATGCATGGGTTCAGCCAATAGGATGTTACAGCGTGTTCTTCAAGGCCAATGGCTAAAAAGCTCAGGGAGCTGCCGGGATGGCACTGAGTCACTTCCTTACAGCAGGTAGGTGAGCTCCCTTCCTGGGTGTTCCCAGGAAGGATTAACCTGCTGGGGTCTTCTCACAGCATAGCATCAGCCACAGCTGCCAGGTGAATGCTCTGTGCTCTACCAACAATACATTTACCTTTGCACATTTACAAAACGAATCAGTTGTCTTTGACTTCAGTATGCAACTAGGTCCCCTGAGAAACTCCTAAAATATTCATTTTCTTAGGACAACCCTAGAGAGTATGACTCTGGTGTTCCTTGAAACTTGCTTTGAAAAATACTGTCTCACAGTTGAATTGTTCATAAATCATTCATATTCTTAAAATACTTTAGAAAAATATTCCTCAGAGTTTCAGACTTGTCAAGCATTTGACTCTTTACTAAGTATAAAAATATTTTAATGCCTGCTATCTTGAAAGTTAGGTGGCTTATTGAAGTAACCTGAAAACTATTAGCTTGAAAAACAGGGATGAAAAATTACCTGTTGTAATTTTTCTGACCAAAGAAAATCATTGCTTTCTCACAGCCTGAAAATTACAAAAACTTTTTTACCCCTCATAATATTACTGCCATTTCCAATTTTCAAGTATGGTTAAGGCCTCAGGTTACCCACATATTCTTTGAACTTCAACATTTTAGACAATTATATTTAGGGCAAGGTTTATATTGAATTTCATTTTGCTCTTTGTCCAATTGCCAATATCACTATAAAATTGATATTAAAACTTGTAGCAGTAAATTGCTTCAACCAATACTTTTTGATATATTGTTCCTTAGCTCAACTTTCATGCTTTCAAGAATTTTGAGAGCAAACCATAAATGGTTAAGGGCACCAGGGCAAAAACATATAGTATTAGGATTATAGATATAAGCAAATTCTAACCAATATAAAATTTTAAATTATAAGTTTATTTTAAATCTTAGTCTGTAAACTTTAGTATTTATATTTTTAGTCTTTTTTTCGAAAAACCTAAGCCATTGTGAAGAAATGCTACTTTGGGGTAACTAAATTGACTTTATTCTTCTCGGAATCAATCATTTCCTATGGTATTTGTTAAAATATAAGATTGATTGCTATGAGAGAGATCAGAACAACTGTGGTTTAAAGAAGATAGGGTTACATTCTTTTTACATAGAAGTTTGAGTCAGTCATCCATTAACAGTAGAAGGAAACACAATTACTAGGAACCTACACCCCTTCCATCATGCTGCTCTGTCACCCTCCACACAAATTTTATTTTTACTTTCAAAAGGGATGGATGTTCTAGCTTCTTCCAAGACATCCTTATTATGGCCCATGGGAAAGGGTCCTTGGAAGGGTTAGGCATGATTCTTCCTTTGAAGCAACCCGGAAACAGCACCTAAAAATTCAGTAATATTTCAGTGAGCAGAACTTAGTCATATGACTATGTGTAAGGGTGAAAAATGTGATCTTCAGCTATACATTCTATTACTAAGAAATGAAGAATGGATATTGGAACACATCTAGTTTCCTTTTCTACACCGGATAGTGAAGTGGGTTTATTCAAAGCACAGTGAGTGCTATCGAATCAGTGTACTAACTGGAGACCTCAGGGTGCTCCATTGTCTAATGACGCTGTATGAAAGGTAGATAGTAAGGGCCCTGGCCAGGTAGCTCAGTTTATTAGAAAAACATCTGGACATGACAAGGTTGCAAGTTCAATCCCTGGTCATGGCACATATAAGAATCAACTAATAACAACATAAATAAATGGGACAACAAATTGATGTTTCTCTCCCTCTCTCACTATCTCTAAGTATCAATAATAATTAAAAAAGATAAATGGTAAGATTGTGTTAAGAAAGGGGATGATAAATTACCAGAGACAAAATATGCTTTATTTATATTAATACTTTTCCTGAGGGTCAGCTTGATGACTTAATGGTCTAAAAATGTTAAGATATTGTCCTAAGTATTAACTTGCCAGTAAGTTATGGAAACCAACCATTTATTTTTATTTATTTTTTTACATACCACAACATATTAGGTAGAGAAACCTGGGCCATGTTTAAGAAAACCAATATAAACCTGACACCAAGTATTTTATTTGTTCCCAAACCCATACAAACTCCTGGAAATGCTAAAATTTGAAAATATATATTACCTTTGAAATAGAGCCTGGGGTAATTCTTTAGAAGTATAAAAACTAACATTTATTTCTTTTACAGTTGCTTAGTATTTCACTGTGTGACTATACCACTGTTACTATATAATGTACCACTAGTTTCCTATTAGTGATAATTTAGGTTGTTTGTAATCTGCTGTTACCCATAGTGCCACAAGAAATGGCTTTGTGTGGATTTTATTTATTATTATTTTTTACAATATTGGCAAAATATCTTTGGGATAGAATCTTGGCATTGTATATCTTTAGGATGAAGTAAAGAAGTATTGTGGGGTTTAAGGCCATTGCCATAATACAATTCACCATATTTTCAGTACCTGATGTTAGAAGAGAAAAGGTATCATTTGATACAGGTGAAATAATCTCAAAAATATCTAAGCATCATTTTCAGTTTGGAAAATGTGGCATCAATAATGGAAGATCTTTAAGCTAGAGGGAAGTTCTATCATAGTCAATGGGTAAAGAAAATCACCAGGGTATTGTCTTCTCCTGAGTAAAGAAACTCACCAGTTAACGTCTGTTAGGGCAGAGAGATATAATGGAAAGCTATCTTTCATTGCAGCCTATAGAAAGCATGCATCTTGACTCTGCTGGAGAAATCACTCATACACACAGCTAAGGAAAACTATAGGCTAGAAATACAGGTTAAAATGTCTGTACAATGTTTGCTTATTTACAACCAATCAACTGCTTTGCAGGAGCTAAGATTCAAGTAACAATGGAGCAGTGGTTAGGTGAGCAAGAATATAAACTAAGAAACATTAGCCAAGGGATTAAACTTTGAAAAAGAATAAATATGCAGCAGATTTTGGGGCTGCCTTGCCCCCATTCACTTAGGTCATTTCAAAAATAATTTTTACTTTTCAATTACAGTTGACACACAACATTATGTTAGTTTCAAGTGTACAACTCAGTGATATGATTAGACATTTATATAATGAAGTGATCAGCCCAATAAATCTAGTACCCATCTGACACCGTACATAGTTATTACAATGTTGTTGATTATGTTCCCTATGTCATGCTTTACATCTTCATGACTATTCTGTAACTACCAATTTGTACTTTCTAATTTCCTCACCTTTTTCACCCAATCCTCTAACCCCTCCCTTTTGGCAACTCTCAGAATGTATCTATGAGTTTGTTTCTAGTCTGCTTATTCATTTTTGTTTGTTTGTTTGTTTGTTTTAGTCCACATATAAGTTAAATCATATAGTCTTTTTCTTTCTCTGTCTGACTTATTTCACTCAGCACAACACCCTCTAGTTCCATTCATGTTGTTGCAGGTGGCAATATTTAAATTTTTCTTTTATGGCTAAGTCATATCTCCTGAGGGACACTTTATATACACTCTGATGGTAATTTATCATAGTATCTGCCTCTTTCTGGTTTTCTGTCTGTGGTTTGTCTTTGGCCCCATGAAACTTCTCAGTTCAAGGTCAGGGGCAACACGAGACTGCTCAGGGTTCAATATCCAGAAAACATTCCTCGACCAAGGAGGAACAGCTGTCAGTGCATAAATATTTCTAGCTTTACCATTTCTTGGTGGAAAAATGCTGAATTGCATTTTACTGGTTCCTCAGAGTGTTCCCAGCAAGACTGAACCCTGGTCATATACAGTCTATCCACCAGCACACCCATCATTTGCATTTCCCCTTCCACATCCCATTTGCCTCACTTGTTCTTGCCTTTCAAATATATCACTTGTACTCAGTCTTGTCTTAGAACCCAAATGATGACAAGCAGAAACTTTTCTGTTGTGAAATTATTACCAAATTGTTTTGCCTTCTGTTTAAATGCTCCACAGGACATTTACTGATATATAAAATTGATCTATAGTGATTAATAGAATTTTCCCTTTAATGGAAGAAATACATTCTTTATCTTGGTATCCACAGTGCTTAGCTTACACCCTGGCATAGACCAGCTGGACAGAAATAACTGTGAAATGAATGAATGAATAAATGGATGAAAGAAAGTCTGAGAGGCAGACTATCTGGAAAATCTAGCCCTAAGCAACCAGAAGACGTTTATGCAAGACTAGGGCATTAAGGAGCAATAAATAGAAATCTTGGGAAGCAGGTAATTGCATCAATCAAAAAATAAATAACAAGAAGCTGCAGAGAAAGGATTTCAGGAGCAGGATTCTATCTCCAAAGAAGACAGTAGATCATAGAAAATGCCCAATTTCAGAGTGACCAGGAGATGAGAAAGCCTGTTGTAGTGTCCACTTAATCCTTACAATAGTCATATAATACAGGAATTATTTGCTTCACTTTATGTATAGGAAAAAGAAGCTCTAGAAGAGTAAGAAAAATGAGCAAGTTTCTGTAGGAAGTTGGAACCAGAGAACCAGGATGCAAGTCATGTGGTGTTTAAGCTTGTAATTACAGAAGTAAAAACTCCTAGAAGGACTCAAAGGGATTCCTATTTTGAGGAGTCAGCCACCAGTCACACCATGTCCCTCCAGTCCCACTAGAGAAAGCCAGTCCCCATGGGGAGATACCCTGTCAGGGCAGAAACCTGGGAGCAGACCAGGTCTCCAGGGAGCATAGAACTAAGAATCTGGGAGCCACAATACCTGATTCAGAATTCAAAGTTTTATAGTTTCTTTGAAACAATGAAAGAAATGTCCCAACATTGTGACAAATGACTAACTTCTGACCAACAATATTTCTCAGAAAAATAAATAAATAGAGGAGCATAAACTATTCTTTCTTTTCCTCTTTATCCACTCTGGTTTATGTTACTGAACATAATTGGCTAAGTTCTAATATAAGTGTACTCTCTCCTTTAAATCAGTGTGCTTCCTTCTCTACGATTCCCAATCACAGCGCTGTTTTGAAGGCATCATTTTGTTTCCATGGTAGCAATGTCTCTAAATCTTTGCCTTGTGGCCTCAGTGAATGCATTTGGCAGGAGGAGCAGACCAGAGGAAAAGGGAGAGTATCTGCGAACACAGTGCCTCGGGAAATCAGCAGTCCTGTGAAAAGAAATACAGAAAAGCTCCCAGCACAGTGTCAGTTTTTAATGGGACTTCATTAAAAGTATATATTTCTTAAAGTTTGCCTCAGCATAGCAGTGGTTTCTACAAGATAAAGTTTGAGAGCACTTAGTTTTCTTTCACTTCTCTTTTTTTTTTAATTCACTCACAACAAGCTTTGCTAGAGAGAAAGAGAATGATTGTTGGTTCATATTAACTTTGTACCAATATTTGTGCCCTATTTTTGCTTGTAAAGTATTCAGCTTTATATCATAGAATATGGTAAACATAGAAAGACAAGCTAGCTAGTACAGTCATTTATCTGTCATCCCAGATTCAACAGTATCAACTCTTTGGCAAACCTATTTCATTATTCCCTGCCCATTTTGTGCCTCCCTTAATTGTTTAAAAACACTTTTGTGAATATTTAATTATGTAACTTTAAGATCTAGAACAAAGGGGAGGCCTGATTTATGAAATGAGAGTTTGAGTCACAGGAAGAGTGGGCATAGCAGGAGCTCTCATCAAGGTCTCTGTGCATGCCCAAAGACGTGTGCATTCTGGAGAGTGTCAAGGACGCTCTGGTGTCAGGAATGACTGACCTCAGGGGCGGGTCCCAAATTCAAACAATGTCTGGCACAGAGTTGGCTATTAATGAAGATCAAATGAATGAATATCACACCAGTGAAAGCAAAAATTCAGAACTCAAAAAATAGAATCAGAGTTCCAAGGATGGGAGTGAAAAGCAAGAAATAGAGGAGTTTGGGGTTTCTTTTTGTTTGTCACTTTTTTAACATAGCAAATATTAGCAAGACAAGAACTTTGTACAATAACAGAAAAACATGTCGTAGATGGGATGAAGTCACAACGAGGAGGATTTTTAATGCTAGGAAGATGAGCTTTCACATGAAGCGATAAGCAGTGGAGAGCTATGTGTCAAAGTAGTTATATCAAAGTCGTTCTTGAACATTACCTAGAAAAATGGTGTTGACGGAAGGAAAATAAAGGCAGAGCAACAGGTCATGAGTATAGTTCTAGAAAGAGAGAGAATGTAGTGGTTAGGAGCACATGCCTCAAAGTCAGACAGATTGGGAATTGTATTTCAAATGTGCAATTTTCTATTTGGGGATTCTGAGCAATAAATATTTCTTCAAAGCATCATTTTTTCCCCTTATCTGCGTAGGTATAATTTTTGAACTCAATATTTCTTTTTTTTTACAGGGACAGAGAGAGTCAGAGAGAGGGACAGAAAGGGACAGACAGACAGGAATGGAGAGAGGTGAGAAGCATCAATCATTAGTTTTTCGTTGCCGTTGCAGCACCTTCGTTGTTCACTGATTGCTTTCTCACATGTGCCTTGACCACGGGCCTTCAGCAGACCGAGTCACCCCTTGCTGGAGCCAGTGACCTTGGGTCCAAGCTGACAAGCTTTTGCTCAAGCCAGATAGGCCCGCGCTCAAGCTGGCAACCTCTGGGTCTCGAACCTGGGTTTTCCTCATCCCAGTCTAACACTCTATTCACTGCGCCACTGCCTGTCAGGCTCAATATTTTTGAATCTACCCTTTGGTTGGTCACTGTTGTAGACACTGAGCCTACAAGTATACTGTAGGAAAGCTGAGGCATGTGAAACACTCTGAAGGGTGACATTGAAGAACTAAAAGGGGGTGTTACAAACAGTAAGAAGATAAGCATTTTGTAAAGAGAATATAATTAGTATAAATACCTGGAGGCAAGAATAAGTCAGGCATACTCAAGGAACAGAAAGAAGGTTGGAATATCCTTGTGCTAAGGGGACGAGTAATATGGAGAGATGAGGAGAGCTGCTAGTCAGGGGCCCAATCATGGAGTGATTATAAAGTGTTTCAAAAATGTCTGTTGCCTTTAATGTGTAATGCTATTGTTATGGCCATTATGAATAAATCAACCTACATTTAAAAATTTTTTAATATGCACCAGTGCTGGGAATAAATCCTATTTATTTTTATTTTTATCTATCTATCATCTATCTATCTATCTATCTATCTATCTATCTATCTATCTATCTATCATCAATCATCTATCTATCTACCTACATATTTTAACCCAGAATCATAGATTATTAAATCAGAACAGGACCTCAAAAGTCACCTTGTGTAAGGTGCCTAAATGCTAGACAAAGGTTAGATAGATGCACAAAAACCTGGGGAGCTTATAAATTCCAGACACCTGGTCATTCTGATTCTCTACGCCTGCAATGACATCTGGGAACCTACATTTTGAAAGAAGTTTCTAGCAGATTTTCGTACACAAATTTGGGAACCATGGCTCAACCTCTTTTCTTATAGGTGAGGCGACTAAAGGCTATGATTACAAAGTGGTAAGTAACAGAACCAGGGCTATTACCCACATGTCCTTCTTCTAAGCCCAGGAACTGAATTCTGACTAATATGAGCACACTGGTGCACTTGGAGGGCAAGCAGAGTGAAGGTTTACACAACTTTTCTTAGTGTTCTTCTTAGGCAGATCCACGGAGGGGAGAGGTTGGTTCAGACAACAAACTGACTATAATAGTAAGGTAGACAGACAGGTTCTATGTCAGCTATCAAATAAACTCTATAATAAATGTGTCAGAAAGATGGTATTCAACGTAGAGGGTACAAATAACAATGGGGTGTGCTGATAGCTGTTACAATAATTCAGACCAGAACAGTGGTGGTAAAAGTAACATGGAGTGGTAGACAGAAATTTGAAAAACAAAGAAAAGTTTTGAAGGAAAAAATAACAGGAAATTTTGACTCAGTATTAGTGTATCAGATTGACAAAGTCTGCATGTGAACATAGGGTCAAGTAATGGGTAGCCATGATAACCTTTTTTCTCTCTTAGTGTGGTGATTCCATAACCTTTTGCAGGTCAGAATCCATGCACTAGAATTTATACCTTTTTTTAAAAATTTTATTCATTTTAGAGAGGAGACACAGAGTAAGAGAGAGAGAGAGAGAGAGAAAGAGAAAGGGGGGATGAGCTGGAAGCATCGACTCCCATATGTGCCTTGACCAGACCAGTACAGGGTTTTGAACTGGTGACCTCAGTGTTCCCAGGTCGATGCTTTATCCACTGCGCCACCACAGGTCAGGCTAGAATTTATACCTTTAAAAGCTCTTGAAATGACCAAGCTTGAGCACACTAGAGCATACTCAGTATTCTACAGCCCTGCTAAATTCAGATACTCCCCCCACAGCTGTGTTACAGGATAATGAGTTATAGCGGGTTGCCGTTAAAGACAATAGAAGCTGCTTCACCAACTGCAGTCAACACGGCCAGTGGCTTCAAACAAAATAGGGTAAAAGTAACAATTATGTCACTGGACTTTAATGTCAGAAACTGGACACTACCTTTAACATGGTGTCCCTCTTCAAAGAGGAGGAAAAACTTTTCTGTAAACTACTTAAAACAGGGTAGGCAGTGGTATTACACATAATAACACTCTTCTCTGACATTCTTATGAATACACAATAGCAGCAAGATTCTACTAGCAAGCATGCTTAATGATGACAACTCGATATGTACCCAAGCTCACTGTATATATTCTTTTCTTGCTTTGCCACAAAAGGAAATTATTGTAGCTGGGAGAAACAGGTACAGCGAAGAGTTAGGACCTCTACAGACTTTTATCTTTTAATTTGCAAGCAGAGAAGTTTAGGCAAAGATGATGCTGTCTAGGGTACCTCTAGGACATTATACAATTGACATGGAAAACTTTGACCTTCTCCTAGACAAATAATGGGCTCCTACAGATGTGCACAATCTGAGGTTTTATTTCAGTATAAATAAGAAAAATGCCTGCACAAATAATGTGTGAGGTAAATCCTCTCTAAAACCAAAAGACTCTAAGACTGGGTAGTGGGAAACCTTAAATGGCTAAAAGTTTTACATGCACCCAATTATCTCTAATAATGACAATGCCCAAAGCCTGAGAGAGTGAGATGTCATTGTTCTTGTGAACGTCTCAGCTGCCAGCCACACAGAGGCTTTGGTTGAGAGTTCTAGCTCTGTGAATTTCTTCCCAGTGGCTGCTGTCAGCCGTCTCTCATAGACCACCAGAAACAGGCAATTTTGGAAAGGTGGAGTCAGAAACACAGTATTTGTTTTGGCCTCATTCTTGAAGTTCCTGCTTTGCTTAACTCAAAATGTTCAAGGTAAAGATAAATTCACAAACTGCTCCAAAATCAGAGAAGAAGTGTTTCTGGCATTTCTAGTTGGCTAAATAGACATTTGTAGCTATACCAAATATCAGAATGAGGAAACATTTTGTTGCACTATGACTATTTAAAGTAAAGATAGATGAAAAGGATATATTAAGAAAAGAATCAATGTTTTATACTTTGAATGGATTTTACAACTCTGACTTCTTGCATGAACATTTGAAATACAGAATTCTAGAGGGTATATTTAGAAAGCCATTCACAAACTAATTTTTCAAGTAATTTCTACTTCTAATTAAAGTTTTAACAAAATCATGTTTAAAATTAAGGCTATTTGCTATCCTATTAAAATGACTACTGTTATTGGATTTCATGTCTTTACAAAGAATTCTTGGGCCATGTATTTAACTTAATCTAGCAGCTACTAAAGGATACACAAACTAAAATGAGAAAAGAATAAATAATTGGCACTTGTGATATGCCAAGGTTATTCCTTTTTAATTCCAAATTTCTTTATCTTTCTATCTTTTAAAGGCAAACTTTTACACTTAATTTTCATCCCTTTCATGAATTTTACTGATATCTTCAAACCATTTCTTCTCCAAGTGTGGCCTGAGAAAATCTACATTAGTTTTACCTGAGGACATGGTGAAACTTGCAAATTTTCAAAATATTCTTGTAAATCAGAATCCAGAGAGTAGAACCCAGTAATCCACATATTAGACATTCCTTCAAATACTTAATCTAGACCAACACTCAAGACTAAGAAGCATTAGGCTTCCTGAAAATGAACCACACCACAATTGAGTTGCAGAATTACAAACAAGACTCAGATCCAGGATTGCTAAATAACACAAAGGTAACTGGTTGCGCAAAATTGACCACTTTGAAGAATTTTTCTCAATTTTCTTCAACTGAAGCCATTTTTCTTCAGTATTGTGCTGGTCAGCAAATGAAAAAGAAATTGGATTCAAAGTCCTTGAACTCATGGTGATCCTAACCTCTCCTTTCTATATAGTTTACTCATCCAAGTACTTTTAGCAATAAGAAGTAGGAGATTTTGTTAAGAGTATGAAATACCAGAAAGAATTCAGATTCTACTGAGGTCCTAGGAGACTATGGTAATCTGAATGCTTCCATAGTCACCTATTTTATTGGTTGATGTTGTTTTAAGTCAGTTTTATTGAGGTGTATTTGGCATACAGTAAAATTAACTATATGCCAATTGTGTATGCAGTCAAGTAACGATAATTGTAGTCAAGATATAAAATATTTTCTTCATCTCAGAAAGTTCTCTCATGAACTGTACTCCTACCTCTGGCAATCCCTGGTTTGTTTCCTATACCTATAGTTTTGGCTTTTCCAGATCTTATAATGAAATTTGCAGTATTTTTCCTTTTCAGTCTGGCTTGTTTCATTTTTAACGCTTTTGAGATTCACCCATGACATTTGGTATTTCTGTAGGACATTTCTTTTTATGGTCTTTTTATACTCCATACTTTGAGTACAACACCAGGTTTTTCATGTGTTCATCAATTGATGGCATTTGAATTGTTTCTGATTTTTGGACATTTTGACTATAGCTGTGATTAATGTTTGCTTAAAGGTTTACATGTGGACATGTGCTTTAGTTTCTCTTAGATAAACACCTTGTAGGAGCATTGTTGAGTCAGAAAGTGTTTGTTTAACTTCTGAAGAAACTGTCAAACAGTTTTCCAAAGTGTCTGCTTTAGCATTGTGAATTCCATCATCAACGTGTGAGGGTGTTGTAGTTTTACATCCTTATCAACACTGTGTATTATTGTTTTGTTTTAAATATAGCCATTCTAATATGTGAGTGGTATTAGCTTTGGTTTTAATTTAAAGCTCTCTACTGTCTAATGATATTGAACAACTTTACCTATGCTTATTTGATGCCCATATCTCTTTTGTCTTGAAATGTTTGTTCAAATCATCTACTCACTTTTTATTCCTGTTATTAAACTGTGAAAGTTGTTGAAATATTCTGGACATAAATCCTTTATTGGATTTGAGTTTTGCATATGTTGTCTACAAGTATGCAACTTGCTTCGTTGAAACTGGAACCATTTTTAGCACCTGAGTTAGAGGATCCATTCCTAGTGCCCGGGGCCAACTTGCTCTAACTGAGTCATGGCTGCAGGAGGAAGGAGTAGAGAAAGAGAGAAGCAAGAGAGGGAGGGGGAGGGAAGCAGATGGGCACTTCTCTTGTGTGCCCTGACCAGGAATTGAACCTGGGACATCCACACACTGGGCCAATTCTCTACCATTGAGACAAGTGGGTAGGGCGTGATTTCTAATAATTTAAAGTCTTTTATTTATTGATTTAAGTGAGAGAAGAAGAGAGGGAGACAGACAGACAGAAACATCAATCTGTTCTTCCATGTGGCCCTGACCAAGGATTGAACCCACAACCTTCATACATTAGGACACACTCTAAGCAACCGAGTTATCTGACCAAGGTTGAATTCTGATACATTTATAGGCTTAGGATTTATACTTAAGTCTATGATATATTTTTTAGTTAATTTTCATAAATAGTGTGAAATATGGATCAGGGTTTATATTTTTGCATATGAATACCTAATTTAAATTATCCTTAAATAGTCTTTTTGCAGATTGCTACTTTAAATGAAACTTTTTAAAAAAAATTACAGTTTGCAATTATTTATAGGTAGCACATGGAAACACAATAGCTTTTTAAACTATGTTGACTTTGTATCCTGCAACTCTGAAAAAATCACGTAATAGATCTGGGTGAATTTTATATAATTTACTTGGAAATTTCTACATAGACAATCACTATCTATTTTTCTTTTACATATTTTTCTTGGATTATTGTACTGTTTAGAACTTTCATTATAATGTTGAATAGGAGTGGTAAGAGCAGACACACTTTCTGTATTTTCAATTGGGGAAAAACAATTCAGTATTTTGCAATTTCTGTATGATGTTAAGTGTAGGGTTTTTGTTTGTTTGTTTTTTTTTGTTTTTCTTTTTACAAGGACAGAGAGAGTCAGAGAGAGGGACAGACAGACAGGAACAGAGAGAGATGAGAAGCATCAACCATCAGTTTTTCATTTCAACACATTAGTTGTTCACTGATTGCTTTTTCATATGTGCCTTGACCGCGGGCCTTCAGCAGACCGAGCAACCCCTAGCTTGAGCCAGCGACCTTGGGTCCAAGCTGGCGAGCTTTTGCTCAAGCCAGATGGGCCCGCTCTCAAGCTGGCGACCTCCAGGCCTCGAACCTAGTTCTTCCGCATCCCAGTCCGATGCTATATCCACTGCGCCACAGCCTGGTCAGGCTAGTGTAGGTTTTTCAATAAGTGCAATACATGAGGTTGGAGGGTTTTCTTCTTATTACTAGTTTGCTGAGAATTATTATTATCAGTGAGTGTTGATTTCACCAAATGCATGTTCTGTAACAATTGAGATGACACAGAGACTTTTCTTCTTTAGTCTGTTATATAGTAGATTCCATCACTCTTCATCTTACCAATCCCAGAGATAACCACTGTTTGCATTTTTATAAGTTTCCTTCTAGTCTTTAATCTATAAATATAACTTGTTTACTATAACAGAAAAATAATATTTATATATTTCTTTCTTAAAATTTTATTAATAGCTATTTTATATCATTCAAGTTATTGAAGAAATAATTATTTTGGCTGAATAAAAAGGATATTCCATGCATATACCATAAAAATAATAATCATAAAATAATAATAATTAAAATATTTGAAGCAATAATCCTTTGTACTGATTACTGTTATAAGTATTAGTACATATATATTGTTTATTCTCAAAAGAACAGCACGAAATATAAGATATTATTATTTTTATTATTACTATTTTTACTTTACAGCTAAGGAAACAGAGACACAGAGGGATTAGACACAAAAATTCTTATAACTAGTAAATAGTGGAACTCAATTTCTGTCTCTGTAGACTATAATCTTGCTGACATTATACTGTTTATATTGACAATATACAATATATATATTCTTATTGTGTCCCTGAGCATAAAGAATGCTATGATAAACACAGCTGGAAATAAATATTTAACTATATCCCTCACTATCTTCTTAGAGTAGACTTATAAAGGAGTAAAGGGTAAAGATTTGAAGTTAAAAATTATGGTTTGTGCAAGGAGGCTTGAGGCATAATGCTGAATTGCTTGTTTAGAATAGTCTTATTTAAACATGTGAATAGTTCAACCTAACCAAGATAACTTTATAATTTTGTTAACTTTTGAAAGCTTAAAAATAGCAGGGAAGGTTTTCATATTTAATGTATTCTTATATTTATTATATTTGTGTTTGTTTTCTGCTTATTTTTTATAATTTCTGCCAATATTTAGTGTGCTAAGATTTGAATAAAATTTTTATATATCAAATAAAAAATGTGTTCTGAATATTCTGTTTGTTTTAAATTTTCTTTGTAGGTTCATCATTACTTTTTTTTTTGGACACTGATTTTAAGGTTAAATTAATTTTTTATTTACATTTATTTCTCACACATATAATCAGAAGTTCCTTGCTGAGTCAGTATAGATCATTTATATATTTTGTTTAAGTATTTTATAGTTTTGGTTTGTTTTTTTTTTATATATATTTTATTATTATTAATTCTAATGGGGTGACATCAATAAATCAGGGTACATATGTACAATGAAAACATCTCCAGGTTATCTTATCATTCAATTGTGTTGCATACCCATCACCCAAAGTCAAATTGTCCTCTGTCACCTTCAATCTGGTTTTCCCTGCGTCCCTCCCCTCCTCCCTATCCCATTCTTCCCTCCCTCCCCCCATCCCATAACCACCACTCTCTTGTCCATGTCTCATACCCTCACTTTCATGTCCCACCTATGTATGTAATCGTGCTGTTCTCAGTTTTTCTTTTTTTCTGATTTACTTATTTCACTCCGTATAATGTTATCAAGGTACATCCATTTTGTTATAAATGATCCGATGTCATCGTTTCTTACGGCTGAGTAGTATTCCATAGTATATACGTACCATAGCTTTTTAATCCACTCGTCTTCTGACGGACACTTGGGCTGGTTCCAGATCTTCGCTATTGTGAACAATGCTGCCACGAACATGGGGGCGCATTTCTTCTTTTCGAACAGTGCTATGGTGTTCTTAGGGTATATTCCTAAAAGTGGGATAGCTGGGTCAAAAGGCAGTTCGATTTTTAATTTTCTGAGGAATCTCCAAACTGTTTTCCACAGTGGCTGCACCAGTCTGCATTCCCACCAGCAGTGCAGAAGGGTTCCCTTTTCTCCACATCCTCGCCAGCACTTATTCTGTGTTGTTTTGCTGATAAGTGCCATTCTGACTGGTGTGAGGTGATATCTCATTGTGGTTTTAATTTGCATTTCTCTAATGATTAGTGATGTTGAGCATTTTTTCATATGCCTATTGGCCATCTGTATGTCCTCTTTGGAGAAATTTCTATTCATTTCTTTTGCCCATTTTTTGATTGGGTTGTTTGTCTTCCTGGTGTTGCTTTTTATAAGTTCTTTATAAATTTTAGTTATTAACCCCTTATCAGATGTGCTGTCAAATATGTTCTCCCATTGTGTGGTTTGTCTTTTTATTCTGTTCCTATTGTCTTTAGCTGTGCAAAAACTTTTTAGTTTGATATAGTCCCATTTGTTTATCTTGCCTTTTATTTCAGTTGCCCATGAAGATAAATCGGCAAATATACCGCTGCTACAGATGTCGGAGAGCTTGCTGCCTATGTTTTCTTCTAAGATGTTTATGGTTTCACGGCTTACATTTAAGTCTTTTATCCATTTTGAGTTTGTTTTTGTGAATGGTGTAAGTTGATGGTCTAGTTTCATTTTTTTGCAGGTAGATGTCCAATTTTCCCAACACCATTTGTTAAAGAGGCTGTCTTTACTCCATTGTATGTTCTTTCCTCCTTTGTCAAATATCAGTTGTCCATAAAGCTGTGGGTTTATTTCTGGGTTCTCTGTTCTGTTCCATTGATCTATGTGCCTGTTCTTATGCCAGTACCAGGCTGTCTTGAGTATAATGGCCTTGTAGTAAACCTTGATATCAGGAAGAGTGATACCTCCTGCTTTATTTTTTCTTTTTAAGATTGCTGAGGCTATTCGTGTTCTTTTTTGGTTCCATATAAATTTTTGGAATATGTGTTCTATATCTTTGAAGTATGACATTGGTATTTTAATTGGTATTGCATTGAATTTATAAATTGCTTTGGGTAATATAGACATTTAAATGATGTTTATTCTTCCTAGCCATGAGCACGGTATATGCTTCCACTTGTTTGTATCTTCCTTGATTTCTTTTATCAATGTTTTATAATTTTCCGAGTAAAAGTCCTTAACCTCCTTGGTTAAATTTACTCCTAGGTACTTTATTTTTTTGGCTGCAATAGTGAAGGGGATTGTTTCCTTAATTTCTTTTGCTGATATTTCATTGTTGGTGTATAGAAATGCCTCTGATTTCTGAGTATTAATTTTATATCCTGCCACCTTGCTGAATTCATTTATCAGGTCCAGTAGTTTTTTGACTGAGACTTTAGGGTTTTCAATATACAATATCATATCATCTGCAAATAATGACAGTTTTACTTCTTCTTTTCCAATTTGTATGCCTTTTATTTCTTCTTCTTGTCTGATTGCTGTAGCTAGGACTTCCAGAACTATGTTGAATAAGAGTGGTGAAAGTGGGCAACCCTGCCTGGTTCCTGATCTTAAGGGGATTGCTTTTAATCTTTGTCCATTTAGTATGATGTTTGCTGTCGGTTTATCATAGATGGCCTTTATCATGTTAAGGAATGATCCCTGTATTCCCACTTTACTGAGAGTTTTGAGCATGAATGGGTGCTGGATTTTATCAAATGCCTTTTCTGCATCTATTGAAATTATCATGTGATTTTTGTCCTTCCTTTTGTTTATGTGGTGAATCACATTGATTGATTTGCGAATATTGAACCAGCCTTGCCTCTCCAGAATAAATCCCACTTGATCGTGGTGTATGATTTTTTTCATATATTGCTGGATCCGGTTGGCTAATATTTTGTTGAGAATTTTAGCGTCTAAATTCATCAGGGATATAGGCCTATAATTTTCTTTCTTTGTGTTGTCTTTGCCCGGTTTTGGGATCAGAATTATGCTCGCCTCATAAAAGGAGTTTGGAATTCTTCCTTCCTCTTGAATTTTTTGAAATAGCTTCAGGAGAATAGGAGTTAGTTCTTCTTTGAATTTTTGATAGAATTCACTTGTGAAGCCATCAGGCCCAGGACTTTTCTTTTTTGGGAGTTTATTGATAACTGTTTCTATCTCATTTGCTGTAATTGGTCTGTTTAGGTGTTCTGATTCTTCCAGATTGATTTTTGGAAGGTTATATGATTCAAGAAATTTGTCCATTTCACCAAGATTGTCTAATTTTTTGGCATATAGTTCTTCATAGTATTTTCTTACAATGCTTTGTATTTCTGTTGTGTCAGTTGTTATTTCTCCACTGTCCTTTCTAATTTTATTTATTTGAGTCCTCTCTCTTTTTTTCTTGGTGAGTCTAGTTAAAGGTTCTTCAATCTTGTTTACCTTTTCAAAGAACCAGCTTCTTGTTTCATTGATCCTCTGTATTGTTTCCTTAGCCTCTATGTCATTTATTTCTGCTCTGACCTTTATTATTTCCTTTCTTCTACTTGTCTTGGGTTTTATTTGTTGTTGTTTTTCTAGTTCTTTTAGATGCAGGGTCAAGTTGCTTATTTGAGCTTTTTCTAGCTTCTTATGATATGCCTGTAGTGCAATAAACTTCCCTCTCAGAACTGCTTTTGCTGTGTCCCATAAATTTTGAGTTGATGTATGCTCATTATCATTTGTTTCTAGAAACTTTTTTATTTCTTCTTTGATCTCATTGTTAATCCATTCATTATTTAATAACAAGCTATTTAGTTTCCAAGTGTTTGAGTATTTTTCAGTTTTTCTTTTGTGGTTAATTTCTAGTTTCATGGCATTGTGATCAGAGAAAATGCTTGATATGATTTCAATCTTCTTAAATTTATTGAGACCATTTTTGTGTCCTAACATGTGGTCTATCCTAGAAAACGTACCATGAGCGCTTGAGAAGAATGTATATTCTACTGCTTTAGGGTGAAAAGTTCTGAAGATATCTATTAAATCAAGTTGATCTAGTGTCTCCTTTAAGTCTGCTGTTTCTTTATTAATTTTCTTTCTTGAGGATCTATCCAGTGTTGTTAGAGGGGTATTGAAATCCCCTACTATGATAGTATTGCTGTTAATCTCGCCCTTTATATCCATCAAAGTCTGCTTTATGTATGTCGGGGCTCCTATATTTGGTGCATAGATATTTATAATAGTTATATCTTCCTGTTGAATTGTTCCCTTTATCATTATGTAGTGTCCTCCTTTATCTCTTACTACAGCCTTTGTTTTAAAGTCCATTTAGTCTGATATAAGTATTGCTACCCCTGCTTTTTTTTCATTTCCATTTGCATGAAATATTTTTTTCCATCCTTTTACCTTCAGTCTATGAACATCTTTTATTTTAAGGTGTGTCTCTTGTAGACAGCATATGTATGGGTCCTGTTTCTTTATCCATGCAGCTACCCTAAGTCTTTTGATTGGATCATTTAATCCATTTACATTTAAGGTTATTATTGATATGTAGTTGTTTATTGCCATTTTATTCTTTAAAGCTGTATTCTTCTTTTGCTCTATTCTTTTCTCCCTTTAAACTGTTCACAAGAGGCCCCTTAGTATCTCTTGCAGAATTGGTTTGGTTTTTATGAATTCCTTGAGGCTTTCTTTTTCTGGGAAGCTCTTTATTTCTCCTTCAATTTTAAACATTAGCCTTGCTGGATAAAGTAGTCTTGGTTGTAGGTTCTTGTTCTGCATTACTTTGATTATTTCTTGCCATTCCCTTCTGGCCTCAAGTGTTTCTGTTGAGAAGTCCGATGTCATCCTTATGGGGGCTCCTTTGTAGGTGATAGTCTTTTTTTCTCTAGCAGCTTTTAAAATTTTTTCTTTATCCATTAGCTTTGGTATTTTAACTATGATGTGTCTTGGTGTAGATTTTTTGGGGTTTCTCCTTAATGGAGTTCTGTGTGCTTCTTGAATGTGTGGAGTGTTTCCCAGCCTTAATTTAGGAAAGTTTTCTGCTATAATTTGATTGAACAAAGTTTCCATTTCCTGTCCTCTCTCCTCTTCTTCGGGCACCCCTATGATGCGAATGTTGTTTCTCTTCATGTTGTCACAAAGCTCCCTTAGAGTTTCCTCACATTTTTTAAGTCTCTTTTCCTTTTTCTTCTCTGCTTCTGTGCCTTTGTTTATTGTGTCCTCTAACTCGCTTATTCGATCCTCAGCGTCATCCATCCTGCTTTTAATTCCTTCCATTGTGGTCTTCAGTTCTGATACTGTATTTGTCATTTCTGTCTGATTCTTTTTTATTATTTCAATTTCATTTTTTATACTTGTTATCTCTTTATTTAGGTGTTCATAATGACTATCCATTGTTGCTCTAATTTCTTTGAACATCCTAACTATCATTATTCTAAATTCTGCTTCTGGTAATTTGGTTATATCTGGTTCATTCAGGTCCTTCTCTGGGGATTTCTCTTGATTCATTTGGTTTGCATTCCTCTGCCTGCCCATTTTTTCTGTGTATAAGCAAGTTGTGGCCACTGGAGTCCAGTAGGTGTTGCCTTTGTGTTCTCTAGGTGTGGTCTATCTGCAGGCCCCCCACCCCCTCTGCCGGCGCCTAGGGTGGTTGGGTATGAGCGTTGCCTGCGCCGGCCCACTGTGGCTTTTGCTGTGATTTCTGCCTCTCCTCCGTGGGAGGGGCTGTCACTGAAGCCACAAGATTAGCACCAAGGGTAGAGGCGAGCACCTTTCCTCAGCTGCGGACCCAGCCTATTTCCGGACTTCCGCCCAGAACCAGCAGTCGGAGCCTGCTCGCTACAGTTCCGTGGGTTAGGCGGGGCTTTTGACGTGCTCTCAGCTGTAAGCTTTTGCCCGTCAGGAGCTTTAGCTCCACCCTCGAGGCCAGGGCCCTTTGCGCAGGGTCGGAAACCAAGATTTATTGGGGCGGGCGTGTTTGCTGGCTTCCACCGAGCTGCGTACTTCCGCTCGTCCCGGACTCTACCCCGCCCCCGCGTTCGGAGCCCGCTCGTGCACGTATTAACGCTATCCGGGGTTTCTCCGGCCGGATGGGGATAGCAGCCGTGGGCTCAGCTGCGAGCCTCCGCCTGTCTCGGGGTCCACCCCGTTCCCGCACTCGGAGCCCGCTCGCGCACGTATACTGGCCAACAGCGGTTTCTCCGGCGGGCGGTGGGGGGGGGGGCCGACTGGTAGCGTCAGCTCAGCCACGAGCCCCTGCCCGTCCCTGGTCCTAGCCCGGTCCCCGCGGTCAGGGCCGGCTTGCGCAGGGCCTGCCCGTTCCTGGCCTCCCGCTTTGTCCCCGTAAGTGGGATTAAAGGCGGGCCCGCAGCTTCCGGACCGCTCTCGCGCTTACCCTCCAACCCTCTGGGCTAGACCGATCTCCCACCGGCTTGGCCTCTGCCCACGCCGACAGAACCGCCTTTCAGCGTCCTGCCGCCCCAAAACCTTAAGCAGCCCTCAGCAGAGTAGGAAGGGACCTAATACTCCACACTGTAGGCCTGGGAGCTCCCTCACTTGTTTCACAGCTCAAAACTGTCCAAACGCCTCTTCTTGGCTCTGGGACTGCAGGCTGGGGCTTGGTTCCTGGGACCCAGGTCCCTCCCTCTCCGCCAAAATCTCCTCCCGCCACACGGGTCTCTCCGGGCTGCCGTTTGCTCCGGGGAGCTGGGCAGCCCTCTTCGCGTTTTCGCTATTCCTACCAGTCTCAATGTGGCTTCTTCTGTGTTCCTTGGTTGAAGAGTCCACTTAGTTTTGTTCAAAGTTGGTTTATCCAGGTGATGGTTCTTAAAATTGAGTTGTAATCCACTTTGGTTCTGGGAGTTGGAAGTTGGTACGTCCGCCTACTCCGTCGCCATCTTGCTCCCCCTAGTTTTGGTTTTTTAAACTCATAAAATTAAATTAATCTTATTGTATGCTATGAGTTGAGGAGCAAACTTGGCTTTTTCTTAAACAGTAAAGCAATTACCCCATATCATAAATTCTATAGTATTTTTCCCCTTATGAATCAGATGAAGACTTTATCATAAATTATTTTATAAGTTCTCTTTTCTACTCTACCAATCTATTATTACTTTAACAAAGCAATATCATGTGAAATATTTTGGTTCAGATCTGGTATTGCTAGTCATATGACCTTGACTAGTTACTTAATATCTCTGAACTTCACTTTCTCATTTGCATATGGCCCAGGTCCACAATTCAAATTATTATGGCTGTGACAAAGGTTCCTAATTTCATTTTCCATTTTTCTCTCAGAAGTAGAACTAGTTAAAAACCATGTGGTCCATGTGACTAAGTTTTGGTAAGTGGTACACAGATTTCTATAAACATAGCTCACAAGGAAAGAAGATTGCAACATTGCCCCCTTTGACCTAGCCTCTTTATTTATAGAATGAAATCTAGAAAATAAGGCTGATCATCTAGTAGCACTCTTGAACCATAAAGTTTAAAGCTAAGATGCAGAAGTAATAACTAGTTTCTTATGATACTGAAACTTCCCTAGACTGTTTTCTTTTCTTATTTAACTCACTACATTAGAGTTTCTTCTGCTCGTAGTATATATATATATATATATATATATATATATATATATATCACTTTCGATGGTGTTTTCTTTTAGAAAGAGAGATGAGAAGCATTAATTCTTTGTTGCATCTCCTTAGTTGTTCGTTGATTTCTTTCTCATATGTGCCTTGACCGGGAGGCTACAGCAGAACAAGTAATCTTTTGCTCAAGCCAGTGACCTTGGATTCAAGCCAGTGACCTTGGGCTTCAAGCCAGCAACCTTTGGGCTCAAGCCAACAACCATGGTGTTTTGTCTATGATCTCACACTCAAGCCAGTAACCCCACGCTCAAACCGGCAACCTCGGGTTTTGAACCTGGGCCCTCTGCATCCGAGTTTGATACTCTATTCACTGCGCCACTGCCTAGTCAGACTCAGTGGTATGTTTGAAGGCCAAATTCAAGTCTTTCTTGTACACTTAAAAAGTGTTTTGAGCCTAAGGTTTTTTTGCATTAAAAGTAAAAAATAACCTCCCTTATTCTTTAATATTTTTAATGTAGAAAACTAGTATTGGAACTTTTAAGTTGTTATAAATTAATGTTATTAATTGGTGCCAATTTTTAAAGAAAAGATTAATAAAATCTTAACCATCAGACAGAAAAACAATTGTCTTTTTGAAACTCTCCTAATATTCATTTTATATGAAAATAATTTAAAGTAAATATATTTTTCTTCATTACTTCAAGGTTAAGCCATACAAAATAGATTTAACTGTCAATAAAAAGAGCAAAAGTAGGCAATTCAGTTTCCCCAAAGAGTTTTAGGAAATGAATTGTCTATTTGGCATTTTGCATTTATCACTTAGCCACAATAATTAACAGTCCTCTTATTTATATTAAAAAATAGAAGCTCAGAATTACACTGTCATTTTTCATAATATTAATTACTAGTCATGATAAAAAGCCTTTATTTTGCTTCTAATAAAGTCAGAAGTACCAATTTCACCAACTTAATCTATTACTTTTGATTTGTATTATAAAGTTTAAATAAAGCAAAGAACTAGTCAAATAATTCCTTTAGAGTGGCTATTACACTTGAGCTCATGCTCAGGAATGAACACCAAGAGGAGATATCGGGATATGGTTAGAGATAAAATACTTAGTGCGATGTCCCTCCAGAGAATCCATTTGTGGGGCATTGCTTTCTGAGGCTTCTAATATCCTGTGTCAAACAGGATATCCACCATTTCTTTCTCACCCTCTGGTCCAAGAGTATGTCCTGTGAGGTAACAATAGGATGCATTTCATTTCTCAGGGTATACCATTCTGCTTTAGAAGGCTCTACAGTGGGTCAATGGATAAGTCTTCTTTAATAATTTGCATAATGTTGATTCCATGGCAAAGCATTTTTTATAGGTGTTTTCCAATAAGAAATACCTGGATCCTAGTAGAGATTTAAAAGTCTCTACATTTATCTTTTCATCCCTCACAGAATTAAAGAGTATCAAAATGTTAGGTTCTAAAATTTGATGTCTTGTGACAGATTATCAAAACTATTGTGAAAAATCTCAAAGCAAAATAATCGTCTAAAAGTTTATTAATTCACTTATTAGGCATATACTATGTACTAAATTGTGGGAATAACACACAATCTATGTTATGTTTTCAAATAATCTAGTCTGATGGAGAAATAAGCATGAGAATAACCATCATAATCCCTGGACCATATAGAAAATTAAAAGTAACTTTGCTCTAAGCACCAGAGAAAGCTTCACAAGCAAGTAACATTTGAGAAAAAGTCTAAGCAAAAGTCCTCCAGTTAATCCCTAAACTCATAAAACTCCAGTGCATCCCAAAGAATGTTCAGTTGGCTTCTAAGAAGGAAAAAAACCACAAAAAACCAAAACACTTATTTATCAGGTTTGATGCCAAGATAAGAGTATCTTGCTAAGAGTTTTATATACATTAACGTGTAATTCTGGTAATAAAGGTAACTAAACATACACCATAATCTCCCCCCTTTCTTTTTACAAAGAAGGACACTGGGATTCAGAGAAGTACAGGATCACATATCTAGTAATTGACAGAGCCAGGATTTTGTTCAGCGTTGTGTAATTCAGAAGTAACTCTAAGTCTACTTCTGAGTTTCTGATCATCTCCTGTGCCATGAGAATGAAGGTAGAGAGGAACTGAAATTCCAGTAAGGACAGTATAGCTTGGGGTTTATATATTGCTCACAAAAAATAGGGGATATTCCAAAATAAATATGAAGTGGCAAAATATCCTCTAATTTTTGTGAACAGTATATTAGAGCTTTAAAGTCAGCCAATTCTGGGTTTAAGTTCCTGCCTATGGTTCCTGGGAGATTGGACAAGTTATCTATCTTCTCTAAAACTCATTTTCTCTGCAAAATGTGAATACTAGGAACATTCACTTTAAAGTAGTTTTGTGAGAATTACATCCAAAAACACACACAGAAACTGTTCCACACTTAACACATATACCTACTTAATAAATATCAGCCAAAACGGTTCAGCAATGGAATGTGCTCAAACTGTGGAAACATATCTGGCTTCCTGACAGAATTCAGGTAAGACACCCAGGAGCCTTTCCAAATTACTATGGAAAAACTCAGATTTTCTTGAAGATTTCTTAGAATTCTGGGTTTGAATCAAATCTAGAATTTCAGCTTGTAAGTCAGACTCCTTTTCTGGAACTTCCAAGAACAATCAAATGGTTATAAACTTCAGGTTACAGCTTTCTGGAACCCAAGCAGGAGGGAAAACCTGACTGTTAGATATAACAGCATCTGGTTGCTGCCCTGAATGGGTAAGAGGGTCCACTAGACACCAAAGCACTGCCTCCAAAACCCTCTGTTCAATCCCCAAAATCAGACAAGAGAGTCAAGGATTCTGACTGAATGGCATCTGCTCTGTGACTGATAGAAATGTTTGAGCATCCAACAGATGGATGTAAAACATCCTGGGGCTTAGCAAGGTATGCAAATGTCCAAATTATTTTTCTGAGGAAAATGTGACTTTATATTCTTAGCAAAACAAACTTTTGTTTTTTTTCCATAACAAAAACTCCCAGAACTCTCTTATAGTAGCAAAGTGTAAGATCACAGAAAATGGTCACTTTGTGTGTAAAAAAAATGAATATATGTACATATAAAATTCCCTTGAAGTTTTACCTACCAGTATCACCTCATATTATATTAATCTTTGGACATTTTTTTTCTCAATATAAACTTTACATCTAAATATCATTATTTAATTTAGTTGGTGGCTTGCTTTATATGGATACTTTATTGCTTTGATAATGCTTGCTAAATGATAATATATTAAAGACATCGGAAAAAAGATTAAATGGCACAGGTGCCTAGCTTTCTTCAGGACAGAGTCATGCAGGTGTGTGTGTTATAGTACCTACTGCCTATTTGCTTCAATTATTTGAAGCATTTAGCAAGCATAGCTAAAAGGAAGCTTAGATCTCCAATTTAATTGTTCATTTTAGAGTTGAAAAAAATGACATCCAAAGAGATTATTTGCTTTCCAACTTAACTGATAACTCCCCTACAAGTAGAAATTTCTTCTTCTATAATATCCAGCGCATCAGAAATGATACCTAAGTCAGTAAATTCTTAAATACTTTAACTAAAAGTGCTAGTGACAAAGCAAGCTTAAAAATCTACAAATTTTAACTGATATACCTTATATACCAGACTTTTTTTTCTTTCTTTTTTTTTTTGCTTTAAATCTTGTATTAACATTGGCATTGTCTTATTGTCTTTCCTAATTGAGCATCTCACTTTTGGTGTAACACACCATTAGAAGAGCCTGTTATGTGACAGTTCTATAATATATCTATTTGTGCAATTTAACAGCTGCCTCTATATTCCATGCATCATAGAGTATTTATAACAGGCTTTTAATCTCTTTTACTGTTTCCTTTTTATTTTGTAAGCTTGTAGTTTGTGATCTCTTATAAGGAATTTTATACCACCAAAATTCTTATTTATTCAACTCAACTAGTAGGTTCAACATGTTCTTTAAAATTGTAGTTCACTATTTTTAAAAGTTACTTATATTTAATACTTATCTCCCCACTAGATGATAAAGTCATTCTGGAAAGTCAAAGATTTCTTTATTCCTTGCACAGAACCCTGACACATAATTAAGTATTAGGAAATCTTTTTGGATAAATAAATGGAACACAGACTAATTTTAATATTCGCATCAGAGAAAAGATATAGAAATAGAAAGTTATACTATATCACTGATCAAATACCTATAACGTTTTTCAATGGCAAGTGCGACATGTTTTAAATTACCACTTTCTTTTTTAAATAATGTGTTACCAAACTACTTTGAGGACAGGGAAATAACTGAAAGATTATTAAACTTAATTTTTCAACAGTATTTGCCTGAGTTTAAGTCTTTCTTTCATAAAATGGTACCAGTTATACCAGATCAAATTTAAGAATGAAATTGGAGAGCAACCTAAAATATATGCCCTTATTATATCCCCTAAATATGCTCTATAAGTATATCCCTCTATTGCTCTGAACTGTGTGTGTCATAGTCCTGCCATGTAACCAGCTGCATAGACACTGGTAGAAGATTGAGTCAGGGGTTCCCAAGACTAGAAAACTGCCCTGAAAATAGCTGACCCTCTATCCCCAAGCTGAAGAGATGTGAATGACACAAATAAGCTTGAGGATATAGTTATGACTGGAACCTTGTCACAAAATAATTTATTTTATCCAGGACTTTATTGAAGAAGAAAATTATCTAATCTGACTGGCCTGGAGTTGTAGCTGGAAATATCTCATTACAAGGCCAGTACTGGCAGTAAAACCCACAATGCTAGAACGGAGACTTTTCAGAGAGGACATAAGCAAGAGTGGTAGATGGATTTAAATTTCTGTCTACTTATGTCTGTGGGCCACCACCCTCTCTCCCATGAGACAGTCCTTGTGGGAGGAGTCAACTGATTTTCTTCATTGAAGTCAGCCTTATCCTTATGCCCTGCTTACGTCAATGAAATGTGAGCAGAAGTTATGTGTGTCACTTCTTATCAGAAGCATGACTCACCACATTTTTTCCTCCTTCCAAGAGATCAGCAGTGTCCAGATGAGGTTGTTCCATCATTCAGGATGCAAAATCAAAGACAACCTAGAGCACACTTCAGTCAACACATCATAGACTTGAGTGAGAAATGTATTTTGTTGATACAAGGCACTGAGACGTTAGGGTTGTTTATTATCACGGTATATTTAACTTAAGCTGACCAAAGTAGCTAGAAAGGCCAATTTATTTGATCAACTTCTATGTTTGAGGAAGACTGTCTCTGAAAAGGAAAGTGGTGATGCAGAAGACAAAGGAACCATGAAGATGAAAAGTAGAGATAATTCTAAATGGAAAAGAATGCCAACAGAAGTTAAAATAAAAATTAGAATCAATTCAATATATATAGAAAGTAAACAGAAAACCAAAAAAGGGGGTACTTGAAATTTAACATAACACAAGATGATAGAAATAACTATAAAATATTGGTTTTGCCATAAGCATCTTAGAAGAAAACATAGGCAGCAAGCTCTCCGACATCTGTAGCAGCAGTATATTTGCTGATTTATCTCCACGGGCAAATGAAATAAAAGGCAAGATAAACAAATGGGACTATATCAAACTAAAAAGTTTTTGCACAGCTAAAGACAATAAGAACAGAATAAAAAGACAAACCACACAATGGGAGAATCTACTTGACAGCACGTCTGATAAGGGGTTAATAAACAAAATTTATAAAGAACTTATAAAACTCAACACCAGGAAGACAAACAATCCAATCAAAAAATGGGCAAAAGAAATGAATAGTAATTTCTCCAAAGAGGGCATACAGATGGCCAATAGACATATGAAAATGCTCAACATCACTAATCATTACAGAAATGCAAATTAAAACCACAATGAGATATCACCTCACACCAGTCAGAATGGCACTCATCAGCAAAACAACACAGAATAAGTGCTGGCGAGGGTGTGGAGAAAAGGGAACCCTTCTGCACTGCTGGTGAGAATGCAGACTGGTGCAGCCACTGTGGAAAACAGTTTGGAGATTCCTCAAAAATTTAAAAGTCGAACTGCCTTTTGACCCAGTTATCCCACTTATAGGAATATACCCTAAGAACACCATAGCACTGTTCGAAAAGAAGAAATGCGCCCCCATGTTTGTGGCAGCATTGTTCACAATAGCAAAGATCTGGAAACAGCCCAAGTGTCCGTCAAAGGACGAGTGGATTAAAAAGCTCTGGTACATATATACTATGGAATACTACTCAGCCATAAGAAATGATGACATCGGATCATTTACAACAAAATGGATGTACCTTGATAACATTATACGGAGTGAAATAAGTAAATCAGAAAAGAAAACTGAGAACAGCATGATTTCATATATAGGTGGGACATAAAAGTGAGACTATGAGACATGGACAAGAGAGTGGTGGTTACGGGGTAGGGGGAGGGAGGGGAGGTTGGGGTAGGGAAGAGGGGAGGGACACAGGGAAAACCAGATAGAAGGACAGAGGACAATTTGACTTTGGGTGACGAGTATGCAACACAATTGAATGATAAGATAATCTGGAGATGTTTTCATTGTACATATGTACCCTGATTTATTGGTGTCACCTCATTAAAATTAATAATAATAAAAAAATAATTGGCTTCGTCTTTGTTCTGAAAGAAAATATTACTGTATAGTTCAGAATGACATTTATCTACCCTTGAAAACTTTCTCACTCAAAGTCTTCTCTATGTAACTTGATAGCCACTCCACCTTTCCAGTTCTTTAAGCTAAAAACCTCAGAATCATCCTGAATTCACTCATTAGTTCATAAATAATACTGGCTATACTTCGAAAAATAAATCCAGAGGTTATCCTGATGGCTAAAGAAAAATGAAGGTCAGATATTAATCAACTTTCCCAAATTTCCTCCCAAAATAATACCTTCTTCATGGCTTGGAAACAGAGAAGATTGAAATTTCACAATAACTGTGAATAGAAAGAAAAAATTAACAAAAGCCAGAAAGAACTCTAATTTCTCCCACTTCTGCCTACTCCTGCTCAGCCATAAAACTTTGAAGTAAACAAAGGCAGACAGAAAAGACTGTCAAGAGAATAAAAGAGAGTTGCTAGCAAAATATGAGAGTTGGGATAGCCATCAAAAAAATGAAATATACACAAAATCTTAATTCTGAAAAAAAGTAACTAAGTAGATCACGGCACTCATTATAGTAAAATATCTCAAAGTACACTTGACTCAAAGGACAATAGGGTCTGTAAAGGTCTAGGTGTGTCATTTAAAGAAGTATTAAAGATTGGATATCATTTAAAAAGCACAAGAATGATATAAAAAGATAGTCTTCCAAAAACAGCTTCTGGGGAGAAAAAGACAAAAAGAAAGAATGTTTTTTGGAAATCTGATGATGAATGGGGAGGAGTGTAATATGGGAATAATTTTAAAGACCTGCAAGACGAAAGAAAACTACAAAACTGAAAAGTTTATAAGAATTTTTCACACCAAAAAAACAGAATGGACAAGTAAAACCCTGTGAACCTACAAATAAATATATAGGGGAGAAGAAACACTCCTTACAATAGCATTTAATTAATATGGTTAGAAAAGAAATAGAAAATTATAATTGACAAACACCACAATAGTAATTGTTGCAGACAAAATCCACTGATAGATACTAAAATTAGTGGAGAGATGTTTGAAAAGAAACATATATACATAGTATAAAAATATTGATTTTACAGTGGAGAAATCTGGAAGACACCAACATAACCAAGTGGTTAAAGTTAACATCACCAGTAATAAGACATCAATATCATGAACCACTTGCACTGAGAAGAAAGTCATTTCTGTGTTATTCTTGAAAAAAATGCATACACTCATTTCAACACGAGAAAACATCAAACTCAAATTGAAAGACATTCAACAAAATAATAGATTGGTACCCTTTATTTATTCATTAATATTAAAAGCAGAAATTGGAAATTTATGCTGTGTGATTTACTCTACCAGATATATCTTTATAAGGTTGATATTTGATCCTAAGATTAGCACAAACATAATTTCTTTTTCCTTTTTAAAAAAGTGAATAAATATATCCTACTAGGTATTTTATTATTTATGCAATAGCTCTTGTGGGTCTTGGGGAATATTTTGATAACCTGTTCAATAAGTTGTGTTCTTTGTCATGTTACTAAATTGAGTTGCTCATCACTAAAGCTAAGCAGTCAAGGCATAAATCAATCTAACACTTGATTTTAAAATATGAGAATATAGTGCATCTTTAGGTGTGTATATCACTAAATTTTATTGGACTTTTTTATGTTGTATGGACGTCAATAGTAATTGTTTATTTTTAGGCTTTTATTTTCTGGACTTCCTTATTTTTCCCAGCAGATTTACAATGGCCAGCATTCTTCCCATAATTTCACTAAGGTTTTTAATTAGTACTGTTAAACACTTCTCAAAAGGGTTAGAAAGAATAGACATGTGCTTTTAACTGGCACAACCCAATGTGTGTGTGTGTGTGTGTGTGTGTGTGTGTGTGTGTGTGTGTGTGTGTGTGTGTTCGCGCGCATGCGCAATATCAGCCAGAGTAACTGGTAAATGTTTTTAAATCAGTGGGATAGTTTTTACAAGACTGCTTTTCCTCTTTTCTTTGCTTCCATTTTTTCTTTTTTTCTTTTTTTAATAATGAAAAGGAGGTAATGGGTGTTGATAATATTGCCAGTTGACAACTCCTTTCTAGCATGCAATCAAGCCTTTAAGCAGCCTTGTGTTTTGTTTTCTAATTCGTGCTTGGTTGCCCCCTTTAACCTTATCAAAGCAGTTAAATTTCTGCAAACTGTCGACTAGAGGCCCTGTCAGCATCTTAAAGACAGCCACTGCTGACATGACTCGACAAAGCTGAATTGATCTTTCTTCCCTTGGGGCATTCGTACAGCCAGCTCGCGCACCGCCGGGGGAGTCTGATTTAAAGTTCAATCCTTTCCGCTTCCTTGTGAGGAAGGCAAGCTGTGCTGCTCCACAGCAGTTTTTAAAAATTCTGTTTCTGTGTACAACACTTCAGCTTTCCTGTGGGCCTTGTCGGTGCCTAGGGCGGTGAAGTTTGAGGAAAGAAACTGAGAGAGATAGAAATAAATCCAATATACTGTGTGTCCATTGCTGAAACGATAATGAGACCAAATAGACTGTTACCAACTCAGATAATACCCTCCTCTTTCCAACTCCAAGTTACCCTTGAAACTTAAGTTATTCTGTGGTCCATACTCTATCATGCTTACAGGCCTATAAGGATCAGTTTTTAGAATAAATTCTTCAAAACAAATATAGTTGCCTCATACTGTTTCCTTACTGTCATCACCAGTAATTTGATCAGTTTCCAGAATGTCTGGATTAGAGGAATAGTTTTCAATTTTAGTAAGTAACCGTAATTGAAGGTAAAATTACAACAAGCCTTTTTCATATTCCTGTGTATCCCTGAGTTACTTTTGTGTCTTACTGTTAGGGAATTCCTTTTTCTTTTTTTTTTTTTTTCCAAGTGAGAGGAGGGGAAGTAGAAAGATAGACTTCCACATGTGTCCCGACTGGGATCCATCCAGCAACCTCCGTTTGGGGCTGATGCTCTGCACATCTGCCGCATGCTTGCAACCAGCTATTTTTATGACCTGAAGTGGGAGCTCCATGGAGCCATCCTCAGTGCCCAGGGCCAATGCGCTAGAACCAATTGAGCAGTGGCTGAGGAAGAGGAAGAGAAAGAGAGAGAGAAGGGGGAGCCCTGACCTGGAATCGAACCCAGGACATCCACACGCCCAACCGATACTCTATCACTGAGTCAACCGGCCAGGACTGGAAATTCTTTACAGAAGAAATCTTGTATAGTAAATTTTATGTAAAATATATTGTTATTGGTTTGCTTATAGTTCTGAATAAAAATTTGCTTTTAAACTTTATGCATAAATAATTTATAGGGTAAATAGACATTTAGGGTAGCATAAACTTTTGATAAAAATTTAAATTTCCTTGAATTCAGTCATCATTTATTGAGCATCTTTTATGAGTTAGGCATTGGACTTACTGTTTGAAATATAAGGATAACTAAGTTGCCTCTTGCTTTCAAAGAGCTCACAGTGTAGTCAGGTGAGATAGGTAACAACAAAATGCCAAGTGCTAATTGTTCTGCGTATACAATGAGAAGGATATATTTTAAATAGATAAGGAACCATAAATCCTCACACCTCTGAGAAAGAAACAACTCGACAACTTGCAACTCTACTGCTGTGATATAGCTATTATGAGACTTCAAATTGGTGAAAGAAATGACACAGAATTAAAGTAATTTATCTAAGACCAAGAGGTTCTTGGATGACCAACTTCTGTATAACATTCCCACACAGGGAATATGACACACATACACACACACACACACACACACATATTATACAAAATATGTATTATATATGCATACTCATGTGAGATTTCACTAAGTATCTAGTAACTTTATATAGAGAGCACCTTATAGTTACTGACAGCTTTTAGCATTCTTTCTCTCAATCTTATTTAATTTCATAGATCCATCACAGTTAATGACCCTCAACACTGTGATGCTGAACCACTGCTTTAATGCTCAAAGGTCAAGAGCATACAGTCATATCTTGCAAAATAGTGATTGAAATGACCTTCAGTAGTTTATTTGTTCATAATCTTATCATTAAGAACTGCTGGATTTCATAAACCATAGAAAAAAATCAAGACACTTCACTTTATAAAGGGCCCATACATTTTTTAAAATGTTAAGAATATTAGGCACTCTAGAAGTCCACAAATTGTCTACTGGTAGAATTTTAAGCCTGACCTGTGGTGGTGCAGTGGATAAAACATTGACCTGAAATGCTGAGGTTGCCGGTTCAAAACCCTGGGCCTGACTGGTCAAAACACATATGGGAATTGATGCTTCCTAATCCTATCCCCCTTCTCTCTCTCTCTCTCTCTGTATCTCTCTCTCTCCCTCTCTCTTTCTCTCTTCTCTAAAATAAATAAAATCTTTTAAAAAAAGAATTGTAAGTACTGTCTTTACTGTCAATTATATATCCCTTCAGAAATCTTCATCTGATTTCATTTTCATTTCACAATCAAACTGCAATCGCTATGCTCTCTCTGTAACTATTGATAAAACATTTTAGCTATCATTGGGACATTAGGAAGTGCTCTTATCTCATTCCAGAATTTTCTAGAATGTTCAGTATGCCTTTTTCTTTTCATTTCTTTTTTCCCCAGTAGAACTTTTTTAAAATTTTTTCTTTTAAGTTGAGATACATTCCTAAATTTAGCACATTTTCTCTTTTTTGTTGTTTTTTTTTTAAATTTGTTTTTATTTATTCATTTTAGAGAGGAGACACAAAGTGAGAGAGAGAGAGAGAAAGAGAGAGAGAGAGAAAGAGAGAGAGAAAGGGGGGAGGACCTGGAAGCATCAACTCCCATATGTGCCTTGACCAGACCAGTGCAAGGTTTTGAATTGGCGACCTCAGTGTTCCCAGGTCGATGCTTTATCCACTGCGCTACCACAGGTCAGACCCCAGTAGAACTTTTAAAGCTATTTTAGGCAAGTATAAGCTTTGCTTTGTGAATTTTATAGACACTTTTCATGACTACTTTGTCAACTTTATCTAAATGAAGAGTTGATCACTCAATAAATCTTATTTATACATTTCACAGTATTCAAACATCACTTCCCTGAAGGTTTTATAACAATTTCAGCATAACCATTTATTTTCTTGATGTGTCCTCTGACCAGAGTCCCAAAATAATCCTGGAGTTTTCATGTAGAATTTGAACTGAAGGAGTGATGAGGTCCTGCATACAGCAGTTGCATCCCAAGGTGGTCCCTGTGATTCACTGGGTTAAACCAAAGGATGGAGAACAACAGGTTCCAAATGCTTGTGATTTGGAAGTTGAGTGAAGAAGAATATATTTCTTTGTACTTAGCACATTAAATGCCGATAATGCAGCTGAGGAAATTGAAAGGGCCAAGAGTAGGCAGACAGACCAGTGAGGATACAGTGGCAGTTGTCAGTATAGAAATGATTAGAGTTTTGGCAGCAAAAATGAAAAATAACTGGCTTTTATTAAGTATTGAGAAGGACAAAAATTCAGGACTTGGAAAATGACTTGAAATGGCAGTAGAGATGAATAAATCAATAAATGCTCTGAGGTTCTGCTTCAAGGTTTTGAACACATCTGATATTGAACTCAACACCTCTTCACAAGTATAGCTCTTCCTTCAGAGTCTGTCACCATCATCTCAGTTATAGATAATACCTTTCCTCTAAGGTGGGCTTTTACAACATCCTCCTACCTGTAATTCATCCTTTAGTCTTCCCATCCTTCAAATGTTGGTATAATCCATAAATTGATAATAAAGTGCCCTTGCAACAACAGTTCTGTTCATATCAGTAGTTGGAATGGAAATTTGAGTTGTGTGGGTCACCATCATCTTCAGCTAATGAACCTGGAATGTTTAGTATTAGACAAATAAAAAAATAAACAGAAGAACAAGCTTATATTAAATTGGTTGGCGATTAATCATTATACATCATACAGTTCTCAAATTATTTTCACATTTGATTTTTACAAATCTGTAAAGGAATCCATTTTGAATGACAGGTAAGACTCAGAAATTTAAGTTTCTGGGTGAAAATTACAGAACTATTGAATGTTAATAACATTCATCAGAGTACAATGTAGAAAGTAGCAATTATTAAATAGTTCCTTTATTTATTCAAATTCTTATTCCCCATATTAGAGACAATAAACTGTAAGACCTAAATATATCAGAATTTATGAGATTAATAAGTAGAGATTATATGTATTTCTAAATTATTTTCTAATTACATTATAAATTTGATTCATGGTTTCCCACTGTTGTCTTTTAAATGCCACAAAAGTTTCTAGGGCACAGTTTAAAAGCAATTTTTAATATTTACTGTTATCAAGAATCAGGACAAAACAGTGGGCTATCCATTCTTTCAGTTTATGTAACATTCAAATCAGCCTGCATGATATCATGAACAGCCCAGTGGCCGACCTCTCATCGCTGCCTACAGATCTGTCTCATTGTTCCTTGGAAATAGTCCCAACTTTAAAAGGCAGGGGAGATCAAGCTACTAGAAAAGAGGCTGACTTAATATCAAATCCTAGCTTTCAAGTCATGTCCAATAGTAAAAATATTATCTTTGAACTTGAGTTTCTCTTTCTCTTTTCCCTTCCCTGCAGACACGCAAATAAATGCACACACTTCCAGAATCTAGGAGTTCTAGTTCAACTTTAGATTCTTCTACTCAGAAAAAGAGCTACACCACAGTGGGACCCTCACTAGGCCTGACATCAGAAGACCCACATTTAAATCCTAGTCCTTTCTCATGCAATCAGACCAGTCTTTGGCTTATATTTATGAAGGTTTACTGAATTACAAACAGTGTTCTTAGCATTTTACATGCACTAACTCATTTATTTCTCACAACATCAATAGAAATTAAGTATTATTATTACTATTATCCCTATTTTATCTCTAAAGAGCCCAGGACACTGGCAGGTTAGGATAGATTTAAGCTGGTTAGTAGCAGAGTTAGGACCAATGGCAATTCATTAATCTTATCTGATCTGGCTTCTTCATCAATGAAATGGGATAATAACAAGCCACTCACAGAACTGTACCTGGATTTTGTAAGAAATGTATGTGGCCTGACCAGGCGGTGGTGCAGTGGATAGAGCGTCGGACTGGGATGCAGAAGACCCAGGTTCGAGACGCCAAGGTCGTCAGCTTCAGTGCGGGATCATCTGGTTTAAGCAAAAGCTCACCAACTTGAGTCCAAGATCGCTGCCTCAAGCAAGGGGTTACTCGGTCTGCTGAAGGCCCGCGGTCAAGGCACATATGAAAAAGCAATCAATGAACAACTAAGGTGTCAAAACGAAAAACTGATGATTGACGCTTCTCATCTTTTTCCGTTCCTGTCTGTCTGCCCCTATCTATCCCTCTCTCTCATTCTCCCTCTGTCTCTGTAGAAAAAAGAAAAAAAAGAAAATGTATGTGAAAATGATTATTGAGCTACAACAATATCTCTGAACCCAAATGTTTTTATTAATACCACACTTAGCCAGATTCTAAATAATATCTGTCTCTGACGCATGGCTTTCTCAGACTTCCTGCTTACTTTCGACCTGGCACCCACTTCCATTTGTAGCCTGCAGGTACATATACATTGTCATTGTCAATAAGAGGCTTCATTTTCTAAATCTAATAAATAATTTTCTCCCAGTTTATCTCGTCAACCAATATAGGTATGCTGAACTTATACATTCTTTAGATGAGAACTGTCCACATGGATTCCAAACTATAATTTCATAATATAGGCAATCATAAAAAGATATTATATAAGAGCTAATACCCTTGGCCAATCATAAAAAAGTCAATACCCTTGTAGTTTCTGTCCCTTATGTGACTATAAAATCATACTGCTCTCACATTGGGTCCATAAATTAATTTATGGATCCAGGGGTGCTTTGTTTGTCTCCATGTTTCTATTCTATGTTAGGCTGGGTACCTTTCTGATTCAGCCTTGCTTTACATCGTTAGTAAACACTCTACTTTTTGCAAACTGTGTCTTAAACCTTCGGTTCTCTTCCGTAGGACTTGAGCTTCTGGACCTCTATAGTTCAAATCGGAAGTTGAAGGTAAATGGAATCTTCTCCTTCCTGTATCTAAGAGAAGGAGGCCCATAGTCTCTTAGAGCAAGGCTGCCACAGTGTTGTAGCCCTCATTTACACGCTTTTCATGAGATGATGTTTGGGCATCTGGAACAGCCAGATGTTAGCAGCAGGCAGCATGGGCATGCTGGCTTGGCTTTTAGAGCACAATGTCCTTTCATGAGGTGAGACCCAAAGGAGAAAAACAACAAGGCTTGTAAGCCATCTGACAAGTGTCTCTTCAAGTCAGCCAGCCTGCATTCTTTCCCTGTTAATGTATATACTATCACATACGTAAAGAAGTACGCTCCAAAGTATTGATTTCGCCAAGAAGCACAATTGAAACTAGAATCCAGACCTCCTGGCTTTGATCCATGGTGCCTCCCAGTGTATGAACACTAATGTAACTTAATCAACAAATATTCATTGATAACTTTTTGTGCTAGCATGTATAAGACTTGATCCTTGATTAAAAAAAACTTACACTCTATTTTTGAAACTATATTTAAATATGTGGAAATTTTACATACACATTGTTATTGATAAACTAAAAGATTATCATAAGTGCATATGGGATGAATTTGTAAGTTTTGGGTATATGTGATAAATTCAATATATTTAGATGAGGGTATGACTTCTGGCTAAGAACAATCTGGAAAGTTTGATCACTTGTTTATTTATACATTTTTTACATTCATACATGGATTAAATGAGTGTAGGTGGAGACAGAAAAATGGAAGGACAGAAGGGAGGAAGTGGGGGAAAGTCAGAGGGAAGAACTAAGGGAGAAAAAAGGCATTATAATAGAGCAGTCAAAGTGAATAAATATAGAACCATGGAAAAGCTTAAGTATAATTACTCTTCACCCTTCAACACACTAGAGTCAGATGTGTAAGAAGACAACATACATTCACACTTTCACTAGCACAGAATCACATTGAGTGTGTCCATTTCCTTTGACAAAATTTCTGAGTCTTCATTTTCATCACATTTTACATTCTTATCAGGTTCATAAACTTTTCTTGGTTCATCATGAAAAAAGGCAATCACTCCAATGACAAGCTTATTCCACTAGCTCTCTAGAGAAGCATTCTCATGTCTGAATCCACAGTGTATAAACAACTTGAGCCTTCCTTCTATAATTATATTTACAAGTGTGTGTGTGTGCCTGTGCATGTTTGTGTATAACATACACCAACATGCCACGTGAAAATTTACCACAAATTTTCTCTAAGTAAATAAATCTGAAACTCAGTTGTCATATTTGCAAAAGCCAACAACATTTCAAATCAATTAAAACTATATTATAATTTCATGGAAAAGTATGAACTGTACTGTTAAATTTTTACATTGACAACAAGTATTTGTCTTTTTTTTCCTCAGCAACATTTGCTAACTAGTACTCTTGTGTAGCGTGCACGGACAAGTGTTAGGCTGAGTATATAATTTATCATCCAAATCAAGACATCTTTTAGAGTTGAAAAGAGTGGGATTAAATAATGCTCTGAGACAACCAGCATAAACCAGTTTTATTACAAGACACAATGTGTGGTCACTGAACCTAGTGTCCATAATACTAGAAAGTTCATGTTGCCAGCATGAACATTAGTATAATACAAAATGATGAGTAAACAGGGGGAAATGCATAGGTGAGAGGTATTCATGACAATATTTCACTTTTTATTTCTTAATTGACTGCTGCTTTTTAGTATTTTTATGAAATAATCATCATTCTAAACTTTGAAAAAACTGTTCAGCTCTGACCAGCAGTTATCAAGTTAGTGAAGGGAAGCAATTACTAAAATGGTTCTTTTCAAGACTACCAAGTGCATCTATTAAAGGCTGTTGTAAATGCTTCAATACCTAGTAATACAATAGATAACTATTCCATGCTTAATTTAAGTTTTAATTGTTTTAAACTTATAGTTTATAATATGGAATATGGAATATGTGGTAGACACATGAAGTTGTGAAAGTATGAAGACATCTTACTACTCTGTATGTATTTAAGAGAGAGAAGCCAGACTTTGTCTGCTAGTGATAAGCTTTGCAAATTGCCATGGTAACAATTGATATGTTACTCCATATACAGGTATAAGTGAGAAATTGGGGACTTCCGTTATGATCTAGTGGTCAATTTTAATTAGTGGAAATAGATGTTAAATTTACTCTTTTTTGGGGGGGTCAGAGACAGAGAGAATCAGAGAGAGGGACAGATAGGGACAGACATACAGGAAGGGAGAGAGATGAGAAACATCAATTCTTTGTTGCGGCTCCTTAGTTGTTTATTGATTGATTTCTTATATGTGCCTTGACCGGGGGCTACAGCAGACCGAGTGACCCCTTGCTTGAGCCAGCGATTTTGGGCTCAAGCTGGTGAGTCTTGCTCAAACCAGATGAACCCATGCTCAAGCTGGTGATCTCAGGGTCTCAAACCTGGGTCCTCCACATCCCAGTCCGACGCTCTATCCACTGCGCCACCGCCTGGTCAGGCAAATTTACTCTTGAAAACAAGGATAAATTTAGTTTTTATATGGCATGCAAGTGTTTGCTTCATTTTCTTTCATTAGAATATTTTGTTCTTGGCTCTGGTCGGTTGGCTCGGTGGTAAGAGCATCAGCCTGGAGTATGGATGTTCTGGATTCAATTCCCCAGTCAGGGCACACAGGAGAAGCACCTATCTGCTTCTCTACCCCTTCCCCTCTTGCCTCTCTCTCTCTTGCTCTCTCTTCTCTCTCTTTCTTTTCCCCTCCTTCAGCCATGGCTTAAATGAGCAAGTTGGCCCTGGGTGCTGAGGATAGCTCTATTGCCTCTGCCTCAGGTGCTCGGTTACTGAGCAATGGAGCAATGCCCTAGATGGGCAAAGTATGGCTCCCTAGTGGGCTTGCTGGGTGGATCCCAGTTGAAGCACACGTGGGAGTCTATCTCTGACTCCTCTCCTCTCGCTGAATAATAATAAAAAGGAATATTTTAGCCTCATAAAATATAACATTATATACCTAAGTTTGCATAATACAGTAAGTAAATATAGTTTCCATCTTTAAAAGCAATAGTGAGGTTATAATATTTTCTCTCTAAATTATAGTCAAGAGAGTTAATCTAGTTTAAGAATTCTATTTGGTAATGGTCAAAATGGATATAGGTAATCCATGGGCAAACATATTCTTTTACACAATACCATTAAGTTTTTGTTACCATTTGTTGAATATGGTCAGAATTACGAAGTCAACTTCTGTTATATCCACATTATATGTATCAACACTATTCAATCACACATTCATTCAAAGGATATTTATTGCACATCTACACTATCTAGGTGCTAGAAATTCAAAATGAGATAGAAGATAAGGTTCCTGAGTTTCCACAGTTTATATGTTCTTAGAGAAGATAAATAGTAAATAAACACAAAAAATTGCTATTTAATATGACTCAAGGCTGCACTATTTGAGTCTGCTATGCCCCGTGTCAGTCATATGCTGCCAGCATATTAATAAATCTTCTCCTTTTAATAAAAGCCTTCAAAATTCAAAAAAATATGACTCAAAAAAATAATCAGTTTTATAAAAAAATAATAATAAAAGTTAAGTTTATAAAGTTTAATCTGGGTAAGGAGAGTTGTTTTTTATGTGTTGGTCACGTTTTTCAGTCAAGATGGTTAGGGAGTGTGTCTCCAAGGAAGTGATAGTTGAATAGATACATGATAAAAAATGGGAAGGTTCGGGAAAATGTTGGAGAGGAACAAAGCTAGAGGAAAGGTTATGAGAAAAAAAGATATTGAGTATTAGAGAGTATTGTGAAGTAGCAAGAATGGAGTAAGAGCAGCATAGCCTGATAGAAGAGTTCAAAGAGATGGAATGGGACCAGATCATGGAAGGTGTTTAGATCATGGAAGTCATACTTGGACTAAGGCAATCAGAATAAAGGCCTTTCAGATGTCCACATTCAAATCTTTAGAATGTGTGTTTATGTTACCTAAAATGGAAAAAAAAAATTGGTTTTGTAGGCATGATTAAATTAAGGGTCTTGAGATAGGGAGATTATTATGGATTATCTGGGTGGACCTAATTCAATCACATAAAATCTTAAAGAATTTATTCACCTATGGTCAGGTGAAGACAATGATGTGGGAAGCTAGGTCAAAATGATGCTATGATACTAGCTTTAAAGATAGAATATAAGGGTCACAGGTCAAAGAAATGCTGGCAGAATTGAGAGAACTTGGAAATGACAAGAAGATTGATTCTTTCCTAGAGGTGCCAAAGAATAATGCAGCCCTACCAGCATGTAGACCAGACATGAGCAACATATGCCCCGCAAGCAGGATCCGGCCAGTGTAATGAGTTTATGTGACCCCCAATTATGTTTTTAATATTCTCTGCTACTTTAAAAACTCGCTACAAAGAAGCAGAGTGTCTTTGATTATTGGAAATTGAGATATTTAAAAAGATAGTGATATACAGAAAAGAATTTTGTGTGTGACTAATCTAGGGTTAACTTCCAATAACACTGGAGAACAAAATTTTTGTTGCATCCACAAAAACACTTGTTCTTACCTCATTTGAGTGTGCTGATCTCAAATCTGACATTAGTTTTCTCTGTAAGCCACAGTATTTTGCAATTCAAGATTTATGTTTTTATCTTATTGTAAAATTTTCAACATTTAGTTTAACATAATGAAGTAGAATGTCTTCTTGGGCATCATCTTTGTCAAAATATAATAATTTATATAATGCAGTAAATTCACTAATACACTAAAAATATGATTGCATCAGAATTTGTCTACAATTTTGAAATAGAACATATTAAAACACTTACTTTAATCATAAAATTTGCGCAAAACTTATTTAAATTTTATTCAGGCAAAAATTTGCGTTTATAGATCTTGCGTTTGTGTACTTGTTGAGGACAATCTCGTTTGATGCTCCAGCAGTAGTTTGCCATCATATTTTTGTCCCATCACCACTGATAATGCCCTTCCATCATCTTCAGATCCTGATAAAAGCGTTCTCCCTGCTCATCACTAACAGCTCCAAGGTTTTTGGGAAACTTATCCAGGTGACTGTTCAGGAAGTGAATCTTAATGCTCATGTTACATCCAATGTCACTGGAAAGTCAACAGATTCCTTTGAACCAGGAGTTCATAGTTTTTCTGCTTCTTTGTTGCCAAGAATGTTCTTTGTAACTGCCACAAAACACTGCCATGCTGCTTTCTCCTCTTTATTCATCTTCCTGGAAAATTCCTTGTCACATATGGGGGTTTGAATTTGAGGTCTATTGAATATACCTGCTTTTATCTTCTTGAAAGACAAGGCAGGAAAAGCAGAAATATGTTGAAAGCATTCACTTTCTCTGTTCAAAGCCTGAACAAACTGCTTCATTAAGCCAAGTTGGATGTGAAGTAGGGGAAAAATGAAACTGTCTCTATTAACTACAGGTTCATTTACAATATTTTGCATCCCTACTTCCAGAGCTTCACATTTCAGCCACTCCTTCTGTGTCTAGTGTTTCTCCCGAGCTTGGCTATCCCACAAACACAGAAAGCAAGGATACTTCGTGAAACCTCCCTGTTATCCTAGCAGGAAATTGACCATTTTAAGATACACACAAATGATCCAGTTATGCTCCTCATACTTTAGTAAGTCAAGGACAATTTTTATGTCATTACAATCTTCTTGCAGATGAGTTGAATAACCAATTGGAACCACCGCATAAACATTACCGTTGTGTAGAAGAACACATTTCAGACTCCATTTAGAGTTGTCAAGAAATAGCCACCATTCTGTTGAACTGTATGTGGTAACACCTAGCTGGCTGAGAAGAATATTGATATCATGACAGTAAACAAAGTGTATGTCTTCGGAAAAAAGTCCACAAAAATTTGCTCACACTTCCTGAAATGGGATACTTGAGCTGACCTGTGAAATCCATTCTTTTCTTGAAGCCTGGAAGCTAATAACTCAGCTGCTTTCTTTGATAGGCCTAAATATCTTACTAAGTTATTCAATTTGGGTTGGCTAAACTGCTGAGGGGTTAATAACTGCTTGGCATCAGAAGACCCACCCTTCAGATTCTACAATCATTTCCTCATGCATCTTATCAAAATACTCTTGACCACCATGTTCACTTTCTTCATCCTTAGAAAAAATAAAACCATTGAAAACTGGAACTGGGAATGTCTCAGAGTGTGGGAATGGCCATATTGCTGAAGAAATATTAGGATATGCAATCATACACCGTTTTTTCTTGTCGATGCCCTTTGTATGGATCAGACAGAAATAACAGTCACTGCTGTGATCCTTAGGTTCACACCAAACCATGGGAATACCAAAAGGCATTCCTTTGCATTTTTCTTTTGTCCACTCATGAAGCATTTCCGCATAATTATTACACACAATATGAGGAGCCCAATTCTTTTCTTGATCGCCAAGAGGAATTTGAAAATAAGCAATATATGCACATGTCATAAATGATGAAATATTGCACCTTTGATGCTGCAGTGTGTAACAGCCACATATATAACAGAAGGTGTCAGGATTATTCTTATATTTATGCCTACTTGAAGAAGCCATGAATGATTCAATCTTAAAACAAAATAAGAGGGTGTTTATATCAGATAATAATTTTTTACATTTAAAAACAATTACAATGATGTAATGGTTATGTTTGTAAAACATTAATTGTCTTGTGGTTATGTTCAATCCAAGAGTCATTGCTGTTTAACTCTAATTTAAAAGCCAATGCATGCCATTAACTGTAAAGAAATTAAAATTTCATAAATATTAGAGCATGCACCAAAAATTGATTTCAGATTTGGAATCAGTGATGCAGAAATATATAGAAAATGTCCTAAAACCTGTAATAGAAAATGAAAAAAAATTGTTCCCCAGTGTCAAATGGATTTGCAGTACTTCTTTATTTTTTAAAGAATTCCATTTAAAGATTTACAACTTTTGTACTCGTCTGTACTTGATACAAACTGTTTGAAGTTTAGCAGTGATGTGAAACACACATTCTTTTAGGCAGAGTTTGCCAATGCACACCCAAGATCAAACAATTAATTATTTTTGTGATCAAGTGTGCTGAGTCAAGTGACATTGTAGCATAGACAATAGCTGGAGTTGATAACTGAAAACGTGTCCAAGCTGTTTGTAAAACGAAATAATTGTTTTATTTGCGATATAACCCCTTCAAGCTCATTCTATTAATTAAATATTGTTTCGATTGATTGTGCCTCGGTTGCCTAAATTCAAATTTTTTTCCTCAGATAAAATTTAGAACATAGTTAGCTGCCAGCCAGCTTATAACGTATTTGTTCTTAATCCGAAGAGTCATGTTGGCAGAGGGGGGTGAAGGACCATGTGGTAGCTCTCTCTAGAACCCTCAAGAGAAAATTTTTTAAAATAAAGTTGGTGGAGACAGGGGAAGAAAATTTAAAAAGTTTAGTACATATGAAAAACACATAATATAAATATATATTTGTACCATAAATAAGTTATAAAGCATATAAACTGTATATAATAAATGTAATTTCTAAAGCATAACAAACATAAACAATGACATGAATTATTATGTTACATATTGTCACAATAGAGTGAGACAATACCAAACACACAATCTTGGAGTCATCAGAAAATAAACATGAAATTAACTCAAGGTTCAGCAAATGGGGGCTGAAATTGGCAGATTTGGTCATGCAAATGGGTTATCTGTGGGTTACTGCCACAATAAGAATGTCTGGTGGTCAGCTGGCTGTCAGCTGGGACAGTAGGGACATCAGGGTCATATGTCTGCCATTCTCCATCAGGCTAGCCTAGACATGCTCTTGCAGCAAAGTCAAAGGAACAAAAGAAGAGATAAAAATGACCTGGACTTTTACAAGCCTCTACATGCATCACAAGTGTGAATATGCAGTGGCTAAATCAAATCTCCTTGTTCAACTCAGAATCAAGGGTCGGGGCAATAGACTTCCTAAGAATACTAAGGACTGCTAAAATAACACTGCAGAGGCTGCAGATATGGGTAGCGGTGGGGGGTAAAGAGTTGGGATCATGAATACAATCAATGTACTACATAAATAAAATCCCTTCAGAGGAAGGGATTTTGAGTAAGTGTTTAAGTCAAATTATAGAAGAGCTCATATAGAACAATCATCATTTTGTTTGATATATAGGTATTTCCATTTTTGCTATTATGGATAAAGGGATCAAAAGAGGACAGGATGTAGCAGCTCTATGTCCTGGGTGAAATTATAATTCAGTTATTAACTCTGCTGCTCAGTAGCCCACAATAAGTAATGCCGCATCTCTCGATTTGGCCTTATCTATTGTGACGAGGCTCCAGGGAGTTGATGTGCATGAAATGCATTTCATGTCTCATTCACAGAATGCCTGAGTTTTGAAAAATACCTTTATGATGTTTCAGGTTTTAGTTACCTAGTGTATGATCTCACAAACTCACCGTCTTCAAAAGAAAGAACATTAACTTTTCAGAAGCTTGAAATTTTTTGTCACAAAAAATTGTGACAAAATGACCGGGAGGTATCATTCTTAGAGAAACACACGAGACCACATGGGTCACGTTTGATAAAATGTCATGTATTGTACGGGCAAGAGAACTACGTATTTTATGCAAACTCAGAGTTGAATAGGTAGTGCCAGGCTCAGAAGAAACAGATTAAAACCATCCTTATGTTTAATATATTAACAAAGAGATCATAGTCTCCCCATATCTCAGGTTTCTTAAAATACTTCGTATAAATAAAGATAATAGCATTTGTGACCAAGGAAGCAACTAAATAAGTAAATGTGCAAATAAGAACATGTAACAGTTTTAGAATCTCACAGGGAAATAAAAAATAAAATTACATCTTTTCTCCGATAAACGAGGACTGATAAGAATACACAAAAGAGATGAGCAAATATTTAACTTCTTGTTGATTCTGCAGTTTATTTCCAATGTCGTAATTTATTAAGTTTACTTCTTTCCATGCTTAACACAAGTCACCTGAACCAAAATTGAATTTTTCTGTTGTTTCATATCCAACAACTATTATAGTTGAGAATAGAGCAATGTAGCAAATGCTGGCATTCTCCTCCCGTTGACTGTAGGCATCACAGCTCTATTTGGGGGCCCTTCCTACCAGAGGCTAGACCGGGTCTCTAAATCCCCCTCCTTGCATTTCCTTGATTAACTTCATTGTAAGATTAGAATTAGCAACAAAAGGAAACCAATTTGCCCTCCCTGATTCATTCAACCTTTGTCCCTCCCTACCTGTTTTAATTTGGCCAGCTCTTACTGATTCCTCAAATTTCAGCTCACTTACCACCTCTCTAGGAAGCCTTCCCTGACTGACCCTTCTAATTCTGATGTATCTTCTGTGTTCTCATACTACCTGGGAAATACTTAAGTGAAAGAGCTATTTCCGCTAATTATCTTCCATATTTAGCTCTTAATCTATCCCACTCATTACTTTACAAAAGAAACATAAGAAAAACCAAGTAGAAAGAACAACTAAATTGTGGTTTATCTGGGGATGTTAACTAAATCTCATAGCACAGTGCTTAGCACGTGGTGCCTACAGTTTTGCTGAATGTGTCCATGCCTGCAGAGTGAGCGAGTAACTTAGAAAGTGAATCAACTTGGAAAGGAAAAGCCCCTGTTTGCATGATGCTTTTTATCCATGCTTCTCACCAGGAAAATGGGTAAATGTTGGTGCCATTTTTCAGACCTTATTTGCAGCAAACATAGTCCAGCTAGGAAATATGTCTCTGAAATTCTTGGGCTGAGGTGAGGGGGTGGAAAAACACTGTGGTGCTGACAGGAGAGATTTTATTTTGGGCTCCATTGAGAGCGCTGAGGATAGAAGTTTATTTATTCAGGCAGCTGAGCAGTACAGCCAGAGTGGTGGGGCTTAGAATCATCAGGAGACTGCAGCTTACCTGTATCAGGTTACTTAAAATTTTTGAGTCTTTGTTCCTGCCCTAAGGATAACAAGAGCTACCTTCCTAGAATACTCTGTGGGGCTGTTGTGACAAACCAGTCAGATCACTGCATTCCTCTTGATCTGCGGTGCACACTGGTGATATTAACAGAACCCCCATGGCTGCTGACAGCCACAGAACAAAACTGGAATATCTTCCAACATCATTTTATTCAAGGAGATGAGGTTATACTAATTTGGTATTGGAATAAATATGTATAGTATATGTATGAAATGCAAAATGCTCATGAATATTTATGAGAAATCACAGGACTTCAAAGAAATTTTATGCTTGGATCAGGGAGCAACAGACTATACGTTGAATTACCCAAGGATTCCCATTTACTTTGCTGCAAAGTTTAAAAAATTGAAAAAATCCAGGATTATGGCAAATTATTTCAAACACCTTCAAACATCATTTAATTGTATAAGATGGTCTCCGTTTAAAATTTTTAAATTATTTATTTACAATTCTTTCTTAGAAATGAGTCCCGTGTCTGAGTCCTGCTTATAGATCCAAATCCAGTACAAGGTAAATTGTCTTATTTTATAGGCCATGTATAGAATTCTTAAAGATTATTTACATAATTATTTCCCCAAGCATATAATTAATTTGTATTTTATCATTTATAAATGCAAACTGCATCTCTTCTAGGCAGATCTTTTATAAACAATAGGAATGGGGAAGAATGTTAGCCTTTCTGCTCAGATAGACTCTCACACATACAATAGGAGTAGCAACTCAGCTTGCAGAAAATAATAAATTGCAACTCAGCCAGTGTGGAAGAATTTTCAAACACAGTGTGCACAAGGTGCTATTCTGTGTTTGCTTTTAAGATTTGAGAAGAAATTCCATGTGGGTGCTCTGTGAGAACAAGAAATTGCCACCACTGTTTAATTCCTTCCATATAACAAACAGACTCATGTAATGTGTGACCACATTAATGTTGCAGTATACAAGATACCAGTATGTTTCACCCACTCACACATATACAAGATCAGTTGATTGTCAAATTACAAAGCTGTGAGGTTAAAAGCCATCAATCTAAAGTATAAAAGAGATATTGTAGTAGAGGAGTACCACAAATATAGAAGAGAAGCCAATTAGAGAAGATAAATTATAAAAAGAGAAAAACAAACTTTCAAGTTACAGTAGAACTAAATTCGACTATGAACAATACCTAAGAAAAGGTATTGTTATAAGCTGATTAAAAGTTTATTTGCATTTTCCCAGATTCTTTCTGCACCTGCTTCTAATTTTGTTTAGGATCATCAAATTTCTGTTTCATCTTTCTTGTGAGAGAAGTTTTTGGTTATTTGGAAAAGGTTTGTGTTTTGTGATTCAGGGCTGTTTACCATTAAAAGAAAAATACAGACAGTATAGGAAACCCTTAGAGTATCAGAGTCTGGAGCAGTTTTAAATATCATTACTGTGGTTTCCTCCGAGGTCTGAAACTGAAAAATAGATTCCTAGAACATAAACTTTTGTATTCATGAATTTGTTTCAGAGCTCTTACTATCCTTTGTCTTATCTTCTGATTTACCTGGAGGCACTGAGTGGGCTGTAGACTTTTAGAAGGAAGCCTTTCCGTTCTGTTCAAGACTTAAAGAACAAAAGATTCTGGGTTTTTTTTAAACAATTTATTTTACTGGCTTATCCTGATTTAGTTATAAATGGAGACTCATGCTTGATAAGTACTTTGGGCCTGATGATAAATGCTGTAGTTGGGTATTATTTCTATTCAAGTGTGCAAAACCCTAAAGAATTGATTGATAGCAGTAGACTGCATTATGTGAATAAGGCTTCTTGTGCAATTTCAGCGGTCTGCCTTATGAAATGGTTTGATCAAATTCTCAATGAGGTGCCTGCAATTCCAGTACCAAAGACCCATTTGACCTTAACCCCATTGTGACTTCTAGATGAAAAATCTAATTCCAGAGCCCAAAGATATTGAAATTATATTCTATACTCTGATCATTTTCTTTCTTTCTTTTTTTATTTTCTTTTTTACCTCTGAGGACAGATTGCCACCAATAATCAGGAGGAAAAGAAAGAGAATATTACAGAGGAGATAGGAACCACTTCACCTGAATCACATGTTTTTGAAGACGTCTCTTTTTGCAATGTTAGGTGTATGACAAATGCATACGCAGTGAAACTGTTTAAGGAATTGATATTGGCCAATATAATCAAATACATTCTAATTCAGGACACAATCAAAGCTAAAATAATTTGCACAGATTTTGTCAATGCATTAACCATTTTCAAATAGATGTACCCTGAAAACTGAGCCAAACATGCATTCAGATTAATATTGAAATCTTTCAGGGATTAAATTCGGAATTTAACACATCACACTCAATCGAGATCCAGAGTAGTCTAGATGTGTATTAAATACACCCCTTAATAAATGTGTGTGCTTTTAAGGTTTCAAACCGATCTGCTTTAAGTGATACTGAAAAGATGCATTAAACACAGTCAAGAATTTAGGCGTACTTCAAAAGTAAGTTCCCTTGAGAAGACGATACTAATGAACTCAGCATGCTGTTCCCCTGGTATAGCTATATTCAGTTCCTCCCAAGCATGCATGGATCTTTGCAGGTTCTTTTAGAAGACACAAATTTAGGGACTTCCTCAACAAATGTTATCTCACTGTTTTCATTTCTACAGAATTGTCATAGTTAGGATTGGTGGAATTTAAAGGGGAAATGGCTGGGGAACAAGAGAAGGAAAGGCTTCTAGAGCAGGAGAAATTCTCTTTTCTTTTTTTTTTATTTTTTATTTTTTATATATATATTTTATTATTATTAATTGTAATGGAGTGACACCAATAAATCAGGGTACATATGTACAATGAAAACATCTCCAGGTTATTTTATCATTCAATTGTGTTGCATACCCATCACCAAAAGTCAAATTGTCCTCTGTCACCTTCAATCTGGTTTTCGCTGTGTCCCTCCCCTCCTCCCTATCCCACTCTTCCCTTCCTCCCCCCATCCCATAACCACCACTCTCTTGTCCATGTCTCATATTCTCACTTTTATGTCACACCTATGTATGAAATCATGCTGTTCTCAGTTTTTCTTTGTTTCTGATTTACTTATTTCACTCCGTATAATGTTATCAAGGTACATCCATTTTGTTATAAATGATCCGATGTCATCGTTTCTTATGGCTGAGTAGTATTCCATAGTATATATGTACCATAGCTTTTTAATCCACTCGTCTTCTGACGGACACTTGGGCTGGTTCCAGATCTTCGCTATTGTGAACAATGCTGCCACAAACATGGGGGCGCATTTCTTCTTTTCGAACAGTGCTATGGTGTTCTTAGGGTATATTCCTAAAGGTGGGATAGCTGGGTCAAAAGGCAGTTCAATTTTTAATTTTCTGAGGAATCTCCAAACTGTTTTCCACAGTGGCTGCACCAGTCTGCATTCCCACCAGCAGTGCAGAAGGGTTCCCTTTTCTCCACATCCTCGCCAGCACTTATTCTGTGTTGTTTTGCTGATAAGTGCCATTCTGACTGGTGTGAGGTGATATCTCATTGTGGTTTTAATTTGCATTTCTCTAATGATTAGTGATGTTGAGCATTTTTTCATATGCCTATTGGCCATCTGTATGTCCTCTTTGGAGAAATTTCTATTCATTTCTTTTCCCCATTTTTTGATTGGGTTTTTTGTCTTCCTGGTGTTGAGTTTTATAAGTTCTTTATAAATTTTAGTTATTAACCCCTTATCAGATGTGCTGTCGAATATGTTCTCCCATTGTGTGGTTTGTCCTTTTATTCTGTTCCTATTGTCTTTAGCTGTGCAAAAACTTTATAGTTTGATATAGTCCCATTTGTTTATCTTGCCTTTTATTTCAGTTGCCCGTGGAGATAAATCGGCAAATATACTGCTGCTACAGATGTCGGAGAGCTTGCTGCCTATGTTTTCTTCTAAGATGCTTATGGTTTCACGGCTTACATTTAAGTCTTTTATCCATTTTGAGTTTGTTTTTGTGAATGGTGTAAGTTCATGGTCTAGTTTCATTTTTTTGCAGGTAGATGTCCAATTTTCCCAACACCATTTGTTAAAGAGGCTGTCTTTACTCCATTGTATGTTCTTTCCTCCTTTGTCAAATATCAGTTGTCCATAAAGCTGTGGGTTTATTTCTGGGTCCTCTGTTCTGTTCCATTGATCTATGTGCCTGTTCTTAGGCCAGTACCAGGCTGTCTTGAGTATAATGGCCTTATAGTAAACCTTGATATCCGGAAGAGTGATACCTCCTGCTTTATATTTTCTTTTTAAGATTGCTGAGGCTATTCGTGTTCTTTTTTGGTTCCATATAAATTTTTGGAATATGTGTTCTATATCTTTGAAGTATGTCATTGGTATTTTAATTGGTATTGCATTTAATTTATAAATAGCTTTGGGTAATATAGACATTTTAATGATGTTTATTGTTCCTAGCCATGAGCACGGTATATGCTTCCACTTGTTTGTATCTTCCTTGATTTCTTTTATCAATGTTCTATAATTTTCCGAGTACAAGTCCTTAACCTCCTTGGTTAAATTTACTCCTAGGTACTTTATTTTTTTGGCTAAAATAGTGAAGAGGATTGTTTCCTTAATTTCTTTTGCTGATATTTCATTGTTGGTGTATAGAAATGCCTCTGATTTCTGAGTATTAATTTTATATCCTGCCACCTTGCTGAATTCATTTATAAGGTCCAGTAGTTTTTTGACTAAGACTTTAGGGTTTTCAATATACAATATCATATCATCTGCAAATAGTGACAGTTTTACTTCTTCTTTTCCAATTTGGATGCCTTTTATTTCTTCTTCTTGTCTGATTGCTGTAGCTAGAACTTCCAGAACTATGTTGAATAAGAGTGGTGAAAGTGGGCAACCCTGCCTGGTTCCTGATCTTAAGGGGATTGCTTTTAATCTTTGTCCATTTAGTATGATGTTTGCTGTTGGTTTATCTTAGATGGCCTTTATCATGTAAAGGAATGATCCCTGTATTCCCACTTTACTGAGAGTTTTGAGCATGAATGGGTGCTGGATTTTATCAAATGCCTTTTCTGCATCTATTGAAATTATCATGTGATTTGTGTCCTTCCTTTTGTTTATGTGATGAATCACATTGATTGATTTGCGAATATTGAACCAGCCTTGCCTCTCCAGAATAAATCCCACTTGATCGTGGTGTATGATTTTTTTCATATATTGCTGGATCCGGTTGGCTAATATTTTGTTGAGAATTTTATCATCTAAATTCATCAGGGATATAGGCCTATAATTTTCTTTCTTTGTGTTGTCTTTGCCCGGTTTTGGGATCAGAATTATGCTCGCCTCATAGAAGGAGTTTGGAAGTCTCCCTTCCTCTTGAATTTTTTGAAATAGCTTCAGAAGGATAGGAGTTAGTTCTTTGAATTTTTGATAGAATTCACTTGTGAAGCCATCAGGCCCAGGACTTTTCTTTTTTGGGAGTTTTTTCATAACTGTTTCGATCTCATTTGTTGTAATAGGTCTGTTTAGGTATTCTGATTCTTCCAGATTGATTTTTGGAAGGTTATATGATTCAAGAAATTTGTCCATTTCACCAAGATTGTCTAATTTTTTGGCATATAGTTCTTCATAGTATTTTCTTACAATGCTTTGTATTTCTGTTGTGTCAGTTGTTATTTCTTCACTGTCCTTTCTAATTTTATTTATTTGAGTCCTCTCTCTTTTTTTCTTGGTGAGTCTAGTTAAAGGTTCATCAATCTTGTTTACCTTTTTAAAGAACAAGCTTCTTGTTTCATTGATCCTCTGTATTGTTTCCTTAGCCTCTATGTCATTTATTTCTGCTCTGACCTTTATTATTTCTTTCCTTCTACTTGTCTTGGGTTTTATTTGTTGTTGGTTTTCTAGTTCTTTTAGATGCAGGGTCAGGTTGCTTATTTGAGCTTTTTCTAGCTTCTAATGATATGCCTGTAGTGCAATAAACTTCCCTCTCAGAACTGCTTTTGCTGTGTCCCATAAATTTTGAGTCGATGTATGCTCATTATCATTTGTTTCTAGAAACTTTTTTATTTCTTCTTTGATCTCATTGTTAATCCATTCATTATTTAATAACATGCTATTTAGTTTCCAAGTGTTTGAGTATTTTTCAGTTTTTCTTTTGTGGTTGATTTCTAGTTTCATGGCATTGTGATCAAGAAAATGCTTGATATGATTTCAATCTTCTTAAATTTATTGAGACCATTTTTGTGTCGTAACATGTGGTCTATCCTAGAAAACGTACCATGAGTGCTTGAGGAGAATGTATATTCTACTGCTTTAGAGTGAAAAGTTCTGAAGATATCTATTAAATCAAGTTGATCTAGTGTCTCCTTTAAGTCTGCTGTTTCTTTATTAATTTTCTTTCTTAAGGATCTATCCAGTGTTGTTAGTGGGGTATTGAAATCCCCTACTATGATAGTATTGCTGTTAATCTCACCCTTTTTATCCATCAAAGTCTGCTTTATGTATGTCAGGGCTCCTATATTGGTGCATAGATATTTACAATAGTTATATCTTCCTGTTGAATTGTTCCCTTTATCATTATGTATTGACCTTCTTTATCTCTTACTACAGCCTTTGTTTTAAAGTCCATTTTGTCTGATATAAGTATTACTACCCCTGCTTTTTTTTCATTTCCATTTGCATGAAATATTTTTTCCATCCTTTTACCTTCAGTCTATGAGCATCTTTTGTTTTAAGGTGTGTCTCTTGTAGACAGCATATGTATGGGTCCTGTTTCTTTATCCATGCAGCTACCCTATGTCTTTTGATTGGATCATTTAATCCATTTACATTTAAGGTTATTATTGATATGTAGTTGTTTATTGCCATTTTATTCTTTAAAGCTGTATTCTTCTTTTGCTCTATTCATTCCTCCCTTTAAACTGTTCACAAGAGGCCCCTTAGTATCTCTTGCAGAATTGGTTTGGTTTTTATGAATTCCTTCACGCTTTCTTTTTCTGGGAAGCTCTTTATTTCTCCTTCAAATTTAAACATTAGCCTTGCTGGATAAAGTAGTCTTGGTTGTAGGTTCTTGTTCTGCATTACTTTGATTATATCTTGCTATTCCCTTCTGGCCTCAAGTGTTTCTGTTGAGAAGTCCGATGTCATCCTTAAGGGGGCTCCTTTGTAGGTGATAGCCTTTTTTTCTCTAGCAGCTTTTAAGATTTTTTCTTTATCCATTAGGTTTGGTATTTTAACTATGATGTGTCTTGGTGTAGATCTTTTTGGGTTTCTCTTTAATGGAGTTCTGTGTGCTTCTTGAATGTGTGGAGTGTTTCCCAGCCTTAATTTAGGAAAGTTTTCAGCTATGATTTGATTGAACAAATTTTCTATTTCCTGTCCTCTCTCCTCTTCTTCAGGCATCCCTATGATGAGAATGTTGTTTCTCTTCATGTTGTCACAAAGCTCCCTTAGAGTTTCCTCACATTTTTTAAGTCTCTTTTCCTTTTTCTTCTCTGCTTCTGTGCGTTTGTTTATTGTGTCCTCTAACTCGCTGATTCGATCCTCAGCGTCATCCATCCTGCTTTTAATTCCTTCCATTGTGGTCTTCAGTTCTGATACTGTATTTGTCATTTCTGTCTGATTCTTTTTTATTATTTCAATTTCATTTTTTATACTTGTTATCTCTTTGTTTAGGTGTTCATAATTACTATCCATTGTTGTTCTAATTTCTTTAAACATCCTAACTATCATTATTCTAAATTCTGCTTCTAGTAATTTGGTTATATCTGGTTCATTCAGGTCCTTCTCTGGGGATTTCTCTTGATTCATTTGGTTTGCATTCCTCTGCCTGCCCATTTTGTCTGTGTATAAGCAAGTTGTGGCCACTGGAGTCCAGTAGGTGTTGCCTTTGTGTTCTCTAGGTGTGGTCTGTCTGCAGGCCCCCCACCCCCTCTGCCGGTGCCTAGGGTGGTTGTGTATGAGCGTTGCCAGCGCCGGCCCACTGTGGCTTTTGCTGTGATTTATGCCTCTCCTCTGTGGGAGGGGCTGTCACTGAAGCCACAAGACTTAGCACCAAGAGTAGAGGTGAGCCCCTTTGCTCAGCTGCGGACCCAGCCTATTTCCGGACTTTCGCCCAGAACCAGCAGTCGGAGCCTGCTCGCTACAGTTCCGCGGGTTAGGCGGGGCTTTTGATGTGCTCTCAGCTGTAAGCTTTTGCCCGTCCGGACCTTTAGCCCCGCCCTCGAGGCCAGAGCCCTTCTGCGCAGGGTCGGAAACCCAGGTTTATTGGGGCGGGCGTGCTGGCTTCCGCTCAGCTGCCTACTTCCGCTTGTCCCGGACTCTACACCGCCCCCGCGTTCGGAGCCAGTTCGTGCACGTATGAATGCAATCCGCGGTTTCTCCGGCCGGCCGGGTGGGGATAGTAGCGTGAGCTCGGCTGCGAGCTACCACTTGTCTCGGGGTCTACCCCGTTCCGCGCTCGCAGCCCTCTCGTGCACGTATACTGGCCAACCGCGGTTTCTCCAGCCCGGGGGGTGGGGGGCTGTTAGTGTCAGCTTATCACGAGCCACTGCCTGTCCCTGGTCCTAGCCTGGTCCCCGCGATCAGGGCCGGCTTGCGCAGGGCCTGCCTGTTCCTGGCCTCCCGCTTTGTCCCCATAAGTGGGATTAAAGGCGGGCCCGCAGCTTCCGGACCGCTTTCGCGCGTCCCCTCCGACCCTCTGGGCTAGACCGATCTCCCACCGGCTTGGCCTCTGCCCATGCCGACAGAACCGCGTTTCAGCGTCCTGTCGCCCCAAACCCTTAAGCAGCCCTCAGCAGAGTAGGAAGGGACCTAATACTCCACACTGTAGGCCTGGGAGCTCCCTCACTTGTTTCACAGCTCAAAACTGTCCAAATGCCTCTTCTAGGCTCTGGGACTGCAGGCTGGGGCTTGGTTCCTGGGACCCAGGTCCCTTCCTCTCCGCCAAACTTTCCTCCCGCCCCGCGGGTCTCTCCCGGCTGCCGTTTGCTCCAGGGAGCTGGGCAGCCCTCTTCGCGTTTTCGCTATTCCTACCAGTCTCAATGTGGCTTCTTCTGTGTTCCTTGGTTGAAGAGTTCACTTAGTTTAGTTCATAGTTGGTTTATCCAGATGATGGTTCTTTAAATTGAGTTATAATCCACTTTGCTTCTGGGAGTTGGAAGTTGGTACGTCTGCCTACTCCGTCGCCATCTTGCTTTTTTCCACATTCTCTTTTCTTTTTGTTAGAAACAGGAAGAGAGTTTGCAAACCTGTGAGGAAATGCTGAGACATCTCTCCTGTGGGCTAAGTTACACAATGCTCTCAGCCCAAGGCACCTTCATCACTTCTTTCTGCTGGTCTCCCCTGACATGTAAATATAAGCAGTCCTGATTGAAATGAGATAGGTACTATAGGCTTGTTCTCAAGTTGAGTGTATGTAAGTTGGAACAGGTACCTTTACCTATTAATGCAAGTTAGACAGATGTTTGTCTTAACATAGTATTTATTTTTATCTTTCTGTGCATATAATAAACATTTTCAATTACAAACTGGGATCCATACAATCTTGGATGATGCAGAAGATGAAGGACTTGTTGGAGATAATGGGACTGGTGTCAGATGGTCAGGGTTTGAGTCTGCTGCTGGAGTCAGTTTCCTGAAGTAGGCATCAGGGAGGCTTGTACAGAGCTTTTCTTTTTCTTGCCGTAAATGGCCCTTAGCATCTCAGGCCTTCAGTAACTGTACAGTAAACCTTGGTGAACATTTCTGTATCAGCATCTTGCTTCGTTAACTAACTTTGCCATTCCTGTTTTAATGGGACAGAAAGCATCAGCTAACTACTTTGTAGCAAACTTTTTCAGTCCTGGAGTTTCTAGGTTCCTGTTTTCTTCCCTAAATGTTATCATCTACTGCTCTAGCTCCATCAGGTCTTCATTGGTTTGTTCTTCATCATGGGAGTTGAGTAACTAACTCTATGATATCATTTTTACTGATATCCAACTACAGTTGATTACCATTAACCCTTATGGCGCTTTGTTCGTAAGTACAAGTTGTACAGAAGTTGTATGTTTGTAACTTATGGACTTATTATAAATCCACTCATTTCCATTTTTTCCAACCTGTTAGCTCTTGCTACCCTTTCTCATTTTTCCCAGGATGCTCTTTTTTTTCCTCCCCTGTTAAAGAAAATAAATATTTATGACACTTTGTTAAAGAGGGTAAGGCAGAGTTTATTCAGGGGGACTACTGCAGGAGGGGAATTTGAAGTAGGTGAGAGAGACTGGGCTCAACTTGGAATGACAGGACAAGAGAACATTTAGAGCCAGGGAATAGGGTGGGATCAGTGGGTGGGACATAATTAAGAGTGAACATCATTCTATTCTATCAGGGGATTCTTGATAGACCAACTACAGGATTCTTGCTGAAGGCTAGCCAGAGGCAAAAATACCGAGGGCATAGAATGCAAAAATTTGATCTGATATTAAGGGTGGGTTATTATTCCTAAATTGACTCAGCTGGATATTTGCTAAAACTGAACTGAATGGGACAAAGACAGAGCCTAAGACTGAGACACTGAGAATTTAAAGGAGACTGACTAGTGTTCAGCTTAAAGAGAGTGTCTTTATCACTACCTAAAATAAAGCAAATGTTTCCTATATCCCCGCTGTTCAGTCCTCATGGGAAGCGCACTCTCCATCAGATTATTTTGCACACATAGGCTCTCATGTCATCCTAAATGTCTGAGATTGGTCAGTCTAACTCTACAGATTGGCCAGAGTCTCACATAACACTGCTATTCCCAACGGAAGGGAGAGTTCTTGTCTTGTTTTCAATTTCTGCCACATTATTTCAGCAGAAATCTAGTCATTTTTATTCTTTGTTGTCTCCACCTCCAACTGATTAGCCATTTTCTTACATTCTACCTCCAAATGTATTCTTAATATTATGCTCATTTCTCACAGTCACTCTCTGAAATTACCTCACCATTTCTCTTTCCTGGATTCCTTCAACAGTCTTTCAACTGATCTCCCCACTTCTCTTGTTTCTTTAATTCCCTCCAAAATTTTCTACATAGAGGTGAGAAAAAAATATCATTTTGAAAACAGAAATTAAATCAGATCATTAGAAAAAATAACCCTTTATTAGACTTTCCAAGATATTTAGCACACAATCCGACTCCTTATTTTGGTCTATAAATATGTGTAAGATGTGACTGTTTCTTCAACTCATCTTGTTCCATTCTTTTCTCTAGTTCATTTTGATCCAGCCCACTACATGTCTCCATGTCTCCCTTATTTTTCCTCTGAGTCCTAGGGTAAATGTCCTTTCCTCAGAAAACATCCTTAGAGTGGACTCTGCTCCTCTTCTTCTCAGCCCTTAGTTTGCTCCCTTTATAGCACTTACTAAACTTGAACACTTTGTTTCTGTGTTTTAATTTGTTTTTGGCTCCCTCCTCCAGAAACATTTAGCTCCAAGAAGACTAGCACCTATAAATAATAATATGCCAACAAATTAGACAACCTGGGCAAAATGAATAACTTCCTAGAAACATAGACTCTTCCAAAACTGAAACAGGAAGAATCCAAAAATCTGAATACCAATTACAATTAATAAAATTAAAACAGTAATAATAAAATAAAACTTTCATTAAACTAAAGTCCTGGACTGTATGGCTTCACAAATAATTTTTTACCAGGCATTTAAAGAACTAACACATAACTTTCTCATACTATTTCAAAATATTCAAGAAGAAGAAAAACTTCTAAGCTCATTTTACAAGACCAGCATTACCCTAAATCAATAAAGACACTGTAAAGGAAGAAAGTTATAGGACAATGTCCATAATGAATAGAGATGTTAAAATTCTCAACAGACTATTAGCAAACCAGACCCAGTCATATATTAAATATATCATAAATCATGATCATGTGGGGTTTATTTCAAGAATGCAAGGTTGGTACAATATCTGCAAATCAATAAATGTGACACATCACATAAACAAAATGGAATAATTCAACAAACAAGTTTTCGTGAGGTGTGGAGAAAAGAGAACCCACATGCACTGTTGATGGAAATGCAAACCAGTGCAGCCACTGTGAGAAACAATATGGAGTTATCTTAAAAAATTAAACGTGGAACTATGTTATGACTCAGCAATTCCACTTCTAGGAATATATCCAAAGAAACTGGAAACATAAATTCGAGAAAATGTATGTACCTGCTCTGTTCACTGCAATATTATTTATAATAGTTAAGATATAAAAACAGCCCAAGTTCCCATCAGTAAATGAGTGGATAAAAAAGCTCTGGTATATGTACATAATGGAATACTATTTAGTTGTAAAAATTAAAAAAGAATATCTTACCTTTTGTGACAACATGGATGGATCTGGAGAGTATTATGCTAAATAAAATAAGTCAGTCAGAAAAAGATAAATACCATATGCTTTCACTTATATGTGGAACCTAATGAACAAGATAACCTAACAAAATAGAAACAGAATCTTAGCTACATGGAATAGACTGATGGCTATCAGAGGGGAAGAGGTTCGGGGAGTTAGATAAAAAGGATGATGGGATTAAGCAAAAAATATATAATACATAGACACACACACAAAATACTAGCACTTATTTGTCTTATTAATATTGTTTTCCTCTTACTTTGAAAATTGTCTGATACATGGTAGACACCCAATGATGATTTTTTTTAAAACATGTTTTTTTTAAAAAATTCATTTTAGAGAGGAGACACAGAGTGAGAGAGAGAGAGAGAGAAAGAAAGGGGGAGGAGCTGGAAGCATCAACTCCCATATGTGCCTTGACCGGGCCAGTGCAGGGTTTTGAACTGGCGACCTCAGTGTTCCCAGGTCGACGCTTTATCCACTGCACCACCACAGGTCAGGCCAATGATGATTTTTTGAATGAATGAAAGTCTCCAATGTACTTACTTCCCAAAAGTTCCTTAGATAGGAATTTCTAGTGAGAATATAGTAGTCTTATTTTAAAACATTGTCTTTGGGTTTGAAGTGATTTAAATTATTTTAAATGAATATCATATTCTCAACTCAATTTATCCAACCATATTCAAATTAGGTTTATTAATGACTATTGATCATTAACGAGGCATAGATGGCATCAATAAATAATAAAGATGTGTAGGTCCAAAGAAATCAATTTTTACAAAACTGTTTTAGCCCGCTTTCCATGTTGTGGCTCAACTTGCTAACAAACAAAGATAATTTGAGTAAATAAAATAAAAGTCCTGCGCTTATTGTTACAACCGGAGTGACTCAGGGTTACCTGGGATCTAATAGTGACCCAAGAGTGAAGTACACTTGCCTTTCCACAAACTCAGATGTCATTAGGAGTGAGCTTGCCCTGAGGTCATGTCCATTCCTGCACAGTTCCTACCAGAGGTAATGATCAGCAGTGAGGTATAGCCAACACAGGGCTCAGAATACTTTGGAAGGCCATGAGGCAATTTGGCCTTGGATAGAAGAATTGGCAGGTGCCTGAGACACACAAAGTGGATTGGATTACCTTCCCTTGCTCCAAATAAATTAAATGCTGATCAGCATTTCTCGTGGGATAATCCTCAAATTGGACCTGTGATCATGTCATTAAATACCCACTCAAGAGAATCCAAATTACACAACCTGCTCCCCTGTGGAAGGCTCAGTCATGTACACATTCATGGCAAACTCCTCAGATGAGCCTCAGCAGCTGCTTGTCCTAAAGAACAAACACAAAATTCATAGGCAGATTTATGTGTCCACACTTTTGAAGGTCACACAAGAATTTCTGTTGTTAATGAAAAACTCTATGTAATTTTCTTGGTAAGGATGTTGGTTCCAATGTGAGTAAATTGTGCTCACACTATAAGATTTTGTTTTCATTTGCAGTCATCTTTTTAGAATAAAAACCTTATTTGAATTAATTGTAACAAAAGTACTACTATACAGTTTATGTGACAATATGGTTGGTGAACACAGTTCATTTTTTAAGCACTGTAAACAGGAATAATACATTAAAGTACTTTCTATAGGACTATTTTTAGTAAATGATGAATATTTTTTTTATCTGCTCAGGGTTTTTTTCATATTAATGCATCACAGTTATTATTATAATTGTTTCTTAAACTCAATTTTAAGGACTTCATTTTCCTCTAACTCCAGTTTAGTCCTTTTAAAGATAAAATGCCACAAATTGAATATGATAATAAAGATTTATTCATAGTAATATAAACTGAGACTATGGCCCAGAATAATAAAGGGAAAATTAGATATAAAATAGAGCTATATTCCTTTTAAATGAAATCTCAAGTTCTTTGCCAGGTCTTTGTGTTACTGTTAATGAAATAGATGATCCTTGAATTCACCTGAATGCTGTCATCAGTTTGGAGATCCTGGGAGCAAGTTTGAAAGTAGTAGCAAAAGAAAGACCAAATTGTTCTTCCAAATAGACTGAGAAGAATTTGGAAGGGAGCAACCTAGGGAAATTAAAGAAGAGAGATGAGAAAGCAGAGAAGAGAGAAGAAATGGAAAATAAACAATGAGCAAATAGGAAAAAATTCTCAAGTGGCAAGGTAGTTAAAATCTTTAAAAAAAATATTGAATATGCAAGCCCTGGCCGGTTGGCTCAGTGGTAGAGCATCTGCCCGGCATGTGGAAGTCCCAGGTTCGATTCCCAGCTAGGGCACATAGGAGAAGCACCCATCTGCTTATCCACCCTTCCCCCTTTCTTTTTTCTCTATTACTCTTCCCCTCCCACAGCAGCCAGGGCTCCATTGGAGCAAAGTTAGCCTAGGCACTGAGGATGACTCCATGGCCTCCACCTCAGGCACTAGAATGGCTCGAATTGCAATTGAGCAATGCTCCAGATGAGTAGAGCATCTCCCTCTAGTGAGCTTGCTGGGTGGATTCTGGTGGGGTGCATGCCGGAGTCTGTCTCTCTGCCTCCCGGCTTCTCATTTCAGAAAAGTACAAATAATAACAACAATAATAATAATAATATGCAATTTTAAGTTTCTTAAATTTTTTCAAGGTACAGTAAAAGTTTTCCAGTTTCTAAATTTTCAATAAAGTTTTCTATAATTCCCTCTCTCTCTCACTCTCTCTCATATATGTGAGCGCTCTCTCTGTAAATCAGAGTAAGGTCCAACTCTATCCACTCTCCATGTATCATAATATGAATAAGGGCACCATGTTTAGGGCATCAAAATAATCCATTACTTGTGTTAATTAAGTGAAAGTAAATCCCAGAGCTAGAGGTGAGTATAATAACATAATCCCTCTCTGATGTAACAATCATTTCTAAATCATGCTCAACTTGAAGAAAATCTAAAGGGAAGCAAGTATCTTCTATATTACACTTAAACTGAGAACAGGTTACTGGCAAATAGAGAGAAGGCTATCCCTAGAGCAGTCTCAGTGACTGAGGCTGGCATGTTTGGAGGAAATATAGTACAATGTTGAAATTCCTCAGATACAGTAAAAAGGGATACATTGCAGGAAAGGAGATAAATGAGTTTCTGCAAATAGCATTAAAGCTCCTGATAAAAGCAAGAAGCCATCTTAATAGAGACTCATTTGCGATGTGGCAAGAAGGATGCAATAACAGAATAATGAAAGCAGAGGACCTGAACAGGATTACAATAAAGATCAAGGCCTAGGAACATCTGACCGTATAGCCTTCAGGGTCTCCATGAGTTCTTTTGTGTCCAGTAACTTGGATTTAATCTGACCAGCTCAAGGATATTATTTAATATTGTTGTAGTCAATAAAGTAAATTATATAGTAAACTCACAGCGTAAACTCATTCAAGTTAAATAATTCTCGGTGTCTTTTTTGAAATCCTGGTTCTTTCAAGTTCTCAAAACATGATGAAAACCTATCTGGACTGGAAGACCCCCATCTGACAATTCTTTACCTGGTTCTGGGACCTAGAGAAGGCAAGTGAGGTTAATTAGATCCTGGACCAAGCACTGTGCTAGGAAGGTTCTTCTTGTAGAGGTTTAACATGTGATGCCAAGTTGGAACACATAGTGGAAAAAAAAGACCAGGAAGGTGTGTCAGTTCAGTCCTCATCCAACAGTTTCTCTGCCTCATAAACAGCAAAGATGATATGGTGGCATTTGGCAGTAAAAAGGGAACCTAAGGTATTGATTGATACCTTATCTAAAACCCTTTCAACTAGAGTTTCATAAAAACAAAATTAGGATGTTTCTTCTGAAGCAATACTTCATGAAAAGAACTGGTTGAGCATTAAGATATGAAAAAGGATGGGATTGAATAATTGCCCTACTTTTTTTGTTTTTGTTTTTTTAAAACAACCCACCCAGGTAATGAAACAACAACTACAAAACAAACAAAAAAACCAAAAAAAAAAAAAAATCCAGAGAACTCATCACACAAAGGGATCAACTTCGTGTTTCATAATAATTCAGGTATATGTCCTTCTTATAGTTCAGAGTGATGTTCTTATCTTCTATCACCATGGAAATTGATGTCAAATTATTTTCAATATTTTTTTTTCAAAGGAGAAGGAGCCCTTCTAACATACAATAGAGGTGTTTCATACCATATAATGAAACTGGCCTCTATGCTGATGGAAATCTACTTGCTTATAAATGGTATTTTAAAAAATCTTTATTTCCTTAAAGCAAACTATATTGCTTGGCTTTGTAAGAAAAAAACCTACTCAACAACCCCACAAGAAGTTATGAGTGGCAAAAAGCTAGTTCTAGCCTAGCTCTTACATTCAAGGGTAAGGTAGTAAGATGAAAAAAAATATTGTTTTCAATTTTAGTTTATTTCATTTAAAAGGAAAGAAAAAAGGATATATACTACGGGCCTCAAATGTAACTGTACCTTGTCTCCTTCCAATCCCGAGTCTGAAATGGTGTGATGGGTGCAATGGGGGCTGTTTTTTTTACCTTATTTATTCTATAATCTCTAGAAGACTAATGGAAAGGGACTTTCTCAATGATCTTTTATCACATGTAATAGATTAAAGATTGCCAACAACCAATCTTTTTTTGCATGTCTATTTCACTTGTTATTCACAGAATATCCTATTTCCCTGGATTACAGCCATTGACAGGTTTGTTGTACTGAAACTTTAAATAAGGCTGATGATGCAGAGAAAAGTATATTGCGGAAGTTCATATCTATGGTAAGGCAGGAGATGATGGACTCAGAACGCAGATATTAAGTACAGGTGAGGTGGGGTGAACAGAGTCACTGGACCACCTCCTTCCTCACCTTAAAATTATTTTAAGCAGAGGGAAGATGGCGATGGAGTAGGCGGACGTACCAACTTCCAACTCCCAGAACCAAAGTGGATTATAACTCAATTTTAAGAACCATCATCTGGATAAACCAACTTTGAACTAAACTAAGTGGACTCCTCAACCAAGGAACACTGCAGAAGCCACATTGAGACTGGTAGGAATAGCGAAAACGCGAAGAGGGCTGCCTAGCTCCCCGGAGCAAACGGCAGCCCGGAGAGACCCGCGTGGCAGGAGGAGAGTTTGGCGGAGAGGGAGGGACCTGGGTCCCAGGAACCAAGCCCCAGCCTGCAGTCCCAGAGCCTAGAAGAGGTGTTTGGACAGTATCGAGCTGTGAAGCAAGTGAGGATACTATTTGTGAAAAAGATAGAGTTTTCTCAGACCCAAAAATCTTTTTAAAGGGACAGCTCAGAAAGCCTCTCTCACAACCATGCACCCAGGGTTCGGGGAACTGGGACAGAGGAGAGGAACAGAGCAGCGGGAACAAAGAGTAAAATGAAGGCACGGAGACACTATGAGGGACAGCCACCCCGACCCATGGGCTAAGTCACTTCCCTAATCGAAAACGAATATTTCCCGTGGAACTAGCAATACCAGCAAAGGGAGACAGGACACTAGCCAAACAAGCTCTCCCACAGCAATTAGAGCAGAACCGCTTAGAGGGAGGGAGCTCCCAGGCCTACAGTGTGGAGACTTAGGGCACTTCTAGGCCCATGAGGGTTTCTGAAGGGTTTGGGGCGGCTGATACATGGTCCTGTCAGTGTGGGCGGAGGCACAACCGGTGGGAGCTCAGGCTAGCCCAGCAGGGGCAGAGGGGACGCGCAAAAGCAGTCCAGCAGCTGCGGGCCGCCTGTGACCCCACTAGTGGGGGAAAATACGGGCAGAGATCAGCTCTGTGACCCTGCGCAAGCCGGCCCTGATAGTGGGCACGGGGCTAAAACCAGGGACAGACGAGGGGCTCACGGCTGAGCTTACGCTACCAACCCCGCCTGGACGGAGAAACCGCGGTGTGCCATCTGTGTGCGCGAACGGGCTCCTAACGCGGGGGCGAGGGAGACAATGAGACCAGCGGAAGTTCGTGGCTGAGCTCACGCTGCTCGCCCCGCCCGGACGGAGAAACTGTGGATTACCACCCTACGTGCCCGAGCTTGCTCCGAGCATGGGTGTGGGGTAGGATCCGGAACGACTGGAAGCTAGCAGCTGAGCTCACGCCAGCAAACACGCCCAGACAAATAATCCCTGGTTTTCGGTTTCAGTCCCTGCGCAGGAGGGCCCTGGCCTCGAGGGCGGGGCTAAATTCTGGACGGGCAAAGGCTCACAGCAGAGAGCATGTCAAAAGCCCCACCCAACCCACGAAACGGTGGCGAGCAGGCTTTGACTGAGGGGGCTGGGCGTAAACCTTCCGGAAAAAGGCTGGTACCGCAGCTGAGCAAAGGTGCTCACCTCTGCCCTGGGTGCTAAGGCTAGTGACTTGAGTGACAGCTCCTCCCACAAAGGAGAGGCAGAAATCACAGCAATAGCTGCAGTGAGCTGGCGCTGGCAATGCCCATACCCAACTGCCCTAGGCAGCGGCAGAGGGGGTAGTAAGCCTGCAGACAGACCACACCTAGAGAACACAAAGGCAACACATACTGGACTCCAGTGGCCACAACTTGCTTACACTCAGATAAAATGGGCAGGCAGAGGAATGCAAACCAAGTGAACCAAGAGAAATCCCCAGAGAAGGACCTGAATGAACCAGATATAACCAAACTACGAGAAGCAGAATTTAGAATAATGATAGTTAGGATGCTCAAAGAAATTAGAGCAACAATGGATAGTCACTATGAGCACCTAAATAAAGAGATAACAAGTATAAAAAATGAAATTGAAATAATAAAAAAGAACCAGACAGAAATGACAAATACAGTATCAGAACTGAAGACCACAATGGAAGGAATTAAAAGCAGAATGAATCACGCTGAGGATCGAATCAGCGAGTTAGAGGACACAATAAACAAAGTTACAGAAGCAGAGAAGAAAAAGGAAAAGAGATTCAAAAAATGTGAGGAAACTCTAAGGGAGCTCTGTGACAACATGAAGAGAAACAACATTCGCATCATAGGGGTGCCTGAAGAAGAGGAAAGAGGACAGGAAATGGAAACTCTGTTCAATCAAATCATAGCAGAAAACTTCCCTAAATTAAGGCTGGGAAACATTCCACATGTTCAAGAAGCACACAGAACTCCATTAAAGAGAAACCCAAAAAGATCTACACCAAGACACATCATAGTTAAAATACCAAAGCTAATAGTAAAGAAAAAATCTTAAAAGCTGCTAGAGAAAAAAAGACTATCACCTACAAAGGAGCCCCCATTAGGATGACATCGGACTTCTCAACAGAAACACTTGAGGCCAGAAGGGAATGGCAAGATATAATCAAAGTAATGCAGAACAAGAACCTACAACCAAGACTACTCTATCCAGTAAGGCTAATGTTTAAAATTGAAGGAGAAATAAAGAGCTTTCCAGACAAAGAAAACCTCAAGGAATTCATGAATATCAAACCAATCCGGCAAGAGATTCTAAGGGGCCTAGTGTGAACAATTCAAAGGGAGGAAAGAATATAGCAAAAAAAAAAAAAAACAGCTTTAAAGAATAAAATGGCAATAAACAACTACATATCAATAATAACCTTAAATGTAAATGGATTAAATGATCCAATCAAAAGATATAGGGTAGCAGCGTGGATAAAGAAACAGGACCCATACATATGCTGTCTACAAGAGACACACCTTAAAACAAAAGATGCACATAAACTGAAGGTAAAAGGGTGGAAAAAAAATATTTCATGCAAATGGAAATGAAAAAAGAGTTGGGGTAGCAGTACTTATATCTGACAAAATGGACTTTGAAACAAAGACTGTAGTAAGAGATAAAGAAGGACACTACATAATGATAAAGGCAACAATTCAACAGGAAGATATAACTATTATAAATATCTACGCACCAAATATAAGAGCCCCGACATACATAAAGCAGACCTTGATAAATATAAAGGGCGAGATTAACAGTAATACTATCATAGTAGGGGATTTCAATACCCTACTAACAACACTGGATAGATCCACAAGAAAGAAAATCAATAAAGAAACAGCAGACTTAAACGATACACTAGATCAACTTGATTTAATAGATATATTCAGAACTTTTCACCCTAAAGCAGTAGAATATACATTCTTCTCAAGTGCTCATGGTGGTTTTCTAGGATAGACCACATGTTAGGACACAAAAAAGGCCTCAATAAATTTAAGAAGATTGAAATCATATCAAGCATTTTCTCTGATCACAATGCCATGAAACTAGAAATCAACCACAAAAGAAAAACTGAAAAATACTCAAACACTTGGAAACTAAATAGCATGTTATTAAATAATGAATGGATTAACATTGAGATCAAAGAAGAAATAAAAAAGTTTCTAGAAACAAATGATAATGAGCATACGTCAACTCAAAATCCATGGGACACAGCAAAAGCAGTTCTGAGAGGGAAGTTTATTGCACTACAGGCATATCATAAGAAGCTAGAAAAAGCTCATATAAGCAACTTAACCCTGCAGCTAAAAGAACTTGAAAAACAACAACAAATAAAACCCAAGACAAGTAGAAGAAAAGAAATAATAAAGATCAGAGCAGAAATAAATGACATAGAGGCTAAGGAAACAATACAGAGGATCAATGAAACCAGAAGCTGGTTCTTTGAAAAGGTAAACAAGATTGATGAACCTTTAACTAGACTCACCAAGAAAAAAAGAGAGAGGTCTCAAATAAATAAAATTAAAAAGGACAGTGGAGAAATTACAACTAATACAACAGAGATACAAAGCATTGTAAGAAAATACTATGAAGAACTTTATGCCAAAAAATTAGACAATCTAGATGAAATGGACAAATTTCTTGAATCATATAAACTTCCAAAAATCAATCTAGAAGAATCAGAGCACCTAAACAGACCAATCACAACAGATGAGATCGAAACAGTTATCAAAAAACTCCCAAAAAAGAAAAGTCCTGGTCCTGATGGCTTCACAAGTGAATTCTATCAAAAATTCAAAGAAGAACTAACTCCTATCCTCCTCAAGCTATTTCAAAAAATTCAAAAGGAAGGAAGACTTCCAAACTCCTTTTATGAGGCAAGCATAATTCTGATCCCAAAACCGGGCAAAGATAACACAAAGAAAGAAAATTATAGGCCTATATCCTTGATGAATTTAGACGCTAAAATTCTCAACAAAATATTAGCCAACCGGATCCAGCAATATATGAAAAAAATCATACACCATGATCAAGTGGGATTTATTCTGGAGAGGCAAGGCTGGTTCAATATTCGCAAATCAATCAATGTGATTCATCACATAAACAAAAGGAAGGACACAAATCACATGATAATTTCAATAGATGCAGAAAAGGCATTTGATAAAATCCAGCACCCATTCATGATTAAAACTCTCAGTAAAGTGGGAATACAAGGAACATTCCTTAACATGATAAAGGCCATCTATGACAAACCCACAGCAAACATCATACTAAATGAACAAAAATTAAAAGCAATCCCCTTAAGATCAGGAACCAGGCAGGGTTGCCCACTTTCACCACTTTTATTCAACATAGTTCTGGAAGTCCTAGGTACAGCAATCAGACAACAAGAAGAAATAAAAGGCATCCGAATTGGAAAAGAAGAAGTAAAACTGTCAATATTTGCAGATGATATGATATTGTACATAGAAAACCCTAAAGTCTCAGTTAAAAAACTACTGGACCTTATAAATGAATTCAGCAAGGTGGCAGGATATAAAATTAATACTCAGAAATCAGAGGCATTTCTATATACAAATAATGAACTGTCAGCAAAAAAAATTAGGAATCAATCCCCTTCATTATTGCAGCCAAAAAAATAAAATACCTAGGAGTAAATTTAACCAAGGAGGTTAAGGACTTGTACTCGGAAAATTATAAAACATTGATAAAAGAAATCAAGGAAGATACAAACAAGTGGAAGCATATACCGTGCTCATGGCTAGGAAGAATAAACATCATTGAAATGTCTATATTACCCAAAGCAATTTATAAATTCAATGCAATACCAATTAAAATACCAATGACATACTTCAAAGATATAGAACACATATTCCAAAAATTTATATGGAACCAAAAAAGAACACGAATAGCCTCAGCAATCTTAAAAAGAAAAAATAAAGCAGGAGGTATCACTCTTCCAGATATCAAGGTTTACTACAAGGCCATTATACTCAAGACTGCCTGGTACTGGCATAAGAACAGGCACATTGATCAATGGAACAGAACAGAGAACCCAGAAATAAACCCACACCTTTATGTACAACTGATATTTGACAAAGGAGGAAAGAACATACAATGGAGTAAAGACAGCCTCTTTAACAAATGGTGCTGGGAAAATTGGACATCTACCTGCAAAAAAATGAAACTAGACCATCATCTTACACCATGCACAAAAGCAAATTCAAAATGGATAAAAGACTTAAATATAAGCTGTGAAACCATAAGCATCTTAGAAGAAAACATAGGCAGCAAGCTCTCCAACATCTGTAGCAGCAATTTATTTGCCGATTTATCTCCACGGGCAAATGAAATTAAAGGCAAGATAAACAAATGGGACTACATCAAACTAAAAAGCTTTTGCACAGCTAAAGACAATAAGAACAGAATAAAAAGACAAACCACACAATGGGAGAACATATTCGACAGCACGTCTGATAAGGGGTTAATAACCAAAATTTATAAAGAACTTATAAAACTCAACACCAGGAAGACAAACAATCCAATCAAAAAATGGGCAAAGGAAATGAATAGAAATTTCTCTAAAGAAGACATACAGATGGCCAAAAGACATATGAAAAAATGCTCAACATCACTAATCATTAGAGAAATGCAAATCAAAACCACAATGAGATATCACCTCACACCAGTCAGAGTGGCACTCATCAGCAAAACAACACAGAACAAGTGCTGGCGAGGATGTGGAGAAAAGGGAACCCTTCTGCACTGCTGGTGGGAATGCAGACTGGTGCAGACACTGTGGAAAACAGTTTGGAGATTCCTCAAAATATTAAAAGTCGAACTGCCTTTTGACCCGGCTATCCCACTTTTAGGAATATACCCTAAGAACACCATAGCACTGTTCGAAAAGAAGAAATGCGCCCCCATGTTCGTGGCAGCATTGTTCACAATAGCGAAGATCTGGAAACAGCCCAAGTGTCCGTCAGAAGACGAGTGGATTAAAAAGCTTTGGTATATATATACTATGAAACACTATTCAGCCATAAGAAATGATGACATCGGATCATTTACAACAAAATGGATGTACCTTGATAACATTATACGGAGTGAAATAAGTGAATCAGAAAAAAAAATCTGAGAACAGCATGATTTCATACATAGGTGGGACATAAAAGAGAGACTATGAGACATGGACAAGAGAGTGGTGGTTACGGGATGGGGGGAGGGAAGGGAGAGTGGAATAGGGAGAAGGGGAGGGGTACAGGGAAAACCAGATAGAAGGTGACAGAGGACAATTTACTTTGGGTAATGGGTATGCAGCACAATTGAATGATAAAATAATCTGGAGATGTTTTCATTGTACATATGTACCCTGATTTATTGGTGTCACCCCATAAAGTTAATAAAAAAAAAGAAAAACTAAAATTTCCAAAAAAAAAAAAAAATTATTTTAAGTGGGTTTGAGCTCTTTGAAGCTGGCAGACTCTTTATTCCATGCAAGTTCCTGAAACTGTGAAAATCCCAGCCTTCCTCCTGGAGAGATAAGAGTCTCTGGAGAACAGGTCTTCCCACAGCTGAATTCCATGCACATTACTTGCACTGTGTATTTGCTGATTCAATAGCAAAACAAAGTGAAAAGGTATTTCCTGCCTAGTCCCAGTGGTCTTCAACTAAATTTGAAGGAGAAATAAAACTTATAAGACCTGAACTGGCCTGACCAGGCGGTGGCGCAGTGGATACAGAGTCAGACTGGAATGCAGAGGACCCAGGTTCGAAACCCTGAGGTCGCCAGCTTGAGTGTGGGCTCATCTGGCTTGAGCAAAAAGCTCACCAGCTTGGACCCAAGGTCGCTGGCTCGAGCAAGGGGTTACTTCTTCTGCTGAAGGCCCGCAGTCAAGGCACATATGAGAAAGCAATCAATGAACAACCAAGTTGCTGCAACAAATTGATGCTTCTAATCTCTCTCCCTTCTTGTCTGTCCCTCTCTCTGTCTCTGTCACGCCTCCCCACAAAAATATCCTGACCTGCCCCTTTTTCTCTGGTGTAGCTTGCAGGTGACAACGCACCTCTCAGGTCTGGTGCCTGAGCAGAAAGTGCTTGCAGTCTAGGACTGCCACTGGAGCGCACAGCTTTTCCACATGGTTGGCATCCTTACATCCTGGCAAACTCATGGAAGTCAGACTTCTTTCATGGTGGCTCAAAACCCCCCAGTGCACGGGTTCTGGTACACAAGAGACTCACCACCTTCTAAAAATTTTTGCCACTCAGTCCCACTGCATACTATCGATTACAAGCAAGTCACAATTCTGCCCAGATTCAAGAAGAGGGTAATCAGATTCCATCTGTTGACGGACCAGTAGTAAGGTCTAGAAGAGCTTATAAGATAGGATATATGTTTGTGGCCATCTTTGAAAAATACAATCTCTCACAGTATGAACATCACAACTGAATCCACTGGTCATGAATCAAAAAGCCTCTGAAGAGAACAGAATAAAGATTGGCAACCTTGAGTTTGCATTCAGAATCACCTGGAGTGTTTGCTAAAACATAGATTTTTGCTGGGCACTATCACCAGAGTTTCTGATTTAGTAAATAGGTCTTAAGATTCTGGAGTGAGGCCTGAAACATAAATTTTTTATAATTGTCAGGTGATGTTGATACTGCTGGTTTAGAGACCTGGCATGGAGAGCAATTGGAACAAGAGGGAAAATAGGCTAGGATAGAGGCTTGAAGAGACCCAAGTAAAACAGAATAAGGCAGTGAAGTTTACTGACAACCAGCACACAGTAAGGTTGGTGTTACAGAAGCCAAAAGGAGAAAATGTTTTGAGAGGTCAAGGAGGCAGGACTTCTTTTCTAGTTAATACCATTACTCAAAACTCAATAACGTTCTTTCCTCCTTTGTTCTGAGAATTTGTAATTTAAATCACATCAGAAGATAGGATTTCCTTTTACTTTATTTTCACCTGAATTCTATATGTAGACCCTTCTTGTAGCAGACACATTTCAAAGTCAAAAGTTTATTTGAATCAGACATATAAATCAAATAGTATGTCATAGGTAGAGGGATTAAAAGTCCTTAATTTTCCACTATAAAGGTTGGTAACACTGTGGAAGAAATTTTTGTTGCATCCACAAAAACACTTGTTCTTACCTAATTTGAGTGAGCTGATCTCAAACCTGACATTAGTTCTTTTCTGTAAGCTACAGTTTCTTTGCAATTCAAGATTTTAGGTTTTCAACATTTAGTTTAACATAATAAAGTAAAATGTCTTCTTGGGCATCATCTTTGTAAAAATATAATATATATAATGCAGTAAATACACCAATACACTAAAATATATAATTGCATCAGAATTTGTCTACAATTTTAAAATAGAACATATTAAAACACTTATTTTAATCATAAAATTTGCACAAAACATATTTAAAATCTATTCAGGCAAATATTTGCATTTGTAGCTCTTGCATTTGTGTACTTGTTGAGGACAATCTCATTTGATGCTCCAGCAGTAGTCTGCTCATACTAACAGCTCCAAGATTTTCGAGAAACTTAACAAGGTGACTGTTCAGAAAGTGAATCTTAATGCTCACATTACATCCAATGTTGCAGAAAGCAAAAAGCATCCTTTGAAACAAAAGTTCAAAGTTTGCTGCTTTTTTGTTGCCAAGGAAGTTCTTTGTAACTACCACAAAAGACTGCCATGCTGCTTTCTCCTCCTTATTCATCTTCCTGGTAAATTCTTCATCACATATGAGGGTTCAAATTTGAGGTTCATCGAATACACCTGCTTTTATCTTATTGAAAGACAAGGCAGGAAAAGCAGAAATAATATGTTGAAAGCAGTCACTTTCTCTATTCAAAGGCTGAACAAACTGCTTAATTAAACCAAATCTGATGTGAAGTGGGGGAAAAATGATCCTGTCTTGATTAACTACAAGTTCATTCACAATATTTTGCATCCCTACTTCCAGAGCTTCACGTTTTGGCCACTCCTTCTGTATCCAGTGTTTCTCCCGAGTTTGGCTGTCCATCAAACACAGAAAACAAGGATACTTCGTGAAGCCTCTCTGTTGTCCTAAAAGGAAATTGACCATTTTAAGATACACACAAATGATTGAATTATGCTCCTCATACTTTAGTAAGTCAAGGACAATTTTTATGTCATTGTCATATTCTCACAGATGAGTTGAATAACCAATTGAAACTGCTGCATAAACATTACCGTTGTGTAGGAGAACACATTTCAAACTCCATTTAGAGCTGTCAAGAAATAGCTGCTATTCTGTTGGACTGTAAGTGGTAACACCTAGCTGACTGAGAAGACTACTGATATCATGACAGTAAACAAAGTGTTTGTCTTTGGAATAAAAGTCTACAAAAATTTGTTTACGCTTCCTGAAATGGGATACTTTAGCTGACTGGTAAAGTACATTCTTTTCTGGAAGCCTGGAGGCTAATAACAGTTGCTTTCTTTGGTAGGCCCAAATCTCTTACTAAGTCATTCAATTTGGGTTGGCTAAACTGCTGAGGAGTTAATGACTGCTTGGCATCAGAAGAAGACCCTTCAGATTCTATAACCATTTTCTCATACATCTTATCAAAATATACTTGATCACCATGTTCACCTTCTTCGTCCTTAGAAAAAAATTAAAAACTGGAACCGGGAGTGTCTCAGAGTGTGGCATAGGTCGTATTGCTGAAGGAATATTAGGATATGCGATCATACACTGTTTTTTCTTGCTGATGCCCTTTGTATGGATCAGACAGAAATAACAGTCACTGCTGTGGTTTTTGCGTTCATGCCAAACCATGGCAATGCCAAAAGGCATTCCTTTGCGTTTTCCTTTTGTCCAGGCACAAAACATTTCTTCACAATTATGACACACAATATGAGGAGCCCAATTCTTGTCTTGATGGCCCAGGGGAACTTGAAAATAGGCAATATATGCACATGTCACAAATGATGAACTATTGCACATTTGACGTTGAAGTGTGTAACAGTCACATATATAACAGAAGGTGTCAGGACTATTCTTACATTTATGCCTACTTGAAGAAGACATGATTCAATCTTAAAACAAAATAAGTGGGTGTTTTTATCAGATAATAATTTTTTACATTTAAACACAACTACAATTATGTAAAAGTGATATTTGTAAAATATTAATTGTCTTGTGGTTATTATGTTCAATCCAAGAGTCATTGCCTTTTAACTCCAATTTAAAAGCCAATGCATGCCATTCACTGTAACAAAAAGAAATTAAAATTGCATAAAAACTAGAGCATGCTCCAAAAAGGGATTTCAGATTTGGAGTCAGTGATGCAGAAATATATAGAAACAGTTCTAAAACTTCATGCATCAGAAAATGAAAAGAAAATGTTCCCCAGTGTTTTAAATCATTATTTCATCAGATCAAAGATAATCTGTATTTTACATGATTTGACATGACATTGCTTGAATTTGATTATAACTAATTCTCTGGGAATATACATGTAAAATAAAAGAGTGAAGTCAAACTAATATTCTGACTAAAAGTTAACCAAGGAATTTTCTGGTTTTCTTAACTTTATTCACCCATCTTAATGCACCACATTGTCACTCTTCGTTGAGTTTGAGATATAAGTAGAGCCTAGTCTAAACAAAAGAAATATTTATTGACAAAACTCTTGGAACCATACCTTCTCTGAGAGAATGAAGAGAAGACTGTTAAAATTTTGAGGGAAGTGTTTAATTTAACATTTAAAGATGTCTATTGGTTTAAACACATGGAAGTGAAAACAAAGAGATAGGGATGAGATCACTACAAAACATGAAGTCAAAAAATCTTTTTGTAACTGTCTCTACTACGAAGTTCAGCACTTACATTGTTTGCATAGAACAGAATAGGGTATACCAGCCTCAGTTAAGATCTAGCAGTCACACACTTGGCACTCTGATGCGGCTTCTGAATTTCCTCATGCTGTTTTTATTCTTGTATTTGATATTAAGTTTTTAATGTAAGTCTCTATGAGAAAACTCGTTGGTATCCTATGTTATCAGCTTTTGTTCTTCTACATTTCCAGAGATACACCAGTAAGAGAGTCATACTTACAATGTTTAAAAATAAGACTTAATCTTCTCCCCCACTACACTTCTATAATAACATTTCCTTTATTATTAATATCCATTTAGATTCTCTTCTAAATTAGTTTAAAGTTTATTTTAGTGAGAAAGGCCATCTCCACTCTTCACAAGTAAGAGTTACTTGCTCAAGTGCTAGAACAGGGCTCTAAGAAAAAGCTGAGGACCACTAGTAGGCAGTGTTCCTACTGATGCATCATGCCATTAGCATGCCATCATGCTGACCAAATCCATTCCCTTCGCCACTAGCAGATTACAGATGAGAACTGTGGCCCCTAATACTCAACTTTTTCTCCTCTGATTGGCTCAGGGACTCCCAAAAGGCAGGGTATTTACACAGCAGATGCCAATCATTGCCAGTCATGGATTGGGAGTGGGAAGGGAGGATGAGGAGGGATAGACCGGCAATGGTGGCAAAGCAGGGATGGGCAAGCACTTATAGTTCAGTAAGGGCAATGAGATGTATGTAAAAAAGTTGTAATTCATGGCTGAAAAGGAGCATTCCTGACATGTTATTAAACACTAGGGCAGTGGTTCTTAACCTGGGGTTCGGAGAAGCCCCTGTCGCGGATGCCAGAATAAAGTAATACCGTAATTTGTTGTGAGTTCATGCACTTTGTTGGTTTTGTTCTTTGAAAAAGGTGATGTTCATGCATGGCTCATTTTGTGCACCAGTAAAAAAACATATACCTATGTCTTGAATTTGGAAAAAAATCATATTTTATTTATTACTAAAGAAGGGTTTGGTGAATGCGCATATGAAACTGGTGGGTTCGGTACCTAAAAAAGGGTTAAGAACCACTGCACTAGGGAGTTTAAAGGGGAGTTAGCTACCAACGTGGGTGATAAAAATAAATAAAAGCAATGAATTTTGCAAATAAGAAAAAGACAGAAAAACTTTTGGTAATATTATTTCCCAGTTAAGTTGAGCTGTACTGTTTTCATTTAGCCACTAAATTATTTTTCTTTCTCTCTTTTTTTTAAAAAATAATGACATTATAGTTATCATTTGTTCTTATAAAAGTCACACACAAGGCTGGAAACTATGAATTTCCCCATATTCCCAAATAGCAGGCAAGCATTTTTGTGTCAGCCAAAGGTGCCTACTTTGCAATTTCTCTTTATACACGTGTGCAATTACCCAATTCTCATAAGAAGGCAAGAAGACAGATAAACAACTAGTGGCTATAGAGTCTTAAGAGGAAGTAAGAGATCAGGATCATCCCAAGTACAACATAAAAGAGTTGTCAGACTCCCAGACCATTCCATCCACTTTATAAAAGCAATAAGGTAGACAAAGATATGCTCACTTCTATTTCAGTAATAATATGTGCCAGGATCGTTTTGCATGAAAGTTAGCAGAGCTATCCATTATTTCAGCGAAAGTGCGTATTTTCTTGTTCAGCATTGATAGATTTTTATTTTAACCTTAGAAGTTCCTCTCGAGGGACACTATTAGGGCCACTGTCATTTTTTATTCTGCTCTGTTACTTCTCCTTTGTAAACTTTGATGCATGTAGACAACACATTCTGGCTAGGAAAATTTAATTAGGTAAGTCTACAAATTAATTGTTGCAATTAGACTGCCTCTAACTGCCTGGTGTTATGAATTTATTTATATAGTAATTATTATCAGATGTCTGGGATAAAAGCCTGCAGAGTTAAAGGTGCTACCTTTCAGATGTATACACAGCACTTAGCACTCACATTAATTAGCCACAAAAAAAATAAAAGCATACATTTAAAAAAATTAAGAAAAAAGAAAAGAAGTTGCCTTTGTGGTCATATGTGCAAACAAATTTTGACAAGTACTCATTAACAGAATCTAAAGAAGAGTGTTTTTTGTATATTGGCAAAATTTAGAATGTTAAACATCACATGAATCACCATAAAACAATTTGTGAGGATATAAATTACATGAAAATGCAAACTTTAAGTCGGTCCTATAAAAGGCATTGAGTTCTTTTGTTGTTATTGTTTGTGGTAATGATTGCAAAGGCGTAGTTGAAGAAAATGATGGTTTTTTAATAATTTTTTTTGTTTAATCTTTAAGATCATTTTCCATGACAAATTTTACAGAAATCCCCTACGGTAAGGAAGTAACAATGGCTCTTCAAGTTGTTTTCCCAAATCCTTTTTTTTGTAACAGGGGAATTGTAGCTTTTTAGTAGAAAGGACAAATCTAATACCATCACCTGAAGTCAAGAAAGCAGGAGAGGCAGGTTCCTGGGAATACAGAGCCTGCGCACCGAAGTTTGACAGTCAAACAGTGAAGTGAGAATGAACCACTGGTAGGAATGCAAACTGATGTAATCTTCTTGAAGGGCAAATTGGTAATAGATTTCTAGTCACTTTAGAATATTCATTTTCTTGGACCCAAAAATTAAGAAGATAAGGTTTGATCTTAAATAAATACCAAATTTAAAATAAAGATATTCATCTTAGCATCAATGACAATAACCCTCAATTATAGCAAGTTTTATAGTTATTATTATTACAATTACTATTGTTATTTTATATATGTGTTTTTTAGATTTTATATATTGATTTTAGAGAGACAAGAGAGAGAGAAAGGTAGTGGATGAGAGGGAGAAGCAGGAAGCATCAATTCTCAGTTGCTTTTCATTTGTGCCTTGACCGGCAAGCCAGGGGGTTCAAACCAGCAACCTCAGCATTTCAGGTCGATGCCTTATCCACAGCACTACCCCAGGTCAGGCATGTTATTATATATTTTTAAAACATGAATAAACAATTCTTCAGTTCATTTACTGCCACATTTATTTAAGAAACATTTATTAATTACTTACTGCAGGGGTTGAGAACCATTTTGGCTGAGACAACCATGAACGCCACATATTTTAAAATGTAATTCCGTGAAAGCCATACAATATGTTTAATACTAAATACAAGTAAATGTGTGCATTTTATGTAAGACCAACACTTTTAAAGTACAATAAGTCTCTGAATTCTTTTTAATAATGTTGTTATGCTGTTGCTAACCAATGATGAGTAAAGTACTTCTTACCATTAATGCGACTTCTGGTGTTGCATGGTTTTGCTGATGGCTTTGTAGTCTGGTTGATATGTGGTGAGGTTAAGCTTCATGTAGGTGTTGAGACTTCCATCCATTAAATGTAATCGTAGGTTGGTCTTAACGTTCTTTAGATGTGAGAAGGACTGCTCACATGCATATGTAGAGCCAAACATTGTCAGTACAGCTATACTCACACACTGTAGTGTGTGGTATGTGACAGGAAGCACATACCAAGTTTTGACAATCAGCTGGTCTGCAGGTTGAAGATTTTTCATTTCTCCCCACTTGTGTTTGCTCGCCAACTCTGCTTGCTGTCATGCAAGTCTTTCCAAATCTTCATTCAGTGACTTGAACTTATTCACCCACATGTCTGAGGACTTCAGGTCAGCAGCTTGTAGCTCAAAATCTCTGAAGGAGACACCGGGGATGTAACTCAGGTCAGTGCTGTCCAGTGCACACTTGTGTGGATGGGTGATGAACTTAAAAAGACGAGTGCACTCACAAAATTCTCCAAAGCACTCTTTGAATGACTGCAGGAGATTAGATGTGAATCCCGCTAGCTGCTGGAGATCAAGATGTTGAGCAGGGTCACTTGCTGTGCATGCCTCTTTAAACTCTCCCAGTTTTTCAAAGTGTAGTAAACGACTTGTTTCAATGTTGGCAATAAAGAGTTCCAGCTTGTTTTCAAATGCAAACACTGCTTGTTGAAGGGATAAGACTGTATTTCCAATGCTTTGCATTTTCACATTGATCTGGTTCAGATATTCAGTCATGTCCACGAGATAGTAGAACTTCAAGACCCACTCAGTGTTAGCTAACTCAGGATGCTCGATGTTTTTCATTTCAAGATAAGTCCGGATTTCGCTCAGACAAACCGCGAAATGGCTGAGCACCTTTCTTCTTGACAACCAATGCACATTGCTTGCAGAAACAGACCAGAATAATTATTCCCAACTTCATCCAGCAGTGTTTTAAACTGGCGATTATTTAAAGCTTGGGAAACAATAAAGTTGACCAGCCGAATGACCAGCAACATCACCTCACCAAGCTGCTCGCCACACATCTGAGCACAAAGCACCTCCTGATGTAGGATGCAGTGAAAACTTAGGATGGGTCTCTTTTCATGTTCACAAAGAAGCACTACGAATCCTCTGTTTTTCCCCACCATGCACGGAACACCATCAGTACACACCAAAATAAGTTTATCTATCAGATTTTTTTTCTTTAGCGAACTCAGTGAAAGACTGGAATAAACCCTCTTCTCTTGTTGTCTCTTTCATAGGCAAAACAGCAAGACTTTTCTCATGTAGTGTGTCACCAACAGCATACCTTGCAATTACGCTGAACTGAGATAAATGGCTTACCTCTGTTGACTCATCCAAAGTGAGAGAAAAGAATGGTGCTGCATTTATGTCCTTCACTTGTGTTGCCTCAATTTGATTTGCCATCCTGCTGGTACGATTGTGAACAATTCTTGCCGAGAGAAGCATGTTTTTTATTTGTTTGATTATCTTGTCTTTACGTGAAAAGTGGTCAAAAAGTTCATTGGCAACATCAAGCATGAATGTTTTGGCATACTCCCCGTTGGTGAATGGCTTTCTGGTTCTCATAATTGCTAAAGCACCAGCAAAACTAGCCGAATTCCAGTCACTCTGTTGGGTCCAAACACGAAGTTGCTGCTGATTAGCTTGCACTCTGCATAGTAGCTCTTGACATGCTTTCTTACTGCTGTCCCTTGCTGGACATTTCGATGTAAATGTAGTATGGCATGTGTTGAAGTGCCGCTTTATATTTGACCGTTTCATCGATGCAATTTTTTTTTAATTTCTTTTTTATTAACTTTAATGGGGTGACACCAATAAATCAGGGTACATATGTACAATGAAAACATCTCCAGATTATCCCATCATTCAATTGTGCTGCATACCCATTACCCAAAGTCAAATTGTCCTCTGTCACCTTCTATCTGGTTTTCCCTGTGTCCCTCCCCTTCTCCCTATCCCACCCTCCCCTCCCTCCCCCCATCCCGTAACCACCACACTCTTGTCCGTGTCTCGTAGTCGCACTTTAATTTCCCACCTATGTATGAAATCATGCTGTTCTCAGTTTTTCTTTTTTTCTGATTCACTTATTTCACTCCGTATAATGTTATCAAGGTACATCCATTTTGTTATAAATGATCCGATGTCATCATTTCTTATGGCTGAATATTGTTCCATAGTATATATATACCAAAGCTTTTTAATCCACTCGTCTTCTGACGGACACTTGGGCTGTTTCCAGCTCTTTGCTATTGTGAGCAATGCTGCCACAAACATGGGGGCGCATTTCTACTTTTCGAACAGTGTTATGGTGTTCTTAGGGTATATTCCTAAAAGTGGGATAGCTGGGTCAAAAGGCAGTTCGACTTTTAATTTTTTGAGGAATCTCCAAACTGTTTTCCACAGTGACTGCACCAGTCTGCATTCCCACCAGCAGTGCAGAAGGGTTCCCTTTTCTCCACATCCTCGCCAGCACTTGTTCTGTGTTGTTTTGCTGATGAGCGCCACTCTGACTGGTGTGAGGTGATATCTCATTGTGGTTTTAATTTGCATTTCTCTAATAATTAGTGATGTTGAGCATTTTTTCATATGTCTTTTGGCCATCTGTATGTCTTCTTTGGTAAAATTTCTATTCATTTCTTTTGCCCATTTTTTGATTGGATTGTTTGTCTTCCTGGTGTTGAGTTTTATAAGTTCTTTATAAATTTTGGTTATTAACCCCTTATCAGACGTGCTGTCGAATATGTTCTCCCATTGTGTAGTTTGTCTTTGTATTCTGTTCTTATTGTCTTTAGCTGTGCAAAAGCTTTTTAGTTTGATGTAGTCCTATTTGTTTATCTTGCCTTTTATTTCATTTGCTCGTGGAGATAAATCGGCAAATAAATTGCTGCTACAGATGTCGGAGAGCTTGCTGCCTATGTTTTCTTCTACGATGCTTATAGTTTCACGGCTTATGTTTAAGTCCTTTATCCATTTTGAATTTGTTTTTGTGCATGGTGTAAGTTGATGGTCTAGTTTCATTTTTTTGCAGGTAGATGTCCAATTTTCCCAGCACCATTTGTTAAAGAGGCTGTCTTTACTCCATTGTATGTTCTTTCCTCCTTTTCAAATATCAGTTGTCCATAAAGCTGTGGGTTTATTTCTGGGTTCTCTGTTCTGTTCCATTGATCACTGTGCCTGTTCTTATGCCAGTACCAGGCAGTCTTGAGTATAATGGCCTTGTAGTAAACCTTGATATCCGAAAGAGTGATGCCTCCTGCTTTATTTATTCTTTTTAAGATTGCTGAGGCTATTCGTGTTCTTTTTTGGTTCCATATAAATTTTTGGAATATGTTTTCTATATCTTTGAAGTATGTCATTGGTATTTTAATTGGTATTGCATTGAATTTATAAATTGCTTTGGGTAATATAGACATTTCAATGATGTTTATTCTTCCTAGCCATGAGCACCGTATATGCTTCCACTTGTTTGTATCTTCCTTGATTTCTTTTATCAATGTTTTATAATTTTCCAAATACAAGTCCTTAACCTCCTTGGTTAAATTTACTCCTAGGTATTTTATTTTTTTGGCTGCAATAGTGAAGGGGATTGATTCCTTAATTTCTTTTGCTGACAGTTCATTATTTGTATATAGAAATGCCTCTGATTTCTGGGTATTAATTTTATATCCTGCCACCTTGCTGAATTCATTTATAAGGTCCAGTAGTTTTTTAACTGAGACTTTAGGGTTTTCTATGTACAATATCATATCATCTGCAAATAGTGACAGTTTTACTTCTTCTTTTCCAATTTGGATGCCTTTTATTTCTTCTTGTTGTCTGATTGCTGTAGCTAGGACTTCCAGAACTATGTTGAATAAAAGTGGTGAAAGTGGGCAACCCTGCCTGGTTCCTGATCTTAAGGGGATTGCTTTTAATTTTTGTCCATTTAGTATGATGTTTGCTGTGGGTTTGTCGTAGATGGCCTTTATCATGTTAAGGAATGTTCCCTGTATTCCCACTTTATTGAGAGTTTTAAGCATGAATGGGTGCTGGATTTTATCAAATGCCTTTTCTGCATCTATTGAAATTATCATGTGATTTTTGTCCTTCCTTTTGTTTATGTGATGAATCACATTGATTGATTTGCGAATATTGAACCAGCCTTGCCTCTCCAGAATAAATCCCACTTGATCATGGTGTATGATTTTTTTCATATATTGCTGAATCCGGTTGGCTAATATTTTGTTGAGAATTTTAGCGTCTAAATTCATCAGGGATATAGGCCTATAATTTTCTTACTTTGTGTTGTCTTTGCCCGGTTTGGGGATCAGAATTATGCTCGCCTCATAAAAGGAGTTTGGAAGTCTGCCTTCCTCTTGAATATTTTGAAATAGCTTGAGGAGGATAGGATTTAGTTCTCTTTGAATTTTTGATAGAATTCACTTGTGAAGCCATCAGGCCCAGGACTTTTCTTTTTTGGGAGTTTTTTGATAACTGTTTCGATCTCCTCTGTTGTAATTGGTCTGTTTAGGTGCTCTGATTCTTCCAGATTTATTTTTGGAAGTTTATATGATTCAAGAAATTTGTCCATTTCATCTAGAATGTCTAATTTTTTAGCATAGAGTTCTTCATAGTATTTTCTTACAATGCTTTGTATCTCTGTTGTATTAGTTGTAATTTCTCCAGTGTCCTTTCTAATTTTATCTATTTGAGACCTCTCTCTTTTTTTCTTGATGAGTCTAGTTAAGGGTTCATTAATCTTGTTTACCTTTTCAAAGAACCAGCTTCTGGTTTCATTGATCCTCTGTATTGTTTCCTTAGCCTCTATGTCATTTATTTCTCCTCTGATCTTTATTATTTCCTTTCTTCTACTTGTCCTACATTTTATTTGTTGTTGTTTTTCAAGTTCTTTTAGCTGCAGGGTTAAGTTGCTTATATGTTCTTTTTCTAGCTTCTTATGATATGCCTGTAGTGCAATAAACTTCCCTCTCAGAACTGCTTTTGCTGTGTCCCATAGATTTTGAGTTGACGTATGCTCATTATCATTTGTTTCTAGAAACTTTTTTATTTCTTCTTTGATCTCAATGTTAATCCATTCATTATTTAATAACATGCTATTTAGTTTCCAAGTGTTTGAGTATTTTTCAGTTTTTCTTTTGTGGTTGATTTCTAGTTTCATGGCATTGTGATCAGAGAAAGTGCTTGATATAATTTCAATCTTCTTAAATGTGTTGAGGCCTTTTTTGTGTCCTAACATGTGGTCTATCCTAGAAAACGTACCATGAGCACTTGAGAAGAATGTATATTCTACTGCTTTAGGGTGAAAAGTTCTGAATATATCTATTAAATTAAGTTGATCTAGTGTATCCTTTAAGTCTGCTGTTTTTTATTGATTTTCTTTCTTGTGGATCTATCCAGTGTTGTTAGTGGGGTATTGAAATCCTCTACTATGATAGTATTACTGTTAATCTCGCCCTTAATGTCCATCAAAGTCTGCTTTATGAATGTCGGGGCTCCTATATTTGGTGCGTAGATATTTATAATAGTTATATCTTCCTGTTGAATTGTTCCCTTTATCATTATGTAGTGTCCTTCTTTATCTCTTACTACAGTCTTTGTTTTAAAGTCCATTTTGTCAGATATAAGTACTGCTACCCCAGCTTTTTTTTCATTTCCATTTGCATGAAATATTTTTTTCCACCCTTTTACCTTCAGTTTATGTGCATCTTTTGTTTTAAGGTGTGTCTCTTGTAGACAGCATATGTATGGGTCCTGTTTCTTTATCCACGCTGCTACCCTATGTCTTTTGATTGGATCATTTAGTCCATTTACATTTAAGGTTATTATTGATATGTAGTTGTTTATTGCCATTTTATTCTTTAAAGCTGTTTTTTTTTTTTTTTTTTTTGCTATATTCTTTTCTCCCTTTGAACTGTTCACACTAGGCCCCTTAAAACCTCTTGCAGGATTGGTTTTAATGAATTCCTTGAGGTTTTCTTTGTCTGGAAAGCTCTTTATTTCTCCCTCAATTTTAAACATTAGCCTTGCTGGATAGAGTAGTCTTGGTTGTAGGTTCTTGTTCTGCATTACTTTGATTATATCTTGCCATTCCCTTCTGGCCTTAAGTGTTTCTGTTGAGAAGTCCGATGTCATCCTAATGGGTGAGAGTCTTTTTTTCTCTAGCAGCTTTTAAGATTTTTTCTTTATCTATTAGCTTTGGTATTTTAACTATGATGTGTCTTGGTGTAGATCTTTTTGGGTTTCTCTTTAATGGGGTTCTGTGTGCCTCTTGGACATGTAGAATGTTTCCCAGCCTTAATTTAGGGAAGTTTTCGGCTATGATTTGATTGAACACAGTTTGCATATCCTGTCCTCTTTCCTCTTCTTCAGGTACCCCTATGATGCGAATGTTGTTTCTCTTCAGGTTGTCACAGAGCTCCCTTAGAGTTTCCTCACATTTTTTGAATCTCTTTTTCTTTTTTTTCTCTGCTTCTGTAACTATGTTTATTGTGTCCTCTAACTCACTGATTCAATCCTCAGCGTGATTCATTCTGCTTTTAATTCCTTCCATTGTGGTCTTCAGTTCTGATACTGTATTTGTCATTTTTGTCTGGTTCTTTTTTATTATTTCAATTTCATTTTTTATACTTGTTATCTCTTTATTTAGGTGCTCATAGTGACTATCCATTGTTGCTTTAATTTCTTTGAACATCCTAACTATCATTATTCTAAAGTCTGCTTCTGGTAGTTTGGTTATATCTGGTTCATTCAGGACCTTCTCTGGGGATTTCTCTTGGTTGATTTGGTTTGCATTCCTCTGCCTGCCCATTTTATCTGAGTGTAAGCAAGTTGTGGCCACTGGAGTCCAGTATGTGTTGCCTTTGTGTTCTCTAGGTGTGGTCTGTCTGCAGGCTTGCTACCCCCTCTGTCGCTGCCTAGGGCGGTTTGGTGTGGGCGTTGCCAGCGCCGGCTCACTGCAGCTATTGCTGTGGTTTCTGCCTCTCCTTTGCGGGAGGGGCTGTCACTCAAGCCACTAGCGTTAGCACGCAGGGCAGAGGTGAGCACCTTTGCTCAGCTGCGGACCCGGACTTTTTCCGGAAGGCTTACGCCCAGCCCCCTCAGTCCGAGCCTGCTCGCCACCGTTTTGTGGGTTGGGCGGGGCTTTTGACGTGCTCTCAGCTGTGAGCCTTTGCCCGTCCAGAATTTAGCCCCGCCCTCGAGGCCAGGGCCCTCCTGCGCAGGGACTGAAACCGAAAACCGGGGATTATTGGGCCGGGAGTGTTTGCTGGTGTGCGCACCGCGGCTAGCTTCCGGTCGTTCCGGCTCCTACCCCGCCCCCACGCTCGGAGAAAGCTCGCGCACGTAGAGTGGTGCTCCGCAGTTTCTCCAGCCGGGCAGGGAGAGCAGTGTGATCTCAGCAGGGAACTTCCCCTGGTCTCAGTGTCTCCCTCGCCCCCGACTTAGGAGCCCGCTTGCGCCCGCAGATGGCACACCGAGGTTTCTCCTTCTGGGCGGGGTTGGCAGTGTGAGCCTCGGGCCCCTCGCCCGTCCCTGGTCTTAGCCCGGTGCCCGCGGTCAGGGCCGGCTAGCGCAGGGTCGCAGGGCTGATCTCTGCCCGTATTTTTCCCCACAAGTGGGGTCACAGGCGGCCCGCAGCTGCCGGACAGCTTTCGCGCATCACCTCCGCCCCTGCTAGGCTAGCCTGAGCTCTCACTGTTCCGCCCACACCGACAGGACTGCGTTTCGGCGTCCTGTCCCGACCATAGGCTTCAGCAACCTCAGGGGGCTAGAAGTGCCTTAAGTCTCCACACTGTAGGCCTGGGAGCTCCCTCCCTCTAAGCAGGTCTGCTCTAATTGCCGTGGGAGAGCTTGTTTGGCTAGTGTCCTGTCTCCCTTTGCTGGTATTGCTAGTTCCAGGGGAAATATTTGTTTTCGATTAGGGAAGTGACTTAGCCCATGGGTCGGGGTGGCTGTCCCTCAGAGTGTCCTCATGCCTTCAGTCCACTCTTTGTTCCCGCTGCTCTGTTCCTCTCCTCTGTCCCAGTTCCCCGGAGCCCCAGGTGCGTGGTTGTGAGAGAGGCTTTCTGAGCTGTCCCTTTAAAAAGATTTTTGGGTCTGAGAAGACTCTCTCTTTTTCCCAAATAGTATCCTCACTTGCTTCACAGCTCGATACTGTCCAATCGCCTCTTCTAGGCTCTGGGACTGCAGGCTGGGGCTTGGTTCCTGGGACCCAGGTCCCTCCTCCGCCAAACTCTCCTCCCGCCACGCGGATCTCTCCGGGCTGCCGTTTGCTCCGGGGAGCTGGGCAGCCCTCTTCACGTTTTCGCTATTCCTACCAGTCTCAATGTGGCTTCTGCAGTGTTCCTTGGTTGAAGAGTTCACTTAGTTTTGCTCAAAGTTGGTTTATCCAGATGATGGTTCTTAAAATTGAATTATAATCCACTTTGGTTCTGGGAGTTGGAAGTTGGTACGTCTGCCTACTCCATCGCCATCTTCCCTCCCTCTCATCGATGCAATTTTATCATTGCATATTAGACACACTGCAGAACCTGCTCTCTCCACAAAGGTGAATTCCTCTGTCCATTCCTGTTGAAAAGTACAATATCCCTCATCTTTTTTTCTTTTAGCCATCTTCTTCGTCAAAAAGGTTTCTGCAATTAGCTAGCTGACTACTTGATTAAAAGGAAGGAAGTTTAGTGTCTTATTTCACGACCCGTGTATGTTATGCATTATCCAATAATAATTTGGTGTTGTCCCAGAGTATAGCTGTGATTGGCTCCAGCTACCCACAACCATGATCATGAGCAGTAGGAAATGAATGGATTGTAATACATGAGAATGTTTTATATTTTTAATATTATTTTTTTATTAAAGATTTATCTGTGAGCCAGGTGTAGCCATCAAAAGAGCCACATCTGGCTCGCGAGCCATAGGTTCCTGACCCCTGACTTACTGTATACAAGGTATTTGTCTATGCATTGGGGCCACAAATTGGAAAATTTTTATTTTCAGAGAGCTTACATTTACATTCCTTTAAAGGGAGATATATAATAAACAGGTTAAAAATAAAATAATAATATTTTAGAACAATATCTAAGTGGTAGAGATTTAAGCAGAGTGAGGTCCTGAGAGTGCCTGGTATAAGAGTGAAAAATGTTCTGTTTTGGAGAGAGTAGGCTGAAAGGCTCTTTTGAGATGGTCACATTTGATAAGACCCCAATTAGTGATTATGCAATGAAATGATAAAAACAATAAGACACACCAATATTTCATCATTTATTTTACATAATACTGACGTACCAGTATGTTTTGAAATAATAATAAATAAGTTCAGATTACATAAAATTATATAAGAATCTATGAAACTAAATATATAATGATTTCAAAAATAAAAATGTATAAATGTATTATAACATCAACTAACTTAAACATTTGCAAAGAAGCATTATTTATGGTCAGACAAGCACTACCATTTAAATATAAACTGTTAGCTGATGAAATAAGTAGAAAATTTTTGCTTAAAAGCAAACTAAACAGTCCACAAAATGAAGACCTTTTAGTAATCTTAAAAATTTCAAAGGTAACATTATGTAGCATATTTACTAAAAAATAAAGCTCAGTAACACTGTGATTATTTTGTACTAAAGATTATTGTATATAAAATTTTAAACTAAGTTTATTTTGACTGTCCACTAATAAAGATAGCGAGAAGGAATTTTGAGCTAACTCCAAATATTTTCTTTTGACTCTTGTAAAAATTCCATTTTTGTTAGAAATATTTGAAGAGAAGTGGTGAAATACCGTTTTTGTATGTTTATTCTGGAACAATTAAAGGTATGATAGTGTTTTTATTGATAGGAAGCTATAGTTTTTGTTATAAAAAGGTTGTGGCTTGTCATTTTTTGAGTTTTACAATATTAGATAAAACTGCCTGAATCAATATCAACACCCTTAACATTTATATTCCACACATTCAGCATATCTTTGAGCTGAAGTGAGAATTGTCACTGAAATAGAAGTTCTGTGGTACCACAGTTTATTGCTGTTTGTAGCCATGGTCCACTCCACATGTATATACTGGGCTTTGTTTCCTTTTGATATAAATGAAAGAATTGAATTTTGATTCTGATTTTACAACATCAATGATTTAAACTTTATATTATTTTTATTGGTGCGATGACCGTGTAACATGAACACAAACACCAGAATTTTACTTCCTAATTATAGGAGACATGCTGTCATCTTGCAGTGCAGAAAATCAAATGGTAAAGCTCTGCTGTGGGCACGAGTAAGAGCACCATGTTCCCAAAGAGTTATCAAAAAGTAGATACTGGAGTATGAACAGGAGACAAGACATGGCGAATTCTCGAGAGGCTTAAGTAAATAGTTTGAATTTTTATGCAAACCATTGTGTTTGCGCAGAGTTTGTAATCTAAGTGAAACCTGATATTAAGATGTAAGTTGAAATAAAGATTCAAACTTATGTAGAATGATTATAATTATAACTTTCTATACCAACAGATAGTAATTTTTATTATTTTATTTTATTTTGTATTTTTTCCAAAGTTAGAAGCAGGGAGGCAGTCAGACAGACTCTTGCATGCCCCTGACCAGGATGCACCCAGCATGCCCACCAGGGAATGTTGCTCCAATGGAGCCTTGGCTGCGGGAGGGGAAGAGAGAGATAGAGAGGAAGGAGAGGGGGAAGGGTGGAGAAGCAGATGGGTGCTTCTCCTGTGTGCCCTGACCAGGAATCAAATGCAGACATCCATACGCCAGGCCGATGCTCTACCGCTGAGCCAACCGGCCATGGCCAACAGATAGGAATTTTTAAAACAGGAAGAAATTAAGCCAAAATGCAGAGAAGTGTTCTATAGGTGGGGGATTATGCATGTCCATAATTTTCTGCACTTTTTTTATGTTAAAATCTTTTTCTGATGCATATGCATTGTTTTATAATGGAAAAATAAACAAAAAATGCATGACACTTTTACTCAAATCATGTGGAAAACTTTTAAACAGAATATACTATGACATGGTGGGGTTGTCTTAGGAATAGATTGCCATGAAAGCTAAGTGATAAATGAAAGAAAAGGCAAATGAGGCAACAGAAAGAACCCAAATAAGAAGTTTGTTGGATGGTGCCCAATAACAGCTTTCTCCACGTGTGCTCTACAGAGCTCTCGCTCCGAAGTTAAGGTGTGCTCCGTGAAATAGCCTTCTTATGGTCATTCTCTTCCAGAAACGCTATGTTATAATAAAGCCCCCTTTGGAAATGCCTAAGATATATTTCCTATATAAGTTATTGAACAATCCAGAAGTAAAGAACACTGAGGAATATTATTTATAACCCAGTTTTGCCTAAGCTTTTTCTAAAAAAAGACTTTGAGGACTGGTTTTGAGGAACACACATTGCTAAACATTGCTCTGGAGAAAATTTACGTCCTCTTGAAACCTACATTTTAGGTTTCAACAGATAGTAAGCTACATTTTTAGCCTGTTGGGTGAAACTAAATGGAGATCAAGAGTTTGATTACAGCCATTAGCTTTATCAGTGATGGAGGCGAGTCTGTACTAAAACTAGATCTTTATCTTTAGTCCCTTAAAGGACTAAGATGGATCTAAACTCAAGGTGATGAAAATATTTGAGTTGGAGTCCCCTTCCTCAATACTGAAAACCCAACACAACATTAGAAGTAAAAGATAGGGGAGAGGATTCAATCAAGAAAATGGAAATTGGAAATAAAGTAACAGAATCAATATGTGCTTTAGTCATCTCATATCAACACCTGCTTTTCCCTGCCTCTCAACTCCCTGAAGTTATAACCCCTCTTTACCATTTATCTAATTTTGGTTAAGCTTCACAAGTTACAGAGGTGTTTACACTGCCTCCCATAAGTTCAACAAATGACCATGAACCTTTCAGTATCTGCTGGTCTTTTCCGTCTGTTTTTTACACCTCAGCCTATGTTCCATACAACTCCCCCTCTCTCCCGCATTCCACTAACACTCACACGTATCCTTTCATTTTAAAATGCATGGAGATATGCATCATTGGATTTCTTAGGGAAGGGCTGGCACCAAAATTTGCTCATTATGACAAAACTCCTGGTCAAAGGTAAAATACACAGCAGAAATTGAGGTCAGATCAAAATAAGTAATATATAGTACAGAATAGTCAGTTCAGAATAGCATTTCATAATGGTTCCTCACTGAATGAATTTGCACTAAAATTCATTGGCCAAGAATGTAGAAAACAGTCTAATACTGCTACTCTAATTCTCCGGCTTCAGATCATAAGATAGCACCCTAAGCACAGAGGATGGAGAACTGTGTGTGTGTGCATGTGTGTGTGTACCGAGATGGACTGCTTTATATTGTATATAGTGGAAAATCCTCCAGAGAGGAAGTGATTTATACTGAATGAGCACTGTACATGAACTATATACAAAAATAATGTCTGCATAGCCTTCAAAATGGTCTTTATGGTGGGATGTTTCCAAGGTTGATTTTGTTCTCTCTGCACCCTCCTAGAGTCATATGTACTGAAATTCAGCCCTTCATCAGCAAAGAACACAATTCAGAGAAAGTATAGTTTATTACATTGTATTCTGAGAGCCTAACTTGAACCCTATAATCCCAGAAATTAAAACTGCTACTAGCCAAAATACTAATAGAAGGTGACTAGTTCAGTCAGTATTACATGGTCAGGTGGTCCAGCTCTACCATGTACTGGCTGTATGACCTTGGCCTTGTTAATCGTTGCTCAGGACTTCAGTTTTTTCATTTGCAAAATAAAAAAATTATAGTAACTGCCTCAACTCATAGAACTGTTATTAGGATTGAATGTATTTGTCAAGTCTTTTCAGAGGGTGTCTAGCAATAACATGCACTAAATGACTTCACTAAAAACAAGTGATTAGCCCTGGCTAATGGCTCAGTGATAGAGCATTGGCTCAGCGTGTGGCTGTCCTGGGTTTGATTCCAGGTCAGGGCAGACAGGATGGGCAGCTATGTACTTCTCCACCCCTTCTCTCCCTCTTCTTTCTTTCTCTCTCTCTCTCTCTCTCTCTCTCTGCTTCTCTCTCTCTTCCTCTCCTTCAACCATGGCTCGATTAAAGTGAGTTCACCCCTGGCACTGAGGATGGTTCCCTAGCCTCCTCCTCAGATGCTAAGAGCTCAACTGCTGAGCAATAGAGCAACGGCCCAGATAGGCAGAGCATCGCCCCCTAATGGGCTTGCGGGGTTGATCCCAATTGGGGCACATTCAGAAGTCTGTCTCTCTACTTCCTCTCCTCTCACTGAATAAAACAAAACAAAAACAAGTGATTAAATATTACTCAATATAGTTTTATAACAATAGAGAGGTATATATGGATATCAAATACTGTATTTATCAGTTTGTTCAATTTTAATTTTTCAGAATTATCAGTAAGGTTTAATTTTAATATTCCTCATTTGTCACATGTCTAAGAATATTTTATCTAAAATTTATGGACAGAGAAGGGCAGTGTCATGGAGTAGGCATATATTTAAGGCTCTTAGAGCTAATCACCAAGTTGCTCACTAGCATATGAGTATACACATTTTTCATACTAATGTTGAAATTCTGGGGCATTTCTTTTTGCCAGCTTTTATGTAAAAAATCATATTTTTAATATATATTTTAATATTTTTCTTTTAGTCATTTTATTTTTTTTCAAGTGCCCATTTTTAGAAACGTCTGCCTTATTTCCATTGGTCTACATGAGCTATTTACAGCTGCAAATATGAGTATAGTGCCAGCTTGCTATTTTCCCTAGTTTTTCTTTGGCTTTTTTATGGCATTTTAATAGCCAGATATAGTTTTTGTGTGTGTGTGTGTGTGTGTGTGTGTGTGTGTATGAATGTGCGGGCCCGTGTGAGTCTATGTCTGTGTGCACATACACTTTGTGTATACTTAAGGTGCTCTTTTCATTATGGTTTATACATTCTTTTGTGGGCTTATGATGATCTTGCCACTCAGAAATATGTACATAATCACCCACATTTTCTTTTAGAAAATAGTTTTACAATTTCATTTTTAATATATATTTAAATGCCAAAACCATATGGAATGTATGTTGATTACAGTGTGAGTCAGGGATTGAATTTTGTTTATTTCTAAATAGTCTTGGCTCTCGTTAACTCTCACCTTTTACTGAATCACGCAGTCATTGCATGGCGATTTTATTTCTCGTACTATTTAATGGTGGAACTAAGGGGTGCTGAAATAAGTGTCATTAGTCAAGTGGGTAGCAGGTACCCTCTCCCAGGTGATTTCCACATGTATCTTAAAGTAAGTAGACTTGCATGTACTGTTTTCCACTATTGGTTATTCTGTTTTGTTTTAAGCTAAAAGGAAACTTTATTTTTCAGATATTTATCAGACACTGAGATTAATAAAAACTGTCATCACCTTTAAACCCAAATAGAGAAAAACTGCTATACTGTGGTAGCATGTAAAAAAAGCTTGAAATGCTTTTTAATATGTCACAGGATTAATTGTGAGAAGATAGATATCTTTTATACAGGCCTGCTTTGAGGCTAGGCTACCTGCTGTGCACAGACACACACACTCACCTACACTCTTTGTGTATGTGTTATATGGTGCCAAAATATTCAGACAATTTTTAAAGTTCAATTAAATATCCCAATGCTTTAACAATGTAATTCCAGACATCTGGATAACTTAAAGTATCTTGGGTCTGAGCATAGAGTTTCACTCACGTTTTTCTGGTACAAATGGTTAGGAGGCAGTTGGTAAGCTTATGCTGGACAAAGCTTGATAATTCACAAGATTCTTCCCTTAGAGTTGCTTAAAGCTAAGATAAAGAATGTATCCTACATAAATAGAGATATCTGAAGTTACCCTGTCTTACTCCATGTGGGCTGCTGTAAGAACATACCACAGAATGGATGGCTTGTAAATAATGGAAGTTTATTTCTCACAGTGTGTAGGCTGTAAATTTGAGATCAGAATGCCAGTGTGGTCACAGAGGGTCCTCTTCTGGGTCACTGACTTCTGGTTGTGTCCTATGATGGCAGAAAAGAGTAAGGATCTCTCTGGATTCTAAAAGAAAAGAGTTTGCAAAACACTAATCTCATTCATAAAATTTCCAACATCACGACTTAAGCACCTCCCAAGGGCCTCCACTCATTAATAAACACCGTCACTTTTGCATGTTAGGATTTCAACATATGAATTTTGAGGTCGTACAAAGATACAGAGGATAGAAGTAATCCTTTTCTTTTTTTTTTACCTTTTCCGAAGAATGTATTAAATTTATAACAACATTATAGTCAATAAAAATGTCTTGTATTGCCCTGGCTGGCTGGCTCAGTGGTAGAGCGCTTCCCCAGCATGTGGAAGTTCCAGGTTTGATTCCCAGCCAGGGCACACAGGAGAAGCGCCCATCTGCTCCTCCACCCTTCTGCCTCTCCTTTTTCTCTATCTCTCTCTTCCCCTCCTGCTGCCAAGTCTCCATTGGAGCAAAGTTGGCCCGGGTGCTGAGAATGACTCCATGGCCTCGCCTCAGGTGCCAGAATGGCTCTGGTTGCAAAGGAGCAATGCCCCAGATGGGCAGAGCATCGCCCCCTAGTGGGCATGCCAGGTGAATTCTGGTCAGGCACTTGCGGGAGTTTGTCTCTCTGCTTCCTGGCTTCTCATTTAAGAAAAATACAAAAAAAAAAGTCTTGTATTTTTGCTCATCATTATTTTATTAATATATCCAAGCATTTTATAGTTCATATATGATGGTCATTTAGTATGTCTCAAGCTTAGCTTCATGCCCACATAGAAAGATACTATAAAATGTAACCCCCAAGTTCTTTACTCCTTGAACTAACATAAGCAAAGGAATTTTTACAAGTTGCAGCAGTTTTCCAGAAAATTCCTTCTCATTAAAATTTAAAACTGTTATTTGATAAAAATAGTAAATTAAACAACGAGTCTAATTGACTTGCCAACTTTTTCATGGAAAAAAAAGAACCACCTGGAATTGGTGAGCTGTTTTTGATAAAAAAGAATATCTTAAAATTCAGGAAAATTGGAGGGCCACATTTGAAATGTGCTGCAGAAGGGAGTTCCAGACAAGCAGAAGTCCTGAACACTGAGAAAAATAGATAAATAAAGGCTGACATAATACTCACCACCACCCCCCAATTTGATATAGACCAGATTGTTCCAGGTTCATATTCATGTCAAATCTATTGAGGGCTCCCAGACTAACATCCCTACACTTGGTAACTATAGCTTTCTTTTCTTTCTTTCTTTCTCTCTTTCTTTCTTTCCTTCCTTCCTTCTTTCTTTCTTTTATTAAGTTACTGATTTAGAGAAAAGCAGAAGAAGAAAGGAGAGAGTAAAAGAGGAAGAGATAAACATTGACTTGTTGTTCCACTTATTTATGCACTTATTGTGATTCTTGTATGTGCCCTGACTGGGCATAGACCCACAACTTGGCATATTGGTACAATGCTCTAACAAAATAATCTCTCCATCCAGAACCTTAACTGTGGCTTTCAAGTATTTTAACTCATATACCATCTTACTGAAAAATGTACCACTGACCCATTTGAAATTGTCTTTGAAATATTACCAAGTGATTTTAAATCAGTTTACTTTTTAATTGTTATTTGGAGGGAGGCAATTAAATTTATTAAGCTAAAAGATGATAAGAATCTATTCTAATTATATATATATATATATATATATATATATATTAAAAGTGGGTTTGATTAATTTATTAAATAACATATTATTGAAACCAGAAAAATAACCCTCAGGTCCAGCTACCTGTCACCATGAAAACAAATTACATGACATAGGTGCTGGTGCAAAGAAAAGAGGTTTATTTAAGTGCCAGCCCCCTGAGAAGATGGGGTGGGGTGGGGTGGGGAACTTCTGTCTCAAAAACCCATCTTTCCCTTCTGTTGCAGGCAGTAAGTTTTTATAAGGAGGGAGAAGAAGGGGCAGTGAGCAAAATAGAACAAAGGAATCAGAAAAAGAGGGGTGAGACTTCTTTGTGGAATGTGTGTGTGTGTATGTGGGTGTACATGTGGGGAGAGATGCTAGTGCAAGCTAGCTCAGAGTGTTCAGGTAACAGATTAAAGGCCACATGTCTTCTGGAGCTGGCATATCTGAAAGTTGGAGTCCATTCCCTCATGTGGTTGTTACAGGAAGTGAAGCTTGCAAGTAACTCAGAGACTAAGGATTTTTGTTTCATATAACAAGTGCCCACAGATTCCCACAGTCAAGCTGTTCTCATTGACCTTAAGCAAGAGAGAATCAGAACTGCATGCCTCAGTGTAGTGGGGGTGAGGAGAAGGGCGGAAACTTATGCTTATTCTTCTTGTTTGGATGTTAACGCTTGATGTGCATCAGCCAGAGGGGCACCGGTTTTTTAACTGCCATGAGAACTTGGCCATAGGTGAAAGTACAGGATTGATTATATACTATTGATTGGTTACAGAATACATAACTTTGATTACTAAACTAGTAATATCGAGTCCCAGTTAAAAGAGCAACAAACTGGATTTAACATTTTATAGGAAGCCTTTTGTGAACTTACTTTGTTAGTACATTCTTATTTAGCTCTATTTTATGGCTAGTCTGACTAATTATCAGTAAATCAGTAATATAGCATATTTATTCCTGGTCACATTATAATTTGTAAAAATTTAGGTTTTAACTACTTTATTAACTAATGTCCACAAAATCTGAGAAAAAAATACGTAACTATTTTATCAATGAGTTTTTATCTAATGTGTGGCCTAAAAAATGTGGTAACCAGAAAAAATTCCAGTTATATTTTTAAAAATCAAAATTATATCCTATACTGCTTTGGTTTTGCTGAATTCTGAACATTCTAAGTAGAGCAAACCTCTCTCTTAAGAGGCATGAGTAAAAGGGAAGAACAGAAAGCCATAATGGTTTAAGATATTTTAACAAATCAATAATAGAGGTATTTTTGAAACCAGGATTTAAAATTATGGCTATTTGGATGTTTAGGAAATTTTCATAGTCCAATGCTAACCACCCTAATATAATCTGGAAAGAGTAAAATGTTTACTTTTCTTTTCTAAATGAATATAGGTTTGTTCTCAGGCAAATCTATTTTGGAGAGAAAGTATAGATGGAAGTTGAGAATCCATAAATTAGTACTCTTACTCTCCATTCAAAAATACCTTGTGAAACGCTTTTTACATAGTCCCAACATTTATGTACACCACTTTCAAGACCCCATTGTGGGAGTAAATTTTGAAAATATTTAAGCAAACAATGGACTCAGAAAAAATGGTAGACTATAGAGCTAAGTTTAGGAGTCTAACTAAAAGTCAATACCTGAGGACTGAAAGAGAATGAGTTCCTTAAGTGAGAAGAGCCCATAATAGTGTGTTGATGACTGAGCTTTGGAAACACCATATTGTCGAGAAGTGGGATAACATAATGGTGAGGGAGATGAAAAGATACTTTGGTTCCTCCTTGTCTAGCATCTGTTCTGCTATTTTCTCTTGAATATTCACTCCTCCACTTCCCATTCTGTGTACCTTTTCTTTTTTTTTTTTTTGGAAGACTAATACTTTATTATTTTTTAATTGAATTTATTGAAATGGTATTCATTAATAATATAGGTTTCAGGTATACGATTCTATACAATCAGAGCCACCAAGTCACAAAAGGCATTTTTAACAAGTCTTCTGGAAGAGATTCTTATTCTTCACATTTGGGCCTTAAATCTATAAGCATGGGAATTAAGAACTACTGGTAAGCCAAAAAAAAAAAGAAAAAAAAGCCTGACCAGGCGGTGGCGCAGTGGATAGAGCATCGGACTGGAATGCGGAAGACCCAGGTTCGAGACCCTGAGCTCGCCAGCTTGAGAGCAAGCACATCTGGCTTGAGCAAAAGCTCATCAGCTTGGACCCAAGGTCGCTGGCTCCAGCAAGGGGTGGCTTGGTCTGCTGAAGGCCCACAGTCAAGGCATGTGTGAGAGAGCAATCAATGAACAACTATGGTGTTGCAATGGCAATGAGATACTAATGATTGATGCTTCTCATCTCTCTCTGTTCCTGTCTGTCTGTCCCTATCTATTCCTCTCTCTGACTTTCCCTCTGTCCCTGTAAAAAAAATAAATAAATAAAACATTTTTAAAAAAGGAAAGAAAAATTAGTCCTGACTATATCCTGTGAGCTGTGAGCCTTTGATAGAGCTTCATCCATAGCTCCGTTTACATCTAGAATTTTCAGGTCCTGGCCAGTTGGCTCAGTGGTAGAGTACCGGCCTTGCATGTGGATATTATGGGTTCAATTCTGGGTCAGGGCCCAGAGAAGGAGTGATCATCTTCTCCACTTCTCCCCATCTTGTTCTTCTCTCTCTCTCTCTCTCTCTCTCTCTCTTTTTCTCTCTCTTCTCCTCCCCTCTTGCAGCCATGGCTCAATTGGAGTGAGTTGGCCCTGGGTACTGAGGGGCTCCATGGCCTCCCTCTAAAGCACTAAAAAATAGCTCCAGTTGCAATGGAGCAAGGGCCCTAGATGGGCAGAGCATCACCCCTAATGGGCTTGCTAAGTGGATCCTGGTTGGGGTGCATGCAGGATTCAGTCTCTGCCTCCCCTCCTCTCACTAAAAATTTTAAAAAAAGAGAGAATTTTTAGATTTGTGAACTACTAAACTGTTGTTCCTTCATTAAATTAATTTTGGATTTGGGCTGTTACCCAAGACCAACAATACAAGACACATGTAAATTTTCTGGAATTGAGTATTAAAAGCTATAAGAAAAACATTGTTTTCTCCTTTTAAATCACTTTCTAAAAATTTAATAGCTGTCTTTGGTGGACATTGATGGCCAGTTACACCTGTATGCTGCAAATGATAAATGCTAATTTACATGATTAATTGATTCTCACAGTGTATATTTTCATATTGTGTGTATGTATGCATATATATATACATATACACACATATATTATGTATTAACTTGTGTTTTTTCTGAAACAAACAAAAATAATATATAAAAACTTAAGTCTTAGTGATGTACATCTTTGATTTTTAAAAATATATCAGCTTTTAAATATAATTCAGTAATTTTTTACTTATATAAGATTTGCTTAAACTCTTCTGTGTATTAACATCAAGAATGAAAAAGTCAATTCATGAGGTTATTTATCATATAATTAGAAGCTACTCATTCCACCTCTGAGTGCTTCAAAACATCAGAAGAATTTGATATCAAAAACCATTTTGAATACTTTCATTTTACTTCTATCATTTATGAGTGAAATAGATTATTCAGTATCAGATAACAATTTTTCCAATTAAATATTCTCATTTTGTAATTTTACTTCAGTTCTTTCATTTATTTCCCTTGTAGAGAACAGAAAAAAAAACCCATAGTCATGGCATATACAAATTGACAGTTCAGGATTTTCTTTTTTGAAAATATGCTCTCTAAAGGTTTAGGTTGGACAATCTAATGAAACAAATTGAGATTTTAAAAATTATAATTTTGACTATTATTAACATGGTAAGCAGAAGAAAGATATCTCCCAGAAATGGAGAAAGATATCATGTATAATAACATCAGTGAAACATTGACTCCAATTTATTTTTGCCTTTCAATATTTTTAATTACTTAAAATAGGTAAATATACCACAAATTAAGCTCAAAAGCCTCAGTTTGGGTTCTAATAAGTTCACTGATTTTTCCATTGATTAAAAATAAAACATTTAGAATATCTCAAAATTTCTGTTTGACAAAAGAAGGTAACTTTGATATTAGGAGAGATAACCACAGAGGCTGTGAATATGCAAATGAGAAATCTATTATATTTTGCTTTTGTAGGTGATTAAAATATATTTTATTAGAAACACGATATCTAAGCTAGTGATATATTCTGTCCACACATCAGGGTCTCCAATCACAGAGCAGAAGTCTCTAGAAAGACCCTCAGATAAAAATCCAAATTATTTTAGAGATGAAAGAGGTCTTAGAGATCGTCTGACCCAATCCTTTAATTTTACAGTTGAAAAAACTAAAGCCGGAAGAGGTTAAGTAACTTATTCAAGGTTACACTGCTAATTATTGGCAGAGTTAGAAGCCAATAGGTCCCTATTTTATTCTTAATTATGATTCTGATGAGACTCATGACATAAACAAAATACCAAATTTCTTGGTACTTTAGCTGCCTCTGTTATAAAATAGTGCTAAAACTCCCTGGTCCCTCCATATTCCATAAGCATATTAATAGATTTTGTGTGAGTCCTGAGCAATTCCCTTTAGCTTCTGCGAAAAGCAAATTATTCATTATTGTTTTATCAGTCAGGATTCTTTGAGGCAATCAACAGAAAACATGCGCAGCTCACCTAAGTAAAAAGTAAATCGACCAGAATGATAAGGGGCTCAGAGGGGGCAAGGGAACTTTGAATAACTGGCTTGGCACAGATAAGAAAGACGATGCTAGAGATGGCACTGGATGTGGGGACAGCTCCACAGCCTTTCCTCGTACCAGCGCTGAAATGATTCCCCTGGGGCTGTTCCTCCCACCACTGTGACCTTCTACAGGGGATCCGATATTGTGGAAGAAAGGAATGAGTGGCTCGGGTTAATGACAAATTTACTCCTTCTGCCCCCACAAATGGATGAGTGAGAGAAAACTATCACAAAGAGCCTTCAAAACCAGTGGTAGGATTCAGTAGGTTCTCACTGGTTTGGCAGAACCAATACCTAATTTTTTATTAAGTTCGGTGAACCAGTTGTTAAAATGGCACTTGTGCCTGACTTGTGGTGGCGCAGTGGATAAAGCATCGACCTGGGAACACTGAGGTTGCCAGTTCAAAACCCTGCACTGGTCTGGTCAAGGCACATATGGGAGTTGATGCTTCCAGCTCCTCCCCCCTTTCTCTCTTTCTCTCTTTCTCTCTCTCTCTCACTCTGTGTCTCCTCTCTTAAATGAATAAAAAAAATTTTTTTTAAATGGCACTTGTAATCAGGGTTCTCTCTAAGGTGGGCACCTGGGCAGCAGCCCAATGTAGAAATCACAAATTCTTATTCCTTACTGTTTTTTTTAATACTCATCTGTGCAACAGCGTATTCTAAGCACACATACTAATATTCATTATATCCACAGGTGAAAAATACTGCAAGTGAGGACGCCAATCAAGAAGCAATATGGAAATATCTTAAATAACAGTTTTATTGTTTTTTGTCAGGTATTATTTAATATTTTTTCATTACTGTTTTAAAACATAACATAATCTAGTTTTGTGTACCCCTTTTATTGTTCTTACTTAAGTACTAAATACATAAAATAATAAACTACCTTTCAGTATACTGGTTTCTTTTTTATACTTAAAATGGTCATTTGGGCAAAGAACCAGTTGTTAAATTATTTAAATACCACCACTGTTCAAAGCCCTGTCAGCTTGCTTAGCAAGAGGAAAGGGCACCTCAGTTACTGGCCTTCCAAGACGACACATGAGGAAGGAAAGGTAAGTTCTTCAAAGGAAACAAAGATGCTATTTAGAAGACATCATGTGCTGAGTAACCAGAAAACAGCACGTGTCTACTATGTGCACCATATTTAAGCTGACTAATGGGTTTTGCATTTGATGATATTGGCCTAGAAATAAAACCTATACAATGAAGCCATATGTACTCGATGTAAAAAAGAGCAAGCTGGTGTTGTTCTGATGACCAATTCAGAACACTCAACAAGTCAATCAAGTTTGCCACAGAAGAAAGCCAGTCACTGAATAAACTTTTAAATGCTCAGTTTGCTGGTGATGTAGCACAGCCCGGTTTCATGATACTTTTACTACAGCTACTAATGTTAGCTGGGATTAAAGGGATAACAAAGAAATGGCTCCATTTGAATTTAAATCTAGACAGTAAACTCACCACTTATTGATCAAGAAGCCAATACAATCTGATTTCCCATAGACTTTATTGAACTTAGTGTATACCGAGCTCACAGTGCCTCCTTGACCTGGAGAGTGTAGGACAGTGAATCAATCCCTCCGTATTAGGCTCAGTAGCACAACTCTGCAGGGCTGCAATAGCAATCATTTTATTAGGAAGACTGAGGACTTTAAGTAGACTTTTCTTTCTCATCTTTGGCTTAACGTTTTTCATCTTCTGGGAAATTTTTAAAAAATATTAATGACAATGTGAATGTATTTTTCTTAAAAATACTTATATACAAATTTAAAAATATTAAACTAAAAAATAGATAAAAGAGGATTCCATATATATATATATATCTTTAAATGCCATGTGCGATATTTTATTTTCTATTTGACCCCAACTTACCTCCAAATGCCACTATATTTAGGCCACAGTTCATTTCAAATGCAGCATGATTTTCTAAAACAAACAAGACCGTGTTACTCCTCCGTGTGAATTTCAGGTCGGCATGCAACTGCCTTCACACCAAAGCACCGGTGGCCCCTTAGGGTCAGCTGTCAGCTGGCTTCCTATCCTCAGCTGCCACTGCTTGCCACCGGAATACATCTACCATCACCCATGCACAACTACTGATACCTTCAAAACGTGTCACTTAATCTCTGGCTTCTGCTTCCTCCACCTACTACTCCTTTCCTCCTTCCTTTGGCAATCCATCCCTCTTTCCTGTCTCTATTCTGGTTACCACTCCCTGATACGAATGCATTCTTTGATTAGCTTTGTTCATTATGGAATTTTCAGCTGAGGTGCCTTTCCCTTCAGAAATTTTTCCTGAACTTCCCAGTTTCAGATAGAAGACCACACTGATGGTCTTTTAATAACACCCCCTGCATGGCCATCATCGTCACTGCTGTCATAAGCCTGGCTGTCCTTTGTATTTATAAACCTAGCTCTCCATTAAACCTGTGAGTCCCTTGAACAACAGGGACTGTGTCTTATTCCTCTTGTATCTGATGCAGTATCTGGCAGAAACTATGTAATAAATAAACGCTTATTAAAAACAACAGAAACACTGCACTATATAGCTTAGGAGGCATCATTATTACACCCAGCCTTATCTTCTGCCATGCCTGGAAATAGGCATTAGCATTCTTCCATTATCCCCATAATGAGAACAGGATAACTAACCCTCCCCTGCTTAAAGAGAAATTCCAAGAGGTGCTCTGCCCTCCCTGCATACAGAATGAGGCTTGCATGCAGTTATGCGGTCACCTGGCCTCCTACCTGGAAAGGGTGATGTCTCTCAGCTTTTCGTTCAGTGTGAAAACCTCAGAGGACATATTGCACAGGCAGTCAGAGGATGATTTGAAAAGCATTGGCTTGGATTCTTAGAAAGTCTACGTGATGGAGGACATGAGGGTGCAAAAACAGAGAATTGGGATCGCCCTCATTGTGATTTGACGTGATGGTTTCCAAGTGAAAAGCAAAGAACACATGTGAGGGCAGGCTGAACCTGGTATTTTTCAGCAGCATTCAATTTGTGGCCTCTTGCATGCCAAGGGCTCTAAAAAGCACTGATTAAAGAACATCTCTCCTGTGATACATGCAAATGGATGACAAAGGGAACAGATGGACTAGAACGGAAGGAGCGGGCCATATTGTAGTTTTAAAGACAATAGTCTTTAGCTCTATTTTATCTCAGATTTACTGACTGGTCTGTAAATAAAGATAGATGTGATCAGTAGAATAGCCAAGTTCCTAGGGCCCTGGTTGGGTTAGCTTAGCTGGTTAGAGTGTCGTCTGGACACACCTGGGTTGCAGGTTCAATCCCCTGTCAGTGCTCATACAAAAATCAACCAATGAACGCATAAATAAGTAGAACAATAAATCGATGTTCCTGTCTCTCTTCTTTCCTTTCTCTCTAAAATCAATAAATAACTAAAATGTTTTTTAAAAATTTCTGGGTCTTAGCTAATCTGACCACCAGCATTCTATAAGGGGAGAGAGATGCTTTGTTTGCATTTTACACAAGAGCTTTTCTCCATTGGAGTGAAAAGCAACTGGTCCAGAGCTTCACACAATAAAGGATATTTTTAAAAGCTGGCACCATTTGTATTTTCCATCCATAACAAATTTGAAAAGTTGGCATTTACATTCCCTAACGTATCCATTTGTAATGAAAACAATGTCAGAGCCTTAAGCACTTTGGCATTTTCTGGACACACTATAAATACACAGGATATATTTTATCATGTACTGTATGTTAGAGCACAGGGACAAAGAACAAGCACCAGGGAAACTGGTTTGAAGCAATTTTTTCAACATATTTTCCAAGGCCATTTCAAATGACTCCTCAGTCCTTGAACTCCCTGGTGATCATTTTAATAGCAACAAGAATCATTTGATAACTGGTGCGGACTACAGGCCACGTTTGGCTTTAGCTGATATCAAGTCGACTATCTTTTGTTACTAAGAAGACAGTATTCTAGCTTATATTAAAAGCTTTTCTAGCACCATTTTCCTAAAACTTCAGAATATGTTAAGTATTTCTGCCTAGGTTTTTTCTTTTCTTTTTTTTCTTTCAACCACATATAAAACTTCTCATACTTTGTACATTAACCACGCTTGATTGACTGTTGTCATCTTAACAGAAATCCTGGGCTGAAACCTTGTCACCAAGAGGGCTCTGTCAGGACTAGGAAATGCAGACAGGGCTCCTGTGGAACCGCTCCCTCCTCTTGCCAGGTAGGTTTTACCTTTTTGCAACTCACTTCATTATCTGCTTGGGTGATTTCTGGAACCAGGGAAAACAGAGCAAGGTTTCTAGAGCCGACACACACTTAGGAAAATAATTTTAGTCTCACCTCTGATCATTCCTCCCTATTTGAAACTTCAAAGAGAGCCGAATAGGCTGGTGGTAGTCGGGGCCGGATGGTCGCCAAGTATGAATAGCATTACAGAACATTACCCGAAGTTCCTTTGATTTGCCAGCCTTTCTTAATCAATTGAATATATAATCTGACAGATAATCAAGTTGTTACTTAGAGAGTGTCCCTTTAAGTCACAGAGGAGGCTCCATTTGTCCAATATGTATTTTTTTTTTTTTTGGTGGAGTGACGGCCCTCGCGTGCTGGATCAAGGTGTGGCGCCCCTGGCAGAGGACAGGGAGAACTTCACTGCAAGTGTCCCCTCATGTCACCATGGAAGCAGCGTCTGGACAGAGTGGAACCTGTAAATGTAAAATGTTTAACAATGAATCATTTTATTTGAAGCTTTTCTTACTCCACATTTCCATGGAAAATGAAACCATGGGAGGCATGACAATCTCTAAAGGGCCTTTATACATAGACTAATGTGGTAATTCTCTCATTACCATGTTCTGAAGAAGAGCGTCTTACACGAGGCTCTGTGCTTTGCCTTCAGTTATAACATGACTTTGCATTAACTGTTTTAATAAAATGTGAAATTAAATGATCATCGACAGTGATAGTAAGCTCTTGGTTGAGAGAAGGAAAAATGTAACTTTCACAGTGCATTTTATTGTGCCCCCAATGATGAGATCATTGGTCAAATGACATGGTTACCCAGGGATCCACGTCTCTCCATGAATCAGGAATTTGTTATTATTCAATCCTGCACCTTTGAGAATTACAAATAATTTATAGCTATGGAATATGTACGCTGTCAGATGTTAACCCATTTAATTTATACTTTTTTTGCACATTTAACCAGGTAGTCCTGGGGAAAGCAATTATTAATAGTGATAACTTATGCCTTCTTTTTTACTATCTGTGTTTCTCTCTGTTGGAATAGTAACAGGAGAGAAATAGAAGTGTCCTGAGCAGCATTGATCTATTGACTGGTAGATACATTAGTATTAAGAGACATGAACAATAATGGAAGATGGAAAGTGATTCTTTTGTAGAGAAAATTATAAAACATCTCTTCATATGACTCATTCTAAAATAAAGGAATAGTCCTTCAAAACTGTCGAGGTTTTTGTTGGCTTTTAAAGCAAGAGGTATTGACTAAAGTGAACATATACACAGATAAAAAAAAAAAAAAACCTTCTCACTAATAATATCAGGCAAGGCTGTAATAATAGTTTTCCCAAACTGATTGTTCTTGTTGCATATTAATATTCCAATTCTTCCTTAAAAAGACAAAATAATACTGAGATTGACAAACCTAAAAGATCATGGCTATATGTTGATTACATTAATTATTCAACAAAATCCCATTATTTTTGCTTCCTGAAGCTTACACAGCAGAAGACTCAACTCTGAGGTGAATTACCTAATATGATAGTTTAAAATATAGGCATAGAACGGAGACTTTCTGGGTTCAAATCCTGGTTCTGGCACATATTACCTTAGGCAAGTTTCTTTTCTTTTCTTTTTTTCTTTTTCGTTTCCAAGTGAGAGGAGAGACAGACTCTGCATGCTGCATAAGTCCCAACCGGAATTCATACAGCAACCCCTGTGTGGGGTCAATGCTCTACCCATCTTAGGCCATGCTCACAACTGAGCTATTCTTAGCACCTGAGGCAGAGGCTCCACAGAGCTATCCTCAGTGCCTGGGGCCAATGTGCTTGAACCAATCAAGCCATAGATGTGGGAGGGAAAAAGAGAGAAAAAGAGAGGAAGGGCAGGGGTGGATAAGCAGCTGGTCATCTCTCCTGTGTGCCCTGACCAGAAATCGAACCTGGGACATCCACACACCAGGTTGATGCTCTACCACTGAGCCAACCAGCCAGGGCATTGGGAAAGTTTCTTATCTTCCCTATAGTTTAGTTTCTTTATCTATAAATTAATCATATATATTTTATATTCCCATATGAAGATTAAATGAGATATTAATGATAAAGCACTTAGAACATAGTAGATGCTCAAGAAATGTTAGTTCTTGTCAAACATTGAACGCTAAGTCATCCCACAACTCTAATTCTCCCTTTTCTAATTTCATGACATGTGATAACCATAATTTAACTGGAAAATGGTATCATTCTCTTAACACCTATTTGTAATAAAGGAAGACCTGAAAGTGGCCACTTTGAGCCTAGCATTTCTGAGAATGTCATCAAATATAATCTGTGTGACAAATATTGAGTAGTTTAAATTTTATCAGCAATGGCTTTCTGGGCCTCAAGGACATTGTTTATTTTAGCAGAATCAGAAGTGACTGATCTCTACAGAGTCTAAACCAAGACCTAATGACTTTAGTGAAGTCACTCCTTGTGGTAGATTTCATGTAAAAGTGTTCAATTTGCATCTTGTAGTTGAGATTAAAGAAAATAAAAATGAAATATGTAAATAATTCTCTGTGGTTATAACAAAAATAGCTTGTTATTTTTCCTTTCTTCTTCTCCTGGCTACAACATTACATAGTGATTTTTAGAATGTTCTCAAGAACTATTTGTAAAGTAAACTAATAAATTTACAGTGCAGCCCTATACAAGAAGCGACACTTATTAGTATGTTAAAAACCAGGATTAATACTCTAGTACGTGCATGCACACATACACACACACACAAATTCTTTACATTATATCCCCAATACATATACCAAATGATCGCTGGGCAAAAATACTCTTGATGACAAAACGAGATGAAATCATCTAAAACAAAGTACACATTTTAAATATTTTGAAAAGAACACTTGACCTTAAGATTATTACATTATTGACTCAAGGTCACAAAATAAATTAGAGGCAGAGCTAGTACTAAATTTGAGACTCTGTCCAGACCTCCTTCCACCACATTATTCTGCCTCTGTTGGCAAAATTACTCCGAACTTGTTTTCAATTATTCAGAGTAAATGCTGAGTAAAACCTTGTTTGAATCTGAGAACATACCCAATCTTATTTCTTGCCCAGACATGCCAGAATAAGTTCAGATTGTTAATCTTGTTTTATTTTCTTGATTCAAAAATTGACACACAATTTTGTTCTTTCCAGAAGGTTTAATAGGTTTCTCTTATGTTAAAAGATATTTACACCAGAGTCTTAAAATACTGAGTAGCATTACAAAAATAAATTAACCAAAGCTCAAGTTACCTTTTATATATCAATCATATGTCCAACTAGTCAGCCCCTTTCAAATTACAAATAGCTAAGAATTGTATAACTGGTAGCAATTTCTGATGTTTTATATGCTAGTCTTCTGTGAAACAATTTCTTCTCCTAAAGTAATAGTTTATTTTCTGCAAAAGGAAGGCTTTTAATTTTATGTGTGCTATATTCCATTTTTATAGATTATAATCACAGCATTCCTGATAACCCCTTTTATAGCACATTTACTTTCTCACCTTATGATAATATTCAGAAATTTTAAAATTTGTATATTTAAAGTTAAAGAAAACCCTTATATCTTTGTATGTACTAAAAAATCTAGTTATGCATCCAGTCGGTCGTTAATCATGGTAACTTAGGCGCTTTGGAAAAGGGAGAATGCCTTGGCTAAAAACCCACTGCTGCCACCTAGTGTTACTGGACAAGCACTGCCTCAGCGTGATGCCTTTGTATTGAGAGAGAAAGGGAGAAGGATCAGTTACTTTATCAATGATCTTAGTAATTAATTATTTAGGGAACTTGTATTTTTCTATTGACTCTTTTCTGTTTGAATAGTCTGGGCTTCAGACATGTTTCTTTAATATGTTTGGCATTTGAATACTTTGAAGGCTGTAAACTGATGAATGCTAAAGACAATGTGATAGCTTAAGGCAGTCATCCATACTGATGAAGTTTGCTATTAATAGATGTATGCTTCAATAACCCCTATATAAAAGCAATGTGTCCTTTTTATTCTATTCCTATTGATTCCAAATGCCCTAAGGATGTTGTCAGCATTAGCTGAGCCAAAGGCTTCAGGAGATACCTGCAAACCACTGTGTCATTTTGCATTACGGAAGCCAAGACACATCCAGGAAAGAAGCCTACGACTGTATTCCAATGGAATTGATCAAACAGAGTACAATAATGTTCCTGTGTAAGAAATTATGTTGCTGAACAAAAACTTCCTTTCAAAGGGTCTAAAATAGTGAGATTTAAATGACTTTAAAGATTCATATCCATTCTATGGGGATGTTTATATCCAATTCAATAGAAGATATTCAGGGTGGAGTTTTTAGAAGTGTGAAAGGCTGGAGTTCCATGGTCAAGAGCAAGCTGGAGTGGCCAGTGTGTGAGAACAGGAGAAGCAGGTGTCAGGAGAAGAAGGATATTGTGATTGCCTTTTGCCCTGCTGAGGTAGAGCAGTTGTGTGTCCGGAAATCCAGGAGGTCTCTCTGGAAGAGGGCCTGGTAAATATAAGAGCTCTGTCTCAGAAACAGAGAAAGCATAAAACAGTGGCAACCACACACTCTCTCTCTCTCTCTCTCTCACTCTCACTCAGTGTCTCCTCTCTAAAATGAATAAATAAATAAAAGTACAAATAGAATGAGCTACTCTTTGGTACCTTAAGTTTTGAGATATATACAAAGAAATGGATCACCCCTCAAATTTCAGTGGCTTAACACACAATAAAAGTTTATTTCTCACTTATATACTCGTGAGCACAAGTGTTCTGTAGTCAGTCTTTCCGACTGAGGTGCAGGTACCCAGGACCTCTTTAACTTGTGGCACCTCCATCCACTAGGATCTTTAAGTCTTTCACTCCAGCCGGGGATGCGAAACCGAAGAGTGTGTGGAGAATTGGGCAGGACATTGGCGTGACCAGACCTGGAATTGCCTTATGTCATTTTCACCCTCATTCCACTCTATCAAATCCAGGCACATGGCCACACACATACTTCATATTCTGGAAGATACTGCATAGATTTACACTCAGAAAGTAGAAAAATAGATTTTAATTCATATTAAGCAAAGTAATGAATATATTACATAATCATCTACCAAATACTGTACATCTGTCAAACGTAGAGGTAAGCAAACCACAGCTCCTGCATTCAAGCTAGCATATAGATTCTTTTGTATAGCTCAGGAGCTAAGACTGACATATTATCTTTTTAAATAATAGGAGGAATGAAAGAGATATGCAGCAGGCACTGTCTGTGGCCTGCAAAGCTTAAAAATCTTTATTATCCAGGCCCCTTACAGAAAATAATTGCCAGCTAACTCCTAGTCTACCTGTATTATTAGTGTCCTGAAAAAAATCTGATGTCCCCCTCAAAGGAGCATATTTTTTAGTGAAAGGACTTATATTAGTTTTCTTTCATTGTGTAACAAATTTCCACACACTCAACGGCTTAAAACAGCAACGGGAAAGCAGCTGTGTTAGGCTTGCTCACAGATTTACTGGCTGCAAGCCCTTTGTGTAATTAGTGCAGGAGCATGTGAAAGCACTATTGTAGGGATATAAGTCAGTGGTTCTTAACCTTTTTTGAGGTACCGAACCCACCAGTTTCATATGCGCATTCACCGAACCCTTCTTTAGTGATAAATAAAATATGATTTTTTTTTTCCAAATTCAAGACATAGGTATATGTTTTTTTACTGGTGCACAAAATGAGCCGTGCATGAACATCACCTTGCTCAAAGAACAAAACCAACAAAATGCATGAACTCACAACAAATTACGGTATTCCTTTATTCTGGCCTCCGCGGCAGAGGCTTCTCTGAACCCCTGAGACCGACTCATCTAACTCCTAGGGTTCTATAGAACCCAGGTTAAGAACCACTGTTCTATTGATTAGAAGTTCTATCAGGTAGAACAAATTACACAGGGGCATAAGTCATGGGTGTGTGTGTGTGTGGGTCGACCTAGGGTATCTGCCACAGGACTATTTATAAAAGTTTAGCAGAGTTGAGGGAAACCCAAAAGGGGTGGGGAAACTAGAGCATGGAAAGCCACTGCCACACCTAGGACTGAAGAAAAAGGAGAGGAACAGTTACTGGAAGTAGGTGGGACTTGTAGTCATAGGAGAGGACTACCACAATCGGATCTCCGGCCTGAAATGCAGAATGTAGCTACTGCCAACCCACGTCCCCCAGGAGGACTGGGGCAGTAAATACCAGAGCTCCTCTCCCTTCCATTTCTCTGTCTGCTGCCTGGCCCTTCCCCAGGGAATGCGAATGTGACAGAAAGGCAGAGGCAATAAATGAAGACCAATGGAATCCACAGAAGTCAGCCTCCTAAGACAGACAGCAAGGTGGAAACAGGACATCTAGAAAAGCAAGTAAAAACTGTTTCAAGTATCAGGCCTTTGACTTCCTCAAATTTCACAAAAAGTACAAAATATCCTTAAGGTCATGTAACATTGGGAACAATATTTTTTTCATCTTCTGTTGCATGAGGTTTTAGAACTTTTCTATATATATCTGCATCACTGATTCCAAATCTGAAAGTTGTTTTTTGGTGCATACTCTAGTTTTATGTAATTTTAATTTCTTTTTGTTACAGTTAATGGCATTCATTGGTTTTTAAACTGGAGTTAAAGGGCAACAACTCTTGGATTGAACATAACCACAAGGCAATTAATGTTTTACAAACATCACTTTTACATAATTGTAGTTGTTATTAAATGTACAAAATTATTATCTGATAAAAACACCCACTTGTTTTAAGATTGAATCATGGCTTCTTTGAGTAGGCGTAAATGTAAGACAGGAACAGAGAGAGATGAGAAGCATCAATCATCATTTTTCTGTTGCAACACCTTAGTTGTTCACTGATTGCTTTCTCATATGTGCCTTGACTGCGGGCCTTCAGCACCGAGTAACCTGTTGCTCGAGCCAGCGACCTTGGGTCCAAGTTGGCAACCTTTTGCTCAAGCCATATGGTACCGGGCTCAAACTGGCAACCTCGGGTCTCGAACCTGGGTCCTCCTCATCCCAGTCCGACGCTCTATTCACTGTGCCACCGCCTGGTCAGGCTAGAGAATGTTATTTATGGGAAAGATGAAAACACCTCCACCTAACACACGTGGCAGGTAACACTTTGAGCACCTCTCATTTGAATTTCCAGCTTTGTGTCTGTTCTTAAATGAGTTATGAGCTTTCTTCCACTGAGTCAGGCCTGCTCTAGAAACAGTGGCACGCGCCATGTGGAAGAGGTGATATTTAAAAGACTAGCCTTTTAGTAAGCAGATTTCTGAATGATAGAGCCATTGGTTGGTTTTCCCAAGGAGCTGCTGAACAACCTGTATTGCAGCTAAGAGAAGATGCCTTTAAAAACAGGAGCATTTTGGATCTGGAACTGGTCACAGATAATAAAGGAGTCAAATGCAGAAGAATTAAGGCACATCCATTTTTGGCGTGTTTCTGGGTGTTTTTGTTTTGTTTTTCACATGTAAGAGAGTAGGTTCTGATTATCCAAAAGTGAGTTTGAATTTTATATCATGATTAGATAATACATTCATAGGATTTAAGAATGTCCTATAAGCAGTAATGCCAAAAGTATTGGAAATGCAGAAAGTGAGAACAGATTTCAAAAAACAAAGATTTGAGCAAGAATCTACTGCTAATAAAAGGTAAGTAAGTGATTTGGTTAATATAAGAGGTTTTTCTTCCTAGCACTTCTCTCACACCCTAGCGCCCAATAAGATATTGCTGCCTAATTGAAAAGAGTTCTAATAAGAATTCAGGTAAAGCTAATTTTAAAGAACTCATTAGCTAGATGTGATAAGATGACAGAATTTCTACAACCGTTTTACTGGTTCCCTATAAATAGAAAATTAATTAATGATGAAGAAAATAAAGCAATAACCATACCAGAGTGTGAAAGGTAGTATTGTTTTAAACCTCTATTAGCTATTATTAGTTCATTACAATACATTACAGTGGCCATGGAATTTGAATATCAAATTCATTTATGATTAGTACTTCTGGAATTAGATACAAGTGAAGCTCTTAATAATAAAATATTTAAAAATATTATCATAAAATATGTAACTGGAAAAAAACATTAGCAGCAAAGTTTTGTTATCTTTCTGGGCTACACAAATACATATTTCTTTTTTAAAAAAGAATCTTTAAGAGTTGAGTATAAAGTGATATTTTAAAACTACTTTCTAGTTTTAGTATCTTTTATATCAAATATTACCTCTATAATACTGCTATAAAGTAGATAAAATGTAGCTGGGAACTTGTTTTATCCCAACAAAATGTAGTGAATAATTTTACACTTTTTGAAGAACACAAAAGGTAAATATTAAATAAGAAAGATTGCTTTATTTATCTTATACAAGTGAAACTTGCAAAATTTCTTACTCTCAAATTCACTTTAATGTCGAAAAGCTAACTATAGTTATAGAATGTTAACTGAAATCTAGTACTTATCTATTTTTTGATTGAGGCCATCAATCAAAAAAATTCCAAAAATTTTACATAGGGCATGCATTTTCTAGAGTAAAATTGGTGTTTATATCAATCAATTTCTTTTAACAGTAGTCAGAGTCTCCTTTATATTGAGTAAGGTAGATCCAGAACAAGAGTCATGGATTTAGAATAGCATCCTTCAGTAGGTTGACACCTTCATTCTCTTCGTATATGTAGTACACATAACACATAGACCAGACTTCTGTGTAGAAGTTAGTCCCTTGGCAACTTGTTCTCTTTACATCCCAGACTTAACTCATGTGACTTCCTGAAAACTCCTCACAGCCTGCATACAGCACTTGATGTTCTGGCTTTGCCTTCCACTTTATCCCACTTTGTCTTCACATCTTTGAGCATGAGATTTCCTCAGTCTGAAATGTCCCTCCTTTTTTTCAGTCATGTAAACATTTTCCTCAACTTGTAACATAAGTACACTCTTCTCTAAGGTCCCCTTGTCACACTTGTGTAAAAATTAGTTATTCTTTCTGAGATCCCATAGCCCTTTGTAAATACCATGGCATTTTTAAAACTGCATTACAATTATTTGTTTCCATGCCATTTCCACCACTACACTATGAAATATCTTATTATACTTACCCACAACTAGGATAGTGGCACAAAATAAATTTAAATGAGTTGCTGTTTAATGCATGAATGATAAATGAATGACAATATTAAAGTTACCCTACTGAGAGTCAATAGCCTGTTTTATATAGCACAGAAAAGAACAATGGATTCAAAAATTATCATATCTTCCCTGGCCGGATAACTTAGTTGATTAGAACATCATCCTGATATGTCAAGTTTGCAAGCTCAATCCCCAGTCAGGGCACAAAGAAAACTCAACCAATGAATGCATAAATAAGTGGAATGACAAATTGATGTTTTCTATCTTTCTTTCCCATCCTCTCTCTCTAAAATCAATAAATAAACAAATGATATCACATCAGTCGTCTTCAATCCAGAGAAAAATTAAGAACAAAAACAGGGACTAATGCATCGTTGACCCTACCATTTATGCTAGTTTCTAATTTCCTGGATTTACATTTATGAAGAAAAAGCTTTAGTTCCCCTAGATGACTTTGCTAAACCTTGAACATATGAATAAGAATGGCATAGCCAAATGATATTAACAAAGAAAGGAATTGAAGTTCATAAGTTTATTCTGGGAGAAAATACAGTAGAAGGACCCAGATCCACTAGAAATTTATGCAGGAGAATCGAATCTTTACATTCTTGAGGTTTGGAAACGACGCAGAGCCAGCACAAAGCATGATGTAGCTTTCTGTCTGTGCCAGTAGAGGGCAGGACATGCTTCATTAACTAGAAACAAGTTGTGCTGACTTCCTACTATAGCAGCCCCAGCTTGGAATAAGTGTCCTAGCAACAAAGATCTCATATTCTTTCACCTCAGTCAAAAGTCTTCCCCCAAAATTTATTATTCAGACTTCTGTGTTAACATCATTTCATCACCTTTTATCACACATTTCAAACTGTGATTGAATTTATGCTTTGAGGGACAGCGTGGCAAAGTAGAAAGAACAGAGGCTATGAGACTAGTCAGAATAGTTTTATACATCTAGAACCTACCACTTACTAGCTGTGTAGTTTGGTAAAGTTACTTACTCTTCCAATTCTCCTTTTTTTCTCATGTTCAAACACATATACATAATAAATCTACCACACAGAGGTATTGGAAGATTAATTAAAATATAGAATTCAGTTTGAGGTTTTGTAGTTGCCTTCATCCCTTCTCTGTTTCTGCCCATGTAGGAAAATAAGTCTACAAAGCCTATCCAATGTCAATATCATGCCAGGTGCCATAGCAGAACCAAAAAGTCCTGAGCCAGCCAGAACCAGCTTTGTATAAATGTCCCAAGTGAACCAAATTTGTCTTCCAGGAGCATCAGCAGAGGCTATTAAATCACTAGCAATAACAGTACAAATAATCTAAACTTTCTTGAAAATAATAAACACGTCATACACTATGCTTGTATGGAACTATAGAAGATAAACCCACTTTAGAACATATAATATAGCACTACCATGATTCCCAGGATCTTGTAGAGACTCAAAAGATGTTAGTCCAAATTTATAATAGCCAAGACATGGAAACCATCTAAATGTCCATCATTGGATGAATAGATAAAATGCAACATTATTCAACCATAAAAGGAAAGTCCTGCCATGGTAAACATCAAAGGCATTATGCTAAGTAAGTCAAACAGAGAAAGACAAATATTGTGTGATCTCACTATATGTGTGATCTAAAAAACATGAACTCAAAGAAGCAGAGTAAATTGGTGATTGCTATTGTGTAGAGTGCTATGTGTAAAGGTGGTTTATCAGTACAAACTTCCAGTAAATAGTTAACAATACTGTACTGTATATTTGAAAATTTAAGAGAGTAGAGCTTAACAGTTCTCATTGCACACGCACACACACACACACTATGTGAGGTGTAACTATGTGAGGTAATGGCTGTGTTAATTGACCTTATTGTAGTAATCATTTGCAATATATGCATACATCAAATCATCACATTGAACGCCTTAAAACTACAAAATGTTAATATATCAACTGCATCTCAATAAACCAGGAAAAATATGCTAGTGCTCACCTGCACACACAGACAGAAGATGCTCTTTAGCATTACTTATCTTAGTTATTTTTTCCATTTTAATGCTTTGATCACTATTTTTAACAGAATATTTTACATACTTGAAATTAAATAAAAGTGTTTCTAATCTCTCAGTCTTGTCCTAGTCTCACAGATTTTATTACTCAAAATGTTTGTTATCATTGGTTTTTATGTTGAAAGTTAGGGTCCAACTGTATTCCCAGTGCTTTCATACAGATCTGCCTTGTATTGGGAATTTGTCATTTGCTATGATAAGTTGTATTAATGAATTGCTAGAAATAAACTCCACTTGGTTAGGATGTAATATGTTTAAAGTAGCAGGAATAAATTCTATTTTTAATTATTTCACTTATGATTTGTGTACCAAGACTTATAATTGGGATTGCTTGTTGTGCTGTGTTTGTCAAGTTTCAGTATCAGTGTTATGCTTTATCATATAGTGAAATCAGAAGGTTACCTTTTGTTTCTTCTAACATTGTAGAAAGAACTTTTAGATTACCTGATTTTGAAGTTTTAATAGAGTTTCCCTGAAACACTGAGTATGGCCTGAACAGGCAGTGGTGCAGTGGACAGAGAATCGAACTGGGACACGAATAACCCAGGTTCAAAATCTTAAGGTTGCCAGCTTGAGCCTGGGCTCATCTGGTTTGAGCAAGGCTCACGAGCTTGAGCCCCAGGTCACTAGATTGAGCATTGGGTCACTCAGTCTGCTCTAGCCCCCTGGTCAAGGCACATATGAGAAAGCAATCAATGAACAACTAAGATGCCACAATGAAGAATTGATGCTCCTCATCTCTCTCTCTTCCTGTTTGTCTGTTCCTATCTGTCCCTCTCTTTGTCTCTCTCTGTCTCAGTCACACACAAAAACAAAACAAAAGACTGAGTATAATCATTATATGCCAGTTTGCCCTTTGATTATTTCATTTTGTCTGTTAAAATTGCTCTATTTAGACTTTCCATATCTATTAGAGCCATTTTTTGGTAAGTAAATTTTTACAGTTATTCAATTTTTCAGATTTTTAAATTAGTTTTATATAATGCATAAAACTATTCTTTATAATTACTGTTTTTATTTTCTTAAGTTAATTTTGTCATTTTTTATATGTATTACATAATATGTTCACACAATTTTTAGTATGTGATGGAAAATACTGTATACAAGTGTTTATTATTGAGATTGATACATTAAATGCATTAAATATATTATTTAATTCTCACAAGGATCCTCTGAAGCAGATACCATTGTAACCCTCATTTTATTTTATTTTTTTTTAATTTATTAAGGTGACATTGTTTAATAAAATTATGTTTCAGGTTCGTTGTCATTTTTCTTTTGTGTAGCTTTCCCATTCTTATTAAGTTATTTGGAGTTTCTTTTTATCAGTTATTTATTTATTTGTTTTTTACTCTATTCTTCTTATTCATTAATTCCTAGTTTAAATTTATTTATTTATTTATTTATTTATTTATTTATTCATTTTAGAGAGGAGAGAGAGAGAGAAAAAAAAATGGGGGAGGAGCAGTAAGCATCAACTCCCATATGTGCCTTGACCAGACAAGTGCAGGGTTTTGAACCGGTGACCTCAACATTCCAGGTCGATGCTTTATCCACTGCGCCACCACAGGTCAGGCAATTCCTAGATTAGCTTTACAAATTCTTCTTTTGGCTTTCTTTCAGTTTATTTTTTCATTTCTTTATACAGATTTTTGAGTCATGTTTAATTCACTTGTTTTCATTTTAGACATTTTTATCAGTATATATATTCAATGATATAAATTTTACCTTGAACATTACTTTCACAATAGCCAAGAGATTCTGATGTGTTCAAATTTTATTTTATTTTTTTCAAAAAGTTTACAATTTGGTCCTTTGGTCCAACTCCCCTAGAATATAGCATTAAAATTTTTTCTAGATATAAGGGCCTTTTTGTTTATGATTTTGTTTTATTGCATGTGGTCTGAGAATTTTGTTTATATACTGTCCATATTTTAGAATTATAAGACTTTCCTTGAAGTACAATTTGTGTTCAATTTATGTGAAATGTTCCATGTTCTTCAGTGACAAAAGGTGTATACTCTATTACTGAGGGATAGAATTCCATATAGAGATATAAGACTTACCTTATTGCTTTTGTTATGAGGTCATCTCTATCCTCACTTATTTCGGTTAACTTGATTTGGTGCTAAATTGTGAGACATATAGTGAAGTATATTAAAGTTAGTATTAGTTTTGTCTATTTTTCCTAGCATTTATTATAGATTTTCATTCATAAAAGTCATTGCTAAGCTTTCAGGGGCATAACTATGTTAACTATTACACGTTTTTATGGTTTATAGTCTTTAGCATTATAATGTATCCTTTCTTATTCTATTTGTTCTAGTTAAGACATTCTGGCCTGAATTCTTCTTAACCCAATATCAATATTACAATCCTACCTTTCTTTTGTTTGCATATGCATTTCAAAAATATTTTAAATTCATTTTTTAACATGTCTCTCATATACAACATAGAATTAAATGTTGTTTTGTTAGCTGATCTGAATTTTTTTCTTTCTTTTTCTTTTTCTTTTTTATTTACAGGGACAGAGAGAGAGTCAGAGAGAGGGATAGATAGGGACAGACAGACAGGAACAGAGAGAGGTGAGAAGCATCAATCATTAGTTTTTCATTGCCTTTGTGACACCATAGATGTTCATTGATTGCTTTCTCACATGTGCCTTGACCATGGGCCTTCAGCAGACCGAGCAACCCCTTGCTGGAACCAGCGACCTTGGGTCCATGCTGGCGAGCTTTTGCTCAAGCCAGATGGGTCCATGCTCAAGCTGGCAAGCTCGGGGTCTTGAACCTGGGTCTAGAACATCCCAGTCCGACGCTCCATTCACTGCAACACTGCCTGGTCAGGCTGATCTGAAAATTTTTATCTTTTAACAGAATATAACATGTATTTGCATCTACTATTATAACCAATATGTTTGGTGTTAATTTTGACCTATTGTCTATTTTATTTGTTTTGCAATTTTGGAAGGATTTTAATATTTATTTTGCAATTTTGGAAGGATTTTATTTCTTTTCTAATGGCTATCGTTATACAAATTTCTTTTATAATACTCATAGTCTTCTCATTTGTGGATGGTGTCTGTTGGTTCCCTATTATGAACAAAATTGATATTATCTTAATCAATTATCTTAATTATCTCTTTTACACCCTCCTTACCTTCTTACCTTGCATAACTTAACAACTTTTATACCCAGTTTATAACTATTCGGCAACAGGGATTGCATTCTACTTTTCATGTCTCTGCCTTCTTCCCATTAAACACCATACACTTCTATATCTCTATTAACAAAATTTACTCTGTGATAACTTAAAGCAAGTGTCAGGTATTTCTTAATCATTTCTTATTTGTCTGAAGCCTATCCTCTAATAGAAAGAAGAATGCTCCCTCCAGATCAAAGTTAAGCTCTCAGGACAAAGAAAAGTAGAGATGGAAGCAGACCCTCACTGGGTTTTACTTGTGACTCCAACAAAGTTTGTCCAAGTGATGCCCATTGGGCTCACCGCAAACAGTGTTCTTTGAAGTCAGCTCTAAATACCAACTTCTCTTGTGTTCTACCCTTTCTTTCTTTTTCTTATGACAAACAGCACTTTTAAACAACAGAACATAGAACAGTCACAAAAAGACAGTAAAAAAGAATGAAAAGGTCTGATTCCACCAAGGATGTTAAACAAACAGAAACCAATAATAAAAACCTGGGTGCTTTAATAATAAAAACTGATAATGAGTAGCCAAGAAATTCAATGTAAAGACACAGAATGTTCACTCATTTCTGACTTGCTATGTAAACATGAAATCACAAAGTTTTGAGCTGCAAAGCACCAGAGGCCTCTGTGTCTGGTTTGGTAGTAGCTGGTTAAAGACTGGGGTATGTAGCAATGGGCAGCGCATACCATGTCATGATAGAACCTCCATGAGAACTGTGGAATTAAGTAAAGTTCCCCAAATGAGAGCAAGCAAAGGCTGTTAATTCTGAGCTTGTTATAGCAAAGAAGTCAGCCAGACCATTTGTGTTTGGCAGAAACTCAAAGGCATGCAGAGGAGTGGGAAAGCTTTCTAGTGGAAGAAGAGATGGCTTCAACTATGTCCTGATTGAAGGCTGTCAATTTGGAGACACTGTAGGTAAGCTAAATAGAGATGGGGTGCCATTTTGGATAGGTTAGGTGTCCATATTTGCCATTTTCTGATTGGACCTAATTTGGAAGAGAGGACAAAAATTAAGAAAATTGTCAGTTATTAATCATGCCCTAGTCATTTTGAGCCAATTATCACATGGTTATATTTAGCTGCCTGAACTGGTTGCTGTAGATAGCAGTCTGACTTTTTGAACTGGTTATTAAAATAGTACATTGACTTCCTGGGTTGAATTTTACAGGTTGTGGGTTAGAGTTTTATTTTTATATGTGGTATGACCTTTCACCCTTTGTATAATTAGTCTCTCACTATGAGAGAAATAAAAGCTAGGCAGCAAGTTGTCTTCTTTAATCTCTTAGTCTCTGACTTCTAAAATTTATATTTTACAATCTCTGTAATCTTGGGTGAGTCACTTATTCTCTGTTGGCCTCAATTTTCTTTCTGAAAATAACAAGCTTATATAGAAAAGAGTTTCCAACCTCATATTATGAGTGTGTAGATAAAGAGGACAAAGGCTCTAGGGAAAGGGCAGTTAAGTAATGATTGGGAATGCACAGAATTGGTAGACTATACTATGTTATCTTATACAGCGCACTCACATGAGTGATGTAAGTAAGTAGCTAGGGTGATTGTTACCCGGTAGGTATCTTGCTATGAGATAACAATGATTGGAAGCCATTGGTCTAGTTAATCTGTCAAGTTTATTCCACTCTAATAAAATAAGAGCCAATTCTCAGTTATCAACTACTCACTTCTCAGTCTGTACATGACCACCACCAGTGTTTATGAAAGTGCAAACACAGGAACCCACTGTCCTAATTATCTCCATGGATCACCTGACATGTACATGTTGATACGAGGCCAAGATCAAATAGTGATATTGATTTTGTCATTAAGTTCTTGGTTTTCCAATCTCACTAATGCTAATTTTCTTCTCATGTTCAGGTGTTAATTTTTCTTGTGAAGCCACTAGCCTTTGTTAAAATTAAATTACTATTAATGTTTATTTCTGAACAAAACATAAGGGAAATACCATGTGCTGTTCTACTTGGATTATTGAATAACAGCCCAACCTCAGTCATTTTGAGTAGTTTGCTAGAAATTGTGATAACTTTCTTATTTTTTTTAAATGCCACATACATAATTCTATATACACAATGTTAATTATTTGTCTATTTAGTAAATATTTATTATTCTTAGTAAAAACCAGGTACTTATCTAAGTTCAAATAAACCATTAGCCAAAAACAAACAAAAATTCAGATATGTCCTAGTCCTCACTGGAACTTATTAAGTGCTAGAAGTTGGACTTAAATACATGTTACAAACTTATTAATGCTAGAAGTTGGACTTAAATACATGTTACAAAGTTGATAAGCACTTCAGAGGAAGATAAGTTGATACAGAATGATAAAAGGTATTACATAAAGTTGGGTGAAAGATTTCTATGATAAATTAATGCCTGAGAAGATAACTGAAGAAAGAAGTGAAGGAAAAAGCCATATGAGTGTGAGAAAACTGTTTCTGCCCTGAGACTACAGCATTCTTGTGCATATTCCAGGAACTGGAAGACTAGTGTGGTCAATGCTAGAAAAAAAGTGATGCAAAAATGGTAGCAAATGCTCATGGTGTAAGAGGTGTAGAGAAGCAAGACCACAGAACATCTTGGAGTCATGGTAAGGATTAGGGATTTACTTTGAATAAAATGAGAAGAAGGGATTGGAGGTTTTGAACAGAGAAACTATATAATTTCTCTTATATATTAAAGGATTACTCTGGCTATTATGTTAAGAAAAACAAAAAGGAGAAAGATAGAAACAGAGACAAGCTAGGAGGCCACTACTATAGTATAACTGTAAGAATATTTTGTTTGGTTTAGGAAAGTAGCAGAAAGCAGAGTGAGAAGTCATCTCACTGGGTGTTGAGTGTGAACAAAAAATAAAATAAAATAACTAAGTCAAAGATGCTTCCATGGTTCTTGGCTTGAACAATGGGAAATGGAGTTGATATTAGCTAAGGTGGGAAGACTATAGATAGAGCAGGTCTGACTTAGTAGTGGAGAAGCAGAACTCAATGTTGATCATGTAAGTAGCCTGTTAGACATCCAAGTGAAATATCAACTAGGCAATTGAACAAAAGTCCAAGAAAATGTTCAGTAATAAGACAAGGGATAAAGGTATAAATTTGTTTATGTCTGAAATTTATTGCAATGAGAATGGATGAAATCAGCTATGGAGTGAGCATAGGCAGAAAAAACTTGAAAGCATGAATCTTCAAGCATTCAAATATTTGGAATCCTGAAAATGCGTTGAATCTTTGGGAGAAAAGGAAGAGAATCATGAAGAAATGGAAGCTCAGAATCCAAGTAAAGAAAGTGTTACAAAATGGAGAGATTATCTTTGTTGAATCATGCTAATAAAGAAAAAGACAAAATGCCATTGAACAGCAGCATAAAGTCATACTTGAAGCTGGACAGAAGAGGTTTCAGTGGCTTGCTGAAAAGGAAATATTGATTAGAGTAAAATCAAGAGAAGTAGGGGAAGTAGAAGCCTTGAATACAGGTAATTCTTTGAATGAGTTCTTCTAAAAAGGTGATAAGAGTGTTACCTTTTGAAAAATATGGAAATGGTAGAATTTTTTAAAAATGGTATTTTTAACATGTTTATATTATAAAGGTAACTATCCAGTAGAAACAGAACAATTTATAACACAGGTGAGAGATAGGACATCTTTAGAAGTGTTGTCCTTGACTAGCCAAAGGTAAGCTATGCGGTGTCCCACTGGAGGGACTGAATAATGTATGTAAAGTTCATTTCAACAGAAAGGAATATAGACTTATGCACAAAAATATACAAGTAGGTTTGTAGACACAGTGATATGAAAGTAGAAAAATGTTCTTTTCCATTTTCTCCAGGGAATAAGAAACAGGCTAACAGCAAAGATTGAGAAGAAGGAAAAAACCATTAAATGTTTCATGACAACTTGCACCTGGAACAGTTTATAAAAAAAAATTGAGTTTTGTTTTTAAGTCAAAGTATATAAAGCACATAAAGACTCAGCCATGAAATTAGCATACTTTTATAAACAACTTTGATAATATGTTTATTTTTTTTACTCATGTATTTAGCAATAATTTCTTGATAAATGTTTATTGATCATCTATATAGTATGAGAGATCCTGTGATCAACTCTGGGAAAATTACAACCTGAATAAATCTTAGTCACTGTGATTACAAAGGAGCTTACAGTCTAGTCTGGGAGACAGACATGGGGGAAAAAACACTATACTTCTCTTTATTCAGATGTGACACGTTATCTTTCCAGTGCCCATTCTTACTATTTATTTTGCAATATGACCCACTTCAAATATTCTGTCATGTTCTACTAATAACACAATCAATGTGAGGCTACATCATTTCATTTTTGCCTCAAAAAATATGGCCACATCACTACTACTGAGGCATGTTCAAAGTACTAGGAAAGAATAGTGTAAAAAGTGATTCACTTTAGCTAGAAAGTTAGAGAGAGATTATTTCAGCAAAGCCTGAAAGGTGAATAGAATAAGCAACCATATTGCCATACAACAGAAAAACGATGTGCAAAACCATACAGGCATGAATCTGGACAGATATGCTGAGACTATCGTGCAAATAAAGATAGTCTTTATTCTTCAGTTACATGAGAACTGTTACATTTTAATAACAGTTTGTTTTAAGCAGAAAAATAATGACAGTTGGCTTTTGTTTCAGGCTAGTTAGGTGGCTGTGCCTGGGAGGTGCATGAAAGGAGGGAGACTGGTAAGGTGTCAGCTGTAACGGTTAACAGGCTGGTGAGGACCTCCACTAGAATAAGTGAAAAGAATGGATAAATGAAAGAGACATTTTTGAAAGGGCAATTGACAAAGCTTGCTCCCTATCATGTCATGGAGAATAAATGAACATAGGAGAGTCAAAGATTTGCCTAAACTTTCTGCCTTAACTGATTGGGTGAACAGTAATATTACTAACTAAAACAGGAATTATAGGAGAAATGCATATCTCTCTTCCTTTTTCTTTTTTGAAAGTTAATAAAGTTTGAATTTTAGAATTCTGTTTGATTTGTAGGTATGTTAGACAGTGAGAATCCATGACAATACTCTGGAAACAAGTATTTGGAAGTTATCTTTGCATAGTGTCAGTCAACCCTTGGAGGATGGTTTCAAGATTTTATGTCTGCAATGAGAAAAGAAGACTGAAGACCAACTTTGAGATGAAATACTAATAAGTAAGAGGCAAATCAAGGTGAGCCTGTGAAAGAGGGACATGATCAACATATTCAGTGTTCCAAGGAAACTAGAAATCAAGCTTTTGAGTTAAGCCATGAGTCAACCAATGGTGGCGTTAATGAATACAGCATCAGATGACACAGCCACATGAAAGAAAATGGAGATTGAACAGCAGTGGTAATAATCACATGTGTAAAGGAAAAGGGGGACATCACAAGCAATATTATATATCCCCAGGCTTGTGAGCAATGATTAGGAAGTATCACTCTGATGTGAAGAACAAAATGCATATGAAGAACAAAATTGAGAGTTTATACTCTAATTTAATAGCTATTAAGATCATATCTCAGTCATGTATCACAGAGATGTTCCATTGGTGGGGAAATGAGAAGATGGGAGAAGAGGTGGTAGAATAAAGGTCAATGGTCTATAACTCAGTTAGGATATCTTGGCGGCTGTATTCAGAGCAATATATTCTAAAATGTAAAGCATTCCTCCTCACCTCATCCAAATCCCTTCTTGACAAGAAGGAAACACATGTATTAGAAGAAACAACTCTATTCTGTAGTGGCTTTTTCTAAGTAGCTCTCTAATAAGGCTGTATAAACAATTCATAGGAAGGAGCCATTGGAGTATAATTATTCAAATTTATTACATTGTCTTATTCTTGCCAAACTGCACATTCAAAAATACAAAAGCAATAAGAACAATATTTGTATGGCACTTTTCCACAAAAGAGATATTTTTAATGTAGTGTCTCACTTAACTTCCCAATAAACCATGGCCTTGATGATATTATTATCATTCTTATTTACATGTGGAAACCAAGCCTCAGAACACGATAATGAATTTAGCTTCAGGTGATCTGGATAGGAAAAGGCAGAGCCGGGATTTAAGTGAATCCATGCAATCTAACCTTTATATTTTCACTATATGAACCACTATATTGCATGGGTGATGCCTGAACCCAGAAAGATATTCTTTGCTTCCACAAAAGCAAATTGATGTTTTTTTATTTTTGTTTTCTGTTATTCACTAGGCTAGTTTCTCTACATTTTAGCTAATCAAGGTTGAGAAAGATCATGCCATTTTGTATGGGTTAGTATTCAAAGTTAAAATTAAATAAGAAACTTTTACTCTTTTATATCCTAAACTATATAATAAGAAGATAACAAAAGCATTGAGAAACAAAAGAAAGTAGCATTTTAAATAGTATAAGAAGTTTCCTCTGAAATGCCCCTCAAAAGACTGTGTACTTCAAACAATGAATGTAATCAAGCTTGAAGCAGTTGTACACAGGTAAAATACATGAAAGGAATGATTTTAAGGGATGCCCAAGCAAAGTGGTAACAGTGGCTTCTTTAAATTGTAGAGAAAGTATTACATAATTAATTGCAGTTCATAGAGAAACATAGACTAACAGAACATTTAAAAATGTCTGTAGGTTGGATGCCAGATGGTTCCTAGACTTAACAGGGTGATCACATTGTGGAGTATATACCGGTAAATGTTAAATCCCTATGCTGTCCACCTAAAACTAACATAATATTGTATACCAATGATACATTAATAAAAATTAATGTTAAAAGTCAGCAGGTTTTATATATATATATATATATATATAATTCCCAGTGGAGTTGGTGCTGTCATCCCAGAGGAACCGCTGTGCGTGTCTTACTCCTCAAATTTTTGGAATGTTAAAACTGGACAAAATAACCTTTGGATTGAGGCTAAAGCAACACTGTATTCCAAAGCTAACAGAAAAACAGTCATTATAACTAGGGACTGAAAATTAAAGACATTCTTTAGAACTAGCATCACTGTTAGCTTATCTGCACCTATAGAAATTCCTTCACTAGCTAATTAACACCCACAGAAATTTCTTTCTGTTCATGTAATTATTCCCCTTTCCTTTTGCATTATATCCCTTGCTTTCACTTCCTAATCAGAACATTGTTTGGGTTTCTGCCTGAATCGGTTTTTCCGGAATAGCTATGCTTTTGAATCTCAAATGAGCACTTGCTGCCTCTCACTCTGGCCTTTTAATTTTAGGTTAGCAATACAAAATCAAGGGCATTGCACTATTCTTTGTAAGATATTTGAGGAATTATTCAGGAATATTTTGATAAGATATTAGGATTTTAATTTTCACGGAGACCTAGTATATAACACTTTGGAAAAAGTTGTATGCTGTGACATTACAAACCAAAGTTGCTGAAATTGGGGTTGAAGGACACAGAGACTTCTGGAAAATCCAGTATGATGTAAGAAAGAAGAGCTAGGAGGACTAAGTGAAAAGAAGTGGTGTACACACTCTATAAAACCAAGATAGAGGACTTGTGTGTCAAAAGGCTCTTTGTTGGGGAAAGTTCCTTCCTGATGACTTTTCTTCTCCACAGAAGTAACTTAAGTCTGGTAACTTTATTTCCAGTCATATGAACTACACTCAGCAGCTCATGCAGATATCTTGTCTTGAAGGCCCACAACGAAATCATGCAAATTTCTACAGTAATCTCTGATTTCCGTAAAGCTACCCTTTTCTTTACAGTAGGGCTGTGCTCTCTGAAAATATTTGGGAACTTATCTATTTACTTAATATGTACATTTTTTCTGGGAAACTTTTATCATATACAGAAAAGGATCTCTTTAGAGTCTTAGGTTACCTACCTTCCATGCACAGAAAAGTAAGTATACTTGTTGGTGATGTTATCATTGTTCTCCTTACTGGATGGCATCTAATTGCTTTTCTCATCAAATGATACAAGGTGACTCTGAACTTCACCTAGAATAGAGAACCTCTGTAAATTCAAACTTGATTCTTTCATTGTAATCATTGATTAAAATAGTAGCCAAGGGAAAATCTGGTGTAGAGAATTTTTGTTGCCCACAGAACTGAGACCATGTTAATTGAATAAATGACATGTTAAGCCATGCCTGGCCATTACACTTCCTGCTGATAGTTGTAACAAATCACAGATTTCAAAATACCATTATGGGGGAAAAATGAGTTCTTTCGGAAAAACCAGTATTTGTCTTCCTCAAGCATAGCTCTTCATTATGATCAAGTATTTGGAAAAGAAAATAGTTGTGTTGACCTTGTAACTTTGCCCCTTTGATTAACATTACAATAGACTTATTTTTAGAGGAAAATCTGCATGACCTTATTAGTTCCCTTGATCACTTGCTAATCTGTAATTAGTGAAGTAGCAACTTGTATAAAGATTTTTTAGATGCATAATGCAAATAGGACACAATCATGCTTCTTGAAAGGTAATCAATGTTTTTAAATTTTTTAATGCATTTTAAGCTATGCTATTCAAGAATATATATATACTGTCCAAAGCAGACCTAATGAAAAGAAGATGCAAATATCTAGCTTACTATTTAAAGCTTTGTCTTCTACATAGATGTTGATTATCAAGTGTGTATTAAATAATAATTGTTCTTATTTCAGCTGACTGTTCATTTTCCAACAAAAATAAAATACAGGCAAATTAAAAACAAAGCATAGTCAATATATACTTATATTTCAAACTTTTAAATGGAAAGCTTGTTTGCTTTATCACAGACTCTGACTCTTAGATTCTTTCTCCATTCTTGCCCAAATCACCTTGCATCTCACAACTGAAGGACTTGCTATTTAATGTTGACTGATTTTAATGGCACTAATTTGCTTCAGTAACAATAATATCAGGTAAAAATTGACATACAGAATAGTTAACCATTAGATGAGTTTTTCCCCCTCCAGCACAATCAATTTTATTTTAAACATATTAACTCACTGATCTTTAATATTGCTCAGGATGGTGTTATCTACATTTTGCAGATAAGCACTTCCACCCCACTTCTTCTCCCCCAAACCCCAAATTCCTGAGTTTATCTTAAGATTCAACTATTAATGCATGGTTCTGCAATGGCTTAGTCACTTGAACAAAATTTGAATTTTGCACCGATTTTCTAAAGAACTTGCTCTGTATTGGTTGCTGCCTGAGATAGCACGGCCCATTCATCAGTTTCCTTTTGTTCTTATTCAGCTGTCTTCATGGTGACGTGTAAACAGCTTCAGTTACGTTTTACCGGGAAGTAAAACTCAAGATAACTTTGGTCTTCTGGCTAGGTACGCAGAACTTTGATGCTGAATATAAAATGTGGTTGACTGATAAATCAGAGACTTTTCAATCTTTTTGTAAAAGTTAATCATAAGATAGATATCTCAGTGATGGTAACAGCTTGCCTTGACAACCTGGTGAGCAAAGTATCATCATTTCACAGAAAATATATGGCAGGCATTCATTTTCAGTGTCAGATCAATTCATTGACCACAACCATCAAGAACACAGAGAGACTGGATAATTAATTCTTTTTGACATAAAATTACTATATAATAGAACTGCTACCTTCACTCCATCTCCAACCAATTGTCCGATAACTGTGCTTACGGAGGCCATTGATAGCACAGTGCACAAAACTTTTGACCGAAACTCTCACCATGTTTCTTTTTATACTTGCTTGTTGATTGATTTGTATCAAATCATTGTTTTCTTTTCAAATGTTAGCCCATTCTTCCAAAAGTGCTATTTCTCAAGTGGAATTATGAGAAAGGCATACATTTATTACTTCTCACCCCTTCCCTACAATTCAGTTGATCAATTTTTTCTTTTATATAAGTATGCTTGTATTATTTGTACAAAAATATATAGGCTGGTTCTTGTTAAAGGTAAGCAGCCTCCTGAGGCATGGAGTTGGCACTTTCTACTTCATCATCTCTAGGTAAATTGGAAACCTGTTAATTCAGAGTATTTCAACTTTAAGGTATGGAAGCTGTATATTGAGAGGTGTCACCAAGGAGTCACATGAGGCTATTGAATGGACTTTACCACACCACACACACTATATATCTAACGTAATGCCTGCCTTGGAGTGGGAATTCAATGAATACTTGTTAAGTTAGTGAGTGCGTTCCTTTTAAAGACACTATGGCAATGTATAAATCACATGAATTGATTCCAGCAAGTTGGGAGTAGATTATATTTGTCAATGTTAGTCACGTTCAGTTCCATTTAACACAAATGGTTGTATATATCCCTGGGAATACTGATGAAGCAGGGAAGTGTGGAAACATTCTAATCTGTGGAAACTATGTGGCATTAAGAATAGAGGAGAAATAGCAAAAGGGAGCTTGGCACAGGGGTTGATTTCTGAGTCTAGAACCGAAGGACCTGGATTTGGTTCCTGCTTTTGCTCTGGAACCTCAGACAAATTATTTAAACTTTCTGTTGAATAGAAGTGATGGTAACAGTATCACCTTAATAGGCTTAAAGTGAGAAGATTAGATGAATCAAAGCAACTAACACAGTTCCTGACACAAAGCAAGTTTGTGAACCAGGAACGGTAGGGTACCTCTATCATTCATCTGCAATTTCAAGGTTTACTTTTCGATTTTATTTGCAATTGCTACTTTTTCTTCTCTTAGCTCATTTAGCTTGAATGCAAATATGAAAATAAATCAAAATATTTTAAAGCACATTTTCCCCCTTATTTTGTATTTAAAAGTAAATGATAATCAGTTCCCATTAATGATCCTCCTCTGGGGAAATCCCTTAAGATACTATGCACTAAACATTCAGCACTGATCTCTTCATGACCTTGCAGGATACCCAGACATGCCAGTGCCTAGGTGCCTGGTAGAAATCCTGAAGTCTCTCCAATATATCCATCCTGAGCATAGTAAAATTCCCTGATTTTGTATTATTCAATATGAGATAAGTACTGTGTGTGCATGATACTACCACAGACCCTGTCCAAGAGAAGTAGTGTCATGTTATAAGACCCAGCACAATTTCACAATCCTGGGATATCTGGTCATTTTACATCTAGCAAAATGTCTGGGACTATTAAGTGTCAGGGATAGTGAGGTAAACTAGGTTTAAAACAGCCCCATTAGGCCTTATAAGGCAGTGGCACAGTAGATAAAATGTTGACCTGTGATGCTGAGGAACCCTGAGCTCACCAGCTGAAGTGCAGGCTCACCAGCTTGAGTGCAGGGTCACCGACTTGGGTGTGGGATCATAGACATGACTCCATGGTTGCTGGCTTGAGCTCAATGGTCGCTGGCTTGAAGCCCAAGGTCCCTGGCTTGAACAAGGGGTCACTCACTCTGCTTTAGCCCTCTGGTCAAGGCACATTTGAGAAAGCAATCAGTGAATAACTAAGGAGACTAAAGAGCCTCAACAAAGAATTGATGCTTCTCATCTCTTTCTTCCTGTCTGTCTGTCCCTGACTATCTGTTTCCCTTTCTCTCTCACTAAAACAAAACAAAACAAAAATACAGCCCCATTACACTGCTAATAACTCCAGGTTATGCCCAATTTCCCACAGGTCTCATGACTTTTGATGCAGGCCTCTCAACAGAGTTCTTTGGCCCCAAGTGCCCCAGAAAATCTGTCCCTTCAGATCTCAATGTTTTTAGAATCCAACTCACCTTTCCTTCTGAACTGACCTTCAGCTTCAACTTTCTGATTGATATATAAACTGTCCTTGGTCTGAGTTCATAAGCCACAGACTTTTTAGACCCCATCGTAGAAACAGTTGATACTGCTCACGGCCTGTGATAAGAGAAATTACTGATTCACATATAATGCATTCAGACTAAAATTTAAATTTGGAACATTTAACCCAAACTGATATGATTTGAATAGTAGTGACAGGTCTCCTAAAAAATATATTCTTTATTGTCCATCTGCCACAGTGCAAAAAAATTCCACTTAGGGCTTAAAGATTTAATGCTTAAGTCTTAAATGAGTTCTATCTCTTCTATATAAAAGATAGAGTTTCTACATCATTTGTGTAGATCACCAGCCATGTAAGTGTGAGACTCTAAGAATTTATTATTCTTAATATTATTATCTTATATATTATATTAATTTTTCAAATTAAATTTCAGGTTACACTTATTATAACAAAGTCAAGAGGAAGGAACTGAGGTTCAGAGAGGACTACCTTGCTTTCAAGTATCTAAATAAGTAGATGTGAGTGAGCCAAAGACCATTACTGTTGTGTTTCCATAGTGCCTGCTAAAATTTTGGTTGACTAAAGTCTACCTATTTTAAATGAAAAGTTTGAATTCACCCAAGTAACCTTTTATACTTACTTTTCCTCTTTCCATATGGTTATGATTCTAAAACATCAGCTCTGTTCACCAGTTAATTTCAAAGCCTTTTTAAATGTGAGGAGTTGAGCTGTGATTTCATGACTCTCCAATCTCTGAACAGGTCATTAGCCCAAAACACTTTTTAGGCCAAACCATCAGCCCCTGGTGACTTTAAATGCCAGTTAAACAGATGCCCACCCATGATAATATCTACTTAAAAACCCAAAGAGTAAATCTTATAAGTAGCTCTGCAGATTTGACTATTGAAAGACTAATGGGGTCCGTATAAAATAATCTTCTTCCAACTTCTGGGTTTAGGAAAGCCCTAAAAACAAATTAACTTTAATGTTTTTCCAAGGTTTGTTAACCTTGCTCGCTCAACAGCTGCTCTGCTTTCATAATAAAAGAGATACGAAGCCATAATGGCCCTGAGGTTGCCAACATGTGGGGGTGAACAAGCTTTCTATGCTCTTCAGAACATTCCCTCTCCATGAAGTATTGTCAGATTCCAAAGGTCTCAAGACATTTCCATCTCAGCTATGATGAATGCCACAGATAGACAGCAAATACAGCTGCAGCAAAATTTAATGTTCACTTTAGATTCTCCAGTTCTTATTAGAAAAGGTCACCCATTGTCCCACTCAGATGATTAATGCAGACTCTGGCATCTTTATGGAATATTTCTGAAGTATGTGCTGTCTAAGTGACTGTTTGTTCTTCATTTCAAACTCTACTAGTGCTTTAATACTCAACATGAATTTAGATGGATGGAAAAATGCCATGATGCAGCTTCAGGTTTCTGTAGATTGTCCTGTTAAAAAGAAGCTTAAATCATGGGGTCCAAAGAAAGCATGAAGCCCGTTTTCATCAAATTTCCCATAGCAGTGTGCTTTAAATGTTTGCTGATAGCATAATGACTATAATAAACTAGCCCCTTTTCAGCAATACTTGGAAAATGCAAACCAGAACTATATTATTTCAGAAGCTGATTAGTTAAATCCTGCCAGACCAAGAGTAGTAGCAATAATCTGTTATTTCCTATGTTAAAAAAAAAAAAAATCTTAAAACATAAATCCTCTCTATGTTACCTATTAATGAATTACAACACTGACACACCACACTGTGGTATTTTCTAAGGTCAGTAAACTTTTTTTTGCCACTTTCTATGGTCAAAAAGAATAACAGTGTTTAGATTCTATTTGCACACTTATCCAAAGACTCTAGAGGACAGAATTTTTCAGCATTACCGCACAAATTTAAATACCTGAAAGTTGCTATCTCTTGTTTTTGCTATACTTGCCTCTATTTTTGGTCTTATTTATTATCCCCCCCCCCCAGCTAAGGAATATTGGAATACTAAATGCTTAAATCCCATCTTTATATAATTTTTACTCACATAACATTCACCTGGCTGTGCAAATTTATTACTAAGTTTCTACTGTTGCTCTGAAAAATTTTTATGAAACCCTGGATTTTATATGGAGAAAGAATATTTTCCAGATAGAATTCACCTGGAAGAATTTGTCCATCACTCAGATGGCTTTTTGTAGTAGCATTTTCCTTCATTGGTCCTTTAATGGGTTTGTTGTTGTACTGTTAAATGGCTGCTTGATCTGAGCTACATTTCATAACACTACCAAGTTCAATATTTGTAGGCCAAATTGTTTTGGCTTCTGTCACTAATGTTTGTCACAAAGAACTGATCAAATTGTCAACAGTCAATGTGGAAAAATCAATTATAAAGAACCAGCGAGAGCCGGTAGAAATGTAGGTGGTAAAATACAATTTTCTTTTCTTTTTACAGGCCAGTCCTATTTGTCAAAGTGGTCAGATCGGTTCACTTTAAATGTTATTGCTTAAATTTGGTAGTATCCATGTATGTGAGCCAAAACCTGGAGAAAAGATAAAAAGAAGAGCTACTAGTGAGTATGTATGATTTGTCCTTTTGTTTGAAACACACAGGTTATATCAAAGGCTGTCTTTTCACAATTACATATAAGGTTTAAAACATAACTTCAAAACTGAAATGGATATGTAATCAATTGTTTTATTTTTACCACAAAACTCTGGTTAAAAATAAATGCTTAGACATCCAAACTTGAGAGAAAAAAAATAAAACCATTTCTGTTTGCGGATATTATCTTATATGCTGCAACTCCTAAAGATTACAAAAGAACTATAACAACAAATAAATTCAGCAAAGGTGCAAGATACAAAATCAACACACAAAAATAAGATGCATTTCTATATACTAACAATGAGCAATTCAAAAAAGAAATTAAAAAAATTATAGTATCCTTGTTTATGATAGTATCTGTCTTAGTCCATTTAAGTTGCTGTAACAAAAAGTACTATAGACTAGGTAGCTCAATTAATAAACATTTATTTGTCATGATTCTGGAGACTGGGAAGTTTGAGGTGAGGGTGCCAGTACGGTTGGGTTCTGGTGAGGACCCTCCTCCTGGTTGGCAGATAGCCATCTTCTTGCTGTGTCTTAATATGGTGAAGCTCATAGAAAGAAGAAGAAAGTTATCTCTCGCTTCCTATAAAGGAACTAATTCCATCTTGAGGGTTCCACACTTATGACCAAATTACCTCCCAAAGGTTCTATCCGTAAACACCACTGCATTAAAGAGTTGGGTTTCAATATATGAATTTGGGGGTGACACAAACATTCAATGCACAGTGATGTCAAAATAATAAAGTTTTTAGGAATAAACTTAAGTAGGCAAAAGACTTGCATACTCCAAACTATAAAAGATTGTTAAAGGGCCTTGGCTGGTTGGCTTAGTGGTAGAGCATCAGCTTGGAATGTGGATGTCCTGGGTTCAATTCCCAGTCAGGGCACACAAGAGAAGTACCCATCTGCTTTTCCACCCCTCCCCCTCTCACTTCTCTCTTTCTCTTTCTCTCTCTCTCTCTCCCTCTCGCTCTCTCACTGTCTCTCTATCTTCCCCTACTGCAGCCTTGGCTCGATTGCAGCGAGTCGGCCCTAGGCACCGAGGATGGCTCCAGGCCTCTGTCTCAGGCACTAAGAAGAACTTGTTTGCTGAGCAACAGAGCAATGCCCAGATAGGTCAGAGCATCACTCCCTAGTGGGCTTGCTGGGTGGATCCTGGTTGAGGTGTATGTTTCTCTGCCTCCCCTCTGCTCACTGAATTAAAAAAAAAAGATTGTTAAAAAATTAAAGCAGACACAAATAAATGGAAAGACGCCCATGTTGGTAGCTTTGAAAACTTATATTATTAGGACATCAATACTACCTAAAGCAATTTACATATTCAATGCAAATTCTACTAAAATCCCAAGGAGTATTTTGCAGAAATAGAAAAGTCCATTCAAAAATTTATATGAAATCTCAAGGGAGGCCCAATGGCCAAAATAATTTTTGCAGGAGAAGAACATCGGAGGACTCATAGTTTCTCATTTTAAAACTTACAACAAAGCTACATTACTGACATAGGTGTGGTACTGGTATAAAGACAAACACATAGACTAATGAAATAGACTAGAGATCCCAGAAATAAACCCATACATACATGGTCAAATAATTTTTGACAAGAATGCCAAGATGATTTAATGGATAAAGGGTAGTCGTTTTTAAAAATAGTATTGGGATAGATATCCACAAGTGAAAGAATGAAGTTGGACTCTTACTTAGTTCATATACAATAATTAACTCAATGGATCAGTGACTTAAATGTAAGAGTTAACACTATAAAACTCAGAAAAAAACAAGGAAATAGCTTCATGATATTGAATTTGGCAATAATCTATCTATTTAAGACCAAAATCACAGGCAATGAAGTAAAAAATAGATTAATATTCTAGATAGAAATAAATCCTCTGTAATTTTTGTAGTTATAATAGAAATCATCAAACTTTGAGTTTAATTGTAATATTTCTCTCAAGATTTGTATCTTGAAAACAGCCTCAAAACCTAATAAAGCCATGCCTTTTTAATACAAATTTCCCACAAAACTAAGATTTAAGATATAGATATACACACATTTACCTCCCAAATAATTTTAGATTTCCAAAAATTAGTGTTTGGCAGAAAATGTTTTCTAATCCGCAGTTCTCTAAATCACCTTAATTTATTAAGTGTTATGACTTTATACATAGATTATTTTGATCTACTTCACAAATATTAAGATGTTGAACAATTTTATAGAATGCATTTTAAGCTAGCTTTCAAACACTGTTGCTATGGAAGGCACACTTATACAGATTTAAAATCCACTGAGGAACATAATGTGACAAAGGAGACATCGAGCATTGACTTTGAATGCACCTTGTCTCATTACTATTTTATATACATAGACATTTGACTATTTACTCTTACATGTTCAAATAAGATTACCTCTTTGGCCATAATGGGTATGTTTTGCAATAACAAACTGCAAATTTCTCACTTATTTTAGTCAACCTATTCACTATATCTCGTACAGTGCCAGGTACCCTGAGAGACCTCAATTGTAAGCGGAGTTCTATTATTTAAGATATAGTGGGATTTATTTTCCTCCAAAAATATGTTTTAGCTTAGAATGCACTTGATTCTCCCTTTAGGTCATTCCATTTGGTTGAGTTTCTCTCACTGCAATGTTGATGTACTTAGTTAATGTCTGGCTGGCAATGGGGATTCGCATTAGCTCAGTCATTACCAGCCTTTGCCAAGCAGAAGGCCGGGACCAGTGCATTTGGCTTGTCAGAACCTAAGGAGCATGCTAATGCAAAGGGGGCATCACTCAGGGGTGATTAACATCATCCATTGGTCCTATTTCCATGCTATAAACTACCACCAGTGTACCCAAGTCCCTTAGCATTTTGCTGACTCTTTTAAGTGGTAGCTGCAGGTGAAGTTCAGTATGACAAATATTTATTAATCACTACCTGTAAGCAAAGCATCATGTTAAGCTATGTTGGAAGTAGTAAAATAAGTGTACTCCCTCCCTCCCTCCAAGTAAATTATAAGCCAGTAAAAAAATTAAATATTTAAATATATATGTAATTATTATTATCTCTTATAAAGCCAGTAGCCACGGCCACCATCACAGCCACCTGGCCCCTGCAGATTTGCATTTGATTTGGACAGATGGTTATAAAACAATAGAGCCAAGAACTGGTGGGCCATTACATTTAATCCTAGTTCATACCTGGTGGACGAGAAATACACATAGTGGGAAAACACTTCCCTTTCCGTTCAGAGCTCCCAAAGCCACTGACTCATCCGAGTTTCCTAGAATCAAAGGTTTCTACCTCACCAGCCTTATTCACCCCTGTTCCCTATCTCCTCTCTGCACTAACTCTGCACAAACTGGCTTCTCCTTCAGTACTTCACCATCTTGGCTGCCTCTCAGCTGCAATGCTAATTTTAGGAACCAAGAGAGAGAGATCCCCTGATCTCCCCCATTTTATGGAATAGAAATTAAAGCCTTTAAGCCAGTATACAAATAAGGAAGTCTCTGATACAAAGTCACTTATCTGAGGCATAAATGGGATTCCTCATAAGAGTGCACCACTCCCCATTATACAACAGTCAAGGGTGTGAGGAAAAGCTTAGTGTTGAGAGGATCTTAGGATTAAAAAGGTGGGAAAGATTTAGTCTTAAAACTAAGCCTTAAGCTATAAGGACCCTGCATGCTTACAACCTGTTCCCCACACCCAATGCAAACTATAAGTGAGCAAACATATACATCATATTTGCAAACTTATTTGACCCACTACCCTCAAATTGTGGTAATTACCTAAAAAAAAAACAAAGGCATAATGCACTGGCCGGTTGACTCAGTGGTAAAGCGTCAGCCCAGCATGTGTATATCCCAGGTTTGATTCCCAGTCAAGGTACACAGGAGAGTGCCCATCTGCTTCTCCACCCCTCTCCTTTTCACTTCTCTTTCTCTCTCTCTCTTCCCCTTCTTCGGCCATGGCTCAATTAGAGAGAGAGTTGGTCCCAGGCACTGAGGATGGCTCCATGGCCTCCACCTCAGGCACTAAGAAGTGCTTGGTTGCCAAGCAACAGAGCAATGTCCCAGATGGGCAGAGCATCACCCCCAGTAGACTAGCCAGGTGGATCTTAGTCTGGGTGCATGCGGGAGTCTGTCTCTCTGCCTCTCTTCTCACTGAAGAAAAAAATAAAAAAACAAAGGCATAAAATATCTATGAAAATTTGATAAAAGAAAGAAAAAATTATCCACTATATGAAGAAGTAGAAACTACTTCTCCAAGTGTTCTGAGAAGATGGGATTTTTTGAGGACTCAAAATTTTAAGATAGCTTCTGGTACAAACTGTGCTGAGAGAACCACAGCTTTTAAGTAGCAGATAACATGTCACAGTAGAAAGTTAACCCTCGCTATTTTAGTCAGATTGTTTTTAAAACTTTCGAAAACAAAATTACAACATATGGGCACACCCATTCATTTCACTATTTAATACATTTTATTGAACAACAGCTAAAAACTAGAGCCTGGACTAGGACTAGGTGGTGTGATAGGTAATAAGACCATCTAATTGAATAGGGCAAGGAAGTAACCCAGCAATTTCACTACTGTCGTCTGTGTGTGCAGGTGAGCTCAGAGGAAGAACACACCCCCCCACCACCACCATTCTTGATGTTTCAAAGAGAGAGTCTCAGAAAGAGATGCTTGCTTCTGGGCTTAAAACTAAAGAAGCAGTATTACAACCAAGAAAACAGCATGGGCCAAAACCCAAACTATTCCAAACACTGCACTCCTATGTCACAAGACCCTCCAGTTGCAAATATCTGTCTTTAAGAAAAACGCTTTACCCTCTAGTGTCACACTAATCTAAACCTTCACTTCCCATTATAAGATTATTGATCCATAGACTACAACATGCTGTTCAATGTAAAGGCATTCATTTTCTACAACCTACAGATATTAAATATTTGTGCAAATTAAATTCACCCTTGGTTAAGTGATGGCTGGCTGGTCAGACTGCCATGAATTTTAACTTAAATAAGAAAAGAACAAAATTATTTGTGATTACGAGAGTTTGTATGGCATTTGTTTCTTAATGAATGATGAACTGTTGGTAGGAGAAAAAGATCAGAAGGGTTTGTGCACTTAATAAGTACTGTGGCGATGACCTGATTTTCAGTCTGATTTAGGAACTGCAAAGACAATCTCGGCTATGCTCAGATTGCAGCTGAAGCTCATTTGGGATAATCAGTGAAGTGAGGGAGGTTGGACATGTTCAGTGCTGCAGCAAAGTGATCTCGGCAGTTTCAGGGTGAGCCAAAGAGATTTGTTCTAGTTAAAGAAATGAGTATTTGGAACTACTTCCACAGCACTCAGGGGGTCATTTTCTTATTTGCTAACATGAACTAAAAAAATTAATCTATCATATTTGACAAGGCCTCTACAATATGTAATAGAAAGAGTTAGACAGATTTCATGAGGGTATCTATGATGCTTGGTGTCCATGAGCTCCCGTGTACCCATTTGAACTGCTCCATTGTCCAATTTCATGTGTGAAATGGGGAGTATGATAGCATCTTCTCTGATCTCTCTGGGACCTCATTCCAGCATCAGCTCTTCCTTCTTTCTCTCATGTGTCTTTGATCTCTCCTACTCCACTGACTTCCCAGCATTTATACATTCTCATATCTTTCAAAGTTTTTAAATATGAACAGTATTATTTTTTAAGCCTTGCTTCTCCTGACTTCTCTTTTCTTCATCTTATTCCATTCATAGCCACAATCCCTGACAAATATTCTGCATTTACCATTTGAACTCCTAACATTGGCTCTCCAATTGGGTTACTGTCCCCATACAGCTCTTTCTGTTCAAACAGTGGTCCCCAATGACCTCCTTCATGCTAAATCCAATGGACTCTTTTTGATGATTTGCTATGGACCTCTTTGCAGCACTTGACTGGTCACCACTCTTTTCTTTATAAATATCCTTCTTTGGTTTATGAAATGTCCCATTGCAAGCTTTTTCTTAGATCATTGACTATATCGTCTTCTTTTGCTAACTTCTTTTTCCCCCTCTAATATTCCTTAAATATTGCTGCCATTAACCTTCTTCTACCAATTTGTATGCAGCTTCAAGTATCTTCTTTTGCCTGGTGAGTCCCTAATCTCTGTTATCAAGATAGGATTATCTCCTGAGTACCACACTTATAATGCCACCTGTCTGTGCAACAGCTCCACCTGAATGTCACACAAGCACTTCAAACTCAATGTGGCTGAAACCAAAGCCATCATCTTTCATTCCTGATCCTTCCCACTACTTAGAATTGATCAGGCTTGCCTTTGGGACATATTTTTTGTCTACCACTGATCTTTATTGCATGCACTTTTTTAAAAAATGTATCTATCCTATTTATTAATCTATAAGTCCTCTGGGGGAAAGAGCTCTGACTTACTCACTTTTGTATCCTTAGCACCTTGCAAATACCATAATTATTTGGGAATTATAAATGCATGAATGGAGCAAGATGAGGTCTGCTGAATAGCTGTACCTTTTTTGCACTAAAAGGAAGCATATTAGATCAGAGTACTAAACCATGGTTGAAGGTGCTCCCCGGCATACTGCTCAGTGAAATATCTTTTATTTCTCCTGGCAGCTATCAAAACACTGTCATGTGCTCCAGTATTCTGTCTCCCAGGAAAAGCACAGGAATGCAATCCCAGGAGAGCATATAAGGAAAGAAAAGAGCCCATAAGAGCACAGCTGGGAGGAATGAGTCCATGGACAAAGGAAATACCGTGCCATGCTCCAGGGAGGAGGACTAGGCTTTTCTTCTATTTTGTTTCTTATCATTCAGCAGACTGAAAACATTCGGTCTGTCATAACGGATAGCAGCCTTGAAAAATGTGAGAAGATTTCAACATTAAGCCTTACAAATCATAAAACTCTCAAAGGACATAAATTTAGCTGGAAAGATAAAATTCAGAGAGGTTGGTTAGCATCAGGACTTCCAGCCTTCAAAAGCACCTAGACGCCAGTGCTCCAGGGCTCTCTGGAGTGTCACGCCTATAGTAAAGGAATTAGAAAGAAGATGCTAAAATAAAAAAATATTTAGAAAAGATAAAAGGGAACCTCAACTGGTCTAAAAAAGTCAAAAGAGAGTCCAGCCAGAGAAAGTAAAACTTGAGCTAAGCTTCAAAAATCAACATTTGAGCTAGATATTGTGAGCAAACAGAAGAGCTTGAAAGTAATACATAAGGTGGTAGATCTAACATCTCATTTGGGGAAACTATGACAGGTTAGTCAGGACTTCAACATAATGTAGGTGTGTGGGAGGTGGGAGGAAGAAGCATAAAGCACTTTGCACGTTGGGTTTCGTAATGTGACATAAGTGGTAGGTGAGGAGCTGCGGAAGGATTTTGAGTAAGTAAGTAGCATGATCAGATTCATAGTTTAGAAAAATATTTCCAGAGCCAACACATATGATGCATTTGAGAGGAATATTCCTGGAAGACCATGGCAATAACCAAACAAGAAACCAAGCCAGAGGAAGAAGGCAAAGGAACTGATTCAATAGCAATCCAGGAAGTTGACTCATAGAATTGTGGAATAAACAAGAAGGGTCTATGATGATTCCCAGGCTTCTAGTCTTACTCAGTGATATTCCCCAGGTATGTACTATGTCCTACACTTTGTTAATACAACATAAACAAGACACAGCCTCAAGGAGCTCACAGTCAAAAGGGGGTTACAAACAAGTAAACAGAGTCAGGAAAACTATGCAGTGGAAATTCTAGCCCAGACATAGCATTCATTAATATATGTATTTCTGAGAGAAATAGCATTTCTACTGAGATTTTAATGACAAGAAAATACGAGCTAGATAAAATGAACTAGGGAAATATTCCTGGAGGTAGACTAGCATGTGTAAGAGCATTGAGGTAAGAAAGTAAAACTTATTTGTTTGGAAAACTGCATGAAAGACTAGGTAACATCATACGCCAAGAGAGGGAAGATAGGAAGATAAGGAGGCTTGGTGGTGTCAAGCCTAAATTCTTGCATGCTGAGACGGAGATGTCCATGGGATGTCTGGATGGAGAGATTGAGTTCTGGAGTTATCACCCTTGTTTGGGTTGGCTGGAGAAATAGATTTGAGAGACAAGACAGCAGATAAAACTGTGAGGCTGCTTAACATTTCCCAGAAAAAGAGCAGAAAATGAGAAGACAGGGGGTGAAGGACAGACTCACAAGGGCACACAACCATATTTAAGGGAGAGATGGAGGGAAAAAATGTCAGATGACACAGAATCAGGAGGAGAAAGGGAGGTAAAGCGAAATCCAGAAACCAGGCATTTCAAGGAAAGGGTATTCATAAGGCCGTGATGGCGAACCTATGACACGTATGTCAGCAATGACATGCGTAGCCATTTTCGATGACACGCAGCTGCATACCAGAGAAGTATGGGGCCTCATGCCGAGAAGTATGTTTCATCCTCGGCTCCTATACAGCCAGGTACAGGAGCCAAGGATAAAACTTTTGCTATAGTGTACCAAGGTTCCCCAAACTTTTTACACAGGGGGCCAGTTCACTGTCCCTCAGACTGTTGGAGAGCTGGACTATAAAAAAACTATGAACAAATCCCTATGCACACTGCACATATCTTATTTTAAAGTAAAAAAACAAAATGGGAACAAATACAATATTTAAAATAAAGAACAAGTAAATTTAAATCAACAAACTGACCAGTATTTCAATGAAAACTGTGGGTGCAGATGCATCCTGTGCTCCTCTCACTGACCACCAATGAAAGAGGTGCCCCTTCCGGAAGTGCAGCAGGGGCCGGATAAATGGCCTCAGGGGGCCGCATGTGGCCCGCGGGCCATAGTTTGGGACCCCTGGTGTAGACACTCTGTGCCGGAGGTCTGTAGGCCAAAACAACAGAACTCCAGCACAGAGCATCTAGTTCTGGAACTTCTGGTGAGGCTGTTTTTCTCAAAGTGACACATCACCCAAATTATGCTCAGTTTTTGGTGAATTTTGACACACCAAGCTCAAAAGATTGCCCATCACTGTAATAAGGTGACTATAAAGCCAGTAGGCACAGCTACCATCACAACCGCCTGACCTATGCAGGTTCGCATTTGATTCGGACAGTCGGTAATGAAACAACGGAGCCAAGAACTGGTGAGCCATCAGCTTTAATCCTAGCTTGCACCCAGAGGGCAAGTAAAAACACACTGGGCTTCAAAACCCACTCATTCAGTGCTCACAAAGCTACTGACTTATCCGAGTTTCCTAGCATCAAAGGTTTCTAGCTCACCAGTCTTATTCACCTCTGTTCCCCATCTCCTTCTTTCTACACAAACTGGCTTCTCCCTCAGCACTCCACCATCTTGGCTGCTTCTCCTCGCCTCCTCCACATGGCTTTACTCTGCTCTCCTTTTTAATGCTAATCTCAGAAACCGAGAGCGAGCAAGCTCCCAGTCTTCTCCACTTTATAGTATAGAAATCCAAACCTTTAAGCCAATCTACAAATAATAACGTCCCTGATACAAAGCCACTTATCTGAGGCACAATGGGATTCTTCATGAGAGTGCACCACCCTACATCATGCAATCAGTCAAGGTTTTGGGGAAAAGCTTAGTCTTAAAACTAAACCTTTGGCTATAATGACCCTGCCTGCTTACAGCCTGTCCTCCACACACAATAATATAATTACACCCATCCCAAGGATAAGGGCAACTAATATCACCTGGGTGATGGGCTTCCACATGGGCAGCACCATCTTTAACAAAGTGAGCATAATATATTTTATTTGCCCAACAATGACATATTTGTATTTGACATGACGATTCGTCAGGGATCAGTACAGTGCAGTGAGACGCAATTATGAGATGCATGCGCTCCACACAGGAGACCTTGAAAGAGCACATGATGTACCAAGCGAGCAAATGGCTTTGTGTACTACTTAGTGAAACATGACACAGCACATACACATTGTAGATTCACGATTCTCTCTCAGTGAATATTCCATCGTAGACAGGTAAGCACAATTCATGTTTTATTAATTCATTATCTATTTAATAATTTCCAAATACGTATAATTTTATTTACAAGTATTATTTTTCTGAAATTCGAGTTTTTAAATTGTTGGGCAGATAAAATATATTATGCTCACTTTGTTAAAGATGGCGCTGCCCACATGGAAGCTCTTTGATATTAATGTGTGTTGGGGGCGAGCTGTGGGCAGGCAGGATCCTTGTAACCTGGAGCTTGGTTTTAGGACTGAGCCTTTCCCACCCTTTTTGATGTAGGGTGGTGCACTCTCATGAGAAATCCCATTATGCCTCAGATAAGTGACTTTGTATCAGAGACTTCCTTGTTTATATATTGGATTAAAGGTTTTGAATCTACACTATAAAGTGGGGTAGACCAGGAGCTTGCTCTCTCTTGGTTTCTGAGGTTATCATTAGAATGGAGAGCAGAGAAAGGCCATGTGGAGGACATCAGGAGAAGCAGCACTTTCACAGTGCTGAAGGAGAAGCCAGTTTGTGCAGAAAGAAGGAGATGGGAAACAGAGGTGAATAAGGCTGGTGAGCTAGAAACCTTTGATTCTAGGAAACTCAGATAAGTCAGTAGCTTTGTGAGCTCTGAATGAGAGGGTTTTGGAGTCCAGTGTGTGTTTTTACTTCCCTTCTGGGTGCAAGCTAGGATTAAAGGCAATGGCCCACCAGTTCTTGGCTCCGTTGTTTCATTACCAACTGTCCGAATCAAATGTGAACCTGCATGGGCCAGGTGACTGCGATGGTCGCCGTGGCTACTGGATTTACAAAAGTGAAAATCGAACTGTTGGGCAGATAAAATACATTATGCTCACTTTGTTAAAGATGGCGCTGCCCACTTGGAAGTTTGTTCATATTAATGTGTGTTCTGGGACAGGATGAGGGCAGGTTGGGTCGTTATAGCCTATGGCTTAGTTTTAAGAGTAAGCTTTTCCCCACACCCTTGACTGATTGGATAATGTAGGGTGGTGCACTCTCATAAGGAATCCTCCCAGTATGTCTCAGATAAGTGGCTTTGTATCAGAGACTTTGTTTGTATAATTGGATTAAAGGTTTTGAATCTACGTTATAAAGTGAGGTAGACTGAGAGCTTACTCTCTCGGTTCCTGAGGTTAGTATTAGAAAGGAGAGCAAATATGAAGGCCACATTGAGGAGAGGAGGCAGCCAAGATGATAAAGTGCTGAGAGAGAAGCCAGTTTGAGCAGAGTTTGTGTAGAGAGGAGATGAGAAACAGAGGTGAATAAGTCTGGTGAGCTAGAAACCTTTTGATTCTAGGAAACTTGGATAAGTCAGTAGCTTTGTGAGCACTGAATGAGTGGGTTTTTGAGCCCAGTGTGTGTTTTTGCTTGCCCGCAAGGTGCAAGCTAGAATTAAAGCTGATGGCTCACCAGTTCTTGGCTCCGTTGTTTCATTACCGACTGTCCGAATCTAATGCGAACCTGCACTGGCCAGGCAGCTGTGATCCAGGCCTTGGCTACTGGCTTTACACTAACCTCAAACCATATCTATTAATAATGCATTTTGATTAAATAGTTGAATAAAACAGACGTTTTTAAATTAGAAAATGATAAATACACCTGAATATCACTAGAAATTAGTGGTTTTGTTTGATACTTAGTTTTACTAAATGCGTACTTTTTTTTACAATTATTATTAAAAATTAATAGGCATGTAATCATAATTACAATATAAAATATTACAAATGTTTTTATTTTATTATGCATTTATCGTATTATAGTGTATTATAGTTGCAATGAATAAAATGCTTTTATTTATGATATTGTTTTCTTCAATTTATGTTTGTCCTCCTTTTCATTGTAAAAAAGTTGGTCACTTAGTATTCAACATCACCAGATGTAGCTAAGAGCTCTAGTAAAATACCACCTAGTAAAATACCTGTTGGACTTGGCATCTACAAGGTTGTCAGTAACTTTGTTGAGCACTTTCAGTGGGAGGCAGAGGGGCCAAGTTAGAAGGAGTGGATGGCTGCTGAGCAGTTGAAATGGTGAGTCTAGGTTATGGTTTCAATAGTTTGGTTATGAAGGGGCAAAGAGATAGATGGTGGTGGGGGAGGATCACTGCATGGGGTAGGAAAAACATTGGTTAAATTTTTGTAAAGGAAGGAGACACATAAATTTATCAGCTGAAAGAAATGTGTCAAGGAAGAGGGAAAGTAAAAGAAATGTTACAAGGACCTGGAGGAGCAAAGAGGGATAAGATACACATTTTATAGAGGATTAACTTTGACTTTCCAAACAGATAACTATCCTACAGAGTTCAAAGGGAGAGTTGAAGAATGGTTTAAAGAAGCAGATAAAGTGGTAGATGGAGTTTCAAAGAGTTGAGGGAATGACTAATTTGATAATAAGGCCATCTTCTCACAGAAGGCATGAGACCTAAAGGCATAGAGGTACTCTTACCCACCAGTGTCACCTTCTCCTACTCCCCTCTCACATTCTTAACTCCGCCATTGCCAGAAGGACCATTTTTTAGTCTTGTCAACATTCCAATCATGTTTGTTAGCATTCTGAGAATTGTCAAGTGTCAGCTTACCTGGAACACTACAAATAAAGAAAGTTAATTTACAAATAAATTTAAAATAATCTATAATGCTCCCAGAAGCTTATATTAATTTCTTTGACATGTATCATTTAATAGAATAAATAAAGAAATATTTACACAGAAAAGACATAGGAAATATTTTTCCACTAGATATTAGAAAGATTTGTATTTTATGCATGATAGCTACATTTCAAAGCTATAGAAGTTATCATGATTATGTGCAAATGACTATCTTCAACTCAAAACTTCATGGACTGAAGGGTCTGATGAATAAAAAGTGCTCTTCTCCAGAATAAAACAGTTCTATAATTTCAATTTTAGTTATTGTGGGTTTGAATACATAATAATAAATAGTCTATCAGTCAGTCTTATTCAATGATATAACTTGTATGAATCATGATGCACACTACCTAATTTTTAAAATGTAATTTAAACATTGTTCTGAAGACACATTGTCATAACAATTGGGTTTTCTTTTTTTGTATTTGTTTTCAAGATCCAGCATTTGTTCCCCCAACATGAGTAATCTCTTGGCTCACTTCCAGTTGGCTGGAAATTCAAATGATGCTTCTGAAGTTTTGACACTGTGTCTAGTATAATTAAATTTATTTTATATAAATATCTCAAATACAAAATTGAGAAAAGGAAGCTTATCATGTCTAGGTTGCTGGCATTCCAGAAGCTTGAACTAAATTACAAGTGACCAAGGCCAATGATAGAAACAATCTACCCCCAAAACAAGGAATTTCAAAAGAAACAAGCATATTAAAAATTATACATTTTTACCAGGTTTACAGTACCTCCTCTTTGTAAAAGAGACATAATCATTAATTTTTATGACATTTACTGTAAATTTAATTTGCTGATGTTGGTCACAGTTATAGTGGATAATAACAGACTTTTATGTGAAGCACAATCAAAAATTAAAAGTCAGAAATTGAAGGACATTCATTTATAGCAAAGCAAATCAGTGTTAAAGTGATTAAAATAAGATTAAGTTCAGCAAAGAGTGATAGCAAAATTAATAGTGGTTCAGACAAGATAGAAGTTAATTTCTCACTCAAACAAAATGTAAAAATGAGTTACTCAGTACTGGTTTATCAGCTCCATGATGATCAGATCCTTAATTCCTTGTGTTCCATTGTTCCACCACCTTCAACATGTGGCTTTTACCTCACAGTCCCAGATGGCTGCTTAAACCTCCACCCATGAGGTCCATATTCCAGCCAAAGGAAAAAAAGAAGGGAGCAGAAGCATATGCCATCTCTTGTACAATAAAATACATAACAAAATTTTACTATTTTAACCATCTTCTTTGTACAGTTCAGTGGCATTAAATACATTTATATTGTTCTACAACCATCACCACCATCTGTTAACATAACTTTTTCAAATTTCAAACTGAAACTCTATACCCATTAAACAATAACTCCCCATACCACACACCCCCACCCCTTAGCCCTTGGAAACCACCAATTCTACTTCTTGTCTCTGAATTTGACCCCTCTAGGTACCTCATATAATTGGAATCATACACTAATTTGCTTCTGTGACTGGCTTATTTCACTTAGCAAAATGTCATCATGGTTTATTTTTGTATCAGAATTTCCTTCCTCTTTAAATTTGAATAATATTCCATGTTTATATATATGCCATATTTTGTATACCCATTCATCTGTCAGTCTTCACTTGGTTTGCTTCTACCTTTTGGCTATTGTGAATAATGTTGCTAGAAACATGTGTGCAGAAATATGTATTTGAGTTCCTGCTTTTAATTCTTTTGGAGATTTCACATATATTTGAAAAAGAGCCATTTGTTCCAATGTGATGGTGAGTCAGAACAGCCTCACTCACTGCCCAGGAAGAACTCTGTTTGGGGCGACTATTAGAACTCACTAAGGCAGAAAAGAGCAGCTGGCTGGACCAACCCACATTGGTGACAGAACAGACACAGGAAAGAAAACCACAAGAGGGGAAGACAATGCTAAGAGTCACATACAAGTTGAAAGCTAGTTCATCAGCACTTTTAAGATACTTATTAAAACTGCCCCCCAACAGAAGGGGAGACTGCAATGGGCCTGGAATCCCTGGAATTACAGACAAGAGAGCCAGAAACATGCCTTCTGATGCACATACATCTATCTCCCCCTGTGTGGCCCAGGGATGCAGGATCTCATAAGCATGTGATCCCTGGGAGAGGGAGATGAGACAGAAGAGAAATAATCAACTTACATTCAGATAAAGCTACTTTAGAGGGAGATGAGGCACAGGAGAAATAATCAACTTACATTCTGATAAAGCTACTTTGGAGACCAAGATACTAGTTTTACTTATTTTCAAATATTCAAACCATGTTTTAGAATGTTTCACTATGAGAACACATGATTGATCTTGAGGATTCCATTCCTTTCACAAATCAGAGATGTCTGGGTAGAAAGGAATTCGTGAGTTTTTGCATCTCACTGGCCACAACGTTTAGGTCAGTTATCAACAACAAAGTATCTTCTATAAATTTAAACCAGCAATAATATATAAACGATCTGGAAACAGAAAACCTGGTGGCAGAATACCCTCAGTTTCTTTGGCACAATGAAGCTAGACTTAGCATCTGTGCAGACTGTTCCTACACCCTTTTCATAGATGGCTTGTGAAACCAACACTCACACTCACGAGAGAGCCTTAGGAGAAGCCAGACTTCACACCTCCGCCTTCAAAGTTGTAACATAAGGGAGAATATCTGAAGTCATATCATCTTTAAGATGCTTTGTGGAGTGAGATGAGATGCCAGTTCTGGAGTGCCCAACGTCTGCCAAAGGGCTCTGCCTGGGGTCGTGTGTGTTCAGGAAAGAAAATGCCCTCCGTCATTCAGGTCTGCAGCCCTTGCAACAAACTGTATAAAGGCAACAATAGAGAGGAAACATTATCCTCCGGCTCTGTAAATAAACAAAGAGCTTGCATCCCCGGAGACTCATCCTACTTCAGAAACACTTTTTAAATGCAGACCACATTGTCTTGAGGAAAAAGAAAAAGAAACTGTGATACCATGATGCCACCATATGTCTGGCATAAGAGACCATAAGACTGAATGAAAGCAGCGTGACTCAGGGACCAGGACCCCATTTTGGATATATGATCAATCTGCTCTTCATTTTAACACAGCAAAGTGCTCCTGTTCTTAATAAAATGCTTTGAAATTCTGACACAGGAAACACAAAACATTATCATTGTTAAAATCCATAGAGTTCTTAGTGACTCACTAGAGATCTCAGCTAAACCATAGCAGAGAAAATGCAATAGACTCCTCAGCTTATTTAAAACAAGCACATGACAATGTCTGGACTCAATGAAAAATGGCCTTGCTTATACACAGCTTTACTGGTCACAACATAAACCTCTCCTGCAGTTACCTGAATGCAATGTCTCTCCTGAGCGGGCGCCCAAGCCCCAGACGAGGTCAAGTATACTCTGTCTCAGGAGACCTTTGCTCGCAACACCTTTTTAACAGCAACACTTTAGAAATAAATGATGTGGGCACCAAAAGGTTCTTAATGGACTGGTTGCAATCACCACAATACATGCTGTTTAAGGAGCTGTGTTCCATACTTGTGCAAATCATTTCTGTAAATGTGTGGGTTTATTGATCTGAATAAACCATCCCTTGATGTAAAGAAGGTAAGATCTTTGTTAGTCATCTAAGATTTCAATAACAGAAAGCCATTCTGAAGAATTTGTTTCTTTTGGACCTGTTGCTTTTTGCTTTGTTTGTTCATTTGTTTGTTTGGTTTTGTTTTAGCTCTGAGTCCTTAACACCTCTAACTGAATGCTTAACACCATTTAGGGAAAAGGCCTCAACCTTTATTTACTTCTTTTTCATAGCACCTAATATAATGCTTGGTATGTAATAGGCATGTTAAGATTCATTATACTCCCAAATCCAACCATTTATTTTATATTCAGTATAGGACACTGAACACTAACCGTAAGGTATTTTCCCCCGCCGAGGAAAAAAGGACTTAGCCACCAAGTGTGGAACAGCAAAAGCTTTATTTAGTAGAGCATTTCCCAGACAAGTTTCTCTGGTCCACAAGAAGGGAAAGGAGGGTCAGATAAGTCACGTGGATTCTTCTGCTGAGGGGGGGTAATTTATAGGGTCAGTAGGGTGATGGTGAGTTGATATGACGTGGCAAAATTTCTTTGGCTGACAGACAGTCATTCTTTTTCAAAGGGTTTCTGGGAAGTTTCTTTTGGCGCACATGGGTGTGGGCAGTTCCAGCCAAAGTTCCTGGTCTGGTTCCTCACGTGACCTTCCTCCATTGCCAACCGACCTCACACTAACACAATAGAAACAAAAATTAAGAAGAATGACTAGAAAGGATCTGTGGCGAAGTTTAAAAGGTTCATTTGAAGCTGATCCAAGTTAAATACAGTACAGTTTTCACTGAACCATAATAATTATTGGAAAATATAAAAGGGGGCTCTGTGTAGAATTATCTTTGCTTTTTTATTCTAAACAGTGTGCTGCTATCCAATGGATAGTTAATAGATAATTTCTGGATAAACTTATTTTGTCAGAGTCAGTCAAAATATAAATTCCAAATTCAAGGGAATCCTTTTACACTATGAAATATTGCAAATGTGGGATACCACTTAATATATCTCTACCCTATCAAGAAAAATCAGAGATACCCAGCATGAAATAAAATACCTTCCCTTTTATCTAGCTTATATCTTAATGTTCACACCTGAAATTGACAGAACAAGATAAAAAGGAGAGATCTACCCCTTTTCTAAATTATTTTAGTTTATTTTTATGGCTGCTTTTATTATTTTTTGTTTTAATCATGGTTATCCATCAGCAAAAGTACTTAATTATATACTTATACCTACTTTGTATGTTTTAATACTATGTACTTTAATGTCAACATAGGTTGGCATGTCACTAGACAGTACTAGGTGGCTTGGGTGTTTAAAAATTAGGCAGTAATAGCAATAAGCTATTAAACAATGTTTTCATAACTGTCATAGTTTTTATTACATATTTGTTATTTTTATTATATGCTTTATAATTAAAACTTAATTCCATACAAATAAACCCTGAAATGCACCAAAATAATCCTGTATGTTTTACTAAGTCCATATCTTTCATAATGTGAATGTTGTGACTTTAAGTATAAACTGTATTCAGAAGCTTATATGATGTATGCAGTAAATTTCCTGGTTAGAGAAAAGGGACATGATGGGACAGAAGTTTGTTGGTTCTCTGGATATAATACAAAAGAAGTTAACTTAGTGGCAAATGGTTTCCTATAGTGATGCGAGGTTGAGACCATTGTTGCTTATGAATTTCAGCTGCTAATTAATCAATTAGTCAAAAGAGGGAACAATCCACATGACTACTTGCTTTCTGTAGTAGGTTTTAATAAGTCCCCAATAATTTAAGTGTTACAAACACTATAATAAACTGAACTGATTTATTTGCTTTCAAGCATAAAAGTCCTTTACCTGATCTATCAAATTCTAACTATTTTTACATTTTCGGTCAAAGAACAATCATTATACTTAATATTAACTCTATAAACTTGAGTATCAACTTATAAACATTGAAAGTTTAACTACATTTAGGTAAAAGAGAAGAAAAAAATCTGTCCTGTTCAGATATGTAGCTTGGTTGGTTAGACCATTGTCCCAATAGCTAAGCTTGCTGGTTTGATCCCCAGTTAGGGCACATACAAAAAAGGATTGATGCTTCTGTCTCTCTGTCTCCCTTTCTCTCTCTCTCAAATAAATAAAGTTTAAAAAAAAGAGACAAATCAATTGTTATTAGTTTTTTTTAATAATCACCTAATATCAAAAGTTCAAATAATCATACATAGAAGTAATCTTTATTAGTTATTTTATTAGAATCACCTAACACCAAAAATTAAAATAATCACAGACAGAAGTAAACACCCAGTTTGTTAAACAATTTCTTAAATTATTTTAAAGTCATGTTCAAATTCCAACTTCTAGATGCATCAGAGAGAACATATGCAAATGTACCCAGTTTGGCATTTGTGGCAGAAAAATCCCTTAGCTGAGGATTTCGTTGGCTGCTCAGATAAGAAAGTCATTTTGGTTTTGCTTAAAAATTAACACATCCTCTCACTGACATTTAAGATCAGTAATTGGCTGTGAAGTGCTCAGTGATGCTTTTAGGTGAACTATGGTATAATATATATTATGAATATATAGTCCACATATAAAATGATAATGGTTTATATTTATAGCCATTATAATTATATATGTTATATATAAATACTATATACATATGTCATCAAGTCAAACATGTAGTTCCTATGTTATTACATCATCCTGTTGCTACATACCTTTCTGTACCTTGATATTATGTTGTATATAAAACTATACTATTGAGTAGTATCCTATATAATATCCTATTGAATACCATTTCTCTCTCTTAAACAAATTGTGGGATAGTAAAATTTGAATCAAACACCTTTTGCAAATCCTAACACCACTAGTAGCTAGAGATTAAAAGGAAAGGATACAAGTCCCAAGAAAGCTCTCACACCAGATTTCACTATATTTTTATTGTTTATATAATTCTATCACATTTTTATAACATCTCTGTTATACATCCAGCTAAATTTTAATTATAAATTGTAAATGTAAAAAGAATAAAGAAAGAGAAAAGTTTGGGAGAAGAAACCACAGAATCTTAACATACCTAAAATATATACATCTCTGTGTAAAATGTTTTCATTTTTATTAGTGAATTAAATTCTGATTGAGGAACAGTTAAAAGCAATCATTGATCCAAAAAGGAAATGAAGGAAAGAAGCAATGGCTGGAACATTTATTGTATTATCTTTTTCCTGTTTATCTTCAAATTTTATCCCTATTATTTACCTCCCAAACATTTAGAAACAAGAAACAAAACCAACAACTCTAATTCATCATCAATTCTTTCCACATCTATCCCAAAAAATATGCCTCAGTTAAAGAATGATTAGTTTTTGTTTTAATGTATTAGTATTATAAATGTTCACTGGGAATCACATCAGTTTCTGAAATGCTCTACTTTTATATGATGCTTATCCTGTTCTTTCTTGCTCAAATCTGAAAAACCTCATCACGAGAAACAGGTTACTGTCTCCTTAATTGGAGAATGCTGGCAACTGTCAAAGTTGTAAGAAGTTTTTATTGAATACAAAATAATGAGTGATATAGCAATATTTGATTACCCTGTCTATAATTTCCTCTGAACATAGAAAAAATATATACACTGAAACTCTCTTTAAATTTATACTGATATTTAGGTTCAACAATTCAAAGAAAACTATATGTACAAATATGTACATACATATTTATATCTATCTATTATATATATATATACATATATATATATCTACTTACTTAAAGGGTTCTACTTCAGTATAATACATTATGTGTCGAATATACTTTTAGAGATAAGATCAGATTGTTCTTAAAATATATTTTTTGTTAAAGAATATTATTAAGAGTTCAATGAGGGCTAAACTCAAGTAATACATTTATATAAAATTTATTTAATGGACTTGTGATACTCCTATTCCTTCACATTACTCACCTCTATCTAAAACAGTAGTTCTGTTTCTCACATAATGGTAGTTTTCCTTTTTAACAAGAAAGAGGGAAAGTTAATGAGAAATTGCAGGGGCTTTTTTTTTCTGAAAAAAATTACAATACTAGAAGGAATGTGTAAAAATTATTGGGTCTAGTCAAAATACAGTTGTAGCTTCCAGTGTTTAAATTATTTCATATTTTAAAAATCTCTAAAATTTTACCTACAACAAAGTTTTGAAGAAGTTTTCAAAGAACTTACATCTTTCAAAGAATGCTATCACCTATAATTCTAACAGCAGTTCTCACACACAAAAAAGAACCATACAGGTCAATCACTTATTTGAATATACTTTAGATGTTAATACTTAAGTAAACAATAAACATATCATACTTTCTTCCAAACAAACCACTCGCTCATTCAGCACACACAAAAGAGATTGTGTAAGTATAACTTACTTGCAACATATATTATTATAATTTTGTGAAAGCATAATGGCACTATACATGAACAGTGGTAAAATATTTGTATCTATTTTTATCTTGTATTTGCATTGCTATAAAACAATCTGAAATTCTCTAAAATATTTACATTAAGAACAAATGAAATTAAGGGCATGGTTAAATAAATTATGGTACATGCATAGAAAAAATATTACTAAGTGATTACAATCATGCCTGAAGTTTTCTTTAAAGTGTTATTGATGTATAACATACATATAAAACTTAATAGCTGGATGAATTTTTTGCAAGATAAACACACATGTGTCCCCAGGCCCTAACGAAGAAACATAATATTAACTTTATTTCAATATGTAAAATGTTTAAAAGCCTAAGTTCTAGAATTGTCGTCATCAGACCAGCAGCATAACTTCACAGAGAAACTTGTTAGATTCTCTAACTTGCAAATTCTCCAGTTCCACCCCAGACTTTCCCAATTAGAAGCTCAGAAATAATGAGACCCAGCTATTTGCATTTTATCAAAGCCTATAGGTGAATCTGAAGCACACTAAAATTTAAGAACACTCAACTAGGGAAATGTATTTTGTTATATTATTTTAATGATATAAAATTAGCATAGAACACAAGAACAGAAATAAATATGACAAATGGTGATACTACATCATGATTGCTAGACAGTAAACTTATAGGTGATTTTTATTTTCTTCTTTATACATTTATGAATTATCTAGATTTTCTGCAATGATTATAATACTTTTGGTATATTTTTGAGCACATTTATTTTGGTCTTTTAATATTATCAGCTAAACCAGAACAGCTACCTATGATGGCACTGTACAGTCAGCTTGTCTGTGCTCATTGACATAGCAACTTCCTTCTGCATACCAACATGTACATGTAGGGTATGCAAGTGAGAAAACACATCTCTTACTATTCTTCAAATATTTGAGACAATAAACATAAAGTACCAACTGAACACATGGAAGGAGGCACAGATGGAAAATAAATATTGCTCTACAATGAACACAGGAGGTAATCTTGAAAGGCAAGTTAGTCCTCAAAAATTTCAAATTTACTAAGCCCTTTTATAAAAAAAAAACATAACCTTTTAGAAAGAAGTTTTAATTCCATCTCTTCCCCAAAAGCTAAAATATATAGTTCTTTATCACAGCCAAAAGGATCTTCGATGAGGATAGTTGAAAAGAGCAACTCAAGAGCTGCAAAACGCGGACCCTAACTGATGATAGCAAAGCAATTATAGAGTCTGCTATCAGTGCTAAGCCCATATCCCTCAGTCCTTATTGCTTCAGAAGGCAGGACTTTCAAGAACAGTGTTGGACACTCTGTCTGAAGTCTTTTCCTGAAGGCTGCTCTGTTCTAAGATAGCAATCAGAGGTGTCAACGACTTAGCATTCTGAGGAGCAGCCCTCAACCAATGACTGGCAGTGTGTGTATAAATACAACTCCTTTGACCCTCTAGTCAGGTTATTCTTTTAAGGAAGGAAAAAGATTTTTCCTCTACCCTTATAGGTTCTTGGAAGAAACCTTTCTGCAATAAAAGACATTAACAGAAGAAAAATAAGCAGAAGTTTAATAAAATGTATACCTCCTAAATACCTGGGAGATACTCAAAAACACAATAATTCTTGAAAATGGCCAAGTCAAAACCTTAAATGCCATCTATACATAAAAAAAGATGTTAGGGGCCTGACCAGGCGGTGGCGTAGTGCATAGAGTGTTGGACTGGGATGAGGAAGACCAGGTTTGAGACCCCGAGCTCGCCAGCTTGAGCGCGGGCCCATCTGGCTTGAGCTAAAGCTCACCAGCTTGGACCCAAGGTCGCTGGCTCCAGCAAGGATTTGCTCAGTCTGCTGAAGGCTCACGGTCTAGGCACATGTGAGAAAGCAATCAATGAACAACTAAGGTGTCGCAACGACAACGAAAAACTAATGATTGATGCTTCTCACCTCTCTCCATTCCTGTCTGTCTGTCCCTATATATCCGTCTCTCTGACTGTCTCTCTGGCCCTGTAAAAAAAAAAGATGTTGGGGAGGAGAGGGAGCCAGTTATGAAAGTTTACCTGGCAAAACCCAAGTATGTTGTTATGCAGATTTAATTCACTGCCTTCTCTATTGATAAGTTTCTAGAGATTTAATCATACTTCTCCTGGTACAGCAAGGGAAATACAATTTCAAGTGGAGATTTCTCTTATAAATGTAAATGTTTCTTAAAAAGGGTAACTTCTACTACTCATATTCAGTTTTTTCTATGCTAGTTTCTTAAAAATAATACTTATGCCAAAGAAGCATAGTGTGGGATGGCAAATCCTGCTCCCCTTCATTCTGAAGCCGCGTCTGAACAATTTCTAGCTCCTCACACACCGTGTTAATACGTATATTGTATAGGTTACCTGCCTTTCTCATATCACTTTCCTATTTCATTTTTGGTGGTCCTTGTACCTCCCAAATAAATGACTTTCACTTGAAACTTTGTCTCAGTGTCTGTCTCTTGGGCAATGTGCACAAGGAGAGTGTTAACCTGCTGAATAACATAGAAAATGCTATGGGTACTGTTTACATTAAGTTTAATAAAATGCATTTGTGTAAACATCAGGAATTACATTTATTATTATAATTATAATTATCAACCTAAGTTAACCTTGCTAATTAGAAATTATTTCTTGAAGATTCGAGCAGTCCTCAGTTTTCTTATAAAGATTTGAACCATACTCATATAGTGAAAAATGCATATCTATTGTTAAATAAATTATGTAACAATGGGTATTACATGATTGTTTTTATAGTAAGAATAATAGACATTGCGATAGAGCTAGACCAAATCCTGTTTGCCTTTATTAACCATTTGGATGCAGGATTGAGAGTACTTTCTAGGGTCTTGGCAAGGAGTATTGAACAAAGAAGGAGCATTTGATAAGCTCAGGCAAGTGAATATTTAACAATCTTTAGAAGAATTTTGATACTTTAATAATCAGTAAGGCAATAAATACCAACAATACTGGTGATACCAACTGGATATTAATATATTCAGAGAAGCATTGATTATATATAAAATGTCTTCTTTCTGTAAGACAATTTAATATTATTTCCAATGGGATCTATATAGCATAGAAAATAATTGCCAGAGGCTCTCTTTTCTTGGGAATCAAGTTTTCAAAGAAAATAAACATGGAGAACATAGGTTATTCTAAAATATAACACAAAAATACTTTTGCTCCAGCAACATGACTATCAACAATGATTAAGTCCTCATGATGATGGGAGTGCAACTCTTCAACATAAATGAATGTAAAAGGCCTATTGAAATAGAAAGCCTCTTGATGGAACCCCTCCTTATTTATACTGTTATAAACACATGAGAAATACACCGTGTTGAGTGATGAATAAAAAGGAGCACAAAAATACTGAGTTGCTAAAGAAAGTTTGTAATCTCCAAGTACCACAACGGAATTCAGAGGCTAATAGTACATTGAAGCTGAAATACAATGTGAGTGGCCATTGTTACCAAAATGATTCACTATAAATGTGGGCAATTAACCAAAGTGTGAAATTGAAAAATGAGACCGCGTGGAAAACTGTTCCTACCAGAGTTGTACAGAAAAGAAAAAATAAATGAAGGAAAAAGAAACAGCAAACTCTGGTTTGAAAAATTCAGGATCTGCAGTTTCTAACAATATTTTATAAGTCTCACGAAACAGTTTCTTATCTAGAGAGACAGAAAAATAATTAAATGAACTCTTCCTGAACTTACGCAAACAGATAACAAATAAAATGATTTCTGTATTCGATTTTAACACAAGCTATTTAAAAAGAATTATTTCTGCATCTGGAAAAGGTAACCTCTCTTAAGAAGGCTTTCCCTCCAGTCTCTCCCAATATACACAATGAGAGTTTAGGTTTCAGTTAACAAAGCAGCACTATCTCATCATCACAACAGTGCAAAATTAGCAACTTTTCCTTGTTTTGATTGTAAACTATACGTTTGAATTTTTCCCCATTTGACTACAGAAACACAGTATTGGCTGAACCCTATTCTTGTGCTATAACATTGATATCATTAATTCATGTATGGTTTGCTTTTATTTGGTTAGTTACTTAATTAGTGTTTTCTGAAGAATGTATTTTAAATCATAAAATTTGCGCAAAACTTATTTAAATTCTGTTCAGGCAAAAATTTGCATTTGTAGCTCCTGCATTTGTGTACTTGTTGAGGACAATCTCGTTTGATACTCCAGCAGTAGTATGCTCATCACTAACAGCTCCAAGACTTTCGGGAAACTTATCAAAGTGACTGTTCAGGAAGTGAATCTGAACACTCATGTTATATTCTATCTTGTGGAAAGCCAAAAGCATCCTTTGAACCAAAAGTTCATAGTTTTCTGCTTTTTTGTTGCCAAGGAAGTTCTTTGTAACTGCCACAAAAGACTGCTATGCTGCTTTCTCATCTATATTCATTTTCCTGGCAAATTCTTCATCACATATGAGGGTTCAAATTTGAGGTCCATTGAATATACCTGCTTTTATCTTCTCAAAAGACAAGGCAGGAAAAGCAGAAATAATATGTTGAAAGCATTCACTTTCTCTATTCAAAGCCTGAACAAACTTCTTCTTTAAGCCAAGATGTGAAGTGGAGGGAAAATGATCCTGTCTTGATTAACTACAGGTTCATTCACAGTATTTTGCATCCCTATTTCCAGAGCTTCACGTTTCAGCCACTCCTTCTGTGTCCATTGTTTCTCCGGAGGTCGGCTGTCCCACAAACACAGGATATTTCGTGAAACCTTTCTGTTGTCCTAGCACGAAATTAACCATTTTAAGATCCACACAAATGATCCAGTTATGCTCCTCATACTTCAGAAAGTCGAGGACAATTTTTATGTCATTATCATCTTCTCTCAGATGAGTTGAATAACCAATTGGAACTGCGGCATAAACATTATCGTTGTGTAGAAGAACATATTTCAGACTCCGTTTAGGGCTGTCAATAAATAGCCACCATTTTGTTGGACTATTAGTGGTAACACCTAACTGGCTGAGAAGACTACTGATATCATGACAGTAAACAAAGTATTTGTCTTTGGGAAAAAAAGTCCACAAAACTTTGTTCATGCTTCTTGAAATGGGATACTTGAACTGACCAGTGAAGTACATTCTTTTCTTGAAGCCTGGAAGGCTAATAACTCAGCTGCTTTCTTTGATAGGCCCAAATCTCTTACTAAGTCATTCAATTTGGATTGGCTAAACTGCTGAGGGGTTAATGACTGCTTGGCATCAGAAGAAGACCCTTCAGATTCTACAACCATTTCCTCATGCATCTTATCAAAATATACTTGATCTCCGTATTGACTTAATTAATCCTTAGAAGAAATAACACCATTCAAAACTGGAACCAAGAGTGTCTCAGAGTGTGGGATAGGTCATATTGCTGAAGGAATATAAGGATATGTGATCATATGCCATATTTTTTTTCTTTTTTTTTTTTTTACACGGACAGAGAGAGAGTCAGAGAGATGGATAGATAGGGACAGACAGACAGGAATGGAGAGAGGTGAGAAGGATCAATCATTAGTTTTTCATTGCCGTTGCAACACCTTAGCTGTTCATTGATTGCTTTCTCACATGTGCCTTAACCACAGGCCTTTAGGAGACGGAGCAACCCCTTGCTGGAGCCAGTGACCTTGGGTCCAAGCTCACGAGCTTTTGCTCAAGCCAGATGTGCCTGCGCTCAAGCTGGCAAGCTCAAGGTCTTGAACCTGGGTCTTCCGCATCCCAGTCTGATGCTGTATCCACTGCGCCACCGCCTGGTCAGGCGCCATATTTTCTTGCCAGTGCCCTTTGTATGGATCAGACAGAAATAACAGTCACTGCTATGGTCCTTAGGGTCACGCCAAACCATGGGAATACCAAAAGGCATTCCTTTGTGTTTTCCGTTTCTCCAGTCACAAAGCGTTTTCTCACAATTGTGACACACAATATGAAGAGCCCAGTTCTTGTCTTGATCGCCAAGGGGAACTTGAAAATAGGCAATATATGTATGTGTCACAAATGATGAAATATTGTATCTTTGACGTTGAAGTGTAACAGCCACATATATAACAGAAGGTGTCGGGACCATTCTTACATTTACACATACTTGAAGAAGCCATGATTCAATCTTAAAACAAAATAAGAGGGTGTTTTATCAGATAATAATTATTTACATTTAAAAACAACTACAATTATGTAAAAGTAATGTTTGTAAAACATTAATTGTCTTGTGGTTTTGTTCAATCCAAGAGTCATTGCCCTTTAACTCCAATTTAAAAACCAATGCATGCCATTAACTGTAACAAAAAGAAATTAAAGCTGCGTAAAATCTAGAACATGCACTAAAAAATGGATTTCAGATTTGGAATCAGCAATGCAGAAATATTTAGAAAAGTTCTAAAACCTCATATAACAGAAAATGAAAAAAAATTGTTCCCCAGTGTAATCAATGAAAGTGAGTGTCAATGATGTCATTTGTACCTGCATCAGTATTTGAGAAGCACAAAGTAGATGTTGCCTCTCTCAGTCTGGATGTCTCAGCGATTACTGTGAGCAGAACCCACAGCCAAGATGTGATGGCCACGTTGAAAATGAGGGAGAATAACCTTTGGTTAATTCAAGCTACTTAGATTTGGGTTGATTGTTAAGGCAATGTAACCCAGTCTATCCTTCTTACTATGAGGACACATACTCAGAAGGTGTAAGAGAGTGTGCAGAGGATGTTAAAAGGACAGCCAGAATTCTAACCTCTGTCCTCTGACTACAAAGCCCTTGTCATTTCTGTTACCTCCTCGGAAAAGAAAGAGAATAATTTTTGAAATGAAATACTGCATAAAAGCCAAATAGAGAGAATTTAGGAATAGGAGACACTAAGAAGTTATTTTAACAAACAAAATGTAATTTTAGTAAAGTAATAAGGGCAATAATACCAAATGTAAGTAAGTTACAAAATCATGGGAATTGGAGAAGAAGAGATGATGTTCTTCACAAAAGTTTTTCCTTGGAGGAAAGAAAAGTAGGCGTGAGGTAATACCACTATGTTTGTGGGTATGCATGCTGTTTCCTTGCTCATTTTAAGGATAGAAAACATTGAGGACTGTTATTAAAAGTAGGAGAGGCCTGACCTGTGGTGGCGCAGTGGATAAAGCGTCGACCTGGGAACACTGAGGTCGCCAGTTCAAAACCTTGCACTGGTCTGGTCAAGGCACATATGGGAGTTGATGCTTCCAGCTCCTCCCTCCTTCTCTCTCTCTCTCTCTCTCTCTCTCTCTCTCTCTCTCTCTCTCTCTGTGTCTCCTCTCTAAAAATGAATAAAATTTAAAAAAAATTAAACTTAAAAGTAGGAGAGAGGGAGTGGGGAGGAAAATATGAATTATGCAGGAAAAGATTTATAATGACTAGAACTTAAGTGTAGAGATTTCGATAAAGAACTGAATTCAGAGTTCATTTAGAAGTGTAAACAGTTTTATGGCTCAAAAGCCAACATTGCAGCCTTTCCCAATTTGTTACTATAGTTTCTTTAAAGACAAAGAGTTTAGCCTGACCTGTGGTGGCGCAGTGGATAAAACGTCGACCTGGGAACACTGAGGTTGCCAGTTCAAAACCCTGCACTGGTCTGGTCAAGGCACATATGGGAGTTGATGCTTCCAGATCCTCCCCCCTTTCTCTCTTTCTCTCTCACTCTGTGTCTCCTCTCTAAAATGAATAAAATAAAAATATAATAAAATAAAGACAAAGTGTTTAAAAATGCACTTAAATTACAATTATTGAAAAAACAAACAAACAACTGTCACTTCCTGTCAACTTATAAATAGATTGAGGTTCAACTCCTGCTATTCCTGCCTTTAGGTGTGCAAGAAGGGCAGCCAGGTCCTCCCCAATGTTTGCTGTCTTTGGGAGAAACTTGAGGTTTGTGCCAGTCAGAACATAAACACCATTGTCCCTGTGTCCTCCCCTTGTCATCACCATTGGTACTTCTCTTACTGTGTCTGTTAGAGAGTACAGGTTTCAGAAAATTACCAAGGTCAGAGGTAGGCAGTGGTCACCAGCATTCTGCAGCCTGAGCATGAAGAACTCTGGGTGCTTTCTGTTGACCTGCTCAGTGGTCACAGCAGCTTTCTACACTTCATGATTTTGAATGTCAGAAAGGCACTGACTGGTGAGGAAGAGGAAGATATTATCTTTCCTCTACCCAAGTCTTAAAATATAAGTACTATCTAGATTATAAAAATAGGTAGCCATTGGTCACCTTTTCAGCTGTAGGTCTGAGAAGAGAATTAAATAGTTATTCAAATAGACAAGAAAAATACACACCTTTGTTGACAAACTGATTCTGAAGAAATGGCTCCTTGTTAGAAAACAGAATGAAAGGAAAACAAAACCAAAAACACTAACAGGGCTAGAGGAAGAAAACATCATTGAATAAGGGAAAGGTGAACTAACCTCCAGTTATATATTCAGAAATAGTGAGAACATATTTATTACAGGGAGCAGAAAAAAATGTTAGGTAATTTTTTGGAAGTCTCAATTGACTTCACGAATTATAGAATGAAAGAACAAACTGATTAAAAATAAAATGGCACATAACAGGATGCCAAAAGGGAAAGAGGTGAGATTGTAAAAAATTGTAGAGAAATTAACATTGAGCATCTGATTAAAGATACATTGGAGGATTTTAAATGTGTAATGTGATTGATGATAGGTCTCCTGGAACAGAAGGGACCTACTACAATGAAAATTCTCACAGTACAGATGTCGTGAAAAATAGTCAGATAATAATAAATTATTTAATCAATAAATGATAGTTTTAAAATTAAAGTATTAAGCTATTTTGTAAAAACCAAGGAGTTGGTAGAAATGGAGGCAAATAGATCTTGAGAGTTTTCCAATATTAGTAGAGAAATTTGTAAGTGGTAAAAGTATAAAAATGCAATTATTATTTTTTTTTAATTTTTATTTTATTCATTTTAGAGAGGAGACACACAGAGAGAGAGAGAGAGAGAGAGAGAGAGAGAGAGAGAGAGAGAAAGGGGGGAGGAGCTGGAAGCATCAACTCCCATATGTGCCTTGACCAGACCAGTGCAGGGTTTTGAACTGGCGACCTCAGTGTTCCCAGGTCGACGCTTTATCCACTGCGCCACCACAGGTCAGGCCTAAAAATGCAATTAGTAATGGAACAGTAAAGTAATAAAAAACTTCCTAATTTATAAGGAAAAAAATGAAATGAACAGAAACATAATCAACCCCCCCAAAAAAAATAAATAAATAAAAAGCCCTGGCCAGATAGCTCAGCTGGTTAGAGCATCGCCCTGAAGCTCAGAGGCTGACAGTTTAATCCCTGGTCAGGGCACATACAGGAACAAGCTAATGTTCCTGTCTTTCTTTCTCTCCCTTCCTTTCTCTATAAAATCAATAAAGTAAAAAATAAAGTGCAAATATGAAATAAATAGTAAAGTAAGATGGAAGTTATTATATAAGAATATCAGTCATTACACTAAATATGAATGTACTGAACTCCCCCCTAAAAACACAGATAACCAGGGATCTCAAAATGAAAACAGCTCTATGCTGTTTACCTGAAAGTACTTAAAATTAATCAATCAAGGAGAGTTATGTATAAAGGATGGACTAAGAAAAGCAAATACAAACAAAAAGAAACAATGTAACAGATAATATTAATATTGTTACAGGTGAAATTTGAAGTTAAAGGCACAATATAGGATGAAGAGGAACACTGATAAATTCACATATAAAGGAAATATCATAGACCTAAGCACATGTGTTTCTTATATCATCATAACTAAAATAAAAACTATTTTAAATATAAGGCAGATTTTATAAAATTACAATGCAGTATACTTCATGATTTTCATACACCTCCCTTACTATAAGACAAGTGTGGTAAATAAAAAATACTATTGGTAAACTTGATTAATAGCTACATGGAGAGAATATTACATCTCTCTAGCAGAATGTATAATTTTTTCTTGTCCCTGAAAACTTTATAAGGCAGTCTGTGTATTTGGTCACAAAACCCTTACAATTTTTTAAAAGTTGATATTTTACAGGTATTTATATTTGATTATAATTCAATGAAATTATAAATAAATAATAAAGATCTTGAAGAATCAAGAAGTATATCTTATCTTTCACACATCATATATTTATTTATAAATAAAATATACAAGGTGGTGTTTCAGTTAAGTATAAAAATAACTATTTAATAAATGGAACAATTGTTCATCTACCTAGAAAAAAATAAAATGTGAAACTATGTAATTCACATTTCCAGATAAATTTTTAATGTAAAAAAAATAAAATAAAATGATATAAAGATATATTCTTATCCAGTTAAAAAAACCAGAAAACTATAAAAGACAATATAAATACAGAAAATATATTAAAAACAAAGTCAGTCAATAAAATACATATTTTTTTTAAAAAAATGGTAAAGCAGATAGCCATAAGACAAATATTTAAATTTTCAAAGATATTATTTCTCATATTGTCAAGCAAGCAAACCAATGGGTTATTAAAAACAATGAACAAGCAAGCAGTCTTAATAGCCAAAAATATATAAAAAGAAGTTCACAATCACTATATGCAAACTAAAGGTATTAGATATCTTTTTATACCCATCAGAATGGCAAAACTTACAAGGCTTAAAACTTACCTATATTGTAGGTGAGAGTAAGAGAAAATAGTAAGGGAGGAGGGAATATGAGGTTTTGTTACTTTTGGAAAATCAATCTAGCAATATTTTATGAAATTTATGATTGATATATCATTAAGTCAGCAGTGTCATTTTTGGTAGTAAATATTCTAGAAAGAAAATTTCAAAAAAAATAAAACTTCAAAGGAGAATAGTTGAATGATGCTGGTATATCCATAGGAAATAGTATGCAACTTTTAAAAATAATGAATGTTACTTATAGTAATTTGTCTTTGAGGAATGTCCAAGAGGTATTTTCAAGAGAAAAAAAGCAAGATAAGGAAAGATGTGTAACATAACATTTAAAAAAACCTGAGTAACAATGGAAACCCTGTACGTAGAGGAGAATATGAAAGGATACATTCTGGTCTATGCTTTATCCACTGCACCACCACAGGTCAGAAAGGATACATTCTATGTGTTGTCATGTGACAGTGGGTGGAGAAAAAGGCTGATGAATTAAATACACTAAACCTTCTTTTATGGACCATGAGGATAAGCAAAACTATGGGTTGGTAATCCTTCTTAGTCACAGTTTTTAAACTACCACATTCAGTCACTACACCTGCATGCATTTAAAAAATTCTATTGAAAACCAGTCACATAGTTTCATTTCTAAAACAGAGTGTTTCAGCCTCATGAGTGAAGATTTCTTAAAAGGCATAAGGATTTCCTTTCAAAAGTCTTAGCACACCCTCTATTGGTCTGGAAAATGATGTGGGCAGGGAGTTTTTTACCCTAGAGACTAAAAGTCCTGCATATCTTCATTGCTTATTCTTTTTATTTCCCTCCTCTTTCTGACTCTTTGTCCTTTATTCTCCCTAAGGATAAAATTAATGGTCAGCTGCACCTGTCTGTCTGACCCAGTTGGTTAACTTAGAATTAAAATTTACTTATTCAGCAACACTGTGACTCCCGTAGATCTAGAACGATAGCAATAATTCCAATTAAAAAATGTACCTATTCCTGTATGTATTATGTAACCCACAAAAATTTTTTTTCTTTTTTTTTTTAAAGGTAAGTAATGCTGCTTCTTGTTGTATCTGGGTTTTCAGTATATCTATGTTGATAATAGCTTTGCTTTTAATCGTTTGTTCCTATTAAAAAGCAGAACTAAGGAGAAAGAAGAAAACGCATGTTATTTGTGTCTCTGTAGAGAAACTGCTTGGAAAGCTGTCAAAGTTTTTTTAAACTATTTAAATTAGGGAGGGTAGCTTTCATAGAAAATGAATGTGAGACAACAGACAAGGTTGAGAAATTCACTGTGCATTATTTTTTACATTATTAGGGTGCCCAGTGCACTGTGGGTATGTATTTGTATGTGGGCATGAAAATCCTTATGCATTTATAAGGATTCAACAAAGCATATGCTCCAAATATAAAAAAATCTCCAGAATAAAATCAACTGATACGTTTTAGTAGCTCAGAGCAGTTTTAGGCTCCCTTGAGTAAACACATCACTCAATAGAACAAATCTTGGGTTACCTTGATTTACAAGTATAGTCCAATAATAAATATTATTTCAAGCATTCATACAAAGCAAAAAGGCCCCTTACACTTCAGACCTAGTTGGACCTAAGAATTAGGTTGTCTTAAATGAGGAGAGATTCTTGGTTATTTATTAAAAATAATTATTTTTATCCAGACCAAAGCTAACCAACTAACCAATCAGCTAGTATTTATCTTGTCATATTTGATAATAAATATTTTCCTAATTTTACATTGTTAATGTTTTTGTGCTATTTAGTTTTATTTCTATCTCTTATAGGGAACTTTGATTAGAGTATATTCTCTTAACCTGTTAATTCTTTGTCTTTTATTATGGAAGTTTAAGCTATTTCTTTTTATGGCACTTAATATGTCTAATCTTAATTTTAAAATTTTAAGTTTTTAATAATTCTTTTGCTCTTCTTATATGTTTTCTTTATATTTTGACTTTTGTTATAAGGACAGTGCTTGCTTCTTTTTTAGGGATTTGCATTTAAGGATTTCAAAATATGCATACTTTGTTATTTTTAAAACTTCCATAGGAAACTATAAATTCTTAAAAACTATGCATTTTTTTTGTCCTCAAAGTCAAGTATGAACAATCTTTTAATATTGCCAATATAAATCTAGGTATTTAAGACATGTATTCCATTCATTATATCCTCATGTTTCTTTTATAATTTGGAAAGTTAGCATTTGTATACAAGGTCTGCTTTTGGTTGTCGACCTAATTTTATTTTTAACTGATTTAAATATTAAAAATAATTTCTTCTGTGATTCTGAAATTTTACTTTGGGTTCTTCTGTCCTTTTAGCTACAGTGCACCTTAAAGTGATTGTCCAGGAATGTTTTCTGAAAGAATGCCTTGTTCTTGCCTCCATACCTGAAGCTTCTGGGTATAAACTTCCTGAGCTACAACTTTTCCTTCCCAGCCCTGTAGCTGTAGAGTTCTACTTTCCCTTGATATCACAAAAACAAAAACAAACGAACAGGGAAATATAAAACAAATCTGATTTTTGTTCTTTGTAGGAAATTTGTCCAGATGGTTTTATTCTAAGACTTTCTTAAAGGTATTTTTCCCCCTCTTTCTTCATAATTGGAAAAATAAATAAAAGGATCATAGTATGTTGAGGTATGAGTTTCTTTTTATTTTTCATCATTCTTGCTAACAATAATGTGAGCATCTTGAATGTATATGTTCCTCACTGACTGCCACTAGCCCATGTGATAGTCTCTCATTTAGAGCCCATGAAAGCTCTTCCTGTCAGGTACTCTGACTTTGATCATACTGACAGCCATGCTTTCTTTATTCTGGACCTTAACTTTATTTCTCTGGCCCCAAGATGTATTCACTATATTATTCTTATCTTTTAATTTTGTTTTATTCTAAGATTAGTCTCCCCTAATCTCACTTCTATAGAAGAAAGAATCATACACAGAATGTTTATACAATTTAGTAGATCATTGATTATAGTTACAAATTATGAAAGAAAATGTGGGTAGGCACAAGAGATATATAGTCTAACACTGTTATAGTTCTCATTGCACTTTTTATTGAGCACCAGGTCGTAAGCTGAAAATATGATATTGATGTTTTTATAGGTGATATGTCAAAAAAGATAAATACTAAATCTTTCCAATTTTGTCCTTTTTCTTGCAATCATGAGGAGGTAAAAAGCTGAAGTTATGTTGAAATGATATCTCTTGCTTTAGATATACAGAGTACCTGCAAATTTTTGAAGTGAACGAAATACACCTTGATCAATATCCCAGCCCTTAATCTTTAGATAGTTTCATCAGATCTCCAGGAGCCGTGATGAGATCCTAAGTACTGGCATGAAATCATTGCCATGGTTCTCCATTTTAACCAAACTATACCTGAAAATAGCAGTCACCCCCACTTAGAGACTTTTTTCCCCCAAATACTCACTTTCCCTCCAAGTTGATAATGTTATAAAGTCCTTGAGGATATCTCCTACACTTTTGTATTCCCAAAACACCACCTCAGTGTTTTTAATACAGCATTTGCTCAATAGAGAGTAAATAATAAGTGAATGAATGAAATAGTTGTTGATCCAAATGCATAGTCATCTTCATTTCTATATCAAAAGTGAGTTCCCAAGTTAAAGTGAATTGAAGTTAAAACCATGGTGCAAAAGTTCTTTTCACTTAAACTTGTCTATAGCAGATACACACTCTTTCTCTTTGTAGCTTTGCTTGGTCCCCTGGAGAAATATCTCTTAAGAAACACATCTCTCTCAGGTGTATGAATAGACTTGGCTCTGCTTCCCCAAGCCAAGGATAGAAGGCTCTGACTACTCTGCTTGCTGTCATCACCCTCAAGACAATTGCTGTTCTATTTTAAACTCAGTCCTTTCAAACACTACGGAATTGGAGATAAATACAGAGTTACTTGATGTATTGAAAACTGTCCAAATTCTACTTTTCCTTTTGTTCTTACTCCTTGGCTGACTGAGAACACTGTATCCAGTCCATCTCTCCACTTCCCCCATGAGAAAAGCAACAGTAAAGAGAATAATTAATGATCTTTTGATGCCCACCCTGAAGACGTACTTACTTGTGGGCATTCAAGTGCTCCATAACAGCATGATAGTACCAACACTTTGTGCATATTGCTGAGTTCCCATATTTCCTTCAAATTACTGTGGATGGAGCAAATATCTCCAGGTCCCCACTACATTATATCTCAATGTACTCAGGTCCATCGTCTCCATTAAAATGATCAGAGCACGAGTACTCTATACTTCAGAAGTATGCAGTTATGGTAATATGTAAAATGCTTTCTTGGAGATGTATGGGATAAGTACAGACGTCCTCTGGAATTTTTTCTTTCTTCCACTTCAACACATGAAGAAATTTAGAAAACTTCTCCCTTGGCCATATTTCAACATTATGCCTAAGTAAACTCAGAACTCTTTCATGCCATCTAGCTATGGGTTGGGCCATTGAGGGAAAATAAGTTATTGTGCTCTACAAAATTTGGCTATTACCTTTTGAAACATAAATAACACTGGGAAACAAAATTGATGTTGCATCCCCAAAAAGCACCTGTTCTTACCTAATTAAAGTGTGCTGATCTCAAATCTGACATTAGTTTTACTCTGTAAGCTACAGTTCTTTTGCAATTCAAGATTTTAGTTTTTCATCTTATAAAATTTTCAACATTTCGTTTAATATAATGAAGTAGAATGTCTTCTTGGGCATCATCTTTGTGAAAATACAATAATTTATATAACGCAATGTAAAGCCAGTAGCCGGGGTCAGGATCACAGCCACCTGACCCGTGCAGGTTCGCATTGGATTCGAACAGTTGGCAATGAAACACCGGAGCCAAAAACTGGTGAACCATCAGCTTCAATTCTAGCTTGCACCCGGTGGGCAAGCAAAAACACACACTGAGCTCCAAAACCCTCACATTCAGTGCTCACAAAGCTACTGACTTATCTGAGTTTCCTAGAATCAAAGGTTTCTAGCTCACCAGACTTATTCACCTCTGTTTCCCATCTCCTCCTGCACAAATTCTGCTCAAACTGCCTTCTTCCTCAGCACTCTGCCATCTTGGCTGCTTCTCCTCTCCACGTGGCCTTAATCTGCTCTCCTCTCTAATACTAACCTCAGGAACTCAGGAACCAAGAGAGAGCAAGCTCCCAGACTGCCCCAGTTTATAGCATAGAAAATCCAAAACCTTAATCCAATCTACAGACAAGAAAGTCTCTGATACAAAGCCACCCATCTGAGGCATAATGGGATTCCTCCCTACATCACCACCCTACATCATCCAATCAGTCAAGGGTGTGGAGAAGAGCTTACTCTTAAAATAAAGCCTTAAGCTATAATGACTTGGCCTGCCTACATTACAGCTTTTCCCCCTCACCCATCCCAAGCATAAGGGCAAATAATATCACCTGGATGACGGGCTTCCATGTGGGCAGCGCCATCTTTAACAAAGTGAGCATATTATATTTTATCTGCCGAACACGCAGTAAATACACTAATACACTAAAAGATACAATTGCATCAGAATTTGTCTACAATTTTGAAATATAACATATCAAAACACGTATTTTAATCATAACATTTGCGCAAAACTTATTTAAATTCTATTCAGGCAAAAATTTGCGTTTGTAGCTCTTTCATTTGTGTACTTGTTGAGGACAATCTCGTTTGATACTCCAGCAGTAGTCTGCCATCGCTTAGAGCTGTCAAGAAATAGCCGCCATTTTGTTGGACTGTAAGTAGTAACACCTAGCTGGCTGAGAAGACTGCTGATATCATGACATTAAACAAAGTGTTTGTCTTCGGAATAAAAGTCCACAAAAATTTGTTCAACCTTCCTGAAATGAGATACTTTAGCTGACCAGTAAAGTACAATCTTTTCTTGAAGCCTGGAAGGCTAATAACTCAGCTGCTTTCTTCAATAGGCCCAAATCTCTTACTAAATTATTCAATTTGGGTTGGCTAAACTGCTGAGGGGTTAATGGCTGCTTCACATCAGAAGACCCATCAGATTCTACAACCATTTCCTCATGCATCTTACCAAAATACACTTGATCACCATATTCACTTTCTTCATCCTTAGGAGAAATAAAAGCATTGAAAACTGGAACTGGGAGTGTCTCAGAGTGTGTGATAGGTCGTATTGCTGAAGGAATATTAGGATATGCAATCATATGCCTTTATTTCTTGCCGATGCCCTTTGTATGAATCAGACAAAAATAACAGTCATTGCTATGGTCCTTAGGTTCACGCCAAACCATGGGAATACCAAAAGGCATTTTTTTTTGTCCAGTCATGAAGCATTTCCTCACAATTATGACACACAAAATGAGGAGCCCAATTCTTGTCTTAATTGCCAAGGGGAACTTGAAAATAGGCAATATATGCACATGTCACAAATGATGAAATATTGCACCTTTGACCTTGAAATGTGTAACAGCCACATATATAACAGAAGGTGTCAGAACTATTCTTACATTTATGCCTACTCGAAGAAGCCATGATTCAATCTTAAAACAAAATAAGAGGCTGTTTTTATCAGATAATAATTATTTACATTTGAAAACAACTACAATTATGTAAAAGTGTTGTTTGTAAAACATTAATTGCCTTGTGGTTCTGTTCAATCCAAGAGTCATTGCCCTTTAACTCCAATTTAAAAACCAATGTGTCTCATTAACTCTAACAAAAAGATATTAAAATTGCATAAAAACTAGAGCATGCACCCAGAAACAAATTTCAGATTTAGAATCAGCAATGCAGAATTATATAGCAACAGTTCTAAAACCTCATGCAACGAAAAATGAAAAAAATTGTTCCCCAGTGTACTATAGAAAAAATGTCATAGGGATGAAAGTGGAAAAACTGAAATTTTCCCCCAGACATTTCCAGGTGAATGTCCACTGATCTCTGAGATGGCTTGACCTTGGCAGAGAAATGATACTTTGAAGTAAATGACTATTGACCTCTCTTCTATGAGAGGTTGCCCTTTTAGCTCTACGTTTAGTGTCCAGGGATTTCTTTTGCATTAAAACATTGATGGGCTTCCACCATCACAGCCACCAGGCCCATGCAGGTTTGCATTTGATTTGGACAGACAGTAATAAAACAACAGAGCCAAAAACTGGTTAGCCATAACCTTTAATCCTAGCTTGCACACGGTGGGCAAGAAATACAGAGTGGGAAAACACTTCCCTTTCTATTTCACGACTCCCAAAGCCACTGACTTATCCAAGTTTCCTAGAATCAAAGTTTTCTACCTCACCAGCCTTATTGATCTCTGCTCCCCATCTCCTTCTCCCTGCACAAACTGGCTTCTACTTCAGCACTCTGCCATCTTGGCTGCTTCTCCTCTCTTCCACATGGCCTTTCTCTGCTCTTCTCTGCTCTCCTCTGTAATGCTAATCTCAGGAACCAAGCAAGAGCAAGCTCCTGGTCTGCCCCATTTTATAGTATAGAAATCAAAACCTTTAATCCAAAATACAAATAAGGAAGTCTCTGATACAAAGTCACTTATCTGAGGCATAAATGGGATTCCTCATAAGAGTGCACCACCCCCTATCATGCAACAGTCAAGGGTGTGGGGAAAAGCTTAGTCTTAAAACTAAACCTTAGGCTATAATGACTTTGCCAGCTTACAGCCTGTCTCCCACACCCAATGCAAACTATAAGCGAGCAAACATATATATCATATTTACAAACTTATTTGACCAACATTGCTTGGCTGAAATGAAAAATAAATACAGAGATTTTTAATATTGCCGGGGTATTCTTGATATTCATGGAATAATTTTCTATGAGGGAAGGATGTTAAGAGAATTAATGACATGGGTACACCTTCGAGTTCTCTGGAGCTGTAGAAACCCAAAAGAAGTCATAATAATGGCAGAGAGCAGTAGGACATGAATTTTGGGGAGGAAGTCAACAAACCAAATACTTCAGCTGGAGCCTAAGCCCAGACTCACAGTAATGAGAGCGGCAGCAATTTCTCTGTGCAGCCCTGGTTCACACTATGTAAACCCAGTAAGCAGGAAGAGCGGAGATCGAGACCTCTAGCTACAGTGTGAACAAGGGCAGCTCTGCACGTTAGGTAATGCGCTTTCGTTTGAGTTGAAACGTCTGGTGAACTCCTCATAACTACCACTAGTCTGAGGAGTATGTGTGAGCCTGGCTGAGCCATGTGTATCAGCTCTCAGTATTTTAGATCCTCTGCGGAGGCTAAAAGTTTCTGGCAGGCACTGCATTCATTATTATTTCTGGTAGAAAGATAGGAGACAAAATATTTATTTTTATATTATATTGATAAAAAGAAAGAAAGAAAAAAGAAACACCAAGCCTTGAGAAAATAAGATTTTCTAGGCGAGATATTGAGAAAGTACTATAGGGTTAACACCTCAATATAAAAAGGGTATTTGTTGATCCTGACAAAATGATGAAATGTAATGAAACTTACCAATATGTACTTAAGGCATATTATTTGTGATTTAAAATATAAAACCACCCGAGTAAAACAACAAAGGACCACCATCAAATGGACCCTGAAGACACTGGCCATTCTTTATATTTAAAAATAATGTAATATTAGAAATAGTAATGTACTGATTTGCCAACCATGTGAAGTATTAGGCAGCAAGTGAGTCAATGAGGTGACAAAATTATAAGCTCTTGAATGGATTCCAACTTTTCTCCTTTTCCACTATGGCTGATAGGAAGCCTGTTTGTTCCTGTCACATTTTGCCTCTCACGCCAGACAAAAGTGTTATCTCCCTCCCTGAATTCGGAGGCACTTACACTATTTTAATGGAACAGACTTCTTGAAAGTAATGGTAGGTTCATATTCATTTTTGAGTCTATAGAGCACAAGTTAAACGCCTTGCACAATGTTAGTACAGGTTTGTTAAAAGAATGACTCAATCAATGAATGTGTATTCAGAGACTATTTCACCAAGATTGATATAATAAAGAGCAATTAAATGACAATAAAGTCACATTGAAATGACAAGTTGACATGCCCTTTAGTTTTCTCATAATGTTACCCAGAACAGATGTAAATAGACAAGCACCTACATTACTGTGCGTTTTAATTTGTTTTCATTTTAAAGACAAGGTCTATTTACACACATAACTCATTGCAGTTTTCATTATCGTGTGTAGACTCATCACAGTGAATTGTACGGTTATCAGATAAAATATAGAATATCCACTTAAATTTAAATTTCAGATAAACTATTGTTACCAAACAGCAAGTGTTCATTTACCCAATACTAGCAGATCATAACACCAAGAATTGTGATGGGAAATGATTGGCTACTTTGTTACTTTGTTATGAATGGTGCACTCAAGAGAAGGGAATATGGTGCGGAAAAGCTTGAACTCTGCAATGCTGGGTTTTTAAGGGTGTAGGGGGAACAGGTATGCCGAAGCGCTGGTCGGGCAAGTTTTAATTGAAGGATCTTGGAGGTTGGTCATTTATAGTAAGGGGAGTCTGCACTGGATTTTCCTGAACAATGGACCCTTTGCTTCTGAAAGTGTTCAGTGTTCAAGTTCCAGGTGTGTGTGTGTGTGTAGGGGGGTATGGGAGTTGAGACTTTGGTTCTTGGTGCAGCTAGAGATCAATGTTCTTTCTTCTGCCCACACTTGGGCTACATGACTTTCTCTTTTACTCTGTTGTCTCTGAGAAACAACTCACTATCTTGTTAAACAGAATAGGACCATTTTGAGCTGGTTCTGTGCTTACATACTATAGGAATTTAATGTGAATAAGTTTTTAGTATAAGAATTCCATGGGTCACACACATTTAAAACATTTATGTGGAAACTTGTATATTATTTATCTGAAACTTAACTACACTTATACCACAAAATTATTCCATTTTTAACCCAAAATTCAAACTTAACTGTGCATTTTATATTTTTGGTTGCTAAATTTGGCAATCCTAGTAGTGACTAAAAATCAAGGAGGAACCAAATATCCAAATATAATAGCCGTGCTATATGTGGAGTGATGACAAGCTACTCGTTTGCTAACGTCTGATCAAATGTTTCTAGTTGTTTGATGTATGCTTTTTCTAAAGAAATAGAGGAGGCTCACTCTTCTGAGGACCCTACTTTTTCCAGAACAGTGCCAATATGGGCAAACCCTCAAGCGGAATGGACCTTGCTGTGATTCTTGTGGAAGCCTCTTACACACTCTTCTTGTAAAAGAGCAGTGTTGCAGTTAGCTCAGCAATAGTGACTTTTTACTCACTGCACTTTTCTTTCCATAGGTCTTTTAAATGATCAGGTGAGAGGGAACCAGAAATTTATGTTGAATAAAATGTTTTTTTTCTTTCTAACTAAAGTTCCCATTTTTATAATCTGAGAGCAATAAAGCAGACCTTTTTTCAGTCAGAGTTTGAGCAAACAGGTTTGGGAGACAATCTCTGTAGGATGGAGAAAAGAAAAGAAAGACCAGTCTGGAACTGGCTCTGGAGGGAAGCTCAGAAAGGCTCTGGGAAGGAGGACTGCTCTTAGGGCCAGCCAGCCCTGGGTTCCAGTCAGGGTTCTATAGTTGCCACATGACTTTCAGCAAGTTACATAAGCTCTCTTAGCCTCAGTTTTGTCATTTGTAAAATAGTAAAAATGGCTTTATTCTTCAGAATATTTATGGATGTTAAATGAGCAAAAGTCTTCCTTGGCATATGTAACTGCTCGGTCAATTGTGTGGGTAGTGACTTATGAGCTTTTTTTTTTCTCTTTTTTTACAACAAGATGAACAAATATTTCCTGAATATAGTTAACTTTCTTTTCTCCAGATTAAGGTAACTTATGCTGCATTCACTTTTCTTAACTTCAGTGATCAAATAACTTTTCTTTCATCATTTTTTGACAGCCAGAGCACCCAGTTCTTAGCCTGCACCCTGGCCCTAAGAATAAAGGCAACAAATATCACTGAAGGGCCTCAGTCAAGTAAATAGTGTCTTTAGGGTTAAAGGAGAAAATAAGAGTAAAGCTAAGTCAGAGCATCAAACTAAAAATTCAAACTAGAAAAAGAAAAGAATGTGTAAGATTTTAAAGAAAAGATCATTTGATTTCTGGAAGTTGCATGCATCAGAAGATCACCACTTTTACAACTAAGGTGAACATTCTCCTTCCTCTCACTTGCCACACATGTTGTGAAGACTGGCTAAAAGACTAGTGCAGGGGTCCCCAAACTTTTTACACAGGGGGCCAGTTCACTGTCCCCCAGACTGTTGGAGGACTGGACTATAAAAAAAGATTATGAACAAATCCCTATACACACTGCACGTATCTTATTTTAAAGTAAAAAAATAAAAAAAAGGGAACAAATACAATATTTAAAATAAAGAACAAGTAAATTTAAATCAACAAACTGACCAGTATTTCAATGGGAACTATGGGTGCGGATGCATCCTGTGCTCCTCTCACTGACCACCCATGAAAGAGGTGGTGCCCCTTTCAGAAGTACGGTGGGGGCCGGATAAATGGCCTCAGGGGGCCGCATGCAGCCCATGGGCTGGGCCATAGTTTGGGGACCCCCTGGACTAGTGAGACCAGCCTCTCCCTCAGAGACAGTGAACAGCAAATGTCTTCCTTTAGGTAGACTGAGGATACCACAGACCACTCTACGTAGGGAATCTAAGCTTTCTTTCAAATTTTTGCCAGTAGACATGAGGAAACATTGCATGGTACAGAAGCTTTAACCTTTCTTTCTCTTGTTTTTACATTCTTTCATTCTTATTCCCCTCTTGTCTTTTTTTTTTTTTAATTTGGTTAATAATAAATGCACCTTCTAATCACTACCTTTTCAGATAATCAAAATGACTTTGTTGGCCTCTGATGTAGAATTTATTTAAGCAAGGCACTAAAGATTCTTTGTTTTGCTAGATTCCTATGGCCATTAAGGTTCAATGGAGCCTTTGCCAGCAAACAATAGTCTTGATCTGAGGTCTTTCTGCTTGGCTAACTGCTCCTAAAATGCTAATGCTGAAAGGCAGTGGAGGAGATTCATATTACCAAAACCAAATTAGCAACAAAAGATTCTAACAAAAGGGCTGCACAAACCAGGGAGATTCTTTGCCATGAAGCTATTGATTGTTCCCTTTTCTCTAATCTTTCTACAGACGAAGCGAAGGGCTTTGCCTAACCACTGCAAGGCCTACTGATATTATTGTGAGCCCAAAGATGGTCTGGATGTCATTGTTTCCCTAAGAGTGATTATCATAAAGCCTGCTTTCTCTTTCCTGACTCTAATGAGTTCTCTAACAGCAGTGCTTTCATCGCTCTTCTTTTGTTCTGCCACTGATGAATTTAAACAACAGTTATTCCAGAGCATGGCTTTTATCTATTGGATAAACACAAGCCTGCGATTTGGTTGTGTTCCTTCTAAACCTGCCAGCTCCCTGTTTGCTTATCAGCCAGCCTGGTTTGTCTCCTCCCCTCTGAGGGTAATTTTGAGGTTCTGGTCCTGCTTTGTAAAGGTAGACAGGGAAGGGGCTTACAGAACCCTGCCTGGAAAAATGCTATATCCTCTTGGGGTAGAATTCTAAAAGTATCCCCAGATTCTTCTAGGGTCTCTTTATGGATCAATAAGAATATATGAAATTAGAAAGACTCGGCTTTTCCAGGAGACTGTAGACAGGTTCACTCAAATAGTGAACCAGCTTAATTAAAATCCAGTGAAACGTGTGGCTGAACATTACAAGAACGGTAGCATTTTATAGGTCCAGTGCAGCGAGGTTTGACATTTAACGAGAGTTATGATTAGATTTGTATCTCTACCATTTTAAAGGAATCAGTCAATTTGGATAGAAGAGATTAGGCTTTTTCCCCATGTAGAGAACAGAAGCACCAGCTGAAATTACTCTAGAATAGTCATTCTCAACATGAATTGCACATTTAGAGTTATCTGAGATTTTATAAAATCTAAATGACCAATTTGGGACCCCATCTCTTACATTTTTTATTGAATTAGTCTTGGGAAAGGGCTCAGCACTGATATATTTTTAAAAGCTCCTCAGATGATCTTACTATGCAGCTGGGGGGGAGAATTACTGAATCTTTGCTGTATGTTAGGATCAACAGTAAGACTTTCTGAATAACCTGTGTCTGGGTGCTACTCAGACCAAATGAAACCAAATCACTGAGGCATGAAATTACTCATCACATTTTGTAAAGGCCTCTCAGGTAGTTCGGATGCATGGTGAAACTTGAGGGCCACTGTTATAGGTGAGGAAGATCAGAATATGCCACCCTAAAATATGACACTTGGGCATGGGGACTATTTTGAACTGGAGGCAACTGAGAATCAACCGATGCCGGGAGTTTTCCATATTCTCCTTATCTGCTTTAAAGCAAGGCACAAAATTCCTTTTATGGAAGTTGCTTCCCTGATACCAGAGGGAAAGGAGAGACTCTTATCATCAAAACTTGGGAGTCAATTGCAGACCAAGTTGAGTTTGCACTGAAAACTTACTAAAATAGCCCTTATCTTCCATTAGTTCCCCATATATTTTCTAGTCAATTCCCCACAATTTATTACTATGTGAAGTCCAAACTCTCCTTCCTTTGTTAAAACAATATATAGGGCTCTGAGTCTGATTACTTCTTGGCATTTCACTTCTTTTCTGTGAACTCCACCTATGCATGTAATTATATTTTTTAAATTGTGTGTTTAGTCTTCTTTTTAATAGTTTAATTTGCAAGCCCTCACAAACTTACAAGCGCAGAGAAAAGTTTTTTTTCCCTCAACCTAAAGATATAATGCAAAGATAAGTTTTGATTCAATGTTAGGAACAAAATTACATAATTGAGGACTGATTACTATGGACTGAAGTCTGGCCACCCAATTCATATGTTGAAACCTTAACCCCTGAAGTGAAGTAATTGGAGATGGTGCCTTTGTGAAATGATTAGGTTTAGATGAGGTGGTGATAGTGGAGTCCTCATGATGGGAGTAGTGCCTTTATAAGAAGAGACCAGTAAGATATTACTTCTCTCTCTCTGAAAGGCAGGAAGAGAGTTCTCACCACAACCCAACTAGGCTGGTACCCTGATCCCAAACTTTGCAGACCCTTGTGTTGTGATAAATAAATTTCTCTTGTTTAAGTCATCCAGTCTATGGTATTTCATTCTAGCAGCCCAAGCTGACAAAGACACTGACTCAAAATATATTTTTGATTTATGCAATTATGATTAGCTTTTTCCCAGGGTATTTGACATTGATGGGACTTGACAAACACTGACTAGTAGGTTTAAATTGTGTAAGAATACAGATCAAAATATTTTCAAACTTTGAACCTCAGGGCCACTACTAGGGTACACATACTCACACAAAGACATACACACATTATATGGCTAGGTCTCTGCCTGTATCAACAGTTTTATTTTTTAAATGCATTATTTTTATTTTTATTTTCTTAAACAAAAGAAAGAAACAAACAGGCAGACAGGAAAGGAGAGAGATGAGAAGCATCAACTCATAGTTGCAGCTCCTTAGTTATTCATTGGCTGCTTTTCCATATGTGCCTTGACCAAGGGAGGGGCCTCCAGCCGAGCCAGTGACCCCTTGCTCAAGCCAGCAATTTCAGGCTCAAGCCAGTGACGATGGGGTCATGTCAATGATCCCATGCTCAAGTCGACAACACCATGTTCAAGCTGGTGAGATCACACTCAATCCAGATGAGCCCACGCTTAATCTAGTTAGCTCATTGTTTCAAACCTAGGTCCTCAGAGTCCTAGGTTGATGCTCTATTCACTATCCTACCACCTGGTCCAGCTTTAAATGCATTATGAAATGTTTATATTATAGGCAACAGGTATAAAGATTTATTGATGAAGATATAATAAAAATAATGGGCAGAAAGGAAGTACTTACATGTTTATTATCAATTCAATATAACTGAAGCATCCAGGCATCATCTTTTTACACTAGCTATCTATGTACACTCTCTTCTGGCTAATTCTATATCTCTCACCATGAAGAAAGGGGAACCATGCTTTTATGTCTCACGATACCATGGTTTTTTCGTATTTGTATTTGAAGCATTGCACATTTCTTTCTTTTTGCTTTTGCAGTTGCCTGCTATCATTTATATAATGTTGACCACATCATTACTTATGATGCTGCATCATCCATTGAGCCACCTGTGAATACTTGCTTCCAATGACTGTATCAAACAAGATTGTTGCTGGATTTTATGGAAGAGGACCACAAAGTCTTACTCACCATCTGCAGGGAAATCTGAACAAAAATTTGTTTTTTGATCACTGAATATTTACCTATCAGAATGTTATAGCATAATAATAGAAAAACACATCTTTTAACCATGCTTTGAGTTGTAATCATTGCATTTCTAGAATGTAAAATGCTGTTTATAGATCACCATCAGTAGGGACCATGGGCCAGGGACCATGGGCAGAGTGAAAAGAGCAATCTTATTTGTGCAAGCAATGACCCTCCTTTCTCCAGCACAGCATTTTTTTAAAAATATTTTATTTATTTATTTTAGATAGGAGAGAGAGAAAAAAATAAGAGAGGAGTAGAAAGCATCAGCTCCCATATCTGCCTTGACCAGACAAGTCCAGGATCTCAAACTGGTGACCTGAGCACTTCAAGTCGATGCCCCATTCACTGCGCCACCGCAGGTCAGGCCTCCAGCACAGCTTCAGACAGTCTGTAGTGAATCCCAGCAGCTCAAGTCTCAGAGGCAAGAGAGAACATGGAATACAAGGTTTGTTGGCTTGTGGAACAATGGTCTGAAAGTCCTAGGAAAAGGTAGGCGTAGCCACCCCCAGGACAACCTGAAGCGTGCTGAGGAGGCTGTAAATGAGGTATGGCTGCCCTGGTGCCTGCAAGGGAAAGGAAACCCGACACCACATTACATCCTCTGTGCTGAAGACAAGGGAAAACATCAAGGTCAAAATACGAATGATGGATGTTTGACATAAATAAAGCTCCTGCAAATCAGCCTATCAACACTTTTCTGGAAGCTCAGTCTCATATGATCCTGTGAAAGAAATATGATGCCAGAACCAGAGTGATCTTCTTGCCAAACTGTCCCCCTCCCTGAAATTCAGGCTTGCCACAAGAATAACCCCATAGGTATGAGTCTCAGAGTTCCTTGGGCATCTGGTTAACCCCATGTGTAGAGATACAGGTTTAAAAAGTGTACAGAAAGCATCCTAAAACCAGGACTGAGGAACACGTGGGTTCTTATCCAAGCTTGGGGTACCCTATCCAGGTGGCAGTGTTGGCCCTAGCCAGCTAAAGACACCTGAGGGGTCATTAAGTGTGAAGTCCTAGGCAGCAAACCAGTTGCCTGGATTTAAGTGTAGTATTGAAGGAGGCATGGGATTCTGTGTCTCAGTGATACAGTAGCTGTTTGTGTGTGATAAAAGGTCTCAGAAAATCTTAGAAGAAGCATCTGGCATTCTTCAGAGGATGAGTGGATTAAAAAGCTTTGGTACATATATACTATGGAATACTACTCAGCCATAAGAAATGATGACATCGGATCATTTACAACAAAATGGATGGACCTTGATAACATTATACGAAGTGAAATAAGTAAATCAGAAAAAAAAAACTGAGAACAGCATGATTTTATACATAGGTGGGACATAAAAGTGAGACTGTGAGACATGGACAAGAGAGTGGTGGTTACGTGGTCAGGGGAGGGAGGAGAGAGTGGGAGAGGGAGGAGGTGAGGGGCACAAAGAAAACCAGATAGAAGGTGACAGAGGACAATTTAACTTTGGGTGATGGGTATGCAACATAATTGAATGATAAGATAACCTGGAGATATTTTCTTTGAACATATGTACCCTGATTTATTAATGTCACCCCATTAAAATTAATAAAAAATTGTGATAGCTGACACATAAAAAAAAAAGAGTAGGTAAAGTTAATCTGACTTATATACATCACTATACATTTTCCACTTTGGAACTGAATTTTAAAAAGCTATCTATCATTTTTTTTTTTTTTTTACAGAGACAGAGAGAGAGTCAGAGAGAAGGATAGATAGGGACAGACAGACAGGAACGGAGGGAGATGAGAAGCATCAATCATCAGTTTTTTGTAGCCATTGCGACATCTTAGTTGTTCATTGATTGCTTTCTCATATGTGCCTTGACCGCGGGCCTTCAGCAGACTGAGTAACCCCTTGCTGGAGCCAGCGACCTTGGGTCCAAGCTGATGAGCTTTTGTTCAAACCAGATGAGCCCGTGCTCAAGCTGGTGACCTCGGGGTCTTGAACCTGAGTACTTCCTCATCCCAGTCCGACGCTCTATCCACTGTGCCACTGCCTAATCAGGTTAAAAGCTATCTACCTTAACCTTAATTTTTGCAATAGCAATTCCATATTTATTCCACATAGAAAAAACTCCAATAATTTACATTTGATTTGGTTACACTGACAAAAATGCAAATTACATGATGGAGATATTTTCTCTCTGTGGTTTGGTGGTGGTGACTTACTGGGATTCAAAATAGAAGGGATCAAGAGAGATAGCTTAACAAGTAACTATTTTAATAAACTATTTCAATAAATGTATAATTATAGTTGTATATAAAAACCTTCTTTATGCTAATGGAAGAATACACTAGGTGATATCTTAATCTTTTCTCCAACTTATTGATTTTCTAAATATAATGCTCTCATATTTAAAAATTTAAAAAGTTCTAAATCTGATTCCCAGAAGTAATAACTTCACTGTTAATCTGAATCCTTCTACAGTTCATCTAATCATTATTTGATCAACTCTAACTCTTACAGAGTTATGGTCTCATAGGAGCAAAAACATTAATGATTTTTCTTTCAAAATGAACTTACTTATTAATGGATCTCACCTGCTGGTAAAAAGAATTCTCTTATTGACATCCATAGCATTTCTTATTTGTTTACTTTTTAGTAATTTGTAAATAATATGTAATATTAATTCACAATAAAGAGATGCTTAGAGCAGCAATGATGGCGAGGTAACTTAAAACCCAATGAGCACTTACTAAAACAAAATATGTAGTAGATATTGGGAAAGCAATTTGACAATCTGCATCTAAATCCAGGCTCAATAACGTAACAAGAACAAATGAAACTCACTAATCAGAAGAAGGTGCATGTGAATTGGAAAAGGACTTAATAGAAGCTATTAGGCATTGCACATGCATTATCAAAATTACTTGCTCTAGTTTAACCTAAGTATATTTCACTTCAAAGAACAAACAACTCAAATCAATCAATATTTATTAGTGCCCACTGTGTTTGGACAAGGCAGCAGGCTGAGTTAGAGGCTATGAAAATGGGTTAGTCATATCTAATTTGTTTAACTGAATTGACTAAATTTATGTAATCACTGGAATGTCTGTCTAGACTTCAAACTATTAGGTTTTAGAAACATTTTAAGATGGCATTCAGTATTTTGACCAACATGGTTATAATTAGACAAAAGGGTTTGCCATTTTATCAGCATTTTTCCTATATAGGTCAGAAATTTAGAAAAAAATATGGATAACATGTAAAGACAGAAAGTGGGCGTCATTCTAAAATATATGTTATGTGTGATTTTCAAAAGATTTAAAAGAAATGCTTTTATAGAAACTGACACAAATTCACTTAGAGTTTTTATTGCGTCCAAAAGAAAAAGGAATAGTAAGAAATAAAATACTTATTTATATAAAGATGGCATTCATTTCAAAATTTTCACTGTATTATTTTTATCCATTTCAAAATGCAAAAATTGAGTAAAATTGCCTATTAAAGGGCAAACATGGCATTTGTATTATTAAGTGTCACACAAAGGACTTTAATAAATATACAAGCACCTTAGGGAAGCCAAGGAAACATGATTCAGTATAGGGTACTAAATGATTAATCAACTCAGCTGTGTTGTCTATTAAATTATTGTCATCCACTTCTGTAAATGCTCAAAGGGAATACAATCCAAGAGTGGGGTATTTTATCACCCAGCAGGAGCTGTATAAAAACATTTTTGCAGGATTTTTGTTTGGGTTAAGTTTCTATTATATTATTTAAATAAAGAAACAAGAAAAGAAAAGAAGTAAGCCTTGAAAGAATTAAGTTGTACTTTTAAGGAATTAATAATAGTAGTGCCTAGCATTCACTTGGCTCTGAGCTAGATAGGTGCTCTATGGAGCTCATCCTACTTAATCTGGACAAAAGCTATGCAAAACAAGGATCATCTTTATTGTACAAAGGAGGAAGATGAAACTCAAAATTTAGTAATTGGTCTCTAATCTCATAGCTAATGCATCATAAAGATAAAATGTGGATTCTGGTCTACCTTATTGACATTAAGAAAGAACAGTTTGGGTGGAATTGGTCTGTAGTTATAATTTAGGACCCATGGCTAAACTACATTGATTGATTAGTTAAATTGGTTGGTTGATTGGTTGATTTGTTCATTCAATGCACTTACATTGACTACATATTTTATTTCAGAAAATGGCCAGGGCCCTATATAACAAAAAAACCCTCCTGAAGGTTAATGTTTAAAGATTATATTTGATATCAGCATTAACTTTCTCAGAATTTATACCTTTCCAAAGCACTTGGTGATAAGGACTCTTCCATAGAAATTATGTTCACAGTAAAGGAGCATCCCCCAACCTATTGCAGCCTCACTCTCAAGAGATGGTCAATGTCTCTTTGTATATTCTAAAAATTTCCTAGATATATGGAAATATGAAGATGGCATCTACATTTTACAATGTAAAAATAGAAGACAAAATATTCTTCATTTTCTTAAGCCCAAATGGGCAAAGAAATAAAGATTTTGTGGGGATTTTATGTATGTTGCTTTACCTTCTTTGCATCATCTGTCAGCTTGCTCAGCTGCTACTGCTTTCTGTGATTCTCATGTGCTATGGGTAAGCAATTGGTCTCCTGTGAGTTCTGAGAAACAGGCTGGCTAAGATCTATTTTAGGGTCTATAGATACCTTCTACACTTGGACAGATGTTACGTGATTTCAAAACTTCATCCTTGGGATAGATTTAATCCTTCTAATCCCGTGGTCTAGACAGCCTGCTTCAATCAATAAATAAAAGTTGACATAAAAGGAGAAACTATTTGTCATTTAGAATCTAGTTCCTGCTGTCAAGAAATGTACATTTCCCAAGTGTAAGTACAGAAATTACACGCAAGTTAGAATTTCATCAGTGTCTTAGAGTAGGAAAAATAAAGTCTTATTGAATAGGAGGAGTGTAAGGGGAAAAAACACTTTCAAACATTGAGAAACTTGGACACTCTTGGGTCAGAAGTAACTGATTTTCCATCATTATCAATAATTTAGTTATCAGCAATAACATAGTTTGGAATTGAGAGGGAACAGAGCAGAGTGCATATTATAACATCCTGGTCATTGCTTTTTGCACAAGAAATATTCAGAGCCTACTATATAAGGCTACTGAGATTGTCTGATTTCAGGGGGCTGGCAGCCATCTTCAGCCTTCCTGTTTAGCTTATCAGACATAGCTGGACTTCCACCAGCCACAGACCTCCAGGCAATGTCTCCTCTGATGAGCAATGCTGACTTGATGCAAAATATGATCTACTCTCTTCCTCAGAAGGAGTGACTTTGTAAAGCATATTTCTAGGAGAAGGGTAAAGACTGTATTGAGCTATACTCATCACAACCAGTCCTTTTTTTTTTTTTTTTTTTTTTTAAGGCAGCAAACTATGTAAGCATGCTATTTCAAGCTGGGCATGTAATCTTATTCTGAATCTATGGAGCAGAGGAAAGCCAACTGGCCCACTCAGGAAGCAAGCAGAATACAGGTAATTTTCTTTGTTAGACTTTAAAATTATGTAAAATGTTAAAAAATGTAGAAAAACACTAAGTTCTGAAATGATCTTTTACTTATCTAGAGTAGGCACCCATGGAGCACTAAGAGATCCAAGAGGCCAGTGATCCTGAGACACAAAGTTTAACGGTGGGCGCCGGTGGCTTTTGGCAAGGTATAAGGAGATGATCCACAACTTTTTTTCTTCAGATTCTCAAAGAACCGATAGCTCAAAAAAGATTCCTGCAACTCTCATTTATCTAGTCCTACTTCCACCCACAGCCAAATTGAAGTGGTTTACTGATGGTCATATAATGCTTTTTCTATTGTGCCACCTTCCATTGCCTTAACTAATCTGGGAAATAGGTCTTTTTTTTTATATACACTTCTTACTTTAAGACACCACTTTTGAACTGATTACACAGAGACATAAAAACCCTTTTCCTATGGGATTATTTACCTACAGTTCAACAGAGTAGTGTGCTTTTATGTTTTGGTGTTCTAAATTATATATATATAAGATTTGATCTCCTTAAAATGAAGACAACTTCTTTTGGGTTTCTACAATGATTAAGATGGGTTTGGGGCTAGAGTGTAGACATCACCCTGTAGAGTAAGCAATAGAAGCTTCTTAGAGTTGTATGGTGCACAATCACACAACAATATGTGACAATACTGAATAAAGAGTGGCACTTTCCTCAAGAGATTTGGAAATTAGAAAACATCTTATTGGGGTGATTTATCTCAGACTCTTCAATGTCTTATTCACCCATCTTTCTGTGGTTTTATGATATGAAATGTTTAGCCCGTTGTATTGGAAAGTTTACTTCTAAATCTTCAAAACTTCCTTAAACAGATTTTTAATAAAAACTTCTTCAGATTATAAAAATTGTATTATAAGAAAAGAAGGTTCTTAGCAACATTTCTATATATAAACATTGAGAAAATGATTAGTTCCACGGAAGAAATTTATTATTATTATTTTTTAAAAAGTCATAGTGAGTTTTTTGATTGGCCCTTTAAGTTGCCCCCTGTTGGGCAGATAAAATATATTATGCTCACATTATTAAAGATGGCACTGCCCACATGAAAGCGCACCACCCAGGTGATACTATTTGCCCTTATGGTTGGGATGGGTGTAATTATATTATTGGGTGTGGGGGACAGGGTATAAGTAGGCCGGGTTGTTATAGCCTAAGGCTTAGTTTTAAGAGTAATCTTTTCCCCACACCCTTGACTGATTGGATGATGTGGGGTGGTGCACTCTCATGAGGAATTCTCCCATTATGCCTCAGATAAGTGACTTTTTATCAGAGACTTCCTTGTTTGTAGATTGGCTTAAAGGTTTGGATTTGTACACTATAAAGTGGGACAAACGGGGAGCATGTGCTCTTGGTTCCTGAGGTTAGTATTAGAGAGGAGAGTAGATTAATGCCACGTGGAGGAGAGGAGAAGCAGCCAAGATGGCGGAGTGCTGAGGAAGAAGCCAGTTTCTGCAGAGTTTGTGTAGAGAGATGGAGATGGGAAACAGAGGTGAATAAGTCTGGTGAGCTAGAAACCTGTGATTCTAGGAAACTCAGATAAGTCAGTAGCTTTGTGAGCACTGAATGAGTGGGTTTTGGAGCTCAGTGTGTGTTTTTACTTGCCCACCGGGTGCAAGCTAGGATTAAAGCTGATGGCTCACCAGTTCTTGAATCCGTTGTTTCATTACCGACTGTCCGAATCAAATGCGAACCTGCATGTGAATGGCCACAATGGCGGCTTCTGGCCATACAATAAATTATTATATTTTCACAAAGATGATGCCCAAGAAGACATTCTACTTCATTGTGTTAAACTAAATGTTGAAAATTTTACAATAAGATGAAAACCTAAAATCTTAAATTGCAAAATAAAGAAACTGTAGCTTACAGAGAAAAACTAATGTCAGATTTGAGATCAGCACAGTCAAATTAGGTAAGAACAAGTGATTTTGTGGATGCAACAAACACTTTGTTCCCCAGTTTTATCCACCAAGAATGAGTCATAGTCACATTACACTATAAACTCAATTTCAGCAAACTTCATTTGTTTTGCTTCAACGTTATTATAGTTCAATTCTAAGTATTGTGTATGAAGGGATTGTCAGTATTTGCCTTACAATTAACTGATAAAGCTCCTTGGAATTTCATTACAACATGTGAGAGACCTTGGAGGGAAAGCCATTTTTGGAAGGCAAATTTCATATGGTCTCTCAATGACAGTTGGGATTACCTTGTGTTCCAGCATAATTCCAACAGAGAAATATTTGTCACATTTAATTGACAGTTTAGTGTTGTAATTATGTATTAAGTATATTTACTCCAGCCAAGCGTTAAAGTAAGTAAATACCTTAGCCATTCTTCCTCATAAGAATTAGGGGAAAGCATGCTTGGTGTTTCCTTATCTACTCACAGATAGGCTGTCTGTAACCTCATAAGGCTGACTGACTTTTGGGAATGGCATCTTACATTCTATGTATACGATCCGTGTCACTGCATTGTAGATTGTTACATGGAATCCATCAAAGTAGGGTCTTTCTCTGCTAAAGAAACGGAGCCTGATCTTGATCCTAACAACATCTGTTTCAGATTACCTAATATGTTTAAATGCTCCTCTTTTGGCCTGAGATCTTTTGCATAATCCTATCCAATTCTTATCTCCTAAGGGTGCCGCTCTTGCTTAGAATGAGATAGAATGTCTGCCTAACTAGAGATACATGCCTGAGAATTGTGAATTCTGCCTTCTGAAAGAGTGGGATCTTACCTCCCTGCCCCCACCAGCATTTATACTGTTAGAGAAAAACACAGGGATGAAAAAGAAAGGATGACATGTGATATTTTCTCCCCATTGTCATACTATTATCTCTTCTATTTTTAAAATTGCAGCTTTTCCACTGGGAAAAGAGAAAATGCCTTCTTTGCATGGCAAAGAGTGGCTATGTAGAAGTCAGTCCTGAGCAAAAAGTTATAGTTTTTGAAAAGTGGGTAAAATTCCCTGCAGTATACCAATTTTTAATATTGCTTTTTTGTGTACCAAGATAAAAAAATATATGTCTTTATATTTGTGAGTAAGATTGATGGGCTCTTTCTCATGGACTTCCATCTTAAAAACCTTTCAACTCTTAGGACAGGGGTAGATTTTTACATTTTGCTGTTGCTCTATGGATATAATAAATAAAGAGATGGTTCTCAAGAATCATGGAAACTTAAAAGTAATGATTGTTGGTCAAATAAGTTTGTAAATATGATATATATGTTTGCTCGCTTATAGTTTGTATTGGGTGTGGGGGACAGACTGTAGGTAGGTCGGGTCATTATAGCCCAAGGCTTAGTTTTGGTACTAAGCCTTTCCCACCCTTTTTGATGTAGTGTAGTGCACTCTCATGAGGAATCCCATTATGCCTCAATGAGTGACTTTGTATCATAGACTTTCTTGTTTGTAGATTGGATTGAAGGTTTGGATTTCTGCACTATAAAGTGGGGCAGACTGAGAGCTTGCTCTCTAGGTTTCTGCTATCACCATTACAGGGGTCTCCCTGATCCCTTGCCCTCCATGGGAAAAGCAGGAGGGCAAGGGATCTTTTCTTGTGGCTTGCCTGTCTTGGTGAGACACCAATAAACAGAATGACCTACCATCCTCCAACTCCACCATTTCTTTACCATCTGCCTGAATCCAATGGGAACCTGCATGTGAATGGCCACAATGGCAGCTCCTGGCCATACCATAGTGCAATTATTATTTGCATTAGTATTATAGTTGTCAAATAAATAAGCCACAACATTAAGAAAGGAAAATGTTTAGGGCTTGAAAATAATAATAATAATAAGTAGATAAATATGGAGATTGAGAGATTTGGAAAAGACACTCCCAGTGCTTCTCCCTTCCCTCTCTTCATTGCATTTCCACTCACAAATACACTCATATCAGTCATTAATGCTTACAGTAATCCCAGGATTTGCTCTGTTGAAGCTAATCAAAATGCAAATACTATTGAGAGGGGTAACACTTTGCATAAGCCACCATCTATCAACTCAAATTAGTTGACAATATCTGGTGAGAACTCTGAGTAAATGGAGTAGAGGCACTCTGGTTCTCTAAATTGACCTAATTGACAAGGTACTCTGGAGAAAGGGTTATGGGAAATCTGCAACCTAAGAAACTGGGCAGTGGTTCAGATGCTTCCAAGGGGTATGTGGAGCCATTGGAAAATTCTGAGCCCAGCGTGAGTGCTGAAGGGGAACAGAGACAGGGACAGAAAGAGAGGGCCAAGTTAACTAAATGTAATATAAGAGACACTGACGTCAGCTTCCTTATATTCATAATTAACCTTGGCAATGAATGTCTGGGTGTGTCAGGATAGGAATCAGCAAGCCAGTGGCAAAATGTGAAACCATTTTCTCATTTTTATGAGACCACCCAAATGAGTCAGCTGAGATATAAATCTTTATTCCTGCAAAAATGTACTGTTAAGAAAAGATTACTGTACATCATCAGGTGATTTAACTGTTAAAACTGGAAATTAATCAGTGAGAAGCAATCACCTCTGAAAGTCTTGACTGCTGACTAAATAATTGTGAGATAAAAGTAGCACAAATGGGTAACAAAAATGATTTCCATATTTTACTGACAGGTAGTGTTAGGAATCATTATTCTAATGGCTTATGAACTTCCTATACTATCAAATGACATTCTGGAGTAATATTATGATCAGAAGAATTTTTTCTCCCTAAATGTCATAATCAAAGAGTTTCTATAGTTTTTTAAACATATGTATAAATATATATAACAATTTCAGTCCCTTAGGGAATCTTTATTTGTTGTTAGAACAGAGAAAAGAGAAACTTAGGTTTATTGATGGACTCCACTACTCAGAAGGCCCTAGAAAGCCATAGTCATCACCATAAATTCTTTTCTCTTCCCAGTAAGTTTCTTTAAGGTGAGAAATTTGTCTTTATGACTTAAATAACTGCCTCAGCTGATACTCAGTGATACTAGCAGAGTAGAAACCTAGAGTGACAAAGAGCAACATGCTTCACATCTCTTCCAGGATAACTGTTAACAATTTGGCATAATTCTTGTGTTGCGGAAGGTAAGGTTATGTAATGGTTTAGAGCCTTTCCAGCCAAACATCTGAGGGAAGAGTGTGTCACCAAGACAGAAAACAGAGCTGATGAGGAGGGGGTTAAACGTGGCCCTGCCCCCTCCACTTCTATCACCAGGATGGCTTTTGACTATGTCTCTGAATCTGGGTCTTTTGAGACGAGTCTGGGTTCCTCCTAAGTCTGAGTACAAAGAACCAGGGAAAGATGCTCTTAGTCAGGGGAAAAAAAGAAACTAAGTGGAGATGGAGCTAAACAACAAGTATGTTGAGAGAGCTTGGCTGGAGGAGATCAATACACCAGCCCAAAGATTTTCAGGGAGTAGGTGCTGGTCTTTCTGGTCCCAAACAGTTGTGCAAGAGTGTGCTCCCCAACCCCTAAGCCTGAGCAGGGGTAGCTTTGGCAGCAGAGGACACATGACAGAGGCTTCCTCCAGTGCCTGCAAAGTGGTGATGACATGAAGGTTCATACCTCCTGCGGTCTAGAGTGCAGACACAATCTGAGGACTACAGCATCTGGATTGAAAGTCCCAGTAAAATAAAACAGCTAGAGGAAATGAACAAGGATGTGACTAATAAAAAATCCTAAAAAAATTAAATGAAGACACATAAAGTACTTCTGAATCTTAACCAATATGAATTTAAAAAGTCAATAGAGAGATAGAAAAAATAAGTCATTACCATAAAGGAATGGAAGTTATTAAATTGATACACTCACTTTTAATAAGTAAATATAGACTTTTACTTCCAAAGAAATATTTACAAAATCATCAGACATTGGTCTACAAAGAAATTTTAAACCAACTTTTCATAATTGGGATATATTTTTATCTGGAACATATTACTTGATCAAAAAATTTTGAAAATTAGTAATTTTTAAATGACTCAAAGCATAGTAACTTCTGAAAATTAGTAATCAGTTTTACAATTCACACTTAGAATAAAGAAAATTCTACAAATGAGCAAGGGCTTTCCATTAACAAGTTTAAATTGGACCTTTCTCTTGACCCCACTTGTAAAAACAATGACCAGTGGGTAACATCCTGTTGGGGTCCAAATACTCTAAAAGTGAAGATTCTTTTCAAGTGAAAAAGCAGCCTTTAGGCCAGTTGTCTTAGGAAACAAAAATAGAATAGCTCAAGGCATTCAAATTTTTGGAATTCTGTATTTTTGAGAACAGCAAAAATATGCACACATACACATACACGTGTACACATACACACACATACACACGCACACATACATGTGCACACATATACATACACACATACACGTGCACACATACACACGCACATATTAGTTTCTTTGTTATTTTTATGCTTTCTTCCTTGGGATTAGCATTAGCCTATATATGTATGTAAGTGCCTTCATGGAATTTTGGGAGCCAAAATATTTGAAGCCAGATCAAAGACAAAGAATGGAAGGGAAAAGATAGTCCTAAATATATGAGAGCTTCTTGGCTCAAAAGATAAGCAAAACCCCTTGTAGATGAGTCAAAGAACATGATACATGATTCATCAGCCTGCCTCCCCCCACTGGACCCAAAAGCTTAGAAGTTACATATTGTGCTAGGACTCTGTGCCTGTATAAAGCTAGACAAGAACCTGCATAAAAAGTCCTTTTGTTCTGTTCTGCTAGTTTTTGCTCACCTTGGATTCTTGAGAAACCCCTGTTATAGTTCTTTCATTAGCTCCAGTCGTCATAGCTTCTCTGTGGCTACTTGCTTGCTGTAGAAAAACTACCAAACAAATGGCCATTGCAGAGGTTTATTCTTCCATTGTCTCTAACGAGTCCTCAAATGTAGCTGCTAACCTCCTATCACACGGAACGCCTAGAAAAGCATTGTCCTTCCTAAATGTCTCACCTGCATGGCCAAGATTGCAAGCTGGTGAAAGTCCGAGCAGCTGGACACCAGAAGGAGTATCTCTCTACAGGATGTTAAGAACAAGCCTGGATTAATGAGCAAAAGTATTCCAAAAGCAATTTTTTTTCTTTGTTCTTATGGAGCTTTGCATAAAGCAGTAGGGCACATTCCCTGAGAAATGCCAGGTAATGAAGAAACTTACTGGCATCCTGTAGATAGTTCGCAAATGTTCAGGTCACTGTGACCGAGAGAAGTGTAACCTCAGATGTACTGCCATTAAGGTCTCAAGTCAGTTTGCATCTACCAAGAAAGAAAAAATGAAAACAAAGTCAGGTTTGGCTGCCTGCTGCCTCAAAAACCAACACTTGAGAGACAAGTGCTGGTGGAAGAAGAGAGTTTTAGTCAAGGGCCAGCAGCCTGAGGAGATGGCAGGCTCCTGTCCTAAAGACTGTCTAAGTGTCTCAGTGCAGACAGGGGTTTTCATTCAAAGGTAGATAGAAAGCAGAACAAAGAAATAAGGAGTGGAGGGTTTAACATTCTTTTTGTATTAAGTCTATTCCAATGATTATCTTGAAACTGGTCAAGTGGGGGTCTGGTTTTTTATGGTCGAAAGTCAACAAGTTTTCTAAAGCTGGAAGGTCTAGCCGCTGGAGTCAGCTTCCTTTGAAGCTAGTTCCTGGAACTCTTACACAAACATGCTGTTTGTCTACAGGTTACATATTAATTAACTGTTCATCTTTTACAGAAACACTTTTAACAGAAACAATATTAAAAGAATGAAGGGATGGGTTACAAAAATATTTCATTGATATGCTATTTAGTGTTGTGGGTGCTAAGAAAAACGTACTAGTTTTCTTCTCACCTTCTCAATTCTTCTGGCTGAGCTGATAATCAAAATAAGAGAATCAAAGTTTTAATACATGCGCATGGAGAATTCACATAGGCATGAAAATTCCAAAGATAGTGAGGCACTGTTGGATATATACGACATTTTTGGACAAAGGAAAAAAGAGGGTAGTGTGGTTTTAGACTTCAGAAGTGAGAATAGATCATTTACAAGTTGCTGAGGAAGAGCAGAACATACATGGCAGGCAAATTCTTGCTAAATAACTCAGAAACAATGGAGCACAGCGGGTGTCTAGCTAACAGTCCCAGCCTGAAGCCTTTATATATATATATATATATATATATATATATATAAATTGTGGCTTCCAAAGTTGCTTGGGGGGTGACCCTTTTCCAGCCAATCAGGAAAAGGCAAAAGCAGAGAGCATCTCTTAAGGAAGAAGCTATGGGCTTGGCTGAGAAGTACCACATGTTATACATACTCCTGTTTTACTTACTGGAAGTCAGTCACATGGCTGCTCGTGGGAGGCCAGGAAATGCTGTCCAAATTATGAGCTCAGGAAAAAAAGAAGAAATGGGTTTGATAAGCCTCCAGCAGGCTCTCCTACTCTGGTCTTCTAAACTCATTTTTGGTTACTGTTTTCTTCAGAACTGAGAATACCTTTTAAAAATTAATGCACTCCACCTCTAACTTGAGTTGTTCTCTGTAGGCAATATCATCACATTTAAATTACCACTAAAGTTTTATTTTATACTCAATAACTTGTCCTGAAACTTTTCCATGTATCTTTCTGAATCAGGTAGTCTTCTATATGGCTTTGTTTTATTCCATTTTGGCCTAAAGATTTGATTTTATTCTTTGACCGCTGCACAGTCCATCTCCAAAAGTCCAGTACATGTAGGATTCATTAAGCTAAGCTACCTGGGAAGTCAGATAAGGTCCCTGCAATTTCTCCCTTAGCTAGAAGCTTTATCTCGCCAAATGGTCCAGACCTTCCACTTGTCAAGCCAAAATGGCTGCTGCCTTTGCATGAACCCAGGAGAAGGTGATGGGTCAGATAACTACCGCTTTATCCCCACACAATCCAGATGTTGACACCAAAATCTTCTATACGCATCAGCAAAAACAGGGATAATACAGCAAGTGTCAGTCTAGCTGCCACTAAGCACCACTTGATGTCTGTGAAAAATGACACAAAGAACCACTCCTGAGAAATCCCCCTTTGGCAGTGCAGCAGAAATTTTGCATCTACCCTAAAATCACTTGCTGAGCTATTTGCACTCTGCCACAAAAGTTTCCATCTGCAGAAAAGACAGCTGGAATGTGGGCATGAAAATGCCACTTCAGGTTGTGTTGGCTAAGACTCACAGAAAGATAGGCTAACAAGTCTTTCTGGCAATTCCTGTAAGGATCTTAATGAGGCACATTGTCTGAAAAAGAAAACAAGTGAATTCAGAAAGTAGAATGTTAGATGGCAAAGTGATGGTCACATATTAGAAATATCTAGCTAGTTTGGGTGCTGAAATGATGTTCCTAGGGTACAAACCCATATGCATCCAGACACTACCAGAGTAACTACAGCAGTATGTGTGGCCTGGACAGTCTGTGTCATGCTCAGCCAATCTAAGCATAAACGTCAATTGTAGCTGCTCAAGCACTCCCCTGCTCCTGCTGAGCAATGCTCAAGAAATCAGCCACTGAATCCTGCTGCACGGGACTGGTGTAAAATCCTGCTCACTTTGTAGTCTCTTTGTTTGTGATTACTTGTGTTAATCTTGCATTCTAACTCTTTCTATGTGACTTGGGATAATTCCCCTATCCTTGACCTATTGGTCCACCCCATTCATCTCAAATAAACTGACATTGATATTCAACTATATTTTTTATTCAATGCATTGACATAAGTAAAAAGGCCAGAGAGACAATATTTAATTTACCCTTTGCATGATTAAGAAATGCATGTGCACTGCTATGTATTACATTCTCAACTCATTTTACTTACTCCGTGAATATCAGTAGATTAAAATAATAGTAGATAAATTAAATAAACTAAGGAATAGAGAAAAATCTCAGTGTTGAGATGAAAATAGCAAAAATTATATCTGCATAAATAAGGAATTGAAGTATAAGAGAGGTGAAAACTGCAGGAATTGATAGAAGAGTCAATAGAAGTCAATAGAAGTCTTAGGGCAAGAATAGGTGGTAAAAAATAGTCTTAAGTACACAAAGCCTTGAAAATATTCTAGCTAGCAATGTGGAGACTCATTGGTCTCAGGGATGTAGGCCAATTTTCAGTAAACTCCAGCAATCCAAAGGCCTTCACAATTGCATACAGTGATATCCAAATATCTTCACAATCACATACAATGAAAATTGACATTTATAATAATCACTAAGTCATTGAAAGATCTTGAATGCCTCTGAGTCACTAAAAATTTGATTGTGCTCAGTATAATTTTAGGGATAAATGCATTTATTTCTGAATAAAGAGACTTCAAAATATTTCCTTTTAAAAGAAGCAATTCCAATAAGAATCATACAATTTTAGAGCTAGAATTGAAGTACCAAGATTGAATTGATAATTCAGTAGAGGCCCTGGCCAGGTGGCTCAGCATAGAGTGTCAGTCCAGCGTGTAGAAGTCCTGGGTTTGATTTCTGGTCAGGGCACACAGGAGAAGCAACCATCTCCTTCTCCATTCCTCCCCTTCTCTTTTTCTCTTACACTTCCACAGTCATGACTTGAATGGTTCAAGCAAGTTGGCCCTGGGCACTGAAGATGGCTCCATGGCCTCACCTCAGGCACTAAAATAGCTTGGTTGCTAAGCAACAGAGCATGGCCCCAGATGTGCAGAGCATCCCCTGGTAGAGGCTTGCCAGGTGGATCTTGGATGGGATGCATGTGGGAGTCAGTCTCACTGCCTCCCCGCCTTTCACTTAATTTATAAAAATAATAATAATTCCATAGAAAACACCAGACCAGAATGTAGAAAGTTGTCAGGAATATTGAGAAACTGGAAATTTAAGGTGTAATCTTCATAGGGAGGGAGTGCAGAGCCCAGGGGAGGTATACCTAGCATAAGACCCAAAATAACAAACGTAATTTGTAAAATTCCAAATAAAATAAATCCGTACAGCTGAACCCATGTGATATGTGTGGGCAAACCCAAGAACAAACCACCCAAGTGTGGGAAATAGAAGAAAGAAAATGTAATATTCTGATATATTTCTTAGAGTCTACAAGGGATCTTAGTGGTCTGGTCATCAAAACCAGCAATGCTGCATCTGCCTTCTTCCTTGCCCCATTTTACCAATGGGGAAAATTAAAGCTTCAATAAAACAAGTTATCCAAGCTCACAGAGTTGGAAGTAGCAGGCCTAGGATTTATATTCAAGTTTTATATTTTCTGCTCAATGTTATCCTCAATCTGAAAACCCATCTCTAGGCATATATGCCTGAGGGCTCAAAGCAGCCAGTAATTCACTTAGTTTTGTTCTTCCAATAGGCCAGAAGAAGAAACTCAAGTCAAACTCTGCCTTTTTTTTTTTTTAATTCACTCTATAACACAAGATGTCTCAGACTAGATGGCCAATCTTCCTTCTGAAAAGAAAAGGGGAAAGTGATTCTCATGAGACTCTAAACGACATTAACCCTCTAAGTGTTGCACTCCCACTGCTGACACGGCCAGAGCTGGGTCTATTAGCCCTAAATCAATCGGAAACACAAGTAGGCAAAGCTGAGTTTGCCATCCTAAATTTATTCTTAAAAAAAATGTTTTTAGTGTTTATTACGCACCTGATAATGGAATACAGGATAAATTAGACACATCTTTACCTTAAGTTGCTTACAGTTTTCAGATAAAATCCCAATAATAAAACTGTTCTAAGTCATATTTGTAAATAATATATCTTTTTAAAAAACAACACATCATATCACAATAGAAAAGTGATTTTCTGTATTGCAGGACATGTGGTAATGATACAGTCTTCCTGGCTCTGAATGTTGTTTTCCCCCATTTTCAGATAAACCTTAATTTTCTTTTCCAATGTAAAATAGCATCCTTAATTTCCTGGATATATTTGTCCTAACTAAAAGTTTTATAAGATAAATAAATTGATTATGCAGTTATCTATTTCTTATGTCCTATATTATGTAATATAGATAATGTGATAAAGCAAACTGTTTTTGAACTCTTAGCTTTTTGTACATTATGAGCAAACAATCCTGTGGTTTAAAATAGCATGTGCAAAAATATAATTGAGCTGGACTCTCCTTGATTGTGTCTCTGCACACCTGGTCTCAAGGTCATGATCTTCTCCAGGGCAACGGAGTCTGGGTGCTCAGCTATCTCTCCCCTCCTTCGCTAACCACCACCACCTGGGATTTCTCTTTGTGGTCTGTGAAATTATGTGTTGTTTTTCTTTTATTCTCAGGTTTATAATTATAAATATGGTGATTGAAAACAACTGGATATTCATTTGCATTTTTTTTTTCCTAAGTGACAACTAAGAATTTAACATGGGCTGTTTTTCCTCTGTTCTTCAACAATTACCATTTATTGGAAATTTTCCTAACTAAAAGTCATTGTAGAGATTCATTTCTTAAATTATGTGTTTGATTTTGAATAAGTAATACATTCACAAGTATAAATCAACAAGCACAAGGTCCTGGCCAGTTGGCTCAGTGGTAGAGAATCAGCCTGACATGTGGAAGTCCTGGGTTTGATTCCCAGCCAGGGCACACAGGAGAAGAGCTCATCCGCTTCTCTACCCTTCCTCCTCTTCTTTCTTTCTGTCTCTCTTCCCCTCCTGCAGCCAAGGTTCCATTGGAGCAAAGTTGGCCCGGGTGCTGAGGATGGCTCCATGGCCTCCGCCTCAGGTGCTAGAATGACTCCAGTTGCAAAGGAGCAACAGCCCATATGGGCAGAGCATAACCTCCTGGTGGGCTTGCCAGGTGGATCCTGGTCAGGCACATGTGCGAGTCTGTCTCTCTTCCTCCCTGCCTCTCACTTCAGAAAAATACAAAAAACAAACAAAAAACAAGCACAAGATGACCTAGAGTAATGAGTCCATCACTCTGGCTGTGCCCACCTACCTCTCATTTTTCTTAAAGGTAACTATTGTTCATCTGTATATTTTCATATGTAGGGCTATTTTTCACTACGTTCAAAGATATTGTTACTTATTTGTATTTTTCCTGTTTCATCAATTTTATCACACAAGACAGTGTTATTCAACTGGCCGTCTGCCAGAAATTTCACGCCAGTCCGTGAAAGAGTTAACTACCCTGATGTTGTATGAACTCTTTCGTGGACTGGAGTGAAATTTCTGGTGGACCAGCAGTGGTCAGTCGATGAACAGTTGAAAACCACTGATATGAAGCATACAGTTCCACACCTTATTTTTCTTGTTTCTTTTCCATTTTTGCTTAATAGTATAATTGAAGAGCTTCCATATTAGTGTGTAGAGAGCAATCTCATTGTTTTTGTAAAAGGACATATTGATGGGTTGTTTCTCAAACAGAAGTGTTTCTCAGATGTACTCTCTCAAATATAGGTGCTTTGTGCAGGGTAATTGAGACAACTATCACTCCATGCCTGTAGACATGTGAATAGAGACAAAGTACATCTCAGTCTTCCAGCTCTGTAGAGCACAGTTAACCTGTCCTTGAGTACAAAATACTCAATGTTTGAGGGTCAGGAAACTTTGAAGTATATATCCACCTCAAGTCAGTGGACTTATGTTTTGTATCATATTTACATATGCAAATAATTAACAATTCTTCCCTAATCCACTCATGGTGGGGCAATCCAACTATATCACTAAGACACCTGGAATAATTGGATAGAACTGCCATTCAACTGGTGCTTCTGAAGTGTGAATAGAGTCGATAATATAACTGCCACATAAGTCATAAACTCACAGACACCTTGAGAGTTGACACTTGTCGATTGTTTTAGAGTGTACCAGACACTGTATTGACTGACTTCTTTACAAGGAGTATCTCATTTGAAACCTCGAAATAATATTACAGAATAGTATCATTCTGTTATTACAGCTGAGGAAATGGAGCAAAGAGCAAAAGTAATTGATGACAGTCTACAGTACTAAGTGATACAACCATTATTTGCAAACGGAACCCTCATACTTAGCCCCGGTGCTGTACTACCACAACCTCCTCCTCCTTCACAGTACTAACAAACTGCCTTCACTAACTTTCAGACTGGAGTCTCACCTCGTACACTTTCTGGGCCAGATGGGCCATAACTCACAATCTGCTCCACTGTTTACTGCCATTGTCATTTTGGGTAAGGCTCTGAAGGTCCCTCTAAGCCACTGGGGATGATGCAATTAGAACTATTGAGTTCAACATTGTATCTATTTTGTGTGCTGTTCCCTTTGGTGTTATGAAATGTCACATTGATGTGAAGATCAAATAAGAGAATATACATAAAATTAGATAGATCTTTGTTATAAATAAATGCCCCAAACTAAGAGTTTAAATAATAATAAAAGGGACCCTGGCTGGGTGTCTCAATGGAAAAAGTTTGACCCTGCATGCTAGAGGTCACAGGTTCAACCACTGATCAGGACATATACAAGAAGTAATCAATGAGTGCACAACTAAATGAAACCAATAAATGGAACAGTGAGTTGATGCTATCTATTGATTCATGGTAAGCATGACATGCTCTGAAAAAACACTATTAGTACCTCTACCCTAAATTTTATTGCTGGAATTTTCTCAGGTACTGACAGGTCAACCTCATTCTTTATCTCATACCTGGGAGAATTAGTATTACCTAGAAAGAAATTTCTTTTAACATCAGGCTTGAGGTTTTCGGAAAAAATTTGAGCCATTTTTAAATAGCTTTGTTGAGATATAATTTGTGTACTATACAATTCACTCATTAAAGTATACAATTCAATGGTTTTTTAATATATTCACAGAGCTGTGCTACAATCAATTGTAGAATAGTTTCATCATCCAAAAAAGAAACCCATATACATTAGCAGTACTTTCCAACCTCCCCATCTTCCCCCAGCCTCTGGCAATCACTAGTCTGTTTTCAGTCTCTATAGAGTTTTCTCCTTGGGACATTTTATATGCATGATATCATATAATATGTGGTCTATTGTGACTAGCTACTCTCCCATAGCATATTTTCAGGGTGAATTGATGTTCTATCACATATCGCTACTTAATATTTTATTACCAAATAATGTTCCATTGTATGAATAGGTCACTTTTTGTTTATCCATTCACAGTTGATTGACATTTTGACTGCATCCCCTTTTCAGCTATTATGAATAAGAATGCTCCTATAAACAGTTATATAAAGTTTTTGTGTATATATATATACTCCGTTTTTCTTGGGTATATAACAAGGAGTAGAATTTCTGGGTCACACTATGTTTAAACTTTTGAAAAAACCTCCAATTTTTTTTTCAAAGCATCTGTCCAATTTTACATTCCTATAAGTTGAGCTACTTTTAAAGCCTAATTTCCTATGTTCACTCTTAAGAAAAAATTAGTAGCTTTGCTTTCACCTGTCATTTTACATCTGTTTGTGTGACTGGCCAAGAGGCCAGGTTAAATGATAAGGCTACTGACAGAAAATATTATCACACATTAAATCACTGAAATGTTTTATTTAACATCTTCTGTCTATTTATTTTTTGTTGTCAATCCGGTCACACTCCTCATCTAATCCTTCTGTTAGAATTCATATTTTTCCTCTATGAACCTTATTCACCAGTGTTCTTGGCATGAGAGAAAAATTTATGGTAACTGCATTAGTCACCTCAATACTAGTGGCTTTAGTTTCATAACAGTCTATTTAACTGCTTTCCTGCAGCTTTTATAAATGTAACCTCTAGTTTCACAGTTATAGTTTGACAAGAAAATGAATAGGTGAAGCCTAACAACAAAAGCGGAACAAAAAATAAGTTTTTCGTGAAATCATATTTCATTTTGTTATTGATCATCCAAAAGAGAAAAAGTAAACAAAAGCAAAGCTTAGTCATAAGTGTAGCTATACATGTGCTCTTTGTTTGTAATTCGTAAAATCCACAAAATTGTATCTCCTAATGCTTAGAAAGGTATGCTTTGTAATAATGTGTCAACAGGCAATATTTCTTATTTTTAGTATGAATGATAATTTAACCATGTAATTGAATATTATTTCCTTTCTATGGTTCATGTTTGAAAACTATATACTTTCAATAATACTTTTTAAAATTTTATTCTTTTAATTCCTCCTTTGATGTTGTCTTCAGAACCCATACAGTGCATTCAAAGTGATCCAAGAAGTATTTATTGGGTGTCAACCACTGTGCTAAGCATTCTATTGAAAGGGGTTTTAGAAGCTATTATTCTTTTGAATGTGCTCGTTGGAAGCAAATATTACTCCATGGATGGTGGATTTTATTTGGGGAAATGGTCAAAAGTTATTCAAAGTCAATCCTGATGGATGAGGGGCGTAACATCCATCAAACATGATGACATTTTTAATGGGCAAAATTATATGTGACTATAAATTTATGAGGTTAGTTTTCTTGCGTGGTTCATTAACTAGATCTGAAGAAAATTGAACAAGAGGAGTTCTAGCAATGTTCATAGTAGTGGTGACAATGGTGAGGGGTGTGGTGCCAAAGTAACTATTTTGATAAGTGACACTATTTGGATATATTAGTTCTGGCTTGTTTTAAAACACACTCATTGTTTATGGTCCCGTATTATATAGTGCCCCAAAATATCAGACTCAGTAAAAGTTTAGCCACATTCATGACCAAAATAATGTCAATTTTTAGTGACTGTGCTTTCCTTTCTGACAAAGATAGAAGGCAACTAATAGTACATATGACTTGTTCTTCACCATAGCCAGAAAGGAGCTGAGGCATGATTGTTATCTACTCTAGCAAAGGAATTGATCTGGAGAGAAAACATTCCAACTGATAGGTGGCTTTTCAGTATATGGCTTATAGAACCTTCTTCAGCTGGCACTATTTGTAGAAGTAATCACAGAAAGAGATCTCAGCTCTTGTCATTTGTTCTAAGATCGGAACTAGTTTAATAAGGTGTTTAAGGAATAATTCATGGTTGAGGTTCTGCATGTTGACTACTTTATTACATTCTGTGTCTTTCCCAACTTCTGTGGCCCACACTCAATCTGAAAGCTTTTCTTTTATAACACAATCCAAGAATTAGAGATAAAATATATTAGTTCCCTCAAGCTGCAGTAACAAATTACCACACATTGGGTGGTTTAAAACAACAGGAACTTATTGCCTCATAGTTCTGGCAGTCTGAAGTCTAAATCAAGGTGTCAACTGGGTTTATTCCTTCTGGAGGCAGAGGAGGAATTGGTTCTATGGCTCTTTCCCAGTTTCTTGTGGTTTCTGGAAATCCTTGGCATTCTTTGACTTATAGATGCCTCACTCTAATCTCTGTCATGATTTTCTTCCCTGTGTGTCTGCATCCAAATTTCCCTCTTCTCCTAAGGACACCAGTCATTGGGTTAGGGCCAGCACAGTAGGAATGAAGACCTAAAATAAAAAATTAACTGATTCTTACCATGAAGGTAGAGAATGTCACTATTCTTTACTTCCAACTTCTAGCAGAAAAATGTATACACAATAGGCATTTTAGTATTGTTGAGTAATGGGTGTCAACTAACAGAAAGCTCTAAAATGCTTTAAGCTCAATCATAGGAAAACTTGTTATTACAACTTATCTTTTCATCCCTGAGTGTTGAGGATAAAGGTGATAAAGAACAGGTCACAACTGCTCACAGAATTGACATCAACTCCATAGACTGGGGGACTACACCTGGGATGCTTCACTTCTTTCCCAGACTTTGATGCTATTAAAGGTCTTTAGATGCTTTGTTTCATCCTTCTGTGATAGCTGTGCTGGGGTGATGACATTTCATCTTGAATGTCTAGAGGCTTGTTAGCAGAGACCCTGTCACCGCCAGGGATCACAGCGTTTCTGTGCTCAGTCCTTGGGGCACCGATCTCAGCTGTACAGCTGGACTCAGCAGCAGACGCCACATGGTCTAACATGACAAGCAGCTGGATCTCCAGCCAACAGGCAGAGAGTTATTTTCCTGAAATGAATGGCAGTTTGCAAAGCAAAGCAGGGGGTGGCTTTTTCTTCTTTATGTCACTGAAAGGAGCTCTACTTCAGCCATCACAGAAATTCAAAGAGAACGGAAGACAAAAATGTAGCTTATTTTTGCAGCATAGAGTTAATGAATCTGTTTAGAACAGGTGAACATGAGCAATCCAATCTGCTTAATCTATTTCTGAAAAATTGACCTGAGGTGTCACTAAAGATAAAGCAAACATAGAGATAGGAAAGGCAAAACACCCAATTACACAAGGACACTTTTTGCAAAGTATTCTTACACTTGCCCTCTGTAAGCAAAATTATCAATATAGCATGACTTTCACTTTCTTAACCATCTGCCTTTGTTGCAAGACAATCTTCCCCAGAAGCTGTGTATCAGGAGATGAGCAATAGAATGACTGCAGACTTTAGACCAATATTTGCTCTGAGACTTGAAACCATCAAGCAAATGGCAACCTTGTTTCAAGCAGAAGTAGCTGTCTGCTGACTCTCAATTTGAGTAGTGCTATTGACAGTTATAGGGACACCTTCACCTTTACTTCCAAAGAAAGTAAAATGTCAGCTAGTCAGAAAGGATTATTTGTTTTCCAATTTTTGTGAGTCCCTGGTTTATGGCACTTTAAGCCATCAGGGGAGAAATGTATAGCTTTCTTTAACTTTATGTCTGAGTGAATCTTTTGAAACTTTCTTTTCTAAAGTATTCCAACCTTCATGCTCCTGGTTCCGAGTCAGAGCTGAATGAGTGACAGAATTGTTTCTTAAGTTAAATGTTTTATAGTTTAGAGTTAATTTACAAAATGCCATTGAAAATTGTCAGTTGAGTCAAAAGACAAGTAAATAGCACAAGAAATGTTTGCCTCATAATTATGAATATAGAGATATTACTTGTAGCCTTGAATCTTTTGAGGTGTCTGATATTTGGAATGTCAAACAACACATGGGAGAGCAAAATAATTGTAATTCTAACCAAGACGAGACAATCTCAGTGGACAATAGAATATTGGATTAGGGTGATTCTGTTTAATTATTAAAGGATGGAAAGAAGAAGCAAATAGCAGGGATCTGCCATTAATAAAAATTCTGACCTGGTATCATAGGACCAGGTTTAGCCAGAGGTATAGTGCTTTCACTCATTGACAAAGAGGGTTTCAAGCCATAGTTATATTTGGGCTTTTATACACTTTATAACATAGAATCTATTTTAACATAAATTTAGAAAAAGAGTAAAAGGTCTCTCTTAGGTAGTCAGTTTATTGAAACTGTTCTAAGTGACATTTAAACAGTTAAAGACCACACATCATTTTAGAAAGTGCATAGAATTAAACATACATGGGTGTGTGCTATCCAATATATACATATATATATATATATATATATATATATATATATATATATATATATATATATATATATATTCCAGTCTATATAGATTAGATATAGATATAGATAGATATAGATTAGATATAGATATAAATATATAGATAGACTGGATTATTAAAACCAATTCTGGATCTTTGAGAAAACACTGAATCTGTTCAAAAGAAGATAAACTTTGGTAAGCCTGATAAAAAAGAGAAAATATAAACTATATTAATAGTATGATAAGTAATAAAGTCTTTAACTGAATATATCAAGAGGATTAAAGTTATAAGTATGCAAAGTATGTATGTATTCATACATTTGAAATCCTAGCAAAAGTGTCCCTGCCTCCCCCTAGGAAAATATACATTCCCAAAATTGACCTAAGGAAAGTTTATAAACCTAAACAATATCTTTTAACAATGATAGTGAAAAGCTGACAGAATATACAGTGTGTCCGTAAAGTCACGGTGCACTTTTGACCAGTCGTCAAAAGTGCACCGTGACTTTACGGACACACTGTATTTCTAAGAAAAAATGAATCTAAATGACTGTGGGTAAGCTCTTCACAACCAGTAAGGAAAAGATAGCTTCTGATAGGGAAAACAGAGAAAGAGGAAAGCATCTCAACTCATTTGAAAACCTAGCATTATCTTGATCCTCTAAGAAACAAGAAGCACAGAAAGTGTATAAAAATCCAGATGCAAAACACACACACACACACACACACACACACACACACACACATTTTCAAATAGAACACAGAGATGTAGCTAATAAACAAGGTGGAAGTGTCAATATCTTTAACATTAAAGTATATAAAGTACTATATATATAAAAGAATTATATACAGGGTGGGGCAAAAATAGTTTTACAGTAATGAGTATACAACAGTTTATTCTTGTATTATTATTTATTCATTATTGTATTATTTTTCATGCAGCTATATACCTATTTTTGCCCCACCCTATATAATAGAATATATAAAATATTTTTTAAAAGATATATAAGAAAAGGATTCTGCAGAGTCTCTCACTTATTCTTAATAATATCTTTTAGATTATTAGAAATAGAAAAAACTTTAACTTGTTAAAGAATAGTTACCAAAAATCTGCAAAATTATTATTTTTGATAATAAAAATATTAGAAAATTTATCATAACTATGTCAGGCATAAAGTATTTTGGTTCTAATCATTAATATTCAACAAAGTTACTCGATTTTTACCAAAGCAATAATACAAAAAAAAAAAAAAAGAATGTGGAAAACTACACAAAGATGAAATAAAACTGAAACTGAAACTGATTTGGATTCTAAGCATTTCTACCTAAACATGTAATTGAAAACACACCAGGCAAGAGGATCAATGTGGAAAATCAAGCTTCTTACATAGGGCAACCGAAGGGAGGTGGTAATATGGTTGGGTGAAAAACAGGAAGGGGTTAAGGAAAAAGAAAACTCATGGACACAAACAACAGTATGGTGAGTATCAGAGGGAAAGGGGGTTGGGGACAGGTAGAACAGGGGATAGAGAAAATAGTGACAAAAGCAGACTTGACTTGGGTAGTGAACACACAATAAAATATACAGATGATATAGAATTGTACACCTGAAACTTATTTAATTTTATTAACCAATGTAACCCAAAACAATTCAATAAAAAGGAAATAATTAGAAGATGCAATCAGAAGAAAAAAATACCATTCAGAGTACTAAACCATTAAATATCTAGGAATTAAGAGCAAATAGCAACCTACTTGATGCATTTTTAGAAAGCTTACTACAGAAAAATGTTATAAAGATAATAGGGTATTGTTGGTCAAATAAGTTTGTAAATATGATATATATGTTTGCTCACTTATAGTTTGCATTGGGTGTAGGAGACAGGCTGTAAGCAGGCAGGGTCCTTATAGCCTAAGGCTTAATTTTAAGACTAAGCTTTTCCCACCCTAAGTGACTTTGTATCAGAGACTTCCTTGTTTGTATATTGGATTAAAGTTTTGATTTCTACACTATAAAATGGAGCAGAGGAGCCCATGCTGGAGGAGAGCAGAGAAAGGCCACGTGGAGAAGAGGAGAAGTAACCAAGATGGCGGAGTGCTGAAGGAGAAGCAGAAGTTTGTTCAGAGAGAAGGAGATGGGGAACAGAGGTGAATAAGGCTGGTAAGGTAGAAACCTTTGATTCTAGGAAATTTGGATAAGTCAGTGGCTATGGGAGCCGTGAATGGAAAGGGAAGTGTTTTCCCACTGTGTGTATTTCTTACCCACCAGGTGCAAGCTAGGATTAAATCTAATGGCCCACCAGTTCTTGGCTCCATTGTTTCATTACTGCCTGAATCAGATGCAAACCCATATGGGCCAGGCGGCTATGATGGTGGCCGTGGCTACTGGCTTTACAGGTATGTATAGTAAATATTACCTGTTTTTTAAAGTAATAGTGCAACTATATACTTCCCCCAATAGTGCATGAGATGAGTTTCTCCCAGAATTTGATATTGCCTTACTAGTTTTAATTTGCATTTCCTTGATCACTAATGAGATTGGAACTTTGTTTTTAACTTTCATATTTAGGTCTATAGTTTAATCTGAACTGAATTTTCTACATAGTATAAGATAGAATTCAATATTTTCATCAAACATACATCATATTGGTCCAGAGCCATTTATTTAAAAAACATTTTTACCCCACTGTGTCACAATGTCACCTTGCCTGTAAATCAATTTACCATTTAGGTATGAGATTATTTCTGAACTTTATTATGTTCTACTGGTCTAACTTGTTTATTCTTAAACCACTTATGCACTCTTTGAATTGTAATAATTTTATAGTAAATCTGAACTATAATAATGTAATTCTTCCAACTCTATTCTTTTTCAAGATTGTTCTATTTGGGAACATTTTAATTTTTTTATACATTTTTAAATTGGATTGTATATTTCCAACCCCCCACCCCTAAAATGCCCAAAGGTCGCTAGCTAGAAAACCAATGGTTGCTGGCTTGATCCCAACGTCGTTGGCTTGAGAAAGGGGTCACTGGCTCAGTTTAGTATACCTCCAGCTCCCTATCCTCATCAAGACACATATGAGAAGCAATCAATGAAAAAAAAAAGTGAAGCAATTATGAGTTGGTGCTTCTCCTCTCTCTTTCCCTTCTCTTTCTCCCTTCCTGTCTTTCTCAAAAAATACAAAATATATAAATAAAAACAAATAAAAAATAAAGTTTTAATCATGAGTAAAACATTAGATTTTATTAAATACCTTTTCAAATTAGTTAACCATATCAGTTTTTTCTTTAGTTACTGAGTTACAGTGACTGATTTTCAAATATTAAGTCAAACTGTATAGGAATTAACCTAATTTGATTGTGATTATTATTTTTATATATTACTAGATTCAGTTAATTTCCTCATATTTTGTTTTTGGGTTTTTGTGTCTCTGTTAGGAAAAAGAATTGCCATGTAATTTTTATTGGTATCACAGTTACGCTAACTTTACAAAATGTTAAGGAAAGTAGTCTCTTTTTCTATTCTTTGTATGACTTATATAAGTTTATTGTTATTTACTCCGCAAATATTTTTAAAAAATAACTGCTTATGTCTTCTCTACCTGGAGATTTTCATCATAGAAAACTTGTAAATAGTATTCTATTTCTTTAATAAGTATAAGACTACTCAGACTTACTATTTGTTTTAGTTTTAGTTTTGTCAAATTGTTATTTTCAATTAACTTTTCCAATTCACCTAACTTTTCAAATGCATGGGTTAAATGTTCATGTTTATCAAAGCATTCCAGCCAATTCATGATTAATTTTTACCTGACAAGAATATGATAGCAGAAGCTAAAACCTTACATGGATTTGGTAACCTAGCACAGACGAATGACACAAGTTTTAATAAGTCATCATTCTGCCTTACTTTAATATGTATGTCTGTTGCCTTTTCCTGTCACCAACAAAACAGTCATGAGTCATGTGATACACCTTCAGAACAAACAAGAATGAATGACTCCAAATAAGATACAAATATTTATATGCATATCTGGCCACAGTTCATTCACTTAATACTTCATTATTTGTTCTATTTTTAGATATTTTGGTGCAATAAGATACTATTCTTTCATGAAGTAGCATATTCCTCCTACCGTAACAAATCAGGGCTTTCAGTTTCAATGCTATATGGTGCATTGAATGTGTAGTGTCTGCAGAGTAATCTGTTGAACTAGTGAAAAATTTTTATTCAGTATTAACAGAGGACTGAATTTAGGGAGACAAAAAAATTAATTCACAAACAATTCTGAGTTTTAATAAGTATTCAAGTGGTTAGTTCCTGGGTAGAGATAATTGTAATTCTATGCATGCCTGAAATTTTTAACCAGGATGAAAATATGTGTATTCAAGAATTCATTTTTCTATAATAGCTGTAAATGTAAAGGTGATCTATACAGCTTGGCATATATTTTACATTAGTCTTCAATTATTTCTCTCTCAGCATGTATTCTCATTTTAACATGTTATTTTAGATATACTAAAACTAGCTTTAATTATTTATGATAATGATTAGATACCTTTTTCAGAGATTTACCTTCCTTGAAAATAAAAAAAAATGTTAATATAAATGCTAAAGTATTCCTAAAACCAATTCTTATATAGGCATATGTGGAAATGACTGTTTTTAAAATTGAAGTAATATATAATAGCCTAATTATTTTCTTTATCATATTAATATATCCTGATGTGAAACATATCTTTATAAAGTGGTTAGAAAACTAATGTGTCTTGGCATTTGATTAATATATCCTAGAAGGAAAAACATAATTTTCATAATTAAAAAATAATACAAAAATACTTCTAATTAAAATATACTGCCTGTATTTTTATCTTTGGCTCAAAACCAGTAGAATTCTAATCATTCTGTTCTTTACTTTTTCTAGATTCAGAAACACAGTGAGTGAGTGAGTGTGTATGTGTGTGTGTGCACATAGTTATCTAGAAATTTTTCTGAAATAACTTACTATAGAAATAGCACGAAACTATAAAATTTAAGAGTAGGCTTCTCATTTAATTATGAACCATGAGACATTGCGAATAAAATGGTCTTAGAAACTTCTATCTTCTACCTCTGCCTTCTGGCAAATAAACAAACAAACAAATAAAAAATACAAAGAAAAAAACCTTCCTCTCCTCTTTGAGGCATATACTCCATATCAGTGTCTCCCCCTGCCTCTTCTTATTATCAGCAGAGGCCCTTCTGATTTTATATCTACATTCTCACCCAATCTCCAAAATTTGTCAAGGAATTCTCTTCCACACATCCTTGGAGTTATTTTCTATTGTACCTATTTTCTCTCTGTACATGAAAATAACAATTGCTGACATTAGTTTCTGTGAGAATTTAAACTGTGATAATCAATAGTATCAGCTTTTAAAGGTTTTAGATTTTATTCATATCTATTTCATAGTTTGGCTTTAAAAATTTCTTCCTTTCCCACAACTTTGACCCTGAATTTTTAAAGAGGAAGAAATTGGCTCAGAGAAGTAAAACTTTTCCCCATTGCTCCAATGCTTTCCTTGAGGTCTGGTTGCATTGAACCCAGGTCTGGCTGAGTCCAAGAGGATATCTGTTTCATTGTACCATCTTTAACATTCAAAATTCCTCAGAGAATGATGCTACAGAACTGAATAGAATTAGCTTATTTTGTGTTCCTTCGGCCATGAACACTGGTTTCTCTTATTCTAGTTTTCTTAATTCTATTTGATTTCAAGAATGTAATATAGTAAAAGTTGGGGATTCATATATCTTTGTTTTAGATTGTGTAATTCTGCCTGTTTCAGATGAAGTATTCAATCACAGGTTCAGAATAAGGACAAAAATTTGATGGTAAACATAAGCCTTGGAACTACCATTTAAAATGCAAATATTAATATTTATTGTGTATTTACAATGTACGTCCACAGGACTTTGAGGCTACACTATGACTAAAACATGATCTCTGCCTTCAAGAGGCTTATTTTGAAACTTAGAGACGGCATTCTTTTTAAGTAATTAAAGTATCCAGAGGTCAACGTCTTCAACGATGCATCTACAGTATGTGTTTCAGTGTCCGGCACATTGTAGAACTCTGTTAACATTTGTTAAATTGATTAATGAATGGATGCAGCTATTCTAATGTATGGTCCTGGGTTCTCTAGGAGTTCTTGAATCCCTTTCTAGGTGCCCATAAAGTCAGACTATATTTATAATGCTAAAACATTTTTTGCTTGTGTTAGTCATTCTCTTCCTAGTGTCCAACAGAGTATTCCAAAAACTGCATGATATGTGATGGCTTTGCTCTGATGGCTAATAAAATATGAGCTTGTGTAGTCTTACTTTTTAAAACTGGCTCTATTTTAACTTTTAACACTGTAAGTGTTGGTAAGTATAACCCATGTAAACAAAGTCTTTTTAAGGTCCTGAAAATTTTTGAGAATGCAGTCTCCTGAAATCAAAAAGTGCAGAGGTTGCTGAATTAATAATTTAAGTATCTTTTAAATGCAAGGAATGCTTTTGTCATACCAGGGTGAGAAAGAGGTGATGAGGCAATTATGTATTTGTGTTCTTTTTTTAAATTGAGATATAATTATTAGTTTCAGGTATACAACATAATGATTTGATATGTGTCTCTATTGTGAAATGATCACCATAAGTCTACTTATTCTTTTCTTGTGATGAGAACTTTTAAGATCTACTCTCTTAACTTTCAAATACACAGCTAGAAAGTACTTTTTAATTGCAATAAGTATAGATGCTTACAATCTGGCCTCAAATGTTACATCAATAGTGTTTTACTTCCCCTCCAACTATTATTTTATTTAATTGGGATAAAGCAGTTTGCATAGGTGGTTCTACATCTGATAGGATCGATATGCTAGCATGACTATAAATGAAGTGTGACAATAATAAATATGAATTGCTCTTGTACTTTTGTCCTCCACCCTAGTGCTTTTCTTAGATTAATAAAGTTATATCTAAGCAGAGTGGAGGAATGCTTGGGTACCAAATAGCTCTCACCTACCAATATTCTGATAAGCTAAAATGAAATGAATCTCAGTCAGCCAGTATTTCTCAGGGCCTATATGAAGCTTTTCAAAATGGTTAGAAATATGCTGAGCAAAGCCATACTATGGGACCCATCAAACTGAACACATTTGAAAAATAACAAAAGGTGTTTGACAAATGCATATGTATGGTACCTTGATAAAATCGCTTTGTCATTTTCCCATCTACACATTTTTTTTAAATTATTGCCAAGTGAGGAGAGAAAGCATTCAATTCCTCTTGGATACATCATAAGTGACTCTTTGCTCTCCAGTAGAAGAGGAAGACAGACTAGGTAGTAAGTAATAAGTTCATGCTCCAATAAGGACTTAGCTTTTCTTTATTTAAACCTGTTTCCCCAAATATGTATTACTACAGCATCCTTTTTACGTTCAACTGGAAGAATAAGACACACTTAAAGGTCTTCAGATTTTTATTTGGCATGATAACTCTAAAATAAATTTGGTCTCATTCAAGGTGTTTTAAAAATTATAAAGGAACATTATATGTCTTTTGGCCCATTCTCAAATTTTGATCCTATTCTAGGAAAACCAGAAATTTTAAACTTCATGCATTATAAATTACATAGGGTGTGATGGGATTTTAATGTAATTGAATATGTGAAAATTAACCAGATAAATTAATGGATATTTCACTACCATTCAATAAACTTGAGTTGTAAAGTTCACCAATTTTACAATAAAGAGATTGATGATAAACTATTGCATGAACTTCTATATGAATAAAAAGGAATATGTGTTAGTGACACTTCAGGGGAAAATATATAAATAGGTGACACATTTTAAAATATTTTTATAGTTAAAATTAAACTAATCCTTGCTCAGGAGGTAAGATGAAGCAAATAAAACAATGCAAACAAACAAAAACAAGTGGCAGGCAAACTTATAAATTCTGGGAGCTGGGCCTGACCAGGCGGTGGTGCAGTGGATAGAGCGTTGGGCTGGGATGCGGAAGATCCCGGTTCGAGACCCCAAGGTTGCCTGCTTGAGCGCGGGGGCCCATCTGGCTTGAGCAAAAGCTCGCCAGCTTGAACCCAGGGTCGCTGGCTCCAGCAAGGGGTTGCTTGGTCTGCTGAAGGCCTGCGGTCAAGGCACATGTGAGAAAGCAATCAATGAACAACTATGGTGTTGCAACGGCAATGAAGAACCAATAATTGATGCTTCTCACTTCTTTCTGTTCCTGTCTGTCTGTCCCTATTTATCCGTCTCTCTGACTCTCTCTCTCTGTCCCTGGGAGAAAAAAAAAATTCTGGGAACTGGTTTTGCCTCAAGAGTTATCAGTAATTTTAGAGGTTGTTAAGAACAGGTCTAAGATAAATCCCGGGACTTTGCGTTAAAGAGATCCCTTGGGTTCCCCTCTGGGGTGAACTTGAACTTGCCAAGGATCACTAACAAGAATGTTTGCAGAATATGTTCATTGGAAAATTGAAACTTTGAGAATCCCCATGAGGAAAAAAATAGTGTTTTATGTTCAGATGAGTTTGGAAACTACTTAATACTTGAAGATATGTCTCGTGGTGTTCTGAATGCCTATTAGTCCGTCAAGATTTCTAAAAATCCTTCCAGAGAAGAATTCTGTTTGATTTTATGTAGCTCAGCATGTCTTCATATTTATACAACCAAAGAGCCCTCTTTAATGTAATTCATATAAAATATTCTTCCATTTCATGTTCTGAAGAACACATTTTCAGAAATACTGACCCAGAATAAGAATCTGCCCCTTGGGAGTACTTCCAACAGGGAAGGATGCCAGTGACTCCCCCAGGTAATACTCTGAACGGATAAGCAGCTCAGCTTAATTCAGTGCCTTTCATGTTGTTCTATTTCTCCTGCCTCTGCTTGTCTTGCTGAAACCCCAGAGCAAGTGTCCTTCTAACTCCCCTGAGCTCAACAATGTTGCTATGGTCATTTTTGCCTTGATTTCTATACAACTGTCCTATTTCAGACAAAAGTAATTGGTGTAGTTATTCACTACTTAGATGAAACAAATCAACTGGAAAGAACCTAACGCTTAAACTAGGAAAGTCAGTCCGAATGCCTTTGTCCCTTGTCCAAAGTTGTACACCAATTAAACAGTTTATGAGAAAGGAGAATTTAATAGGGAGCTCTAGCTGGCACCATGCTGCATTTGAATGAGATTATGCTCCCCTTAAAGTAGCAAGTCAATTCCAACCCTGAGTGGTTTTTGTTGCAAAATGGGAGAAGAAAGAAAAAATGTCAACTGTGATAGAAAACAAAGATGATGTATAATAATAGTCTCTAAACAAAGTCATCCTGCTGAGTATCATTTGGTAGATGATAGTAGCAAAGCATATTAATGTAGTTTTCCAGCCAACATTATACCATCTCAGGGCTACATGCCAATTCATCAGATGCCAACTGAATTGCTTGCCATGGGCATTCAGGTGCCACCTCAAGTTTTCTTACATGATTATTAGAAAAGGAATTGCTCCTAAATTCATTCTTTCATTCATTTCCTATGACCTCAGGGTGAAGCATGTTCACATCCGCTGGCTGTTATAATCGATGCTCAATTCTAATGGGAATTCCCCACTTGGGATTTTATTAGTTGTTTTATGTCAATATTGTCATCAAGTCCCACCCAGTCTTCATGGATTTCTTTTTTGTAAAGAAATAATTTTAAGATGCTTTTCCGTTTACTTCAAGGTCATAAAATTCAAAGTTGAACTAAACTAAAAGGCAGATAGGCTTGCTCACCGGTTTCCTCTCTCCTTTAGCTGTTCCGTCACTTTTCCATTTACACCATTATGACTCAGATAAAATTTCAGAAGCGCCCATCTCCCATTTGGTACCCTTTGGCTACTTACCATTTGTTCAGTGCAGATGATGATCATTATCACCATCATTATTATCATCTTCAACAAAACGTTGAACACCCACCGGGTACATGCCAGTAGAGGAGGACTGCTTCATTACATCCCAGAGATCACATGGGATAATAGATGAAGCCCAGAAGTGGGATTTTGAAATAAACAAGCTTTGTTTATGGTCCTGCCTGCGATAAGTTGCCTAACATTGTTCCAAACATGTAATTTCTTGAGGCTCTTATTCCTACTTCTCTAAAATGTAAATGATGCTCATGCCTGTCTCTCATCAATCTCTGTGATTTTAGTAGAAATTGAGTCCAAAGCTCTCCAGAAACAGTCACTGTACTAGGAGAAGATACTGAAGGATTTTCTTTCTTGCTGTAATTCTCAACTACTGTTCACATTTTTACAGCCTTCTTTTTATTTCCATGCCAGGCCTCAAGAGCTGTCTTCCAATGCCAGTATTACAAATAGAAAGTGGATAGTCCAGCCAAACAGCTGGGGCTTGGGGCATGCGTTTTGAAACATAATTCCTTTGAAAATTTTGTTTTCCTCCTGAAATGACTGGCTGGTTGACTAAATTAACTAAATTCACTGCTTGTTTTGGCAACATAAAGATAAAGCCTTAAATATCTGAAAACAATACAACCATATAGATGGGCTTGTTTTCCTTTTCTTAGAATAATTGTGGTTGTTACATGTATGTCCTATGATGTGTCTAAATAAACTTAGTCAATTTAAATTTTTTGAACACCCAACCTGGTAAGGTGATGAAGTACTGATTAAATTATTTACATTAAACTTGTTCAGTGGCAAGCAGCCTCTGTGAATCCCCTCCACATTACCTGGTATTACTTCTCTCCTTCCTGTCCTTTCTCTGCAGTCATCTCTCTTCCAGGACCCTGCCTCTACTTTAACTCCACGTGCTTCTCAGCACCTGGATTGAACCAGGTCAGGATTAGCTGTGGCAAAAGCAAAGCAGAGAGAGAAAGAGAATGCACACCCCACAGCAATTCCTTCCTCACCCTGGCACTGCCCAGACTCCTAAGGATAATTTGGTTCCCAGTAACTCTTAAACTCCTGCCATGTTGCTTGATTCTCTATCAGGGTCCATTTCTACTCTATGTTTCAGAGCCTCTGTCTTGCCTTGATTCTCTCACAAAATGTTTATGACAGACTCATTCAAGTTGTCTACTCTGGAGCATTGCACAGAGCCCAACTATGAACACAATTTCAAGGCTCCATTTTGCCTCCTGGGTCTAGGTGTAATAGGCAACACTTTTCAGCCCTTTGTCTCTCTTAAATTCCTGAACATTGGACACTCAGTCTAGACAACTCCTTCCTCGAAACTCTCTCCCAGTTGGCTCCTGGCACAACATTTTTCCTTTGGACCTTTGTTCTGAATCATGAGGGAAGGTAATGTGGATGATGTTCTGGTTCCCAGAATTTGTACCAACCCAGCATTCCCAGGCAGAGAGAAAGGGGGAAGAAGGCCTTTTCCCAACTCTCTTGGTCCCATTTATCTCTAATCTCTTGCTCCTGTGAATTCTGATTTATAATGTCCTCAAAGCAGACTTGGGATTTCCTATAGCTGAGCCATTGTTTACATGGCTGTTCAGGCCTGGAATGCATTCAGCTCACTCTCCAGTGGCTAGTCATGACCCATTCCAGAAAACTTCAGTTTGTTCCCTTTTCTCCCAGAATAACTTTATTTTAAATCACTTTTTCCTCTCGGGATGGGTGAGGTTGCCTCTCAGATCTTCTCCCACAGTCCCTGGAACACTTAACTCACGGTATAGTAACAGCTGTATTGTCTCTCACTCGATGTCATCTTGCTAAGCAGAGGACCACCTTTTACTTATTTCCGCATCTCTAGCAATGATTAGGTGTCCTATACTTGTTTGATGAATTAATGAATTCAAAAAGGAGAAGTCCATGCATTTCTAGTTCGGCCCTTATTTGTTATTAGCAAGACTCCAAAGGCCTGTACAATTGAGGAATGAGGAAAGTTCTGAGTCTGCGCACAGTTCTGTATAGAGCAGGGAGAATAAATTTAGTTGCAAACAGCCAATGAAAACCCAGAGCTTTGTTATTCAATGCAAGTGTAATACCCAGACTACATTAATACAACTTACCTAGGAAAGCCAAAAAAAAAAAAAAATCTTAGATGAGGAGGGGAAACAAGACAGGCAATATTTTAGTTGCTAAGTACTAATTCCCACCGCTTAGCTAAAAAGTGAAAAATTCATTAAGAAAACTTGGTGGAAGACAGAGTAACTAAAAAGCAAGTGATACTGAAAAATTAAATGAAGATATAGGAAACGTTGAGCTTGTATTATATCCATGTTATATATGACTCAGCTCCAATAGTTTAGGTAAGATACATAAGAATTTACTAAGGATCATCCTACGTGAGAACTAATAAAGTGATCATATATATTCATTTACACTTTAACAGTAATAGCAAATATTTCACTCTATATCTGTTCTATTGCTTTATTAATATTTAGAGAAAATTCAACATAACTCCTATGTTCTTTTTTGATAAATTTTTCTTTATCTTCACATTTTTAGTCAAATATTTAGTATTTGCATCATGAAACAATGAAGATTCTACTAGATCCTAATATATTATAAAAGTAGTATTGTCATTCAATTTCTTTTTTTGCATGCTTGTTTTCATTCCTTCTTGCATTTTCTCAGTGCTTCTAAATTGCATAAATACATACTTATCATTTACCTTTTGTTCTATGAGATATCCTTTATTGATTTTTATCAAAATCAAAACTCCACGCCAAGTTAAAGAAAATTGCCAACTTTGGAAACACATTTTTTTATATGAGTTCAGAGAATCTTGAAATTCAAGGTCACTTTTTGAGGTAATCAGAATATTTCTAAAATTTTAAGCTATAAAAATACCAAGTATAGACCTATAATTTGGTTGGGTTGTCTAACCTTAAGTCCACCTATAATTCATTCTATTCATTCTATATTCTGGGAAGGTCTCCCTGGACTTTGTTCATAGAATTTTTACAAGAGATCAGTAGTGTCTTTCCATTTATATGCTACAGGGACATCTAAACTTCAAAAATTGACCCACATGATGGCACTAGAATAAATGTTTTAAGTTTGCAGACAGTAGTAATATTTGGATAGCAGTTCATTCTGTTGAAGATAAATTTTATATGTATAAAGAAGTAGGTCTCAGAAGCCAAACTATTATAAATCTCCAAAGGAAGTGGCTTCATCGATTTAATCACAGAATCAGTGGAGAATAGTAACCTGCCCTTCAGGTAGACACAACTATAACTTAAAGAAATTAAAAGGACTTTAGTAATGAGAGAGGTGATACGATACCCAAAGCCTCCATCTATTCATTCATTCTATAAACATTTAATGAACACCCATATAAACCAGGCAGATAATTAAGGAATTGGGAATGAAAAGTTACAAGATATGGTTTCTGACCCAAAGAACACAAAATGCCATAAGAAAGAATAAATCAAGTTGAGTGAGTATAAAGGTGAGGTGAAACAATTTAAACAGAGTAAAAAAAAAAAAAAATAGTGAACAATGACCGTATCAGGCATATCAAAAGTTTCCAAATGACAACTGAGCCTTTCTTCTGTACTAGGCTCCATTCCAAGTTGTCTCCAGGCATTGACTCAGTCTTCATCCTTTTTTATGGAAGAAGTCACTTTCACTATCCCATTTTATAGATGAATAAACTGAACCTCAGAAGGTTTAAGGAATTTGAGCAAAGTCACAAAGGTAGTGAATGAGGGAGCCAGTGTTTGAACCAGGGAAGTCTGGCTTAACATTGTGGTAATAATGGCAACAGTACTCTGCTTCTCAATGTACATAACTAATAAAAGATTCATATTTGGAATACATAAGAAATCCCTATAATCCAGCAAGAGGAAGACATCCCAAATGACAAAAATGATACATTACTTGACAATAAATTTTGTATTAATTTAACCTGGAATAGCAAAAGAACATTCAAAGAGATGGTCAGTCCGGCAGTGCTGAATTTCTATGTGTACGACCCTTAGCAACTTTGACATAGGGACATGAAGGACTATATTTAAGTGTTCCCCACTTTGTTGGGAAAAGCAAAAGGCTAAATTAACCTAAATGGATTTCAAAGGGAGAACATAAATAAAGAAACTACATGCCTATGAAAGAATATGGAACTCATAAGAAATTAATGAAGTTCATTTATATATATGTAATAAATCTCAGAAACGTAATGATGAATTAAAAAGGTGAGCAAAAAACAACATATGGTATAACAAATGTATGTAAAACCACACACATGGTAACGGTGCCTGTGGTCCACAGATATCCATATGCCAGTAAGGGCATATGCAAATAAAGATGTGGAGGCGCGTGGAAAGAACATGTTTAATGTACAGAACATTCAGATAGTCATAAAAATTCTGATTGATAAGATCTTATTCTAAAGTATGACAAAATAATAATAACAACAGTAATAATAGCTAGTTTTATTAGTGTTTATTATTTTCCAGGTATTATTTTCAAAATTTTTTAAAGGATTAGATCACAAAAATAAGTTAGGGACTATTGTTGCTCTAAGCCAGTGGTTCTTAACCTTCTTTGAGGTACTGAACCCACCAGTTTCATATGCACATTCACCGAACCCTTCTTTGGTGATAAATAAAATATGATTTTTTTCCCGAATTCAAGACATAGGTATATGTTTTTCTTACTGGTGCACAAAATGAGCCGTGCATGAACATCACCTTGCTCAAAGAACAAAACCAACAAAGTGCATGAACTCACAACAAATTACGGTATTACTTTATTCTGGCCTCTACGGCAGAGGCTTCTCTGAACCCCTGAGACTGACTCATTGAACCCCTAGGGTTCGATAGAACCCAGGTTAAGAACCACTGCTCTAAATTTACAAGTGAGAAGAACTGAGCCAGACAGGGATAAGTATGCTTCTCCTGATCATAGATATTTTAGATGTTGAATATGGGCTTTGAATCCAGCAATATCATTGCATAGGTAGTGCTCTTGTTTATTGTATTTTTAATTATTATAGTATATTGTATTATATCCCAAAACTAGTGATATGTTGAATCAGAGAAAATACTCAAAAGTGAAAATAACATATATAGGAATCTATATGATATTTTGGAGTAGGGATGACCTGTCTGAGGCTCAGTTATACATTGTACATCTATAGATATTTGAAGGACCATCATGACAAAGGTGGTGACCAGCTCTTATGTTTCCATTGAGTTCTTTCTTGGGATGAATTAAATTCAATGGTGAAATAAGGGAATTGACTAAAACATAAAAGGGCTTTTATATATGTTATAAAATTTAAAAAAAATTTATTTATTGACTTTAGCAAGAGAGGAAGGGAGAGAGAGAGAGAGAGACAGTATCATCAAACTGTTCCTAAATATTCCCTGACCAGAAATCAGACTGGCAATTGAGCCAACAATCTCTGTGCCTCAGGAAAATGCTCTCCAACCAAGCTATCTGGTTAGGGCAATGTTATCATCACACTTAATGTTCAACTTGGAGGTATTACTAGTCTCATTTTATAAACATGAAAACTAAGACTCACTGTCAACCAATGTGGAGCTGTGACAGGAACTCTTCTAATTCTAAGGTCAATATTTTGCCTTCCCATTGTAGTATCTCTAAAATCCATCAGGTGGCTCTCCCATCTTATGATCTCATATTAATGTTTTTGTCTCTAGCTAGCAGTGTACCAGTTACTCCTATATATGTACCTTAAAAAATGAGTATAAGTACAGAGACAGCTGGACTCATGACTGCACATACAAAACCTTATAATTGTTACTTTAGTTTATAAATATAAAGTATCTTGGTCATCAGACATGTTTTGGTGTCTATTTGTGGTTAGATGACTTTCTAGTGACATATGGAGTCTTTAATTCCTTTGATAAGATATAAAATTTGTTCTAAAATGTTTGAATTTCCATTTAATCTTGTTTCTACTTTCCCATTGCTCTAAAAATAAACAGTTTCTAAACTCAGTGATACATACTCTAACACTTCACCTTCCATCAATGGGCACCTTTCTTTCTACCACAAGCTATCTTCTGAAACTGAACAAGAGTAGGATTTCTTTCTCTATTTCTATGGTATTACTCTGTCTTAATATACAAAGCAAGACTTTTTAAATAATACCTAGGGGGAAAAAATAGGGAAGTTGATGGCTGTGACTACTTCTCTATATGCATCAAAACCCAATAGATTTTTTTTCTAGCTGTGCAAACTTAGAATAGCATAATTAAAAGGAAAAGGGACTTTGAAGTTAGAAGAACCTGAAAGTAAATTCCAGATTCATCATTTAAAATCTAAGTGACTTTGGGCAGACAACTCTCCAAGATTTACACCACTTTAAAATGGACATAATAATAGCTACCTTCTTGGGTATTGTTTGAGGATTCTTATATATATATATATGTGCCTAACATCATTGGTTGGAATATAAAAAGTCCTCAATGAATGGTCATACTAGTTACACCTGAACATTTTTATAAGAGAAGGTGCAGTAGCATATCCAAGGTCACACCGCCATCTGGCAACTGAGCTGGGACTGGGACATAATCTTGACTCTGTCATATGCTCTTTGGTGTATTGCATTCTCTCCTTTAATCAGCAGTGTGTCTTTTTTCGGTTTCTAATTCTTTACTCACACAAGTATTTTTATTCTACCAATGACAGGATTTTTTCTGGTAGAACCTATGAGACCTGAGACCTATTTGGAGTCTGAAATATACTCTGATAACCTCAGAGTTTGCTCTTTCTTGCTCTGTTTCTCTCATGTATAAACTCGCACATGGTATTTGGAGGTTAAAAAAATTCTGAGGGGTTATTTTTAGCTGATCATTGCTTCACAACCTTGAATTCTTCAGGCTGTATGTAATTAATTTATCAGTAGAATGGTAATGTTGAAAGAAATTCCTTCTGACCATAGAAGAAGCTAGGAAATTATTGCAAGAAGTCACAGCAGTAATAAGACTGTTGCTGAGCATGGGTTTATTAGAAAGCAAAACAAACAGCATGCTGCATGCTGACTTCATCTTCATTAAACATTCAAACTGGAAATGCTTACCTTGTCTACAGCCAAGATGTTATCCTTTGCAGAAGGAAAAAAAAAAAAAAAAAAGAATCACTAAGCCAACATGCTGCAAGTGCTCCTGTGCTTTGGGAAAGCAGTGTTATGTAAAATCTGCAAATATGTTAGTCTAAGCATTTTTGGCCTTCAAACAATTTTAACCACCTCGGGGCAGGGCATGATGACGAGGGAGGCATCTCTGAGGAGAACGAATTGGCTTGCATTCTACCATGCAAGAAATGTAAATAAAAATTGAAGAGGCTTTTATGCCACTGCCACCATGGTACGTGAGTCACTTGGCCTAATATGTTAAGAGGATTTGTGGTAAAGCTGCATGAACTTTGAAATAGCCCAATGAAGCTTATGTGCTTTCCAGTTTAAATCAGTCCCCAGCAATCCCTCTCTGATCATCAGGAATTTGGCAGCCAAATTCTAGTCTGCTAAATTCCTCCAAGCATGGTCGAGTCCCCTGGGCTTTAACACTGTAGCCTCCTTTATTTAGTTGAGGTACACATGAGAGAGCTAGAAGGGGAAGGAGCTGGGAGTAGCAAGGAGGTCAAGGTGAAAACCCTAATCTAAAATTTCTTCTTCATGCTTTCCCAGAGATCATATAGTTTAATCAAATTAAGGTAGAACACACATACACACAAACAAAAAACCACCCAGCTGCTGCATCCTGCTATGGTTTAAACAGTCAAAAGAAAAGCCCTTTCTCTATCCACTTAAACTAGAGGGGGTTTCAGTGAGCAGGAATAAATCTTTTTTATAGAAACAAAGGCATCCTGCTGTGTGGTTCATGTGAGAATAAGTTTGGAAAAGGAATGGGAATTCACAGTAAAATGGCTCTTTCCCTTAGAAATACCTACAATGACTACCTTTACACCTCAACTAGCAGTAATAGATTTTATTGCCAACCATAGAGGTACAGTAAAGACTTCCCACCACAAGTCGATCACTCCACGTGCTGAATAATGCTGGATGTCCGGAGAGAGAGGCACACACACATGTCTGGGCATTTCAGTTCCCCTGTGGATATTTGACAATACAAGGGCATAGTTGTAGGATCAGCTTAAAATGTATACTCCCAGCAAATGCAGGCTAAAAAAAAATCTCTTTTAAAGAATGCCACCTCCAGGGACAGATTTCATGGAGCCTTTTGCTGGGGAGGCTAATGGTTTTGGAAGGAGTTTATGTAAAACACATCATTCAGGAAAGCAGCTGGGGAACCTGTCCCCGTGACTCTCCTGGGTGTCCTTTGAAGCTCCTGCTTCTGCTTCAAGGATATTGAATGACACAAACCTTTCTTTATCTTCAGAAGGGAAAAAATGGGAGGACTGCCTCCTTTGAGCCAACACTATGTCACCATCACAAAAGGCTGCAGCTGAGAATAGCAATCAGTCCAGCAAAAAAATTTCAAGAATTGGAAAAAGTTGCCAATAGGAGAGAAGACTCCTAGATTCAGATGTTGTTTTCTACAAGGTGAGGATGATCCAGATCATTTTAGGATACAAAGCAAAACGGGAAAAAAAGGCAAGTAAGTGCTACTTGATAAGTGCTATTGGATAGCTGCTCAGCATTAATCCAGAAATAACAAGGCTCTGTGTTTAGATTGCCTTCTGATCTTTTGCCATAACCAGTGGGTTTGTGTAATGACTCTGTCGTGTTCTCTTTCTCACATCCCGTGTGCACTGCTACTAAGTGAATTCAGGGGCACACCACAAGTTGGTTTGACAAAATAGAAAACCAGTTGTAGAAGTGATAAGTTTTTAGTGGAAAAATATATTTTCTTTGTAACAAATTATGACTTTTCAGCTGAAGGAGACATAACGCAGGATCAATATCACGGGCTGAAATGCTTGTGCTCACCACAGATGTATTTTCATTTATAATTACGTCATGCAAAGAGCATTCCTGGGGCCTCATCCCAGAAGACTGGAACACCCACCAAGCCATACAGTGTGATTGCTGTTAATGTGGTTGTTAACTCTCTTTGGGGGACTCTTTCTTGCAAGATTTTTTCTTTTTAATTAAAGCCAGCAAAAAGATCAGATGTGTGCAGTGTTTTATTGTTCGGGGGTTACTGGAAATCTACCCAAATTCCTCAAAATATAATTCTAAAAAAAGTTACTTGAAATATAAACAAAAAATTGTCAATTTACATAACTATTAAATTTATGTGGCTAATACAGTTCACTTTCCACATTTTCCTAGTTGTTCGTTAGGAGTTTAGATCTCAAGAAAGTAGGTTGACTCACTAAGGTAATTCTGAGTTTCTGGCATCAAGGTGAAATACCAAATCTCTTTTGATATCAACCCTAACTATGCTACATGGCTAATGGCCTGACTTGAAGTGTTTAAAAGATCCAAGATGGCTATTCTTCCCTTTACCCAAACTTGTAGCCTCACCTTATTTCTAACAATCTTCCCAATGATCAGGAGAAAAGGGAGGATTTCACAAGACGATTAACTTTGAGATACTCAATATATAAATAGATAATGGCTTAACCATCTATAAAAATAGAACTCTGACCCATGACCAGCAGCAACCTGCCCAAGAAACTAACCTTCTATCTATAATCATCAGCCCAGGAAGGCAAGTTACTATAAATCAGACTTGGAAAAGTCAGACTGCGATCTCTAGTAACAACCTGGGAAGCCAGACAGTCTCAAGTGTCCAAGTCTTGATTAATAACTGTCAGCTTCCCTAATTTTTTACCTTGCTTCCAACTTTGGATCAGCCATAGAAAGACAAATATCCATCCCCAACCAATCACATAGAATACCCTGTTTCTAGTTAGCCTGTCAACACAAAGGTTCTCTTTATGATTATCTGATTCTAGAGAATGAGAGCCATACTGTTATGATTGAAACACTTGGAAAATGAGGCAACATCACATGTTGAGGATTCAAGTAGTGAATCAGCACTGAGTCAGGAAAAGAGAAACCACTTTACGTATTTAAAGTAGAAGGACATTCAGGGAAGACATTGGCTACAGCAGAGCTGGAATTGCTGAGGTTAAAGGAGAAGTGCTAGAAGAGGGAAAGAGGATTCTAAGGGCCCACAGACTAATACTTTGATGGAAACACACCAGACTCCTAAGCAGAAAATGGGGACTGTACCTCCTATCACACTGCTAAATTGTGAACAGCAATGCTGGAGCCTACACCATTGCCACCACTGCAAGCAACTACTACCTGAAGCATTCAAATATGGCTTTTCCTTTTTTACTTTGCTATGTCCTGCCAATGCCTTTTCTTGAGAGGGTACACCAGGAAGACAACCGACAAAGAAGTTTTGGGAAATGTAGATTACAGTCTTTCAACCCCCAGTGTGAAGAGAAGGACAAGTATGGAGCTGACAGAACAATGGACACTACTGAGCACAGAAGATAAGTAAGTTTTGTCCTAAACTAGATCACAAGTTTAAGCCAGAAGAATGTTCTGATTTATTAAAATTGCTCTTTAAATAAGATTTTAAAAGTTAAGTCCATAATATTAGATTGCTGTAGTTCTGAATGTTGCTAGGAGGAAATGAGTGACAAAGTGTTAGATCCCATTGTAAGGCCAGTGGCCGCCACCATGGACATGCAGGTTCTCATTGGATTCAGGCTGACAGTGAAGGAACTATGGAGCCAGAAAATGGTGGACCATTTTGTTTATTAAAGTCTCGTAATGGTGGACAAGCAAACAGGCAGGGAAGACTGCTTCCCTTTCTCTAGGGCTCCCAAGTTCCTCAGCACTCTGGACTCACTCACCATTCTTACTCTGGGGACTCACCAGACTCACAGGCTTCCACCAGCAAAACAGGCCTGGCAGAAAATACCCTTTCTCTGGCAAACAGTAGCAAACACTTGCCCCTTTCCATGGAGGCAGGCAATCCACAATTTGCAATCTGCCAGTCTGGCCTGAGGGTAAGCACTCACAGCCTTGCACAGACCACACACACACACACACACACACACACACACACACACATAGCGCTGTCCCGCACCAGTGCACCAATTAGGCAAAATGCAAGCATGCAAACCTAACTGTCTTGTTTCACACTTGAAATACATTGGTTTTGTCCAACACCCATCTCCCCCACTTCTGATGTTACAGGCTTGGGACTGGGCCCAGAGTTGGGGAGATGCTGTGGGGAGGGCAGGGACAGACAGCGCTAGAGAAGGAGGAGCTTTGTAAAAATTCTGAGTCCCCATGGCAGATGGGAGTTACAGTTAGGAGCTGTATTCATCCTGTGCAAATGAAGCCAACACACCACCTCATTTCTGACTTACCTTACAGCTCTCTACAATAGCTACTTACAGCACATCTGTCACTGGAGGAGATCTGAGTCCAGGTGACTTCCCCTTCTCAGTTCTTGTCACGTTTGCAAGAAAGAATTCAGGTGAGAGACAAAATGCAGTGTTAGGCAAAGCAAGCAATTTATTGGAGGAATACACTTGGCATAAACAATAATGGGCCACTCAGCTAGTCTTAAGTGCTCTGCCTGTTGGGGATTTGAGGGTTTATTCTTTTAGCTGTAAGTTACAAGGCTCCTCTTCCCTGATATTGGGAATAACATAAAGTTTCAAAGCTCCCTTTCTGATATCGGGACTAACTGACAGAGTTTCGAGACTCCCTCTTTGGATATCTGAATCAGCACACACAAGGTCTCAAGATGTCTCCTTTGAGTCATTGTAGTTTTTCTTGTAACTGTTAGGACATCTGAGTGTCTTCTTTTGGCTGGTCTCAGAACTGCTGATTTTCTTATTTAGTGGGGAAAATAAACCTTTTTATTTTCCTTCCTGTCCCAGTAGAGCTGGAGCTCTACGTCAATCAGGCATCCCCAATTCAACTTCCCCATGCAGTGGGACACTCCTGCTTAACTGCAGGGCTGGAGGCCTCTTCGAGTCAACTCTTGAGGCAGCTATGAGGATTCTACTTATTGGTACTGAGACCAATTGCTACCGGAGGAAAGACACAACCAACGCACAAGTTAGTTGCAAGAACCACAGGCAGTTAATTACTCACAGATCCTATGGAGTGTCAGGGTACAGCTCAATGGGGCCCTGTTGGAGTGCTCCTTTCAGCTGTCCTTAGAGCGGCATGCAGAGGATCTGTGCTCAACGATGGAGTCTGGTCAACTGACTGCAGCTGGGCCCCCTCCGATTAAATACCCTTTCTGATATATGCCTTTTAACAGGTGTTAATCTACGGAATTATCACATCAAACCACTTTTAGGGAGTTCCTTGCAGGGAGCTCTTTTTATCTATATATCATTTCTCACACACACTGACTGAGCCCTGCATAGAGGGCCTGGCCTGGCCTATCACATCTCTACACACTAGGTTAGCTCTTGCCTAGAGGAGGCAGCCTTATTCACTTGCCTTAATGGCTTTTAATATTATATTCTAACTTATTTCTATATATTTTCTATATTTCTACATATTTAATTACTATAACACTTCCCCTTTTGACCTAGTAGCTGTCTATTCTGCCTAATATCTATTGGAAGATTTTTCTCCCAGAGAGAATCAGGGCCAGAATTTGTAGAATTATAATCTGGGGCAATTAGCAAGAGGTGGTGGGGATACGTAATAAATAGATCTCTTCTCCTTTTTGGTGTTCATTTATTTATTTCATTTAACCATTATTTACTGAGTGCTGACCACATGCAGGCATTATTTGGGGCATAGGAAATATAGTAGAAAGAAAGAATAAAAAGGCAGACAAAAGTCCTTCCCCACCTAAAGTATAAATTCTTCAGGGAGGACGAAGACAATCGTGTAATTAAACAGTGCTAAGTATTATGAGAATAAGAGCAGGAAAGGGGAGAGGCAGTGCAGAGGCAAACTTTGCCATTTTACATAATTGGATAAAAGGGCTTTACTGAAGACATAATATTTGAGCAAAGACGTTAGGAAAGTGAGTAAGTCATGTGAGCACCAACAGAATATCTACCTGGCAGAGTGTACTGTAAGTTCAAAGGCTCTGAGGCAAAATATGCTTGATGTGCTTAGTAAACAGTTCTGTGTGGAGAGAAGCAGCTATGAGGTCAGAAAGAAGAATGAAGGTCACATCACAGAGGGCCACAAGGCCGTTTACACAATGGCTCTTTCTCGAATAAGATAGGGATGTATTGGAGTGAAGGGGTGACATGATCTGATTTAGGGTTTTATGGAATCACTATAGAGGCTGTGTAAATGGGTGGAGAGAGACGTGTGGAGATGTAGTGAGTAAGGGTGGAGGCTAAGAGATCATCAGTTCAGAGACCACTGCAATAATCCAGATGAAAGGTGGCCTGCAGCGGTGCTAGTGGAGGTGTTGCTAGGTAGTTTGTTCACAATAAATAGAAATATGAAATTAATCGGGCTAGCCAGAATTATATCTGCAACACTGTGCTGGAAAATCCATTCTAAATATATCCTCTATGAAGCTGGGTAGGCAGTATCATCTCTAGATCTGCATATTATACCAAAACCCACTTTATATTTGCAGTCACAGTGCCCTAATTGCTCTATTTTGGCTAAAACTGTATTGCTTTTAGATCATAATTAATAAGACAAATAAGAAAATGCATTTCACATAAGGCACCTATTCTTTTCTTATAGTGTGTTTTCCCAAATGTGAACCCTTTCAACAGAAAATTATTTTGTGAATATTTACATTCAGCTTATTTTTAGCACCCACAGGTGAAAATAATACATAATGACAAACAGCTACAATAAAAATCAATAATGCTTGAAAATGCAGTATTTTATCAGTACAACAACATCTGCACTCAACTGAAAAGTAGTTGCAGGTGTGTGGACATTACCAAATACTTAGAATTCACTGACCATATGTAGAGTACATAAGGTTTCACAGACCTCTCGCCATTATCATGGAAATGACCTCTGTAGATAGTGAAACCCAAGTCAGAGAGCTCTGTGATACATCAAATTCAGTCAAAAGTCATTTAAATGTGGAGATCAATGTCACTGGACAGACAGGAAAAGCAACAAAAGAGTTCTGATTAGAAATACTTACTAAGTTGAATAACAAATTCTAAGCATTTGGTTTACATGGGTGGAAATTGTGAACTGCAATTTCCCTTGAAAATCAAGGAATGCACCTGAGCAGGCGGTGGTGCAGTGGATAGAGTATCGGACTGGGATGCAGAGGACCCAGGTTCGAAACCCTAAGGTTGCCAGCTTGAGCACGGGCTCATCTGATTTGAGTAAGGCTCACCAGTTTGAGCCCACGGTCGCTGGCTTGAGCAAGGGGTCACTCAATCTGCTGTAGCCCCCCACATCAAGGCACATATGAGAATGCAATCAATGAACAACTAAAGTACAACAACAAAGAACTGGTGTTTCTAATCTCTCTCCCTTTTTGTCTATCTGTCCCTATATGTTCCTCTCTCTGTCTCTCTCTCTGCCTGTCAGAAAAAAAAAAAGAAAGAAAAAAAAGAGGAATGCACTATCTCACACCCAGGAGCCAAGGTAATCAGTCTCCTCACCAAGCTGTGTGTTCTATGCGATGGTTACTGTTCAGGAAACTTACCTTGCATGTCACCAGTTCCAGGTCTCTAACCAACCAAATGTCTTGTCAATTAGCAACCTACTGGAGCTACAAGATAATTTAAAAGTTAATTCCCTTGGTAGGCAAATCACAATTATTTCTTTACAGGGTATATTCTTTAGGAAGAAATTAAATCATACTGCTTAGTATTCACATTTTTAAAACTAGACTTACAGCCTGACCAGGCAGTGGCGCAGTGGATAGAGCATCGGACTGGGATGCGGAAGACCCAGGTTCGAGACCCTGAGCTCACCAACTTGAGTGCGGGCCCATCTGGCTTGAGCAAAAGCTCGTCAGCTTGGACCCAAGGTTGCTGGCTCCAGCAAGGGGTTGCTTGATCTGCTGATGGCCCGTGGTCAAGGCACATGTGAGAAAGCAATCAGTGAACAACTATGGTGTCACAATGGCAATGAAAAACTAATGATTGATGCTTCTCATCTCTCTTCATTCCTGTTTGTCTCTATCTATTCCTCTCTCTGACTCTCTCTCTGTCCCTGTAAAAAACAAACAAACAAACAAAAAACTAGACTTACAAATAACCTGTATGTGAGGTATTGATAATATGTAAGAGGAGCTGACATATTAGGGTGTTTAATGGATGAACCTAAGATTTTAAGGGGAAAAAATTATTAATTAAGAGAATGATTTAGGTCCTGGCCGGTTGGCTCAGTGGATAGAGCCTCGACCTGACATATGGACATCCTGGGTTCAAATCCTGGTTAGGGTACAAAAGAGAAATGACCACCTGCTTCTCTTTCTCATCCTCTCCCACTTCTGCTCCCGCAGCCAGTGACTCAATTGGTTCACACATGGCCCTGAGTGCTGAAACTACCTTGGTGAGCATCAACCTCAGGTGCTAAAAATAGCTTGCTTATTTCAAACATCAGCCCTAGATAGGGGTTGCTGGGATCTCGGTCAGGGAGCATGCAGGAGTTAGTCTCACTATTTCCCCTCCTTTCACTTAAATAAAAAAAATAAAAAATAATAATTAAAAAAATAGAGATTGATTTAGATTTGTGATGTTAATTTGTAACCTTATGTCTGCATATAATATTGGAAGATATAATGCATTGGTTCCCAAACCATAGCATGTCTCAGAATCACCTGGAGAGCTTGCTAGGCCCAACCCACCAGTTTCTTATCCAGTACATCTGGAAAGGAGTTTGAGAATTTGCATTTCTAAGAGATCTCTGGGTGATGCTGAGGCTGCTGGCCTGGGACCACACTCTGAGACTGACTTACAGGATCTTAAGATGTGCTTTCATCATAAGATAAGTTTATGAGACTTCTAGAAACTGCTTAAAAACTTGGAAAAATTGTTAAATCAGACATTACTTTAAAAGGAAGTCAACAATATTAAATAGATATATAACGGCAGCTTAAAATTTCAAGGGGGTTACTGATCTAGGTTTGTATATGGTAGCAAATATTAACAAAGAGTGCTACCAAAATCTACCAGTGTTACATAGACAAAATATTAAGATTTATAAGTTAAAGGAAAAATTCAGGTTTCTAATGAGTAACTTTATTAAACCAAACCAAAGTCACCTCTGAATAATTTTTTGTGCACAAAAGTTACTCTTGCAGACATCAAAAATTCAGCATTGACAGTAGTCACTCCAAGTCAATGGCTTGGAAACCTTTGACATAAAGGACTAGCTAAATGTTCACCCTTATCCCAAACCATTTGATGTCTCTTCAAATGGTCTTGCTCCTTTGCTCCATAGAGTTCTGGCTTGCTTTGAAGACAGCAAACTGCACAAAGAGTCTACATCTTGATCGAGTATGCCGCAGAATTGAATCTCCTGCAAACACTCTGGGAGCTTTTCTCTCCAGCTCCCCTGCTAATTGTTATTGTCTTCATGCACTGTCAGAGGACACCACAGAAAGAAGAATGGCATGTCAAGATCAATCTTCCTCCAGAGACACTCCTTGAAAAAAATGTCGAAGAGTTGTGCATTTGGAAGCCTTTACTTCTGAGACCAATTATCTTCCTGCTACAATGTATTCAGCCTTCATCAGCTTGGCTTCTGGACCCAGCTGTTTTCTGTAAGGCAAGATATATTTTGAATCACAGACGTGATCATTTTAAATTAACTAAATTTCCCATGTTTTTTAAAAGGGACATTTATTAGCCTTCAGGGAATGCGGTCCTTGGTTCTTTTTCCAGGTTAGAACTGTCGTTCTTTATTTTTCTTTTAGACTGAAAATCATTACTATACCATAAGTAAAAACACAATAGAAGCACATAGTGCTACCCTCTAGTTCAAGGAGAAAATGAAGTTAGTGAAGATCCTAGATTTCCATAGGATTCCACACCTCCATTTGGAACCCAGCTCTATTGAATTCTAAATGTCAATCGATTGCTTGAGTCTAGATCCTCCCCTATGGTATTGTTAGAGTCAGAGCATACTTTATCTGAGTTACCATAGCAATTTGGGGAACCTTAATTTTTGGATATAATCTTAAGTGAAAGTTTATAGATAGCTGTCACAGAAAAAACAAATCTACATCAATTTCTTTTGGTCCTCAAAACACCATACTTGTGTGCAAATAGTCCTAAGACAAATGCTTCATTTTAAAAGTTGAATTATGTTATTATGGTAGACATGGGCTAGAAAAACAGATTTTGTAATGAGGTGCTTCAAATTCTGGATTTGCCTACCAAGCCTGTTTCCTCATTAAAAAAAAGAAAGAAAGAAAAAAGGAAAGGAAAAGAAAGTAAGGAAGGGAAAGGGAAAGGGAAAGGGAAAGGAAAGGAAAGGAAAGGAAAGGAAAGGAACTTAATTTACTTAATTTAAATTGATCTGTTACATAGAAGGTGCCTGGTAAATGTTAGAGATGATTCTTCTTTAACCTAAATGCTTTTCAATAAAAAAATGTTTAATCCCTTTGATGGGATTATATATGGTCATTAAAAATTATTTTGTAGCTTAACCGGTGGTGATGAAGTGGGTAGAGCATTAACCTAGAACACTGAAGTACCAGGTTGAAACTCCAAGGTCGCCGGTTTGAGCATGGGATGATCCCACGTCACTGGCTTGAGCCCAAGGTTGCTGGCTCCACTGGAGCCCCCCTCAAGGTACATACAAGAAGCAATCAATTAACAAATATAGTGCCACAACTATGAGTTGATGTTTCTCATCTCTCTCCCTTCCTGTCTGTTCCTATTTTCTCTGTCTCTCTTTCTCTCTCGCAAAAAAATAAAAATTGTTTTGTAAATTATGTAATATCATATATTATAGGCCCTAGCTGAATAGCTCAGTTAGTTAGAGCATTGTGTCCCACTGTGCCATCACCTGGTCAGGCATAACCACAATTCTTTAAAAAATACATCTAAATCTTTGCTTACCCTTGAGATGTTAATTGTTTTCAATAAACCTTTGAAGTACATCAAGTGGTTATAAATTATTTTCATGTTACAGGTAAAAAAAACAAAAACAAAAACAAAAATCTTAAGACTGGCACACCCAAACTTCTAATTTTTGGAGCTGTTTCATTTGCCAACAACCTAGTGGATTATGCTTATTGGCCGCTTTGTCTTTCTTTCTTAACCCTAAGTAAACTTTTTTGAATTAGCTGTGTGCCCAAGGATCAGTTATACAACCTCTCTGGTGTGTACCCCATCTACAAAATGAAAATGGTGACATCTTCCCTCCCTACCTCACAGGCTTATAGGAGAATCAAACAATATAGTACAGGTGGAAAACTTTTCACTATGTAAACTTCAGGAATTAACATTAAATTCACCAACACTAATGGTGGATAACTATATGCTTCTTAGTAGATGTCCCAAAATAGTAGTTCCCTTTTCAAGTGCCTTTCTTGAAAGGAAGAGAAAACGTTAATAAAGTTGTATATACTTTTACACAATTTCAGAGTTTTCAGGCACTTTAGTGGTCATTTATTCGGCCTCTGCATGGTATCTCCAGTTGGACTCAGCCTCTATTGAGCAGTTCAAATGAAAGAGGAACTTTTTACCTCATGGGGCGCTGGTCTTCTTCTGACCTACACCAAAAGTGTCATTCTGTTTACAAGTCTGTTTCATCAAGCTCCAACAGAAAAGTAGCGACCTTTTTATTTATCTTAAGAAGATTATGTATAATCAAATGCTGTTTAGGAACTTATTGTTTTTATATTTTTCCTTTTCAATATTCTTCTTCTGTGCTTGGATTGCTCATCTGAATGTCTAATTAGGAAGTTCCATTTTTCCTGGGTTTTCCTTGAGCATTGTTACTCTCCAGGCAAAAATTTTCATTTTAAAATTGTCATGATATTAACATAATCCTCTATTATAGAACAGAAAGAGTTAGGGAAAATGAGCTTCTTGGGGGTTAGTTGTGCACTATGGGTAGCAATGTGCAAATACTTTGCCTTGAACCTTAGAACTGGGTCTCTAATGAACAAACCCTGCAAAGTAATAATGGGAATGAGTGCTTTCTGGAACACTCCATCTGGATAATATGGGTTAAGAGAAAGTTTAAGCCTTACAAGAACTACCACTTAGTTAAGCAGAAAAATGTTTCTTGCTAATATCAATTCAGACATAAAAACATGTTGAAATCCAGATCTAAAAAATGTGCAATTTTCCCCATCTTTACTTGGCCCCATCATTCTAGTAAGCAATGAAGAGTAAAATAGCAAAAATGACAAGTTGTGTGGCTCTAATGGTCAGTTGTGCCCCACATCAGATAATGAAGGCTGTGAGGTAGTTCTGAATATTCATCTTGACCCTTGTCATGGCACGAGCTTGCAAATACAGGGGTGTCCACAGACATGTCAAGGTTTTATTACTAATTCTTTTTAAAAGTAGTATTGTGAAGAAAAGCTACATAAGTTTAAAAGCAATTTAGTTAGGCTCAAAATGTTCTTGTGTGGTTGTAGTATTGTTGGAATCCATCAACTCCTTTAATTTATTCAAGCCTCAGGTTATTCGTGGTAAGAGGGATCCATCCTAGAGAACCTTCCATTTCTTCATGGACCCTTACAGTAAGGGTGGGCTCTGTTTAGAAAAGCAGCAGACCTGACCAGGCAGTGGCGCAGTAGATAGAGCATTGGACTGGGACATGGAGGACCCGGATTTGAGACTCCCAGGTCGCCAACTTGAGCATGGGCTCATCTGATTTGAGCAAGTTCAACAGCTTGATCCCAAGGTTGCTGACTTGAGCAAGGGGTCACTCAGTCTGTTGTACTCCCCCCAGTCAAGGCACATATGAGAAAGCAATCAATGAACAACTAAGGTGCCACAATGAAGAATTGATGCTTCTCATCTCTCTCCCTTCCTATCTGTCCCTATCTGTTCCTCTCTCTGTCTCTCTCCGTCTCTGTCACAAAAAGAAAAGAAAAGAAAAAAAAAGAAAGAAAAGCAGCAGTTTTTCCCAGAATGAGAGGGTCTACATAAATATACTGCTCACAAAAATTAGGGGATATTTCAAAATGAATATGAAGCAATAAAATATCCCCTAATTTTTGTGAGCAGTTTATTTCCCAAGGAAATTTTAGCTACTAACAGATATAGCCAGATCACAGGTTAGTTGATTTTATTCAGAAATCACCTGGGTCTCATCACTTGGCCACCCCCAAACTCCCCAAGTCCTGCCTTTTCCAAGCTCTCTCTTTCCTAAAACTGTGAAGAGGCATTCACCCATGTCACCAGGTCTACGGAGTGTCCTGCAGACTTACCAACTGAGTTCTGTGGTGAGTGTAAATCCTGGGTTATACAGTCATTTCCTTGTTCTCAGCAGCCAGCTGAAACCTGTCACAGTACAAAAAAAAAACCAAAACTGTTGATCTTGCATTCTGAATAAGGATGAGAAGGCTGCACACAGTTTGCAATGCTTAATAGTTCTGGCTGCCTTCTACTTATTCCTCTCCTTCACAGAGGAGCGTGTAGAGAGGGGGATTTGTCTGGATAGTGGAGGTGTTAGCACTGTCTGTATTTATTCACATCATTTTACCTAGCTCTGATTAAAAAATATGTATTTTTAAACTTATGTGATAAAAACTATTTTCCTTTTCTTTGAGTTTCATAGCATCTTCCAACAAATATTTTTTTTAAATATGTAAAACATGGGTTTTCCCAAACATAGCTCATATTATATTTAATAAGAAACTGGCTTTGGACAAGAATGTTGAGACAGATAGTGACCACAGAGGATGAAAAGATAAATTAACTTTAAATTGTCTTCCAACATCCTATAAATCTGAAAGAAAATGACTTAGACTTATAGTTGTAGGGAGGTGCAACTTTCCAAAAATGATTTTTGCTCCTCACTTTTTTAGAACAGAATTTATAAAGACAAAACAGTTTACCCCAAAATATGAGTTTGGGAATAGCCATGATAATAATTCTCTCTTTTATGGAAAGAAACAAACCCATTGTTAGGTAGCAGGTCACAAGGACAAATGGCAGGCTGAGGTGGTAATCATGCCACCTCAGTAACTTTGAAACACAAATTGTAAGAGGAAGGCACTGACACCATGGCCCAGGCTGACAAACGTATCAGCTACAGAGGCTGTGGACAGGAAGCGGGAAAGACATCCCAGGGGTGGGTGCAGGAAGCTGGGTATCTTTTTTGAGTGATGACAAAAAGGCTGACTCTCAGGTCAGGACTGCTGTCCTGTGAGCCGTCGGGAGGTCCAAGAAAGGTTAGAAATCTTATTGAGTTTACTCAGGTTCTCATGCTGTTTCTGTGCTCATTTTCTTCATTTTCCGAGGCAGCTAATCATCGTGGATGTGGCTAGCCTGATGCCATGGCCCTTCCAAAACCAGGTGCTGAATGAAGGAGATGGCCAGGCCAGGGCAGAGGGCAAAAGAAAAACAAACAGAGGGAAGTAGGTGACACAGAAGGGAGAAGAGGGAAGAGTGAAATGACCTTCTCCTCCATGGTAAGGAGTGACACACAATGCCCAGATTAGAAAATTCCTGCTTGAAGAAACTCCTTGGTGGATGCAGGTGGAGACCATCTGTCAGTCCACTGGAACTTTGCCATTCCTCACCGACATGGTTTCATCTGCTACAGAGGAGGGGTGTGGAACACCAGTAACACAAATGGGAAGCTGGCTGGCTCTCACCCAATTACCTCTATGGTCCTGAGAAAATTTCCAGATTATCTAGTAGTACCATGTGTAGACCCAAATATTTTGAGTTCCATAAAACTGCCCCTCACTACCATGCATTGCTATTACCCAGGCATCTGGACCTTAAGGGATCACGTTTTCTCTCTGAGCCTCAACTTCCTTGTGTATTAGGGTGAAAAACTAGTCACATGAACTAATCATGTTTTGGTTTGCTGGCTTTATTATTGTTTAGTTTGTTTTCACAAATGGTTGCTTTAATAAAGTTTTACAGAATACTTTGTATTTATAAAACACTTTCCATTTTTTAAGACTTTATTCATTTTAGAGATAGAGAGAAGGGGGTGAGAAGCAGGAAGCATCAACCCCCATATGTGCTTTGACCAGCAAGCCCAGGGTTTCAAACTGGTGACCTCAGCATTGCTGGCTGATGCTTTACCCCCTGCATCACCAAAGGTCAGACAACTTTTTCCATTTTAATGATACACTAAGTAGAAATCTGTGTTTGCTATATTGATCATTGATTTTAATGTAATGAAAAAAATCATCATATAAGCATAAAAAAATTCAACAAGAAATTTAAATATTCTTGAGCTACATGTACCTAAAAACTTAGCTACACAATAAGTAAAGCAGAAATGAACAGAAATATTATTAAACACAGATTAATCAACAATGAGAATAGATTTTAACATAGTACTCTCAAAAATAAAGTGTTAAAATTAATGAATGCTGTTTACAAAACAATTAAAACAGTAATATAATATCCCAAACAGGTCAGATATCCAAGTGAAAAAAATGAAACTCCAACTTCTGGTGAAGATGGCAGTATAGGTAAATTTAGTACTCGAATCCTCCCACAACCACACCAAAATTACAACTAAACTACAGAAAACCACCATTCAGAACCACCTGAAGTCTAGCTGAATAGAAGTCCTACAACAAGGGATTTAAAGAAGAAACCACATAAAACTGGCGGGAGGAACAGATACCTGAATAGGCTGGTCCTACACTCATGTATGGTAGTTTACAACCAGAAAGGATATCTCAACCGCAGTGGTACATCCTAAGGCAGTGGTTCTTAATCTTTTCTGAGGTGCCAAACCCACCAGTTTCATATGCGCATTCACCGAACCCTTCTTTAGTGATAAATAAAATAAGACTTTTTTTCCAAATTCAAGACATAGGTATATGTTTTTTACTGGTGCACAAAATGAGCTGTGCATGAACATCACCTTGCTCAGAGAACAAAACCAACAAAGTGCATGAACTCACAACAAATTACGGTATCACTTTATTCTGGCCTCTCCGGCAGAGGCTTCTCCGAACCCCTGAGACTGACTCATTGAACCCCTAGGGTTTGATAGAACTCAGGTTAAGAACCACTGTCCTAAGGAGAGAGGGGTTCCAGGCCCACACTAGGTGACCCATCTGAAGGTTCCAGTGCTAGGAAGAGAAATCTCTATAACTTCTTGCTATACAAACCAGCAGGGATTGTGGCTGAGTAAGGCAGAGGCTGCTGGAGTCCCAGGCAGTTCCTCTTAAAGGGCCCCCACACAGGCTCACTCCCTCTGAGCCCCAGCACAGGGGCAGTGGCTGGAAAAGAACCAGAGACATACAGGGAGGAACTAAATTATCTGGCATCAGATTAAGAGCTGGGGGCAGCTTTCTACCAGACCAAAGTGCTAGAAGAAGTTATTGTTCCTCTTCAGCAATCACTCCAACAGAGCCAGCACATGAGCGCCATATTGATCCTCCATCAAACTGGTTATCAGTATTCACTCTGGTGATTCCTGAGGCCACACCATATCCAACTTGGTGGTCCTAACCAAACTATATTCTGTGGCTTTTTCATATGAATGGCTTGTTTTGACTCATACTTTAGACTTTCTTAAAATCTCTCAAACAAGCAGCATCTGACCTCATCATACCCCATGATGGCACTAGCAGTAGCCAACCTTGGTTCATAGTTTGGCCTTGCCTGGCACCTCTAAGCCCAGTAAGAATAGCAGACATCTGCAAATCTCTTTGTCGCTCATGCTGGGTGCCCACAGGCGTAATACAGGCAGCAGATGATTTGGGGGTACATCTTCCAGGCAGCCCCAGAGCCAGTGCAACTGACAGACAGCTTCAGACCACTTTGAAGTACCACCCAACTACTTCTACAAGTGACAGAGTCAAGGGTGGACTCAGTGGGCAGACTCGGTGGCAGTGGGCAGTGAGTCCTGCTCTGTGCAGTGGGCCCCTGCATAGCTGGTCCTTCTCAGTAGTCAGTGGTCACAGCCAGTCCTTGAAACTGATTGGCCTGAGGGTAAATCCCTCCCATTGACGTGCAAACAGCAATCAGAAGCCCAAACCAGCAGCAGAGGGCACCTGGAGCACCCAACTTGGGTGATCAGGGAGGCTGTGGCACTGGACCCTATAGAACATTTAGTGCACAAGGCCTCTCAGCCCAGAGATGTGTCAGCTATACTGAATACATGGAAACAAACACAGGAGGTGCAAAAGTGAGGAGATAAAGAAACAAGTGCCAAATGAAAGAACAGACAAAACTCCAGAAAAAGAACTAAACAAAATGGAAACAAGCACTCTACTAGATGCAGAGTCAAAACACCAATTATAAAGACGTGCAATAAACTTAGTGATAATTTCAACAGCACGAAAATGAACATGGAAACCGTAAAATAGACCAGTCAGAAATGAAGAATACGCAAATAGAAATGAAGAATAATTTATAGGGAATCAACAGTAAGATGAGGCCATGAATCAAATCAGCAATTTGGAACATAAGGAAGCAAAAGACACCCAATTAGAACAGCAAAAAGATAAAAGAAAATCCCCAAAATGAAGATAATATAAGAAATGTCTGGGACAACTTCAAGCATACCAAAATTTACATGATGGGGGTGCCAAAAAAAAGGAGAGAGAGAGCAAGAACTTGAAAAACTATTTGAAAAAATAATGACAGAAAACTTCCCTAACCTGGTGAAGAAAATAGACACACAAGTCCAGGAGGCACAGAGAGTCATAAGCATGATGAACCCTAAAATGCCCACACCAGGAAACATTATAATTAAAATGCAAATGTTTAAAGACAAAGGGAAAATCTTAAAAGAAGCAAGAGAGAAGCATTTAGTGACCTACAAGAGAGTTCCCATAGACTATCAGCTGACTTCTCAACAGAAACTTAGCAAGCCAGAAGGGAGCGGCAAGAAATATTCAAAGTGATGAAAAGAAAGGACCTCTAACCAAGATTACTTTACCCAGGAAAGCTATCATTTAGAATTGAAGGACATATAAAGAGCTCCTCAGACAAGAAAAAGCTAAAGGAGTTCATCACCACCAACGCACTATTACATGAAACGTTAAAGGATCTTCTTCAAGAAGAATGAAAAAGAAGATAAAAATTTGAACAATGAAATGGCACTAAGGACATACTATCAACAATTTAATCTAAAAAACAAAGCACACAAGCAGAACAGAAACAGATTCATAGATACAGAGAACATTTTGATGCTTGCCAAATAGGAGGGGTCAGTGGGGTGAATCAAAAAAGTGAAGGAATTAAGAAGTAGAGATTGGTTGTTGCAGAATAGTCATGGGATGTAAAGTGCAGCATAGAGAGTATAGACAATAATATTCTAATCACCGTGCATGGTGTCAGATGGATATGAGATTTATTGGGATAATCATTTAGTAAATTATATGTCTAATCACTGGGGTGTACACCTGAAACTAACATAATATTGTATGTCAACTGTAATTAAAAATAATAAAAAAGATTAAAATGAAACTATACAAGTATAAGAAAAAATAATTAAAAATAATATAAACCAATGAACTTTAATATAACAAAATATGAAATGTTAATTTATATAATTTATAATTCCTCATTATAACTAACATTTATGGAGCTATTGTTTATTGCATTTTGGTATAGCATCAAAGAAGAATCTCTACAATTATCTGAAAATGAATTAAAGTACTCATCTTTTTTCTTTTTGTTTTTTTGTGACAGAGACAGAGAGACAGATAGGGAGAGACAGAAAGAAAGAGAGAGAGATGAAAAGCATCAATCTTTCATTGCGGCACCATAGTTGTTCATTGATTGCTTTCTCATATTTGTCTTGACCGTGGTGGTACAGCAGATCGAGTGACCCTTTGCTCAAGCCAGCAACCTTGGACTCAAGCTGGTGAACCTTGCTCAAACCAGATGAGCCTGCGCTCAAGCTGTCAACCTCGGGGTTTCAAACCAGGGTCTTTCGTGTCCCAGTCTGTCACTCTATCCACTGCACCACTGCATGGTCAGGCCAGGTATTCATCTTCTTATACTTGAACCAAAATAACATATTAAAACAGATAGGAGCCTGACCTGTGGTGGCGCAGTGGATAAAAAGCGTCGACCTGGGAACACTGAGGTCGCCGGTTCAAAACCCTGCACTGGTCTGGTCGAGGCACATGTGGGGGTTGGTGCTTCCGGCTCCTCCCCCCTTTCTCTCTCTCTCTCTCTCTCTCTCTCTCTCTCTCTCTCTCTCTCTCTCTCTATGTCTCCTTTCTAAAATGAATTAAAAAATGAAATAAAAGCTTTAAAAAAAACAGATAGGAGAATTTACCTATCTTCAATTAAGCTAGGTGTTAAAAACAAAAATGTCACTTTTCTCACTAATTTTTTTATTGCCTATAACAATAGTTCTTTTTACATTAAAACATGTTATTCATGTTAACATTGTGATCAGTTATGTGTTATTTTTAAATGAATGTTTTCAAATTTCTTACTGTTACTTCCTAAAATGAGATATATCAATAGATATAATTGACATAAAGAAAAATTATTTGGGGTTGCCAGTAATTTTTGAGAGTGTAAAGGGTCCTGAAATCAGATCTTGAGAAGACTTGAGACCTACACTACTAGAATATCATCTCTGTCACCAGGAGCTTCATTATGTTGACTATCATATCCCCATTCTTAGCACCAGTATCAACCTCGCAGAAAGAATTAAATAAAATATTTTAAAGAAATACAATACCGATGGGGCACTGCTCCAGAAGGAAAGGATGTATAAAATTTAGAGGAAGGTTTTCCACTTAACCTGAGGACAGATCTGCAAGAAAATCACAGACACACCTGAATCCACAATGGTTTGTCCTGTGTGGTACTGAAGACCTGCCTAGTGACTTCTCTCTAGTTCTGAGATAACTCACTCAAGAATGTCAGGAGAACCTGGAGAGGTTTTCTAAGAGCTACAAAGATAATTCAGAGTCAGAATAAAACCTAAGGGAAAAGTTGCTTATCAGATGGAACATAAAGAGGAAATCTAACAATATTTGTTAAGTAGATTTCTGTACAAAGCACCTTGGTCAACTTCTCTTTGTACCCATGTAGGAAGCAACTTAACCCAAAGCTTGGGGGTTGTAGAGGCAAAGAGAACTTGGTAGTACTGAGGGTTATTAGTATAAGGGTCTTGTTTTAGGAACATCACAGAAGTTTGGGTTGGCTGAAGAACTCTTCTGCTGAAGAAATAGGAACAAGATAATATATTTTGATTGTCTCAACTGGTTGCCTTAATTCCAATAAACAGGTTCAGCTACACTATTTAGAAAAATACGTTATTTCAATTAAAAATTCAAGACATTCATAAACTGTCATAAAAGTATTTCCATTATACCTCTTTAATACTATTATGGTTTACTCTGAACAGATAAAGTATAAAGAGCCAACAGTAAGGTCTTATTTAAATAAATTAAACTCACATTATTAATTAAGTTTCTCCCTGTTTTAAGTTGAATTTTGTTCCACCCTATAGTTAAATGTTGAAGTTCAAACCCTGAGTACTTCAGAATATGTCTTTATTTGGATAGAGTCATTGCAGAGATGACTAATTAACTTGGGATGAGATCAGATTGGAGTACGGTGGGCTCCTAATTTGATGTGATTGGTGTCTTTATTAAAAGGGAAATTTGGCAATAGATAGGTACAGAGAGAAGATAATGTGAACATACATGGAGAACGCCACGTGAAGATCAAGGCAGAGGTCAGGTACCTCTATAAGCCAACAACCTCCAGTGATTCTCAACACACCAGAAGAAGCTAGGGGAGAAGTGTGGAAGAGATGCATCTTCACAACCCTCAGAAGGAACCAGCCGGCTGATACCTTGATCTCTAGAATCTAGCCTCCAAAACAGACACTAAAATTGACAACAAATTTCTACATTTAAGCCACTCATTTTGTGGTACATTGTAATGGTACCCCCAGAGAGGGATTGTACTTCAATGGGCAAGGGGAGTAGGCAGGTCCATACATCCAGTGCCATCAATGATGCAGTACTGTAAGATGCCTAGGGCTACTCCTAGATAGGCACCATCTGTAGCTTGCTTGATAAAAAGAGACTGGGGGCAGGGATCTGATGCCCAAGTTGCTCATCCTCCTTTCTCAGTCCTCCTCTAAAGTCACTCATCACCATCGTGCATGATAGCACACTTCTCACCCTTGAGAACTGTGCTCCCTACAATGCAGCTGGCCTGTGTTCAAAGGCCCTCCTCTCCAATTAATCAGCTCTAGTAGCATAGATCATGGCAGGGTCTGTATAGAGCAATGTAAAGTTATGATCTGCTTTAAACTCTTAGTCTATGCAACTGAACAGTTAGATAATGTGGCTGATTGAGAGTGGCAGTGAGAATTAGAGTCAGTTCTGTGTGCCTTGTTTTCCACTCTTTGTCAAGCTCCCTAAAGCAGAGTTCAGCCAAAGCTGTTAGTACTTGAAAGAGTCAAAAATGATGTCAAAGTACTCAGGAAAAAAATGAGAACATTTATTTTTGACTAACGATTAGGTTGATTCAAAACTTAATTCGGTGACACAAGCTTTCATTCAACTCAAGAATGTGTACCGAATATTTCTCTGACCTTTTGTATTTTCCTTGAATATCTGGTGTATAAGCAAGCATCCAGTGTCCAATCAAATCTTCCCACCCTTTAACTTAGTTCCTCTCTGTAAAAAGGAAAGAAAATAGCTCATTATATTCAGTGTGAGGAAGCTGCCCACATGCCAATTAGCTGCAACCATTCTCAAATATAACTGGATTCTTTTTATCCTCCTACATTTAAATTTTGTTTCTGTTTTCAAACTCCACACCCTGAGTTGTTTCTGTTAGGCTTTGCCTGAGCAGAATGGATCCTTGGGAGATCAGAGAAAGGAGCACAGAACCAGGAAAGAGGTTGGCTTTGCTTGTTTAAAGACTGAGACAATTATCCCATTCCCCCAGTTTCCAGCCCAGTGGCCTGTGAAAAGAGAGAGCTCCTGACTCATTCTCCATTCTGGGGCAGGGGCTGGCCCCACACTCCCCCGCTTCAACTGTTGAGCTCTTTCCTACCCCTGAGACATTCTTTTATCTATTGAGATTGGTGGATAGGTAGGGAATGTTATTAAATGTATATAGCAAACTACACTGTCTGTTTTATTTATTCCGTAACAACTAATTTATCAGTGAAGTCAAAGGAAAAGTTTTTTGATCCCAAAGGATAAAACTTCTCTTTGCCAATCAATCTCCATCTACTTGAATGTAATTATGGATTATTTACCCAGATCTCATCTTTCTGACAGCATGCAGCTAAGATGTCCGTAACTAATAAATGAGCTAACATACCAGGTGATTTGTCATTATTACAGGTCATTAGTTCTGTGTGTGCCTAAACCCATCTTTTCCACAATAGCTATGTTTTCTGTAGTGCTGGGTCATGGAAGGCTTGGGATTTTGAACTTTATTAGGAGGGCATTCATCCATGTTTGCTTACAGTTTTCTGGACTAGTACACACATACATGCGTACATACCACACACACACTTTCTCTCTTCAGTTCTCAAAAGGACAAATGATAATGAAAAAACTAAATCAAAAAGGTCAACTGTTGCTGATTAAGACAGAAAAGGCTACAAAAGGGAATGTTTTTATGTAAGGAATTATAACTACACAAAAGGTAAAACATATTCATGTATTGACATTTTTCTGACACTGCTTCATTTGTTACCATGAGCTTCTGCTATCAGTCTGTCTTAATGGGGAGGGGAAGAGCCAGGTGGTGGCAGAGACCACTTACTGCCTTAGTCATAGACTCTTGCAAAGAATGGTTTTAATCATGTTTCCTCCCGTTTCCTTCTAAGAAAATGTAACCGTGCTGCCCCCTGATGGTTGTCACCATGAAGGTGACAAAGTTTTGTTACCAAAGTTGTGCTATTAAACCACCATTGCTAGAAAAGCAATGCAAAGGACAGACTCTAAACCACACTCCCATCATCTTTTCTGAAAGAATCGTCATTGTTTAATTGACACTAGAATTACCAGTTCTCTACATTAATATTTGACTTGAGAAATTATGGCACTCGCAGAAGCAATACTTTATACTATTTCATTCATAGGTCATGGAGCACCAGGAAGCCTGTTTTACATTGTAATACATTAAAACAAAGAAGATATCAGGGAGCAAGCAGGACTTTAGTGGCCAGCAGTGCTTTTTAAGTGTGCTGATTATCTTTCATGTGTGTATACATGCACATATTTCTTCTTTCAAGGTGTAAATTTGTTAACCCAAGTCTCAATCTCTTTTGGTAAATTCCCTTACATAGGATTACTCATTGCCATTCACATATACCATGTTACTCTGTTAAAAGTTAAAACCAGAATCTCCATCTGCCGAGACCAGCTCAGCTGTGGGCATGCATGAAAGAAAGGCGCTGCAGAACTTAAGAAAAAACATACACAAGACACAACATACAGAAAAAGAAGGGTACAAGAGACTCCCAGCCTCAGGACTGAAAGCCCAGATCACTGCAGCCTCATCGAATTTATTGGTCTCTTTGCTCATTAGATAAATTAACAGAGCCTGGGTTCAGGTGCATAGAGGGGTAATTAATGTCTTTCAGTTATGTAAGGAAAAGGCCATAGGGATCAACTCTTTTTCTTTAAACAATCTTACCAGTGCTTGCAAGGGCAGTGTTCTACCCCCACAGGACTTGGCATTCCAAAGTCCGCAAAAAAGACCTATGTCAGGACCACAGTCTGATTCCCAGCCATTTTCCCACACCATCCAAGGTTCATAATTTGAACTTCAAAATTTTCTACTTCAGACCTGTTTTTATTTGACTCCAAAGACCTGAAGGGAAAGCAGCGGAAGCATTATGGCTTGGATATGTTTGGCACACTCTTTAGCCCAGTGGCCTAACTTATATTACCCCAGAAATTTGACAGAGAAGAGAACCAGCTCATAATTATAGACAAGCAAAAAGAGGAAGGATCCTTTCACACAGCCCAGGGAAGAACTGCATCTAAACTAGTTGTTCAAGTCACATAAATATTAATAACACTGTTTTAAACTGGCATGTGGTTCTGTTGGCCATGACTCAGTCAAGATAGCTTCTATAGCCCAGCTGCTAGTTGCTGTCTCTGAGATCCATTTATAAATAATTCAAGTATTTAGTGTGAAGTTACCACCCTGTATATGAAAGAGATCATTGTGTAAGTGCCCATCAGATGGGGAATCCCAAATTAGTGTTAGTTAGAAGATGGTTCAGGCCTGATTGCCAGTGTGCGTGTGCACGTGTGTGCATGTGTGTTCTCAACCAGCACATCAGAGATCACCTGTAAGGGATGAGGAAGAATGCTGCGTTAATTGTTCCTTCATCTCCTCCCAGTGAGTGGCCTAGTTAGTGGTCAGCAAACTGCGGTTCGCGAGCCACATGCGGCTCTTTGGCCCCTTGAATGTGGCTCTTCCACAAAATACCATGTGCGGGCGCTACCTCGATAAGGAATGTACCTACCTATATAGTTTAAGTTTAAAAAATTTCACTCTCAAAAATAATTTCAATCATTGTACTGTTGATATTTGGCTCTGTTGACTAATGAGTTTGCCAACCACTGGCTTAGGTCAAAACACCAGCTTTAACCCAAAGTGCCTGAATTACCTTGTAGCTGAGAAAACTAGATTATTGCAAAAGAAAAAGAAGTCTGAGAAGGTGCAAAGCAAAATGTCAGAGCAGGATAGCATTGCCAGTATGGTATCACAGGTGTGTGTTTTGAATACTTAAAAAAATTCAGCTCACACACATAAACAGAATTTTCAGTAACATTCTAAGAGCTACAAAGGAGGAAAAACTGTGTAGATAGTAGGAGACAGAAGAGCGGTATTATAATTCTATTGTACCAGGAATAATGGTTTTGAGGGGAAGGCAATGCACATGGCAAACTTCTTTATAATAGACATTTTTTCTTTACATAGCAATTTTTTTCCTTAATAATTTTAGTCTAGCATGTAAGAAGACCCAGTATATATCTGCTTGACAAGTGGTAAGACCAGGTTGAGTGAGTTTTCCTTTTACAAATTGCAGAAAATCCTCACTCTTATCTTCCACAAACAAATTATATTAATTCTTTGAGGAAATTTGAGTCTGAATTTATTAACAAATAGCTCCTTACCAATATTTCTTAAAAGATGGTGATGCAACTAATATGAAAATTTTGGTGCACAAGATTTTTTAAAATTATGTATAATATTTCAATCTTCTAAAATTTCCTGAGATAACTCATTCTTTAGAATTGTTCCTGTTAAGTATGGTGGTAGACTCTGTGTGTGGGGGTGTTCAAAGATTTATTAGCAGGGTCTTTGCCCTCAAAGGACTTATAAAGAGATGTTCCAGTGAAATAAACCCATGTTTCTACATTGATTTTTGGATCATATCTAATTCAAGAGATTTCTAGACAACTCTCCCCTACAGAGTCTCCTCTGTTCCTATTGAATCATAAATAGGAGAAATGCAGTAGAGATTTTTGATATAAAATATTCCTATGAAGAGAAACTGCAAACAATAAAGGCTGAACTCACCACTCCGGTAGCTTTACACTAAGATGATATCTGATCAACTTGGAAGAATTGGCTACAGTTTCTCAGAATAGCAAGAACTTATGTGAAGGATGAGAGAGAGTTTAATTGTTCTGTTTAACCTCCTGAGCCCATGCTGTCAAAGGGAGACTTCTAACTGGAATGGGACCTAAGATAAGGGAAAATGAGAAGGCTGGCCAGGCATATTTCTGGTATATCAAAAGGCTGTGTTACCTGAAACTACTAAAATAGGCTGATGCTGAGACAGCTGCTAAAATTGAAGCCGAGCTCATTTGCATCTCAGCTCATACACTTTCACTGTGCTCTGCAACTGAGCTAAACATTCGTGCTACCCAGCCTCTCAGTCAGCGTGTGCAACCAGACTGTTTAGCTGACACATTTCTAGGTTTCCGCATGTCCCTGTGTTCTGTAGAAAACCATGGGGGTGGCAAACACGCTCTCTTTTCTTTCAAATTCAGTTTCCCTTGGGAATATGAACTGCATCTTTGGTGCCACAATGTGGGAGGTGAGGGTGTTATATCCTTAGAGGCAGCTGTTCTGTACTTAGATAAATGCTGTATCCATCAAAAGTGTTGGCAAGGTAGAGAGACCTGAAAATGATGGGCAGCCAGAGCCAGACAATAAAGTGTTTTCTAGCCATCGCTTCATTTATTTCTTCATTTAAGTCTGGATGTTGCCCTGAGTGACATCCCTAGTGTGTTTTCCATGCACTATGTCATTTATACATCCCATATTCCCTGAACCTTACTCAGATGCTTTATGGAGCACATATCTATATCTATCAGTGCTGTAGAGATCACAACATCACATAACAAGATGATTTTTACTGTACTTGCTGCCAGAGTGGTGGACAGACCCATGAACGTTATACATGGAATCCAGCTACCCCATCACTACAATCCCTCCTTTTCTTCTTGTTCACTGGCTCACACTATGGCCTCTTAGAGAAAATGAAGCAAGATTTAGAAATGACAATCTTGGAAAGTTACACTATCATATCTGTTCACGGGCCCTCATGGGTCAGTCAAGAAAATGTTCTGCAGCACAAAGGTCTGAAGATGGTTTTACCACAGAATACCACCAGCTGATTTAATCAATATAACTATTGCCCTTTTTCCTCCTTTTTATGAGAAACTACATGCTTGGTTAAAGAAGAAAGATTTCCGAGATAAAGGATAATCATTCTAGCTTTGAGAAGCTGAGCAACCAAAATGTCATAGAAGCATTCTCATGTGGCCCTCCATGTCCCTTTTAAGTGTCCACAGCTTGAAAGCAAGTAATAGGTGAATCTATGGAGTCCAACTCCAGAAAGACTAATGAGCTATATGCCATCAAATCAGGTGTCAGAGTACCTCTTAAATTCCCTTTCTGCTAATCCTGCTTTGAATATGTCTGGCTTTTTACTATCCTATGAGATCTTTGAGGTCAGGAAGTATGTTTTATCCATTTTTGTAGATTCAGCACCCTGCATAACACCTGAAACATAGTAGCTTCTAAACATTTATTGAATTGAAATCATGCCAAATTTCTTATGTGAGCTGCCTATCCCAAATCATTGGATTATAGTAATCAACATAAATCTAAAAGATTTGCACCTTTGCCCTTAGCAATTGAAAGACAATAAAATACTCAAGTACTGTTGATCTAACAAAGGAAATTTGTGTGTAAATACAGACACATTAACTAAAATTAACCAAAAGACCACTTTTAGTTGTGTTAGAAAGTATCTTTAAACCCTCCATTAAAAGATTAAGTCCCACATAATAAATAACCAGACCTTAATTTTATGTTGCCTAATATTTATATACCATTGAATTAGCAAACTTAAAGATAGCATGATAAGCACCAAAAAATAATTTTATAAATTTTTTTTTCTAAATGAAAATGGAAGAGCTAGACTTTGAAAACTATAATTCTGGAGGGAAAATTTTCTTAATTAGTCCATTCAGGTGTCTAGTCCATAAGGTATATAGTCTATAAGGTGTGTAGTTCTTAAGGTGTGTAGGCCTTGAGGCATGTAGTCCATAAGGCGTATAGTCTTTAAGGTGTGTAGTCCATAAGATCTGTAGTCCTTAATGTGTGTAGTCCATAAGGTGTGTAGTCCTTAAAATGTGTTGCGGCAACAGACCTTAGCTCTGAAACTCACAAGCTCATTTTATTACACACCAAGGGTAATCCAAGCCCTTAGCAAGAACTAAAATCATCTTGAATTGTATAAACTCAGACTCGAGGGTTTCTCAAGGGATCAAAATATAAAGTCTCAAAAAATAGGCAGCGCATATGTCTTTTATTAATAAAATGAGATAGGCAATAAATGACCTCACTAAAACCCTTCAAAAATAAAATTCATAGAACAAAAGAACACCATCAAAATTAGTAAGCTATTGTCCTTTGACAGCATTTTGTAAACATCAAAGCATTAGGAATCTATATCATATTAATGTTCAAAATTTATAAACAATGCCTTTACTTTATCCTTTTAAGTAGCTTAGCTAATTATAAAAAATATCAACTGCAAAAATTAGCAAGTTACTTAAATTTCCTGAAGCTCAGTTTTATCACTTGTAAATAAAAAATAATATCTACCTCTAAGAATTGTTATTTGACTTGTGAGATTATCAACATATCAGAAAAATTAAAGTCTTCATTAAAAGTAAACCCTGTTTATCAACTTCTGTCATTGAAATACTGATTTCTATAATTTCAAAAATTTTAAGAGCTAGAGAAAACTTCTATACTTATTAAATAAAAAATCTGTGTTCTTTCTTAACATCTTTTCCATATTGACATTAATTTAAGTGCCACAACCAACTGGCAGAATAAAGATTGTACATACAACAGAGAGACAAAAGGAGAAAGGGTAGGAAACAGAGACTAAATACCAGGTTAATGCAAACGGAAGGAAGAGAAGGTAATACATTTTCTTTTATATGTCATGTCTAGACGTGTTTCATGGTAACTAAGTTGAAAACTTTGTTAATTTGTACATAATATCCATGAACCAAAGCCTGTTTTTGTTTATTTGTGCAACTCAAAAAACCAATTGAGTTTGAATTTTCTCCCTTAAATATACTTATGGATTGAGATGAAACAGTAAATATGTCAGTTCAATAATCCTAACAATGGAAAAAAGATATAGTGTTTATGGTTTCTGCATGTCTCCTGACTTCCCAGGTACAGGGGCAGGGGGTGACTCCAAGAACAAATTCGAAATGGACAGTCTTAGCCCAAAGAATCTAAAATAAAAGAATTGTGTTGGCTCAGTCCATAAATTTATTCTACTCCTATATGCATCAAACAAACAATAAAGTCTAGTATTATGGTGACAGTGCAGTTAAGTTGAGATTGTTTGGCATGATTGGCAGAACTTTTCAGACATATCTAAAGAAGAAATATAACATTTAATTTAACAAGCATTTATTCAAACCCTACTGTTTATAAGGCACTATGCTAAGTTTAAATAAAAATTTATCATTTATCCTTTTTTTATTATATATTTACTTACTACCCTTTTAAATGCTTGTAGTTCAGACTAACTTAAAATCTTGTCTGTCCTCACTTGAGATTTGGGATTGAGAAACTCAGTCAATTAAGTCCATATTGTGAAGCAATTGAATTTTAAACCAGCTTCTAACATGCAAAAAAAAAAAAAACCCAGGTTTTGCAACCTAGATAATTTAAGGGCAATTATTTTTTTAGTTACATAAAGAGACATTTTGAGAACTCTAATTGCTCCAAATTTATCTGTTAAAGAGTCATTATGATCCATTTTTAACCCCTCTCTGACATCAAAACTAATGTTGTAATTGAACTGTGTCATCATTGATCTCAATTCCAAACCATTGGAAGAGCTGGTTTTCTCCTTTCACTGCAATTGGGCAATTTTTCTCCTAATCATTCCAGTGCCTGCAGATATGCTCTGTGCAACCAAGAAAGTGTTGTTGAAAGCCCAGAAAGATGCATTGAATGACATACCTTGCTTAGTAGACTATTATTAGATGTGTTCACAGATTTAGAGTAAGGATAAAAATGCAGGCATTTCTATTTTTAAAGCTCATTTTCCTACTTTTTTCTTTTTTTGTCCAGGTTATTTTATAGTAACTTAACTTAGTTTGCTTATTCATATTAATAATGGAGATAAGGGAACCAAAAATTTTAGATCTGCCCCACTGCTTATAATAAACATATCAGACTAAGTCTTGTTCTCAGGGATTATGAAATCCATGTAAAAATAAAATTACATTTAAAAAATGTATAGCGCAGTTGTGTTTGAACCGTAGAATTAAAGCTATGTGTTAAAACAGCTCTAAAATACTCTCACCTTTGCTGTAATTTTTTATTAAAATTTTATTTAGAAAATTAACAGGGTGACATTGATTAATAAAATATATTGGTTTTAGGTAAATATTTTTATAGCATTTAAACTGTTGATTATGTTGTATGCCCATTACCCAAAGTCAAATAATTTTCTGTCACCTTATATTTGTCCTTCTTTATTCCCTTTTCCCCACCCCTTCCCACATTACCTTCCTCCTTGTAACCACTTCGCTTTTATCTATGTCCATGAGTCTCAGTTTTATATCCCACATATGTGTGAAATCTTATAGTCATTAGCTTTTTCTGATTTACTTATTTCACTCAATATGTTCTCAAGGTTTATCCATGCTATTGTAAATGGCAATATGCTATCATTTCTTATGGCTGAGTAGTATTCCATTCTATATATGTACCACATCTTTCTTATCCAATCCTCTATCAAGGGACACTGGTTGTTTCATGTCTTGGCCACTGTGAATAATGCTGTGATGAACATGGGGCTGCATGTGTCTTTATCATACCAGTGTTTTCAAGTTTTGGGGGTAGATACCTAGTAGAAGAATTGCTAGGCCATGCTATAATCTTAAATTAAGTCTTCACTTTAGTTCTAACCTCAGTGTTAAAAAAACAGAGTATCTGATTCAAATTGTGTACATTAAATTGATCAAATTGTTGGATTTTATTGCTTAATTAGAAAATCTCATATTACTTTTTGTTGCTTAGCACATGTGTCTTGTTTATCATAACAACTGTAAAATTTTACACTTAAATCTGAAAAATAGCCTGACCAGGTGGTGGCGCAGTGGATAGAGCACCGGACTGGGATGCGGAAGACCCAGGTTCGAGACCCCGAGCTCGCCAGCTTGAGCGCAGGTTCATCTGTCTTGAGCAAAAGCTCGTCAACTTGGACCCAAGGTTACTGGCTCCAGCAAGGAATGGCTCGGTCTGCTGAAGGCCCGCGCTCAAGGCACATGTGAGAAAGCAATCAATGAACAACTAAGGTGTTGCAACTGCAATGAAAAACTAATGATTGATGCTTCTCGCCTCTATCCGTTCTTGTCTGTCTGTCCCTATCTATCCCTCTCTCTTACTCTCTCTCTGTCCCTGTAAAAAAAAAAAAAATCTGAAAAATAAAGCCTTTTGTTAAAGTTCAGAAGCTGCTAAAGCACGGGTCGGAAACCTTTTTGGCTGAGGGGGTCATGAATGCCACATATTTTAACATGTAATTTTGTGAGAGCCATACAATATGTTTAACACTAAATACAAGTAAATGTGTGCATTTTATGTAAGATCAACACTTTTAAAGTACAATAAGTCTCTGGATCCTTTTTAATAACGTTGTTATACTGTTGCTAACCGATGATGAATAAAGTACTTCTTACCACTAATGCGACTTCTGGTGCTGCATGGTTTTGCTGATGGCTTTGTAGTCTGGTTGATACATGGTGAGGTTAAGCTTCATGCTGGTGTTGATATTTCCATCCATTAAACGTGATCGTAGGTTGGTCTTAAAGTTCTTTAGATGTGAGAGAGACTGCTCACATGCATACGTAGAGCCAAACATTGTCAATACAGCAATACTCACACACTGCAGTGTGTGGTATGTGACGGGAAGTGTGTTCCAAGTTTTGACAATCAGCTGGTCTGCGGGTTGAAGTTTTTTCATTTCTCCCCACTTGTGTTTGCTCGCCAACTCTGCTTGCTGTCATGCAAATCTTTCCAAATCTTTGTTTGTGACTTGAACTTATTCAGCCACATGTCTGAGGCCTTCAGGTCAGCAGCTTATAGCTCAAAATCTCTGAAGGAGACATCGGGGATGTAACTCAGGTCGGTGCTGTCCACTGCACACTTGTGTGGATGGGTGATGAACTTAAAAAGACGAGTGCACTCACAAAATTCTCCAAAGCATGCTTTGAATGACTGCAGGAGATTAGATGTGAAGCCCACAGCTGCTGGAGATCAAGATGTTGAGCAGGGTCACTTGCTATGCATGTATCTTTAAACTCTCCCAGTTTTTCAAAGTGTAATAAATGACCTGTTTCAATGTCGGCAATGAAGAGTTCCAGCTTGTTTTCAAACGCAAACACTGCTTGTTGAAGGAATAAGACTGTATTTCCAATGCCCTGCATTTTCACATTGAGCTGGTTCAGATGTTCAGTCATGTCCATGAGATAGTAGAACTTCAGGAGCCACTCAGTGTTAGCTAACTCAGGATGCTCGACATTTTTCATTTCAAGAAAAGTCCGGATTTCACTCAGACAAGCCGCAAAATGGCTGAGCACCTTCCCTCTTGACAACCAACACACATTGCTGTGCAGAAGCAGACCAGGATAATTATTCCCAACTTCATCCAGCAATGTTTTAAACTGGTGATCATTTAAAGCTCAGGCAACAATAAAGTTGAACACCTGAATGACCAGCGACATCACCTCACCAAGCTGCTCGCCACACATCTGAGTACAAAGCGCCTCCTGATGTAGGAGGCAGTGAAACCTTAAGATGAGTCTCTCTTCATGTTCATGAAGAAGCACTACGAATCCTCTGTTCTTTCCCACCATGCATGGAGCACCATCAGTACACACTGAAATAAGTTTATCTATCGGTAGATTTTGTTCTTTAGCGAACTCAGTGAAAGACTTGAATAAATCCTCCCCTCTTGTTGTCTCTTTCATAAGCAAAACAGCAAGACTTTCCTCACGTAGTGTGTCACTGACAGCATACCTTGCAATCACGCTGAACTGGGATAAATGGCTTACATCTGTTGACTCATCCAAAGCGGGAGGAAAGAATGGTGCTGCATTTATGTCCTTCACTTGTGTTGCCTCAATTTGATTTGCCATCATGATGGTATGATCGTGAACAGTTCTTGCCAACAGAAGCATGTCTTTTATTTGTTTGATTCTCTTTTCTTTATTTGAAAAGTCGTCAAAAAGTTCATTGACAACATTAAGCTTGAATGTTTTGGCATACTCCCATCTGAGAATGGCTTTCCGGTTCTCACAATTGCTAGAGCACCAGCAAAGCTAGCTGAATTCCAGTCACTCTGTTGGGTTCAAACACGAAGTTGCTGCTGATTAGCTTGCACTCTGCACAGTAGCTCTTGACATGCTTTCTTACTGCTGTCCCTTGCTGGACATTTCGATGCAAATGTAGTATGGTGTGTGTCGAAGTGCCGCTTTATATTTGATCATTTCATCAATGCAATTTTATCATTGCATATTAGACACACTGCAGAACCTGTTCTCTCCACAAAGGCAAATTCCTCTGTTCATTTCTGCTGAAAAGTACAATATTCCTCATCTTTTTTTCTTTTAGCCATATTCTTCGTCAAAAGGTTTTCTGCAATTAGCTAGCTGACTACTTGATTAAAAGGAAGGAAGTTTACTTTTTGACCTCACAACGACCAGTGTATGTTACACATTATCCAATAAAAATTTGGTGTTGTCCTGGAGGACAGCTATGATTGGTTCCAACCACCCATAACCATGAACATGAGCGGTAGAAAATGAATGGATTGTAATACATGAGAATGTTTTATATTTTTAACGTTATTATTTTTTTATATTAAATATTTGTCTGTGAGCCAGATGCAGCCATCAAAAGAGCCACATCTGGCTCACGAGCCATAAGTTCCCAACCCCTGTGCTAAAGCATCAATCTCATCCCTCCTTTTACTATGAAAATGATTGCATAGAATGTAAACTCTGCCCACAAACATGGGACAATGAAAACAAGCCAGGAGAGCTTGGAAAATACTGGCTTCTGTTCTCAGCTCCACAGTTACTGTCCATCCTTTACTTACTCTTTTTAAGCTTCCATGTCTATATTGTAAAAGGAGTTGATACAAATGCATTCTAAGTCTCTCTGACTCTCTTAAGATTAAAAAATTTTTAAAAGCTACACAGGATCATTACTAGTGGGAGACTAGTTAAAACCACTACAAACAGATTTTATTCAGTAACGACTGTTTCAATAGAAGAGAAAACCCAGTGTAACCTGAGGTCAACTCCACTGAAGCACAATGCAGGAGAAGTTTTAACTGTTGGGTGTTGTAAAGGAAAGGCACTGCAGGGTGTTAAGAGGTGGAGGAGTTGGTCAATGTATGAGGTCATCTGGGTTTGCTAATTGGTACTCATCCAGAGGAAAACAAACTTTACATTATCTTTATGGCAGGGGTATAACGTGCAAGTTGGAGCTAGGGGCATAACAAATTTTGGTCCTGTCCTGCTCAGGAGTTTGGAAGCAGAGAGTGTAAGATTTCCCTCTGGATGTTTTCATTACAAAGAGATGGCACCCAGGTCCTTGAGGCAACAATTTTAGGTGTTAGACCAGTTACATCTCAAAGGTCAGAGAAACAATTCGAATTGCACATTCTTTCAGACAGACATTTTAAATGGGAGCTGAGGTTATCCTAGTGACTTGGCCTTAAGCAGCTAGAAACCATGTTAGAGTTTGGAAAGAGACAAACTTTGTCATTAGCAGTGGACCAGTTCATAACCATCTGGTGGCTTGGAGGAGGCTAAAGCTCAAATGAAAATATTGTCTACTATAGCATAGAACCATATTCTTAGAAGATAAAAAAGAGCCTATTTATATAAATTTTTGGTTCTGCCATATATGTACACTCTTAAAAAAGGGAAAAAGAAAAAAAAATGTCAGCCCAAAATATCTCAGCCATCTAGCTTTATTATAGCACTGTCTTGAGTCATTTAAATATATATAACCATACTTCTCTTAAATGCATTACAGGTGAATATGCCGCTTATTTATATCATTTGCCCCCCAGAAAAGTGAATTCAGTATGAAAACTAGAAGGACCCAAGTGGAGAATAACAAGTCTATTTGATTTGTATCAATCCTAGCAATCAATTCTTTACATTCCCTTATTTCTTTTCTAAAACAAAGGATTTTACATAAAAAGATCTTAAGAGGACATTTCTCAGTAGGTCTTATTTACCTTTCATAAAAAATTAAATGTGCAAATGAAAATATTCAGGGTGCTCAAATATTCACAGAGCAGATTGATATTTTTCATGCAATAATGTTAATGTTCTGCACCCTCTGCAGCAGTACCATAATTAAATCTGCTGGCATTTCCATTTTAAACCTAGTCATAAAATATCCCTCTGAGCAATAACATGTCATTCTAAGACCCAAACCAGCAGTTTCCACTGTTTAGGAACAACATTTGAGAAAGTTTTAGCAGGGGGCCAAAGTTCTAACAAGGTAAAATACTTAGCAATTTTTTTTTTTTTTTTGTATTTCATACTACAGTAGATGCTTGTTTGCTCTCTGGAAACTAATTTCAATTTAATATGTAATATTTTAAAATAAAACAGACACATAGCATGAGAACTGTGTTCAAGCTCCAGTTGAGAAAAAAAATGTAAATTATGATATATTGGTGTATCAGTTTTGTTGGACTTTGAGTTTAAATAATTTAAGAGGATAATATTTAGGTAATGGATAAAAATAACAAGATTTTATACTGAAAGTGAACATATAGAATGAAAAAAGTAATCATGAGCTATAAAGGCTGACAGATACCACAGATGTCATAAAATTCAGAAGATTAAAAATATGCTTATAACTAGGTGTTTCACTACTATAATACATTTTCTCTTACATGTGGTTGCAGTCTTCTATCACTTCTTCAAAAAAGGTTTTGTGAGTTACTATGGAGAAAATATAGTCAGTCTTTCTTCTATCATCAGATATTGGCCAACTTTTTCTATAGAAGACCAGATAGTAAATATTTTAGCCATGTACTTTTAGACATGGTCTCTGTCACAGATATGTATTCAACTTCATAATAGCACAAAATCAGTGGTAGCCAATATACAAATCAATGGACAAGGATGTGTACTTGTAAAATTGATTTTTGGACCCTGTATTTTAAATTCTATATAATTTTCACATATCTAAAATAATTGTTCTCCCCTCTTCCCCATCATCTAAAAATATAAAAATAACTTTTACCTCAGGGGCCATACAAATACAAAGACCATAGCTTGCCAACCTTTGTTGTACTTGGGTTGATAAAAATTTATTATTGATAGTTTTTCAAAGCTATTTTCAGCTTTTCAGTCATTGTTTTATGATAGTTGTTAAATTCACAAAAGAATTATTTTACATATGAATATTTTGAGATATTTTTCTGCTGTGACTAATCTTCAGTGTTCTTTGAAATTGATAAAATGCATCATGAAATTCATTAATCAGTTTGTCATTGATGACCTCAATGTAAAGGCATAATATGAGTTTTGTTATCTTTGTTATATTATTAGTATTTTGTGTTAAAGCCCCCCAAGATTTAAATGTTTTCCAAAATGTCTTTGTCATTCATGTAAGGTATTTTTCCCCACCGAGGAAGAAGGAAGGGTTGTATCCACGAAGTGTGGATAAGCAAAAGCTTTATTGAGTACAGAGCACTTCCCAGATGATGTTCCCTATTCCGGGGAACACGGGCCAGGGAAGTTGCATGGGGTGATCCATGTGGGAGATATTTAAAGCGTCCCGTCTAGGGTGGTTGAGCTAATATGATGTGGCGAAATCTCACTGGCTGACAGACAGTAGCTCTTTTTCCAAGGATTCCTGGGAAGTTTCTTTTGGCATGCATGAATGTGGGCAGCTCTAGACAAAGTTCCTGGGTCTGGTTTCTCACGTGACCGTTCCCCATTATCCACCAACCTTGCATTCTTACCTTTTGTGTTAAATTGGCGTGCCACTTGTTTGTCTGACTACTTCCTGCTGGTTAGGGGTGTCATGGGGAAGGGTGGTCATAAGGTGGTGACTTTGAGGGGAGTCAGGAGGAACATCTGTTTGACCATGATTTGAGAAACTTTGCGGATGTGGTTCTGTAAGAATTTTTAAAAAAAGAGGAGTACATATGAGTTATACATTGATAATTAGAAAAAGATTTAGGATAGGGGCAGCCCAGGTGAGAATGGGTGGCTGTCACTAGGAGTTAAGTGGGTTGTAGGAGAAGAGATTCTTGCTCAGTTTCTCTCGCAGATGGTTGAGGAGATTGAAGTTTCTTTCATCAGGCCAGTCTTACTGAACAGCATTTCTCCCTGCTTCAGCTCACTCTGGTGGCAGGTTTCTGGTGGGAGGGACAGGAGAAACAGGAATGTCTTCAGGGCCCAACTTTTTGGTGAGCTGGAGACAGGTAGGGCCCAGTGGTTCTGACTATCAGCAGTCCTGCATGGGGGCATGTTTGGGGTGAGAGACATGATACCAAGGTGTTTACCCTAGGAGTTTAGCTGCAGTAAGAGTAGTCAGTATTACCATATGGGGTCCCATCCATCTGGGCTGTAGGGAGCCAGGCTGGAGTTCTCTCAGAAGAACTCTTTCTCCTGGTTGGAGGGGGACCGTTGGGTGCACTTCATCTGGACCTCCCAATGATTGAAAGTGATAAGGTATGTGGAGTTTCCCAGGTAATGTTGAGAGAGGTGGCAACCTGCTGGACTATTGGGGCAGTGAAGGCTGGGACATTTGTCTGACTGGATGGTAGTTGGCAGTCCAAACAGCGGGATGATATGTTCAACAAGAATGGAGGCCACAGTGTCTGCCATCTCTCAAGGCTTCTATTCATCCTGAAAATGTATTAACAAAAGTTAGCAGACAGTGGAATTTTTTGTGAGGGGGCATATGGGTGAAGTCAATTTGCCAATCCTGGCCTGGCACATGCCCCCTCAGTTGATGAGTAAGGAAATGGGGGCGGAGTTCCCCTTGTGTAGAGGCTTTGGAACAGACAGTACATGCTGCATGTACTTCTTCAATAGTCTGCTGGAGGCCTGGTAAGAAAAGGAGTGGTTGTAAGAACCGATAGAGAACTTTTGGCCCTATATGTAAGGAACAGTGGATATCAGAAAGGAGAGTTTCAGCCTGTCCTTTGGTAAGGCAATCCTATCTCCAAGAAATATCCATCCCTGGTTGCATACGTTTCCACCCTTTTTGAGGAGGGTCTGTTCTTCCTCAGGAGTGTAGGAAGGTTTTAAGGAGGTGGAGAGAAACATGAGAGGATGGGGGAAGGACTCTAGAGTGAGGTTTTTAGCCATTTTGTCAGACTGAGCATTTCCCAAGGCCACCGGGTCCTGAGAGGTTTGATGGCCCTTACAATGTACCACAGCCAAATCAGTGGGAAGCTGTAATGCCTGCAAAAGTTTAGAAATGATGGTAGCATTGATTATGGGGGAGCCCTTGGTAGTGAGGAAGCCCCTTTCCTTCTAGAGGGCAGAATGGCTGTGGGTGATAAGAAAAGCATATTTAGAGTTAGTATATATAGTTATGCATTTTTCTTGGGCCAGAGTGAGTGCCCGCGTGAGGGTAATTAGCTCTGCTTTCTGGGAGGTGGTGCCCTCTGGCAGCTGTTGAGCTTCTAGGGTGGAGAAAGTGGTGACCACTGTGTAGGCTGCCCGTTGTTGTCCGTCGGGTTCCTACACAGAACTCCCATTTACAAAGAGTATTAGATTTGGATCTTTTAAAGAAGAATCTGATAATCCATCTCGAGGTCTGTTGAGGAAATCTATTAGTTCAGTACAAGAGTGGGTGGGTTCCAGAAGTGTCATTAGAGCTGGATTTAGAGTGGCTGGGTTGAGTCGGGGAGAGGGCAAAGGAGTGACTGAAGGGTTTTTTATGAACAGCAGGTGAAATTCTTATAGGTGGGAAGGACTTAGCAGAGAAAGAGATTTGTGTGAAAGGAGGTCAATGAGCCTGTGGGAAGAGAAGATAGTGATGGGTTGGGAAAGGTTGAGCTTAGTAGACTCCTTGGTGAGTTCAGCTGCTGCGCCCAGTGCCTGGAGGCAGGGCTGCCAGCCTTTGACGGTGGTGTCCAATTGTTTAGAGATGTACGCTATGGGAAGTTATGTAGGCCCCACAGGTTGAGTTAACATGCCAACAGCATTATCGTGCTTTTCATCAGTGAAAAGATAGAAGGGGCATCTGGAGTCAGGTAAAGCGAGAGGGGGAGAGAAGATGTGGGTGTCTCAAAGGGTAGAGAAAGCCCTTTTGATGGTTGGGGGATGTGAGAGGTCCTGTGGAAGTCTCTTGCAGCTTCATAGAGGGGTTTGGCTAAGAGAGCAAAGTTGGGAATCCAGTGTCTAAAGAACCCTATTAGACTGAGGAAAGAAAGAATCTGATCAGTGGTGATAAGTGACTGAAGACTGTGGAGTAGGGGTCCCCAAACTTTTTACACAGGGGGCCAGTTCACTGTCCTTTAGACCATTGGAGGGCTAGACTATTAAAAAAAAACTATAAACAAATACCTAAGCATACTGCACATATCTTATTTTAAAGTAAAAAACCAAAACGGGAACAAATATAATATTTAAAATAAAGAACAAGTAAATTTAAATCAACAAACTGGCCAGTATTTCAATGGGAACTATGGGTGTGGATGCATCCTGTGCTCCTCTCACTGACCACCAATGAAAGAGGTGCCCTTTCGGGAAGTGTGGCGCAGGCCGGATAAATGGTCTCAGGGGGCCGCATGCGGCCCACGGGCTGTAGTTGGGGGACCCCTGCTGTGGAGGGTCTGAGTTTGATTTAAGGTAAGACTTTGGGTGGTGGGAGTTAAGGTGATGCCCAGATAGACTACAGACTGAGAGTGTAGTTGAGCCTTAGTAGGAGAGACACAATATCTCTTTATGGCAAGGAAGTTAAGAAAGGTGGCAGTCTGTCTTCTTGAGGCAGACAGGGAGGGGCTGCAGAGGAGTAGGTCATCTACATATTGTAAGAGAGTACTAGTCTTGAGATTGCATATAGCTAAATCCCGAGCTAGTGCCTGTCCAAACAGGTGTGGGCTGTCTCTGAACCCCTGGGGTAAGATAGTCCACATAAGCTGCTGGGCTGCATTAGTGTCCGGGTCAGTCCAATAAAGGCAAACAAAAAGTAAGAGTCAGGGTATAGAGGAATGGTAAAGAAGGCATCCTTAAGATCTGGGACCATGAAGTGATTGGTGTTTGAAGGAATGTGTGACAGTAATGTGGGGATTAGGGACTACTGGATGGAGGGGAACTCATTGATTAGGTGTAAGTCTTGTATGAGATGATAAGCTCCTGAAGGTTTTAGAACAGGAGGATGGGGGTGTTGCAAGGAGAGTCCATGGGGATGAGTAAGCCTCGGTTTAAGAGGTGGGTAATTATTGGTTTAAGGCCCTGGAAGTGACTTGCTGAAATAAGAAATTGGGGTCTAGATGGGAACTGGGAGGGATTTTTTTAAGTGATGTGTACAGGGTAGTGGTGGGTTGCTACCACAGGGGTAGAAGTGTCCCAGATTTGAGGGTTGACAATATCTAGTGGAATAAGAGGTATGATTGGGTTAGGGTGATTTGTGGTAGTGGGAGAGCCTTCAGTCAGAAGTGGTAGGGGTAGGTGGGAAGATGCTGTCAGCTGGATAGCGGTTTTGAGACTATGTAGGATATCTCGACCCAGAAAGGGTACAGGGCACAATGGCATAACTAAGAACAAGTGTGAAAAGGGGATTCTGTCCAAACTGCATGTCAGGGGTGGCATGCAAAAAGGAAAAGAAGGAGTCCCATTCACTCCCATAACCAAGACCTGTGAGGGAACTAGAGGTCCAAAGTATGATGGCAAAACAGAGGAAGTAGCACCGGTGTTCACAAGAAATGAGATGGACTTACCCGTTCCTGCAACATTATTTTGGGTTCCGTGTGGGTGAGGATGATGGGGGTCTCTGAGTCCAGGCCATGTCAGTCATCCATGATGTCTAGGAGTTCAAGCGGTGGGCCCACTTGGCTGGATTGGTCTCCCATTTGGGTGGCTTGTCCTCCATGTAGAGGTGCTGAGGAAAAGCCTGTTGCCCAAAGGAGTAATCGCTCCACCAGTGACTGGGCTGCTTGCAGTCAGGGCAGGGCTCAGTGGGAAGACGTGAGCAGGGGCCTTATTGGGACCAGTGACCTTCCTTGCTACACTGAAAGCAAGATGATGGTGGGATTCCTCTTTACGGCTCAGAGTTGGGTCAGGCACCTTCTGTGCCTTGCCCCTGTTGCTCTGCCAGCCTCAGGGCTGCCACAAGAGTCTGGGTTTGGAGCATCACCTTCTGCTGTATGCAGGCCTGGTGAACAGCCTCGTCCTTTTTCTACTAACTACAACCATTAAAAAATTTAAATGCCATGTTCACAGGTCCCAGATAGGTGTTTAGGGGCTGAGAAAAAGAGGAGGGGTGCTCCTGGGGAGCCTAGCACCCAGATTTGGCCAGAAACCCTGGAGCCAGAGGCAGGACAGGGCCAGACCTTCCTGCAAGAAGGTTAGGGTTGGGCGTCCTGCAAATCTGTGTAAGGGCCAATGGCAGGCTGAGAATGGCCTGATGGAGGAGGGGCTTAAGAACACAGTGGAGAAGGGAGGGGCCCTTGGCCAGCAAGGGATAAGGAAGAGAGACTGGTATTTGCAGGTGAATGAGAAATAGGATTCTGCAAAGGGAGTGAAAGGGGTTCTTGGAGGAAAGAGACTGCAGTGAAAGAGGTCCACAGAGGAACCAAAGAGGGGTCCCGAGAGAGGGGCAACTCTGGGGTCAGGCAGGAAGGGGAAAGAATTGGGGGTCAGGTGAAGGAGGAAAGATCAGGACTGGAGGGTTTAGGTGAGGTTTCTTTGGCCAAAAAGGGCCTGTGTGGTAGAACAGGCAGCACAGAGATTTGGACAGGAGCGCTAATACTAGAGGCCCTGAATGTAAGGGATCTCCAACCAGTTCCTAGTTCTTTTGGTGATAGTTAAATTGGTGTGGGTGTTTAAACCGAAAGTCCCTTCAGGGGGCACCATGGTTGGATTATCCAGTGGCTTCTGTGGCCTGGCCACAGCGGAGAAAAAGAACAGTTTCTTCTTCTTTAGGAAGGGAGAGATTTCAGATAAGGCAACTCCAGGAATGTTTTCGGATTAGATTTATATTCCTGTGCCTCTATGGCCATCCTCAGTTCTCAGAGTGGTCAGAGTTGAGAATTGGCGTCCCGCAAATCATTCTCTGGCCACTGGATGGTTAAGTAAAGTGGGAGTGATTGGGACATCTCCAAGGGCACACACGCACTCGGAACAGAAAAGAGGTCCCTGACGCAGCTGCAGTTTTGAACAGGGAGTCTCGGCAGAAAGAACTGAGGGGAAGCTGGAGGCAGGGGAATTACTGCACCATGTGCCAAAGTGGGTGGAAAGTCAGAGGTCCTGGTTCTTTCTCGGAGGGGAAGGAGAGAGGAGCAGTCCTTGTGGACTTCTGACTCCTCCCGGGTTTTGGCACCAAATGTAAGGTATTTTTCCCCGCCAAGGAAGAAGGAAGGGGCATAGCCACAAAGTGTGGATAAGCAAAAGCTTTATTGAGTACAGAGTGCTTCTTGGACAATGTTCCCTGGTCTGGAGGACATGAGCCAGGGAAGTTGCATGGGGTGATTTGTGTGGGAGATATTTAAAAGGTCCCATCTAGGGTGGTCGAGCTAATATGACGTGGCAAAATCTCACTGGCTGACGGACAGTTGCTCTTTTTCCAAGAACTCCTGGAAAGTTTCTTTTGGTGCGCATGAATGGGCGGCTCTAGCCAAAGTTCCCGGGTCTGGTTTCTCACGTGACCGTTCCCCATTATCCACCAACCTTACAATTCACTTTTATGGTTCAGTTCAAGAACCTTTATACCACTTATATTAGGAATTTATTACTTCCTCTTAATTATTGCTTTTGTAATGCTCTGAAAAAGGTTCTGGTTATAATTGTATGCTCAATGTTAGCATGATTTCTATTGATTTTACCACTTACCTTCATTATGTTGACTCCTACTTATGCATTTTTTAAATCAGAAATTTCTTTCAGTGTTATAATAAATAATTTTGAAGAAGACAAAAGAAGGGACTCATCATATACATCTACATTGGGTCTAATTTGTCATGTTTTATTGAAACATGTAGAACACCTTTTTAAATCTCCCAATACCTTTTTGTGTCACCATGCTAGGTCAGTTGGCATGGTGGGCAATAATAATATTCCAGGGAGCCATTACTGTGCCAGGACATTTAGTCCTCAATGAACTATACATAGCCATGAATGAGAACCACACCATAAGCCCAAACTCAACACAGTACATTCCCAACTGAATTATGTCTCGCCAGATACCAAAAATGTCTATAGCCATCCCCATATCACCCAATGTGAGGGGAAGAAGTGATGAAAGGGAAAGAGTTTGAAAAGAGACAATAAATGTTAGTCTATGTAGCATGCTAAGACCTGGGTAAAGCCCCTCTTCTGGTCTTGAATGTATTTGTACACCGTAAGCTTGCCTTCACTAGTTTCCTGATCTGACTGTTCCCTTTAGCTGTCATGTGGGTAAGTGTTCCCGTACAGTAACACTCACCACATTCTCTTGACAATTTTATTCCACAGAAGGCCAAAGTTGAATATTTAATAGGTAGCTTCACAGAGGGAGCTAATGAGAACACATATAATTCAGCTTACAAATGACAAAAAAAGGTATTTGTTTTTTGTAAACCAGAAAGCACAATAATCACTTAATGGTTTAAAAAAAAACAGATTAGGAAAGTCATCAACTAAGATTTGAATATGATGTCTAAGCTTGGAACATTGCCTTTGACAAAGCTTAGTAGAAAATTCTATATCACAATCAAACATCATAATCACTCATTCTATTTTAATTATGTAATTTTACATATTTATTTACTTAAGAAATTATAACAATATATAGTAATTAAAAAGCATAACAACTAAAGGCTCAATATTTGAAGGAAAACAAGAAATTCATGAAGCTTCTCACACAGTGAAAGAACATTCAAAAAGTCAATTATAAACTTACAAAAGCAGAGTTTATTCTGATTTGAAAGATAATTACAGTCAGCTCATTGCCTTTCTTTGCTCTACTAGGCAATTATTTCAAGAGGTTCAAGTGAAGGAGAAAGTTACAGGAGGAAAGTTTCAGGTTTGAGTATCTTCAGAGCTTAGAAAGCAACCTCCATTTTCAAAAGACTTCCCCCAAAATTCCTGTGTATAAATGGAGTCTTTTGAGGTTTAATTAATCTTCAGCTCAAAAGTCTCTTTGTCTTTTCTTCCTGAGTTTCTTTTAGGCAGAGGTCCTCCTAATACACTTCTGGTCCTAAACCCATAAGCTTTTGAGTGACGATTATTTTTCTAATATAAACCTAATAGCTTTTTTTCAGTATTGTGATTATCCATGTAAAGGATAATTAATTCCAAGAAATTATGTTTTTAGATTTAGACTCTATAGCAAGAGTATAGGTACGTTAAAGTATATTTTCCATCCTATTAAACTAACTACTATATTTAATTTATATATTTATATTGAGTCAATACATGTTCACAAGTCTGCTTGGTTTTGAAAAAAATCAAATGAAAGACATGAGATAAAACCATACACTCAGACAATTCAGAATAATATTACTGATATTCCACAAAGTATATTTTATTATTTCTTCAATTTTTGTTTTATCTAACTTCCAAGCTAGCCCATTGCCTTTAAAATATGATTAATTTTTATAACTTTGTTGACATGAAGCTGTCTCTTCCTTCTGCATGCCTTTACCAAGTCACCTTATCGAGGTATAGTTCCACCCTGTATGTAGTAGTTTGTCAGTACAAGGAACATGACTTAATTCCGAGGCCAAAATAATGATATTTTCATAATTATATCCTCCATAATACTTATCTATCATAATATACTAAAGAGTTAATTTCCATGAGTTATCACTAAATAACAGACCATTTATAAACATTGTAAAGCTTTAGGGAATATATTTCGAGAAAATGCTTAATTAGGCAGTGGTATGGATCATGGTTCACATATTAATGGTAAATGGCACCAGATAATAGACCTCACTCTTTGAATTTTGGCTAAGAAAGAATTCAGAGCTAAGACTCAAATATACAAGCAAAATTTTATTTAGAAAATCACAGAGGTAGAAGAAGTGAGCTATAGAAGAGGGGAGCCAGCTGGGGTACATGAACTTAGGAAACAAGTTACAGAGGCAAAAGAGGGGCCCTTGAAGCTTAGGAGAAAGAAAGGCAAAGATATACAACTTGAGGGAAGAAGAGGGTGAAAGGCTCATCATGGAGAAAGGAGGAGGTGGGGAAAGGCAGGGGCATACTCAAGAGAGAGGGACTGAGACCCTTGCCTTATGGACGTTTAAAAGCAGAAGTTTCTGGAGAAGTCTTTGGGGAAGATCTCAATAGAATATTCACCAGATTTCCAGGTGTATTCTTTCAGGATCTTGGTCTATACTGATTGGTCAGTGCTAGGGGAGAGTCATAAATCATTGCATACGGTCCTGATGTCAGCCCTGGCATCATCCTACCTCTCATAACAGCTTTTCTGGGCCTGGAGCTAAAACACAACTGAAGCCTAGATGTTATCTCTGGTGCTTAATGCTTAAGGGAATGGTTATGCAAGAGCTTGTATGGGAGTTGTATGAGGCTATATTCTCTGGCCTCCTTGTTTCTCCTGTAAGGGGGTTTCAAACCACATGACTAGCAATATGCCAGGGGAGGAAAGGTCAGGGGAGGGTCCAAACCACATGACCAGTGATATGAAAAGTCAAGGGGTCTAAACTGCATGACCAGTGATATGCTAGTAGACAGAAGGCCATGCAGGGGGTGATGTCCCATCTTAAAATTGTCTGTTGCTGGGCACCCAGGATTTTCCACTCTGGGGACCTTCCACTCCTGGTTTATAATTTCTACTCTGCCCATGCCTTTCTAACCACCGGCTCCATCACACAGAATACTCTTTTGTTGACATATATCTTCAATAGACGGATAAATAAGAAATCTTATTTTCTTAATGTTAAAAACAGTATTATAGGGTCACAATATTGTGAGACGCAAAATCATTTTAATTTATTTTTTTTAAATATTACTAACTCAATATGCCAAATTTAACTAATAGCACTGAAAATAGAATTTGTGCTAAATTATACCACTCACAAAATAGGATGGCTATGTGATGGACAAAAACAACCTTTAACCCAAGAAGCCTCACTGTGGTTGGGAATAATCTTGAACATAAATATTTTGCTTTGGGGAATCAAACAAGTCACCCACTGATTCACTGATATTGTTGACAGTTTATTGTGCTGTGAGTAACTTTCCTCCTAGAGAATGTACTAAGACTCATTAGGTGGGATTTCCCAAAGGACATCAGATACAACTTAGACTAAAGCATTTACTTTCTTCATTTTTCTACAGTTAAATAGATCACACATTCTAACAACAAGGACATTAATGGCAATAACTGACATGGCATCAGGTTTTTCAAGTTTCTAATTTCTAGGAGGCTAAATCCTAAAATGTTTTTAATTTACAGTACTGACCCAATGACACATATAGACAGTGTGATCAACTGTATAGCAATTTAAGTAGTTTCTTCTATTCTAGTATTTAACAATTTCATATTTTCAGGCGTGGGAATACATGTGTGGTCCACTTCTGAATTCTACACCACTCTAATAATGGCAATGAAAACTGTGGTTAGTGTTCTCAGTCAGCCGTATTTCTCAAGAGATTTTTGTTTTAATCAAACTTAAACATAGCATGCTGTAAAACATATACTCTCACAACATGTATTCTCATAAACAAATTTCTCACAAGTGGACCATTTTAGTTTTGAAAAAAAGAGGAATTCAGAAAGGATTTTATGATTCATAAATTTAATTTGGTCTCAGAGTCAAAGCTGTTCAAAAGTGAGAATAATATTCTGCCAATATAGTACTTGCTGTTCAAAAGCAGATTTAAGACATGTCTTCTTCAATTTCAAACATAATATTGTCCCTTATCTGCTTCCAGAGAGAAATAGTGAAGCTGCCTTATTTGGAGGTTGTAATTTTTTTTAATCATATAGTAACAAAGAATAGAGACCCATGCAAGTCTGTATTTAATTCTTCTGTTCAGTGGCCAAAATATCGTTTAGCTGTCCATTCTTGTCAGACCACATTATCAGAATTGGTTTTCAGGACTGTAAATATCTTATGGAATCAGGTGGAGTCCCCCAAGTATTATGCCAAATCAAAGAATATGTATATTACTATACTGAGTTTGAACTTGTGTTGAAAAGAAGTGGTGTGCTACCTTTTATGAATTTGAAATGCTATGAAGATGTTAAGTGTATGGTTTAGACTACATCCTGGAGATGTACAACAAGCACATGATTCTGGTTGACATAAGTGGAGAAGGTTTAAAAAACTCACCCTGGCTTACTACACTTAATAAAATGTAAAAGTCGTCCAATCTTTCATGTCTCAGATTAGTTAGTTTTTAAAAAATTAGAATTTACTTAAATAAATATTAACTTTAAAATATCTTAGAAAAGTAACTTGCTTTCAAAAGTCATATTTTATCCTATATCATCACCAAAAAATGCAATCCATAGCAGTTTTGAATATAAATCTTGCTTGGGTTGATGGATTTTAGTGACCTTGGCTGAAGTTTTTACCCGTGTAGGTAATTACTAGTAAGTTTTAATAAAAATATCAATTTGCATGTTGATAATATGCTCCCTTCCTATATATCATTAAGCAATGGAAAATATTTCAGAATTTTAAGTCTTGAGGAAAAATAGAATGCTAATTCTCTTTTACTACAATCAAAATGAACTTAATTACTCAAGTGATTATGTTTGGTTTGAGGTATAACAGAAGTCAATATCATAATATGTTTTGTGAATTAAAATACATATTCTGGGCATTTGGGTAATTTATATATTTTGTAAAATACTTCTCAGCATTCTTTGAAATAGAGATTTTTTCCTAGGTGGATCTATGTTTATAAGATTCATCAAGCTAAATTTTTCAAAAATAGAGTTGTTAATCTTCCATCATGACCCTCTATTTTTCCAGGGTACATAGTTCTTACATATCCAGCTAGAGGCCTATGTTCTGTCTTTTTCTTTGCATAGTGAATCCCAATTCTTATTCACCCACCCAACCTTCTTAATCAGTTTAGGGATAAAAAATACATATCTTCACGTTCAGGTGCAGGTTTGGAGGTTTGGTAAGTATTTTTATTCTGATCTATCCAGTGCTAGTATGTTCGATCAATTTATGTATCAAATAACTGTGTCATGGATGGTGTGATTTTTATTGGTCCAGCACTTACTGGACACTCAATAGTACATTGTCGGACACTGGGTGACATGAGATGCTGCTATTGATTTTTTTTTCCTTCTCCAAGTAAGAGGAAGGGAGATAGAGAGACAGATTTCCACATGTGCCCTGCTTGCAACTAAACTATTTCAGCACCTGAGGTGGAGGCTCCACAGAGCCATCCTCAGCACTCGGGGCCGATGTGCTCAAACCAATAAAGCCATGGCTGTGGGAGAGGGAGAGAGGGAGAGAGAGAGAGAGAGAGAGAGAGAGAGAGAGAGAGAGAGAGAGAGATGGTTGCTTCTTCCATGTGCCCTGACCAGGAATTGAACCCAGGACATCCACACACAGGGTCAACACCCTACCACTGAGCCAACCAGCCAGGGTGCTGCTGCTGTAGTTGATGGAACATTCCAACAAGAACCTGGCTGTAAAGCAGGTCTCAGAGGATCAAGCTCGGATCTTGGGAATCGGTATTTAACACGCATCCAGGTGACTGCCCCTGGTGACTGGCAACCAGGTGTTCGGAAGTCTACTATCAAGAAGTCATACCTGAGTGTTAGCACCACCACTTTATACAAGCTTTGTACACTGCTTTTGATACAGTTAGCTTGTTGTTATTTGTTATTTTTTTCTTATTAAAGGGATTTAGCAACTTGTCCTTTGGGAGAGTTTTATGAGTGGTGGCCCACAATTTGAAGTTAACTTGTGTCACTGTGAAAGAGCATCAAAGAAAAGCTCCTTATCATTCAAAATGTATGACACAGTGGTACTCTGCTAGGTGACTTACAAAAATTTTCTAGTTTAATCAAAGGGGTAAATGCTTTTTTTTTTGACATGGAACAATTTTGTGCCAGACACAATAACTGATTGTACAAAATCCCTGTCTTCATGGAGCTTATTGTGTATTGGGAGAGACAGAACATATACATAGTACATTAGAGGGAAAGACATCTCATAGGTGAAGTAACTCAGAAAAAGAAAACAAATGGACATGACACAGAGTGGTCAGAACAAGTTTCTCAGAAAAGATGCCCTAGGAACAGAAGAAAATGAGGGACAATGGGATATGATGATAGCTGAATTGAAGAAAGAGAGTCAGGATGACTCCAAGCTTTTGCTTAAGTGACAAAAAGAACAAAGTTCCTGCTTTTATTGAGCTGGGCATTATAATAAGAGATGGGTTATTACTTGCATTCCATTTTAAAGATTAGGAAACACAGGCTTCCATTGATTATGGGATTGCCACAGGTAACACAGCTTGTACATGATAGCTTTGAACGAAGTTAGTCAGACTATGGAGCCTACATAATCTAAAGGCAGCTGTAGGACCCCATGATCCCCCAGGCTGGCTTTGAACATAACCTTAGAATCTCAAGCAGATCACAACAAGCATAGAGGGAAACAGTAGGACCAGAGTCACTGCATCTGTGCACAGGGTTTTGAGAGCACTGCCAGGCTAGTCTATTGATACCACTTCTCACACTCCCAGACAGAACAAAGGGACCTGCTTGTTTCCTTGGCTTGACATTTCTGAGATTCCTGCAGCTCATTTCTATCTATATATAGGCAGGTCCAGCCCCTGGCAGGTGCAGGATGCAGAACAAATCTCACCGCCTCTCCTCTGCACCATCAGCCGCCAGCATATGGCATGTGGGTAGAACTAGGTTAAAAAGAACATCAAGGGCAACCTTGGAGAAGAAGTGAAATCACCGCCAAAGGGAAACATGCCGTGGAATCAAGTGGAAGTGTTAGATAATAAAGAGAATGATGGAGTGCTGGTGATATATACAGGGAATCTGCAGCAGATCATTTGTCCATTGGTGTTCAAAAGTTTCTACACTGATGATTAAGTCTCAGGATGGGTAGTGAAGGAAAGAGAAAGAAGCATTTGCTGATCATCTACTATGAGCCAGACACTGGACCAGGAGCTTTAACACATGTTCACACCATCTGACATTGTTACTGTTATGTCAATTTTATATAGATGAGACCACTTAAACTGAGAATTGAAATTGATCTTAACTCTGCTGCATAAGGTCAAGCTGTAAGCTCCATGAGGCAGGAACCATCCCTGCCAGGCTCACATTGTCTTGCAACTGCTTAACACAGTGCGTGGGCACTCAGGAGTGGGGGTAAGGAGCTCTTGACTCTTTAGTGAGTCAATACCTCCCTCTTTCCAATTCTAGTTCCAGATCTGGAATCACCTCTTTCTCCTCAACTTGTCCACCCAACTTCATTCTCACCATGAGAAGAAGGGTTTAGGTGCCCAGGGCCCCTTTTGCTACACAAATGGCTAAGACTGTGAGCGATGGACTCAGGGGCCGCAGGACAAACCAGCAGGAGCACCCTGCATCAGTGATGGCAACCACCAAAAAGAAGGGAAGGATGGAAAACTAAGAGAAGAGGGCAGGCATTCCTGGATATCAGTAGCTTGCCTACCCTCAGTTTGCACAGAAAAATGAGACCTTCTCTTATAAGCAGAAGGTTGTGTCTGGCTGAATGGGAGAAGACATCCCGAAAGTCTATCATCCCCCAGTCGGTCTGCTTTGGATTCCAGCTCCGAAAAGACACCTCCATCACCCAGGATCCTGGCAGCTGGTCAGGCCACTTCCTGTTCCTGCCACCTGCTTCTCTGAGTCACTGGTCATTATGTGTCTGAAGTATACCCAGGCCCCCTAATGGCCTTAATTCATTTGTTCATTCTATTGCCAATTATCATAGCAGAGAAGTTCATTAAGAATGCAAAACACCTGACACAAATTAAGGAATTAAGCACAATCCAGCTATAACAATTTTGTTAATGGAAGAGGAATTTGTTAAATTTATTCTATACTTATATTCCTACCTAAATGATTAATTTTAGATATTTTTTAATGGTTTAGCCCAGAAAAATAATGTCAATGAGCAATGCCAGCCTACCTTAATGTGAAGTTGTGCTTTGTCACTGATAAGAAATAAACTCAGAGAAAATTCAATAGCATCTGTAACCAGTTAATATTTGGGTAGAAACAGTTCCTAAAATGTTCAGCTTTAGAGCCATAATTTAGCATTCTTTAACTATTCAAAAGTAAACAAAACAATGAAACTTTCATTAGGCTTTAGAGTCAACCTTCACCTAAGAAAATAACGTTATGATCCGAGAAATGTAATACCATGATCCCTCCTTGCATATATTTGTGATTCCACCCCTATATCCATACAGGGTTTAATATTAGCAGAAAGCTGCTGGTGGCTTTCTTTCTTCTCTCCCACTAGGGGATACTGTTTTCTTTAGGGCACAGTGCCAGTCTCTTTTCCATAGCTCTTCCTCTCCCCTTCAATGTGTCCTGGCTTTAAAAAAATATATTATTTTCTGATGGGGAAAAGCAACTTTTTCAAATTCCAAATACCTGTAAGAAAGTAATGGGGCAGGGAGCAACATGTTTTGAGATTAGTACCATTAGACCACAGAGAACAACAAGACTTGCTTTTGGAACAGTGAGATTACTCATGCCACGTCCCTTCTCTTATTCCTCCATCCTTAGGGAAAAGAGCCCTTATTCTATCCAATGGGCTTCCACAGCCTGTACCCCTTTACAGCATAAGAATGAACAATAAATTAGTGCCAGCCGTTGCATGCTAAGGTGTAAAAGCAGTAACACTAATGACAGATCACTACCCAATCAGACCCACAGGACTTGAACTTCAAACTGTGTAAGAACTACATCTGCTTGCATATCTGTCATGTATAATAAATGCAGTTTGGTTTTTTTGCTATCCTTCAATAAAATTTTATCTATATGCATGCAAAGTAAAAAGACACATTTAGACCATATAAGCCAGGGAAAGCCACTGTGTCTTCAAAGATATATGCATAATTTTTTTAGGCTTTTGGTTTTCTGTTTGAATTCGTTTGAGTTTTGGCTTGAAATATATTCTTGGCATTTGTCAACACAAAAAGAATGGCTGGTTTTCATGGAATTTCAAAGAAAGCTATCCAAATCTGGTTTGGGCAAATAGTTAATAAATGATCAGTAAAGGGACCTTCCACCAAATGATGCAGAGGAGAAATGGCACTGCTCAAGACTGAGTCCCTTTGCCTCTGTCATCCCAAACAATTATAGTCTCTTTGCCTTGATTCCCATTGGAATTCTGGAGAACTTTGGTAAATAGATGTTCCGGAGTATCAACACAGACCTTTAGAATCAGAAGCGTTGGAGTTGAAGCTTATGCTTGTAAATTTTCTTAAACCTCCCTTCTCAGGTGATTTTTGGCATGCAGGCAGATTTGGGAACCACTGTCCTTATTTAGAACAATGCCCCTCTGTTTTCTAATGTATCCCCACCCATCCTTTTACTTACACCTACAATACACAATAACAATAGCTCTCGTGTATTTATTTATTAATAATATACATGGTTTATTTCACCAACACCATCAAGAAATCACAGGATCTCTGAAAATTTTCTTGCTATAGTTGCTGGCTTTCTTAGTGTTGATTAACTGAGGTTAATTCTTTATTATCTGAGGAAATAAAACCCTGTCGTGGTCAGCCCTGCTTTAGCTACTACTCTGGTGTCAACATGCTATTAATTCAGGCATATTCTCAAACCAGAATCTCTGGAAATAACTAGCCCTTCTTTCTTCCCCTTGATTCTCCTTCTAAAATGTTACAGTTTAGTCTTCCACAGTAGTTGATAAGAACAACAGGTTATTTAAAGAACGGACGTCTCAGATTCCACATTTTCTTCAATGCTATTTAATTTAAAAAAAAAAAGCAATCACTCTTATATATATTTTTATGCACTTAGGCACTTAACTATTATTCTTTTCAGAATACACTGTAGCATTTGACCAGCATTGGGCTTTATTTATTAATTTATTAAATGAAAAAGACAGGAACAGAGAGAAAGAGACAGAGAGAGGGACAGACAGACAGGAAGAGAGAGAGATGAGAAGCATCAGTTCTTTGTTGCAACACCTTAGTTGTTCATTGATTGCTTTCTCATATGTGCCTTGACTGGCTGAGTGGGAGCCTCCAGCCAAGCTGGTGACCCCTTGCTCAAGCCGATAACCTTGGGCCCAAGCCAGCGACCTATGAGCTCAAGCCAGAGATCATGGGGTCATGACTATAATCCCACACTCAAGCCAGAGAGCTTGTGCTCAAGCCAGATGAGATTGTGCTCAAGCTATTGACCTCTGGATCTTAAACCTGGGTCCTCTGCAACCCAGGCTCACACTCTCCACTGCACCACTGCCTGAAGAGGCGGGCTTTCTTTAATTGTAAAAAATCAAGGGAAATATGACATGCTCAGAAGCCTTTTCAGGGAACCCATTTTACCCATGTCACTGGGTGTGGTCTTCATTATAACTCCCTTTAGGACTTCACAAGCACCAACATAAACACCAGAAGTGCTATGCAGCTAGAGACCTGAAAGGTTCTCACTTTGACAATGAACCACAATTATCATGCCACAAAAATGTAATATAGAATCCCTCAATAAATGCCACACAAATTGCTCCTGGATAGAAAAGGAAATAAATATTTTATTTTAACAAGTTCAGAGGCAACTACGTGAAATATGCTCTCAGGGAGAAAATGTGAGAATTAGAAATGGAGAATCCTTGAGATAAGTTTTCACAACAATTAAATGTCAGATCGTAAAGAAGTAGTGTCAGTTCACATTGAAGAGAAGTATGAAATAGTTTTATTTATCAGAAAGTAAAGAATTACTTCCCTATTAGTCTGTGGCTATGAAAGGACCAAGAGCCACCCTTCATTCAGAACTCTGCAAATTCAGTCCATTGAGCGATGGCTCCAGGGACGTTCATTTTGGCAGAATGCAGAGACTGATGGTATGTGAGAAACACCCCTAACTACTTTCCTCAACAGACATGAATTGTTCCCTATTAAATTGACCAAGGGCATCTCTTTTACTTTTTGGTAGATGAAGGAGAATGACAAATAACACATTGTGTTCACAGCCAGTTAAAGATGAGAAAGTTTAACAACGTATATCTGTGCTGCAATAGGAAATGCTGGAGGGCTAATATTAGGATCCACATTCTCCTCTCATTTTTCAGCATGCTTATCTTCCTTGGAGGAAATGCAGTCATAAATGAAGAGTTTCAGAGTGGTGGTGGAGATAATAATGTATCTGTGTGCATGCACACACAGAAAAGGGCAGTGCGTGTTATTCAATTTTACACCCAGAAAAAACATGCATATTCAGTGTTGATTTGTAAAGAATTTAGTTTTACCAAAACTTTTTTAAAATTAAGACAAAGAAAGGAATAGACAACAGCCTCCTTCTTTTTTGCTTGTCCTTGGAAAACTCAAACCGGAATCTCCGAATTCATGCAAGTCCAGACTTACATTTGCATTCTACAACTAATGAAGTTAATGCATCATCAATTTATCTAATTAGGTGTATGGAAATAACCTTTGTATCCTGCTTTAGTATTACCTGAATACCAAGCATTAGGTTCTATGGTCAAGATTTATGAAAAAGCCTGCAAATTATTTTTCAGAATTCAAAGACATTACAATTGAAGTTGATTGGTTGAGACTCAAAAGAAACAATTTTCCATAAAAATGAGATAAAGATAGCATTTGATGAACACAACCTTAAAAGAAGAATAATAAATTTATTCCTTGTCTGTCTCTTTTCTCCCCTCCTAACCCCTTTCAAATCAAAATACAGGCTAACACAACCTTTAAGTGTTCTCGTTCATTCCTTTGCTTCATGCCTGGTACAGATTATGAAAACTGAATATTTTCTTTAGGAAATTTAATTTGAATTCTTATTTCATATCAGAGATAACCTGAGTGATGATGTTTAACCAAATATTCCATAAGAACCGAGGAGGCTGAAGAAAAGATCAGTGAGAAAAATATTTTTGCCTTTAATGTTTGACTGACCCGCAGACTTTATATAACTGTATTTGTTGCCAAGTCTCTGAATTAAAAGGGTATGTGAAGGCCCACTGGAATTTATGTTGCTGGTAATATTTTTCCCTTTGGATAAAATGAGAGTATTTCAACTTAAAAACAAAACCAACATCTAAAATGGGGGTTAGCATTATGTTTCTTCAAAGATGTTCCTAAAATTTTACAAGGCTTAAAATCACTTATTGTTGACCAAATTCTATATAGATAAGTTGCTGTAATAAGATGCAATGTTTAGTTAAGCTGAACAACACAGAAAACTTTGAAGATTTAATGCATATCTTCTCACAAACAATATTTGACTGCAAGAAATCCTGAGAAGGGTATCAAAAAATCATTTGATGGGTAAAATGGCTTAGGACTGATCACCTACATTTTGGTCACTTTTAACATGTAGTAATGCCACCTTATATGTCACAGTGGGGATATTAACCAATAAATGGAATGTATTTTAAACGATCTTTGAAAATTTCAAGGAAGTTGTCCCAATTTTCTAGTGCTTTATGTAGAAGTTGTGCATAAAATTGCTGAAGAATAAAAAGGGAGTATGGTAGTTCTGCTTCAGTCTCCAAAAGGCTCACACTTTCTATTCAGGAGAAAGACAATCTTATAATCACAGAGTAGTACTGTAGCTGGAAGGCGTCTCAGAGTTGACTTTTTCAACCTGTTAATTTCACAGATGAGAAAGCTAGGGTCAGTTAGTTGAAATGACTCATGGTCATCTTTATTCTTAGCTTTTAAAGTGATGCCTCAGATATTCAAATCTAAGATTTGCATTGTAGATGTACTTCATTCAGATGTAAACCACAAAGGTAGGAGAGTATTCACTATTGCAGACTATCAACAACTGGAAAGTGTAGTCATCACCAAGCAAGTTTCAGCTCCTATGGTTACATGAAGTGAATTCAACTCTTGTCACTGCCTGTCCTTTACACCCAGTTTCAAAATGGAAGTACAATACCTCTATCTCCTTTAAATTTCTCCACATCCTGGGCTGCTATTGTCAGCAGAAGCAGGCAAAGTGAAAATATACTTTTCTTTCCTGTGTTTTTCTGAAGACAAATAATTTGGGAATTAATTTAGGAATCCTGTTTGTTCAAATAAAATATTTTTGTCTCTCCTCACCCCCAAATGCTGACTGCTATCTTTTAAGAGATTTTTGCTTGGTATCATGTTACCTAAAGCAAAGGGGTAGGGGTGGGGGGTGGTCTTGGCATGGTGGCCACGAGTGAACTATCAAGACACTTGAGAAAAGGAACAGAACCAGTTAAGTACTACTCTGATTCACTTTTCTTTATTAAATAAAAGTGCCTCCAAAGTTGAAGCATAACGAACCAGAACAAATCCTAATAGATTTGTTGTGAGAAAGAAAGAATCTAGTTACTCTAAAGAAGTGAATTATATTGCCAAATATTGAACCATCTTGTAAGAACCACTTATGGTCATCTTTGTGTGATCAAGGGTAGTGGAAGAAATTTGAATAAAGTGAAGATGTGAAAATTTTTAGTTCAAATTTTAAAAGCATAAATCTTATAGCCGGTTCAATTTGACTCCTCTAATCCTGATAAAATTCTACAATGAATCTCAGTAAATGGTGTAGAAGAACTGAACAGAGAAGCTAACAGAATTCACTGAGAACAAATACTAAAATAATTTTGTTTGTGTCTTGTTTTGAATTATATATCAGGAAAAAAAAACCTCTATAGAGTAAACCAGAATTCTGTCAATATGTTCAGTATTTTCTTGTAGAGAAACATTGGTTAGGCAGTAGCATGATTAGCTGGATTATACTAGTTGGACAGACATAAACAAAAGCTTTGGCAATCCAGAAGAAAATAAAAGACAAAGACACTTAAACTTCAAAACATGACCCACAATGTCCTATGTGATCTGCCTCACATACCTGTCTTCTGTTTCACTGAGCTTTAGTCATGCTGGTGACTTTCTGTTCTAACCAAGCTCATGCCATCTTGACTGCATTTGCTATTCCCTTTTGCCTGGAATGTTCTGTCAGCTCTTGGGATAGTTAGGTCATTTTCAAACTGAATGCATTAGTTAAATGCCACCTATTTAGAAATCACCTCTGTATGGCCAGTAGTCGTGGCCATTGTGGCCATGCACATGGAGGTTCTCATTAGATTCAGGCTGATGGTAAATAAAGAGTGAAGCAAAAAAAAATGATGGGCCATTTCTTTATTAAAGTCTCTGTAAAGCCAGTAGTCGCGGCCACTATCACAGCAGCCGCCTGACCCACGCAGGTTCGCATTAGATTCGAACAGTTGGCAATGAAACACAGGAGCCTAAAACTGGTGAGCCATCAACTTTAATTCTAGCTTGCACCCGGCGGGCAAGCAAAAACACACACTGGGCTCCAAAACCCACACATTCAGTGCTCACAAAGCTACTGACTTATCCGAGTTTCCTAGAATCAAAGGTTTCTAGCTCACCAGACATATTCACCTCTGTTTCCCATCTCCTCCAGCACAAACTCTTAACAAACTGGCTTCTTCCTCAGCACTCTGCCATCTTGGCTGCTTCTCCTGGCCTTCACGTGGCCTTACTCTGCTCTCCTCTCTAATACTAATCTCAGGAACCCAGGAACCGAGAGAGAGAGATCTAGCTACCAGTTCACCCACTTAATATCATAGATAATCCAAACTTTTAATCCAATTATACATTCAAGAAAGTCTCTGATACAAAGCCACCCATCTGAGGCATAATGGGAGGATTTCTCAGGGGAGTGCACCACGTACATCATCCAATCAGTCAAGGGTGTGGAGAAGAGCTTACTCTTAAACTAAGCCTTAGGCTATAATGACCTGGCCTGCCTACATTACAGCTTTTCCCCCACAGCCATCTCAAGCATAAGGGCAAATAATATCACCTGGATGACGGGCTTCCATGTGGGCAGCGCCATCTTTAACAAAGTGAGCATATTATATTTTATCTGCCGAACAGTCTCATACCAGCCGACAAGCAAACACAAAGGGCTCCCAAAGCCACTGACACATTATCCAGTTCCACAACCAGGAGAATCTTCTCTGGTTTCTCCTAGAATCCAAGGCCCCCAACAGTCTCAGAAGAGCTCACAAAAGCCCCTCACCTCTCGTTCCCCATCTGCACACCTTCTCTTTCTGCACAAACTGGCTTCTTCCTCAGCACCCTGCATTCTCTCCCCACTCTCCCTCTGCAAACATGGCTTCTCTCTCTTCTCCTTCTCTTTTTTTCAAAACTTTCTGGCATGAAAACCTCTCCTCCCGCAAATATTAGCAAAACAATGGCCTTTCCCAAGCAGGAAGGTAATTTGCAATTTCACAGACCCACATACCTGTTGCTGCCCAGCCCCTAATGTGAGCAAACATAAAAATCACATTTTACAAACTTATTTGACCAACAATCTCTGAATTAGATGGCCACCTACCCAACCTTGTCATTTTCTCTTCTATCTCCATTTATTTCTTATAACACTCTGTTGATTTTACATTTCTTCAATTAAAGTGTCAGCTTCATAAGAACTATGGCCTTGTTTATTTATCCACCAAGTTATCATAAGACCTGACACAATGCCTATCATATAGTCGGTTTCCATGAACACCTAAATGAACTAATGAATTAATTCAATACAGTCATATTGTGATACCACATCCTCTGTGTGACCTCTTAAAATATACTGTTTTTATCAATGTCTTATATGAATAAATAGAAAGCCTGAGGTATTTTTTGTTGTTGCATTTTGTTTTGGGTTTTGAGATTTCTTTGTTTTTTGTTTTTGTTTTAGTTTTTCTCATTATATTATACTAGATAAATATACTGCATTATGAAATAAGAATTCAAAATGACCTTGGAGGAGTAAAAGGTCAAACACATACAACAAAATGACAATAACAAGGATACATGAAAAGTTATACACTTAAAATCAAAGGAAGTTTTGTTTGTCACAGGATAGAAGACTTCACTTGTCAGCAGGATGTGTAAAAATTACCTTGAGTTTTAGTTTTATCATAATCTTATTATAAGCTTGTAATATATTGTTAGCATTAAAAAGCATTAGCGTATTGAAATTGAAAGAGGGCACCTCCAGACCAAATTACATACTTGTTCAATTCTAGACATTAATGCATAAGAACACTGGAAATACTCAAGATGGTTGAGTAAAAGAAAATAATGATTACAAGAGGCATGGAAAATTTCTCTGACAATAAAAGATTCATAATGTTGTACCAATAACCTCAATTAGACAGAAGGATTTTCTATCAGTCTAGCATCATCCCAAAATATGTTCAGGTATTCCATGGAACAGTGAATTCTTTGTCAGGATAAATTTCCACTGCATGGTTAGGAGTTGGTATATGGTGGAGGGAACCCCCATAGAAAGCAAGTTTATTTGATTAATTATTAACTATTGATTTATATACTTATAGCTAATCTTCCATACTGTCCAGTTTAACTACTGAGTATTTGAATCAAGCACTTGTGTTTTTCTGTTCTACAATATACTATATATGAAGAAGTTGGTTGAAAAGTATATGTACTTTGTCAATCTGAAAATGATAAAAGAATTTATGAATCATTTAGTTGTATGTTGGTGGACCATAGAGACATTAAGAGAAGATCAGCCACCTACCCACATACTCTGTGATCGCATAATAGTTAATAAACTAGAAAAATCCACATATAATATATGGGATTAGAGTTCAGAGGAGTAACCCAGGTTATCTCTAAGTTTGTATTACAAGAAACTAGAAAGACCTGAATGTAATAGAAAGAAAGAAGATTTGGGGAATGTTTATCATTTTAAAGCAGGAACATAACCAAACCAATTTGGAGAAAAACTGAACAGAAGGAGCATAGTCAGCCTCAGGAATACGGCAGGAGAAACTACAGCCTAAAGTTGACTTAGTTATCAAATCCTACGAAAGACACATGTTTTGGTTCTTGTAGTGATATAATCTATAATGATGGATGATTCAACAGGTTTAAAACTGTAATGATGAAATATCCCTCAAGGCTACCTTTTTCTCTGCACTTACTAAACAACTCTGGCTAAGTCCATTCCTCAGGCATTCTGATATATATATATATATATATATATATATATATATATATATATATATCCATTATCAAAATTCATAACTCCACTCTAAATGCTCATTAGTGCTTATGTATTTTAACATCATGTAACTTTGATTAGTATGAGTCAGCCTTTACAAGTCTATAAAAATGGCAAACAACATAATTGAGAGGTAGATTATGGTCCTCAGTAATATCACAACATAATGGCACCTTGGGTGGCTCCTTGGTAGACAGCCATATGGCCCTCATCTGACCTCACTGTTAGTCCCTTTCAAAGTTACATCATTCTGCATTGACTATAGGCTTAAACATGAGCTATTCAGCTTAAGCAGAATTAATATAGCAAGATGTTTGATTTCTGGGTATGAATAACAACCACTGAACATGAGAATCATGAAGAAACCTCCAGATTAGAAAGTAATTCAGAATGCTATAGAGTACAAGATGATCTAGTAAGGAAAGTTTTATAGATCAAAGAAAAGAATCATTATTTCAACATTTATTATTTTAAATCTTGTAAATACACAAAAAAGCATATCACAAGGAAATGACAGACTGAACAAGGGTAGTCTGAAACAAGCATTTGGAGAAAACCTGTGCAATGATGTGTGGACCTGAAATAAATCTACTCTCAAAGAAGACTTTGAAGGAGAGACCTTCAGATGAAAACTCCCAAATGACTCAAGGAGACATTTAAGAAAAGGCTGATAAATCAGGTTCACACAATTAACTAGAAGGACTACATCGAAGCAGTATCACTCATGTACATTTTTGGAAACACAAAAACTGCTGCTTGCCATTTTTCCCCAAAAAGAATGGAAGGAGAAAGTATTCGGAATGTGGCTTGGGATAGAACTGTGAAATGCATCAGCGGCACAATGGAGTATTCAAAAAGCAACTGCTGTGTCATTATCTCCTCTGTAGTAAGGGGTCCCTGTATCATTCCTCCAGATATTATGTGACCCAGGATCAGCAGTCTTACATTTCTTGATGCTTAATGTGTGTTTGGGAATGACATCACCTCATTGCAGAGAGTTTATAAATGATATATAAAATGAAATTCTCCTGGCCAGTACACCAGTGAGGGACTGTTATGTGATCCTTATACTTGCATTCAGCTCACAAAAAGCTGTGAAGAAGCCATACTCAAAACTCCCAATCCATTATTGCTCCCCTCCCCAAAACTGTTTGTTTATATTCTAAACTAATATAATACATCATTTATATCGGCCCCTTTTATTCCTTAGACATTCATGGCAAGATGTTGAACCATGACCTTGGGAAGCAAATTATATCTGTATATACAAATAGCAGTTCTGTAGATTTCTTAAAGAAGAGAGCACTTTTCTCTTTTCCTATTCAGTAGTAAAAGGTTTTGAAATTTAGATGGTAGAAAGATCAGGCAAAGAGCAGAAAGAGCAAAATAATGCCACTTGGCTTTCTGATTGGTGAATCTGCTGGCTAAATTGAAGTTCTTACTTACCCAGAGATTTCAGGCCAAGCATCTAGTGACTTCCTTAGGCTTAATTAAACTTGCGGCTGACCTGCAAAAGAAGGAATATGTGCTTGTCATGCAGAGATAAAGAAAAATGATTTGTGATTTATATCAAATATTCCAGCAAATTATTGTTCTAGGTAGAAATTATAAACCGTTATATGCAGTTCCCTCTCCCTGCTCTTACATTAAATTTTAACCTTCAGATGACATAGCAGTTGACCAACAGGAATCAATAATACTTTTCCTGCACATGTGTATATGTTTCAGGTGACAAATAAACATATAGGTTTTTTGCATTTTTGGACAAATAGGCACATATTATTTCATAGGTTGCAAATCATTTAAGCATCTGGAAATACCTAGAAGCATGGTTTTGTATCATAAATATAAGCTATGAACTCATTATGGGATCTAAGCTGTCTGTAAACAGTGCTATAAAAACAGAAAAAGAATCAAGGATGGCCCCAAAAGCCTATTCAAATCAGAATATATGACCATTTATTTATGTACCATTAACTTACTTTTTTAAAAATAGTCATTTGTAAAACATCTGGAACCTAATTATTTAAGTAAATAAGGGTGGTAATTGGCTTCAGTAGAAAACAAAATATCCACGTACTTGGTAACTACTCTATTCCATCAGTTAGGAATACCTCTTTCCAGCAGTCTTGGATATTGTCCATCTATAGCAAATAGTTGAAGCTGAAATTCAATGAATTAAGAGTTTGTTTTCAGTACCATAAAGGAACCATGGCAAACTTTACAACATGCAAGTAATGTAACCTACTGTGTGGAAAATACTAGTTCCTGAATAGAGGTAGCAAGAAAGCTAAGCTGGAAAACTAATTTATAGAAACCACATTCACCTGTTTCTGAAACGGCAGCCTCTGAGAATTCGCCAGACTATCTCACCAGCCTGAAGAAAGAAAGAAAAGAAAAGAAGAAAGAAAGATTTTAAAAAAGGGCAAGTTTCCTGTATCTGAAAAGGATGCTACCAGTGGAGTTGCTTGTTAATTGTTTCTAAGTCAATAAGCAACATTCATATTGCTCCATCCAGGTCTCCATGTAGACTGCTTACCTTGAGATACATGCACTTCTGAGGTTTTGAATTCTGCTCAGGGACTCTGAGTGCTGCAGCCTGGCATGGTTCTGTACTGTCATTAACCCACAGAAATAACTAATTTCATGGGTTCAATTTTGCCGTCGCTGTTTAAGAGATCGCCTAGCATATACCAGATGTTTAAAGCATAAAAATCATGGATGGAGTTAAGAGAACTTACTTTTGAGGTTTAAAATATGGGGGGGGGGGAGTCTGAGATACCCAAGTAAGCATGTGTTTGTACTCTTTCTGAAAGGAATCTTTTTGACAAATGATAGGTTTATGGCAGTTTGGTAAGCCTAACACACGATTGGAGTTAAAATACATTCCTCCCTTATTTCAGTTCAATTCATAGTAGGTATAATGAGGTGATGTTTTTATTATGTGGTATAAGAATTGAAGAGATCAAGAATTTTATCTTAGCATAAAGATGCATTTTGCTCTGAATGCAAAAATGCTCTTTTACTCATTTTCCTTAGGTAAATTTGCAATGGCGTTTAAACATCTGAAACTGCCATCCATGAATTTGAATTTCTGCATCATTAAATGGGCAACAAGCTAGCACTGGTTGATGAAAATATGAGCTGGACGATAACAGTACCATATGGAATGATGATCACATAATGAACCAGAAAACCAAAAACTGAATGAGTCAGGCTGCTTTAGAAATGGAAAACAAGGTTATAGTTCTCTTGTGAAATTATTATCCTTACAAATAGTAAGGAGTATTACCTTCTAAACTTGCTATTATCACCTCAGTTCAGTAAGTCTCATTATGTCTTCAAATTGTTTCTAAGGATATGCGAAGTTCTCATGAACTTCAAAGAAACCCACAAAATACGTTAACCCTTCTTTTTCAATAAAACTTCAGGCTATACTTCTGGCTCGCTCTGTTACTTCCCTACTGAGAGTGAAAGCATATGATGTGCAATATTATTTTAGATTTGAAAGCTCTAAGCTAGTTATACTCACGGTTCAGATTTATATAAGCAAATTGGTATTTTACTAACAGCAACTGGTTTCACTGAGCTGTGAGTCTTGGAATGATAATACTAAGGGCAACAAATAACATTTTCTTCTACTTGGTTTACTTTTACTCAAGAGCCTTTAATGCTTTATGGTTTGATGAACTACTATTTAAAGACTATGGTTTGAATTACAACAACAAAAAAGTAGTTGGGTATATTTTAATATTACATACACAATAATATCAAGTAACATGTTAAACAACTAGTAATGATTGATTGCTCCTGAAATCTAAACAACACCCAAGGAATGGTGGGTTTTAAGAGCCTTTAAGGACATGTTAAATATTTTGGTCACTAGAATGCCTTTAATAAAATTCTTAAAGAGTATATAGCTGCCTCCACATAATTAAAAGCAATAAGCTACATGTGTGCTGGATTTCTATGTAAACTATCTAAATATTATGAAAAGCTTGTGAGTTAAGTTTTATTATTTGTATTTCACATAAAAGAGTTTGAAGGATTTGCTCTAGATCAGTGGTTCTTAACCTTTTTTGAGGTACTGAACCCACCAGTTTCATATGTGCATTCACCGAACCCTTCTTTAGTGATAAATAAAATATGATTTTTTTTCCAAATTCAAGACATAGGTATATGTTTTTTTACTGGTGCACAAAATGAGCCGTGCATGAACATCACCTTGCTCAAAGAACAAAACCAACAAAGTGCATGAACTCACAACAAATTACGGTATTATTTTATTCTGGCCTCCGCAGCAGAGGCTTCTCTGAACCCCTGAGACCGACTCATCAAACCCCTAGGGTTCGATAGAACCCAGGTTAAGAACCACTGCTCTAGATTACATAGATAATATAGGATTTAAATAAGCCCAGAAGACTAATATCAAAACATGTGTAGCATTTACCATATACCAGACAGTGTCTAAGATCTTGAGAAACCCATCTAATTTAATCCTCAGGAGGGAAGACTGAGAACCAAGGTCCCATGAGTAGTGGTTGTCAGGTGCGCTCTCAACTACCACCTTATGCTGCTTCTCTCTCTCGGGGCTTCTGGATGAATAAAGCAAATAGTGAAGCCTAATGTTTTGGGATTATAGCTTAGCATTGTATAGTACAAGTAGCCAAACACAAATAGAGTTACAACAATTAAAAAAGAAAAGACTGAATATCCAAATGTTGTGCAAGTAAAAATGATAAAATCTTTAGGTGCTAAAATTCTTATTTCTGTGTCATTCTTTTGATTTCATCTTTAAAAATAGCTGTCTGGCTTTAAATCACCAGAAATAGCAATATTTTCACCTCCAAGGAATTTCTGAAGAAAGCATTGTAATTAAATATGATTCCATTACCACATAGGAGAGGCTTTAGTCAAAACCAAAGACAGAACCTAGTGGTCAAAATTGGTTTGATGTAAAATATCCCATGTCTGCTCCTAATGATTCTGCTAAGAGGACAGGAAGTATGCATATGACCATAGAAACAACCGGATCATTAACATTTTAAAATAGTACCATCAATTAAAAAATAACTTTAAAGATTTTATGTGCAGTATTTTTCCTTCTCATTTACATCGTGGATTTTTTTGTCAAATGTATCAGATGAGCTACTAATGGACTGGAGCACATTCTTTATGAATAATTTTAAAAAAAGATTTGTACAAAGAAAAAGAGATTCTATACAAGAATGGAAATATGTACTTAAGCACTATAGAGATAAAATTTCTAGTGGTGTGCAGTTATTAGTTATTTATTGAGACTGACAGGTAAACCAAGCATATTAGACATGATCCTTGTCAAGTGAGCTGAAATTTCAAATTCAACATGGCAAATAAATCACAGGGGATAGTTTACAAAATGTGTGTAGAGGAAAGCAGGATTTTAAAATGCAACAACCAATTAACTTTCTAGTATACAAAGAATTCTCATAATTATTTGTGGAGGAGAAAAAGGTTTTAAAAACAGCACTGTAGCATTGAAAAAATATGGATTTTAAGAAAATCTCACAGAATAATCATTGAGATACGTGGTAGGAAGGTCCCATGTGAGTCCTTTCCATTCTGTGTTCTCATTTACAGAAAGTTTATAAAATGCTAAATTGCTTCAATATGAATGTTGTAGAAAAATAAAGTAAAATAATAGCCAGCACAATTTACTCGCTGCTATTTTGAGCCTTACTAGTCAAGAATCGCAAAGCATGCACCCAAAAAGAATGTCTCCTCAAAAACAACAAACAATAAATAAATAAATAAATAAAGCAGAACAGAGGTCTAAGCAATAAAAGCTGAAAATGACAAAGTTTGAGCCAAACTTTACTCTGTCATGCGTGTGATTGTTCAAAGGGGAATAGACTTTTCAGTTCAACTGTTTTCTCAATTATAAAGTTTGTACTAGAATATGAACATTATAATTCTTACTAGGGTTTTGATGGGAAAGCACTTTTATACATTACATTATTATTATTCTAAAATAAAATGCTCTGGGGAGAGCCAGATTTAAGAGACTGACTAAAGGATATTTTTTCAGTAAGAACAATAGTTATTTTCATCATGTTATTGACCTTCTGTCTACTACAGTCCTGATACACAATGGGCACAACAGCCTTGATAAAGAAGAGCCCCAATACACAATATGTGAATTGTGTCCCCCACAAAAAAATGATATGTTTAAATTCTAATCTTTCGTATCTCAGAATGTGACCTTATTTGAAAATAAGGTCCTTGCAGATGTCACTAGTTAAGATGCTGTTATACTGGAGTAGACTAGGTCCATAACACTGGGGAACAAAATTTTTGTTGCATTCACAAAAACACTTGTTCTTACCTAATTTGAGTGTGCTGATCTCAAATCTGACATTAGTTTCTCACTGTAAGCTACAGTTTTCTGCAATTCAAGATTTTATGTTTTTATTTTATTGTAAAATTTTCAACATTTAGTTTAACATAATGAAATAGAATGTCTTCTTGGGCATCACCTTTGTGAAAATATAATAATTTATATAATGCAGTAAATACACTAATACACTAAAAGATATGATTGCATCAGAATTTGTCTACAATTTTGAAATAGAACATATTAAAACACTTATTTTAATCATAAAATTTGCACAAAACTTATTTAAATTCTATTCAGGCAAAAATTTGCGTTTGTAGCTCTTGCGTTTGTGTACTTGTTGAGGACAATCTCGTTTGATGCTCCAGCAGTAGTCTGCTCATCACTAACAGCTCCAGGATTTTCGGGAAACTTATCAAGGTGACTGTTCAGGAAGTGAATCTTAATGCTCATGTTACAGCTGGTCGTGAAAAGCCAACTGCATCCTTTGAACCAGAAGTTCATAGTTTTCTGCTTTTTTGTTGCCAAAGAAGTTCTTTGTAACTGCCACAAAGGACTGCCATGCTGCTTTCTCCTCCTTATTCACCTTCCTGGAAAATTCTTCGTCACATATGAAGGTTCAAATTTGAGGTCCATAGAATACACCTGCTTTTATCTTCTCAAAAGACAAGTCAGGAAAAGCAAAAATAATATGATGAAATCATTCACTTTCTCTATTCAAAGCCTGAACAAACTGTTTCATTAAGCCAAGTTTGATGTGAAGTGGGGGAAAAATGATCCTGTCTCGATTACCTACAAGGTCATTCACAACATTTTGCATCCCTACTTCCAGAGTTGCACGTTTTGGCCACTCCTTCTGTGTCCAGTGTTTCTCCTGAGCTCCGCTGTCCCACAAACACAGAAAGCAAAGATACTTCATGAAACCTCTCTGTTGTCCTAGCAGGAAATTGACCATTTTAAGATCCACACAAATGATCCAGTTATGCTCCTCATACTTCAGAAAGTCACGGACAATTTTTATGTCATTCTTACTAAGTCATTCAACTTGGGTTGGCTAAACTGCTGAGAGGTTAATGAGTGCTTGGCATCAGAAGAAGACCCTTCAGATTCTACAACCATTTCCTCATGCATTTTATCAAAATACACTTGATTACCATGTTCACTTTCTTTATCCTTAGAAGAAATAAAACCATTGAGAACTGGAACCGGGAGTGTATCAGAGTGTGGGATAGGTCGTATTGCTGAAGGAATATTAGGATATGCGATCATATGCTGTTTTTTTCTTGCCAATGGCCTTTGTATGGATCAGACAGAAATAACAGTCACTGCTGTGGTCCTTCGGTTCACACCAAACTATGGGAATACCAAAAGGCATTTCTTTTCATTTTCCTTTTGTCCAGGCACAGAGCATTTCCTCACAATTATGACACACAATATGCGAAGCCCAATTCTTGTCCAAGGAGAACTTGAAAATAGGCAATATATGCACATGTCATAAATGATGAAATATTGCACCTTTGACCTTGAAGTGTGTAACAGCCACATATATAACAGAAGGTGTCCAGGAATATTCTTACATTTACGCCTACTCGGAGAAGCCATGATTCAATCTTAAAACAAAATAAGAGGGTGTTTTTTTATCAGATAATAAGTTTTTACATTTAAAAACAACTATAATTATGTAAAAGTGTTGTTTGTAAAATATTAATTGCCGGTGGTTCTGTTCAATTCAAGAGTCGTTGCCCTTTAACTCCAATTTAAAAACCAATGCATGCCATTCACTGTAATAAAAAGAAATTAAAATTGTATAAAAACTAAAGCATGCACCAAAAAACAGATTTCAGATTTGGAATCAGTGATGCAGAAATATATAGAAACAGTTCTAAAATCTCATGCAACAGAAAAATGAAAAAAAAGAATTGTTCCCCAGTGTAATATAATATGACTGGTGTCCTTAGAAGCTGGCCATATAAAGATGGAGACATAGGTGGGGAAAGCCCAGGTGATGACAAAAGGAGAGACTGAGGTTATACAGCTGTCAATCAGAGATTGACAAAGATTGGCTGCAAACCACCAGAAGCTAGGCAAAAGAATGCAAAGACTCCACTACAAATTTCAGAGGAACAGAGCCCTACTAACACTGACTTGGACTTTAGCTTTCAGAACTGTGAAACAACAAATTTCTGTTGTTTTAAGCCACCTAGTTTGTGGTCCATTGTTATAGGGGCCCTAGGACCCTAATACAGGCACTACATAAATCGAATGTCTCTCCTTCCTTAGATCCTTTTCTATTTTTACAGAAGGTATGGTAGAAGGGGTTGATAAGCCTGAGTTTGAATCCTGATGCCACTACATATTAGCTTTTATAACCAATTCATTTAACTTCTTTGAGCGGCAGGTCTGGAAAATGAGAATGATCCTCTGTACAATTCTTAAGAAGATTAAATGAGATAATATATCTAAAATGTCTGGCACATGCTAGACACTAAGTAAATGTTATTTTCAGTCCCTATCTCTTCCATATAATGTTGTAATAAAGATGAACTGAAATCAGATACCCAAGTGCTTTTACCTTAGGTACTACTATACACTTCATTAGTCTAAAATCATCTACCACTTGGGCATGCCATGAAAGGCCAATAAAAGCCCATTGAGAACCTGGAGCCTAACAAGACAACTTAGGTAGGTTGGAGTTGAGTTCTGTGAGATCAGAACCCTTGCCCTAAGCTAGAAAAGACTCAGTGAAATATAATCCCCTTCAGATTCCTACAAATTTCCATCAAGTTCCAGAGCAGGCAGCCCTGCATGCGCTCTACGTACAGCACAATGCCTTGACAACTTATCTGAACAAAGAAAGCATTAAACTTGAAAGAGCAAAATCATATCCTGTTAGCAAGAAATCTACAAAAAGCGAAAGAACAAAAACACCTATGGCCTATACTTGCTGCTCCAATAAAGACAAGGCAGAACTAGCAGTTGGTATAAAGTGTCCCTAACTGGGATCAGCAGTAACTATTACTGAGCAAAGTCAATACTGAGTAAAGTGAAAAACCAGGATCCCAGCCCCAGAGAGATCAGTCACAAAGCAATTCTCAAGGCACCATTTGCGAATTTCACCCAAGATGGAAAGCGAAGCCATCAAATGCACTGTTAGCTCTGCACCCGAAAGCAGTTTTCTTGGGTCTGTTTTTAAGTGAAGAAAATTCTTTTCTCACTTGCTATTTCAAATGGAAGGATGGTCCCAGGAATAGTCAAATGATGTCAAAAGCGCACTTGAACTTCTCTGCCTGCGGGTTTTGGTGTGGATGACTGGTGTAGGATGTGGTGTCTAGGGCAGTGGTTCGTAACCTTTTTTGAGGTACCGAACCCACAAGTTTCATATGCGCATTCACCAAACCCTTCGTTAGTGATAAATAAAATATGATTATTTTTTCCAAATTCAAGACATAGGTATATGTTTTTTTACTGGTGCACAAAATGAGCCGTGCATGAACATCACCTTGCTCAAAGAACAAAACCAACAAAGTGCATAAACTCACAACAAATTACGGTATTACTTTATTCTGGCCTCCACAGCAGAAGCTTCTCTGAACCCCTGAGACCGACTCATCGAACCCCTAGGGTTCGATAGAATCCAGGTTAAGAACCACTGGTCTAGGGCTTTTAAGAGGCTGAGAGGTCCGGTGAAGAGACGACTCCTCCATCTTCCATGACACTTCATGGAACATCTGGAGGTGGATTGTACAGTGTGGCGGCTCCCACTGAGGGGAGGAGCATATCAGTGACGGCCTCACAAAAACACATAGATCAGCAGCAACAAGCAAGAAAGGATCAGCCATAGGGGAATCAGCCACAGAAAACCGTCCCTGACCCGCTCCTCCTCTCCCATCCCAGAGCACCGGAGAGCTGGAGAGCTGGAAGGGCAAGTAGGGTGGGGAGCCCAGCAGACCACTCCCCTCCCCCACAGGTGGGCTCCCTGTGGCTAGGAATCAACCCTGAACAGCCAAGGAAGGCTGAGCGCTTGAGTTCTAAATCAGATTGCTCCCGATTTTAATAACTGAAAGTGAATAGACTGCTGTTTTGGATATCAAAGGACAAAAGAGTGAGTCAACAGAACATGGTTTAAAGCGATGATTGAATAAAAATAAAACCTTTTCATGTTTGTACCCTACAGAGTTGCAGAAGCACTTCAGTGAACACACAGGTACAGAACCTGACAGAGGAGCTCCTGAATAATGCAGCAGGCGGCCTCCAGTAATGAGCAGCATGTTGGCGCCATCCAGCTGGGCAGGGGTGAGTCAAGGTAACGGGTGGAAGATGGAGTACGCAGAGGCTCAGAGGAGAGACATAGAATGGTGTCATTATTCCGATTGTAGTAAGCAGCCTCCAAAGCTACCAAAGGCGGTGTAGTGACTTGACATTTTCAGCAGCCCGTTCCGGCAGTGTGCTACAGCACAGACAAGGAGGACACCCCCGCCTGAGTCATCTCATCCTCTGTTACCCAATCTAACCTCTGTGGCGGGATGTCAAGGACAAAATGGAATGCATACAGACAAAAAATGGGGTTGCCTTGGTAGTAGGGGTGAAGAACTGTAGGAGGAGTATAAGGTTTAACATTACTTTTTAAATAAAAATTTAACTCATACTTTAATTCATTTAATTAGAAGAGCCATGTATGGAGTCCTGCTTGGGAGGTAAACATGCCCTAGAAAAGCAAAAGGGACTGAGGTAGGTACAGGTAAGGAAAAGCTGGAATATGTGTGATTTAAGCTATATATTCTAGGCCATAAGAAAATTTAGAGGGGAAATAGGTTTTCAAACTGAACTGTGGTTTAACTCCCTTCACTGGAACGAGGAGTTTTGAAACTCAAATCCTAATTACTAATAAAGAAGATCCTTTGTATGGGGAGCTCCCTTTCCCCACCTGCTTCATACAAATATCTCTAGAACCTAATATGGAGATAAGCAATTATGTGAAAATAGAGGAATCTAGGGTGTTGCCAGGATATGTACGTAATTCTTAAATAAACAGCTTTTAATACTAAGGAACTGAACATAGAAAGGTTAAAGAGGAATGATAAGGTGAGAACCAGTGAAAGATAGGCTGAGGTCAGTTTGCAGAGCTTGCAATCAGAAACTGAGCATAAAAAGAGAGAGAAAACTAAGTTATAGCTTTTAAGAAGGAATGAATGGTGAAACGGTCACTCCACGAATAGAAGCAAGGAGGTTGAGAGAAGATAAGAGAGGCCACTTTGATCTTAAACATACTGAAACACGTTGCCTGAGTGACCTCACAAATACTGGGAATGAAGAGGCTGGTGAAAGGGGATGCCTCCTCTTCTCCACCCACGTCTGACACAGTGTGGGGGCTGGGGTTTCTCTGTCCCTGAGCCAAAAGGAGGAATGAAGCCCAGCTTCAGCACACATAGTGACTACAAGTAAATAACAGTAAGGCTGTGTTTCACATTGACTGATCTAACTCCACAAGGGTGGGCAGTAAGACCCAACCTAAGTACATGCTGCAAATGTAGAAACTGTGATTTTGTGACAAGTAGTAATGAAAATTTTAGAGGCCACATGGATGAGGAACTTGGTGCATAAGAAACACGTTATTGAACAATCTAGCACTAGGTAAAACAAAACTACCTGAAATCAAGCCAAGAACATGCTGCTGAAGTCATTACAGAGCATGACCAAGATTGGCTCTGGGCAGCAGAGCTGGGATTCTTATTCTCCCAGAAGACCAGAGCAAGGAGGGGTGAGGGGGCAGGGATAGAGTCTGCTAGAAGATAGAAATAAGAAAGGGGGTTGTAAGGCCAGTAGCCATGGCCACCATCACAGCTGCCTGGCCCAATACAGGTTCGCATTTGATTCAGACAGATGGTAATGAAACAACAGAACCAAAAACTGGTGGGCCATTACCTTTAATCCTAGCTTGCACCTGGTGGGCAAGAAATACACACAGTGGGAAAATACTTCTCTTTCCATTCAGGGCTCCCAAAGCCACTGACTTATCCAAGTTTCCTAGAATCAAAGGTTTCTAACCTCACCAGTAGAGTCTTATTCACCTCTGTTTCCCATCTCCTTCTCTCTGCACAAACTGGCTTCTCCTTCAGCACTCCACCATCTTGGCTGCTTCTCCTCTCCTACACATGGTCTTTCTCTGCTCTCCTCCAACATGGGCTCCTCTGCCCCACTTATAGTGTAGAAATCAAAACCTTTAGTACAATATACAAACTAGGAAGTCTGATACAAAGTCAATTAGGGTGGAAAAGGCTTAGTCTTAAAACTAAACCTTAGGCTATAACGACCCTGCCTGCTTACAGCCTGTCCCCCACACCCAATGCAAACTATAACCCAGCAAACATATATATCATATTTACAAACTTATTTAACCAATAGGGGTAAAGTACTCAATTCAAGTTAATATATAGAGTGACAAGGCAAAGAGAATCAACCCTCTAAAACACACTTGTCTCTGAGTTACCCTTTGGGCTAGCTTTATTTGTTCAGCTACATTCTCTTTATCTTCCATGACCAGGAGTAATAACCTCCTCAAAGAGCAATTCCCCAAGTACTCGTAACACCATGGTCCACACTTACCTGCGGGGAGTAGGTCCCATGACCCCAGTGGATGCCTGAAACTATGGATTGTACCAAACACTATTTTTACTATGTTTATTTTCATACATACATACCTGTGATAACACTTGGTACTAACTTATAAATTAGGCACAAGAATAAGGTGACCAGATTTTAAAATTGGTAAAGCGGGACACCATTGACTGGGGCGCGGGGGGGGGGGGGTTCTTGATTAAAAATTTGGTCTATATGGAGCAAAAACAAGTTTTATAGAATGCAAACATAGTATTGCAATATATTTTTTTAAATTTCAACATAAGTACAATTTACAAATATAATACATTAAAAAATTATGTATAGTATTTTATTCTTTGGCATATTTTTTATTTGAGTGAAATTTTTTAGTAGATTGCTGTCGTTGTTTAAAAGGTCATGAAATTTTTCACAAGAACTTGTTAAATTATATTTCACACATAAAATGGCTTTCAAAGTCTCAACACTTAATTGTGATTTTTCTGATGCCCACACTTTATTTAGCATAGAAAAAACGCATTCAGCCTGACCTGTGGTGGCGCAGTGGATAAAGCGTCAAACTGGAACACTGAGGTCCCCGGTTCAAAACCCTGGGCTTGCCTGGTCAAGGCACATATGGGAGTTGATGCTTCCTGCTCCTCCCCCACTTCTCTCTCTCTCTCTCTTTCTCTCTCTTCTCTAAAATGAATAAATAAAGATAATTAAAATTTAAAAAAAAAGAAAAAAAAGAAAAAACGCATTCAGTTGCAGCATTAGTTCCTGGTAAAGAAAGCATGTATTTCACAATTTTTAGTACATTATTGTATGGAACGTGGTTTGTTTCAAAATGAAATATTTCTAACCATTTGTTCTGTATTGTGATTTTTGCTGATGCCCAAGATTTCACCTTTTCCTTATCAATATATATTTTAATAATGATACCTCATTAAAAAGATCATTTTGGGAAATATTACTATATGAGAAATTCTGAGTGAGTCAGAGGGATTGGGGTACACGGTCCTGAAACTGATGCCGGAGCTGCAGGAGCGGGCGGGAGCAGGCAGGTCAGTGCCACAGGTGCACTCGTAGGCGGCGCTTCCTGTGTCCAGTCCCGCCGCCCACTGGAGACCGAGCAGCTTGCGCCTTGTGGAGCCCGGAGCCACACGCTGGTGTCCAGGATGCGGGCCTATGTGTAGTTAGGGGACTTGACAGCCACTGCCCCAACAGGTACGTCCCGCCCGAAGTTCTTTTCTTGGGGGCCCCGTATGGGGCAGCCAGCTCTTGCAGCAGTGTGGGCACTTCCAAGTTGAGGTGGGGTCTCCCTGCCGAAAACCGTATATTCCCTTTCTGTTCTCCCACCGTTCCTTAGCTTTTCGTGCATTCTTTCCAAAAATCAGGACTTTTTAAAAACACGGCAGGACGTGGGACAAATAGTTAAAAATTGGGACTGTCCCGCCAAAAGCAGGACGTCTGGTCACCTTACACAAGAAGCAATTAAAAACAATGACCTATACTAAAATAAAACAATTATAACTATAGTGTAATAAAAGTTATGTGAATGTGGTTTCTCTATCTCTCTAATAACTGATCCAATAACCCAGATAACCCTGAAGGCTGCTAAGTGACTAACAGGCAGGGAGCGTAGAGTGTGGATACACTTGTCAAGGTGTCAACATAAGAAACAGTCAAACCTGTCGAGAATTTTTATGAGTTTGAGCCAAACTAATGATTATTGTCAGGAAGTAAAATCTCAACGGATTGAGAAAATGCTCTTGAAAATGGCAGTTTTACCATTTTTTGTATACATCCAAATCAAACGGGAAGGCGAAAGGGGGTTACATGAAATGTATTGAGAGATTAGGAAGGAGGGAGAAAGCAAAAAGAGGAAATCTCTGGGAGTGGGAAAAAGGTAAAAGGAATAGACATTTCTTTTACGTTTGTGGGTATGAGGTAGTTGACCCACAATAACAATAATAATAATAATAACAGGATTTGTGGTCTCTGTTCTGGTGCATTGGCAGTGTCCTGGGGGACCCTGGGGGTTGGAGGGTGGCAAGGAAATTACCCTGACATTCCTAAGGTATGTTATCCTAAATGCAAAAAGACAATAGGCTCATTTAAGGTAAAGATTGATCTTTGTCAGAGAAGATACCAACCTGGGACATGACTACCTGCCATGATCTGTCTTTAGTTAGGAAGTTTTCATTTCAGACCATCTTGTGTGTTCACTTTAGGCCTCTGAGTTCGCAAGGCCATCGTGAAGGGTTCACCTGAGCTTGTCAGGTTTAGCATGTAGCGCCTTTTACATCCACAAAGGGATGATTCAAGTTCTGGGTAGGATGTCACACTATAACATCATGTTGCTCAGAATAGTGCACAGTTTCAAATTTATGAATAGTTTATTTCTGGAATTTTCTATTTAATATTTTCAGACCATGGTTGAGTGCAGGTAACTGAAATTGTGAAAAGCAAAACTATGCATGAGGGGATGGGGAGACTATACCATACCAGCATCTCTTAGAGAAAAGTGAGCCCACAAGGAATTGAGTCATCCACCAGAGACTGAGACCAGCTCAAAAACATTAAGGGGTGGCGATGCCAGGGACTTGGAGCCACATATCTATTGAAAAGGAAAAGCAGGGTCAAGGTGTTATACAGATTAAAACTTGGCAAAGCATGTGTACACACTAGTAGAAAAAAAAATAGTATTCTGCAGAAAATACTGTACAACATATATTACATTGTTGGGATAAATAATATTCATGACCTGTTAGCATAAGTTTTCTTATCTGTAAAATAGGAATAACACCTCCCTTAAAAGGCTGTTATAAAAATTACATAAAAATAAAATTTTGATCAGAAGACCAATTGAATAAATTGAATCTAATGTTAAAATGAGGACTATGATATGTTTAAACTACAACTGCTTATATAACCTGAGCAAATTAACAGCTCTCCCTGTGTCTTCCATTTTTCCACTCAGAAAATAGATCTAATAAGAGAACATTGTTCTTAGATCTATTTAAGATTAAATTAGGGAACACAAGTAACCTTCTTATACTAGTGCCAGGTACAGAGCACATACTTACTGAATGATAGTTGTCAGTTTTCCTCAGAGAAGTTGCTAGGGGAAGTTTCCTAAAACTTCTTTACCTGTCAAATTTACCAACTCTGCCTCAAAAAATTAAAATGTGCTTTGTTATTTTTGTGTTTTCATTCTAGGAATTGTCTGGGGTTGTGGTATTGTCAGCAAATTTGAACATAGATATCAAGCCATCTAAGGTTCTTTTTTTCTCAAGACTAGAAAACCAAGCACAAATTGAATTTAATTAGAGGGAAACAGCTTTTGGAGTACCTACTCCAGATATGCACTATGTAAATACTGGGATGTAGCCAGGCCTGACTTCCAGGCAGCATGCCCAGTTACAGACACACCTGTTCTTAAGATGTTCAAGTAGTTTCACAAGTTGATAAATACCAACTTCCTTAAGCTCCCCAGTGATCCCCTTCCTTGACCACCAGAGATGCTGCCTTGTTATCCAATAGCGTAAAGGTTTACCCATATTTAAAGGATGATTTTTCAAAACAAGCAACAATCATGACTCTCATAGAGACATAATACTAACAATGTCAAAGATTGATTTGATTTATTAATTAATGAGAAAACTAGAAAAGTTGTCACAAACTCCCAAATTCTTAAGAATTAAATGATCAGACTAGCCTGACCAGGCAGTGGCACAATGGATAGAGCATAGGACTGGGACACAGAGGACCCAGTTTGAAAACCCAAGGTTGCTGGCTTGAGCCCAAGGTTGCTGGCTTAAACAAGGGGTCACTCACTCTATTATGGCCCTCCCCATCAAGGCACATATGAGAAAGCAGTCAATGAACAACTAAGGTGCCACAGTGAAGACTTGATGCTTCTCATCTCTCTCTCATTCTGTCTGTCCTTATCAGTTCCTCTCTCTGTCTTTGTTGCAATAAATAAATAAATAAATAAATAAATAAATAAAATCAGACTACACAAATATATAAACCCATCAGAAACGTGGCAATAAATTTTCTTACGGGATGCAAAACTGTTTTTTTCTACAATGGCAAGCAAGAAGTCAATAAAGCTCTAAGGCACCAAAACATTTTGCATGTCTATAGACAAAAGTTATTTTCATTATAAATATTGTGCAAGTTAACTTCACAATACAGTTGTAAAATAACTCAAAGACAATTAAAACACAAACTGCATAGAATCAGATAATCCTGAAAGGTGTGCACCAAACAATGCACATTTTCCAATGAAATTACCTGGCCATCTCTTGACCCAGTTAAGTCTTTCATTTTCTTTTTCTCTTTTCTTTTAAAGAGAAATAGACAGAAAGAGAAAGAGATGAGAAGCATCAATTCATCGTAGTGTCACCTTAGTTGTTCACTGATTGCTTTCTCATATGTGCCTTGACTGGGGGGCTCCAACCAAGCCAGTGACTCTTTGCTCAAGCCAAGAACCTTGGGCTTCAAGCCAGCGACCTTTGTGCTCAAGCCAGTGACCATGGGGTCATGTCTATGATCCCACGCTCAAGTCGTCGACTCCGTGCTCAAGCTGTATAAACCCACACTCAAGACAGCAACCTCAGTATTTTGAACCCAGGTCCTCTACATTCCAGGCTGACGCTCTATCTACTGGGCCACTGCCTGGTCAGGACCAATTAAAAATCTACAAAATGTTTTGATATAATCTTCCTACCTTGACCAAGAATAATCCCAAAGAAAAATCATTCTTGTAATGCTGGTTTCATTAGATTTGGCCTCATCATTTGTTTAGGTTTAACAACAGTCTTTCTAAGGTTTGTTTTGAATGACCACAAAATAAATTTCTGTTGGGAGGTTTCCTTAAAGAATTTCAGTTTGAACTTTCTAAGTTTCTAGTATTTGCCTTTTCAAGGCTAAGAATTCAAGCCCCCAAAAAATGTCTTCAAATTTCACCTGCGGTACCTATAAATGTGGGTAAATCCCTCACTCCTCAAGGCTCCTAACCTTCCATGAGGTGGCCTTTCTCAGCACCTGTAAGACTAGACCCCTTAAGCCAGCTTCCAGAACAGTGTTCCAAAGAGACTTTTTTAGGAATTGGCCCCATAAAAGAGCTCTAAATTAAATAAAATACGAGTCAATTTTATTTTTTTAAAAGTGGCAGTCATATTTGAGTAAAGGAAATACCATTTTCAAATAAGACATTCCAGGCAAGGATTTGGTTGTATACCTTATTTTTCTAATTATCACTTAGTACAAAAGAGAACAGATTATTATTGAATTTACATGAATAACTATATTACCATGAACAGTAAAAAGATTTAGAAAGAGTTTCTGATTTCAAGTGGAGGTGAGGGGGGAGGTGTTAATGAGGATCAGATAGCACTTGAAAATGCTGCATTTTTGTTTACAATAGCAATGTCTACTAAATTGTTATTGGTTAAAGATAGCTTATGATTAAGAAGAAAGGAGCTTGCTTACATATGCAAAAGAGAGATCATTTAAAAACACACAGTATTCAAAACAAATATCCACATTAAAATTTTCTCATCAGTTCATTCAGTCTTATGTAATTAAATTGTGTTCTGCTAGATCTTGAGTTAAGATACTCAGAAGGCCATCTGTTCCCTGACTGGAGAGGGTTTGAAAATCCTGACTCAGCCCACTGGCAAGCAATGCCATCAGTACCCAAGAGTCTATTCTTAGAAGAGTCAATAGCTTGAAATATTTGGTACACCATGGTGCTGAGACAGTCTTTGTTTGTTGAAGGCACAAGCTCTGCTCACTCAATTGAGAATTAGAGTAAAACAACACTATCTGTAGACAACCAATGTGTGGTTTTATTACTGATAATTTTCAAATGTGAGACAGTTTATGAGAGTTCAGAATAAAGTGACAAACAAGGAAATGTGTTTGTTTCTATGGCATAAAAGACAAAATAATGAAGCCATTCCAGAAACATATTTTAGACAAAATCTAAGTGAAATGATGAAGTCTATTTTCAAATGTTATATTGAAGTTATAAATGCATGAATACAATTTTGATACATTAAACAATGTCAAGATTTATAATCTTGTGATATTATATACATAAAGAATATATCAAAAATATCAAGTAAAACATTTAGTGACTATAGAGAAAGGTGTAAGTCGACTTTTGTATTTTAATGAATATGTATGTGTAAGTCCAATATGAAGCTTCAGTTTAGAATCACTGGCCTAGAAATTGTTAGAGTTAAATTAAAGAAGCTTATTTTAAAAAAGACAAGCGATAAGTGTTAGAGAGGATGTGGAGAAAAGAGAAACCTGGAGCACCTGAGTTGATGGGAAAGTTCCACTGATGCTGGCATTGTGGAAAAGAATATGTAGTCTCCTCTAAAATTAAAAATAAAACAACGTATGATCCAACAATCCTACTTCTTCTAAGTATATACCCAAAGGAAGTAGAGTCACTATCTCAAATAATTATCTGCTCTTCCATGTTCATTGCAGCATCATTCACAATAGGCAAGACATGAAACAACCTGTAGGTTTATTGATGGATAAACAAATAAAGAAAATGTGGTAATAGCCCTAAAAAAAAAAAAAAAAAAAAGGAGGGAAACCCTGCAATTTGAAACAACATGGATGGACCTTGAGGGTATTGTACTAGATGGAAAAAGGTAGAGAAAGGAAAATACTGTGTGATTTTACTTTGGAATCCAAAAAAATGATAAACTCATAGAAACAGTAGAATGGTGGATGTTGGGGGCAAGAAGGGGGGAAAATGGGATAGATGTTGGTCAAAGGATACAGACTTCCAGTTATAAGACAAAAAAGTTCTGAAATCTAATAAATAGCATGATGACTATAGTTAACAATAAACACTGTTTTATATGCTTGAGAGTTGCTAAAGGAATAGATCTTAAATGTTCTCACTATAAAAAAGAGTAGATACATTAGGGGATGGGTATGTTAGCTAAACTTCTTGTGGTAATCACTTTGCAATTATTACATGTATCAAATCATCACCTTATAAACCTTAAACTTAAATACTGTTATATGTCAGGTATGTCTCAGTAAAGCTAGGAGGGAAAAGATGTAAAATTATTCCAAATAAACATTAAAATAAAAAGTGTCTAATAACACTTTACTGTTTTTGCCTAATATTCAAGTAAACTATCACCAAGACACTGATAATTGTCCCTGTTATGGATGATGAGAGCATTGAACCAATTTCTAGAAGTTTCCCATGAAAACATACAATATTTGAATTATTTTTATTAATACATTTTATGTATTCAAATGTAAACTACGGAAACCTTCACATTCTTTCTGATTTGGTAACTCATTAAACAAAATTATTTCTAGTGTTATTTTCTAAGAACAAATCATTAATTTTTTCAGAGGTCTTTTGGTAAGTGTCAAAGATGAGTTTAAGTAAAAAGATACTCTAAAAGGTTTTCTTTTCAATATTTAGAATTTTAATTTTTGAAGGCAAAAATCAAACACGTTGTTATAGAAAATCTGGACATGTGATTAATATAAGATCTCATATGCATGCCTGAGAGAAATAATCCTTGATTATTCATTTAATCAAAGAGACAATAAAATATTTAAAAGTAGATATAAAGATAACACAACTAATATGAACCTCAATTCTTCCACAAGAGAGGAAGCTTTGTTTTTTGTTAGGTATTTTTCCTTTAAATGATCTTAGTGGAAGACATCCATAACAATTTAAGTATAATTTTGTTTTAAATGAAAAGAAGCCTGACTAGGCGGTGGTGCCGTGGATAGAGCGTCAAACTGGGACACGGAGGACCCCGGTTTGAGACCCTAAGGTTGCCAGCTTGAACACAGGTTCATCTGGTTTGAGCAAGGCTCACAACCTTGAGCCCAAAGTCACTGGCTTCAGCAAGGTGTCACTCGGTTTGCTGTAGCTCCCTGGTCAAGGCACATATGAGAAAGCAATCAATGAACAACTAAGGTGCCGCAATGAGGAATTGATGCTTCTCATCTCTCTCCCTCCTGTCTGTCTGCCCTTATCTGCCCCTCTCTCTGTCGCTCTCTGTCTCTGTCAAAATTAATCAATCAATCAATAAAGGAAAAAACAAAATATGATTCTCACAGAGACTTAAAACAAACACTTGCCTAAGATTTTATTTAACTCAGTTAATTGTTAAGGGAACCAGAAAGAGTATTCAACCAGTTCAGATAAGAAGTCAAATAACAAACAAATACATAAGTCCATCAGATATGTTAAAATTAATTTGCTTAATTGGTACAACACTAGCTTCTTCTACCAGTGGGGGAGAGAAGTTAATTGAACATCCATCAGATAATATATTTGACAAGTCTATAGGCAAGAATTATTTGTATTACAACTAGTTTCTGCAAGTTGACTTCTCTCTCTACAGAGTTGTAGGATAGCTGAAAGCTAATGAAAGGTCCAAACTCCATTGAATCAGAGCCTAGAAGAACATGCTCTGAAGACACCTCTTAATCCTTTGGCCATTTAAAAGTGTTTTATAAATTCTCCCTCACTCTCTCACAGCAGGGGGATAAAGGCCCTATTCCAGTGGTGGGATTCAGCTAGTTCGCACCAGTTCAGCAGAACTGATACCTAATTTTTTGTTGAGTTCAGTGAACCAGTTGTTAAAATGGCACTTGTAATCAGGGTTCTCTCTAAGGTGGGTGCCTGGGCAGCCGCCCAATGTGGAAATCACAAATTTACATTTTTTACTTTTTTAACGTTCATCTGCACAACAGCGTATTCTAAAAGCCTGTAGTAATGTTCATTCCGTCCATAGGTTAAAAAAAAAAAAGAAATTGCAAGTGAGGATGCCAGTCAAGAAGCAATTTGGAAATATTTTAAATAACAGTTTTATTGTTTTTAGTTAAGTATTATTTAATACTTTTTATAAATATTCTAAAACTTTTATAATCTAGTTTTGTGTACCTCTTTTATTGTTCTTATTTAAGTATCATTTATAAATGCATGAAATAATAAACTACTTTTGGTATATCATTTTTTTATACTTAAAATAGTCATTAGGGCAAAGAGACGGTTGTTAAATTATTTGAATCCCACCACTGTCCTATTCCATCAGCTTGCCAGGCATGTTAATATTTACCATCATGTGTTAACTACTTCTATGATCACTCCTATACACAGCAGAGAAAACAGACAGTTTCTGTCCTTGATAAGTTCTTAGTCCAGTGGCAAAGACAAACCAGTCAACAGAGTAGAAATAAGCAGAAAAGTCATGAAAGGCTCTCTGGAAGAGAAGGCATTAGCAAAGAGATGAGAAAGTGTGGACATCAAGAGACCAAGAGGAAAGAAAGGGACTCCAATGGAAGAAATGGTATGAAACATACCTGGAAGCAAATTAGAACACGGTGAGTTCAAGGAACTGCAAGTTCATTTAGGCTTTGGAGGGAAAAAATGTTTACTGCCATACTTGACTTGGCTTAGAAATAAACCCCTAGGTAACAGTAGTATCCTCACTGCTTTAGAGGACTTTAAGAAAAATACATAGTGAACATAAAACAGGCAGTGTGGGAGGAAGGTGTTGTAAATAATTCTCAGCCAATTCTAAAAATGGCTTGCAGCCATTCTAAATATTGCCTACAAATTATTTATAATGCCTGATATAACATTCTGTGATAACATAAGCGCACACCATTTAGGCTTTGTTAAAATTTAATCCCAATTTAAAAGCTATGCAGAGAGGACCAAGACCAGAAGAGGCAAAGGGTTTTCATCAGGAGCATCTTAATCAAATAACAGTGAGAAAAGACCCTCAAATTCAAAAATTTTTTTAGATTACTATTTCCAAGAATTGGTAAATTCTTAAATTGACAGAAGACCATCTTTTCTTGTGAGTGGTTGCCATATTCAATATAGCACTAAATTTTTGGTCTTGTTGAGAGGGGTTATTGGTCTAAATGCCACTTGTTGGCATCATGTCCCCAGCCTATTCTAACTTTAAAATCACATCTGGAAGAATGAGATTATAACCAGTGTTGCCAGATGGCTTCAACAGTAAAAACTCTTCATTGAAAACAGCATCTATCATTTAAACACATTGCTCATTTCATCTTAACCACAACCAACCCTACATGATATATACTAAATTATCATGCCCATTTTACAGATGAACAAAATCAGAATCAGGGAAATTAACTAACTTGCCTCACTTTTTTTTATATTACAATATATGCAATGTAAGTAGAGGAGCTCAGATTCTAATTTACATTTATCAATCCCCAAAACCATAGTTTTAAAAATATAGAAGCTCTGGCCTGACCTGTGGTGGCGCAGTGGATAAAGCGTCGACCTGGGAACACTGAGGTCGCCAGTTCAAAACCCTGCGCTGGTCTGGTCAAGGCACATATGGGAGTTGATGCTTCCAGCTCCTCGCCCCTTTCTCTCTTTCTCTCTCTCTCTCTCACTCTGTGTCTCCTCTCTAAAATGGATAAAATAAAAATAAAATAAATTTAAAAATATAGAAGCTCTGGATAAAAATGAAACTCCTCCAAGGACTTTAAGTCATGGCATTTATTAATAGTGTCTGAGTTTATAAAAGGGGTCTTTGTTATTGGGCAAGTAGGCTTCTGGACCATACCCAGGACTGTCTTTAACATTCGTAGGGCCATGGACAAGAATACAAATGGAAGTCCACACACCGTATATCTAAATACTAAAAGTAATAAATCACTCTAACAAGCTGTTAAATAAAATATGTTCTATACTCTTACCTTGATAAATATACTTTATAGTGACTGGAAGGACATGTTTTAAATTTATAATCCCTCAGCTCATAGCACCCTGTCTTTTCTCCATCTCTTGTCACATCCACTCTTCCAAGCCCTGGCTCTGTCCCACACTGAAAGTGTCCTGGCATGCACATATGCGTCCATCCCATCCTACGCATCCATGTTCATCCACAACCCCCACACAGCTGTCCCTTGACCACTGGTGTTGTGGTCTGCCTCCAGAATATAAATTTAAGAAAAAGCTCTATATAAATCCTGAAAGCAAGCTCAAGTCCTTTTGGGCAAAGGATAATGGGAATTCAAGCATGATCTAGAAGATATTATTCAAGTACAACCTTGAAAACTTTGCTGGTCCTTGAACTGTTATAGTCTACATCAAGTATGGATGATGAAAGTAAGCATTTAGAGCAGTGGTTCGTTACCTTTTTTGAGGTACCGAACACACAAGTTTCATAGGCACATTCACCGAACCCTTCTTTAGTGATAAATAAAATATGATTTTTTTTCCAAATTCAAGACATAGGTATATGTTTTTTTACTGGTGCACAAAATGAGCCGTGCATGAACATCACCTTGCTCAAAGAACAAAACCAACAAAATGCATGAACTCACAACAAATTACGGTATTACTTTATTCTGGCCTCCGCGGCAGAGGCTTCTCTGAACCCCTGAGACCGACTCATCAAACCCCTAAGGTTAAGAACCACTGATTTAGAGTGTTTCATAGCCATTTGACATTGCTACAGTTTCCAAGGCCAGAAATTAGTATTTAGAGAAATATTGGTCAGCTACAGGTAGGAAGTTAAAAGGGGAAAGAGAGGTGTCTTACATCTTAAACAAAGATAGAAAAGCTCTGTGTCTGTCTAGAATGGGGAGGCAGGGTGAGCCTTGGTAGATGCATAATTTGACCCATAAACTCATCTTCTATGTGGAGGAGCACAGCCTAGGGAGGGCTCAAGCAAGTACTTTAAAACAGTGATTTTCAACCAGTGTGCTGTAAGAGTTTTTAAAATATGCAATACCTGACTATTTAGTCAGGGGCACTGACCTGCTTTCCTTTAGATTGTCAAATAAAAAAATGATAACAGCCAACAGAACAGTAGCTATCTGGTACGAATGAATCAAAATTATACTTACGATTTTTTTTGTCCAATCAGCAAAAAATATATATTTTTTGGTGCACCACAGAATTTTAGTACAGGGGGTCCTCATGTTACAACAGCCTTGACATATGACATTTCAAGTTTATGATGCTCACTCCCATAAACATCGAAAAATTGAGCGTTTTGGCTTACACCATTAGTCTTGTACTTACAGACTGTGTGGGTGAACTAGTTTGGTTGCATGTGGTGGAAGAATACACAGTAATGCCGTATATGAGCAAAGGGGTTGATTCCTCAGTATGCTTGCCTACGCCATTTTAGACTGTTAGAAGTGCAAGTGTTCTGTTTGTGTTAGGTTAGAGTGTGTCTTGACTTACATCAAAATTCGGATTACATCCCTGTCATAGGAACGGCACTGTGTCATAACCCGAGGAACCCCTGTAATTAGTTTATATGTGCCATGAGATGAGCGAGGTTGAATATCACTGCTCTAAAGCATAGGTTCTAAAAGGGTATTTTTCTTACCCAGGTGTCAGGCACCTCTGATAATAACACCTTTTCTATTTTTTCAGTCTTACTTTGAATATCTGCATGTGTTTAGGGCCTTACCCTACGAAGAAGCTGCTAGACTGTGAAAGCAAGCTCTGCTGTCCAGTGTGTGGGTTTTGGGGATCCCACATGACAATAAGCTGATGCATAGCTAATAAGTGGCTAAGTGAAACCAGTAAGCCTCTAGAATTCCTGCTACCATCAGTCTACTGACTAGCTCCAGCAGGAAAAAACAGTCAAAGCCAATAAAATTCACCTCCTATCAAATTAGGACTAATTTGCTCATTCGATGGAAAGATTTTAGGTCTCCTGTATTTTTTCTTGCCCCAAACTTCAATTCCTGCTGAAGATACATTGCTTAGCCAGCTTTTCTTCTATGCATATTGGAAAAGGGATTTTCAAGTAAAGGGAAGAAATTTAAGATGTTTCAAAGAAATCACATTTTCCACAAAATAAAATAAATATAATTCAAAATACTATTTGAATTATCTTTATTTTACTACATAAAGGTTTGGGCCAGGAAGAAATTGCTTTTAAAGTTGTAGTAGGCAGTTATATAGATATGAGCAGGTTAGGAACAATAGGCCAGGTAGGAAAGTCACCAGGGCAGAATGTCAGGTGCTTAGCAAAGGACAATTGTGACCTTTTCTATAATATTGCTGGTCATGGAGTCTAGACCCCCTGACCTTTCAAATCCTAATCATGTGGTAGACCCCCAAAGAGGAGGAACAAGATAGCAGGACAATAGCCCTATATAAGCTCTTTCTTGACACTTCCTTAAGCATTAAATTCTCCAGGAACTGAGGTTCTGACCCTTATCAAGTAATCTTAAGAATGAAGCCTCAGGCCTAACCAGGTGGTTCTGCAGTGGATAGAGCGTGGGACTGGCATGCAGAAGATCCAGGTTCTAGACCTCGAGCTCGCCAGCTTGGACCCAAGGTCGCTGGCTCCAGCAAGGGGTTGCTTGGTCTGCTGAAGGCCCACGGTCAAGGCACATGTGAGAGAGCAATAAATGAACAACTAAGGTGTTGCGACGGCAATGCAAAACTAATGATTGATGCTTCTCACCTCTCTCTCTGGTCTGTCCCTATCTATGCCTCTCTCTGACTCTCTCTGTCCCTGTAAAAAAAAAAAAAAAAAAAAAAAAAGAATAAAGCCTCAGGTCTGCTGACCACAGAGACAGTCTTGGTCAAACTAGAAAAACATCTAGACCAGTGGTTCTTAACCTGGGTTCTATCGAACCCTATGGGTTTGATGAGTCTTTCTCAGGGGTTCGGAGAAGCCTCTGCCACAGAGGCCAGAATAAAGTAATACTGTAATTTGTTGTGAGTTCATACACTTTGTTGGTTTTGTTCTTTGAGCAAGGTGATGTTCATGCACGGCTCATTTTGTGCACCAGTAAAAAAACATATACCTATGTCTTGAATTTGGGAAAAAAATCATATTTTATTTATCACTAAAGAAGGGTTCGGTGAATGCACATATGAAACTGGTGGGTTTGGTACCTCAAAAAAGGTTAAGAACCACTGATCTAGACCTCAGTTGTGTTTCAGCTCCTGGCCCAGAAAAGCAGTGAAACCAGATGAAGTGATGCCATAACTGACATCAGGACTGGGTGCATTTACTAATGACCCCTTGCTCTGATGATTAGTAGAGACCAGGACCCTAAAAGGACATACCTGAAAAACTGATAAATATTCTACTGAGATCCTCCTTTGGAGTTAGTTCCCTAAGAACCCCACCTATAGAGTGAATAAAAAATAACCCAGGATGGAGAACCCAGCACTCATGAGCACATTCTCTCTCTCTCTCTCTCTCTCTCTCTCTCTCTCTCTCTCTCTCTCTCTCTCTCTCATTCTCTGGAGCAAGCCCAAGCATTTTCCCCTCTCCTTCCCCACAGCATTTCCTTTGCTTTTTTTTTTTTTTTTTGTCTTAGCTCCAAGGCTCTTCTTTTGCCTCTATAACTTGTTATTTTTTGCTTTGTTTTTGAGCCCACATAGCCCAGTGGGCTCACTTCTACCTCTGTGACTTTCTAAATAAACTTTTGTTGTACTCCATTCTTGGCTCTGAATCCTTTCCTAGCCAGTACCGAGGTTGCTGAACTGAGGTTTAATCGCCAGTAACACTCTCCTGCTAACAAAATGACTTACAATAAGAAATAAGATTTGCCTCAATGATATTTTTTTCACTTCCTAGCTGTATTTATTCAATCTTTAACATATATCCTTCCCTCCTTGCCCACCCCTGCCTTTCTGCATCCTCCTCAGTATATACATACACATACCCACACCAATAAGCCAACAGCTGATGAGAATTATAGCAATTCCTTTATAAACCATTATAATTATTAATACATAATTTAGCAAAAAATTGTTTCTGGTATAAACTATAATAAAAGGCTTTATTTTTAAAATAATAAATGTCTGGCCACTGTTAACTTATTTTTATAAAATATCAGGCATTTGGTTCTAATACAGTTCCTAGACATTTCCTATCAAAATATGATGGGTCATATTTTAAGTAGTCAAGCAGCAAAGAAGGTAAAGGGCAAGGAGAAGATTGTCAGCAGCTTTCTTAAAGAGAATGTCCCTGCATGTCTTCCACTGCACACACACATTTTTTTGTTTGAGGCCAGGGTTTTGTTCAGCAGCAAAGGTTGTTATCAACTTTACATGAAAGTTAAATTAAAGATTGTAAACCAACAGGAGTTTTCAATATCACACTTAAAATTACGTGGTTAGTGTTCAGTAACACCAATACTTTAGTGAAATACAAGATCCAATTTTAACCCTGGAATAATTTTTCAACAATAATTCTTTTTGCTCAAATAGTGATTTATTCCTTAGAGGCACAAAATGACTTACGTCTGTTTTTCTGAGACTTTCTTGGCATTCATTTATTTTAGGCAGATATCTTTTCCTTCCTCTGGGTAAATGAGTATAAACTTTAGTGTGCATAGAAATCGTTTAGAAAGAATTTTAGAATGCATATCTCCAGGCCACATTCCTAGTGATATTGACTCAGTAGGTCAGAGATCTTTCCAGGAACCTGTATTTTTAACAAGTAGTCCAGGTGATTCCAAAGCAGTGGTTCCATGGAATAGCCTTCAGGAAACACTTCATTAGAACTGTGCCTGTTTTAAGTACTGAGTGAATCAAGTAGTGCCATTTGCAATTCAAGCTCATTTTATTTTGATGAGCAAGGTTTCAGGGTGGGGAAAAGAAAAAAGTTACAGGCTGATTCACAAACCAGTAAATATTATGTAAACTGATTGAATGATAATATAACCAAAATTGCCAAAGTCAATTCAGATTCTTAGTCTCTTATAAGAAACTTTTTGTGTAGCCTGACCAGGCGGTGATGCAGTGGATAGAGCGTTGGACTGGGATGTGGAGGACCCAGGTTTGAGACCCAGAAGTCACCAGCTTGAGCGGGGGCTCATTGGTTTGAGTAAGGCTCACCAGCTTGAGCCCAAGGTCGCTGGCTCGAGTAAGGGGTCACTCGGCCTGCTGTAGCCCCCCGGTCAAGGCATATATGAGAAAGCAATCAATGAACAATTAAGGAGCCACAACAAAGAATTGATGTGTCTCATCTCTCTCTCTATCTGTCTGCTTGTCCCTATCTTTCCCTCTCTCTGCTGACTCTCTCTGTCTCTGTCACAAAACAAAAATGTTTTGTTAATTATGGATATCAAAATTTAGAAATAAAGTAAGAGGTTGGCACTACATCATTTCAACCCTATTGTTTAACAAACTTTCTCAAGGATTATTTAATTATATAAGAGGAAAGTACTGTTTGATATTTAATTAGATATTGTGAGGTTGCATATAAACTTGTAGATTTCTATCCATAGGAAGAATAATCCCAAAAGTTAGAGTTGTGTAGCCCTGTAAGGCAGTATATATTGTTTACAACTCTGAGAAAATTTATTCTGTTATATTTTTTATCTGAGTACATACCTCAAAAAAAATTTTTGAGCTTCTCTTACCATCTTACTGGTTCCTTCATTAAGTAAGGGGTTAAATAAGAATACTGTCATGTATTCATTTTAAATGAATTTATACAAGAGTCATGTTTTGTAACTTTTTGAGAATTGTACTTTGGCAATACTCAAGCGTACTTACCTTCCAAAGCCAATTAAAACATGTTGGTCAAGAAATGCAGTTTCTTGCACTGTTTAAGCCCAGCGAATCTCAATCAGCAGGAGATTCTTGTTGACTCTCCAATTCCCTTAATTTTCTGCCTGTGTTTTTGTTTTGGTCCTGGTTCTTGGTCGCATTTGGTCTGACTAGTTTATGCACAGCCGGTAAATTCTTTTCCATTAGTGGCAGCAAGGTGATCTGGTTTAATGGTTTGACCATGTGGTTATCTGTGTCAAACTGATGGGCATCCGCCCTTTGTTAGGGGAGAGACGAAAGACACATCAATTAGGAAAATATTCTGTACACGTTAAAATCCAAAACAGGGCCCTGGCTGAGTAGGACAGTAATTAAAGTGTCATCCCTAAACAACAAGGTTGTGGGTTCAATCCCAAAACAGGGCACACATGGGAAGCAACCGATGAATGCACAATTAAGTGGGACAACAAATGAATGCTTCCCTTCCCCCTCCCCTCTCTCTCCTTTCCTCTCTCTGTCTCTCTAAAAATCAATTAATAAATAAAAAATTAAGCCTTGGCCAAATAGCTCAGTTGGTTGAAGCATCGTCCTGAAGCACAGCAGTTGCCAGTTCAATCCCCGGTCAGGTCACATACAGGAACAGCTCGATGTTCCTGTCTCTCTCTCTCTCTCTCTCTCTCTCTCTCTCTCTCTCTCCTGCCTCCTCTTTAAAAGAAAAAGGAAAGAAAAGAGAAAAGAACAGCTTTTAGAGATAGAAACTGGTGAGTTGTGCTTCTCTTTTTACTTTGGTCTATGTCATAAACAATATAATTACATATCTCTGTGTCTATAGTTGGAAAAAACCTTGACCTCTCACTGTGTAAATTTGAGCTACTGTTTTACCTTTAAGGATGTTAATAAGTTAGGTAACAAAATCTCAAAATAGAGGGGCTCTTTTGTTTTGGTTTATAGAGATTAATAAATGTTTACATAAGTTAACATTCCTAAAATTTCCCCAGAAAATAAGCTAAATTATCAAAGTAATAACCTTTTAAGACAAAACAAACGACTAACCCAGAAGCATGTTTATGTGAGGATCTAAATTTATATAATCAACATGGATCAGATAAATAAGTCTGCTTTGATAGTGTTGGTTAAACAACAACAACAAAACAAAAACAGCAATATACCTTTCCCGTGATTATACCAGGATTCAGTATTACATAAAATTTTTTTTTTACATTTTATTTTTTAAAGATTTATTTTGTTTTCATGAATCTCCAAAACTTCTTCCTGGCTTATTGATCAAATAAGCTAACATTACTCCTACATTATTTTTAAGACTATAAAAAATGTAAAATTATGTTCAACTAAAACAAATAATGTTGATAAGCATTTTGATATAAACAGTAATTATGTTCTACAGAATTTCAGCTTAAACATAATTTCCTAGATTCTTAGTTAACTAAAATTCTTGGGCTAATTTTAGATAGAGTTAATTATTAGATAATCCTCAGAGACCTGGATAAATTCTAAGTAAAACTGAATACTAAAACCCAAACACAGGTTTAATATATGTGCCTTAACTTCTTTAATATACTATAATTTTGGATCATATTATTAAATGTGCTTCATTCTTGCCACTTTAAGAGTGTATGAGACTGATGTGTGGTTATAGTAACTGACTTTGGCTAGTTTGTTTGCTAAACTGCTTCTGTGATAGACTATTATCAATTACCCACTTTTCAGCAAAATAGAATTTAATTTGTTAAAAGTTATATTTACTATGGGTAACTGAGGTTATACCAGGAGCACGAATGGCAAAGAAATACAACTGTGTGTGCAACATAATAGGATATGATTTTGTTTTTGTAGGAAAATAAGACTACGGTCATGTACTACTTAATGATGGAACTAGGTTCTGAGAAATGCCATTGTTAGGTGATCTGGTCATTGTGTGAATATCATACAATGTACTTACACAAACTTAAATGGGATAGCCTACTACACACCTAAACTATATGGTATAGCCTATTGTGCCTTGGCTCTAAACCTGTACAGCTTGTTATTGTACAAACCAATACAAGATTAAATCAAGCACAAGGAAGATGATGTAATTAAGAGGCAGGAAACAGGAGATGTATGAGGCTGTTGCCAGAAAAACACAGCATACTGCTTTATAGCAAGCCTTTTTACCTTTTTTTTTTTAATGAAAAGAAAGAGTACACTCTGAAATAAAAGTATAGTATAGTAAATACCTAAACCAGTATTATATACTGGACATAATTGTATGTGTTATATTTTATACAACTAGCAATAGGTTTGTTCACATAGGCATCACCACAAACACATGAGTAATACATTGCATTGTGATATTTGGCTATGATGTCACTAAGCAATAGGGATTTTTCAGTTTCATTATAATCATATGACCACCGCCATATATTCAGACTATCAGTGACTGAAATGTTATTATGCAGCACATGACTCTAGTGTTGTTCCAAAGGAGGTGTCAGCTTGTTTGGGTTTGTGTAATAAGTTGTAGACATTTTATTTTTCTTGGTTTATTATGCTTGAGTCTGAAAAAGAGTAATGAAATATGTTAAAATAGACAAAGTTTGCTTAGTTTATTTTTTTATTTTTTAAAACTTTACTAGTTTAGAGAGGAGAAATAAAGAGAGAGAGAAGGTCAGAAGGAGTAGGAAGCATTAACTCCCATATCTGTCTTGACTGAGCCAGCCCAGGGTTTCAAACCAGCGACCTCAGTGTTCCAGGTCGACACTTTATTTACTATACCACCACAGTTCAGGCAACGGTTGCTTAGTTTTGATGAGTTTATTAATAAGTTAATTTGTAAAAAAGCTTGAGAACCCTTTACTGCCAAATATTGTATTAATACAAACTAGAACTTGGCTTTCTCTCTATGACAACTAATCTTGAAATCTTCAGTCTTAATAATGTTTAGTATGTGGTTACTTACCACCCCCTAAATAATCTGTCCTAATAAGATTCCATACCCACTAGGATAATTTTCTGTATTTTTCCTTGTTTTATCATGCTCTTAATTATTATTTTCAAAAAAGGACAAAGTTTTCTCACTTGTGAGAGTCTAAGATCAGATGTTGGGTCCCACATGAGCAGATGTTGAGACAGTTTGACCTGCAGGGATCAGCATGTGTATGAGGGGCAGGTAGGAAGCAGAGTAGGATGGCAGAAGTCAAACAGTGCTGCTGGTCCCACAGCACTCTGACCAACGCCATAGAAAGGAGCTCTGACACATACATAACTCATCAGAGTATCTAGAGTTGGGTTAAAATGGTCAGGCCTTTACACTTGAGATCACTGAATATAGGCCACTCTGGGAAGAGAGTATGCAGCTAAGTAAAATCCTAAGGGAGCTAAGAACTTGAGGCTGCATACTGACCAAGTCATTCTATGAACAAGAACCTGGGCGCTCATCTCCACATCCACTAGTTTCCTCTGTTGTCATGTTGTCTTCTACAATGTTCATTTTAGAATATTGTATTTTACCTTTATTAAATAGGTAGCCACATAGTTTATCTCAGGAATCCATGGATCTGATACTAATCAGGTAAAAAATCTCTTCTAAGAATTCTTGATTTTGCCATCTGAAGATCAGAACCTACATTTAAAGATATATATTTTGAAATAATTTTTTAAATTTACAACTAATTCTCAACTTTCCCATTGAGCCTCTGGATAATCACAAATATGTCTTATTGCCTTATAAAAAGAGAGATACTAGAAATGATAAGAATATGATTGGTATACGGCATATTTCTCAATTAGCTCAACTCTAGTGTAAGTTGTCAAACCAAGAATAAATGTGTATAAGTTAAACATTATTAATAAAATTGTCTCAGAGTTTATACCATTCACAGCAGTGTTTGTCAAAGTGTCAAGTGTCATCTTTTCACCACCACCAGCAGCTTTACCTGGGACCTTGTTAGAAATGCAAATTCTATAATCTCACCTTAGACTTATTAAATGTGAAATTCTACGGTGGGGCCTAACAATCTCCCTTTTCAATAAGCCCTCCATGTAATACTAGACCCTGGTAAGACTTAAAAACCATTGCCTTCCATAACTGATTGAAAGGCTCTAGAAATTTGTTAAAGTTCTTAACGTCCATTACATATTCTTACCCTCGGAAGAAACATAGGTCAAATTCTCACAAAAGATTTATGTATTTTACTGTAATAGAGAATTTTACATTCCCATATTTTTATTTTATTAGTTACTGTAGTAAAGTAATCACAGCATTTAACCTCATCAAAGAAGTTCCTGCCCTACCCTAATGCTTGTCTGAAGACTCTACTATAAGCTACAGACATAAACTTGAACTTGTGTCTTCAACAAAGGTAGTCTCAGAAACTATGGGAAGGTCTATACCAGAGATTTCAAGACAGAGACTCACTCAGAGGTCAAGCTTTGAAGCTTAAAAATGGCATCACTTAGCCTGACCAGGTGGTGGCGCAATGGATAGAGCCTGGTTTGAGACCCCAAGGTCGCTAGCTTGAGTGCGGGCTCATCGGGTTTGAGCAAGGCTCACCAGCTTGAGCCCAAAGTCACTGGCTCAAACAAGGGGTCACTCGGTCTGCTGTAGCCCCCCAGTCAAGGCACATTTGAGAAATCAATCAATGAACAACTAAGGAACCGCAACAAAGAAATTATGTTTCTCATCTTTTTTCTCTCTTCCCGTCTGTCTGTCCTTATCTGACTCTCTCTGTCTCTGCCACACACACACACACACACACACACACACAGATGACATCACTTAGACCAGCACTTTTCAATCATTACTACAAATGATTGATACTAGTAGCACATATAAACTACTAAAATTCTGTGGCACACCAAAAATATATTTTTTGCTGATCTGACAAATAAATAGGTATAATTTTGATTTGTGATTTGTTTACACTGAACAGCTATTGTTGTGTTGGCTGTTGTCAGTTTTTTATTTGACAAAGAGAAAAGAGGTCAGTGCCCCTGACTAAACAGTCAGGTATTGCACATTTTAAAATTCTTGTGGCACACCAGTTGAAAATCATTAATTTGAACAACTAATTATTTCTGAAGAGAGAGGAAGGATTTGCAAAATATATTTTTGTTGCAGAAGCAGACAATTTCATAAAAGTAAAACAAAATTAATTACATCAGACTAAATGAAACAATGAGATAAATTTAATTCTAGTTACTTATTTTGGAAAATATTTAGTATTATATTTAGTGTTCTATTTTCTAATCAGTATCTGAAAATGCTCTTTGAAAAAAAACGGTCTATCTCTAACTTTCAGATTAATAGACTATGCTTCTGCAGATTGAAATAAAATTATTTGGTAAATAACTTGATTCTTATTAACTCCTTAGAATTCAAATGACTTTATGGAATCTCCTTACTTTTAACAAGAATGTTTATTTGCTCAACTCTAATGCAAATATGTTATTTGTATTTATTCAGTGAGAATCTGTTCTCTATCTTACTATAAATTTATTGTACAACTACAGCCATATGTAGAGTGTCATATTTGAGAGTGATTCCTATTTGATATGCTATAACAAGCTCACCATTAAAGAATAAAATTACACTTGAAGTGTGGAGCCAACGCTTACCAATGCATTCAAGGAAAATTGGTATGGAACGTAAACTTTTAATGCTCAGAAGTTTACAGCCTCGAAGTTGTAAGGAAAATCTTAGGATTTCACCCTGATGATAAATGGAATTTCATGAAGGGAGAGTTTTGGCTGGTTTCCTAGACTCAAGAAAGAGGAACAGCCTGACCAGGCAGTGGCGCAGGATAAAGCATCGGACTGGGATGCGGAAGACCCAGGTTCGAGACCCCGAGCTCGCCAGCTTGAGCGCGGGTCCATCTGGCTTGAGCAAAAGCTCACCAGCTTGGACCCAAGGTCGCTGGCTCGAGCAAGGGGTTGCTCGGTCTGCTGAAGGCCCGCAATCAATGAACAACTAAGGTGTTGCAACGGCAACGAAAAACTAATGATTGATGCTTCTCACCTCTATCCGTTCCTCTCTGTCTGTCCCTATCTGTCCCTCTCTCTGACTCTCTCTCTGTCCCTGTAAAAAAAAAAAAAAAAAAGATAGAGGAACAAATAATAGAGGCTATTTTGGAAATAAAACTTAAGGATAATCACAAATTCTTTCAATGTCATTGTTTAACAGGTATGTAAATATGTAAGAGAATGGACCCATATTTGACTTTGTTATTGAATATTTTACACCAGAACCCAGCTACTTTAAAATACATGATAATTTGTAGATCCCTGTTTAGTGAAAAAGAAAATAGCTTTTTACTGTGTAAGCCATGAACCACTTTTTATGTCTGCTCACATAAATGTTTTTCAGCATTTCTCTGACTGCCAAGGTAAATCAGTATTTCTCAAATTCTCCTTTGAACCAGCTTTACCATCTTACTGATTTCTTCATCAATTAATGAGTTAAATAAAATCTTTGACGTGTTCATTTTATATTTGTATGAGTCATTTAATTTTGTTTGTTTTTCTTTTTGCTTTTTTGAAAATTCTTCTTTGATACTTGGGACCAGATGTGTATTGAAATTTAGAAGTCATCAGATTTTAGAAACTGCAGGGATGTATATTTTATACAATACATATTTTTTCATTATAATAAATATAGATGACTCCCAGCAGCATCCAGGGTAATACCCATAGGTAAATATCTTAATGTTTCTTCATTGAAACATATAAATATTTATATTCTGTGAGATAAAAAACAAGATTATAAAGAGCCTCATGTCATTTTAGGTTTGGTTTTACCACGGAATGAGCTCAGAACAGGTCAGGATGCTACCAAATGTATTATGAAAAATTTGTCAGTTTTCAGCACTTGTTGGATGTTGGTAGGCAATTAAGGGATTGTGAACCTACAATTTCTATTACCTTCTCAAAATACATTTATTCAGTAACAAGAAACTCATATTAAAGATAATAAGAAAAGAAAAAGGAAGTCTGCAGCCTCAGAAATGATTTATAATTTAATATCCTAGAATGCAATCCAGTGTGAATTATTTCTTCGATGAGAGTAACAGAGTCGGAAAATGGAAGAATCTCAAAATAATGGCTAGTGTTTCACAATCCATATTTAGAAAGACTTCATAATTAAGTGCCTAAACAATCAAAGATAGCAAACAAAACTGGAGAAAGATGAAAGATACAAAATAACCCTCTAAGGTTTAAAATATATAACTTTATCTACAGTAATGCTTTATAGCAAATATAAACTTCTGCATAATATCACAAATCTTTTGCAGTCTTTAAATTAGTGGAATATCTAAAAGAAGCCCATTCAGAAAAACTAAATGCCAATATATTAATAGCAAGATTGAAAAGGGCTATATCAAGATGTGAGAAATGCATTCTTCAATGAATAAGGATGATCTCAACATTGGGGATAAAAATTAGAGACTAAGTAAAAATACAGATAAGTTTAGAAACACAAGAACAAAGAAAGAAAAGAGGAAGTTTTATGAAAAAGAAAATTCTCTTGTACCTTATACCTTATACATTTTTCATAACTTTTAAGTATATTTAGAATATCGATGACTTTAATTTGAATTTCAAAACACTGAAGTTCCTTAGCTTTCTTCCTAGCAAACAATTCTCAAGTCTTTTCTTTTCTTTAGAAGGAAATGAAGAGAAAAGCAAAGATATCTGGCCTTTCCCCTTGTTGGGCAAACAAGTGTGTTAGGCTTGCTCACTTGCATTTTGCCTGATTGGTGCATGAGCATGGGGTAGCGCCATGTGTATATAGTTTATGTAAGCCTGCAGGTGCTTGCCCTCAGGGCAGTGGATCGTAAATTGCAGATTGCCTGCTGCCATGGGGAGGGGCCATTTATTGCTATTGTTTGCCAGAGGAGGTTTTTTTTTCCCCTGGTCTGTTTGCTAGTCAGTCCAGGGACAGAGGAGCAGTTTTCCCTGCCTGCTTGCTCGTTCACCATTGCAAGACTCTAATAAACAGAACGGCCCACCATCCTCCCGCTCCACAGTTCCTTTATCATCTGCCTGAATCCAATGGGAACCTTCATGGCCACGGTCCAGCCCTACGTGTCTCCTCTCCCCAACCCCAATTTACCAGTGGGACAAAATAATATAGAAAGAAGAGAAAAGGAGATGAGGACCAGAGCTCTGGTCAAACAGGAGATCTGGTGTCACACATGGTTAAAACTGTACAAACTTCTCATACTGGAAATGCTCTCTCCATTGGCTGCTTGCAGATTTGCCCACACAATTGAATGTCCTTATATGAACCAAGAATAGAAATCTGGTATTTTGTTCCCAGCTCTTTAATTTTCTACAGGCATGGAGCGCTTTCTTTTCCATCTGTCATTTTCCATACTCTGGGCAGCATGCCTGGCTATATAGGCCCTACTTAGTAGCACAGGCAATTTCTTTGGGCACCACATTGGCCCCCAAAGTAGGTTTAACATGCTTAGATGACCCTCTTCTGCCACCATCCTAGGGGTTTGTAGAGATAAACTTAGATCTATCTGTATGTCGTCTACCTATCCATCCATAGTCTATCTAAATATATATCTTAACACAAGTATGTTCCCACTGTATAATTTTCACGTGTAACAATCCACATTCATAAACTCTATTCCTACAACTGGGAGAGGACTTGATTGGATACAAAATGTAAAGCAAAGAGAAAGGGTCTGTGGTGCAACTGTGTCAAGCATTCTTGCTGGGTTACCAGCTGCAAGCCCTTTGCCTGATTAGCATGTGCTGCACCAAGTGTGTAGGGTTTATATAAGGCTATGGGTGCTTGTGCTCAGGTGGATTGCGGATGCATGGATTGCCTGCCCTCCACTGTGAGGGGCCATTCTGGCTGTTTGTTTGCCTGAGAGGTGGTTTCCCCTGTCTGTGTGCTTGTCCGTGGTGGTGAGGCTCTATTAAACAAAATGACCCAACACTTTTCAGCTCTGCAGTTCTTTTACCATCTGCCCAAATCCAATATGGACCTGCCTGGCTTTGGCCACCAGCATTGCACGGCTTTTGCAGATTGAAAGTTCTCCCTAGAAGTCATTTCTCTCAAAATTTATTCTTTCAAAAAAAATGATCAGCCTGGCCTGACCTGTGGTGGAGTGGTGAATAGAGTGTTGACATGGAATGTTGAGGTCACTGGTTCAAAACTTCGGGTTTGCCCGGTCAAGGCACATATAAGAAGAAACTAGTAGAAATTGATGCTTCCTGCTCCTCCCCCATCCCTTCTCTCTCTCTTTCCTCTCTGTAAAATCAATAAATACAATATTAAAAAAAATAACAGCCTGAATTATTATTAACAATAAGGCAATTTATTGAATGCTTAATAAGTTACTCACTATTTTTTAAAAATCTGTTTTCCACAGAATTTTTCAACATTATGTTGAAAATAATGTATAAGTAAGCCATTAATAATTTTTCATATCTGTTAATCTAGCAGTTAGCTTTTCTTTATGTGTTACAATTAAACTTTCCTCTGGAAATATAATAAAAGATCTATACTTTTAATATACACTTTATATTAATATATGTACACATTTAATGTATTTGAAGCACATTATTCTCATCAATCTTTAAATTGGAAATTTGTCTATGATGTTCTTCCTGCCTTCCTTCCCCCATCCTCAATTTTTCTATATGCTGTTCATATATCAGTCTTCTACAGTAATGGCAAGCCTTAGTGATATCCGCCTTCCATATTTTTTATGAATACCACAAGGCTTAGCATATAATTATTTTATTAGCTCACATATGTTCAATACCAGCTAAATTGTAAGTATAACCCCCAAATGAAAAAAGACATTTAAATAGGCTGAGGAGGAAAAGTAAACAAGGCAAGAAAGAGTTAAATAATGCTTGACCAAACAATATAAAAAAAGCAGTGATTTTTGCATTGTGAAGGAGGAGGTCGAGGCCTATCTCCTGGAAGCTTCTTTCAGATGTCCAAGAATAAGATGAATTCTTTACCTCCCATCACCACAGCACAAGAAAGAACAGAAACCAAATCATGGCAGTATCCTCATCATGTACAAATATAATCCAAAGGAGGCACATTATAGGAGAGTCTAACTTCTTCACAAATCTATGCATAATTGGAAAAGAACAGGGATCAGAGCAACTATAAAAGGTCAACTTTCTACTTCAAGAATGAAATTCAGAATCTTTAGCCTAAGAAAACTATACAATTGGAATAAAGTCTAAGGCCAGGAACTTCTCTTTCAGTGCAAATGTCCTAGATGTAGGAGAAAAGAGACAACTGCAAGAGGTAATACCCCAGAGCCAGGAGAAGGAAACAGTTTAGGCAGGTCCGGGACAGAGATACCAGCCTGGGCTGCATGCGGTGAATTAACTCATTGGAAGAAAACAAGAAGTTCCTATAAGAGCCATGCTGGGTGTTTTTAAGGAGTACAACAGGTTCTTGACCACATTGTTCCTTTATAACATTGTTCCTTCATAACATTGATGAGATGCCATAGGAACATAACTGATTCTATCAATTAGTCTGAAAAATTGGTTCTGTCACACTTAAAGTGGCAGAATCTGCCAAACATAACTGTAATTACTATGTCTCTATAAGACAGTTAGCAGGTATAAATGTGATACATTGATAGTAATATTACCATGGTTCCATTAACATAACCAAGCCTCAATACCACCATTTCGCTATTGATAATGTCCTTCTGTTACATCTGGGAATTGTCAAGAGTTCTGCCCAGGAACTCAAAACAAGTTTACTCATGTTCTACTTCTGATAAGGTGACTTACTTGAGTCTTAGCTACCCAGCCTCCATAGGAATGATCTGCTAGCAGGCAGTCTGTCCTTGCCCAAATGCTGCCCCAGCCAGTCAGTGGCCCCTATTCTTCAGAAGGTCAAAGCTGGACAAGATCCATGCTCAAGTGGTTATTTTACCTCTAATATAATCAGAATTGTAGCCCACACCTCTGCAGCAACTTTGCTCATTGCCTGTCCCTTCAGATGGCTTTCTAAATCAATTGGCAGTGGATATGAGAGGTGGACTGCTTGTAAAAATAGTGCCATCTCTACACACTTTTCTTCCTTCATCCACAACATTTTCATTAAGAGGTGCAATCTATTTCCTTGAATCTTTAAGTTAACCTTGCAATTTGCTTTGGCAAATGAAATGCAGAGGTATCATGTGCCTTGCCTACCTTGGCCTCTCAGACCTCTCCAACCACCAAAAAAAAGTGAGCCAAATCCCAGAAAAAGAGCTGCCAACCTGGCCTGCAGCTCCCACAAATGCATCAGGTATTCTAACCAACAGCAGAACCACCCAGCTGGGGCCAGCCTCAATTGGTGACCTACAGAGTCTTGAGTCATAAATGGTTATTATTTTAAGACATTAAATTTAGGGGTGGTTTGTTACACAGTACTAAGTAATTAACACAATATGCTAGCTGTGACAAATCATCCACCCAGCAGGTAACTCTCTGGATTAGTTAACTCTCTACGTATTTGAACCTCCCACAATATGTCACAACACAAATTAGAATATTAAAATGTTTTATTATATTACTGCATTATATTACATATTATTATCCTATTGTATTAAATTGAATTACATTACATTATTACATGTTCCTCTTTTTCAGAGTACAGTTATTTCAGCGGAAGCTGTGTTAGTGGTGGGAGATGAACAGAAAAGGAGAACATTATACCTCAACTCACACTAGGCCCATAAAACCTGTTTCACCAGCAGCCAGGGCTTGCTGCTCAGTCTGAACCACCTTGCTAAACGTCATCCTCCCTTATCATTTCCCCCTAGTGGCTCCTCAGTCTGATTTTCACTAAAGTTCCAGTTCTTTCAGATATATCTGTATATCCTTCTATCAGTCAGAATGCCTACAGATGCAAGCACCTAAAATTAGCTATCTTAAAAAGTGAGAAATTCTATTTCCTCACACCAAGAAATACAGATGTAGACAGTTTCATGTTTACTTAATTCAGCAGCTCCATGAGCTCACCAAGTATTCATCTTTCTGCCCAACTGTTTAAGACCTCAGCCTCAGCCTCAGCCTCAGCCTCAGACGAGCTCTGTCTTCAGCACAAAATTGTTGTCACAATTGTAGACATCAAATCTATACATGACAACATCTCTTCTTAAATGTGTCTTTTTAAGGGCCTGAAGACCTTTCCCAGAAGTCCACCAGCTGAACTTCTCCAAGATCTTTTTGATAGTATCATGTCACATTCTTCTTTCCAACGTAATCATTGGCAACTGGTGTGGTATGATGATCATGGTTGGTCCAAGTCAGTTAGAATTTTCTCCTCTGGCAGTGCCTGCTAATATACCTAACTCCTCTGGGGAAATGAAGTCAAACTATTTTTACAAGGCCCTGTGCAACATGGTATATGGCTTAAGTGCCTGCTTTCAGGTATCTCTTTTTGCTCATTACATGGCAAAGATCTTTTGGGGCATTTTTTTCCCCTAAGTTTATGTGTCAGCTCAGCCAACATTCCCTGTTGCATGCAGTTTAGATAAACAGCCCTATGCAAGCAGTGGAGTCACAGGCATACAATGTCACTTCCTGCTTCTGCTCATTCAACTATGCTCAAATTTGGCCCCTGGACTATCAGCCTCAGCACTGTCTGGAAATTTTTTTAGGCCCATCCCAGATTAGTGAATGAGTAACAAAGAGGGTGAGACCCAGTCATGTGTGTTTTAATAAGTCTTTCAGGTTGTTCAGATGCACTCCAGAATTTGAGATCTACTGTACTAAGTGACTTTGGGCAAGACATATTCTCTCTTAGTCTCAAATAATCAGTCTTTAAAAATGGGTTAACAATATGATCTCTCTTAAAGTGTTCTTGTAAAAGTAAATTAAAAAATATATGTAAAATACTTAGTTTTGTGCCTGGAACATATCTAAATAAATAAAAATGTAAATGTTCATTTGTTCAAAATCTCAAAGCTCTGAAAGTCCTTCACCAATTGCTTTGAAATTTTGATATAATATTGCATTTGAATACACGTGTGTTTTTATCTCAAAATAACATAGCCTTAGCTCATGTGTCATCTAGAATAGCTGTAACATTGCTACCAGGTGGAAGAACTGCTCATTCTGCTTTGGAATTGCCATTGAACATGCAATTCATTGGAACTCCCACATGCAACATTTCCAAAGCATCCAGCATGGGAAAAGTAGCAGAAATACAAACTTATTACTTGGGATGAATGCATAATGGCGCACAAAACAATCACTCAAGGCTCTATATCAATCATTGCAAGATTTGCATGGAAACATCAGACCATTTGGAAATGCATGAATATTGCTTGCAGAAGATTTCAGGCAAACATTACCTGTAATTCCTTGATCGACACCAGTGGATGAAATAAATGCTTGCCTGAAATACTCTACTTTGTGGTAACACATAAAGACGTTAAAATTAACTACAAATATGCATGTCCAGCTGCAAAACAATTGATCAGCTGAGATATTCTCACATCAATTGCTGGAAATTGGGAACGAAAAGGTGCCGGTTGATCTGACCTCAGGACGAATTTCATTGCCTCATAATTTCTGCAATTTAGTGACGTCAAAAGAAGAATTGGTTGAAAATGTATTTCCCAATATTCAAACTAATTATAAGAATCACGATTGGCTGAGGGAATGAGCTATTCTTGCAGCCAAGAACAAAGACATCTACAAACTTAGCAATATTATTCAGTCTAACATTCAAAGTGATGCAGTCACATACAAGTCCATCAACACTTTTTGTGGAAGCGGATGAAGCAGTTAATTATTCAACAGAATTTTTGAATTCACTTGATTTGCCAGGGATGCCTCCACATGTACTGCAATTGAAAATTGGCATGCCAATTATCATGTTGTGAAATATCAACCAGCCAAAGCTTTGCAACAACATGCAGCTTGCAGTAAAAAAATTAATGAGCAACTTTGTAGAAGCAACAATCTTGACAGGACCTTTCAAAAGTGACAATGTCCTCATTCCTCGCATTCCTATGATTCCAACGGATATGACATTTCAATTTAAGAGATTGCAATTCTTAATTCAATTGGCATTTGCAATCACCATCAGCAAAGCTCAGGGCCAACCGTTAGAATTGTGCGGTTTAGATTTAGATACAGATTGCTTCTCACTTGGACAATTATATGTTGCGTGTTCTAGAGTCAGCAAACCAACGATCTCTATATCTGCACAGACAATGGAACAACAAAATATATTGTATACCCACAAGCATTGTGAAATTAAACATATTAGAAATGTGCACTTTCTCTTTTCTTTCTTTTCCATTTAACCAGACTGAGCCATAGCAATGCATGGCCAAGTACAGCTAGTATACAATAAAATAATGTGAATATTTAGTACAGTGCTAGCACATATAAACATAGTATATGTTAGCATGCCTTCACGTACATAAAGCTGCATACTAATTCTTACAGAGATAAGTATACAGCTATAAGATGTCTGTAAACATATAAATTAATTAAACTACATATCTTAAATATGTACATCTATTAAGTTATTTTGATTTATTGGTTTATTTTCTAGCCTTTATTGGTTTTATATTTATTTTTATTTTTATCAAATAGATCAATAAAGAAAGTAATTGATAAAAAATAATATAGTTTCTTAACTCACTACTAGCACTTAGATATATTTTAGCTAACTTTTATGCTATTTGTCTCCATATTACTATGTAAAATGTATAGACATCCATCTTCTAATTTACCAATTTTAGACATTTCTAAAATGGGGATAAAAATTTAGTTTTCTTGTACTACCATCTCTAGTCCCTATTGCCTTATCAGCTAAATGTAATTTCATCTCAGTATGTAGCTAAATCAATATTCTTCATATTACTATAACCTGGTAAATGTAGTTTATTTTAATAATTTACCAGGACAATGTATTTTCTTGTGTATTTTTGTCTCTTTTGGAGACAATAATTGCTCAATCTTCCAAAAGCCCAATCTATCCAATTTTTAGAAAAATTACTCAATAATATTTTTTATACAAATATGTATATCAGATCAATTATTTGTTTCATATTCTCTCCTATAAAATTCTCTCCTAGATCTTGAACTGGTTGATGAGCTGTCCCTACCACATCCTTACATTGGTTGTAGGCACTCTCTTCTGACCCCCAGCTTGTCTTTTTTCTTGGCTTACTGATTCATTCTGGTGATGTCAATGGGGGTGTGGATTCTATTGGGTCTTCTTGCTGCTTACCTTACCATACCATTATTAATTTCTCACCTGGATTCAGATTATAACTCTGACACACATAATGCTAAAATAGTGGTTAATTTTATAAATTCAGTTAAATAATTCACAATTCACAGAGAGAAATCAAATCAGTCCAGCTGATTGTATCCTGTGCGTGTACAAAAATAGAACAATTTTCTAAATAACTTAGTTTTCTTCCACGGGTAGTTCTGGCAACAAACGCACATAACTTCTGTTACATAAACACCTTTTTTTTTCCACCAAAACATAAACTAAAAATATCACCTAAAGAATATTTCCCCAGGTGCATGCAGATTAGGCCAATTAAAAGATATGATTTATGAATTGGTGGATTAAACATCAGTAATAGAAATTCTATTCACATTCTCAAAGAATGTGTACATTTTTTAAGAATTATCTGAGAAATAAAAAGAAATGGTACACTATTTTTTTTCATAGAGAAATGATTTGGTAAATAGTATTATCTTGAAAGCATCTAGTTCTTTTTAATGCTTATCATGCTTTCCTTGTATTCAGTTTAAATGTCACACATCAGCATCTATAGGTGGGCCTTTGTCAGTGACCTTTATATTATGTTGAAAAAGCTTCAGGAATTTCTTTTTTCCTTTATTTTTAAAGAAAGGAGGGAAAAAACCTTAAGCTCCACTCTTTCACTGCCAGAAGCATATGCAACCAGAATTTAACGTTTCCTGTTACATTACATGACAATAGCAGTCAATAAATATTGATGAAAAATTCAACAAAATCCCAGGGATCTCTTTAGCTAACATCCAAATAAGATGTGAAGGAGAAGCTATTATTAAATAATAGGTTTTTTATGTACCTCTGCAGAAAATGCTATCCTTAACCTAGAGTTTCATGGATTCATAATACAAGTAGCATTTATTAGAACACAAACTTGTGTCCTAAAGTTTTGTTTCGAAAGTGTGTGTATATGAACATACATTTGCAACTAACAACAGAAAATGTTAGACCATTAAATGCTAATGATTCAAGCTGTTACTTCTGTTTCAGATTGTTTGCTTTATAGGGTTAGCATTTAAATGGTCAGTTTTGAGGTTACCAGACAGCTTTTAAGATGCATCAAGGGAGTTGTCAGTTTTTTGCAGCCATTGTTTTAATCTGGCTGGCGATGGAATTTACACAACGAAGGCTATTTTTGTTAAAGGGAGGGAGGAAATCTTTTCTTCAACATAAATTAGTAAAAGGGACTATCTTGAGAGACTAGTATGTGGGAAAAACTAAATCTTCCATCCCTCTTCTCCCCCAGGCCTGAGACCTCTATTGTCTTTTCCTAGAAGGCTTCAATGCAAATTCTTTAGTTCCCAAGCATTTTCCTTATACATTGTTCAGAGCACCTCAGCCCCTCTCAAGAGATTCCTTGAGTACTGAGCCAACAATCTCCAAAATTCAGTAATCTGGACTTTCTGGGGTTAGTCCCAAATCCTTTCCCATGACAGTACAAATCAGGGAAGGAATGGAGGGAGAAAATTACACGAAAAATCCTAAGGGCATTGTCTATTGAAAAGAGGGCAATAATTAAGAGATAATGTCAAAGGGGAGAGAACATTCTCACAGGATAATGGTCTCCTGCTGCTAAAAGAATGCCAAGGCAAAGCCAGCACCATTTATGGAAAATAAATGTCATAGCAAGCAAGCCAGGTTAAGAAACTTACTTTCAAATCAAAAGAGCCAGTCCCGTGGCAGAGCACTGTTATTTCATATTATCAAAACTGATTGAATCATTTTATCCAATAGATATTCCTGCAGAAAAAGGACACTCACTATGTCATTAGCAGTCTGCAAAGTTACAGGCCCTTTCATTAACAGATAGAGAGATGATTATATGATAGATAGATAGATAGATAGATAGATAGATAGATAGATAGATAGATAGATAAATAGAATACTGTTTCTCACTTTAGCTGGTTAAGAAAGGTGCAAGTACTGCATATTTTTAAACAAGGTCTTTAATAGATTTTGCTGAGAGTGATTGTAATTGCTTCATATCATTATGTGTTCTATAGTTGCTTTCTAAGAGCAACGTCCTTTCCTTTGCTAAATAAAAATAAATTTGTTCCAGAGGTGGAAACTGAAGAATGAAGGATATGAGTAAGGGTAGGAGCAGGCAATCTTGATAGTGGAAATATTTTAGGGTAAGTGGAGCCTTTCAATATCTTCAAATCACACTCATAAGACTAAGTCCAGCATTATATTTCACAGAATGAATTACAAGGGAATTTCAAGATTATTTCATATGTCTATAAATGAAACCCAGACTGCAGCATACTTAACAAAGTGGTTTTCTTTGGCCTTCAATGAAATGGCATGTCAATATAATGCTTAAAAAAATCAAACACTAACAAAGAAACATTTTTCTCAAAGAAAAAATATATGTTTTATTCAGTCATGGAAAAGAATCACAGTCCATATGACTAATTCTATACTTGTGAGGCATTATGGAATTCATCACAAAATTGACAAGTCATATAAAGTCAATAAATATTTGGTAAATGTCTACTATGTATAGAATTTACATTGCATGTTACTAGACACATAAATATGAATCAGGTACCCTGAAAATATTTGTAAGCCAAGGAAGGAAGAATAAAATCTTTACTTATTTTTATTAAAAATAAAAAAGTGTGGTAATCCAATAGAAAGAAAATACTATTAGAACCCATGAGGGACCAATAAATTGTAGTTAATAAAATCATGGGCAGCTTTATGAAGAGGTATGTGGCTGCCAGGAACATGACCAAATCAGGACCATAACACTGTTCAAAACCCCCAGTGGCTTCTCAAATTATTCAAGGTAAAATTCAAATTCCTTCCTACAACCTGTGAGTTCCTACACTGACTTCTCTGAGCATATCTGCTACTCTTTGCTCATTTATTCCATCCAGATGCACTGGTGTCCTGCTGCTCCTAGAAAGTGACAGGCACACCGCTGCCTCAGGTCTTCACGTGTGCAGTTCCCTAGAACTGCATCAGCTTCCCCCAGACACACTCATCCCCATGGCTTGGTTTATCACATTTTTCTGGTCTTAGCTCAACTGTTCCTCTTTTCAGCCACACATTTCTTGGCCATCATTCTCGAAAGGAGAATTTCTGATCCTCTGGCCCTAGTGCTTCCTGCTACCCTTTTGTGCTAATTTCTTCTTACGATTTACCATATTTTAACCTACTATACATTTTGGCTTATTTTCTGTTTCCCCAATTAGAATGGAAGGTGTGTCAGGGCAGAAACATTTTAAAGTTTTGTTTCAATTGGATGAGTATCTGGTCTATAGCAGTATACTCAACTGAATTATTTAATAAACAGCTTTATTGTTTGCTTGTTTCATAGGAAGATTTTATTTCAGGAGCTCTAATTCTCTCACTGGCAATATAATGCTGTCTCTATAAAATTTCTCCTTGGAACACTACATAATGCTTTGAAACAATATAGTTTCTCCATTCTATTTTATCAAACTAAAATAGTACTTTCTTACATAAACAAATGATTGGATTTTACCCAATGTAATATAAAGGTGTTCAACTAATCATAATTTGTAAAACAATATCAACCATTTAATCAATGCATACTATGTGCACACTACAATACATTGGTCAATCAACATGTAGACCAATATTTTATAGAGTTTCTAATATATGCTAGCCATTGCACATATATAGTGAATAAAAAGTAAAAAAAAAAATTGATTGGCTTTTAAGTCCCTCCATAATCAGGTCCATCTATTTATTCATTCGCCAAATATTTATTGAGCAACTAGGTGTCAGGCATAGTGAAATGCACCATCCATTTTCTACAATATTTTCTTCTACTCTTCAAGGTCTGTAAGAGTAGCCTTCTCATTTCCTTTTAAGAATCTATGATGTACTACTTCCCACAGCTATTCATGGTGTTCTCCCCAGTAATATCTCTTTATTTGTTCCTGGGAGATGTCCCAGCTTCATACAGCCAGGTCTCCTTTCTTTATTTACCTTTATCCTGATTTCAATTTAGCTCTTACTACTTTATTTCATCTTGCTGTTCTTTCTCTGATCTTGACTTCACATCAGAATCACCTGGAAAGATTTCTTTTTTAAATAACTAAGCTAGAATTCCAGGAATTGATTCAAGAAGTGCTGTTTTAGACCCAAAGCTGAAGACAAATACCTTAATTTAAATAACAAATAATGGGCTTAAATTTAATATGGATGTTGGTATCATTTACTTTTAGACTATACTGTTACCAGGTATAACAGGAGGGGATTATTTAACAAAGTGGCAGTTTGCATCTAGAATATTTGTTGTCCACCAGTGTAGACAAAATTCTAGAAACAGTAGCTGAAACCATATTAAATATCCATTAAAGGTCTCATTCTTTATCTGAAACTACTTACTAATAAATTTTTTAATACCTGAGCACCAATGACCATCCTTTCACTCACCCAAAATCCCATTATTTTTTGGATGGTAGAATTCTTTTTAATTAAATGAAAGATTTTAGCTATAACTTATCACCTTTCCTTCAGTATGGCAGGTTTTTCATGCAAATTATAATTTTGGGGAACTTATAACATTTAAGTCTTAATTTTTATAGCTTTTATAAAGATTTCTGGTTGAATAGATTTCTTTTCTAAAAGTGTTTTAGAACAATTTAAATATACAACGATTACTTGTAAAGTAACCATCACTTTTTTAATAGGTGTTTTCTCTGAACAGTGGAAAATTTAAGTTCCCTGGAGTCCAGTTTTGTTCTCGTAAACCATCCTGGAAGGAACTGATTGAGGAGGAAAAGCAAAAGTCAGGGAGTTCAGCAGCATAAGGGATGACATTACTACTTCCTGAATGTGGTGGAGGCAATCCTGGCTTCTAATCAAAGTCCTGGGTTCTAACCAGACCTCTCTCATGATCTTATTGTGAAGACCCAAAGGAGAAATTAGTTTGCACCTACCACTTAAAAGTTACTCAAAATGGTTTATTCTTTCATTTCCTCTCCACCCTATCTCCACCCTACCTGCAATATTTCCCCTTATTCTACATTTATGAACCATAATTGTTCCCTAGGGAATGCTGACATATGAAATGCCTTTTGTATTTAGAATATGGTAAGCATTCAGAGAAATTATAAAATGATACAGCAGTAAAACAACACTTGATTGCAACCTTTACTGATTTACTCTCAGGAACATGAAATAAAATATATTTTCTCTTTTTCACCCATCTACTGCTACCTTGAGGTGGGTGTAACCAAAGTGTTCTAATATATAATGTTTGTGCCAAGTTTTCTTCTTGCTACAGGGGCAGATTGTGAATCCATGTAACTGCTCCTAAAGTTGATATTGACTCTCCCATCTCTGCATAATAAAAACTATAGAAAATTAGATCTAAACTGACATTTCCGGTTGGCTATATATCAAATGGTGTCTTCTATGTATTGATTCTTTCAGCAGCAGAAAAATCACAAAACATTTATCTTAGCTAGTCCAACACATGCTCAATTTATTCCTGATGTATAGGAATATGAGATCTGACATTAACACCTGAAATCTCACATATTACTAAAGAATGTATAAAAATCATATGGTGCCAAAGGGCGTACAAGGAAGCCTAGCTGTCCTGCTGAAATCGATGACCAGAAATGAAAGGATTATGTGCCCCCACTTCTTAAAAACAAATGGCTACTAGATCTGTACACCCCTTTAGCTTTTTCATTAGGTTTTAATTCTCAAGTCCAAAGTCCAGTAACTCTCACATACCTCCACTACTGTCTTGTCACGCTGCCTGACATTGCCGGCACCAGCATGATTTCTTGTGGGTCTTTAAAACAACCTGGTTATTTTAACTTGTGTTAAGCATTGCAGTTCTAGTTCACTATGGTCTATTAAGCATGGAATTTGAATGAATTCTTCTGTCTGATTAAAACTCTATTGCTAACTTTCACAGAGAGCATGGTTCTGCAGAAACAGAGTCTTTTTTTAAAAGATTTTATTCAATTTTCTGAAAGGAGAGGGGGGAGGGAGAGATTGAGAGAGAGAGAGAAGGGGGAAGAGCAGGAAGCATCAACTCCCATATGTGCCTTGACCAGGCAAGCCCAGAGTTTTGAACCGGTGACCTCAGTGTTCCAGGTCAACGCTTTATCCCACTGCTCCACCACAGGTCAGGCAGGAACAGAGTTTTAAAGTCATGTAATTATATTTAGGAGGGAGCAGAGGGAAATGAGAGTTGAGTTGTCAGCAATAGGCCCTTGCATGATAGGGAGAATGCAGTAGGAAACGCTGTGGGAGGCTGGAAAGGGGAAAAGCGATGCCAGAAAGTTAAGTAGAAAGCCGACTTTGCCTGATTTATCCTGTGTCCAGGCATGAATACTCTGCTCCCCCTACACATACTTTTTGAGCACCAACTATATGCTGGAAGCATCTACTACTTTTGCATGTTGTTGAAACTACATGAGACTGTAATTACCTGGTTATGTCTCCTATTTATTTCAATCACAAGAAACTCATAAGGCCAATGTTAACCTAAAAAGGCACTTAGTCACTCTGCCTTCATGCTGGGAAAACCACCACGTAGATAGCTACTCAAGAGCTTTGACAGTGTTGTGTGGTTTTTAAGCAATATTCTACGTGTGGTAAGTCAATAAGATGACCACTCATGATATGAAATTAATATCTCCAATAAGAGACCTCCCAATCTGTTATCTTCTACTGCTGCCCTCCTGACACCAACTTTTGAATATAATCCTACAAACATCTTAGGCTCACTGTCCGGGAGGGAACACTTGGGCCTCATAGACCACATCTAAGCCAATGTCAAATTCAAATGCTCTCTTCCTCAATGTGTTGTTTTCATTTATGCACTCAACACATATTTATGAAGTGCTTCTATCACTTCTCCAGGATACTGGGAGATAGCAGTGAATAAAACAGTCAAAAGTTCTGCTTTATATTCTAATGGGAGGGGGGTGTTGACAAACAAATAAGTATAATACAGTAATTGGCAGTAAAATAGGATAGGTTATGCAGGAGTTGGGGGCAAGGGGAATTAAATTAGGGGAGAGAGAAATGGTGTGGGGTTCTGAGTTTCTTGTGATTGAAAGAAATAGGAGACATAACCAGGTGATTACAGTCTCAAGGCGAATTCTGGCATAAGGCTGGAAGGGAGGAGTGCTGACGATGTAGCTCACAGTTCTGGAGCCTTTTCTTGACTCTTGCAAATGAAAACAGGGGAACAGTGCAGGGGCTGGGGAAGGGGTCTTCTTCTCGGGAGCCAGGGGTCTCGAGAGTTCCTGTCTGCCCTCTTTGTTCATCGACTGAATCTTTGCAGAATTCTCCAGTGGATTCTTATCCAGATCACTGTCATCTAGATGTATTAAAATAGAAAATTTCTTTTTTAAAATCCCTAATGAAATCACTAAAAATATACTTGCGACATTTTCACACAAAGTAAGAAAGCATACACAATAAAATTTTGATGGCTTGTGTCTTCTCAAGGAAATAAAATAATATTCACAACTAACTTTATTCTTTTATACTTTCATGTCCAAGTGGGAAAGGACAAAAGGAAAAATATATCAATTATTCCCTTTTCTGACAGACTGTGATTGAACTGTGTGTTCTTAACTCTAAGCTACCTATTAAAATTGAGGGAAAATACATGTAGTTTTCAATACATAAGCAACACTCCAGAATTGTACCCGCGTCCCAATGAACAGCGGCAGGAAAGGAGCTGGTGGGGCACATCAACAAAGCAAAAGGGTCCTCAGTCCTATGATCGCTGGCTGCCACACATTTCAGCTGGAGCCTTTCTCAAAATGAACACCTCTGTGAACTCTAGGGAGAGAGTATTTGGAGAGAGCTCAGCCTTGGACATTGACTAACTAATTTTCTTGCTATAAACAAGGACAAGCATGTATCTTGAGAGGAGTAATTAATATGGCTGAGCTCAGAAGACAAACAGAGAAGAATGTTCATAGATAGTTCTTCCTCCGTGTGCATACAGCAGGGTGCATAGTTCTAGTTTGGTCCCATATCTTTGTAAAGGTTGCAGATTGCACAGGGGGACTGAAGTGAAGTATTTGTTTTTCTATTCACCAAGCCATTCACTCCAGTGAGAGGCCACATCCCACATCCACCTGGGGAGACACTTTAGTCTAGACATTGTATAGGCTATTGGAAGACTCTGTGTGTGTGTGTGTGTGTGTGTGTGTGTGTGTGTGTGTGTGTGTGTGTGTGTCTTATAACACCTCCCACTTTCTACTAAACATGTAAAGTCTTCCTTTCTTTTGAATATTTTCACTTAGCCAGAAAGCATTTAAAAGTACATATGCATTAAAAATACTTTTCTTATTCGATCCACAGGCCACTGTTTCTGTCATTAATTTTTCATCATTCAGTCTCCAACACATACCCCCCTTTATACCCTACAATCTGCATTCAGTCACTGTGATGAAACCCCACCTTTAAGCGACACCACTCTTTTCTGAGTTACCAAATCCACCCACCTCTTCCATCATATCTTTCTGCAACATCACACCACTGACCAGCAACTTTTCCCTCAAATCTTTCTTCCCTAAACTGTTCATCCTATTTGTTTGCTTCCCCCCTCCCCTCAGAACTGCTTCTTCTCTGGCCTTATCTCTATCCCGTCTCCTTGCCTCTGGCCCCTGCATTTCTCTATTTAGCCTGCTTCTCCATTCTCTGTCCTCTTGGAAAATATATTTACTCTCTTCACTTCAATTATCATGTCTAAGTAGAGACTCCCAAAGAGCTTTCAGGAGTTCCGATTTCTCTAATGAGCTTCAATCTCAAACATTTAACCGCAGGCCAGACAAACTGGCAAAGCCGAGCTGGTACAGCTTGCAGCTGTGCCTTGCAAAGGCCCTTTCCTCCAGTTGGAATAAGAACCAGCCTCACTCTCTTTTCAGGACTCTCCAGAAAAAAGTAAAGGTTGTAAAGGAGGACGAGATAGAAAGAGGAACATGGCAGGGGTGGGGAGAGGAAAGGGAGACAGACACAACCTGGGTGGGCGACAGTTTCTGCTGGGTCCTCAGAGCATAGTTTCCTACTAGCAGCTCAAAGCTAACTTAGTAGCTTGGAACTGGTCATTCTCCATCTCAGCTTTAATTTCTCTCCCTTGGAAACTTGCTTATGTTTATATTAGTATATCTTTATATTCACCTGGGTTGCTTCACCCTTTTTATTAACTTATCCAATAATTTTTCATTTTATATCTTATTTTCATCCTCACTGCCTTATTGGTTCCAGTTCTTGTTGCATCTCACCTGGACTGCCCAACCTTTCCCCTCACCCCTAAAACTCCACTCCTGTATACCATTCTCAGAGATCTAAACTTACCCCAAACAGTCCCTGGTGATAGGAATATATTTGAATAAAAGACACATTCTGGAAAGTCTCAAGATGAATAAGTAAAACCACAATGGTTAAAAATTATACAATGGGCGCTGGTCAGTGGGTTCAGCAAGACCATCAGCCAGGTGTGTGGAAGTCCCACATTCAATTTCCAGCCAAGGCACACAGAAGAAGCAACCATCTGCTTCTTCACCCCTATCTCTCCCTTTTTTCTCTCTCTTTCTCTCCATCTCCCTCTCTCTCTCTCTCTCTCTCTCTCTCTTTCGTCCCCTCCTGCAGCCATGGCTCAAATGAGCAAGTTGGCCCTGGGCACTGAGGATGGCTCCATGGCTTCACCTCAGGCACTAAAAATAGATTGGTTGTTGAGCAATGAAATGGCGGCCCCAGATGGGCAGAGCATCAGCCTGAAACCGGTGCTGCCAGGTGGATCCCGGTCAGTATGCATGCGGAAGTCTGTCTCTCTGCCTTCCTGCCTTTCACTTAATTTTTAAAAAATGCTACAATGAAATTTATCAACTTGACTGGTAGGCAATTTCATAAAGAGAGGTCATGCTCTGTGTCCATATGCCAGCACTGAAAATAAAATTATTACAAATATTCTTTGCATGGAGCAGTATATTTCTCTTGATTGTAAACAAGGGTTATTCTTAATACTATACATAATTTATGTCAAGAAATATAGTTGTAAATTTTCATTTGTGACCTAGAAGAGAAAGATTAGGAAAGAATCCACCAGTGGGCTGAAGATTTTATTATATTGGTGGAGTGAAAAGTGTACCAACTACAGAAAATCTCAGTAAACCAAGAGGACAAGTTATTCTGTAGAGCTCATTAGGAAAAGCTTGACTAGAAAAGAAAGTACAAGGGAAGGTGTGTGTGTGTGTGTTTGTGTGTGTGTGTGTGTGTGTGTGTGTATGTGTCCATAGCTAAAAAGAAAGTTCTGTTTCCTCAAAATAATCAACTTTGAGTGAGAAGAGGCCAAACTCAGACCAATAGACAGTAATTCCAGAACTGAGAAAGTCAGTGTTGACTATACTCCCTAACTGATAACACTGGGCTCTGCAAATAACCTCTTCACCATTTAACTCTGTTCAGGTATGGCCACTAATGACTAAATAGTAAGGAGTGTCCTTAAAGAAAGAGGAGTATAAGGCTAGTCCTGCAAACTACAGGGCCTTCTTTCACATTCTCAAAGAGTGATGCCTGTCACCTCAACCCTACTTACAGAGAATAAAGTATGAATGGTTCCTCTAGAGATGGCTAAAGCTGACTCATTAACAGGAAGTTCCTTCAATAGTCCTCTTTCCCATTCCACAAACTTCACCTTTCAAAAGAACCAGGACATACCTCTAAAACAAGCAGATGTGAAAACAGAAGCTTCTTGTTTGAGAGTTGGGGCAGGAATCTGAAATTTTGTTTGTATTTTGCCATGAGAAGTTTCAATGATATCCATGATCTAATATTTTATGTCCTCTTCTTAACATTCCACTTTCTTAGTCTATTGGCTCATAGTTCAACTTCTTCTTGTTCTCTACCCAATCCCCCTATACTACACCATCACCTCTTTGAAGGAAATGACCGTCTTACTTATTTTTGTATTTGGCACGTGTGTAACAACATATAAGTAAATCAATAAGCAAATGTACCCCATAGCTATGGTTCTCAAAAAAAATGAGGTTAAAATATCAAACTACAGCCTGACCTGTGGTGGCACAGCGGATAGATTGTCGACCTGGAATGCTGAGGTAACTGATTTGAAACCCTGGGCTTGCCTGGTCAGGGCGCATATGGGAGTTGATGCTTCCTGCTCCTCCTTTCTCTCTCTCTCTCTCTCTCTCTCTCTTTCTCCTCTCTCCTCTCTAAAATGAATAAATAAATAAAGTGTTTAAAAAATATATCAAACTACAGTATTTAATTTGACATAAAAATTATATTTGTATAAAAATACTGCTATAAATAAACTTCTCTTGGTAAATTCCCAAATTATAAGTTTCAGAATTAATTTGGAAGAGACCTATATTTAACTTTATTTATTTTGCTCAACAGCTCATACCTAGCTGGTCTCTGTCTACAACTTAGTTCACTTCATCCCAATTTCATTCTTGCTTTTTAGGTTCAACCTTTAAACATCTTCTAATTTCTCTAACACCCCACAATCTTGCTGGTCTTTGTGACTGCACCTGTGATGCTTACTCTGTCCAGAAATTTACCCTTTTCACCTTATCATTCAAGTCTCAACTCAGAGGTGATATCCTCATTATTAGGCCATTTTTGACACCTTGGCTTGGTCATATTCCTGATGTTATTCTTGTAAAAATATTTATATTCTACATCTTCTATAGTTATTTAACTATACAACCACACACAGTACATTATATCATAGATATGTTTCACAAAAAATTGTCAAAAAAATGATATTTTCTAAGTGTAGAGCATTGTCATTTCAGGGTTACGTTCTTTTCACTTTTATTGATCTTCAAAGGGCGGCGATTCTTCATGCTTTATATTTCTCTGCTTCAGAAACCTCAATTCTTTATTTATTTATTTATTCATTTTAGAGAGGAGAGAGAGAGAGAGAGAGAGAGAGAGAGAGAGAAAGGAGGGAGGAGCAGGGAGCATCAACTCCTATATGTGCCTTGACCAGACAAGTGCAGGGTTTTGAACCGGCGACCTCAGCATTCTAGGTCAGAAACCTCAATTCTTTATATATAAACTACACTTATATGTATTAGAGGAACTCCTCTTTAAATAAATATTGAAATGATTCTTTTTATTTTAATTAATTATATTAATTTAACATTTTGTAATAATTCTTTGCTTAATGACCAACACATATCTGGGACATAATGTGCCCATTCACTGAGAATGTTCAACAAAAATTTCATTTTTGCAATGATGACATTCAAATTTAGTTTTCCCCTTTTAAAGTATTTTTTCACTGTTACATTGCCAATATTGGAATTGCCACTAACATATTTTTTCAGGAGTGATGATAAAATGATGTGTGAGAGAAAAATGTGATAAAGATATGATAGGGAAGTTTGATGAAGTGTTTTAACTAAGAAGAGGCTGAAATTAGAAGTTGATATGAGACATATCTAAGAAGACATGGCATTAAATATGCAGTGATTCACTGAAAACCTGTTTGAATAATAGATCATTACAAGTAAAGATAAGGGATCATGGTAAACTATTTTTACCATCAAAATTAAGTAAAAATTAAAACATCAGAAACTCTCTTGATTCAAACCAGAGTAATACATTCACCATCAGAAGCAGGAAAAGGTAAATGGGGACTCACATAGCTCCAACATGAACTCTGCATGCAAAAAAATGCAAGATAGACACTTAGAGCAATACTTGCATTTTATACCTAAATTTTATAAGAAGCACTTTAGTGCCTATATTAAGCAAGATTCATTCATTCACCTTTAAACACTGCCATGTCCTCAGAGAAACAAAAAAAAAAAGTCAGGACACATTTTAATAGCCACAACCATGAAGAGAAGGTAACTTCTTTCCATGATAAGTAATGAAAAAAATATAGGTAAATTTTATGTAGGGAAAGAATAAGCAACTTATCTCTACATATGTGTAAGGGCCGAAGTCATTTTTGTGAACCATCTAGAAAGAAGCTGGGTAAAGACAAGAAGCCATTAAAAGGAACCTTTTATCTTCCACAGATTTATGATCAGTGTAAGTGGAGATGTGCTGTTTGGCTTCCTAGCACTACTTCCTGCACCTCCTCAAGAGATTCTGCATCTGCCATCCAGGCACTGGGTTGGTCTGCACCTGTTTTATTTATAAGATCCAATAAGATTGTAGTCGAACGAATATAATGGCAGGGCTCCTAATTCCCTTGGCACACAACACTTGGATGTGTCTTTTTTACCAAAGACATAGATGATCAATTCAATGTCTGTTAGTTTCTCTCTTTCTGTATCCATGCCCTGGGGGCCACAGAATATGATTCTTTTAATGCTTATGTAATTTATTTTGAATTTGTAAGTTGGAAAAAAACCTAAGACAGAGTATCACCAGAGCCTATAACTTTGACGATAAGACAATTTAACTAGCTACAGATTGGAAAAGTTAGTTGGCTTGTATTTCGGTTGTTCCTTAACCAACCATTAAGACTGACTGTCACTAAATCAAATGATTTCCCCAATGCCTCACTCACCACATCACTTGTCTAAATCATGAGGTTTAGAAGGACTGAAATTAGTTGCCTGGTCGATGGTCAGTATTAATGTGCAGGGCCTGCAGCATGCACTGAGATGTTTACAGACCTCTAGATCAGGGGTCCCCAAACTTTTTACACTGTCCCTCAGACCGTTGGAGGGCCGAACTATAAAAAAAAAACTATGAACAAATCCCTATGCACACTGCACATATCTTATTTTAAAGTAAAAAAACAAAACGGGAACAAATACAATATTTAAAATAAAAAACAAGTAAATTTAAATCAACAAACTAACCAGTATTTCAATGGGAATTATGGGTGCGGATGCATCCTGTGCTCCTCTCACTGACCACCAATGAAAGAGGTGCCCCTTCCGGAAGTGCGGCGGGGATGGATAAATGGCCTCAGGGGGCCGCATGCAGCCTGCGTGGGCCGTAGTTTGGGGACCCCTGCTCTAGATTCAAATCCATGCTAATTGGTGTAAGCTTGGGGGAAAAACTGATTAAATTGTTTCCAAGGCCAGAGCAAAGGAAAAACTCAAATCATCCTCAGAAAGATGATGTCAATACCAACTAACTAAATATGAATGATGCAAGTAATGCTACTTTTTAGGACTCTTAAAAGCAACAAATTGCAATTAAACATTATTCCTATCTGGGCTGTTCCACACTGCTGGTCACAGCATGGCCTCAAAAGAACACAGATTCTGACTTACTATTTGAGCAAGCGTGAATTTACTACATCTCCAGGGGAACGTGTTAAATAGCAAATGTGACCCTGACTTCCTTACATATGCTTTCCAAATGACCCATTCTATGGGAAGTCTTCATATACAAGGTGTTAGACCTTCATACAGCCACTCATTTGCTTTCTGAGTCACAGAGGCATATACATAAAATTGTGGGCCACCAGCCTGCTGCCAAGGATATGGTCAAGACCTGGGTCTCAGCTCTGAATTCTCTTCTAGAGCAGTATAAAACCCTGCTAGAGTCATATTTTTATAAATAAGAGATATAAATACAAGAGTCATTGTTCAAACTAAGTACAAATCAGATTCAAAAGATCCAGAGGAAGTATAGCAAGTTAGTTACTTTGATTCAGACCCAACCACCCTATATAGTTATGGCAAAATATGTGCCTGTTATATTTTGCAATGCACCTATGGGGGTAGCTCTTATTATCTCCAGATAAAGGAAGGGGCTGAGAAAAGATCATCTTACCCAGGGAGTAAAGTGGACGGAACATAGCTAAGACACCAACCCCAGAGCTGTTGCTTTTGCTCCCAAACGTTTATTTTTTCATTAAGAGCTGTTGTTTCTCTCTTAAAGGCAAATTGTAAAAGAATACTGGCAGAATAACGGTGGCAGCATTAATGGAAACCTTAATTACTCTTCTCATTACCATTGCTCAAGCTTTTCTCCACCTTACCTCTGGAATGAGAGTGCTCCATTTCTTTTTATCAGCATCTGAAGCAATAATTGAGGCCCACAAAAAGAAAACAATCTGCATGAACAAGTCACCAACAAATTTTGTCACTCTGATTCCATTACTAAATCTCTCTTTAACACAAAATCCTAATTAGTAAAAGGAGATACACTCTCACATCTCTCCCTATTTCAGTGTCAGGGAAAGAGCCAAGAAAGGAATTTGGAACCCTTGTTCCTCTGTCTACATGTTTTATTGACAAAACCATATTATATCTTTAAGCCCAAATTAAAACTAGGACAGAAAGAAAAACAAAATCCTCAAAAAGGGCAGAAGGGCATGGAAAAAGAAACTCATCTCTCCTTCCTCAAGAAAAGGGAATGGCATTGATTCATTTGGAGGTAAGCCATTGAAAGACCAAGGACTGTGGCATTGACTGTTTAATGCTGCTCCTCACTCTGCCTTGTTTTCCTCTGGCAAATTTGCACAGAGACTCCACCATAAAACATGAATCGGGATGCAGGTTGGGTTTGCAGAACCATGAGAAACCCACACAACCCAAAACATTCAGTTACACTCTTTATTTCTGGTTCACAAAAAGAAACTGCCCGTATGTCTTGACTACCCTGTGGTTTGCTAAGCCTTCTGTTGGAAGCAATATGAACTTATTTCTAATTACCCTCTTGGACAAATATGGAAGTTCCTACTTCATTTTTCCAGTCTTAGAGGAACTGAGCACACACTGTGCCTATAGCAAATCATTCCAGCATGTTTTCATCAGCGAGTGTAACTAAGCAGAAATTATAACAATCTAAAATTTCAGAAACACATTACCAATACTGATAACTGGTAGGTGCTACCTGGTTTTGTAAGTACTCTCAACTTATTCATCTTTAAATGGAAAGTATAATATTTTTATAAAATAAAACCATGGAGAGAATCCAATAAGGCTATATATATATAGGTGTCCAGCATGAAATAAATGCCCTGCCACCTTTCTGACATCCCCAATTCTGTGGCAGTCTCAAGAGATTCTGCATTCTAGGAAGTAAACATTCAAAGTCTTCTCAGTTTAATAGATCCCATGACAAGAGAAGCCAGAGGGCAACCACAGCATTCCATTTGCACAATTTTCTGCTCTCAGTGCCTGTCATTCCTGTTCAAGAGACTCATCACTTTCCTCTTCTCATCCAATCTCTGCTATCAGATCTGCTCTCATACATTTCCTTGACCAATGTGTAAATCAGAATCAAGAAATTCAAAAGCAGAAACGAACCTAATAATACAGCTGAAGTTATCCCTCCCTTGGGCATTTGATTCCCAATGTTTTGAGTCCAAAGAATGACATTTTTATCAGCAGAATTTTGGTTTTAGCCATTTGAATGATAAGAAGGATGTGGTTTTATATTTGGAAGGAATGAGGGTAAGAGAAGAATGTGGAAATGAAAGACGTTGAAATCTCTGTTTACTCCTATCAATCTCTTTGTTACTATTCATTGATTCCACATTCTCTTTGTTACTATTCATTGATTCCACATTATAATAAATAAATTCTCTCAACTAAAACACATCAACCCCCTTAACAATCATGAATGTCAATAGATCTTGACCGATCCTCTCTTCACCCACTCCCCATTACCTACTTGAAACAGTTCTTGCTAGAGTCACCAGAGACCTCTATGCTACTACTCAAGGGATAACTTACTATTTTTATTTTCTCAGTATTTTTATAATTTTGAACACTGCCTTCTTCCTGGAAGTCTCTATTCTCTAAGTTTTCATGACAACAATCTCTAGCATTCTTACACCTCTCTGGAGGCCCTTATTTCATCCAGCCCTTAAACATTGTGTTTCTTCAAAGTCCTGTCCCCTAGGTCTTCACTTTTCTTTCTTGATCTTTTTTCCAATAAATATCGTTCACATGTGCTTCTTTGACCACTTATATACAAGTAAGTTTAACTTTATACCTAGAGCCCAGATCTCTGCTCTGATCTCCAGTTGCACACATCCAATAGCTCACTATCTGCTTCTGCCTGGATGTCTTAAAAATCACAACCTGAAAATGCCCATTTGATCTCACAACCTTTTCTGAATTAGTCAGAGTTCTCCAGAGACAACAGAACCAACACTATACATAGAAAGACACGTAGAAAGAGATTTATTATGAACAACTAGCTATCACATAATTATGGAATCTGAAAAGTCTCGTGGTCTGCTGTCTGTAAGCTGGAGGCCCAGGAAAATGAGTGGTGTAGTTCCAGTTCAACCAGTAGCCCTGAGAGCCAGGTATGCCAGTGCCTGCTACAAAAGAACATGGATGTCCCAGCTCAAGCAGAGAGAGTAAATTTTTCCTTCTTCTCTCTGTTCTATTTAGGCCTTCAATTATGCCCATTCCCATCAGTGAGGATAGCTATTTTTACCCACTCTACTACTTCAAATGCGACTCTCTTCCAGAAATATCCTCACAGACATACCCAGCAATGTCTACCAGCTATCTGGACATTCCTTAGCCCAATCAAATTAGTGATTAGTATTAACCATCATATTTCTCCCAAAATCCGGTGGCTTTAATGTCATAGCTGTTCCTACTGTCCATAGAAAGAGTATTCATAACACCTTGATCTCATTACCTATATTCTCCATACCCTAAGTGTAGCCAAATTCTATAGATTTTTTTCTCCCAACTATCTCTTGGATTTCTCCCATGTTACTTCTTTGACTGCCACCATTTTGGATTATAACAATCAGTTGCCTTCTATCTGGTCTCATTGTAGCCATTCTTGTCTCCCTCCAATCCATTTTCCATGATAAAACCAAGTGATGTGCTAAAAGGCAAATATAATCTTACTCCCGGCTTAAAACACTTCAGTAGCTTCCCAGTCACTCTTAGAATAAAGACTACAGTCTTTAATAAACCTACAAAGTTGAGAGTTCTCTGCTCCTGCCTATGGCCCTGGCTTCATGTGCATCTGCTCCAGCCACTCTCACCTCCTGTTGCAAAACAATATTATGCTCCATCCTACTGAGGAACCTTTGTGTATGCCTCTCTCTGCCTCACAAAACCTTATCATCTGCCCACCCCTTTCCTCTACTTTATTTCCTAGGGCTGCATTCAAATTACCACAAACTTGGTAGCTTAAGAAAAATAAAAGGAAACTTATTATCTCACATTTCAAGAGGTGAGAAGTCTCACATCAAGCTGTCACCAGACTAGTTCTGCACTGGGGGTGAGCTCTGCCAGGGCATAATACAAGACCTTCAAGTTCTTGACTCACTCAGGAAAGGTTTCAGGAAAGAGCTGGAGTGAGAACAAAAACAAGTTTATCTTCAGGTAAAGAAAACTAAAGAGGGTAGGACATGGGCTGATGGAGACAAAAAACAGAGGTCTAGTGTGAGACTTGTTGCAGCCACCCACTGGTCCCCTGGTTGCAAGTGTCATAAGGGCATCTTAGTGGACCCCGTGGTCAGTCTGTTCCTAGGATTTTATGTATTCCCAGTTCTTTAACTTGGTGATGCCAAATGCTTTCTCTGCCTTGGGGTATCATCTATTCTGGAGGAAGTATCATGGCATCTATGCCCCTTGGGGGCGGCTTTTACTTGTGGTGTCAGTTTGCATTATAATAATGGTATAATGAGCTTTGGGGTGGTCTCTGGTCAATTTTTCACATCAAGGTGTGGTGAACAATCTCATCTCAAGGTCTTTAACATCATCTTACATTACATTCATCTTAAATATAATTTGTCTTTCATATCTCAGTTTAAGAATCATTGCCATAGCCTGACCAGGCAGTGGGGCAGTGGATAGAGTATCGGACTGGGATGTGGAAGACCTAGGTTCGAGACCCTGATCTCGCCAGCTTGAGCGCGGGCCCATCTGGCTTGAGCAAGAGCTCATCAGCTTGGACCCAAGGTCGCTGGCCCCAGCAAGGGGTGGCTCCGTCTGCTGAAGGGCCGTGGGCAAGGCACATGTGAGAAAGCAATCAATGAACAACTAAGGTGTCGTAATGGCAACAAAAAACTAATGATTGATGCTTCTCACCTCTCTCCATTCCTGTCTGTCTGTCCCTATCTATCCCTCTGTCTGACTCTTTCTCTGTCCCAATACAAAAAAAAAAAAAAAAAAGAATCATTGCCACAGAGTAGACAATGCCTTCTTAAATAAGCTCTCAGAGTAACACGTACTTCTCTGTGGTCTCTTAGCCAAGTTCTTATGGCAGCAAACCCATACTTCCTCCTCCATAATCCAGTACACAGAACCATGCACACAGCAGACACACAGACTCTGAAACACATACGTTCAGTCAGCTAGGCTCAGTCCTCATAGAATTCTAAGAAGTTTGATTTGTACCTTTTTATCCTCAGCCCCTATACAACTCTAAATCTGAACTGATTTTTGTTGTTGTTGTTTTGTTTTTAAGTGAGAGGAAGGGGTAGTGAGACAGACTGCTGCATGCTCCCCAGTCGGGATCCACCCAGTAACCCCCATCTGGGGCTGATGCTCAAATCAATCAAGCTATCCTCAGCACCCACCCAGGTCCATGTTTGAACCAATTGAGCCACTGGCTGTGAGAAGTTAAGAGAAAGAGAAAGGGGGGAGGGAGGCAAAGAAAAGCAGATGGTCACTTCTCATGTGTGCCCTGACCCGATCGAACCCAGGATGTCCGCATTCCGGGCTGAGGTTCTATCCACTGAGAAAACCAGCCGGAGCTGAAATGATTGTTTTACCGGCAGTTTAGGGTATATGTGAGATGAATGTGGCTGATATCTACGGAGTGTGTGAGTGGGTATGTTATGTGTATGCCCATGCCTGGACTAATGCCTACATGGATTATTAAAAAGTGAGCCTGAATCCCAGGCAGCCTCAAAAGTGGTGTGTTGGTACAATAATATTATAATTGAATCTTTGTTTTTATTCAGTCAAGGGGTATCACTTTCTAATATTCACAAAGGCTGTTAGAGGCACCACCCAAATTCATTCACTTCTCTTTATTACTACTGCTACAACCTTGACCCAGATGCTATCAGTCCTTGCTTAAATTGCTGCACCATCTACCTGTCTCTTTGTTTTCATACTAGCTTCTTTACAATAACTTCTTCTATACACACCATTTTTAATAATCTCTTTTTTTTCCAATCAGGTTACTTAAAATTCATGTTATTCCCTTGTTTAGAACATTTTAATGGCTTTCCACCATATTTAAAGTATCCAAATGCTCTACTATTAGCCCTTGTATCGTCTGAGTCCTGTTATACTTTATACTACTACCCTCCTCCCCTTACACTAGCAGTAGAGCAGCTTCTATCCCTTAAACAGACAAGTTTGCTCTCATTTTAGGGCCATTCTAAGCACTATTGTCTTTGCAATAATGTTTCCCTAGGACCTTGTATAGATAGCTCTTTCTTATTTAGTATTTAGGTCAAAGCTAAAAAGATACCTCCTGTCTTATCTAAAATAAATCGCCCCAAATCACTGTCATTATCATCTCCTTTTATTTTCTCCATAGCAATTGTTTTTGTCAGTCCAGGCTGCTATAACAAATTATCAGAGACTTGGTGGCTTATAAACAACAGACATTTATTCCTCACAGTCCTGGAGGCTGGGAAGTCCATGATCATGGTGTCGGCAGATTTAGTAACTAGTGAGACCTACTTCCAATAGATTCTGTCTTCTCACTGTACCCACACAGGTGGGAGAAAGCAAGAAAGTATTTTGGGTTCTCTTTCATAAGGGTATTAATTCCATTCATAGGATTCCACTCTCATGACCTAAGCATTTTCCAAAAGCCCCACCATCCCATGTCATCACATTGGTTAGTGGATTTCAACATATGAATTTTGAGGGAACACATACTTAGTCTATTGCAGCAATTATCATTATCTGAGTTTATCTTGCCTTTTTATTAATTTCCTACATGTCTTCAAGAAACTATAAATATTGTGTGAATAAACAAATGTTTGGCACCACTAATTCTCTTGTCCACACATCTTTAGACTTAGATAAACAGTATACCAGCAGCTAGAAATGAGCCATAAACATGTTCATGTACCTCTTTTTTCAATGGGTTCTCGCTTCGCTTTTCCCTTCTGTTCCCGGTAGTGAATCGCTCTCCCTAGCACTCAGTTTAGTCGTGATTTCTTGTCTCCACTCCATTCTGAAGCAATGTTGTGGCTATTTTACTGTTATTAGTCTAAACATGTGCAAGGTCCCTCTTCCCCAGTGGCAAAGGCGTAAAAGAAATTCAACTTATCAGTTTGTATACTGAAAAAAAACCTTGTATAGTTTGCTTTGAGCCAAGTCACTTACCTCCAATTCCTTAATTCCCAACGTACCTACTGACTTAACCTCATGCCTCTTTCCAATGCAGAGAAAACTGGGTCTTATTCATTTTTCTATACCCAGATGTATCATAGATGAGTATATATTAAGTGTTCCACAATACATATTAAAAAAACTGAATATGTTAAAAAATTATTAAATTAAAAGAGAAACCAGAAAAAGAAAAACAAGTCCCTTCTAACAGAAGGAAAAAATAACTCTCTTAGATGAGATTTACTGAACCAAAAAATCTATACATACATATAACAAGTTAGACAGAAAAAGCCCTGCACAAGATCAAAATCATTTCCCAAAGGATGTAATGAATGTTTCCATATTTGTGTCAGTTCAAACTACACTAAGAAATCAAAAACATGTAATTATAGAGCTCTGTGAAAATAAAAATCTATGTCCCGAGGAAAGCTGCTGAGCTCTTGATTTGAATCCAAGATGGACTAACATTCACTACATGTTAATCTACTGAAACCTCACTTTCCACATCTGATAATACCTGTCTCCAAGGCCATCAGGAAGCTAATCAACTCATGGTGTCTGCAATGCATGTGAATACCTTTACTTGAAAGGTATTACCAAATTCCAAGAAATTCATCCTGACATTTATTTGAACTGGAAAATTCCATCAATTATTATAGGAAAAAAATTCCACATATGACTCATCAAGTTTTGACCCTTCATAAATTTTAAAATCAAAAGATCTTTTAAGCTTCAAAATGTATATCTAATTATAGATAAAAGTTATGGAAAATTCTGTAGAACTGTAAGGCCAAGAGCTCTGGTAATGGCCAACCTTAAACGAAGATAACATATATTCTCCCCAGCTGCAGTAAAAAGGGAACTCACCTGTTTATTCTCTGCAATGGTTTGCAGGCAGAAGGACCAGTGTTTACATCACAGCATAATTCTCACCAACCATTCCACAGAACCCAAGAAAAACATTTCAAGAAACATTCAGCCTGATACTCCAAAGCAGATGCTCTTGATTAAACTGCATTTATACTCTCTATTGATTTAAGTGATGGGAATCAATTTTATCTTTAAAAAAATATTTGGAAGGTTTTCTTAAGTCTTCTTAGATTTTATATTGAAAAAAATGGGTTGCCATTCTACCATCTCTGAATCTATTTTCTGAAAAAGAACAATGTTATAAATAATTTAAGTGTATGTACAGAGAATATAGCTTTGTTACATTCATGATGAAAAAGGTTTTCTGTTGTTAGCTTCCTTTCTGTTTGTGTTACATAAAAGAAAATACAAAAAATAAACGTTTTAAAAAACTTTTTGAAAGAATATTTTTTATGAAAGAGTATGCTTATATACTTTTTTCCTTTTTTTAGGTGAAAGGTGGGGATAGAGAGAGACAGACTCTCATATGCACCCTGACCTGGATCCACTCAGCAACCCCCTTTTGGGGCTGATGCTCAAATCAACCAAGCTATTCTCAGCACCTGGGGTCAACGCTCCAACCAACTGAGCCACTGGCTGTGAGAGGAGAAGAGGGAGGGAAGGGGGAGAGGGAAGGGGGAGAGGGAAAGAGAAAGAAGCAGATGGTCACTTCTCACATATGCCCTGACCGGGATCAAACCTGGGATATCTGTATGCTGGGCCAATGCTCTATCCACTAAGCAAACTGTCCAGGGCCAAAATTTTTATTAATTGATAAAAGGCTGTAGTGAGAAAAGCCAGAATGAAGTCCCAGAGTCAAAACACTTGGATTCTACCTCTTCCACACTCTAAATATGTAATTGTGGTCAAGTTACAAAATCTCTGAGGTTTCTCATCTATATAAAGGAGTTACTCATTTAATGAGTTTGTTATAAAGATTAAATAAGATAATGCATTTGAAAGTATTAGGAAAATATAATTTATAATATTTCAAAAAAACATTTGAGGTTTTTTATCAATACTGCTAAAATCTAGATTACATCATTAAATAATTATTATTACTGTCATTAGAAAATTTTTATTCAATATTTGTTTAAAGAATGGGACATTTTAACTATAATAATCCCCATTCTATATTACATTTTATGTTGTTCAGTACTTTAGTTCTATCTTATTTTTATTCCCAGATTTTATATTGTTATTTTACTCAGTCAGTATGGGTTTAACTTAACCTAAAGTTAACCACATGATTTGATCTAGATTCCATTTTGGGTTCCTGACCTTCCCTCAGCAATCTTTCTCTTCTGCTTCATCTGACTCTAGACCAGTGGTTCTCTCATTGGAATAGGATCAGATCACCTGGAAAGCTTGATACAACACACCACAAGGTTTCTGTGTCATAGGTTGGGACGGTGGCCCAAATATTTGCATTTCGCACATATTCCAACATACTGCTATTGCTTTGGTGACCAAACTTTGTAAATCACTAGAAGATTCTTGGGTGAAAGTTGGTCATTGCTGGACAGATAAAATATATTATGCTCACATTGTTAAAGATGGCGCTGCCCACATGGAAGCCCATCACCCAGGTGATATTAGTTGCCCTTATGCTTGGGATGGGCGTAATTATATTATTGGGTGTAGGGGACAGGCTGTAAGCAGGCCGGGTCATTATAGCCTAAGGCTTAGTTTTAAGAGTAAGCTTTTCCCCACACCCTTGACTGATTGGATGATGTGGGGTGGTGCACTCTCATAAGGAATCCTCCCATTATACTATAGATAAGTGACTTTGTATCAAAGACTTCCTTGTTTGTAGATTGGATTAAAGGTTTGGATTTCTACACTATAAAGTGGGGCAGAACGGGAGCTTTCTTGCTTTCAGTTCCTGAAATTAGCATTAGAGAGAAGAGCAGAGAAAGGAGAGCAGAGAAAGGCCACATGGAGGCCAGGAGAAGCAGCCAAGATGGTGGAGTGCTGAAAGAGAAGCCAGTTTGTGCAGTTTGTGCTGGAGAAGGAGATGGGAAACAGGTTGTTGGGCAAATAAAATATATTATGCTCACTTTGTTAAAGATGGTGCTGCCCATGTGCAGGTTTTAAGAGTAAGCTTTTTCCCACACCCTTGACTGATTGGATGGTGTGGGGTGGTGCACTCTCATGAGGAATCCTCCCAGTATGTCTCAGATAAGTGACTTTGTATCTGAGACTTACTTGTTTGTAGATTGGATTAAAGGTTTGGATTTCTACACTATAAAGTGGGGCAGGTGGGGAGCTTGCTCTCTCTTGGTTCCTGAGGTTAGCATTAGAGAGGAGAGCAGATTAAGGCCACGTGGAGGAGAGGAGAAGCAGCCAAGATGGCAGAGTGCTGAGGAAGAAGCCAGTTTGTGCAGAGATTGTGTAGAGAGAAGAAGATGGGAAACAGAGGTGAATAAGTCTGGTGAGCTAGAAACCTTTGATGCTAGGAAAGTCGGATAAATCAGTGGCTTTGTGAGCACTGAATGAGTGGGTTTTGGAGCCCAGTGTGTGTTTTTACTTGCCTGCCGGGTGCAAGCTAGAATTAAAGCTGATGGCTCACCAGTTTTTGGCTTCATTGTTTCATTACCGACTGTCCGAATCTAATGTGAACCTGCATGAGACAGGCGACTGTGATGGTGGCCGCAGCTACTGGCTTTACAGTCATCAATTCAGTTTTTTTGCTTATGTGAGAAATGACTTAATTTGTCCTTATTTTTGAATAATTTAGATGGGTGCAAGAATCAAGATATACAAGTCTGTTTTTTCTCTCTCTCAGCACTGGAAAATATTATTCCACATCTATTGGTACTGTTGAGAAGCCTAATATCAATTTGACTGTTGTTTCTCTGTGGATAAACTTTTCTCCCTTTTTTGGCTGATCTTAAAATCTTCCTTTTTTTTGTTAATTTGCAGTTTTTCTACTAAGGTTTCTTTCTCTTCCCCTACTCCCTTTCTTTCTCCCTCCTTCTCTCTCTTTCTTCATTCCTTTCATATGGTTTCCTTAATTAGTGGGTTCATGTCTTTTGTCAAGTCTAGAATATTCTCTGCCATTATTGTTTTAAACATTGCTTCACCTCATTTTTTATATCTTTATTCTCACTATGCGAAGAGATATTTTCTATCTCTTTGTCTCTCTAGTTCACATTTTTTCAAACCTATCTTATCAGAAATGCAATCTTTTGGATCCCAGCCTAGACCTACAGAACCCAAATGTGCATTTAAACAGGCTCCCTGAGTGATTGCTGTATGCATTGGAGGTTGAGAAGCACTGCTCTGCTCACTAATTCTTTCTTTCAGGTGTGTCTAATATGATGCTTAACTCATTTATTAATGCTATTATTTTAAGGATTATACTGTTTTATTTATAGACTTCTTTTGAGTTCTTTTTCAAACTTTCCCAATCATATTTATAGTCTCTTTTTCCTTTTACTTTCTTTTCATTTCCTTTTTATTTTTGTACATTTTTTAAAGTCCTGTAGTTTCTCTATAAATATTCCAGCATCTAAAGTCTCTGGGGGCCACCACGGCTCATTTCTTTGTGTTTTCAATGACTTTAAAGAGTGAATTTCTATTTGACTGATGTGACTCCATGGATCTGGAGGACACTAGGCTATAAATTGCTCTTCCAGTGTGACTTTGGGTTCCATCAAGTGCCCTCGGGCGTGACAATTGAAGTACAATTGAAATTACTTTTTTGGCCTGACCAGGTGGTGGCGCAGTGGATAGAGCGTCAGACTGAGATGCGGAAGACCCAGGTTCAAGATACCGAGCTCACCAGCTTGAGCGCAGGCCCATCTGGCTTGAGCAAAAGCTCGCCAGCTTGGACCCAAGGTCGCTGGCTCTAGCAAGGGGTTGCTCAGTCTGCTGAAGGCCTGCGGTCAAGGCACATGTGAGAAAGCAATCAATGAACAACTAAGGTGTCGCAAAGGCAACGAAAAACTAATGATTGATCCTTCTCACCTCTCTCCGTTCCTGTCTGTCTGTCCCTATCTATCCCTCTCTCTGACTCTCTCTCTGTCCCTGTTAAAATAAAAAAAATTACTTTTTTGTCTTGAGATCTTTTTATAACACCAAAGGGTGGGGGTGTTAATCTCCAAACTTGTGTGAGGTGTTCATGTCTGATTATAAGTACTTTGGGACAAATATATCTGCCATTTTCTTTTGCCAGGAGGCAAATTTCTTCTCACCATCCCTCCCTGAGGATGTGGCCTTACCTTTGTGCAACATCTCATTTCTAATTCCTGGCCTGACAAAGCTCCAAAACCTTATTCCCCGGCCTCACCAGCCAGCAATGAGAATAGCTTTAGTTTCCTCGTACAGATACATGTGGCCAGGCCATGTTTAACATTGCTTGTCATTCTGGCCTTTAGGTCATTCAGTTCTTGTCCTGGGATTTATCTTCATTTCTCCTGAGCTCAGCTTTCAGGCAACATAGAGAAGAAGAAGAAGTGAGAGAGAGAGAGAAGAAGAATAAAGGAAAATACAAGGTAAAGGAGAATAGGTGGGAGGAGAAAGGGAGAAGAGTGGGAAGAAGGTGGAGGAAGAAGGAGAGAAAGGAGGAGGAGACTATGTTCATTCAGCATTAGTTATCTTGTACTAGACAGAAACTTCTATTTTTACCATATTGCTAAAAACACCACCAGAACTCTCCATTCTATTGAATAGATTTCTATTAGACCACATGCTGCTTCATGTTTGGGCCTTTATTCATGTTCATTTGGAACAGTTTGCCCCATCTAACTTCCTTCAGTGCCCCTTTACCTGGTTTATGAATGCTTTCAGAATAAGTAAGAAAGTACCAAGAGAACAATGGTTTAATCGATAAATATATTTATTTAATCTATTATTAAATATATTACCTGCCAGGAAGTCTGGAGGTAAATGATCCAGGAGACTAGTGACACAAGGGCATGTGGCCTTCCCCTGGCCACTGCACAGCTGGATTAGCATGTCACAAAACCTCACACCATTGTCCCAGCCAGGAAGGACAAGCAGAAGCAGACACTTTCTCTCCTCTTCATTAGTTTCACTAGAAAATTTCCCTTTTTATTTTATCAGCAAGAACATTCTCCTTACATTTCCTCGGTTACAGGACAATGATGCTATAACCCAGAAGCATGTACTTTCTTACCTTTCCTGATGTCCAAGCATCACCGTTCACTACTTGAGCACTAAAAGTGAAATCTGCTTAGAAAGGTATTTTGTCGAGCAAGAAATAGTGTTTTTCTCACCTGGAAGCTCATTTAGATCTTCATTAAATTGTTACTATCCCAAAATATATCAAGTCTCTTATTACACAATTCTTCAGAGCACTAAATTAGGTTCCCTTGGAACTTGTTCATGGGATCTATTCTTTCCCTGTTGTAACACTTCCCACACTTGACATGTGTGTAAGGGTTGCCTTCCTATTTATGCTGTAAACTCTCTGAGGCAGTGTTGGGAATATTTTTGTCAATACTTAATTCACATAATACACCAAATATATATTTGTTGAAAAAAAGAACAACAATAAAAGCAAAACATAATAGGTCTCTACCCATAATTTTATTCCCAAACTCTTCTCTGAGAATCAAACTCAAATATACAATAGTCTACTAGACAACTCTCTTAAGTGATTTTAATATAGCCCTAAGATAAAACTATCATATACAATGAAGTACGATTTTTTGACAGGGTTAGCTTCTAAAGTAAGCACAGGAGCCACAATAAAATATAAACAAGCGTCCTAAGAATACATAAAACACAATGATATTCAGAAACACCATCTCTCAAAAAAGGCCAAAGCAGGACTGGGGCTAACTGAAAGTTTTCACATAGCATGTACCATAAATCATGATTGTTTTGTGAATGTTTGAAGTTGTAAGTTTTGATGTGGTCAGGTCAGCAAGGCAAACCAGAGAAAAATAATTGTCTTGTCCAAAAGCATGCATTCCAAATTCCTCATGCCTTCTAATCATGCTTGTCTAAAAAAAAAGCTGCATTGGAGCTAAAATGCCTATTTAAATCCTAATTATGCATTTACTAAACCCAACCATACAACATGAGTATTTCTGTTTTTTTATTTGGACTTTCTCCATTAAACAATTAGAAATGCCAACCACTACAGTGAAACTGCTTTCAGGCAAACAAATACCCAGAGACAGCCCATCAGTTTTGGAAACTTGTACTTAACTGTGAATGTTGCCTTCTATTACTGGAAACCACTTAAGGGTCCTCTAAAGTGGTCACTTAACAAGAGAGTATTTTCTCTTAGAGATAATTCTGTGATTCCTAACTATTCAAGGTTCTCTCAAAAGACTTTGACCAAACCCCTAGGTTTTTACTGGTTATGGTATAAAAGAGTAAGACATTTTTTACCTGATCCTGAAAGCAGGGACATCAGGAAGAGCACATTGTATATATTCAAAATAACTAATTTAACCTGATTTTATTTATAGTATGATTCATGGGATTTTTATTCAATCGATTTATGCACCAGCACTATCCCAGGCACTGAGCCTAGAGAGATGAAAATAACAAAGGATACAAGAGTATATTACTGTCTAGTGGGAAAAAAAGAAAATACTCTTGTAGATAATAGCAGACTTTCGGAGATATGCACATAGGAGCACGTTAGCAAAAAGAAGAGGCAACTACAGCACACCAGCAGCATAAAATAAGGAATTTTTCATTTTCTTCTCTGGTTCTACATTCATCTTAAGACATTTCTTCCATAAAATATCTGTCCTGAATCACAGCTAAGAGACAAATGAGGGCCATTTACAGGCCCTCCCTGTAAGGATGCTGTGGCAGTGCACTGCACAAAAGTGTGACATCTTGGGAGGCCAGTCCCACCAGGGACACATCCTCATATGGACAGGTAAGAGGGTTGAGTCCCATATGCATTCAGGTATCTCGAGTCACTTGTTTCCCATGCATCTGCTCGAGAAGCCTAATTCCTTTTTCCCAGGTAGACTCAAAAGCTAATACGGTTGGTTGCTTTACCTAAGGGGAAGCTCATTCCACCTCCTCAGCCCCTTCATACAGAGCTCCTTGCTACTGTTGGCTTTATAGACTACCTGGATGTGAGTAAGCAGCTCACATCATTGTCTGTGGGGCTTTGGAAAATCTCCAGTCCCCCTTTTCCGCTTCTCCCTGCCCGGAGTTATTCAGGTTATGTAAACATTTTGTTTTTAACTGTATAGACTAAGCAACTTCTTATCACTCTCAAATAGGAACTAGCAACAGCCATCATCCCATTTCACTTTAACACAAAGCGAAACAAAACAAACAAGAAAACACACCTTTCCTTTTCGCTGCACAGTACATGGTCCTTGACAGAGTGATGACAAGACAAAGAATTCCAGCATCTAATCAGCACCACCTTTTGATCTGCAGCTGCAGCTGCTATTTCCAGAGTCTGGCACTGTACTGAGGAATGCCTGGTCAGCCCAGAACTTTCACTCTGGGGAAGCCGTGTCCTTCCTGGTGGCAGCCTGACAGCCAGGCCAGCAGCTCCTGCATCCTCCCGGCTGCCACGCGCCCCCCCAGCTCTCCTGCCCTTCCTGCTGCCGGCTGTTCTAACGCAGTTCACTAAAAAACAAGGAGCAGCAGCAACTCTTTCACTCTCTCTTGCTTTTGCCCCTCTAAGACTGGGTTACACTGGCACAGGTAAATTGTTTTACAAGCACCCTTCTGGAATATACAATTTTTGTCTTCCGAGTGACCTCTCTTGACTCAGTAAAAGTCTTAAGATAGCAACAAGGGAAACACACAGTGTGTGATTTTTATTAATCCCCCTAAATCACATAACAAAAGGTCAGGAACAGATGACCTTTGTCACCTGAAGCAAGGATCATGTTCCTGGCTCGAATGACGATTTCACGTCGCTGCTGGCTGGATCCTCAATGATTAGAAATCCCAAATCATGTAAGTTGCACTGCTTTGGGAAATGGGAGAAAGTACAAAAGTATTATCCCTGACCTGGATTTGGGAGACCTTAAACCACCCTGCTTCTCTGATTTCAGGATGGCTCCGGCCGCAGGATGCCTCCCACAAGAGCAGAACTCTTTGAAAAACTATCCCTTTAAAGTACGATTGATTTTGCCATAAATAAATCCCAAAGGGAACGTTGTGCTCTTGGCCAGGACCGCCAGCCCCACGATGCCCGTGTTCCTTCGCACAGCAATATTAGATATACCCGGCACTGGCTGGAAAATGTAATTTGCTCAGGGAAGCATGCCCATTCCTTATCCCGGATTTCTCCCTGAGCCTTTTACAAATCCACCAGCCGTTTGGCACTCAATGTCCATCGTGGCCTATCTTAACGCTGATAACAAATATTTATCAGAGTAGTGACTATATTATAAAGAAAATATTCCGGCCAATCAGCCATGTTGATTCAATTATAAAAATGATAACTCCCCCCAGCCCCACCAGGTAAAGCCTAACTGAGTAATTATAAGGCTTCCAAGACTCACTGAGACTTCTCTAGATAACAGTGATGCATTACTCTTCTTCTGTGAACCGTTTTTCTTAGTACTGTATTTCTTCTATCAGGGAAGGTTAATCTACATCAGTAAGGTTTCCATGGAAAGGACATTTGTGCTCATCAGTGTTATCATTTTGCTGTTTGATTTCTATCAAGAGCTTTAAAATGGACAGCCTCTGGACTTTCTATAAAAACCAAAATTCACTAACGTGAAATACCTATGAGTGGGCTGGGGTCAGGAAGAGCAGCGAGTTTCCATTTTTGCCTGTCTGCCCCTGTTCTTTCAATTACCGCTCCTACCTCAGGTTCTGGTTCTTTCAGGTTGTGTCCCATAGGCGAAGGGAATAGCTATTCTTATCACCATAGGAGTAGAGTGCAATTTGGTTCCTTTATACAGGTAACAAGTACAAACGATTATAATTTCTCCAGATTCAGATTTAACCTTTGCTCTGTAATTCAGTGCATGATGAACAGAGTTCTTTATTGTTTAACCAGAGAAAGAAGAGTCTCTACAAAGCCCTAGAAAAATAATGTGAATAATAAATAATGGCCTATGAGGAGCACTTGGTAAAGAGAGAGATGAAAAGATACAAACTGTGATATCAATGACCCCCATATAATTCTCAAAACTTCAGTACATCCAAGTAGACAATTTTTGTTCCAATGTCTGATAAATATTGTTAGCAACAAGTCTGGACACGATTTGAGCAGCAAATGAAAGGGATTGTTTTTGAGTGATGTGGAAAAGGTCATCTCTAAATTTCTAGATATAAGCTCTCCTACCAGCTCTCCTCAAAGCTATGTGGCACTTTTCGGCAAACCCCTCAACTTCTATAATAATTTCTTTAACTATTAAAAAAAAATTATTTTCTAGGGCTGCTAGAACAATGTACCACAGACTAGTTGGCTTAGCACATATGTATTGTCTCACAGTCTGGGAGCTAGACATCTGAAGTCAAGATGTCAGTAGGCTGGAACCTTTGAGGGCTGGGAGGAAGGACTCTGGTCCAGGCCTCTCTCTTTGACTGTCCTCTCCCTGTGTCTTCTCACAATCGTTTCTCTATGCATGTCTGTCTCTGTGTCCAAATTTCCTCTTTTTATAAGGACATCAGTCATACTGTATTAAGGCCCATCCTAATGACCTCATTTAAACTAATTACAGTTGAGATGACCCTATTTTGAAATAAAGTCACATTCTGAGGCACCGGGGGTTACGACTTCAACATATAAAATTTGGGGGGATATAATTCTACTCACAACAAAAACATCTCTAAGTTCCCACCTAGGTCCAAAATTATATGGGTTTTCTCTTAATAATTCAGGGGTGAAAACCTCACAATTGTTTTTTTAGAAGCTAAAAATGAGAGATGAGTGCAACAAAATTTTATCAATGAACTGCCAGTAATCTGAAATGATCCAGGTGACGCCTTTACTCAGCGCTGTGTTCTTTAGAGATATGCTATAAACATAAACGGACCAGTAGCTTCATTCTCCAGGCTGGTGGCTGCCCCTTTGCATGATGCAGGAACAGTTGTCGAATGTCCTGCAGCTCTGGTCTCCCTCTGCCACCCTGTGCCTGAGCTCAGAACCCACCCCCGCTGCTCTGAGAAGACCAGAGACTTTTTGTTTTATTTTATTTTTTTACCAGCCTTGAATTTTGTTTTGTGTCATTTTTTTCTTTCTTTCTTTCTTTTAACTCCATAAACTCTAGAGCAGGCTTGTAAAGAGCACAGTAGGTGGTTGAACACTATCTGGTGGTGATGTTAAGCTTTGCATTGTGCAACAAATGTCTTTACTTAGGGACTGAGTGCAGAGGAAGTTTGTATAAGTTTTATGCTTTACGCTGGGTGTGTGAAGCGTTATATATCTAGTATATACATATACATTCTCAGTGTTCTCGGTTGTTGATTTGGTCAGACGGGGAGGATGGGAGGTGCTTTCTTAGGTGGGCAGAGGCACTGGTGAGGAGGAACTGCTAAAATTAACTTATAATTGACCTTTGGGTCATTTTCTTTCATACCAAAAATGTATCTGTACTAAAGTAGAAGCGTATTATTTTAAAATATGGTATTATTAAACTGATTTCCCTTTAATTGCAATTTGGTAATATGCCCAAGTCCCTCAAAGTAAAGTTTCTTTATATAAGCTGGGCCAAAGACTCAAAATCATCAACATATCTTCATTGTGTTCAGAGTCTATTGTGAAGAACATCTAAGTAGGGAACAGATGTACCTAACCTGTATTTTGAATGTTCACTTTTTTTTTAATGTTGGGAAATAGCTTTTACTCCATCTGATAGAAAAGTTACAGTGACCCAGCAAAACCTGGGTATTCATTTTATTCTTGAATGAAAAATGAAGTGCCAAGACCTTTTATTATAGCCATGGCACTCCACTCATTCTTAACACGAACTGTCTGGTTTCTGTATAATCATAAGGCCCCCGTGTCGTTCTCCACACACACCTAATAGATGCATTCTGCTCTCTCCTAAAGAAAATACCTGTTTTAGTGGCTCCTGCTCTGAACATAGCTATTACTGAGTCATGGCTTAAAAGTATCTGAGAAAGAAACAATTTGAATTCAAGAAAAATTAGGGAGTACCCTTTAAATCTATAATTATTATGACTCTGAAGTTAAGCCCAACGGATTCATGAGAAAATCCCGCAGGGATGAAGAAAACTAAAGTATAGGACAGGAGATGATTTGCTATGTTCCCTCCTGAGACAGAATTTATAACTACGTGAATACTGAATGTAGGATCATCTTAAAGAGGATATGGATTCACAGTGCTAAGGCCTATTATTGCTGAAGATGGGTAGGCTAAAAATGAAGAGACAATAAGTGATATTTCAATATATAATACAGTTATTTATGAAATTATCTCTGAATGTCGGTAAATCTATTATTTATTTAGCCCACTTGAGGTTCCAGAAAGATAATCTCATAGATATGCTTTAAACACTGAAATAAAGTAATTATGGTTTAAAAATGTTTACCTGTTACTTCTGTTTATTAAGCAATAATATTGTTTTATAATTTAATAACTATATCATGAAAGCATGGTTTTATAATTTAATAACTATATCATGGAAGCATTGAATTTTAAACTTAAAAAGGCATGCATGGTCATCCAATTTTATTCTGTTATTTTATGGATTTGTTCATTTACATTTTAAAATTTAAGTATAATATACATTCGTAAAAGTGTTTAGAAAAATAAATTGTGAACTTTTTGAACATTTAGAATATTCAATCTTAAAATAAGGACACATTATTTTTAAAATAATGAATTCTAGACAGTTTTCTCTTCAAGACAAGTAACTTATTATTTAAATAAACCTCTTTTAAAAATTAAGAAGTAGAAGTTAGGAGAAAAATTACCTTGGAGCAAAAGAAAAGGGTAGTGACGCTGGTAAATAGCAATACTAGAGATTAACTTTATGTGTTCTTGAATCTCATATGAATGGATTGGCAAGGTAGATCTTTTTTTTTTTTTTTTTCATGATTATTTTACCCAACACTGTATCTATATCAGTTTTTTTCAACCACTGGTCTGCAGATCAGTCTGCCTGAAATATTGTGCCGGTCTGCAAAAGAGTTAACCACCCTGATGTTGTATGAAAATTATAGACCCAATAATCTTAGTTGGATTCAATCATGCTCAGGGTGATTTCTGCCTTACTGGTCTCCGAAATAATTCTATTTTCACCCAAGTGTAAAAAGGTTGAAAACCATTGATCTCTGTGATTTATTTATTGTGTGGCATTTTGCAATTATTTATTTATCATAATTGCTATATACTGTAGTATATATACAGTGTGTCCGTAAAGTCATGGTGCACTTTTGACCCGTCACAGATCAAAAGTGCACCATGACTTTACGGACACACTGTATTATTGAAATATTTTCTTTATCTACTTATTTTCCTGTTCTATAGTGTATGGATATTGAGTAGTTTCCCATTTGTAACTATTGAAAAGAATTTCAAAAATAAAAATATAAATTATAATGTATATATTTTTGCACATATGTATATATTTCTGTTGTGTATATGCCTGGGTTTGGAATTGCTGATTTGTAGGAAATTAATACATTCAGTTTTGGTGTAAAACTACCATTTTTCCCCCACACATTAAAACTAGCATTATTTCCATACAAATAATATGTGGTAGCTCTACTTGTACCACATCTTCATCCAATACTTAATGAACACAGCTAAAGTCATGTTTAAGGGCAAATTTATAGTCTCATGCACTAATTAGGAAAAAAAAGATAGCTTTATTAATAATCTGAGTATTTTATTTAAGGGTTCTAGTAAATATCATATTAATATTAGAAAATATATTTATTATAATAAACAATTAAAGACTAGTTTCTAAACCCTGATTGGTTGGCTCAGTGGTAGAGAATCAACCCAGTGTGTGGAAGTCCTAGTTTCGATTCCCCACCAGGGCACACAGGAGAAGCACCCATTGGCTTCTCCACCCTTCCCCCTCTCCTTTCTCTCTCTCTTTTCCCCTCCCACAGCCAAGGATCTATTGGAGCAAAGTTGGCCCAGGCATGGAGAAGGGCTCCATGGCCTGCCCTCAGGAGCTAGAATGGCTCTGGTTGCAACGGAGCAATGCCCCAAATGGGCAGATCATTGCTCCCGGGTGGGCATGCTGAGTGGATCCCTGTGGGTTCATGCCAAAGTCTGTCTCTCTGCCTCCCAGCTTCTCACTCCAGAAAAATAAAAAAGAAAAAAAAATTAGTTTCTAAAATAGAGTTTTTACCTGCATTATTTGTACAGAAGACTATATCTCATAGTTTCATGGCTTTTAAATTATTTTTGCATGAGAATCCTCTACCTTTACTATGCAGTTTTTTGGCTATTTAAGTTAATATCTTCAAAATATAAGATTTTTCTCCTATATTTCACTATACCTTACTTTGAGTTCTATGAAAACACTGAGAAAATACTAGCTCATATGTTACTATATCCAAATTCTTTCACAAATTGTGGAATGAGCACCCTGAGAATCAGCAGTGGTATTTAAAAACTCGGTATATGTTACTTTTTTACTTTGTTGTTTTGTTTTTGTTTTTTATTTTTGGTGTTTGAAGATAGTTTATGAGTAAATTTACTACATTTGCTTTACTCATGTTAGCATCAGAGAGATGATTAATTAAGAATGTGATAAATATTGTAAATGTAACTTTCAATCATATAAATTTAGAGACCAAAAATGTTGTACTGTTCTCTGGACCCTTGACACTACTGCACCTGTAGTCAAAATGGTCTCTTACCACAATCATAACATCTTGTATATATATAAAATATATATAATTCCTGAATTCTGTGATCTTCAGTAGGAAATGTTAGAATGCCCAAAGGAGTATTCTAATTTGGAGGCAGAAAAACCCTAAAAAATTTAAATACAATCTGAAGTCCTGTTACTTATTTATCAAGAGTAGTATTTCATAATATATATGTACCACATCTTCTTTATCCAATCTTCCATTAAAGGGCTTTTTGGTTGCTTCCATGTTTTGGCCACTGTGAACAATCCTGCAATGAACATGAGGCTGCGTGTGTCTTTACGTACCAATGATTTTGAGTTTGCGGGGTATATACCCAGTAGAGGGATTGCTGGGTCATATGGTAGTTCTATTCTTAATTTTTTGAGGAACCACTATACTTTATTCCATAATGGCTGTACTACTTTACATTCACACCAACAGTGAATGAGGGGTCCTTTTTCTCCACTGCCTCTCCAACACTTGTTATTACCTGTCTTGTTGATAATAGCGAATCTAACAGGTGCGAGGTGGTATTTCATTGTAGTTTTGATTTGCATTTCTCTAATAGTTAGTAAAGATGAGCATCTTTTCATATATCTGTTGGCCATTTGTATTTCTTCCTGAGAGAAGTGTCTGTTCATGTCCTCTTCCATTCTATTATTGGATTGTTTGCTTGTTTGTTGTTGAGTATTATGAGTTCTTTGTATATTTTGGATGTTAGGCCCTTATCTGTGCTGTTGTTTGAAAATATCATCTCCCATTTAGTTGGCTGTCTGTTTTGCTATCAGTTTCTTTTGCTATGCAAAAGCTTCTTAGTCTGATGTGGTCCCATTTATTTATCTTTACCTTCACTTCCCTTTCCTTTGGAATCAAATTCATAAAGTGCTCTTTATGGCCAAGGTCCATGAGTTTAGTACCTATATTTTCTTCTATGTAATTTATTGTTTCAGGTCTTATATTTATATCTTTGAACCATTTTGAATTAATTTTAGTACAAGGTGAGAAACTGTAGTCGAGTTTCATTCTTTTGCATGTGACTTTGAGTAGAATAGGAACCAAGTCTTCTTTGAATGTTAGATAGAATTCACTAGTATAGCCATCTGGCCCTGGACTTTTATTTTTTGGAAGGTTTTTGATAGTTGTTTCTATTTTGTCCCTACTTATGGGTCTGTTTAGGCTATCCACTTGTTCATGACTCAGTTTAAGAATGTTGTATTGTTCTAGAAGTTTATCCATTTCTTCTAGATTATTAAATTTGGTGGCATATAGTTTTTCATAGTATTCTACAATAATTCTTTGTATATCTATGATATCTGTGGTGATTTCTCCTCTTTCATTCTGAATTTTATTTATGAGTCCTTTCTCTTTTTTCTTTGGTGAGTCTTGCCAAGGGTTTGCCAATTTTGTTGATCTTTTCAATGAACCTTGTTTTATTGATTTTTTCTTTAGTTTTTCTGTTCTCTATTTTATTTATTTCTGCTCTGATTTTTTTTTATATATATTTTATTATTATTAATTCTAATGGGGTGACATCAATAAATCAGGGTACATATGTACAATGAAAACATCTCCAGGTTATCTTATCATTCAATTGTGTTGCATACCCATCACCAAAAGTCAAATTGTCCTCTGTCACCTTCAATCTGGTTTTCCCTGCGTCCCTCCCCTCCTCCCTATCCCATTCTTCCCTCCCTCCCCCCATCCCATAACCACCACTCTCTTGTCCATGTCTCATACCCTCACTTTCATGTCCCACCTATGTATGTAATCGTGCTGTTCTCAGTTTTTCTTTTTTTCTGATTTACTTATTTCACTCCGTATAATGTTATCAAGGTACATCCATTTTGTTATAAATGATCCGATGTCATCGTTTCTTATGGCTGAGTAGTATTCCATAGTATATATGTACCATAGCTTTTTAATCCACTCGTCTTCTGACGGACACTTGGGCTGGTTCCAGATCTTCGCTATTGTGAACAATGCTGCCACGAACATGGGGGCGCATTTCTTCTTTTCGAACAGTGCTATGGTATTCTTAGGGTATATTCCTAAAAGTGGGATAGCTGGGTCAAAAGGCAGTTCGATTTTTAATTTTCTGAAGAATCTCCAAACTGTTTTCCACAGTGGCTGCACCAGTCTGCATTCCCACCAGCAGTGCAGAAGGGTTCCCTTTTCTCCACATCCTCGCCAGCACTTATTCTGTGTTGTTTTGCTGATAAGTGCCATTCTGACTGGTGTGAGGTGATATCTCATTGTGGTTTTAATTTGCATTTCTCTAATGATTAGTGATGTTGAGCATTTTTTCATATGCCTATTGGCCATCTGTATGTCTTCTTTGGAGAAATTTCTATTCATTTCTTTTGCCCATTTTTTGATTGGGTTGTTTGTCTTCCTGGTGTTGCTTTTTATAAGTTCTTTATAAATTTTAGTTATTAACCCCTTATCAGATGTGCTGTCAAATATGTTCTCCCATTGTGTGGTTTGTCTTTTTATTCTGTTCCTATTGTCTTTAGCTGTGCAAAAACTTTTTAGTTTGATATAGTCCCATTTGTTTATCTTGCCTTTTATTTCAGTTGCCCATGAAGATAAATCGGCAAATATACCGCTGCTACAGATGTCGGAGAGCTTGCTGCCTATGTTTTCTTCTAAGATGTTTATGGTTTCACGGCTTACATTTAAGTCTTTTATCCATTTTGAGTTTGTTTTTGTGAATGGTGTAAGTTGATGGTCTAGTTTCATTTTTTTGCAGGTAGATGTCCAATTTTCCCAACACCATTTGTTAAAGAGGCTGTCTTTACTCCATTGTATGTTCTTTCCTCCTTTGTCAAATATCAGTTGTCCATAAAGCTGTGGGTTTATTTCTGGGTTCTCTGTTCTGTTCCATTGATCTATGTGCCTGTTCTTATGCCAGTACCAGGCTGTCTTGAGTATAATGGCCTTGTAGTAAACCTTGATATCAGGAAGAGTGATACCTCCTGCTTTATTTTTTCTTTTTAAGATTGCTGAGGCTATTCGTGTTCTTTTTTGGTTCCATATAAATTTTTGGAATATGTGTTCTATATCTTTGAAGTATGTCATTGGTATTTTAATTGGTATTGCATTGAATTTATAAATTGCTTTGGGTAATATAGACATTTTAATGATGTTTATTCTTCCTAGCCATGAGCACGGTATGTGCTTCCACTTGTTTGTATCTTCCTTGATTTCTTTTATCAATGTTCTATAATTTTCCGAGTACAAGTCCTTAACCTCCTTGGTTAAATTTACTCCTAGGTACTTTATTTTTTTGGCTGCAATAGTGAAGGGGATTGTTTCCTTAATTTCTTTTGCTGATATTTCATTGTTGGTGTATAGAAATGCCTCTGATTTCTGAGTATTAATTTTATATCCTGCCACCTTGCTGAATTCATTTATCAGGTCCAGTAGTTTTTTGACTGAGACTTTAGGGTTTTCAATATACACTATCATATCATCTGCAAATAATGACAGTTTTACTTCTTCTTTTCCAATTTGTATGCCTTTTATTTCTTCTTCTTGTCTGATTGTTGTAGCTAGGACTTCCAGAACTATGTTGAATAAGAGTGGTGAAAGTGGGCAACCCTGTCTGGTTCCTGATCTTAAGGGGATTGCTTTTAATCTTTGTCCATTTAGTATGATGTTTGCTGTCGGTTTATCATAGATGGCCTTTATCATGTTAAGGAATGATCCCTGTATTTCCACTTTACTGAGAGTTTTGAGCATGAATGGGTGCTGGATTTTATCAAATGCCTTTTCTGCATCTATTGAAATTATCATGTGATTTTTGTCCTTCCTTTTGTTTATGTGGTGAATCACATTGATTGATTTGCGAATATTGAACCAGACTTGCCTCTCCAGAATAAATCCCACTTGATCGTGGTGTATGATTTTTTTCATATATTGCTGGATCCGGTTGGCTAATATTTTGTTGAGAATTTTAGCGTCTAAATTCATCAGGGATATAGGCCTATAATTTTCTTTCTTTGTGTTGTCTTTGCCCGGTTTTGGGATCAGAATTATGCTCGCCTCATAAAAGGAGTTTGGAATTCTTCCTTCCTCTTGAATTTTTTGAAATAGCTTCAGGAGAATAGGAGTTAGTTCTTCTTTGAATTTTTGATAGAATTCACTTGTGAAGCCATCAGGCCCAGGACTTTTCTTTTTTGGGAGTTTTTTGATAACTGTTTCGATCTCATTTGCTGTAATTGGTCTGTTCAGGTGTTCTGATTCTTCCAGATTGATTTTTGGAAGGTTATATGATTCAAGAAATTTGTCCATTTCACCAAGATTGTCTAATTTTTTGGCATATAGTTCTTCATAGTATTTTCTTACAATGCTTTGTATTTCTGTTGTGTCAGTTGTTATTTCTCCACTGTCCTTTCTAATTTTATTTATTTGAGTCCTCTCTCTTTTTTTCTTGGTGAGTCTAGTTAAAGGTTCATCAATCTTGTTTACCTTTTCAAAGAACCAGCTTCTTGTTTCATTGATCCTCTGTATTGTTTCCTTAGCCTCTATGTCATTTATTTCTGCTCTGACCTTTATTATTTCCTTTCTTCTACTTGTCTTGGGTTTTATTTGTTGTTGTTTTTCTAGTTCTTTTAGATGCAGGGTCAAGTTGCTTATTTGAGCTTTTTCTAGCTTCTTATGATATGCCTGTAGTGCAATAAACTTCCCTCTCAGAACTGCTTTTGCTGTGTCCCATAAATTTTGAGTTGATGTATGCTCATTATCATTTGTTTCTAGAAACTTTTTTATTTCTTCTTTGATCTCATTGTTAATCCATTCATTATTTAATAACAAGCTATTTAGTTTCCAAGTGTTTGAGTATTTTTCAGTTTTTCTTTTGTGGTTAATTTCTAGTTTCATGGCATTGTGATCAGAGAAAGTGCTTGATATGATTTCCATCTTCTTAAATTTATTGAGACCATTTTTGTGTCCTAACATGTGGTCTATCCTAGAAAACGTACCATGGGCGCTTGAGAAGAATGTATATTCTACTGCTTTAGGGTGAAAAGTTCTGAAGATATCTATTAAATCAAGTTGATCTAGTGTCTCCTTTAAGTCTGCTGTTTCTTTATTAATTTTCTTTCTTGAGGATCTATCCAGTGTTGTTAGAGGGGTATTGAAATCCCCTACTATGATAGTATTGCTGTTAATCTCACCCTTTATATCCATCAAAGTCTGCTTTATGTATGTCGGGGCTCCTATATTTGGTGCATAGATATTTACAATAGTTATATCTTCCTGTTGAATTGTTCCCTTTATCATTATGTAGTGTCCTCTTTTATCTCTTACTACAGCCTTTGTTTTAAAGTCCATTTTGTCTGATATAAGTATTGCTACCCCTGCTTTTTTTTCATTTCCATTTGCATGAAATATTTTTTTCCATCCTTTTACCTTCAGTCTATGAACATGTTTTATTTTAAGGTGTGTCTCTTGTAGACAGCATATGTATGGGTCCTGTTTCTTTATCCATGCAGCTACCCTATGTCTTTTGATTGGATCATTTAATCCATTTACATTTAAGGTTATTATTGATATGTAGTTGTTTATTGCCATTTTATTCTTTAAAGCTGTATTCTTCTTTTGCTCTATTCTTTCCTCCCTTTAAACTGTTCACAAGAGGCCCCTTAGTATCTCTTGCAGAATTGGTTTGGTTTTTATGAATTCCTTGAGGCTTTCTTTTTCTGGGAAGCTCTTTATTTCTCCTTCAATTTTAAACGTTAGCCTTGTTGGATAAAGTAGTCTTGGTTGTAGGTTCTTGTTCTGCATTACTTTGATTATTTCTTGCCATTCCCTTCTGGCCTCAAGTGTTTCTGTTGAGAAGTCCGATGTCATCCTTATGGGGGCTCCTTTGTAGGTGATAGTCTTTTTTTCTCTAGCAGCTTTTAAAATTTTTTCTTTATCCATTAGCTTTGGTATTTTAACTATGATGTGTCTTGGTGTAGATCTTTTTGGGTTTCTCCTTAATGGAGTTCTGTGTGCTTCTTGAATGTGTGGAGTGTTTCCCAGCCTTAATTTAGGAAAGTTTTCTGCTATAATTTGATTGAACAAAGTTTCCATTTCCTGTCCTCTCTCCTCTTCTTCAGGCACCCCTATGATGCGAATGTTGTTTCTCTTCATGTTGTCACAAAGCTCCCTTAGAGTTTCCTCACATTTTTTGAGTCTCTTTTCCTTTTTCTTCTCTGCTTCTGTGCCTTTGTTTATTGTGTCCTCTAACTCGCTTATTCGATCCTCAGCGTCATCCATCCTGCTTTTAATTCCTTCCATTGTGGTTTTCAGTTCTGATACTGTATTTGTCATTTCTGTCTGATTCTTTTTTATTATTTCAATTTCATTTTTTATACTTGTTATCTCTTTATTTAGGTGTTCATAATGACTATCCATTGTTGCTCTAATTTCTTTGAACATCCTAACTATCATTATTCTAAATTCTGCTTCTGGTAATTTGGTTATATCTGGTTCATTCAGGTCCTTCTCTGGGGATTTCTCTTGATTCATTTGGTTTGCATTCCTCTGCCTGCCCATTTTTTCTGTGTATAAGCAAGTTGTGGCCACTGGAGTCCAGTAGGTGTTGCCTTTGTGTTCTCTAGGTGTGGTCTATCTGCAGGCCCCCCACCCCCTCTGCCGGCGCCTAGGGTGGTTGGGTATGAGCGTTGCCAGCGCCGGCCCACTGTGGCTTTTGCTGTGATTTCTGCCTCTCCTCCGTGGGAGGGGCTGTCACTGAAGCCACAAGATTAGCACCAAGGGTAGAGGCGAGCACCTTTCCTCAGCTGCGGACCCAGCCTATTTCCGGACTTCCGCCCAGAACCAGCAGTCGGAGCCTGCTCGCTACAGTTCCGCTGGTTAGGCGGGGCTTTTGACGTGCTCTCAGCTGTAAGCTTTTGCCCGTCAGGAGCTTTAGCCCCGCCCTCGAGGCCAGGGCCCTTTGCGCAGGGTCGGAAACCAAGATTTATTGGGGCGGGCGTGTTTGCTGGCTTCCGCCGAGCTGCGTACTTCCGCTTGTCCCGGACTCTACCCCGCCCCCACGTTCGGAGCCCGCTCGTGCACGTATTAACGCTATCCGGGGTTTCTCCGGCCGGATGGGGATAGCAGCCGTGGGCTCAGCTGCGAGCCTCCGCCTGTCTCGGGGTCCACCCCGTTCCCGCGCTTGGAGCCCGCTCGCGCACGTATACTGGCCAACCGCGGTTTCTCCGGCGGGCGGCGGGGGGGGGGGGTGCGGACTGGTAGCGTCAGCTCAGTTACGAGCCCCTGCCCGTCCCTGGTCCTAGCCCGGTCCCCGCGGTCAGGGCCGGCTTGCGCAGGGCCTGCCTGTTCCTGGCCTCCTGCTTTGTCCCCGTAAGTGGGATTAAAGGCGGGCCCGCAGCTTCCGGACCGCTCTCGCGCTTACCCTCCGACCCTCTGGGCTAGACCGATCTCCCACCGGCTTGGCCTCTGCCCACGCCGACAGAACCGCCTTTCGGCGTCCTGCCGCCCCAAAACCTTAAGCAGCCCTCAGCAGAGTAGGAAGGGACCTAATACTCCACACTGTAGGCCTGGGAGCTCCCTCACTTGTTTCACAGCTCAAAACTGTCCAAACGCCTCTTCTTGGCTCTGGGACTGCAGGCTGGGGCTTGGTTCCTGGGACCCAGGTCCCTCCCTCTCCGCCAAAATCTCCTCCCGCCACACGGGTCTCTCCGGGCTGCCGTTTGCTCCGGGGAGCTGGGCAGCCCTCTTCGCGTTTTCGCTATTCCTACCAGTCTCAATGTGGCTTCTTCTGTGTTCCTTGGTTGAAGAGTCCACTTAGTTTTGTTCAAAGTTGGTTTATCCAGGTGATGGTTCTTAAAATTGAGTTGTAATCCACTTTGGTTCTGGGAGTTGGAAGTTGGTACGTCCGCCTACTCCGTCGCCATCTTGCTCCTCTCTCTGCTCTGATTTTTATTATTTTCTTTCTTCTGCTGGTTTTGGGCTGCCTTTGTTCTTCTTTTTCTTGTTCTTTAAGATGTGAAATTAAGTTGTTTACTTGGGCTCTCTCTTATTTGGTCATATAAGCCTGTAATGATATGAAATTCCCTCTTTTTACTGCTTTTTCTACATCCCAGAGATTCTGATATGTCATGTTGTCATTTTCATTTGTCTGTATATATCTTTTTATCTCTTCTTTTATTTCTTCTTTGACTCAGTGATTTTTTATAAGTATGTTGTTTAATTTCCACATTTTTGTGGATTTGTTTACTTCTGTTTTTGCAGTTGAATTCTAGTTTCAAAGCCTTATAGAAAGAGAATATGCTTGGTATAATTTCAATCTTTTTAAATTCGCTTATGTTAGTTTTGTGGCCCAGTATATGGTCTATTCTTGAGAATGTTCCATGTACACTGGTGAAAAATGTATACTCTAAAGTTTTGGGATGAAATGTCCTGTAGATGTTTATTATGTCCATTTGTTCTAGTGTTTCATTTAAGGCTGATATTTATTGATTTTCTGTTTGGATGAATGATCTAAAGCCATCAATAGTGTATTGAGGTCTCCAAGTATGATTATATTTTTTTTCAGTTTGTACTTTTAGATTAGTTAGTAGATGTTTTATATATTTTGGTGTTCCCTGGTTTGGAGCATATATATTAAAATGTGTTATGTCTTCTTGATACAATGTCCCTATCATTATGAAATGTCCATCTCTGTCTCTGGTTACCTTTGTTGTCTTGTAGTCAGATATGAGTATGACTATACCTGCTTTTCTTTGTCTATTATTTGCTTGAAGAATCATTTTCCAACCTTTCACTTTATATCTATTTTTGTCCTTGTAGTTTAGACGTGTCTCTTGAAGGCAGCACACTGTTGAGTTTTGCTTCTTGGTTCAATCTGCTACTCTGTGCTTCTTTATTGGTGAGTTCAAACCATTTACATTTAGTGTAATTATTGACACTTGAGGATTTCCTATTGCCATTTTATATACTGCTTTCTGAAAGTTTTGTGTCTGGTTTGGTTTCTTTTTTGTTTTTCTGTCATTTGCTTTTGTTTGGTGGTATTCCATACTTCTATCTTCTGTTTCTTTTTTTTTTTTTTAAACTATGTATTTCAGTAGTGGCATTTTCAGAGGTGGTTATCATTAGGTTAAAAAGAAAAATTATCATATTTATTAGAGTCTCCTATTTCATAAGTACTTCTGCACTCCATCCTCCTTTTGCTACTGCTGATCTTTATTCTCTCACTATTTATGTTATTGTTGTCACAGATTATTCTTGTTTTTATTGTGGTTTTGTTAAAATTTTTACTTGTAATTTTGTTTTGTTTTGTTCTTTGTATCTGGTCAATGACCCCCTTTAGTATTTCCTGTAGTGGAAGATTTCTGGTGATAAATTCCCTCAGCTTCTGTATGTCTGTAAATGTTTTCATTCCCCCTTCATATTTGAAGGATAGCTTTGATGGATATAGTATTCTTGGCTAGTAGTTCCCCTCTTTCAGTACTTTAAATGTTGGGGTCCACTTTCTTCTGGCTTATAGAGTTTCTGCTGAGAAATCTGATGATAACCTAATGGGTCTTTCTTTATATGTTATATTCTTCTTCTCCCTAGCTGCCTTGAGGATTCTTTGTCATTCATTTGTGATAATTTCATTATGATGTGCCTTGGAGTAGGTCTTTTTGGGTTTAGGTAACTCAGTGTTCTGTATTCTTCTTGGATTCAAGGCTCTAACCTTTTTCACAGACTTGGGAAGTTCTCATCAATTATTTGTTTCAATATGACCTCTATCCACTTTTCCCTCTCTTCTAATTTTCCCATTATTATTATATTGCTCTTCCTGATGGAGTCAGACAATTTTTTTTCCTAATTTGTGAGTCTCTCTCTTCTTCTCTGTAGTATCTCTAGTTGCCTGTCTTTAATATCATTGATTCTCTCCTCTATCTGGCCTGTACTATTAGCTAAGCCTATTACCTCATTTTTCAGTTCATGTATTGAGTTTTTTATCTCTGTTTGGTTCTTTTTATAGTTTCAATTTTCTTGGTGAAGTACTCTTTTGGTTCATTAACTCATTTTTTGAGCTCACTATATTGCCTTTCCGTGTTTTCTTGTATCTTATTGAGTATTTTTAGAGCTTTAATTTTGAATTCTCTGTCATTAAGCTCCAAGGTTTCCATGTAATTTAGATTTTTTTCTGGTTAATTTTCATCATCTATCTGAGCTATGTCTCTGTCTTGTATATCTATAATTGATTTCTTTTTCTTAATAGCATTTCTGAGTGGTACTGTTAATAACCTCAACAAGAGCTAATTATTTCTTTTTCTGGTAGGAGGTGCTATACTATAATATTTGTCTCTGTTTCTCATATCTCTCCCTTCCTATTTGTCTCTTTCTATCTTTTCCTCTCTCTGACTCTCTGTCTCTGTCAAAAAAAGTAACTTCACTTTATCAAAGTTGTGTAAATTAAAATGATGTATCTCAATCTACTTATCTACTAAATTGTTAAAAGTCCAAAATAATCATACCTAACGTTTTATTTCTATGTGTATTAATGCATTGCTAGTAGCAGTTTAAATTAAAATAACTGCCTGACCTGTGGTGGCGCAGTGGATAAAGCGACAACCTGGGAACACTGAGGTCGCCAGTTCAAAACCCTGCACTGGTCTGGTCAAGGCACATATGGGAGTTGATGCTTCCAGCTCCTCCCCCTTTCATTCTCTCTCTCTCTCTCTCACTCTCTGTCTCCTCTCTAAAATGAATAAAATAAAAAAAAGAAATTTAAAAAAAACCTTTAAAAAAAAAAATTAAAATAACTATGTTAGAGATTAGAGAATATATCTAAAATATTCTTATAATGTTTTTATTATTTTGCTGAGATTTTCAAATTGATGAAATACATCATTTAAAAGAAACAGAAAAGGATAATACTAACATGCATCAAGATATTCAGTGAAAGTTATTATATTAACTTTAAATTGGAAAAGTAAAATTCTATATTTTCATAAAAGAATAGTTAAATTCATTGTGGACTATCAAGTTTATTGAATATAATGCTTTTAAAATAATTCATCAACATATTATAACAATGTGGGAATATATTTATTATATAATATCACATAAATTATATTTTATCATGATTAAAACAGTGGAAAATTATTAAATAAAACATGGATAAATGAAAGCAGTTTGGGTACTTGAAAAAAGTGATTATGGGTATTTTATTCATTATATTTATTACAATGTGATTTAGTGTTTTAAAGTTTATGATACTAATATTATCTTCTCTCCCAAAGCCACAGTCTAACCTTCAACAACCCAACTCTATCAAAATCTTACTAGTTATCCCAAAAAAGCAGTTATAATGAGGAAATCTTGTTCTTTAAGGGAAACTGCCTCCCTCTTAGTACCCATGATTTCAGTAATAATTTCATATTAAAATGCCTTCCTCGGTAGTTAAACTTAAATAAATAACTTGGGCAATCTGCACAATTGTAAACTCAATTTTGCTTAGCTTCTTGAGGAGCTTCACTATGGCCTTTCTTATTGACTCTGGAGACTTCCCAGATTTCAGAGAATTGTTATAACTATAAGAACAAAAGCAGCTATGCATGTTAAGCATAACTTTGTCAAAATTAAGCTGAAAGCCCATCTGGCTCCACTATCTTATTGAATTTGTCACATCTTATAGATAGTCAAGTTTCTTTCCTAATTATCAATCTCTCCAAAGGATGACATGAATGACTTCATTGCATAAGTAAACCACTACAGCTGAATATCTCAGCATGACATTCTCTCTCCCAGAATTTCACTGCTTATATGCATTTCTAAATTTTTATTTTGAAGATATCATTTTTAAATTATCAATGACCCTCAAAAGATTCATTTTATTTTTACCACCACCCAATTCCAGCCACACTGTCACATCTCTCCCTAAATCTCAAGCAGCCTCCAAACTGATCATCTCATATTAACTGCTCTTCATTTAAATCTGTCATCCCTTTGGAGCCACAGTGATATTTTCAAAACACAGTTTGGATCACACTGCCATCACCACACACCATGCCTCTTAAACACCTTAGTGGCCTTTTATTAATATGGCCTCCAGTCCTTACCTGATCTCACTCCATGTACCCCTCCAGCTTCATCGCATACCATCCTTTTACTGGTCTTGGTGCTTTGTTCACATTGGTCTTCTTTCCTTTCATCCAGTGATTATGATGTTCCTTCTCTACCTCCACCAACCCACCCAACATCACAGTTTTTGCTGTTGCTATTTATATATTACATAAATGTTCACGCTGCTACTATCCCCAATGAAGTGAACTCTACTCACCATTCAGATCTCATTTCAAGGAGGCTTTTTCTGATCCTTGACATTGGTCAGATTCATGACTCCATTCACTATTAACACCTGCAAATATTTCATCATGCTTACCACCAGGATATATGATTGTGTGCTTATTAGCTTCAGGAAAACAGTGACCACCTTAGCTTTTGTCATTATTACATCCTCAGCATTCAGCAGAGTTCTGCTCATAAGGTAACCTCTCAATAAATGAAAGCCAAGAACAGACCATATTTTCTCTCCCAATAGCCAAAATGCCACTCTTGTTATTTACCTAATACAGGTGTTAGGGATTGTCCTTATGTTACTTTAAATGGTGGATATTGACACTATGTGACAAGAGGAACTGCTTAATACATGAGAGACTGTCAAAAAAACTTTGGTAAACAAGAAAATTATCTCAATATATCTGACTAGCAAGCCAAATGTGGGCAAGGGTAAAATGTAAACACCTCAATTTACTATAATTCAATGATTTGAGGAAAGTGGTCTAAACACCAGAAATAGCCTTTTTTCTTCTTATATGCTAAGCCTTCTTTGAACACCCTGTTTGTCCAACACTGCATGACTGGGAACATGGGTAAAATAAACAGTCCTTGAACTCAAAGATGTCGCTGTCTCACATAGCTCTCCAACACTCCTACAGCTCAGGAAAGATCTTCTAAAATCTATGGTCTTACAATTTAAACTTTTAAACATAAAGCTCTTTCTTTGTTTATATATTCTAACATAAATGTATTCAGTTTTTACAAATAAACTGACAACCTTTGTTTCCCCGATATCTTGAAATGCCAGCAAAGATATTGGTAACTTCAGATTAGAAACAAGAGTCCCAACCAACATATCAGCCATGAATTAGATCAAAGATCTAAAAGTCTAAGATTGACCAACTCTACTAAGAGATGGTTCTTCATCTGTAGAATGAGATAATAACAATTTGCTTTCTTCAAAAATTTTCTCTAGTATTTGAAAAGTGCTTTAATCTGATATTACAAAGGTATGATAAAAAAATGTATGATGTGTATGTCGGTGTATGTGGGATGGTTATTTCCATTAAATACCCAGTCACACCTATTCAAGAAAGTGGAGATTCAAAGGGACTTTATTTTTAAAGCTTATTTTAAAAGTGAGCAGAGGTTTGCATGATTATGTTTTTAATATAACATTCCTTGAGCTATTTATCAAGGCACAGAATTGAAGAAACATGATAACAGCTGGTGCTGCTAGGAATTACTGTGCTTAATTAAAAATTAGATGTAGATACCAGCAGCTTGGGTTTCACAAGATACCTGTTCTATTCACTGAGGGGAATTTAAATTCCACTTAGTACAATTCGTACATCAATATACCGAAGTGTGTTGTAAGCAGATACTCTGTAGGGAGATAGAAGACCATCTATAGCCAAATGGAAAACAAAGAATTGTAATTGTTTTTATTTAGGTTATTTAAGTTGTGTTCGTTTTGACTAATTACCAAAAGTATGTGATCATTTTCATATTTAGAAAATTGAGAAAAGTATAGGAAACAAATTGAATGAAATCTTAGAGCTACAATAGTTCTAGAAACCACTGTGAAATGCTATTGCGTTTCCTTTTTATATATGCATATATACATTTAAACTATTTTTTCAAAATTGTGAATATGAATATGTTACATTTTAAGTTTTGGGATAAAGTTAAATTTAGTATTGGTTTTATGGATAGATTCAAGGTCAAGGATATAAAAATCTTACCTTATTGTTGTAAATAATCTTATGAAACATGTTTTTAATAGCTATATGATATTTAACAATATATTTACATTATTTTGTTTTGAACCATTTCCTCACAGGGCATATATATATATTTTGATGGTTGTCACATTTATTTATTTGTTTGGTCTTCTCTTATATATGACTAAGCATCTCTAATTATTAGGATAAATCTGTTAAAGTAGACATTTTGGGTCTAAATATTTAAATACCATAAAGGCTTTTATATATGTATTACAAAATTGTTTAAAGGACATTAGATCCCCTTCAAAAATATATCAAAGTATCCATTTATCCACAAACTTAATATAATTGAATGTTAAAATTTTTATAGTTCTGCTCAATTCATGCAAAAATATAAGATTTTATTATTGTGATATGTATTTTAATTATATAATGAGGTTGCATGGTTTTGAGCATTCTTTATTCTTATGAATTATATTCTCTCACATGATTGCTTATTTTTTAATAAAGATAGTGTTTTTCTTATTGATCTATAAAAACATTAGAAATAAAATATATTAAATGATAACTTTTCAAATATTTCCTCAACTTAATTTTGTTCATGAAATAATTACTGAGAGCTTGTAATGGCTATGCACTGTTTTGAGTCCTGTGATATAGATGTGAACAAAATATTAAAAACTCTGGCCATAAATTTTGAACAAAACAGTCGAAGATCTTGGCCTTCATAAAGTTTGTGTTCTGAATGAGAGCAAACAGATTAAAAAATTAATGATTTATGTTAGAAGATGATAATGCTGTGGATAAAATTATTACATAAAAAGGGGAAAATGAGCTAATGTTCATTAAACAAATGTTTGCTGGGATAACTAAAGACAATGGGACACAAGACACAAGAAGGGGGACTTTGATCAAAAGGGCCTTGTTGGGTTCCTTCCTGTCTGTCATACCAAGATCAGATTAAATTATAGTTATCTATGGTTATAGCTCCTTCCTGGAATAGACCTATCTTAATTTCTTTTTAGTCACTTAGGAGGAAATTCAATTTCTTTCTGAATCCTCTGGATATTAAAAAAAGCCATCTTAAAATAATCACTATCTCGTATGACCAGGCGGTGGCACAGTGGATAGAGCATTGGACTGGGATGTGGAAGACCAAGGTTCGAGACACCGAGCTCACCAGCTTGAGTGCAGGCCCATCTGGCTTGAGCAAAAGCTCGCCAGCTTAGACCCAAGGTCGCTGGCTCCAGCAAGGGTTTGCTTGGTCTGCTGAAGGCCCGCAGTCAAGGCATATGTGAGAGAGCAATCAATGAACAACTAAGGTGTCGCAACAAAAAACTGATGATTGATGCTTCTCATCTCTCTCTGTTTGTCTGTCTGTCCCTATCTATCCCTCTCTCTGACTCTCTCTCTGTCCCTTTAAAAAATAAAATAAAATAAAAACAAAATAATCACTATCTCAAAGAGCCATTTCTCAGATGACAAATTCTGACCCCTTCAGGTTTAAACAGGTCCTCTGGTTAGAAGACTACTACAATAGTCCAAACAAGAGATAAAATACGGTGATTATAATACAGAATTTTCAAAATCTAAATATACTGAGAAAGAGTTTACTCTATTTATCCAAAGCAAAATTTTAGAAGATAAAAATGAGGTAATAGTGACTCTAAGATTTTTGGTCTGAGTAATAAAAGAATGAAATGGTCATGAAGATGACTGGTAATCAGTTGGAAAAAGTAACTTTAAGTGAGAAATCAGAGTTAGAAATACTCATTTGGGAGTCGTCAGTGTATATGTTATACTTGAAGCCATGAGATGAGATAAGATCATTAAGGATGAGAATGATGACAGAAATGGAAAAGAAACAAAGTCTGAATGCTGGGACATGCCAACCAGCAGAAGAATCTAAAAAGTGGTCATTTGGGAGGAGGAAAACTTGAAGGCTTCTGAAATATAGGAAAATAAATAGAAGGGAGGAAGATAATCAATGGTGTCAAATGCTCGTAATAGATTAGGTAAGATGTTGACTGTGATTCAGAAGTATCATGATTATAACAACATGGAAGTTTCCAGTCACTTTGAGAGAAAGTTTGAGTATGAGCCTCTTAGAACATATGTGAAAGAAATATAGAAGGAGAGGAGTTAGAGACAGCACATAAAGACATTTGGGTTGAGTTTTGTTGTGATGGAGAACAATGGTGTTTAGAGGGGAAGCTGGACAGCAGAAGGGTTTATTTTAAATAAGAGCAACATGGCTTGTTTGTATGTTGATGAAAACAATCTAGAGAATGAAAAGATTCAAAATAGAAAAGACTTAATGGAGCAATGTAGTGAGTTGGAAAGAGACTCTGGGGTCCATTAGGTTAATGGTGGATTAGATGTTAGATAAGAGTATGGATGGTTTATCCATAGTGACAGGAGGGAAGACAGAACTATGAATATAGATGCTGGTAAATGGATACTTCCTTCTAATTGACTTCTGTTATCTTAGTATAATAGAAGGCAATTTCATCAGCTGAACATGACACATTATTTTTTATAACAACAAATTTGTTCAGCTGTTTTTTGGTGATTTGTTCCATTACTTTTCATTTTAGGAGTCTTCTCCCATACTGAGACCAGGTTTAAAGTCTCCATATTTTCTTCAAGGTTTTTGATGTATATGTTTTATATTTTAATTAATTTTCTTTTATTTTTTAAGAAAAAAGGAGCAAATCAGTCTAATTATGACCAAACCTAGAATCCATAATTTAATCATTGATAGCTTTTACTGTAAATATTTATGCATAACAAAAATTTGCTGTAAATGACATCAAGCCTGACCGGTCAGTGGTGCAGTGGATGGAGTGTCGGACTGAGACAGAGAACCCAGGTTCAAAATCCCAATGTTGCCAGCTTGAGCGTGGTGTTGCTGGTTGAGCATGGGAACATAGGCATGAACCCACAGTTGCTGGCTTAAAGCCCAAGGTCGCTGGTTTGAGGCCAAGATTGCTGGCTTGAGTAAGAGATTACTTGCTTGCTCTCTCACTCTGCTGGAGTCCCCCAGCCCTGTCAAGGCACATATGAGAAAACAATCAATGAACAAATAAGGGGCCACAATGAAGAACTGATGCTTCTCATCTCTCTCTCTTCCTGTCTGTCTGTCCCTATCTGTCTCTCTCTCTGCTTTCTCTCTCTCTGTCTCTGTCAAATAAATAAATAAATAACATTAAAAGACCGGCCTAAAACTAATATTGAGTCAGCTGGGCTGCACTTATGTGTGTAAAATGTGACAGTGAGCTAGTTTTAGTCCTAAGCCTAAGCCTCAAGAATTCTTGCATGTTTCCATGCTATCACTTGGAACTCTGCAACCACCTTGTACAAAAACCTGTGTATTCTCCTGTAGGACAAGATACCACATGAAGGAGAGCTCAGTTGCCTTAACTGGGGCTCAAGACACATGAGAGAACCCCCTCCTCCTACACAGCTGCATTTCTCTGCCGCCATGGAAGTGAGCCCAGGTAAAATCAGAAAAACCATCTAGTTAAGCCCAGTCGAAATCATTAACCTGCAGACTCAGTAGCTATATAAATGGTTGTTGCTATTTTAAGTGACTAAAGTTGGCTAGGGTTGTTATACAAACATCTTGTTATGACTATTTCTAAATGTTGGATAAAAGGATAGAAGTCTTACATAGTATCTTCTTTAGTATCCAGAAAGTTAATTCTGTAATAATAAGTTAGTAATTAGTCAATTTAAAGCTGATGTTAATTATAAAGGCAAATGTGAGCTTAAGGCATTTCCTGAATTGTCCTCTTTCAAGCAAGAGAGTACTAGATGCTCATAAAAAGAGGGATATCTGTGCTAAAATTATTTTAAGCAAGGGTGCATACTACATTCTGCTACTGGAGCTTCACAATGGACATTAGCCATGAAGTCTCAAGAACTTGTTAGTTCAATGGCCTGACACTTAGTAAATACTCAACAAATACTTAAGTACTCATCATCTTTATCATCATCATTATCATCATCATCATCATCATCATCATTAGAGTCTGGATACATATTGAATCTGTAGGCTCAGATCCTTGAAACTATTAAATAAATAGTTAATTCATTTACCTTTCAGATTCTTCCAGTTAGGTAACTTTTAATCTTAGTATAAATTTAAAAATAATTTTATAAAGTTCTTAAACCTTTGATTCTGTAATTTTCGATGTTAGAAGAAAATAAAGGACCCTTACTGCTATGGTTCAAGTTATTTATACAACACATATTTCTCAAACATAAGTTCCCAGTAAGTAGATGCAATTTCTATTAATAGCCCATGAAAATAGAGTTTTGTGAAACACTATGGAATTCACTACTTTGAGGTGATGATGACTAAATGAAAAATGTCACAGGTGAAATACTCTGCTCTTTTAAAGACTGAACAAGAAAAAGGCAGATAAAAGTTAATTATCTTACTTTCTACCAAAGAAATAAAGAACGATGAAACCAGGGTTTCAAGTAACTCTGAAAAGTCCCCTTAAAAATCCAGCTGTGATGAATGCTAGTGGTCATGCATTATAATAATGAATCCTCATGAGACAAAGAGAGACTACTTTCTTTGGGGTCAATTTAATCTATAAAAGCAATGCCCTTTCTTAAAACAAATGATAACAAAAATAGCTTTTATCTAATGTCTTCTCATTAAGCATTTCTCATTCATTAAATTTCTTATTTTTGGCATTAGATTTTCATTGATTATTCAGGGCTTATGTTTCTTTGTGTGTTTTTTTTCTGCCTTTTCAAATGGTAATCAATGGTTATAAATGCTTGAGTTTTTATTTTCAAGACATTTTCTGGTTTGTCTAAGCACTAAAAACATTTGGTAGTCTTTACTGGTCAACAGAAGTAAGAAATGTCCTGGATTTTATTGTTGACATATTTCTCCTTCCTAAATTTCAAGAGCTTCAAATGTAGCTGAGGTAATATATCTGGATAATAACAATTCAACCTATTTAGATATAATCTCCAATCAATACTAGTCATAGAGATTGCAAAATAAATTTATTCTATTCATTACTCTAAACGCTTTTTCTAGCAAATACCTTTTTATAGGCTTCTGTATTGGTCTGCTAGGCCGCCATAACAAAGCATCACACAGAGAATGGCTGATCAATGAGATTTATTTTCTCACAGTTCTGGGAGCTAGAAGTTTCAGATTAAACTATAGGCAGGGTTAGTTTCTCTGAAGCCTTGTTCTAAATTATCACACTTTCCTGTGTCTTCATATGGTCTTCTCTCCGTACTTGTCTGTATCTACATTTCGTCTTCTTACAAGGATACCAGTTATATCAGATCTAGGCCTGCTTAAATAACCTTGTTAAAGTCCTTGTCTTAAAATACAATCACATTCTGAGGTACTGAAATTAGAACGTCAATATATGGGTGTTGAGCCTGACCAGGCAGTGGCACAGTGGATAGAGCATTGGACTGGAACGCAGAGGACCCAGGTTCAAAATCCCAAGGTTGCCAGCTTGAGTGTGGGCACATCTGGTTTAAGTGGAGGCTCACCAGCTTGAGCGAGGGGTTGCTGGCTTGAGCGTGGGATCATAGATGTGACCCCATGGTCGCTGGCTTGAGCCCAAAGTCACTGGCTTGAGCAAGGGGTCACTTGCTCTGCTGGAGTCCCCTTCAAGGCATATATGAGAAAGCAATCACTAAACAACTAGAGAACTGCAACAAAAAATTGATGCTTCTCATCTCTCTTCCTTCCTGTCTGTCTGTCTTTAACTGCCGCTCTCTCTGACTCTCTCTGCCTCTGTCAAAAATATAAATATATATATGGATGTTGAGGGGCTGCAAGTAAGTCAGCACATGGGAGTTTCCTTCTTAGTCTTTCTCCTCAACCATATTATGAGAATGGTCTACTCTCTGTGTTTAAATAAGGATTATCAACCACTATCATTGAGCATTTAGAACAATGTTGGGAGCACAATAAAGACTCAGTAAGTATTAGCTGATACTATTATAAACCACTGGTGGTGGAACTCAAATAAATTAACAACCAGTTCTCTGCCCTAATGACCATTTTAAGTATAAAAAATTGATATATTGAAAGGTAGTTTATTATTTCATGCATTTAATATTTAAATAAGAACAATAAAAGAGGTACACAAAACTAGGCTATGTTATAAGAAAAAGTTTTAAAATATCAGTGGAAAAATATTAAATAATACCTGACAAAAAAACAATAAAACTGTTATTTAAGACATTTCCATATTGCTTCTTGATTGGTGTCCTTACTTGCAATTATTTTAACTATGGACAGAATGAACATTACTACAGGCACTTAGAATACGCTGTTGCACAGGTGAACTTTCAAAAAGAGTAAGGAATGTAAGTTTGTGATTTCCACATTGGGCGGCTGCCCAGGCACCCACTTTAGAGAGAACCCTGATTACAAGTGCCATTTTAACAACCGGTTCACCGAACTCAACAAAAAATTAGGTCGGTTCTGCCAAACTAGTGTGGACCAGCTGAATCTCACCACTGCACACCACCCATTATAATGTTCTGGATCTGAGAAATGAGGAGTATAATACAATTATCAAAGGTGGAGAATTAACTGGAGAAAATGAAGCAAAGATCGCTGAACACAAATCTAGTCTACAGCAGAGCAAATATGTAAGAGAACAAACAGGTTTCAGAGTCAGATGAAACTATTGCCCAGTCATGTTCAATCCATGTAACTTTATTAAACACTTTACATTGTATATTGCTCATACTGCATATTCTTCATAAGGTTATTGAAAGGATTAAATGAGATGATGCAAGGTAAGCACCATGGAGACCCTTGGCACACTGCAGTATTGGACAACCAAGAACTGCTATTATTATTAAACACCTCCAGGATAATAAGGTATTATTAAAGTCCCAAGAAACTCTGATATGCTTTGTATTTAGTCCAAAATAGTTAATTTGATTATTTATTAAACTAAACAAATTATATTGAATGCATAGTTGCTATTTAAAATAATTAGCCAAATAAATACATTCTTTTTACTTAGGTAAAGGAATGATGAACCTATAAATACACTGTTATAAATTCTTAAGCTTAAGGGTCAGTCCTTAGGCTTTGTAAGCTATTACTTGGGTTATGCACACATTTCTGAAAGTCCAGCAATTAACCCCATAGAAAAAAGCAGTTGATCCAAGATTTACTCACAAATAACATACTGGTTTCTTAAAAAATGCTTTCTAAATAATCCTAAATAATAGACAGCAGATAAGCTTTAATGAAATAACCAAATTTTTTTGGCTTCAAAATTTTGTATTTATTGAAAAATATATAATTTATAATTTTATTTTTAAATTGTTTAATGATAACATCTATGATTAAAATAAATCATACAGATAATGTAAACTTTCTAAAATTATGAATTTCATTTTATAATAAAATTCCCTTTAAAATGTATCTTGGGCTTGACCAGGTGGTGGCACAGTGGATAGAGCATCGAACTGGAACGCGAAGTACCCAGGTTCAAAATCTGAGGTCTCCAGCTGAGTGCGGGTTCATCTGATTTGAGCAAGGCTCACCAGCTTGAACTCAAGGTCACTGACTTGAGCAAGGGGGTCACTCAGTCTGCTGTAGCCCCTGGTCAAGGCACATATGAAAAAGCAATCAATGAACAACTAAGGTGCTGCAACAAAGAATGGATGCTTCTCATCTCTTTCTTCCTGTCTGTCTGCCCCTACCTATCCCTCTCTCTGTCTCTGTCACAAAATAAAAAAAAAAAAAAAAAAATGTATCTTGGATTCCCTTTATTTCATTTTATGGTATAGAAAAAAAGGAAAAAACTGTGTCTGAACTATTATAAAAGCTACTACTGCCCTGGCCAGTTGGCTCAGTGGTGGAGCATTGGCCCAGCATATGGATGTCCCAGGTTTGATTCCCAGTCAGGGCATACAGGAGAAGTGACCATCTGCTTCTCTACTTCTCCTCCTTCCCTTCTTTTTCTCTGTTTCTCTCTCTCTCTTCTCCTCCTGCAGCCATGATTTGATTGGTTCAAACATGTCAACCCTGGGTACAGAGAATAGCTCCATGGAGCTTCCACCTCAAGTGCTGAAAACAGCTCAGTTGCGAGCATGGCCCCAATGGGCAGAGCATCCGCCCCAGATGGGGGTTGCTGGGTGGATCCCAATTGAGGCATATATGAGAGTCTATCTCTCTATTTTCCCTCCTCTTACTTAGAAAAAGAAGAAGAAGAAATAAAAAAATACTACTGAGTATCATTAAAATGGAGAGAATTACATCATGTATACATTTTGGATGTTTTGCCTTTAGATTTCTATACACAATAATTTATTGCTTTTACCTAACTTCTATTAAATTGAAATGATATTTATACTAAAGTAAAAATCGCTCTAGAGGCAATACAATAGTTCTCAGAAATGTGAAATCATGCCTTTTCTTTGTGCTTAGATGGCTTTAACAAGCTTCAATCTGCAGTTTGCTCATCTTTTTAATAGTAGAGACTTTGGGGAAATGAGAGAAAATAATTGTGTATCTAATGAAAAAAAAATTGGGCAGAAGGTATTGAACAATGATGCTTTATTTATTCAGTTAAATACACAATTCCCTTTACCAAATATTCTCTACACAAATGTGGGGAATTAGGATGGTTACTCAGCAAATTTACTATGAATTTCTTCTCAGTTATGCTTGGCATAAGTCCAGATTTGTCACCGAAGTCCATGTATTGTTTTGCATCACTAGCAGTCTAAGAACAAAGTAAGACGTATGCAATGGAAAAGATGGCTCCAAAATCATATCCTAAAGTTATATTTCTATCAGAATCATTGTTATTTCCACGATTCAAAATGTCATTTTTTGTTAGGAGGGAATTAAAAAAAAGCAGCTTCTCTTTTCTGAAAGTAAACAGAAGTCTGAATGAACCCTTAAATGCAGACTACTATAATCATACCTATTTAAATGAGTCTTACTGAATACAGCAATGTCAGCATGTTATCTTGTACAGGACAAAATTATGCATTCTACTTCCCAAATTATTAATGATGTTTAATTTTTCAAACATTTACTTTTGATTTAAGGTTCATAATCAAAAATGTATTTATTAATTCACAAAGCAAACATGGAAAAATTAGCCAACACTCTTCAATATCTATATCCAACCATTGTCCTACTTCCTAAGGGCCTATTTCAAACCAGGTAGGTTATTTAGAAAAACTCTGGGAAATAAATAGAACAGCCTTGAGTTTTTAAAGCAGAGTAGTAAGGAAAAAATGTTGTTCTGAGGACACCAAAACAAAAGCAAAGCAAAACCCTTTCAAGTGCAAACAATCACATTTGAGACATGTATTTGCCACCCCAGAGTTCACTAGAAAGTGTAATGAGAATTTTATATACTGGATTTCAATTTATACTAGATAGAGTGTTTTCTCAAGGTGACCAAAGGCAGTCCTTTTATTTCTGGAGCTGGAGTTGGTTTAACTAAAGAAATAAAAAATAAGATGACCACATTAAAAAAAAAGACAAATAATTTGACATATCAATAAACAAAACAATAGAACCATTGCTTGAAATGTAAATTTTCCATACAGATCTTAGTGGTTGTGTGACTTTAACCTCTCTATCTTATAAATGGTTCTTCTGTTAAAAGAGTAAAATCTGACTAATCTAAGCCAAAAGGGGGGAAATTTATTGCAACTTACAGGGACTCAAAGAGCCAAACAAACAAACAGACAAAAACAAAAAAAGAAAAAAACAAAGAGGGAACATTCAGGCCTCAGAAAGCTTTGACCAGCACCACAGGAAATAGCCCAGACCACCCTGGGACTCCTACCATGAGAGGATTAGCTTCGGTCTCCTCATGCCCTGTGTATTCCTGTTTAAAATTCATATTATTAAATGAGATAATGTAAGGAAGTACCAGTGGACATCCTTGGCACACTGCAGTGCTAGATAATCAAGAGCCACCACCATTGGTAACCATCATTCCTTGCTTGGGACATGAGTGTGGCCCTGTAGTAAGCTTGGTAGGTAAGGAGTGGAAACAGAAATGAGGGAAGAGACAGAGGGAAATATGATAATTATATGCAGGATACCAGTGCAGCTGTCCCAACAGATCACCTGGAAGGAGGCAGAGTGGTCCTTCCAATGAAAGGGAATGCTTTCTCCAGAAGGGAAATGAAGATACCAGATGGACCCTACTCACCCACAAAAGGGAGGACAATGTAAGTAAACTACCTGCATAGTGACAAGAACATTGTTAGTACTTAATAAACATTAATCTTATTGATATATTTGGATATAGTGTGTATTACTAGTGGGCCTATAATAAATCAAATAAACTTAAAAATGCACTTAATCTAGAAAGTATGTCTCCTTTGTGCCCCTCCAATAGTTTTTAAAATATTTCCACTTTAATTTTTTTTTCCATTTCTCTTATGATTTGTGAAAAAATAAAATCATTTTCTTCAGCCTTAATTAAAAACAAGAGGCGCCTGACCAGGTGGTGGTGCAGTGGATAGAGCATCAGAGCGGGATGCGAAAGACCCAGGTTTGAGACCACGAGCTTGCCAGCTTGAGCACGGGCCCATCTGGCTTGAGCAAAAGCTCGCCAGCTTGGACCCAAGGTCACTGGCTCCAGAAAGGGGTTGCTCAATCTGCTGAAGGCCAGCAGTCAAGGCACATGTTAAAAAGCAATCAATGAACAACTATGGTGTAACAACAGCAACGAAAAACTAATGATTAATGCTTCTTACCTCTCTTCGTTCCTGTCTGTCTGTCCCTGTCTATCCCTCTCTCTGACTCTCTCTCTCTGTCCCTGTAATAAAACAAAAACAAAAACAAACAAACAAACAAAAAAAGAGGCAAATACTTTTTTCTGAGCTGGGTAAAAACTAGACGGAAATGTATCCAATGTTGTTTTGACCTTCAGTGCACCAGCTGTACCAAATTCTTCTGAAATCTCTCCACTTTTAGAGGGAACTGTAGTAATTTCACCCACACAAGGTCAGGAAGGGTTTTCCTGCTCTCACCATTCAGCCCTTATCAAAATCCGTCTTGGGTGCTTCGTCTGGAATGTTTGTAATTTAAAAAAGAGAGAGAGAGAGATTCTCAAGGAAAACCTGACCTCAGAATTCCAACAGTTTTCCTGAATGAACAGGATTTCAAGATGAAAGGAGTGTTCACAACTTGGGAACTTCCTAGGGAAAACACAGAAACACAATTAAGACCCTTTCAAAATACAAGCCATTCTTCTTACCCACAATATCAGTATGAGGTTAAACTCCTCCAAAGTAATTCTAAGTTTTTGGTCTACCAGTCCCTTTTTCTCATTTTTTGAGTCTAATCACTGTATGACAGCACTCACATACATAACAATGGGTAACAAAATTTTCGTGGCATCCACAAAAACACTTGTTCTTACCTAATTCGAGTGTGCTGATATCAAATCTGACATTAGTTTTTCTCTGTAAGCTACAGTTTTCTCTGCAATTCAAGATTTTAGGTTTTTATCTTATTTTAAAATTTTCAGCATTTAATTTAACATAATGAAGTAGAATGTCTTCTTGGGCATCATCTTTGTGAAAGTTTAATAATTTATATAATGCAGTAAATACACTAATACACTAAAAGATATGATTGCATCAGAATTTGTCTACAATTTTAAAACAGAACATATTAAAACACTTATTATATCATAAAATTTGCACAAAACTTATTTAAATTCTATTCAGGCAAAAATTTGCGTTTGTAGCTCTTGAGTTTGTGTACTTGTTGAGGACAATCTCGTTTGATGCTCCAGCAGTAGTCTGCTCATCACTAACAGCTCCAAGATTTTCGGGAAACTTATCAAGGTGACTGTTCAGGAAGTGAAACTGAACACTCATGTTACAGCTGGTCGTGAAAAGCCACCCGCATCCTTTGAACCAGAAGTTCATAGTTTTCTGCTTTTTTGTTGCCAAAGAAGTTCTTTGTAACTGCCACAAAGGACTGCCATGCTGCTTTCTCCTCCTTATTTTTCTTCCTGGAAAATTCTTTGTCACCTATGAGGGTTCAAATCTGAGGTCCATTGAATATACCTGCTTTTATCTTCTTGAAAGACAAGACAGGAAAAGCAGAAATAATATATTGAAAGCATTCACTTTCTCTATTCAAAGCCTGATCAAACTGCGTCATTAAGCCAAGTTTGATGTGAAGTGGGGGAAATGATCCTGTCTCAATTAACTACAGGTTGATTCAGAATATTTTGCATTCGTACTTCCAGAGTTAGCTTCACGTTTCGGCCACTCCTTCTGTGTCCAGTGTTTCTCCCAAGCTCAGCTGTCCCACAAACACAGAAAGCAAGGATACTTTGTGAAACCTCTCTGTTGTCCTAGCAGGAAATTTAAGATTTTAAGATCCACACAAATGATCCAGTTATGCTCCTCAGACTTCAGAAAGTTGAGGACAATTTTTATGGCATTATAATCTTCTCGCAGATGAGTTGAATAACCAATTGGAACCACTGCATAAAGATTACCATTGTGTAAAAGAACACATTTCAGACTCCATTTAGAGCTGTCAAGAAATAGCCACCATTCTGTTGGACTGTAAGTGGTAACACCTAGCTGGCTTAGAAGACTACTAATATCATGACAGTAAACAAAGTGTTTGTCTTTGAAAAAAAAGTCCACAAAAATTTGTTCATGCTTCCTGAAATGGGATACTTAAGCTGACCAGTGAAGTCCATTCTTTTCTTGAAGCCTGGAGGCTAATAACTCAGCTGCTTTCTTTGATAGGCCCAAATCTCTTACTAAGTCATTCAATTTGGGTTGGTTAAACTGTTGAGGGGTTAGTGACTGCTTGGCATCAGAAGATGACCCTTCAGATTCTACAACCATTTCCTCATGCATCTTATCAAAATACACTTGATCACCATGTTCACTTTCTTCGTTCTTAGAAGAAATAAACCATTGAAAACTGGAACCAGGAGTGTCTCAGAGTGTGGGATAGGTCATATTGCTGAAGGAATATTAGGATATGTGATCATATGCCATATTTTCTTGCCAATGCCCTTTGTATGGATCAGACAGAAATAACAGTCACTGCTGTGGTTCTTAGGTTCATGCCAAACCACGGGAATACCAAAAGGTATTCCTTTGCATTTTCCTTTTGTCCAGTCATGAAGCATTTCCTCACAATTATGACACACAATATGAGGAGCCCAATTCTTGTCTTGATCGCCAAGGGGAACTTGAAAATAGGCAATATATGCACGTGTCACAAATAATGAAATATTGCACCTTTGATGTTGAAGTGTGTAATAGCCACATATATAACAGAAGGTGTCAGAACTATTCTTACATTTACACCTGCTTGAAGAAGCCATGATTTAATCTTAAAACAAAATAAGAGGGTGTTTTTATCAGATAATATTTTTTTACATTTAGAAACTACTACAATTATGTAAAAATGATGTTCGTAAAATATTAATTGCCTTGTGGTTCTGTTCAATCCAAGAGTTGATGCCCTTTAACTCCAATATAAAAACCAATGCATGCCATAAACTGTAACAAAAAGAAATTTAAATTGCATAAAAACTAGAGCATGTGCCAAAAAACAGATTTCAAATTTGAAATCACTAATGCAGAAATATATAGAAAAGGTTCTAAAACCCCATGCAACCAAAAATGAAAAAAAAATTGTTCCCGAGTGTTTAATTTGAATTGTACTATCAGGCTTCTCTGAGTCATGCCCTTGGTGTTTGTGCCCTTGTTTTTTCTTTTGTTGTTGTTTTTTATTGTTGTTTCTTTCCTCCCTCTTTTACTCCCTCTCTCCCTTTCCTTATTTCTTTCCTCCTTTTCTCTCTCCCTTCTTTCTTTCCTCTCTTCTTTCCTTCCTTCCTTCCTTTTTTCTTTCCTTTCTTCTTTCCTTCCATCTTCCTTCCATTTATTCTTGCCTTCTTTTTCTATTTAACTAGGCACAGAAAAGTACTATACAAAATCTGAATTTAATGAGCATGCAGTTGAGTGCAATAAAATCATCTGAAAAGCTAATATTTAGCTTTTACATCTGTGTAAGTCACTAACTTGTTGGGGAATGAGAACAAATCTCTTAGACTTTCTTAGCTTCAGTTTTTTCTTCTCTAAATAAGAGGATTGTTTAAAACAACAATCCATTTTTGTCCTCTCACTTCCAGCCAGTTCTGCACCAAGCAGTGTATCCTGAATGGCATTGGTGGCAGGGTAGTCTTTTAAAATTGTACAATTTCCCTATTACCTTGCCAATGTCCCGTCAGGCCACTCTGTGCTCTCTTCTGAGGGACCCCTTCACTAGTCACCACACTCGCAGTAACTGATGGAGTGTGCACTCTCTTCCAGGGCACTGGGAACCACCGGTCTGGACCCTCTCAAAAGTCCCTTCCAGTCTGACACTGATTCTAAGTAGGTTCAAGTCGATCTCATGCTTTTCATCTCTCAGGATAAATCAAGAAAGAGCACTCTAAGCAGAGAATGTGTGCACTCTGAGCAGAGGATATATAATTAGGCCACTGTCCTAAGGGGTGTTGCTTCTAGAAGGGAAATGAATGATAAATAGTACCACCGGAACAACTCCTTAAAAATTGGTTTTGTCACATAGCTTTCTGCTCTTCTCTTTCTCTCTTCTGTGGCCAATAAAGTAGGAACCCTCCTGTTCTTGGAAAGCGAGGTAGGACCATGAAAGGGCGGGGGGAAATGAAGGTAAGAACTAGGCTTCTCGTGTCTGATCTTAACAAAATCAATCATTGTACCGCAGTCATGGAATTACACAGCTCAACAAGGTAGAGGTCCAGCCAGGAAACTAGGGCTAAAACTCATAAAAGTATAAGGATTATGCATCTATCTGGTTCTGCATTTTTTTCCCATATATTCCCTGGGAACCTAAGGAATGAACACTCCCACAGCGTAACTATTGGTTGAATCAAGGATTGAGTATTTCAGAAAACCTAGGAAACACAACTTAGAAAAAAAATACTAGCCAGTCCTGATTTTTAACTCTCAGAATCACGACTGGTTAAAAGTAAGACATCATTTGTTTTCCTGACAATAGTCAGGTATTAGAATTCCTCATAAAAAAGTCTGCAGGGGATGAAAGAGTTTAGGGTACTTGTTCCCCTGAATGATACATGAACAGGACACCAAATCTTCCATAAAAAGATGACTGCTTATTAATAGCAAACTATTCATTGTTTACTGCTACTTATTCTAATTTCTATTCACTGCTAGTTCTAGGATTATAAGAGTAATTATGCTTGCAATTGAAGTTGTATCTGAAGCTAAGATCTGTTACAAAAAAGGAAGCAAGTTGGTGTAGTTTCCTTCAAAATAATTTGAATGTATGATGGTCAGTCGCACTATAATTGATGTCATAACATGTAAAATCTTTTGTTCAAGATTTTTAAGATCTACTGTAGGGTGTAAAGGAGCAAAAGTGGAAATAGTCAAATGTGTAGAAGATCAAACAATAAAGATATGTAACAATCATTTAAAAAGGGCACTTCTTAATCACGTGATTTTCCCAGAAATGCACACAGGACAGGCTCTTTACAAGTGGTAGCTCTCCAAATGAACCCAGGTATGAATGGCGACAGATAAGCACCAGCGGCCCTGCTGCCTCGCATTCCTGCCGTCCTGTGCTGTAGTCCCTCCCTTCCTGTTACAGCCAGTTCTCCTAACAACCAGTTTCCATTTAAGTTTATCAAATAGTAAGGAATAACAAACTGACAATATCCCATGTTCCTTACCAAGCTAACCTTTAAAGTACACCCCATACAGAGTTTCTCTAGGAATTCCACAAACATATCGTTCCCTGAATTGAGTCTGCTCTAGATCCCCTCATCTCATCCTTTGCTCCTGAGATATAAATGTATAAGTCATACGAGAAGTAAATCTATTTAAATTCAAGTTCCAAAAGTGAAGTTAGAAGCCCAAGTATTCAAACATGAAAAGCCTAAGTATTATCTAATCTAATTGTAATGTAATCTAATAGAATCCTTCCTGTAGATTACTATGGAACTTGGTATTGAAGAGTTAAAGGGAAGAGAGGTGGAGACCCAGGATGAGGGAGCACTGAGCAGGAGACCAGAGTGACTGGGGAATGAGAAAGCAACAAGGTGAACTGGGGGATGGAAAAGTAAAGAAATGCTTTACATTAATATTTTGCTACCAAAAAGATAGCTTTTACTTTAAAGAAGTCGCTGCATATTTTCTTCCCCTGGCTGCTCCCACCTTCCACCACCCCAGTCTCCACAAAATTTATAAACATTTGAAAGTGAACAATGAACAGAAATAACAGAAAGTGGAATGTGACTTTCTACTTTATGAAACTTGAAAAAAAATTAAACAACCATAAAAGAATTAATTAGTTAACTCTTAATAACAGGTTTTTTGAATGATAGATTTTATTTACCCCTTAGTCAACATAAGATGTTTGAAACTTGGCTGACTGGTGAGACTCCAGAATATTTTTCTTCAAATTTTAATCTTGGCACAAAACTAAGAACTTCTAAGTGTATTTAGGCCTTCTTTTTTGAAACAGACTGGTAATATTAAGCTAAAATCTACCTTACTTTTTGTGGTTAATTTTTATTTGTTTGATTTTTTTTTTTTTAGTATGTGGTTTTTGTCTAGGATCTAATAATATGACACACAAAACTTGAGTACAAAACTTACATTTCCCTCTGAGTAGCTCACAAATTATCCAACACTTAAACCCAAATTGTGATTCAGTAACAAAAATATATATTTTAAAAACCTGTCTTTTATCTTATTTTCAAAAATTTTAGGCTGAACTGGGGGGTTTACAATGATTATATGGTGCTCTTCAATAAATTATATTTGGCTTCTGTATTGAAAACCTGTGACTAAATAGGGATCATTCACTGTTCGTCTATTCTTCAATATAGAGGGAGAGATTCATTATGTCACATCTAGTCATGTTTTGAGAAATCCTGTAGACAATTAATATTGGGTTACAATTTCATTAATCATTCCTCATTGTCCACATTATAATGTCCATATAGGTTTGACATTCAAAGTAAACTGTGGTTGAAATCAAGCCATGTACATCTAATAGTATATTCTGAAGCAAATTCTTCTGTTATGCTCTTGAAGCAAAGCATATTCAGCTAATTATAGCAGCATAATTTTAAAACACTGAATTTCACTGAAGCCTCCTTCTCTCATATTTACTTTTGAGCCCAAACTAAGCAACATAAATTATATACCCAAAGGTGGTTCTGAAAAGAAATTATTTGAGAATGGAAAATAGAGATTAGCTCACCATAACCTCAGCATTCTTAACTGGAGCATCACTACTCTTGTCCTTTTATTTTAGATTTTTAGGGAGATGTGTTACTGCTAGCCAGCACTTGGACTTGGTATATATGTACCCTGGGAATCTGGACAGCAGAACATGCAATTAGATTAACTCAGGTGGATGTGTGCTATTTTTCTTAATTTTTTAAGGCTTTCAACCACAAGGAGTATTAAAGAGTAGATCATAAGTTGATCCTAAACTTAATATCTTTAAAGTACTCTATTTCATTTTGATCTAGAGGCAATATTGCAATTACAGAGTGGTTCTTCCAGAATTGGGAATTGAGTCAAATAAGAATTATCCAGAGAGTTTATAAAGCACATAAATACTCATACTCCTGATGCAACCCTCCATTCCAATTTTCCACCCCCAGTATATGTAACTTGAAAAAAAAAATCAATCTGATATTTTTGATACACAGTACCTTCCAATATTATAAATTATAGAGATTGCTGGGCTAGGTTCTATGCTGCCAACTTGGAGCTGAAATAACATGGGATTTCTCACTCAGCAAAAATAACAAGAAAAGAAAATCTTTTTGTCCCCAACTATATATGAAAAAATTGAAAGGATGTAAGATACAAAGAGTCAGGACTGCTCGCATTCCAACAGTTCAGAAAAGTTGCTGCCCATGGCAGAATCCACCCCCTTAAAGTTAGCCTAGAAGTAGGTAATGCTTTCAAGGGTAGAAGGTATCATTCACTTCCCATATATATCAATCATCACTATTCTCTGAAGCTACATGCAAGAAAATAACCACAATAAATATTATTATTCATAAACTATTTCTTTATAGTCTTAGAGTACTCCCCCCTTATCCATGAGGGATACATTTCGAGACCCATGGTGGATGCCCAAAATTGCAGATAGGCCCATGCCCTCCACATACTATGTGTTTTCCCAAACATGCATACCTATGATAAAGTGTAATTTAAAATTAGGCACAGAAAGAGATTACAACAATAACTAATAATAAAGTAGAACAATTATAATAATATATTGTAATATAACTACTTGTTCAATGTAGATACTCTGAACAAAGAGATGATTCACATCACATGCAGGACAGGACAAAACAAAGCAAGATTTCATTACACTCTGGGTATGGAGCACAATTTAAAATTTACAAGTTGTTCTATTTTCAGACTGCAGGTGATCACAGGTAACTGAAACCAAGGAAGGTGAAACCATGGATAAGATGGGGCTTCTGAATATCATTGGGTTTCTTTCTGCTGGAAAACAGGCAAAATGATATTTTTTTTGTCTTGATCCATTATGGTCAGAGTGGTTTTGTCTGATGTGGTACTATGGAATAATTTATACTCAGCTGGGAAAGGTCTCTCTGGGAGTGTCAGACTAGCTTCTAAAGGCAGTGAATGCTTAGAAAAGTTATGTAAATATGGTCACATGCTATCTCTCTGTGCAGTTATATTTGTCACAAGTAGTGATTTGTTCCACCTAAACAGTAGTAGTTACAAGAGTAAATCTAATACAAAGAGAGCACTTGTTACATTATGAACACTGCTAATTATGCCATTCCAAACAACTCAGTAAGGTAACACGTTGCTTGTCTCCATTTGTCCCATGAAGAAACACAGTCATAGAGAGCTTGAGTTCCTTGTCCAAGTTCATAGCACTGCTAAGTTGTAGAACTGGCCTGTTTCACTTCAAAAACTAGATTCTAAAGCACAGTGTATATTTCTACAAAAAACAAAACAAAACAAAACAAAAAAAGACTAAACATGCCTGTTCTCACCATGAGCTTCAACATTTTGAGCACGTAACATTTTTGTGGTTAATTATTATCCAAGGACCTGTCTCTCTTCCCTGTTGATTATCTGTGCTTCTACTTTTCTCTGTTGTTAAAGGATTTACTAACATGTACCATCTCCACAATGTGCAAGGTGCCAAAGAAGAAGACCAACTTGGATGATTCTGCTGTATAAAATGTGGCCTGAAAAGCACTACTACCTGACTTAGTACATAGGCGCACGCGCACACACAAACACACACACACAAATAAAAGTTTCTTAGTTAGATTGTACTTTAGATAAACAATGAATACCATATTTTTGGGTAGATATGCACCAAATACCGAATGGGACATACTTATTCTAAAAAAATGATTTGTTGTTAACTAAATTTCAAATTTAACTAAATCTCCCGTATTTTAACAGGTAACCCTAACCTAAATGTTTAGTGACACTTCAAATATTTTGCCATGAAATATCCTTTGCCATTTTTCCGGCCATGGCAAGAAAAGACACATTTACCCACTCCTTGAAGGCTGAATATTCTACCGTATTTATTTCTGTATCCCACACATTTAGTACAGATAGTCTATAGATATTTTGAACCAAAGGAACTGTTACATTTAAAGTTTTCATCCATATGTACACTATTACACCCTTCTGATAGCTAAACATAGGCATGTGAGTATAATAAATTACAGGAAAACCAGCATTATATTCTGTTAAGATTAAAGACATGTTGTTCGTCATTCACTTTTTGATTTCCATTCTTTTATGATTTCCCAACTTTGTGGTGGGCTCTATTAGGCACTGGGGATACACAGAGAATCTGACAGATTAATGAAGCTAAAGCAAAGAGAGAAAAGATTAGCTAATCTAGAGGACAATTCCAATCTTCTTATCTTTATTTATTTTACACATCCTGTAATAGAACTTGATTCTTTGGTTTTTCTGAAACAAATATGCATTAGCAGTTTGTTTGGGAGAACATGTAATTAATTTTCTCCTTTGCCACTGCTAGATTCATGCAGATGTCTAGAGTATTAACTGCTCACTACCTGTTAAGGGAGTTTGGAGTAAATTTAACAAGCAAGCTTTTCCTAATTATTACTGCATCTCACACAGACATGAGTCATAGCGTGGGTATATAAGGATTTTGACTTCTTTATGGCCAGAGAGCAGTTATTATAACAAATAATACTTAAAGTTTGGTTGCCACAAGACAGACAGATAAACTTAACAACAAAAAAGTTGGTGACTTGAAATCATTTCTTGGAAAAAATAAAAACAAATAGCAGTGTTTGTAAGGAATCATCTCACTAGCAACATTATGCTTAAAAATAGATAGAATTTTCTATTAAAAGTTAACAAAAGACAAAAATAATCTTAACTATAACCCACTGATAATTTTGCTAGAAAGCACTAACTGAATGTAGTAAAGGTCTATAACTCAGATTTATATTCCTCGTTTATGGCACATATGTGTGACCTCATTCTATGAATACTGAATAATTTTTCATCGCCTGGAACATCTTTGATTAATTAAAGAACAAAAGCTCCTGACAGTTGCTTTTCATAGAGTTCAAGTAGTACCTAAAAGATTCTCTGGAGCAGCAGAAGCACCAAGGCAATGGTCTGAAATATGGTAAAGGAAATTGCAGTCCATAGGGAAAATGTCAGATGGAACTGTCTGGCACCATGAACAGTGTTTGGTCTGTGGGAAAAAAATAAAAAATGAATACTGAATGAAAAGTACGATTTCATAAGAAGAGTTCATAGACACGCATTAGACCTTGTTAATCAGAAATGTAACATGAGGGAGAAATTTGGAATAGCTGTGCTCATAATATCTACAGGAAGGCACCAAGATCCACTTGTACCAATGTGGGACTGGAAAGTCTGTAGTCACAATGACTTCACGAGGAAAGGACAGAACCTACCCAAGGACACAGAATTCTTCGTTGCTGTCCTAAAAGTCCTGATAATTAGTCTTCTACTCTCCTTTTCTAACATTGTTTGACCATCTTATTGGCCTACAAATGTCGCTTGGGTCCTCTGAGGTGTTTACAAAAATAGTCACCCCCAGTAGGTACTGTTATCTCGTTGGAAAAACTCATATGTCCTTAGGTATAAAGAACTTAGGTCATAGACTTTGGACCATTTGGTGAAAAACTACAGCAGGTCCTCTAATATCATTATTTCATTCAACATCTTTTCATTATAAGCTTGACAAAAAAGAGTAAACTGATATGCTGCCTGGACCACTGCCTGCGTGGAGTGTGCATGTTCTCTTGTGTCTGCATGAGTCTTCTTCAGGTACTCCAGTTTCCTTCCACATCCCAAAGATGTGCATATTAGGTGATCAGTGTGTCCATATTGTTTCAGTCTGAGTGAGTGGGTGTGTGTGTGTTAGTGCCTCTGTGATGGAAGGGCATACTATCCAGGGTGTATTGCACTTGATACACTGAGTTGCCTGTAGAGGTCCCAACCAGCCATGACCCTGAAATGGAATAAGAGGGTTGAAAAGATCTGTCTTAGCTGGTTTTATTAATCTTCCTTAAGTTTATGTATAGCTGACATTTATTTTATTGTTTGATGTTTAAGTATGGTGAGGGTTTTATGACCAAAAATATGCCATAGGTGGTTCAATGGATACAGTGTTGGACTGGGACATGTGTTGGACAGAGGATCCAAGTTTGAAATCCTGAGGTCACCAGCTTGAGTGCAGGCTTGCTGGCTTGAGCAAGGGGTCACTCTGTCTGCTGTAGCCCTCAGGTCATGGCACATATGAGAAAGCAATCACTGAACAATTTAGGTGCCACAATGAAGAATTGATGCTTATCTCTCTCCCTTCCTGTCTGTCCCTATCTGTCCCTCTCTCTGTCTCTCTCTGTCTTTGTCACACACACACACAAAAATGCCATAGGAGGTTAATCTCATATATATCAATTAGCCTATGATAAAATTGGTTTTGTTATATGTTATTTCACTTAAATTTGCAGTTCCAATAACTAATCAGTAACATTAAGTAAGGATTTACTGTACACCAACATTATAAAATATCACCAGCTTGAATAGTCATAATTTGTTTATAGGGCCAAATCACATGAAAGAACTAGAAATACTAGTGTCACAACTGTTCTGTCTTTCTGAACAACAGGCCAGTGAAATAATCTGGCTAAATATTTTCTCGTCTAATCATGAATCTTCATGTGGCAGGATTCTTGAGATTTCCCCATGGTCAAACTTTACCAGAATTCAAAGCATCTAAGGTTCCAGTCAAGATGGCAGCACAGGTAAACACAGTACTTAGGACTTTTTACAACTAAAACAAAATTAAAACTAAATTACTAAAGAACCATTATTCAGAATGCCTGAATTGTAGCTGAACAGTCCTATAACTAAGGATATAAAAAAGTCCCCAAAAAACTATATAACTTTCCCAAGTAACACAATTAGAAATTGGACTTTGAAATTATTTAAAATTGTTGGGCAGATAAAATATAATATGCTCACTTTGTTAAAGATGGTGCTGCCCACATGGAAGCCCATCACCCAGGTGATATTATTTGCCCTTATGCTTGCGATGGGTATAGGGGAAAAGCTGTAATGTAAGCAGGTTGGTCATTATAGTCTAAGGCTTAGTTTTAAGAGTAAGCTTTTCCCCACACCCTTGACTGATTGGATGATGTGGGTGGAGCGCTCTTCTGAGGAATCCCATTATGCCTCATATGGGTGACTTTGTATCAGAGACTTTCTTGTTTGTAGATTGGATTAAGGGTTCGGATTTCTACATTATAAAGTGGGACAGACCGGGAGCTCTCTCTTGGTTCCTGAGGTTGGTATTAGAAAGGAGAGCAGATTAAGGCCAGGTAGAGGCCAGGAGAAGTAGCCAAGATGGCAGAGTGCTGAGGGAGAAGCTAGTTTGTGCAGAGTTTGCACTGGAGGAGATGAGGAACAGGGGTGAATAAGTCTGGTGAGCTAGAAACCTTTGATGCTAGGAAACTCGGATAAGTCAGTAGCTTTGTGAGCACTGAATGAGTGGGTTTTGGAGCCCAGTATGTGTTTTTGCTTGCCTGCCGGGTGCAAGCTAGAATTAAAGCTGATGGCTCACCAGTTCTTGGCTCCGTTGTTTCATTACCGACTGTTCAAATCCAATGTGAACCTGCATGGGCCAAGCGGCTGTGATGGTGGCCTTGGCCGCGACTACTGGCTTTACAAAAATCATGACACGAATTAAATTATTCTATGCAGTTCTATAGGAGATTGTAAGTTGGGCAGGTACTGTTTTGTTTGGGGTATTGTTGCTGTTGTTTATTTGACATCTACTCTGCGGGAGAGTATTTACCTACATCACATTTTTTACTCCAAGGAATATGTCATGAATCAATTTGCTTAACAAAAATGCAATAGAAGTATACAGCTGAGAGCAAAACCAATATTTTAATGTCACAATTTATAGGTCCAGGGACATTCCCAAAATCTTTAATCTTGTGTTTTAAGGTCTGCACCATGGGTAAGAGATAGAGGATAGAGAGGCTGTAAAGAGGGAGATAAAACTAAATGACATCAAATTGCTCACAGCCTGGAGACATAGTTCATTTATTCACACATCAATGCTGCCGGATCCCAGGAGGATTTTTATAGTTCCTCTCTTCCTCCTGTAGAAACTTTTCTCTAGATAAGCATTTCCTTGATTGAACCCACTACTCTGTTCATCTCATTTCTTCTTCCTACCCTGTTAATAGAAGGGAAACAAATATCTCCTATTCACATATTTCTGTGAGCATGGCAGTAAAGCTGGGTCTATTTGGAACAGGTTATTAAAACAAAGGCAAGTGGGCTTATGGACCAGACATTTGGATAATGGCTTACTGCTCCCTAAGGAGAAATTTACCAAATCAATTTCATAGAAATCTCTTTGCCCTTTGCCCCTTTTGTCTGGCTGGGGTAAATCAATTTCAGTGAAACTATTCCAGTTCATCTTTGCTGCATAACTCGCTTTGTTGCATAGATGTGAATCTTATCAGGTCAACCCCTGTAGTCTTCAGAGGTGCTCATGCTGTCAAACCAAACTGCCTGATATGATATGCCCAGCCACGGTTACAATAGAGGCAGAGGGTAAACTTGGAGCAGATTTCCTCATTCCTAAACCAGTATTCTATACTCTCTCACTGCCATTTCCCCCCCTAATAAAATTGTTTCAGCTAATTGCTAAATTAGAAAACCTAAGATATTATAAAAGCATCCCTAATGGCAGCAAAGGTTAAAGGGGGAAGAGGCAGGATGCATTTGTGCGCTGATTATCATTGAAGGACAAAGTCTTTTTGAAAATTGTGTTCTTCCCTAGCAATAATCCTTTATAATAGATCTCCACCGTAGAGATTAAAAGGCCTTCAGAGCTGTACAAATAACAATAACCAGATCAGAAACTGTTAAAAGCATAAGACAGATAAATCCAATGAGAAACCTTCAGAGGGAAGCAGATAAACATCGCATCAGGAGGAAAATGTCAGTGAAGCTATTTCACTCTGGAAGCTATTTCTTTCCTCTTGAAGAGAGAAGAAAACACAGATAGAAACAGAAGATTCTCATGCATTTCAAAAAGAAAGAGGAGCCCCTTTTGAAGGTTTTGTTGACTCTTGTCCCCAGGAATTGGGGACTTACTTGGCTTCTAACACTGTGCCATGGTAGCTTGCTTTTATCTTTTTAAGAAACTTGAGACCAAAACACATACATCACACAAGCAGAAAAGCAAATGTTAAAGTATGAGCAAATATGAAATGAGGGAAAGGCATGGTGAAAACACTCAGATTCAAAGTTGAACTGTCGAGAAAAAGCAGATAATACAGCCATATATGTCATATTACCTCATCCAGGTCAAAGAGGTCACCAAGTATAAAGAAATAGCAATGACAAAGATTTTTGCTCAGTAATTCACCAATGGCAGAGCATACCTGAGCTACGCCTTTCCTTAATTCACCTCCTGAGAGTCTTAACTGCATAGGAAAAACCATAAAGTGATTACTTAATATAGATAAATGTTGGTTTTCTGCCTTGACAGCAACACTTTTAATACTTCTCTGAGTTACTGGCTTGGTTTTTTAACAGCTTTATTGAGGTATAATTTACATATCATGAAATTCACCCATTATAATTGGACAATTCAATGATGTCTAGTAAATTAATAGAGCTGGGGAATCGCCACCCCAATATTTTCTCTTTGGCCTTCTGTAGTTTGAACATGATCTGCCTAGGTGTGTTTTATTTGGTATTTATCTTGCTGGATGTTCTCTGAGGCTCCTGGATTTGTGGTTTTCTGTTGGTCATCAATACTGAAAGTTCTTGGCCATGATTCCTTCAAATATTTCTTCCTCTCCATTCTCATCTTCTTCAAATAGTCTAATTATGCCAGTGGTACTCCTTTTGCAATTGCCCAGTCTTGCATATTTTTTCTCTGGGTTTTCTTTTTTGGGTTGCTTTTTTCTTTCTCTTTGCATTTCAGTTTAGAAAATTTCAATTGACTTTCCTTCAAGCTAACTGGTTCTTTCCTTGGCTGTGTCAAATTTACTGATAAGCCTGTGGAAGGCATTCTTCATTTCTGTTACTATTATTCATTTCTAAAATTTCCTTTCGACTTTTCTTTAAAGTTTCCTTCTCTTTCATTACCCATTTGTTCTTTCATACTGTCTTCTTTTTCTGTCACGGACTTTAACATGTTGATCATAGTTATTTTAAATTTTCTGTCTAGTAATTACAACATATGTGTCATGTTTCAGTCTGTTTCTGGTTACTTTGTTTTTTGGACTCCTTTTTTTTTTTTTTTTTTTGCCTTTTGGCATGCTTTGTCATTTTTGTTGAAAGCAGGGCATATATTATTGGGTAATAGAAGCTGAAGGTAAATAGGTCTTCAATATAAGGATTTATGGTAACCAGATTATGATATGAGCTATGTCTAATGTTTTTTGTAGTTACAGGTTCCAAAAGCTTCAAATTCCACAAATTTGGAGAAAATATTCACAAAAAATATATATCTGATAAGGGATTAATATCTGGAATATGTAGAGAACTCCTAAAACTCAACAACCAAAAACAAACAACCTAACTTAATGGGTAGAGAACTTGAATAGATATTTCTGAAGAAAATTTTCAAGTGGCCAATAAGTACATGAAAAAGAAAATCCTCAACATTACTATCATTAGGAAAATGCAAATAAACACTACAATGTCACCCAGGTGATATTAGTTGCCATTATGCTTGGGATGGGCATAATTATATTAATGTGGGGGGGGGGGCAGGCTATAAGCAGGCCGGGTCATTATAGCCTAAGGCTTAGTTTTAAGAGTAAGCTTTTCCCCACACCCTTGACTGATTGGATGATGTGTGATGGTGCACTCTCATGAGGAATCCTCCCATTATGTTTCAGATAAGTGACTTTGTATCAGACACTTCCTTGTTTGTAGATTGGCTTAAAGGTTTGGATTTCTACACTATAAAGTGGGGCAGGCTGGGAGCTTGCTCTCTCTCAGTTCCTGAGATTAGCATTAGAGAGGAGAGCAGAGAAAGGCCACATGGAGGAGGCCAGGAGAGGCAGTCAAGATGGTGGAGTGCTGAGGGAGAAGCCAGGTTGAGCAGAGTTTGTGCTGAAGAAGGAGATGGGGAACAGAGATGAATAAGTCTGGTGAGCTAGAAACCTTTGATGCTAGGAAACTCGGATAAGTCAGTAACTTTGTGAGGACTGAATGAGTGGGTTTTGGAGCCTAGTGTGTGTTTTTACTTGCCTGCTGGGTGCAAGCTAGGATTAAAGCTGATGGCTCACCAGTTCTTGGCTCCGTTGTTTCATTACCATCTGTTTGAATCTAATGCAAACCTGCACTGGCCAGGCGGCTGTGATGGTGGCCCTGGCTACTGGCTTTACATTTGGTGTAGTCTGTGGCAGGATTTGATATAGATCTGTATGGAGCCGGCACCTTTGAAGTGCATGGTAGAGGACTGGTTGCTGTTATGGTTTCCCATAGCTGTTTTTTGGGGGACTGTAGGATGGATGGTTGACTTTTACAGCCATGTGTGAGGAAACCCAGAGCTCTATGGAAGAGGCTGCCTGGGACCTGCAAACCGAGCAGTGGAAGGAGCTGGATGAAATGTGGGAGAAAGAGATGCTGACCCTGGAGCTGGAGGAAGCGCTGAAGGAGGAGGCTGGCCAGGTTCGCGAGATTCACTTGGAAATGGAGCAGCAACTGGAGGAGGGATCACAGGTTCGTGAGTTGCAGCTTTTCCTGGATGTTGTGGAGAGCCAGCAGCAGCAGGAGGTTGGGGCTGAAGCTGAGGCAGGGGCTGTAAAATCATGGAGCAGAAGGCAGCGGTGGCCCGGGGCTCAAGTCCAGCAGCAGAAGCTGGTGTTTTCAGTTCCTCTTTGTAAGATGAAGAGAATTGGTCTGGAGTTGCAATCTGCAGCCTCCAGATGGTGAGAGCCCAGCAGCAAGGAGTAGCTACGCTCCTGGTAGGTCTGCAATTTTGGGACATAGGGGTGAATGCCATCATGCTCCCCAGAGCAGAGATGGAAATGCTGACTGCCATTGCCACATACTCCTTTTTGGGACAGTGTACGAGCTGCCAGGATGGCAGTGATGAGGGGGGAGGCTAACACCCTATGTGTGTGGACAGATTTCCTGGACTATGACCAGAGTGAGCACTGGCTCCCTTGCTGGATGGACTTACAAATTTTGGACAATGTGAAATACCCTGATGGGGGTAGCAGTGGCTTTGCTGGAGGCTCTCCTGCCCTGGGAAGATTTTTCCCATGGCTAGAAAGAAGGCTGAGGACATTTTGCACTTTTGGCAAAGTGCTCAGAGACTGGTGAAATGTGTGTACCTTTGTAATTGTTGAAATTGTATGATTTGTCATGTTGTTATAATTTGTGTAATGTGCCTAATTTCCTTTTACAGGGATGCCGGTGGTATAGATTGTGGGTAGTAAAGTGAGCATAGGGGTGGATTGTTGGGCAGATAAAATATATTATGCCCACTTTGTTAAAGGTGGCGCTGCCCACGTGCAAGTTTTAAGAGTAAGCTTTTCCCCACACCCTTGACTCATCGAATGATGTGGGTGGTGCACGCTCAAGAGGAATCCTCCCATTATGCCTCAAATAAGTGACTTTGTATCAGAGACTTCCTTGTTTATGGATTGGATTAAAGGTTTGGATTTCTACACTATAAAGTGGGGTCAGACTGGGAGCTTACTCTCTCGGTTCCTGAGCTTAGCATTAGAGAGCAGAGCAGAGAAAGGCCACATGGAGGAGGCCAGGAGAAGCAGCCAGGATGGCAGAGTGCTGAGGAAAAAGCCAGTTTGTGCAGAGTTTGTGTAGAGAGATGAGATGGGAAACAGAGGTGAATAAGTCTGGTGAGCTTGAAACCTTTGATGCTAGAAAACTCAGATAAGTCAGTAGCTTTGTGAGCACTGAATGAGTAGGTTTTGGAGCCCAGTGTATGTTTTTACTTGCCCACTGGATGCAAGTTAGAATTAAAGCTGATGGCTCACCAGTTCTTGGCTCCGTTGTTTCATTACCATCTCTTCGAATCTAATGCGAACCTGCACTGGCCAGATGGCTGTGATGGTGGCCTCGACTACTGGCTTTGCAATACCTTTAAAAAATATTGCAGTTGTGCAATAAAAGGCATACTCTGGATTGTTTACAATAGTAGATATTGTGATAACAAACATTAGAAAGTATTCAAATGCCTATGAAAAGTAGAATTGATAAATTTTAGTATATTCTGTAATGAAATACTATACAAAAGTGATAACTGAATTATACATATATATAGCAACCCCCCCAAAATACAAGTTTATGTAATGCTGAACTTCATACAGAAAAACAAATATGCAAGAGTAGCCAGAAAAACACCAAAAAAACAAAAACAACAACAAAAAACTATGAAAAAAAACCTACCTTTCCCAGATATTGAAACATGCTATAAAGGTTCTATAATTGTATACCCAACACACTTCCACTGAGTCACTGTTAAATATTCTCTGCTAAATAGGCAATAATTAAACAATTATGATTCTAGTTCTTGACTAGACATACCAGTGAATAAAATAGATAGCCCTGAAATAGATCCAAATAAATATATAAATTTAGTGTATGATAAAGTTGTCATCTCAAATAACTGGGACAAAACTGACTATAATAAATGGCAGCAAGATAACTGGTTAGCCATTTGGAAAAAGATACTAGTCAGTCTGTATCTCAATTCATACACAAAAATATACTTATTCCAAATGGTTTAGGGATATAAATGTAAAAATTGAAACCATACAAGTACAAGAATAAAACATGGAAAAGTTACTCTTGAACTTCATGGTAGAAGAAAGTTTTCTAACTTTGACTCAAAATAAAGGCAATAAAAGAAAAGTTTGAGCCTGACCAGGTGATGGCGCAGTGGATAGAGCATTGGCCTGGGATGCAGAATACCCAGGTTCGAGACCCCAAGCTCGCCAGCTTGAGCGTGGGCCCACCTGGCTTGAGCAAAAGCTCATCAGCTTGGACCCAACGTCGCTGGCTCCATCCAGCAAGGGATAACTCAGTCTGCTGAAGGTCCGCGGTCGAGGCACATGAGCGAGAAAGCAATCAATGAACAACTAGGGTGTCGCAACGGCAACAAAAACTAATGATTGATGCTCTCTGTTCCTGTGTGTCTGTCCCTATTTATCCCACTCTCTGACTCTCACTCTGTCCCTGTAAAAAAAAAAAAAAAAAAGTTTGATCAGTTTGACCACATAAAAATTGAAATCTCATGTGACGCAAAATATCAAAAATACTGTAATTGGGAGAATTAAAAAACAAAATATCAAAAATACTGTAGTTGGGAGAATTAAAAAACAAAGAGAAAATATTGGCAATATATACTTAACAAAGGGCTAAATTAATAATATATAAAGAACTCAAATATTTAAAAAGAGAAAATCTAGATTCTCATAGAACACCATGAAAAAGATAGATATAAACAATTTACACACACATACAAACCGTCCTAAAACATAAAAAAATATTCAAATTCAATCATAAGGATATATGCAAATTAAAACAATATTAAATGCAATATAAAATCTGGGATTAGAACTTGAAACATAAAAAATCAGACTGTTGGGGAAAATGGTGAGATTTGAAAAGGTCTAAAGTTAGTAATATTTTTTCAAATGTGAGTTTTCTTGTTTTGATAATCAGACTATGGAAAATGGTAACTTCAGAGGTAGTTGGGTGAAGACTATACAATATAGAAACTCTCTAATATTTTTGAAACATTTTATTAAGTCTAAATCATTTATAAATAAAAAGCTTTAAAGAATAATATATTTAGGGTTACAACATTTTTGGTAACACTCACTAGGGAAAGATAAGTATAAAATATCACCTAGTGGTAACATCTGCAGATGACAGATTGAAAATGGATTGGGGAGGAGACTCATAGTAATTTTGATGTTATTGTTCTTTAAATAGGTATGAATACATAGGTGTTCATTGTTGCATGATTATACCTTTTATATATTTGGTAGTTCTTTAGAACTAATGCAATATATTTAATAAATACAAATACGTGTAATTTTAGTGGAAACACAGTTTACATTTGAAACCGGCTTTTTATAGCATTGAAGTTGCATTGCATTCAATCAGAATTCTCTTCAAAAGGGCTTTTGAAGTTACAATTTAAAGTGTTTGGTTTGCTTACTCCTCCATCTGTAGGTCCCTAATGTGAGCTGGCTTGCATTTGAGGATAGTAAAATCTTGGTAATAATGCAGTTTAGTTCTGAGTGCGGTATCAATGGAGAAAAGGGAACAGTTGGAATGTATGCCTTTGGATATAATTTTAAGAAGAGCAAATGGAAGAGAGTACTTATTGGCACATATTGAGAAAAATCCCCCTGAAGTGAGTCTCAGGATACCCAATTAAGATAAAATTAAATCATGCAAATATTGATCCAGTTAAATTTGCCAGGGGAAAGTCTTATTATCAGTCAGATTTCTTTATATCAAATAACAAGTAGCTGTAAAAAGCCAAAAACGTTACACATATGTATTGTAAATGAAGGAAACAGTAATAATAGGAAAAACACTTTATTTTATTGTTATTACTTGCATTGGTTATTGACTTGCAGTTTTGCTTATTACGACCAATTACATTTAAAATATCAGACTCTTTTCCTAGTGTTTAACACTATCATAGCTAATGTTCTACCCTCAAGGAGCTAACAATTTTGCTTGAATCAGATGCACACAATATAGGTAATTTGCACAGAGCTAACTGCATTAAATGTGCCATGAGAATTGTAATGGCATGGTGGCTATGTATAGTCTTAGAAAATGTCTATTCATGATTTCATTGATCGAAGAAATTGGTTATACATTCATTACTGATTGAAATCCTCTTTGTTGTTAGAAAATGTGTATTTAATTCTATAAATGTGTTTGAGTGAATGTAAGTGAATTTGTTAGTAAGATTTTTTTTTTCTTTAAAGATGTACAGTAGTTTCCAAAACCAAAAATCCGTGTTAAAAATTTTAAAATAAACCGGACAAAATAATATTTCTCCACAAGAAAGGTATAGAGTGTTAGAAATAAATTTACATCACATTATCTTCATTGTTTAGGTCATTATTCAGTGTTGTTAGCCATATTTTAATAGGTGTGCCTGATAAGAAAAGTAGCTACTTATTTCAAGTCTACCAAATTTTGCATGTCTGTAACAAATACACCACATCAAAGTAGACACATTTCAAGATCATAGTGACCACTGGTGCTGACCCTTCACCAAATACTCGGGAGTTCCTCTTTTGGAATTACTCTCAGAGTTTATAACACTTCATGAAAATCCTCAGTAGAGAATCTTAATCCTTTGACAATGAATTCAATTTTTAAAAAGAAAGTTATGTGGAATTCAGTATAGTGAATAAAATGGGTAATGAATCTGGTTAGTAAAATTCTGTGCTAAAAATGAGGCATGATTAAAAATGATTGCAAATGCTCTGAAAGACATTTCAAAAAGATTTTTGCACAAATGGCACCTTCATTAAAAGGAGCATCTAAACTTGCAAAGAAAGTATTTTGCTGAACAATATTCATTTTCCTGCATTAGTTATGGCATTGACATTTAAACAACATTTTATAATTTCTTGCTGTACAACACTGGGGACTGGTTAGGGCTTGCTGTCCTGAAGGTCGTAGGAGAGTTGCAGACTTCTGTGATTGTTGCAGTGCAACTCGCAAGAAACTGAGGCAGAGCCCAAATTGAGGAAAAATTTAGGACCTTTATTCACTGGCCAGTGAACCGTTCATCTGCAATCTACACAGAGAAGCTGAGAGGAGTGGCCCAGAGCCATGGGGAGGAGGGTATTTAAAGACAAAAATCACAAACTAACAGTTAGTTCAGCATATTTGTACAATATTTTGCAAGGATATAAGATTCCAAAAAATAAAATCAGTTTCTTACAGTTCCTACAAAAATACTGAAGTCTGAGAACTGCACCCTGCTTATACTAGCAGAAGTAAACCTCAACCTTGCATAAGCCTGCTAAACTTTTCTCTTGTTCAGTTGTGGCTATAGCTGTTAAGCCTCAGTTCCTCTTATGAACCAGTCCCTCTGGTTTCTAACTTAAGTAATGGCAGGGGTCTTAGTTCCTTTTATGAACCAGTTCCTCTGTAAACTTGAATACGGGCAGGGGTCTTAAGCACAGGCTAGCAACATGCCATCACATTCCCCACTGGTTTTCACCAGAGAATCAAATCATTGCTTCTTCCTCGATACAACGAAGCTGGTAGCATGTCCTAAGTACTAAAATCTTAACTGCTTGAATTCTTTTTGTACATATTGTGTTAGGCAGTTAATAATGCATGGTCTAATGGTGACTCTGACTATAAGTAAAATAAGGAGTCTAGTAACGGCTGTAAGCAAGGTAGTTAACCAAGGGAAGGAAGAAAACAAGTTTTTATACTAATTCCTTTCTGCTCAATGCTTTTCTTTATCTTGGAGTCTCTTTCTGAGCTGACTGAGGCTTTTCCTTATAACTTCTGAGTGGTTGGTCTAGAAACAGCAAGTCTCTCCTAAAGCTAGGCAGAGACCCCTTGCTTTAAGAATAGTAGATCTAAACCTTTTCTATTATGTAAAATTATTTCTTCTATATAAATAAACTTGAGGTATAATACATATATACTAGAATATACAATAGAGGCTTATTCTGTTCTTTAAAACTGGTTTTGTTTTGTTTTGTTTTCTCTGTACAGACCTCCTACAACCTGCACAAACCTTCTGCAACTTATATAAACCTTCAACTTTTATAAACTTTCTTATCTATTCAGAAATAACTGGCTTTCATAACAACTTTTTTCCTTTTTCTTTCAAAAGTATTTCTATACCTTATACCTTTAATTATCAAAACCCTACAATTCCTTTCTAGTCAGAACTCTCAGTTTAAAAAAATCTTAACCTTTAGTAACAACCTAGCTAGCAATAAGTAATTTTCCTTTAAAGTATACTTCCTTTTGGAGGTGTTCTTCCTCTAAGTAACTAGTATTTATAGGTTAAGTATGAGCACATATATATTTTTCATTTACCTTCCCTTCTAGCAAAGGGACTTATATCTCCCTGCTGTATGACTCATAGCAGTACATGTATCAAACCTTAAGAAAACTTGTTCTGGCTTTCCTTTTACCTCAGTTGCCCTCCCTCCCCAAAGTCTAATTAAAAGGAGGTCCTCAGTGAGTTTCTTCAGGCTATAGCCATGCGTAGACCAGCCAGCTCCCGGTTTGTGGCTGGAGCAGGGCATGCTGCCCTTCTCAGGGTCAACTTACAAAGGTTTGTGGGGTCAGTCTCTGCTGTCCACGAGGGTGCCTCTGCTGGGACTGCAGGCTTCAACCAGCTGTGGTGAATCCAGACAGGTATGCCTTCAACTTTGGCAACAGTGGGGGTGGCCAGGATCACGGTGTGTGGACCTGTCCATGTGGGAGTCAGTCTCTGGGTGGTGTACATTTTTTACCTAGACTGAGTCCCCAGGCTGGAAGGGATGTACCAGATTTCCTGGCATTGCTGAAAGTGCCTCTCAGACAGTCTTTTGGACAGCCTGCTGAGTACTTTGCAGACCCTGTAAGTACTTAAGAAAGGAGTGGTTACTTAACTCAGCTTTTCTTTCTGAGTTTTGGTAGTAAGGGAGGGGGTCTCCCAGACATTATTTCAAAAGGAGTGAATCCTTCACGGTAGGGGGTGTACCTTGCCCTAAGGAAAGCAAAGGGGAATAAGATGGGCCACTCTTCACCAGTTTCAAAAACAAATTTGGTTAAAGTTTCTGTTAAGACCTGATTCGTGCATTTTACCTGCCCTGAACTTTGGGGCCTATAGGCACAATGTAATTTCCAATTAATATTGAGTGCCTTTTCTACTAGCTGTGAGACCTTGGATACAAATGCAGGCCCATTATTAGAATGGGCAAGCTAAATTTGGGAAGAATTTCATATAGCAATTTCTTAACAGCTATTACTGAGGTCTCATTTCTAGTAAGAAAAGCTTCTACCTATCCTAGAAAGGTGTCAATTACTTTAGTAAAATCTATTTCTAAATGTTCACCTGGGAAAGTTCCTCTCTCCGTTTTTCTTTATAATTTTTTTTTATTTTGCTTAGTATTTATTTGGGCACAGACTAAACACTCAGACATTACGCCTTCTGCAGTAGATTCTAAGTCTGGTTTTTTAAATAATTTCTTCTTATTCTTAGTTGTCCCTTTCCTGCTGGCAAAAATCTTTTTCTAATTGGTTGTAAAATAACCTTTAGCAACTTGGGTTCTAGTAAAGTTACTAAAATTTCCTAAAAACCCCACTGGTTTTAGGGCTACCTTCTTGGTAGTAGCATCAGCTGCTCAGTTTACTTGAGTTTCTAGGGACTTCACACCCTCTTTAGGTGGCTTGGACTGTAGATGAAAGCCACTATTTCAGGGGAGCAGTCTCCTGCATTCTCCAGGGTGAGGGTTTGAGCCTCACCTTTGTTAGTTCCTAAGCCTTCTCCTAATGGCCCCTCTTTGACTATGCCTGTCTTAGGTTGTCCCTCTCTTTTAGGGATCTTACCCTTCACTGGCTGTCCAGTCATCTTTAGGGGCCAGGCAGAGCTATATGATTGAGGAAGGAGCAATGTCCCTTCCGAAATGCTTAGTTTTCTTTGTTGTTGTTTCTTAGCAGCTGATGTTTCTACCTTTTTAAAAGCTTATAATACATTTTCTTTCTAATTTCTAGAGCTGAATGCTATGTAAAGGCTAGGTTGACTGCCTTGTATCTATCTTCTGGAGCCTCTAAGTATAGAGGTGCATATACTCTGTAAGCCTTCTATAGTCTAAGAAACTGTGGAGGTCTTCTGAGGATTCTGAATAACTTCTGACATCTTAGACAACTTTATGTTTCTTTTTCTTAGTATCTTCCCTGATCCTGGCTAACAGAAACTGAGGGGGAAAAATGTCTAAATGTTCCTCAATTGCTTGGATGTTAGGGTCTCACTTAGGCCAGGCAACCAGAAACATTTTTTCGAGGTGGTGTCGGTTGTCCTAAGTGGGGCGGTGTATGTACAGTACAGATTCTAACAGTCCTGTTAGGGCTTTAGGCTTCCCCGAGAAAGGGGATTCTGAGCTTTCTAATTCTGTACGTCACTTGTGAAAAAAGGATTTAAATTATTTTCTATTACATTCATACCTTAAATTCTAAAGATCTAGTTAAAAGCACCAACTGAAATGACTATTATTTCATAAAATAAATCTTATCCTCTACTTAATCATAAATTCCTTTTACATTCTAAGAAAATATGCCTTATTTATGCTGTAACTTTATGTACCCTACAGATAATGTTTGAAAGTTTAAGAGAAACAGATTTCTGTTTATATCCTTTAGCCCTTTTAATCTGGGCACAAAACTGAAATGTTCTTTACTACTATAATTAGTCACTTATTTTCTTTTTTCTATTTATTATATTGAAAATTTTACTGTTAAGCTAATCAACAGTATTTGTCACTCTGGGTTTGGTGACCTAACATTGGACAATTAACAATTGATGAATTATTACATATCCCCTAATATTTAAACCAAGATTTCAGCATTACAGGGCTATGAAATAGTAAATAAAAAGAATTAACAAAAGACAGTTAAAATAATATATACATTTCTAATATAGAAAATATTTTTCTACAACAATAGATTCTTGGTACAAAAAGGAAGTCTTTGTATTTGACAGACTATACAATTCTATATGCCTTATCATCAGTACAATTTACAATAAGAAAATTATAAACTATTATCCCTTATGAACCACTGATTTACTGAGGAAAATAATGAATGGTCAAAATGCAGTCACTAATTTGTAATTACCTAGTTGGCAAAGAGTTGCTAACCCTCTTTTTTTTTTTTTTTTGACCTACAGTGCTTTACAACGTTAAGTTAATATAAGAGTCAGGGTAGCAAACTCAAAAACCATAAAGTTTACAAACTCATAGAAGGGGTAGTATTCCCTAAATTTTCTCCTCGGGTCTGGCTTCAGGTATGAGGCCGTGATTCCCTGGAGCCAAAGCAGGGGGGGGGAGGGGGCTGTAGCAAGGTGGCGGTAGTCCTCGGTTTACTGCGCTGTTAAAATCTTTTGTCTTAATTACTTGGCGCAGCCCTGGAGCCAAGAAAAAGGTCTCTTTGTTAGTCAATATAAGGGAATCCGTCAGGGTGCTTGGGATTCCCGGTGCCCAAGGGGGAGGGGCAGGTGCCCGGAGCTGTGAGAAGAGCCTGCCACTTCTACTATTTTTTTCCTTTTTCTCCACCACTTCTCGTGCAGCCTGCTGCAGCCCAGCTGCCTTTACTTTCCCTACTCTTCTTCCTCTGCTGCGGTACTCGGCTGCATCCTGGCTATGCCACCTGCTCGAGGGTTGGTGCCTGGTAATAGTGTGCTAGACGGCCTGTGCTTTCTCTGGGTCTAGCAATTCTTGAGCCAGTCTGCTCTAAAGTTGGCTATTTTAATTTACAGAGAGTTTTCAATGTGTTCTCTTAATATTAATTCTTACCCTGTATTTTCCAAATGGATAAAACTCCTTTGGGTCAGTAGGTGGATATTTGAATATCTGAAAATAGTTTCTAATCTATACTTCCTCCAGCACTCTCTTAGATCTTTGGTTAGTTTTATAATTTGTGGGCTTGTTTACAAATTTCCCTTTACTTTTACCCTCTGGCTTTAAGCCAGAAATTTCCAATTGAAATCGCCTCTTCAGGGCTAAGTACCTCACATAAGAGGAGAGATAGAAGCTGACAGAAAAAGCAATTTCCCCTAGGGAAAAGTTGGACAGAGAGCCTTGAAACTATAGGTCTTGGATCCAAGAAAAAAGATCTAGTGGGTCCAGGGAAGGTGGCTTCATACCAGAAAATGTCATAAGAGATTTTTCTGAAAAACAAAAGAGAAACTTCAGAACAGACAGCACAGAGGTGTCCCATGAAGCCTGAGACAGGACTTCATTTAGTCCCTACTATTTGCTTTTCCTGAGACCACAAACAAATGTGTCCTAGAAAAGCCCGAGGCATAACCTAATTCTCTACTAAAGTCTTGGTCCTGAAGAGTCTCAAATTGACTAGTCACAAACAGAAAACCTAGAATTTAGTAAAGCAAAAGATTTGCCTTACCTCCAGAAGTCAGAATTTATACTCCTCAATTTTGCCAAATCTGGGGACTGGGGGTGTCTGCTGAGAAGCTGTCCGAGACCCACAAAAAAACTGGAGCCCTGGAACATCTCAGAGGGTGCCCCTCCTTGAGATCTAGCGGGGTCAAGCAACCTTCCAGAGAAGCCCACCGGTCCGGGTGTCCAGGACACCTGAAGATGACTGATTGAACCTGACAAGCAAGAGAGATACTAGCAGATCCCTCAGAAGGCCAATTCCCTGGGGGAGTGTGGGGGGGGGGGCAGCGCTGGCCACTCTAACTCACACAGAGTGCATAGTCTCCCAGAGCTAACAGTTGCTCTGTAGTTAGCAGCTCATTTCTTGAAGTCCTGGAAACTACTCAAAAAACATTCAAGCAGTGTACACTTAGCCCATGAAGCAGACTGACCCATTTTGACAGAATGAGCAAAGTCTAGACAGAAACAACCAGATACACTCCTAAAGAATGTATAGACAGACAAAAACCAAACCTGGGATCACTGGCCAAATTGTGTGCCAGGATCGGGTCGCGGAGGTTATGCTGCGACCAGCCCTGTCACAGACCCCCTTGCAGCTCCCAACCTGTCTGGACCCTATTGCTTACCGGTAAGATCCTGAGCGGCTCAATGTCCAATTGAATAGAGATTTTTCTTTGGTTCCTCCGGTCACCTCGTGCCTGTGGCTGAGAAACGTCTCGCAGAGATCTTCCACTAGGCAGGGCACCCGAAGGCCCAAGGGGGCTCTGCTTGACCACCAGAAAAGTCTGGTGGAATCTTGCTGAGGCTTCCATGATGTTGCAGTGCAACTCGTGAGAAACTGAGGCAGAGCCCAAATTGAGGAAAAATTTAAAGCCTTTATTCACTGGCCAGTGGACCATCCATCAGCAAGCTACACAGAGAAGCTGAGAGGGGTGGCCCAGAGCCATGGGGAGGAGAGTATTTAAAGACAAAAACTACAAAGTAACAGTTAGTTCAGCATATTTGTACAATATTTTGCAAGGAGATAAGATTCCAAAAATATAAAAGCAGTTTCTTACAGTTCCTACAAAAATACTGAAGTCTGAGAACTGCACCCTGCTTATACTAGCAGAAGTAAACTTCAACCTTGCACAAGCCTGCTAAACTTTTCTCTTGTTCAGTTGTGGCTATAGCTGTTAAGCCTCAGTTCCTCTTATGAACCAGTCCCTCTGGTTTCTAACTTAAGTAAAGGCAGGGGTCTTAGTTCCTCTTATGAACCAGTTCCTCTGTAAACTTGAATACGGGCAGGGGTCTTAAGCACAGGCTAGCAACATGCCATCACAGTGACAAGCCATTCTGTTTCTACTAGGCTAGGGCTCCGCCCGACAAGTCACTTCAGCACATCATTATGGAGTACCGCTCCCCAGGTTCCTTCTCTTCTAGACTGGGTGAAGTACAGAACATTGTAGCTTCCTTTACTCTCTTCACAGAGCCCATAGTCTAAAGAACGTCAGAAATCAAGACTGTTTCAAAGAGTTGGAGCAAATGACAATAAAAGTCACAAGGTCACCAATGTCCCCAAAACCTATCAATTTGTCAAAATTTAATTAAAATAAAATGGACAGCAAAGTCACTAAAAGAAGACATGCAGTTGAGAGACTTCGTGAGGGAGGAAGAGATATTTCCACCCAAAGAAGCTAATTGTATGCTGTTGGGCAGATAAAATACATTATGCTCACTTTGTTAAAGATGGTGCTGCCCACAGGGAAGCCCATTACCGAGGTGATATTGGTTGCCCTTATGCTTGGTATGGGTGTAATTATATTATTGTGAATCAGGGACAGGCTGTAAGCAGGCAGGGACATTATTGCCCAAGGCTTAGTTTTAAGAGTAAGCTTTTCTCCACACCCTAGAGTGATTGCATGATGTAGGTTGGTGCACTCTCATGAGGAATCCTCCCATTATGCCTCAGATAAGTGACTCTGTATCAGAGACTTCCTGTTTGTAGATTGACTTAAAGGTGTGGATTTCTACACTATAAAGTGGGGCAGACCAGCAGCTTGCTCTCTCTCGGTTCCTGGGATTAGCAGTAGAGAGGAGAGCAGAGAAAGGCCACCTGGAGCAGTCCAGGAGAAGCAGCCAAGATGGGGGAATGCTGAGGGAGAATCCAGTTTGTGCAGAGGGAAGGAGATAGGAAACAGAGGTTGTAAAGCCAGTAGTCAGGGCCACCATCAGAGAACCCTTGCCGGTTCTCATTAGATTCGGACAGTTGGCAGTGAAACAATGGAGCCAAGAACTGGTGAGCCATCAGCTTTAATTCTAGCTTACACCCGGCGGGCAAGCAAAAACATACACTGGGATACAAAACCCACTCTTTCAGTGCTCATAAAGTTACTGACTTATCCTAGTTTCCTAGCATCAAAGATTTCTAGCTCACCAGACTTATTCACCTCTGTTTCCCATCTCCTTCTCCAGCACAAACTCTGCTCAAACTGGCTTCTTTCTCAGCATTCCACCATCTTGGCTGCTTCTCTCCTCCATGTGGCCTTAATCTACTCTCCTTTCTAATACTAACCTCAGGAACTGAGAGAGAGAGCAAGCTCCCGGCCTGCCCCACTTTATAGTGTAGATTCAAAACCTTTAATCCAATCTACAAACAAGGAAGTCTCTGGTACAAAGTCACTTATCTGAGACATACTGGGAGGATTCCTCATGAGAGTGCACCACCCTACATCCTCCAATCAGTCAAGGGTGCAGGGAAAAGCTTACTCTTAAAACTTGCACATGGGCAGCACCATCTTTTACAAAGTGAGCATAATATATTTTATCTGCCCAACACCTGTACAAGGAAATTAGGCACATTACACAAATTACAACAACATGACAAATCATACAATTTCAACAATTACAAAGGTACACACATTTCACCAGTCTCTGAGCACTTTGCCAAAAGTGCAAAATGTCCTCGGCCTTCTCTCTTGCCATTTGAAACGATTCCCGGGGCAGGGGGAGGGCCTCCATAAAAGCAGCCGCCCACCCCCATCAGGGTATTTCACATTGTCCAAAATCCATAAGTCCATTCAACAAAGGAGCCAGTGCTCACTCAGTCATAGTCCAGAAAATCAGTCCACACACATGAAGTGTTAGCCTCCCCTCTCATTCCTGCCATCATGGCAGGTCTCACACTGTCCTGAAAGAAGCATGTGGCAATGGCAGTCAGCATTTCCAACTCTGCTCTGGGGAGGATGATGGCATCCACTCCTATGTCCCCAAATCACAGACCTACCAGGAGTGTAGCAAGTATTCCTTCCAGCTGGGCTCTCACCTTCTGGAGACTGCGGGTTGCAACTCCAGCCCAATTCTCCTCATCCTTCAAAGAGGAACTGACAACAACAGCTCTTGCTGCTGGGCTTGAGCCCCGGGCCACCGCTGCCTTCTGCTCAGCAGGCCTTGCAACTCCAGCCCAGGCCTCAGCATCCTGCCGCTGTTGGCTCTCCAAAACATCCAGGGCAATCTGAAATTTACGAATCTGTGATTCTTCCTCCAGTGACTGCTCCATTTCCAAGCGAATCTCACAAACCTGGTCGGCCTCTTCTGGTGCTTGCTTCAGCTCCAGGGTCAGCAACTCTTTCTCCCACGTTTGCTCTAGCTCCTTCCACTGCTCAGCCTGCAGGTCCTGAGCAGCCTCTTTCATAAAGCTCTCGGTTTCCTCACACATGGCTGTAAAAGTCAGCCATCCTACAGTCCCCAGAAGGATAGCCATAGGGAACCATAACAGCAGCCAGACCTCTACTCCACCGCTCAAAGGTGGTGGTGGCTCCATACCGATCCGTATTGAATCCTACCAACTACACCAAATGTAAAACCAGTAGTCAGGGACCCCATCAGAGCTGCCTGGCCCTTGCAGGTTCTCATTGGATTTGGACAGTCAGTAATGAAACATCGGAGCCAAGAACTGGTGAGCCATCAGCTTTAATTCTAGTTTGCACCCGGCGGGCAAGCAAAAACACACACTGGGCTCCAAAACCCACTCATTCAGTGCTCACAAAGTTACTGACTTATCCCAGTTTCCTAGCATCGAAGGTTTCTAGCTCACCAGATTTATTCACCTCTGTTTTCCATCTCCTTCTCTCTGCACAAACTGGCTTCTTCCTTAACACTCCGCCATCTTGGCTGCTTCTCCGCTCCTCCACGTGGCCTTAATCTGCTCTCCTCTCTAATACTGTTAACTGAAGACGCACCACTAAGACTCTAAGACCAGGAGTACAATTAAAAGGAAAAGTTTATTACAAACAAAAGAAAGAGTTTAGTACACTCGCGAGCGGGCACTAGGCAGGTAGGCTGCCAGGTACCCTATACAGCGCTCTCACAGCAGTTTTATACTTTACTTTTTAGGAAAGGGCGGGGGCAGGGGATTTAGGTATTTGCCTTGAGCAAGTGGTTTCCCATTAGGTGGGTTTGAGCAGTCCTTATCTGTTTACAGCAGGGTGCAGTTTATCTAGTTCCTGTCACACAAGACCTAAAGGTCATATGAAAGGTCATATGGAATTTTCCCTTGTTCTTGTTTTTCCCTTACAATACTAACCTCAGGAACTGATAATTAGCAAACTCCTGGTCTGCCCCACTTTATAGTGTAGAATCCCAAACCTTTAATCCAATCTACAAACAAGAAAGTCTCTGATGCAAAGTCACTTATCTGAGGCATAATGGGAGGATTCCTCATGAGAATGCACCACCCCTCATCATGCAATCAGTCAAGGATGTGGGGAAAAGCTTACTCTTAAAACTTGCACATGGGCAGCGCCATCTTTAACAAAGTGAGCTGTTGGGCAGATAAAATATATTATGCTCACTTTGTTAAAGATGGCGCTGCCCACATGGAAGTTCGTTGATATTAATGTGTGTTCTGGAACAGGCTGTGGGCAGGCATGGTCGTCATAGCCTAAGGCTTAGTTTTAAGAGTAAGCTCTTCTCCACACCCTTGACTGATTGGATGATGTAGGGTGGTGCACTCTCATAAGGAATCCTCCCAGTATGTCTCAGATAAGTGACTTTGTATCAGAGACTTCCTTGTTTGTAGATTGGATTAAGGGTTTGGATTTCTATACTATAAAGTGGGGCAGGCCGAGAGCTTGCTCTCTTGGTTCCTGAGGTATTAAAGAGGACAGCAGATTAAGGCCACATGGAGGCCAGGAGAAGCAGCCAAGATGGCAGAGTGCTGAGGGAGAAGCCAGTTAGTGCAGAGTTTGTGCTGGAGAAGGAGATGGGGAACAGAGGTGAATAAGTCTGGTGAGCTAGAAAGCTTTGATGCTAGGAAACTCAGATAAGTCAGTAGCTTTGTGAGCACTGAATGTGTGGGTTTTGGAGCCCAGTGTATGTTTTTACTTGCCCGCTAGGTGCAAGCTAGAATTAAAGCTGATGGCTCACCAGTTCTTGGCTCCTGTGTTTCATAACCGACTGTCCGAATCCAATGTGAACCTGCATGGGCCAGGTGGATGTGATCCTGACCTCAACTACTGGCTTTACATGAGCATAATATATTTTATCTGCCCAACAGAGGTGAATAAGTCTGGTGAGCTAGAAACCTTTGTTGCTAGTAAACTTGGATAAGTCAGTAGCTTTGTGAGCACTGAATGATTGGGTTTTGGAGCCCAGTGTGTGTTTTTGCTTGCCTGCTTGGTGTCAGCTGATGGCTCACCAGTTCTTGATTCTGTTGTTTCATTAACGACTGTTCAAATCTAATGCGAACCTGCACTGGCCAGGTGGCTGTGATGGTGGCCGTGACTATTGGCTTTACATATGCCCATCGACCTTAGTTTCTTTAAAGAATCAGTTGGCAGAAACTTTTTCTTTTCTCTCCTGAGGGCAGCTTTTTCCATAAGTTGCATGCTCCCTTCCCTCTCCCTGATTCCTTCCTATCCTGCCTGGCTGTCCACCACTTAGTGCCCCACAGTGCTTAGGGCAATAGATAGCTCTAACATTCAATCCCTGGTTTTTTATTTATTTTTCTCTCTCCTCTTCACTCTGTTCTGAAGATAAAGATAAAGTCAGTTTCTCTCCTTTAGCTTTTTCTATTCTTTCCTCATTACTTTTCAGGTTGCAACATAAATAGATTAAGTCCACAAGTTTGAATCCCATCCTAGCTCCTGAATAGCCTTATGACCTACCTCAAGGAACTGTTAAGAGGATTGAATGAGTTGGTGTACTGAAGCCTGTAGCCTGGTGCTTGGCCTATATAGAATAGGCTCTCACTAAATGTTGGTTATTACTGTCATTATTAACACTTAATTTTCACTGTGCTCAGTGAACACAGCTTCCCTATGCTGCCCTGGTATAATCCCCTCACTATGTATATTCAGGATCCTACCCCTTTGGCTGTCCCTTAGGCCTGGGAGGAGGAGGAGGGAGGAATGCCTGTCACCTTCCAAGACTTTTATCTGGAACAGCCTTTATCTCTTTCCCTGTGGGGATTTTCCCCAGGCTCTTTTGTCCTCTACTTTAGAGCTTATTTTGCCTCCCTTTTGTGTTACATTTGCTTCTATAGGGGAGTAGAGTTGCCCTATTTACAAGAGTAGCTATCACCATGGCAACTTGGTATTTTGATACAGGCATGAAACAATTCTGAAGGAAAAATAGGTCCCTTATTTTTCAACTTTGGCATGTAGATGTATGGGAATCAAAATACGTACCCAACATTATATAGCTGGTTCAAATGTCAAAGCAAAGAAACAAGTTGTGCTGATATTTGAAATAAATACTGAGCAACCACAGCATGCTATCAATTGAACAGAACATTCTCACAATTAATTTCTGCCTCCTAGGCACTGATGCTTGCAGGCAACATGGCATATACTTTGATGAACTCATTCTCTGAATGAAAAAATTGGTACACATGGTCAAACAAAGAGTTGCTGTGTTCACTCAAATTGCAAAAGGCATTGTGCAAATGTCATTTGGAGTTGCCAGGATATTTTGATTGTTTATTGAGAGAGAACAAGACAGAGAATTTGAAAATCAGCTTGTTCTTAATGGTCAGAGGAACATGGTTGTTGTATATATCACTTATACACTGTATGAAAAGGAGGAGTGGGTTGCTTTCGACTACTAAATGCCTACTGTGTCCCAGGCTCCTACTATGAGCTGCTAACATAGATTAGTGAACTGTCACTCCTGCCTTTGGCACTCTTCATTTGGTGAAGGAACAAATAATTACAACATAACATGATGCATTGTGCTAGTTCTATAAAGAGAGCTAAGAGAGGAGAATCAAAGGAGGCATCATCGAGGTGAATTTGTAGCGAGATTTTGAAGGGTGGACACCTGGTAAAATCAGGGGACATAGACTTTGCTTTAGTTAGTATTAGTGACACTATTGTATTGAAGGTCTCCAGGCCATGAACTTCTTTCATTCTTTCTTTCAGTAGGGCAACCATAATCTCTATTATGGCAGAGTCCAATAACCTAGGTATTCCTAGGGGCAGGCCTGCTGACAGACCCCATGGGGATTCCCATACCGAGCCACTTTAGTTTGTTCAAAATGTCCCCACTCTTCTCACCTTAGCTCATTTGATTCACTTGTCTGAAATCTCTTTGTGGCATCATGCCACTTTCTCTATCCACAACTTCATGTCTGCTTCCTCCCTCTTCCCAACTTTTATTATCCTGCAGGCCTTAGCTTTAAGGTTTCTTCCTTGGAAGAGCTTGTGCTGAGGCTAAGTGTTCTCATCCTCCTATTGGCTCCTGCAGTGTTCTCTACTTCCCTTTATATTGGTGCTTAACAACATGCTTTTGTCTTTGCCTATTTCTGGTCTAACTCATTTTTCACTCCATTCACTAGGAAACAATATATATTGTTTCCTTTTGTATGCCTAGAGCCTAACTTAATTTTTATTAAATTGATGTACAAATTAATGGAAGGAGATGTTGTCTATTATAACTGCCCAACCATGTAAAGAACTACCTTGTCTCAGAATAACATTTTTTTTTTTCGGTTTTGATATGCAGGCTCTTCCTGCAAGGTATTTGATTTTTTGGGTCATTTTATTATGGAGTTCTAAGAGTTAAATATTCTGTGTAAAAATTCTTTGCTTATATATTTTGAAAATAATTTTTTCAAAACTGAAGTTTGCCTATTTATTTTCTTTCTAATGTCTTATTATGAGCCAAAGACTTCAGCTTTGATGATGCCAAATTTATCATCATTTCCTTTTGTGATTGTTATTTTCTCTGTCTGAGAGCTCTCTGCCTGCCTATTGTAAAGATACTGTATTCTGTTTTCCTTTAGAATCTGTATAGTTTTACCTTTTGCATGATTTGTTTCAAGTTAACATTGGTGTGTTCCATGAGGTTGGAGTCAAGGTTCACATTGTTGTATATGGATATCCAGTTCTAAGCATTTGTTAATAAATTTTTTTTCACATTGAATTGTATTGGTAAATTTGTTGGAAATCAATTGACTGTTGTAGGTCTATTTTGTTCCATTGATCTCTTCAGTTTAACTTGTAACAGTATTACTTTGACTGAATTATTGTATCATTATAATAAGTCTTGAAGTCAGTAGAAGGCCTACAACTCTGCTGATATAATTATTGGTCAATAGGGTAAGAATTGGTAACTTAACAACATTTAGTCTCACAATCCATGAATATAACTCATCTCCATATGTAAGTAGGAATTTACTTTTAGTGTGTTTTGTATTTTAATGTGTGGAGGTCATGAATGACTTGTTAAATTGGTATCTAAATTTTTTATATTAATTGTCAACAGTATATATAGAATCATTTTATTTTTATTTTCAGTTGTTTTCTGCTACAATATAAAAATTAAATAAGCCCTGGTGGAGTATGCTAGTTGGTTAGAACATCATCCTGATACACCAAGATGGTGGGTTCAATCCCCTATCAGAACGCACACAGGAATTATCCAGTGAATGCATAAATAAGTGAGACAACAGATGAGTTCTCTCTCTCTCTCCCTTACTGTCTCTCTGAAATCAATAAATTAAAAATAAAGAAAAGAAATTCAATGAATTTTATGCATTATTATTGTACTATATGGCCTTGCTAAATTTACTTATTAGTTTTAATTAGTTTTTAATATTTCTTGGAATGGTCTATGATGTTGCAATCATGACATTTGAAAATAAAAACCATTTTCTTACCATTTTGAATTTGATATGTTATTTATTTATTTATTTATTTATTGCTTGATTGTTGTGGCTAAGACCTCTAATACAATAATAAATAGAATTCATGAGAGAAAATATCTTTGCCTGTTTCCAAATTTAAGAAGGGAGCATTTAATGTTTTATCAGGAAGAAAATTGTAGCTATGGATTTTTTCATCAATGCCCTTTATTTACATTAAAAATTTTTTTTTCAATTTCTAATTTTCTAAATGTTTTTAAAAACACAAATGAGTGTTGAATTACAGAATTTTGTTAAATCCTTTTCCTGTATCTATTAAGGTGGCTATTCATTTTTTACTTTTTATTCTAATAATGTTGTAAATTACAACAATTGATTTTTAAATATTAAACTAACCTGAAATTTCTGGGATAAATTATAATTTTTTATGGAATATAATTCTTTTAATGTAGTTTGAGGTTTGATTTGTTATTACTTTCTTCAAAGTTTTTATAATTATTTTTTATGAGTGATATCAATCTGTAATTCTCTTATAATATCATTGCGTGGTTTCAGCATCAAGATGATGCTGGTCTCATAAAACGGTTTTGAAGCATTCATTCTGTTGGGCAGATAAAATATATTATGCTCACTTTGTTAAAGATGGCGCTGCCCACATGGAAGTTCGTTGATATTAATGTGTGTTCTGGAACAGGCTGTGGGCAGGCTGGGTCGTTGTAGCCTAAGACTTAGTTTTAAGAGTAAGCTCTTCTCCACACCCTTGACTGATTGGATGATGTAAGGTGGTGTACTCTCCTGATGAATCTCATTATACAGAGACTTCCTTGTTTGTATAATTGGATTAAAGGTTTTGATTCTATGGTATAAAGTGGGAGAGAGCAGTAGCTTGATCTCTCTCTCTTGGTTCCTGAGTTCCTGAGGTTGGTATTAGAGAGGAGAACAGATTAAGGCCATGTGGAGGAGAAGTAGCCAAGATGGCAGAGTGCTGAGAAAGAAGCCAGTTTGTTAAGAGTTTGTGCTGGAGGAGATGGGAAACAGAGGTGAATAAGTCTGGTGAGCTAGAAACCTTTGATTCTAGGAAACTCAGATAAGTCAGTAGCTTTGTGAGCACTGAATGTGTGGGATTTGGAGCCCAGTGTGTGTTTTTGCTTGCCCGCCGGGTGCAAGCTAGAATCAAAGCTGATGGCTCACCAGTTTTTGGCTCCTGTGTTTCATTACCGACTGTTTGAATGCAATGCGAACCTGCACGGGTCAGGCAGCTGTGATCCTGACCGCAACTATTGGCTTTACACATTCGTTTTTCATTTTTGTGAAAGACTTTTTTTAAAGTACTTGTTTGATAGAATTCACAGGTGAAGGCATCTAGATATTACACATCTTACAAGAAAAAGTTTTGTCTGTTTTAATTTTTTATTCTTTAAAATTTTTATTTTTAATTTATTGTGTTGACATGGTTTCAAGTGACCCATTCAATATAACACCCTCTACTCCCTGCATTGTGCCCCTCATCCCCTATGCAAAGCCTCTTTCCATTTTCATTTACCACCTTTGTCCCCACTCCCCCTCCTCCAACCTCTCTTTCCTTCTGGGAATTGCTACTCTGTTGTCTGTATCTATGTGCTATTTATATATAATTTGGTTATTTCCTTCACCTTCTTTGATACCATCACCTCTTCCCCCTTCCCTCTGATAGCTGTCCATCTGTTTCCTTTGACCCTGCCTCTGTTTCTATTTTGTTCTACAGTTTACTGTGTTCTTTAGATTACACATATAAGTGAGATATATGGTATTTGTCTTTCTCAACCAGGCTTATTTCACTTAGTATAATAATTTCCAGGTCCCTCCATGCTGTCACAAAAGGTAAAATTTTTTTTCAGGTTGCGTAGTATTCCGTTCTGTAAATGTACCACAGCTTTTTTATCAACTCATCCACTGACAGAAGTTAAGGCTGTTTCCAGATCTTGGCTATTGTAAACAATGCTGCAATGAACATGGGGATATCTTCTTTCAAATTAGTGTTTTGAGATTCTTAGGATATATTCCATTTTTAATTTTTCTTTTAATTATTTATTTATTTATTCATTTTAGAGAGGAGACACAGAGTGAGAGAGAGAGAGAGAGAGAGAGAGAGAGAAAGGGGGGAGGAGCTGGAAGCATCAACTCCCATATGTGCCTTGACCAGACCAGTGCAGGATTTTGAACTGGCGACCTCAGTGTTCCCAGGTCGACGCTTAATCCACTGCGCCACCACAGGTCAGGCCCATTTTTAATTTTTTGAGGAAACGCCATATTCTCCACAGTGGCTGCAAGAGTCTGCATTCCCAACTGCAGGGCAGGAAGGTTCCCTTTTCTCTAGACCCTCCCAGCATTTGTTGTTTGTTGTGCTGTAAAGTACCGTTCTGCCGAGTTTATGTAGAGACACTAAGTCCAAATGAATTCTTGAGGAGTTTTATTTATAGGAGGAGATTTATTAATAAGCCGGCTGCATATGACAAACACGGGGTATAGCTGACCCAAGTTGTGCAGTGTCTAATATAGTTCTGGGGCTAGTTATATACACTTGATCACATACAGGTGGGGGGGAAAGGAGGAGGAGGGAAGCATGACACAATCATTAACAAGCTTATGACATTTGTCTATAGGATCTATAAAAAACATTCCTATATATTAAAACTTATAAGGTAACACAATAGTGAAGGATGTCGTTTTACATATTAAAAGACATTTCTAAATCTTTTAGTGTCCATCTGCCATTCCTTTGTCTAGAGCAATGGTAGTCAACCTGGTCCATACCACCCACTAGTGTGCGTTCCAGCTTTCATGGTGGGTGGTAGCGGAGCAACCAAATGGCGCCGCGATTACATAGATTTAACTATAGTAAGTTGTTTTATAAAAATTTATTCTGCCAAACTTAGCAAAAATTCGACATAAAGTACTTGGTAAGTAATTATTATTATATGAAGTCCACTTTTGTATATCTGTTAGTAGTAAAATTTTCTAACCGCCCACCAGTTCCACAGTAATGGTGATTTATAAAGTAAGGAAGTAACTTTATAAAATTTATAAAGCAGAGTTACAGCAAGTGAAAGCATATAATAATGATTACTTACCAAGTACTTTATGTCAAATTTTTGCTAAGTTTGGCAGAATAAATCTTTATAAAACAACTTACTATAGTTAAATCTATGTAATTGCAGTGCTGTTAGGTTGCTCCGCAACCACCCACCATGAAAGCTGGAACGCCCACTAGTGGGTGGTACGGACCAGGTTGACTACCACTGGTCTAGAGGTACATACACCAATCACACGTTTTTAGGATGGGAGGGGGCTTACATGATGTCAGAGGATAAGCGTTTATAAATTGCCCATTAAAGAGAAAGAAAGGGGAAAGGAAAGGATTACTTAAATCTTTCCTCCCTCTCCTTCACCTGGCTAGCTGTTTACCTTCTTTTTTACAAGGGTGGAGAAGGGAGGGGGGGTCCGAGTTTTCTTCCTCTTTTCACTCAAAACCTAGTACAAAAACCTCTCCATTTACAATACAATGCTATTAGCCATCCCGAGCTGGTGTAAATCACACACAAGTATAAAAGTCATATTGTTGGGCAGATAAAATGTAATATGCTCACTTTGTTAAAGATGGCGCTGCCCACATGAAAGCCCGTCACCCAGGTGATATTATTTGCCCTTATGCTTGTGATGGCTGTGGGGGAAAAGTTGTAATGTAAGCAGGCCAGGTCATTATAGCTTAAGGCTTTGTTTTGAGAGTAAGCTTTTCTCCACACCCTTGACTGATTGGATTATGTAGGGTGGTGATGTAGGGAGGAATCCCATTATGCCTCAGATGGGTGACTTTGTATCAGAGACTTCCTTGTTTGTATAATTGGATTAAAGGTTTTGAGTCTGCTATAAAGAGGGAGAGAACAGTAGCTTGATCTCTCTCTCTCTTGGTTCCTGAGTTCCTGAGGTTAGTATTAGAGAGCAGAGCAGATTAAGACCATGTGGAGGAGAAGTAGCCAAGATGGCAGAGTGCTGAGGAAGAAGCCAGTTTGAGCAGAGTTTGTGCAGGAGGAGATGGGAAACAGAGGTGAATAAGTCTGGTGAGCTAGAAAGTTTGATTCTAGGAAACTCGGATAAGTCAGTAGCTTTGTGAGCACTGAATGTGTGGGTTTTGGAGCCCAGTGTGTGTTTTTGCTTGCTCGCTGGGTGCAAGCTAGAATTAAAGCTGATGGCTCACCAGTTTTTGGCTCCGGTGTTTCATTGCCATCTGTCCGAATCCAATGTGAACCTGCGTGGGTCAGGCTGCTGTGATGGCGGCCTTGACTACTGGCTTTACAGTGTCTTTTAAGCTTCTTAATAAAAGGGGGTTTCTTATCTCAGTACATAGTATGTCCAGGAAACTCCCACATTCCTCTCCCTTCATTCTCCACAGAAAGGAGGGGACATGAAACCTAACTCTTCCTCCTAAAATTAATATTAATATTTGCAATTCTTTGGTACCTTACCACAGTTGATTTGTTAATGAAAGCCATTCTGGAAGGTATGAGATCATATCTCATTGTGGTTTTAATTTGTGTTTCTCTAACGATTAGTGATGCTAAGCATTTTTTCATATGCTTATTGGCAATCTGTATGTCCTCTTTGGAGAACTGTCTATTCACATCCTTTGCCAATTTTTAAATTGGATTGTTATTGGGCAGATAAAATATATTATGCTCACTTTGTTAAAGATGGTGCTGCCCACATGCAAGTCCGTTGATATTATTGTGTTTTGGGGGGACAGGCCGTGGGCAGGCCAGGTCATTATAGCCTACGCCTTAGTTTTAAAAGTAAGCTTTTTCCCATACCCTTGACTGATTGGATGATGTGGGTGATAAACTCTCATGAGGAATTGTCCCATTATGCCTCAGATAAATGGCTTTGTATCAGAGACTTCCTTATTTGTAGATTGGATTAAGGGTTTGGATTTCTACAGTATAAAGTGAGGCAGATAGGGAACTTGCTCTCTTGGTTCCTGAGGTACTAGAGAAGAGAGAAGATTAAGGCCACATGAAGGAGAGGAGGCAGCCAAGATGGTTGGAATGCTGAGGAAGAAGCCAGTTTGTGCAGAGTTTGTGTAGAGAGAAGGAGATGGGAAACAGAGGTGAATAAATCTGGTGAGCTAGAAACCTTTTGATTCTAGGAAACTCAGATAAGTCAGTAGCTTTGTGAGGACTGAATGAGTGGGTTTTGGAGCCCAGTGTGTGTTTTTGCTTGCCCGGCGGGTGCAAGCTAGAATTAAAGCTGATGGATCACCAGTTCTTGGCTCTGTTGTTTTATTACCAACTATCTGAATCTAATGGAAACCTGCATGGATCAGACAGCTGTGATCCTGACCCTAGCTCCTGGCTTTACAATTGTTTACCTTCCTGGTGTTGAGTTTTAGAAGTTCTTTATAAATTTTGGTTATTAACCCCTTCTCAGATTTCTCAGCAAATATATTCTCCCATTGAGTGGGTTGTCTTTTTATTTTAATAGCATTTTTTGCTGTGCAAAAGCTTTTTAGTTTTATATAATCCCATTTGTTTATTTTGTCCTTTATTTCACTTTCCTGAGGAGCTATATCAGCAAAAATATTGCTTCAAAAGATGCCTGAGAGTACACTGCCTCTGTTATCTTTTAGAATTTTTATGGATTTGCAACTTTCATTTAACTCTTTTTCCATTTTGAGTTTATTTTTGTAAATGGTATAAGTTGGTAGTCTCATTTCATTTTTTACATGTACCTGTCCAATTTTCCCATTACTATTTATTAAAGATACTGTCTTTACTCTATTGTATACTGTTGCCTCCTTTGTCAAATATTAATTGACCATAAAAGTGCAGGTTTATTTTTGGGTTCCCTGTTCTGTTCCATTGATCTGTGTGCCTGTTCTTATGCCAGTACTGTTTTGATTATAATTGCCTTGTAATATAGCTTGATATCAGGAAGTGTGGTATCTCCCACTTTGTTCTTTATTTTCAAGATTGCTAGGTTATTTGGGTTTTCTTTTGTTTCCATATAAATTCTTGAAATATTTGTTTGTTATCTGGAAAGTTTTTAATTGTGAATTCAGTTTACTTAATTGATAAAGGGATATTCATTTTTTCTCCTTCATCTTGTGTCAGTTTTCATTGAAATGATCAAGTATGTTTTCATAAAATGTACCAGTATTCTCTTTTTATATTTTTATGTCTGTAACATCTGTAATGATATTACTTTTTTTTTTTTTTTTTACAGGGACAGAGAGAGAATCAGAGAGAGTGATAGATAGGGACAGACAGACAGGAACAAAGAGAGGTGAGAAGCATCAATCATTAGTTTTTCGATTCCGTCGCAACACCCTAGTTGTTCATTGATCGCTTTCTCACATGTGCCTTGAAATGCAGACCGAGCAACCCCGTGCTGGAGCCAGCAACCTTGGGTCCAAGCTGGCGAGCTTTTTGCTCAAGCCAGATGGGTTCACGCTCAAGCTGGCAAGCTCGGGGTCTCGAATCTAGGTCTTCTGCATCCCAGTCCGAGGCTCTATTCATTGCGCCACCGCCCGTTCAGGCGATATTACTCTTATAATGATTAATTTTATGTGTCAGCTTTGCTTGGGCATAAGATACCCATATATTTGTTCAAGCATTATTCTAGGTGTTTCTGTAAGAATACAGAAATTTGGATTAAGTTAGCACCAAAGTCAGTGGACTTTAAATACAGCAAATTGCATTCTGTAATGTCAGTGTAACCTCATCTAATTGACTTAAGGACTAAATAGAAAACAAAACAACAAAAAAAAACTAGCCTTCCTTGAACAAGAAAGAATTCTCCAGAAGATGACTTTAGGATTTTAACTACATCAGCTCTTCTTACCTCTACAACACACTGTCTTTGTACTAAAGCTGGATCATGGCCTACCCTACAGATTTTGTTTTTGCCAGTCTCCACAATCGCAGGAGCAATTTCTTCATAGTAATCAAACAAACAAATAAATATCTTCTAGCTCTGCAGCTCTGAAGAACATAACACAGCCCCTTTCATTTCTGATAATTGTTTTCTTATTGATCAGATGTTCTAGATATTTGTCAATTTGTTGGTTCTTTCAAAGAACCAACTTTTGTCTTTATTCAATATCTTTATATCTGTCTCTTTTCTATTTCCCTATTTTTGTATTATTTTTATTTTTTCTGCCCTTCCACTTATTTTTGCTTTGATTTGTTCAATTTTTTATTGATGTGGAATATTTAAAGAACTATTCATTTCCTTTCATAAGTTTTCTTATATCTACTATTTTATGACATAGCATTCCCCATACTTCTTAGTCATCTAAAGAGCCTCTTTTACACAAAAAAAATTGGGATCTTGTTTTTTAAAAATGTATCTGACAATCTCTGCCTTAGAAATAAATATGTTGTCTGTTTATAGCCAATATTAATATTCACATGGTTTTATTTGTGTATCATTTTGGTATTTGTTTTGATTTGTTTCATCTTTATTTAATTCAATTTATTCCTCTTTCTTTGAGTCAACTAAATATTTTTAATATGCCAGTTTAATTTCTCTGTTAGTTTTTTAAATATCATGTATAAATCCAATCAATTTCTACTGGATATCAGCTCACATCAATTTACCATAACACAAAATTCTACATGGAGGAAAGCCAAGTAAAAACAGGTTTAGAATTGTTCTAGAGATATAAATTGCTTTTTTCTTCTTGTGATTAAAAAGATTCATTCTTCAAGTCAAAATTAGTATTAGTGACAGGCAAGTATGCAGTTAAATAAACAAAATGAAAGCTCACTGCTATAATGTAGAAAAGGGAATGTTTGCCAGATTGGAAAATATGTGTAAGCATAAAGAAAAATTAGATTTTAGGTAACATCATTATTAAAATAACATTAAGTAAAATGTGTGACAGGCACAGGTATTGAAAAAAGCAAAGAATGAGTAGGATAAAGCACAGGAAATAAGTATGGAGAGAAATATTACATTCTATACCCCCTAGAGCAGTTTCTTGGTTAAAAAAATCTATATGTATCTAAAATATCTTCAGCTTCTTTCTGCCTAAGTCTCAATTTTTCAACTAATAGAAATATTAATGATCATAGATATTTCATAGCCTTGTTCTGAGTATTAAATGGTTTAATGTCTGAAGTACTTCAAACAGTACCTCAAATATACAGTAACTGGTCAGTAAATGTTAGCTCTTAACTATTTTAATTATTATTACACTATTTTTTTTTTGTATTTTTCCAAAGTGACAAGCAGGGGGAAATCAGAAAGATGACTGCATGTGCCCAACCGGGTCCCAACTGGCATACCCACCAGGAGATGATGCTTGGCCTGTCTGGGGTGTTGCTCTACTGCAACCAGAGCCATTCTAGTGCCTGGGGTGGATGCCATCCATGGAGCTGTACTCAGCACCCAGGCCAACTTTGTTCAATGGAGCCTTGGCTGCTGGAGGGGAAGAGAGAGATAGAGAGAGAGGAGAGGGGGAAAGGTGGAGAAGCAGATGGGTGCTTCCCCTGTGTGCCCTGGCCGGGAATTGAACCTCAGACTTCTATACACTGGGCTGATGCTCTACAACTGAGCCAACTGGCCAGGGGTACACTGGTTTTTTTTGTTGTTTGTTATTGTTTGATTTTTGTTTTTATGAAAAAGAGGGAGCTTGGGAAGTAATTTCTTTTATTTTATCTCATTTTTGGAAGTGATTACTTTTCAAGTGATGCATCCCTTATCCTTGTATCAAAAAGAGAAAACATAATATATAACTTTTCTCAAATTGTATACAATTCAGCATTTGAACTCATAAAATACTTTTACCTTTTTATTATTTTCTTTTAAAAAAAGTCCTCCTTTTTTACTAGCAGGTCAGACATAAGTCATATCAAAGTCACAATTAAATATTTGTCTATGTGTCTCCATAAGAGATGGATCACAGTGTGTCATTTCACACATCCTCAAAGCTTTCTATTAGAGGCCTACTGAAAAGGAAGCATTTACATTTGTAAGTAGCAAGACTTTCTTGGGACAATAGTATCCTTTATCACACCTTAAATGACGTGAACATCATTTAGAATCCTTTTGAATTACTTTTCAAACAACTAATTTTGTGTATAATAATAAATGAGGCACTAACAGTATGAAGATAAATAAGACATGACAATGAGCAACAAAGAATTTATAGTATATTTGGGAAACAGCAGCATGCAAGTAGCTAAGTCACAAATTAGATATTGACAAGTGATGAGATATAAATGGAAATAAAATGCTCCAGGAGCCTAGAGTTGGAAGTGTTAATTTCCATTGGTCATGGCTGGGCAAGTTTTCACAAAGAAAATGTCACTTTATGAATATGGATGGGAGATAGCTTGAAATACAAATCTGGAGTTCAGGAACATGATAATGTCTGAAGGTAAAGATGTGAAAAGGCATCGATAAAGGAGATAGTAGAGGTTATAAATACAGTTGGAATTAGCCATGGTAAGGGAGAGATTATAAAACAGAAAAGAAATCTAGATTTAATCTCTAATGTCTGATATAAATGCATTGCTGATTCTTTGTTTTATTTTATGTCAAGAAGCCGAGTGTAGAAATAATTAAGTTTCATTTAGGCAGATTCTGCATTTGATAATTGCACAGTAATTTATGTAAGACTAACTCTCCCATATAAAATAATTATAACTTTAGGTAACATTAGAAAGCACTGGAGAGGCATTAAGAGCAGGCAGAAAATGAAGGGGAGTTGGCTCTGGCAAAAGGATAAGAGCACTGGGTAAAATTTTTTTGTTCATATGGCATTTTGCCGGAGGACACACCCAGTCCACATGGCATGGAGAAGCTGAAATTTAAGCAGAAAGCTTTGGTCTTGCTGAGTCAAGAAGTCGAGGTTCGCGACTGCTAGAATATACAGTGTGTCCGTAAAGTCATGGTGCACTTTTGAGTGTGTGGCCAGTCAAAAATGCACCATGACTTTATGGATACACTGTAGTAGGAAACTAAGAATGAAAACCTCAGATTAGAGGGCCATGTATACAGCGTGTCACCTGATGGTTGCTGGCACCAATTCAGCGTCAACAGGAACCCCCAATTTGAGGTGTGGTTAAGTAGGAAACTTTATTCAGTGATACAGCATAGGTATAGAACAACTCAATAGTGTTATGGCTCAATTCTGAAGCAGCACAGCATGGCTGTGAGGCAGTTCTGGTGAGGGATGGCCCTGGAGCCAGACCCCTCTCTGGCTAAACAACTCTGCTCTGCTGCTTTTTATTGGTCTGGTCTGGTCTGTCCTGCACTGCACCATTCTGCTTGCCTCTGTTCTTGTGCTGCTGATCTGCTCCACTCTGGTGAGACATCTTTATTGGAGGAAATGCAGTCTTCATTCAGTCTTAGGTGGAAAGGGAAAGTGTACTCTCAAAGCCAGAGAGGAGCCATGTAAGCCTGCCCCTGGTCCCTGATTGGTCTGTCCTCATGCAAACAAAGACCTCAAATCCTCATAGTTTTATTGGTCCACAAAGCACTGTCTTGATTGGTCAGAATGGAGCCTCTCTAGTTGGTTGGTGGCGATATAGCTGCACAGCTCTCATTGGATAGTGAAAGTCTCAGTTCTATTGGTTGAAATACATTCCAGGAACTACTTTATAAGGGCTGGCTCAGGTGGCAGGGACAAAGTGCATGCAGGCAATTCAGTGTGGGAGGCAGGCAGCTTACTGTAGGTTTCTCCCTGACAGGCAATTTGCACAAGAGGCCTCTGTTTAGAAATAGCTGTTAGGCTCAGCTTTTAAATTTGAACCCAGCTAGTCATCAGGAGCTTTTTTCTGTATGTATCTTCTTTCTCGGAGTCCACAAGAGTTACCACAGAAAACTGTATAAACATTGCTCAAATCCTGTAGTCATGTACCACTTAATGACTGTATACTTTCTGAGAATTGCGTCATTGGCTGATTTTGTTTTATGAACATCATAGAGTGTGCTTACACAAACATAGATGGTATAGCCTACTTCCTATATACTAACGCTATCTGGTATAATCTATTTCTCGTAGGCTAGGCTGTTCATAAAGAACGTTTAAATAATAACTCATTAACATTTCAATATCAGATATCATGTTTGTTCTAGTATTAAAAACAATTGTCTTTTTTTTATACGCCTTTTAAATCATTTTTTAAAATTTTCAATTACAGCCTGACCTGTGGTGGTACAGTGGATAAAGAATTGACCTGTAACACTGAGGTAGCCGGTTCAAATTCATGGGCTTGCCCAATCAAGGCACATACAAGGAGCAACTACTACAAGTTGATGCTTCCTGCTTTTTCTCCCTCTTTCTCTCTCTCTCTCCCCTCTCTCTAAATATTAATAAAGAAAATTTTAAAAATTCAATTAGAGCTGATATACAATATTATATCAGTTTTCTATGTACACCACGGTGATTAGACATTATATAGCTAAGTGATCATCCCAATATATCTCATACCTATCTGACACCATAAATAATATTAGAATATTATTGACTATATTCCCTATGTTGTACTTTACATCCCCACTACTATTCTTTAACTATCAATTATACTTCTTAATCCCTTCACCCTTTTGATCTGTTCCCTCAACCCTCACTCATCTGACAACCATCAATATGTTCTCCGTATCTGTAAGCTTGTTACTGTTCTGTTTGTTTATTTTTTTTCATTCAATTCTTTTTTATTTTATTTTATTAAGTGAGAGGTGGGAGGCAGAGAGAGAGAATCTCGCATGTGCCTCAACCAGGATCTACAGGGCAAACCTCCTACAGGGCAAGGCTCTGCCTATTTGTGTCTGCTTCTCTGTTGCTCAGCAACCTAGCTATTTTAGCGCCTGAGGTGAGGCCACAGAGCCATCCTTAGCACCCAGGGTCAATTTGCTCCAACCATTCGTGCCATGGCTGCTGGAGGGAAAGAGAATAAGAGAGATGGGGGAGGGAGAGGGGTGAAAAGCAGATGGTTTCTTCTCCAGTGTGCCCTGACTGGGAATCGAATCTTGGACTTACACATGCCGAACAGATGCTCTATCCCTGGGCTAACTGGCCAGGGCCTACATTCAACTCTTGATTGACATGTATTTATTGCTACTTTATTGTTCACATTTTTAAATCTTATTTTCTTCTTCTTTTTAAGGAAGACCCTACAAAATTTCATGTAATACTGGTTTGATGGTGATGAACTCCTTTAACTTTTTCTTGTCTGAGAAGCTCTTTATATGTCCTTCAATTCTAAATGATAGCTTGCTGAGAGAGTAATCTTGCTTGTAGGTCCTTGCTTATCATCACTTTGAATATTTCTTGCCACTCCCTTCTGGCCTGCAAAGTTTCTATTGAGAAATCAACTGATAGTCTACGGCAGGTGGTGCTTAATACATCGATCGCAATCTACTGGTCAATTGCAAAGGAAGTGTGGGTAGATCGCATGACATTAAAAAGACATTTGTCTTTTGATTGGCATACAGGGTAGCCAATCTGACGTCTGAACTTTTGACACCCTAGCATGCGCGTTAAACCGTGCTAATTTGTTCAGTTACATTGCTGCGCAGTTAGCCTTCAATTTATTTAAACTAAATACAACAAAGGGTATAGAAATGAGTGCCATAGCTGGTCCAAGTAAGAAGCCTAAAACTTACCACTTTCATACAGAATGGGAGAGGATTTTTTTCACTATGTCATATTCTAAGTGCGTTTGCCTCATCTGTCTGTGTGCCATTGCTATTCCAAGGAAAGGAAATGTGGAGCGGCTTTTTCGGACTTCATAAAAACTATGATATTGACTTTCCTACGAAAAGAGAGCTGAGAAGGAGAAAGGTGAAAGAAGAATACATAATATTAAATAATAGTAATAGTAACTTAAATAATGATAATATAGAAGAAATAAATTTCTGTTTTGCATTTTTATTGTAGGTAGATCATTTTGACTTGGTCATCTTATAAGTAGCTCACAAGCTAAAAAATTGTGGACACCCCTGATCTATGGGAACCCCCTTGTAGGTAACTAACTGCTTTTTTCTTGCTGCTTTTAAGATTTTTCTCCTTGTCTTTAACCTTTTGCATTTTAATTATAATATGTCTTGGTGTGGTAATCTTTAGGTTTAACTTGTTTGGGACTCTGTACTTTCTGGACTTGTATTTCAATTACCTTCACCAGGTTAGGGAAGTTTTCTGTCATTATTTTTCCAAATAGGTTTTCAAATTCTCACTTTCTCTCTTCTTCCAGCATCCCGATGATGAGATTATTGTATGCTTGAGTTGTCCTTGAGTCTCCTTACACTCTCCTTATTTTTTTACTTAATTATTTTTGTTCTGATTGGGTGTTTTTTGCTTTCTTATATTCAAAATCATTTATTTGATTCTTGGCTTCATCAACTCTATTGTTGATTCTGTTGTAATGTAATTTAATTCGTGAGTTCCACAGAGACCCTAAGGTAGGTTATAGAAGAAATTTTAGGAGTAGCTTTATTATTAAGCCAGTGACATGCATGGGACATTATCAAACCCAAATTATGCAGTCCAGAATATAGCTCTGAGGCTGCTTTTATAGACATAATCACATGCTGGTTGGGAGGAAAGGAGGGGAAGCATGGTACAAAAGTTATTTTCTAACAAGCTTATTGAGTTTTTGCTGTCTTGTTACATTTATCTATAGGATCTATTGAAAGGAAAAATCATTCCTACACACTAAGACCATGAGATAACAAACACAGTAGTGATGAATGTTTTATATACCTGATAAAGACATTCCCAAACCTTCTAGGATTTACAACCTATCCCTGTTACCACAATAGTGGGAAATGTTGAGTTTAGGATAAGGAGAGAAGCTAAATGAAGTTACTTTTGCTAAGAGTGTTGTGGTTAGTTTATTAGGAAGCCTAAAGCTAGTCCCTGCTTGCTTAATTTACAAGTTTTGTACATACAAAGAATTTCAAAATGATGATTACTAGAAAGCATATAAAATATTACAGAATACAGGTTTTTGTGCAAGGGGGGGGGCTCGTGATACCTTTGTCTAGAGGTATACATCACTCTCATGACTCCAGGATGGGAGGGTAAGTCAGGATTAGTGCAGGAATTTTTAATTAAGGTACGTAAACATTGTTTCCTGAAGGCTTTTAAGAAAAGAGAAGAGGAAGGAGTTTTCAGATAGGTTCTACCTTCTTTGCTCTAACAAGTGGCGTCAGTCTTTCCAGAGAACGATAGGAACTAGTTAAACTATGACTAGCTGACTTTTGCCCCAGTAAGCTCTTCATTTTGTTTTCTCTTCCTCAGAAACGAGGGGTAAGTGGGCCTGACTCTTCTTTTAAAAATATTAATATTAACAATTTTGCAGTTCCTTAGTACCTTATCATAATTCTCCATAAATTATTCTTCATTTCAGTGAGTGTATACTTCATTTCTGATTGTTTTATTTTAAATGACTTTCTTTTTTTTATACTGTTGAAGTTCTCTGTACGTTCATTGAGCATCATCATTACTACTTGTTGGACAGATAAAATATATTATGCTCACTTTGTTAAAGATGGTGCTGCCCATGAGCAAGTTTTAAGAGTAAGCTTTTCCCCACACCCTTGACTGATTGGATGATATGGGGTGGTCCACTCTCATCAGGAATCCTTCCATTATGCCTCAGATAAGTGACTTTGTATCAGACACTTCCTTGTTTGTAGATTGGCTTAAAGATTTGGATTTCTACACTATAAAATGGGGCAGGTGGGGAGCTTGCTCTCTCTCGGTTCCTGAGATTAGCATTAGAGAGGAGAGCAGAGAAAGGCCACGTGGAGGAGGCCAGAAGAAGCAGCCAAGATGGTGGAGTGCTGAGGGAAAAGCCAGTTTGAGCAGAGTTTGTCCTGGAGAAAGGGATGGGGAACAGAGGTGAATAAGTCTGGTGAGCTAGGAGCCTTTGATGCTAGGAAACTCAGATAGGTCAGTAACTTTGTGAGCACTGAATGAGTGGGTTTTGGAGCCCAGTGTGTGTTTTTACTTGCCCGCCGGTTGCGAGCTAGGATTAAAGCTGATGGCTCATCAGTTCTTGGCTCCATTGTTTCATTACTTTCTGTCTGAATCTAATGTGAACCTGCACTGGCCAGGCGGCTGTGATAATGGCCCTGGCTACTGGCCATGCAGCCTTCCTTTGTGCACTCCTGGTGTTGTTTACTGTTTATTAACCCTGAGGCTGCTCAGCTGCAAGAACTGGCTGAGACCACCACGGAGGTTCAGCTATGCAGGGGTTCAACCCATGAAACAGGACTTATTTCAGCAAGGCTTTGGTGCCTGTTGAGTCCACCCCTTGAGTGTGTCACTTTTAAAAGTCGGTTGCACCTTATCTGTGGTGGTGCAGTGGATAAAGCATCAACCTAGAATGCTGAGGTCACCAGTTTGAAAACCCAAACTTGTCTGGTCAAGGCACTTATGAGAAGCAGCTATTACAAGTTGATGCTTCCCGCTTCTTTCTTCTTCATTTTCACTCTCTTTCCTCTATCTAAAATCAAGAAATAAAAGTTTTAAAGGTTGGGTGGTATTTCCACATGGACTGAAGCTGTGCACTGGGTGCAATAGCTCTGGGGATGTACCAGAAGGTGTAGGAGTGGTCAGCGGCCACCTGTGTTCTGCTTGCGACCTCCCTCCATGAGGTATAAAGTGATATGAAGAGGGCTGCTACTTGTGTTGGGCTGGAGGTGCCCAGGAGAGGCAAAGCTGCCAACCAAGGCCAGCTGCCACTAGTAGCAGGCTTGTACTACTTAGTGAGAGGTATGGGACACATTGAGGCCAGATGCTGCTTATATGAAAGATTTTAGGAAAGTCTACAGCATTAACAAAGACAGGCCTTTTAGATGTAAAAGCCACTGAAAACAGCTTGGGTGAGCCCAGACAGGGTCTCAGGGAATCACCAGGGAGAAGCAAGCAGCAATAGCCAGGTAGATGGAAACTTGGAAATGATGCCTGATCACTGGTTCTGTGGAGAAAGGGCTCAGACAGGGAACAGTGGCCTCTGCCTGAAGTTACCTTTCTCGCCCTCATTCTGATGTCAGACAATTCCATTTTTCTCCGTATGCTGCCCCAGCATTGTAGCTCAAAAAAAGTGAGTCTGAGTAAGTCTGTACATGGATCTTTTTAGAAGAACACTGTATGGCCAGTAGCTGCGGCCACCATCACAGCCACCTGGCCTATACAGGTTCGCATTAGATTCAGACAGACAGTAATGAAATAATGGAGCCAAGAACTGGTGGGCCATTAGCTTTAATCCTAGTTTGCACCCGGTGGGCGTAAAAACACGCACTGGGCTTCAAAACACACTCATTCAGTGCTCAAAAAGCTACTGACTTATCCTAGTTTCCTAGAATCAAAGGTTTCTAGCTCACCAGCCTTATTCACCTCTGTTCCCCATCTCCTTCTCTCTGCACAAACTCTGCACAAACTCGCTTCTCCTTCAACACTCTGCCATCTTGGCTGCTTATCCTCTCCTCCAGGTGGCATTTCTCTGCTTTCCTCCTAGAACGTGATCCCTCTTCCCCCAACACATATTAACATAATCACACCCATCCCAAGCAAGATAGGCAACTAATATCATCACCTGGGTGATGGGCTTCCACATGGGCAGCGCCACCTTTAACAAAGTGAGCATAATATATTTTATCTACCCAACACACACCTTGGACTCCAGGAGTCCTCCTTCTCACTCAGCCACAATCCTCACTGGTTCTTATAGCCAGAATTTGTGGAGACTTCTCTTTCTGGTATTAGAACCCTGGGCTGAGGGACCTGGTGTTGGATTGGGATCCCCACTTCTTAGACGGTACCTCTGCAGCTAAGATATACCTCCAGATCTTTATCTTCCATGTGTGGGTGTGGGACCAGCCCAATCTTCATCCTTGCCCCTCCTACCAGTCTCAGTGTGGTTCCTTCTAATGTTAGCTATAGGACTTTCATTCAACTATTATTTCAGGCAGTCCTGAGTGATAGTTGTCCTGTAGTTTGGTTGTAATTTTTTTTTAAAGTTTTTTTTGTTTGTTTTTTTTGTTTTTTGTTTGTTTGTTTTTTTACAGGGACAGAGAGAGAGAGTCAGAGAGAGAGGGATAGATAGGGACAGACAGACAGGAACGGAGAGAGGTGAGAAGCATCAATCATTAGTTTTTCATTGCTGTTGCGACACCTTAGTTGTTCATTGATTGCTTTCTCACATGTGCCTTGACTGCGGGCCTTCAGCAGACCAAGCAACCCCTTGCTGGAGCCAGCGACCTTGGGTCCAAGCTGATGAGCTTTTGCTCAAGCCAGATGGGCCTGCGCTCAAGCTGGCGACCTCAGGGTCTCGAATTGGGTCTTCCACATCCCAGTCCGATGCTCTATCCACTGCACCACCGCCTGGTCAGGCTGGTTGTAATTTTTGTCTGTTTGTTTGTTTGTTTTTGGTGCCCTTACCAGGGATTAAAATTGCCACCTTGGTGTATCAGGATGATGCTCTAACCAACTGAGCTAGCTGTAATTTTGATGTGATTGTGGGAGGATGTGAGTTTCATTTAGATATGCCGCCATCTTGACTGGAAGCCTCAGTAATAGTCTTAAGTAGCTCACCATCTTGTTAGAAATAGATTTGCTATACAGTATTTTTGTTTAAATCTGCAAAAAGCAGGCACTCATTCAGAAACATAGAAATAGCAACCAATAAAGGAAAATGGTTTTCTTCTCTGAGATGCCTATGTAAGGAAATTTTATTAACAATAATGGAAGTTAGTCATTCACATTGAGAAAGCACTATGCCCATAAGTGCTCTTGAAGCAACATGTCCAATTTGCCTGTTTCTAAGTTCTGATTTATATAGTGCCTTATTCACTATGCAATAATATCAGTCTCTGAAGCACATCCCATAATTACACCAGCAATAATCATTTTTTGTTTATAAAAATAACAGTAAGTGAGCAGCTGAAATGTAATTTACTGAAGCAAAAATCTAAGAATTGATAGCATCTTTTTAACTCTCCCTGTGTAATTTTAAAACCCCAGTTCAGAAGGTTAAGATTTTTGTTCATAATAATTCCTAAATTGTGTTGCCCCATCAAGTAATTAAATTATCAATGAGTGAAAAATTCACATATACCTAATAAAATTTAATGAATGCGTGAAGATATTAAAATCTAAGTGTACCTCAATTATACAATATAATTTAAAAAACAAAGCATTCTATTTCTTTAAATTTTCTGATTACATGAGGTTTCAGCCATTTGTGCTAGGCATATCAACTAGTTCACTTGTTTCATTGGATCACTTCTTTTTTTTAAATTAAGTGAGAGGTGGGGAGGCAGAGACAGACTCTCACATGTGCCCCGCCCCAGGATCCACCTGGCAAGCCCCCTACCAGTTGATGCTCTACCTGTCTGGGATGCTGCCCTGTTGCTCAGCAACCTAGCTATTTTAGTGCCTGAAGCAAGGCCATGTAGCTATCCTTAGTGCCTGGAGCCAACTTTTCTCTAAACATTTAAGCCGTCCCTGCTGAAGGGGAAGAGAGAGAGTTGTGGGGCGGGGTGGAGATGCAGTTGGTTGTTTCTTCTGTGTGCCCTGACCAGGAATTGAACCCAGGACTTCCAAATGCCGGGCAATGCTCTACCACTGAGCCAACTGGCCAGGGCTGGATCACTTTAAAAAAAATATATATTCACATGAACAAACCACCAGTCTTAAATTTATACATCAAAAAAATTATTGCATAATCAATACTATTTGGAAAAATACAACTAAAATATTAATTAAAATTTCTACCAATTCATAGGTAAAAGAGAGTAAATTTTCTCCAGAAAATGATTTTAATTGTTTTAAATATAAATTTCAATTCAAAGTTATTTCTAAAAAGGTTTTGGAAAATAACCAGATAATTTTGAATTTAGTAATCTTATTTTAAGAGGTCATGATAAATTCAAATATAAAATTGCCTCTGGCTTTCTTAGCTAACAGAATAAATCCTTGTTGAATCATTAATCCCCTTTTATACATATTCATACTTTTGCTGGAACCTGAAAACTCAGGGGTAAAAAGCAAAGGTCTTGAGAGCTATCTATGATGCAATTGGTAAACAAATTAAAGTCACGATATCTGGCAATGTGCCTTCTGCTAGTCTCCTTTTCTCATTGCCTATGCTTATCTCTGTATGGTATTTCCTGCTTCAGGGTAAGCACTACCTTTTCTTCCCCAAAGAACAAAAGTCAAATTTATATTTCATTTTAATCTGCTTATTCTAAGAAATTAATGACAACCTGCCCCATATGTCTTTGACTAGCTGAACTGTTAACATAATATGTGGCTTTACCTTCTTCGAATAACATATTTAGTTAGGGAGCTTACTGTAGAAGAAAACAAGTTCACTAGAAAAAGTTTTACTATTTCTTTGATCAATATTGTGTACATAAATTATTTAATTAAGTTTACTTTTCCTTTGTTAGAAATTATCAGGTCAGACTCTGAGGATTATGAACCAATTAACCTTACTTGGTTGCAAGTTATATATCTTAACTTGGGTACAAGTATATATCTTAAGACTTTTTGAGTTTTAGGTTAAAGAAAATCATATTAGCCTGACCAGGCAGTGGTGCAGTAGATAGAACATCAACCTGGGATGCCGAGGACCCAGGTACAAAAACCCGACATTGCTGGTTTGAACACAAGCTCACCAACTTGACCATTAGTTTGCTGCGTATGAGGGCACGAGGACTCAGGGGTCTTTTTGGAACCACAGGTGGAAAGGGGATGTTGCTGAAGAACATCTGAAAGGACGCAGTGGATGCCTGTTTCAAGGAGCCCTGCTGTCCCTTCTCCTTTCTGTTCCTGTGCAGTGTCTTGCTTAGTCCTTAGTGCAGACAGTTCCCTGTCTTTCTCAATTTATATGGTGGGAAGCAGCCAGTATGATCTCAAGTTTATATTGTCCTTAATTGAGACATGAACAAGACAGACCTGAAGTCTTCTGTACAATCAATGACATGTTTTTAGAGGCAAACTGGTAATTAGCCACATCCATTCTGGTCTGAAGATTGAATTGGGTTGCACAAACATAATTGCTCTTGTTACAAAAAATTTAAATGGAGAGAGGAATTTCAAAGGCAACAAAAGACGGCTTCATTTTAAGTCTCAAATTGCTTACATGAAGTTTTGACTTACAAAGGAAATAAATAATTAAAATATTAGGTCAATCAGTTCTATTTATTGATTTTTTAGTATTTATCAGTGGTCACCCAGATAGCATTCAAATAAATCTAGAATCTTATTTATTTATATTTTAGGCATTAGTATTTTTTTTTAATTGACTCGATTGGGGTGACAGACATTGATTAGTAACATTACATGGGTTTCAGGTGTACCATTCCATAAAACATCATCTGTATACACTGCACTGCGCGTTCACCACTCCAAGTCAAGTTTCCTTCCATCAACATTTATCTCCCCTCTACCCTCTTCTACTTCCTGCCACCCCCTCTTCCCTCCTGCAATCAGAACTGTTGTTAGTGTCTATGATCTTTTTCTTTCTTTGCTTAAACATTCCTTTCACCTTTCCACTGAGCTCCCCAACCCTCATCCCTTCTGACAGTTGTCAGTCTGTTCTCTGTATCTATAAGTCTATTTCTATTTTGTTAGTTTAAGGGAAAGCTAGAATTGGGTTTGGTTTGCAACCATGCCTATCGACCTATTTGTTATTGTCCAGAGATATTTGCCCATTTGAAATCATATTTGATAGCAAATTACATAACATATTTACTCCTTTCTTATTCTAGAAATAAATAACACTAGACCGCAGTATTGCTATAAACACAAGCGCATAGATTCATACGTAGTTGTAACTATAAAATATTAATTGTCAACCCTGGCACTCCTTTCTGATGTAATGTGGCTCATACTCATTTGATCAAAAGGCACGGATGATAGATTAATTGCTGAGATCATGGTGTTGATAAAGGCAAGGTCAAAGGTGTAAACTCTGTGTAAGCTAGGATTCTTATGGAGAGAAAATAAAAATCCTGCATCTGAAAACTCATCTACTCTTATTAACAATGCCATTAAAAGTGAGAAGAACTGAATACAATGTTTAAGAAACTTCATAAAAATGAACGTCCTGTATCTAATATCAATATTATATAATGGAAATTTCTATGTTTAATAAAAAACATATATTGGTCAGGAGTTAATCAAACAAATTCATATACTCTGGCCTTTGTGGAAATAGATCTTCTAACTTTGAACTATTAACTTAAAAACTGTGCAAATACATTATGAACTAATAATTGTTTGATTATCATTATGACCGAAATAGTCATTGTGTATGTTATTCCAGAAATCTATAACATTACCTGAATACTCTAATTTTATATAATAACTAGTTATCCAATTGAATTTTCTTAATTTCAGGTTGGAGAATGAGAGAGAGAGGGAAAGAGAGAAATGGAGAGATAAATATTCTTTACCTTAGAAATAAAGTATGTCTGGGGTCCAACACACTTTTACATGGCATTATGCACCCATGTGTATTTTCTTAGAAATTCAACAAAGGCTTTCAAAACAGATAAGAATTTATTAAAATTTGTTGACTTTATTGCCACAATGTATTAGCAAATGCTGATAATTTTTTTGTGTGTGTGACAGAGACAGACAGACAGAGGGACAGATAGGAACAGACAGACAAGAAGGGAGAGAGATGAGAAACATCAACTGATAGTTGTGGTACTTTAGTTTTTTAATTGCTTTCTCATATGTGCCTTAACTTGGGGAGGAAGGGAATCCAGCTGAGCCAGTGACTTCTTGCTCAAGCCAGAAACCATGGAGTCATGTCTAGGCTCTCATACTTAAGCCAACAACCCTGCATTTAAGCTGATGAGCCCATGCTCAAACCTGCGATCTCAGGGTTTCGAACCTGGGTCCTCAGCATCCCAGGATAATGCTCTATCCGCTGTGCCACTGCTTGGTCAGGCAACAAGTGCTGATAATTTTAAGTAGTTTTGATTGAGGAGCTTGACCTATTTCGTATCCCTGTAAATGGTCACACTCAGATCATGTAAATTAAAGGAAAAGAGAATATTGTCAGCTAATATACACAAACTATTTCTCACACAATTATGGAAGGGTGAGATGATGACTAACTTGCCTATGTTCTTTTCATTTTCATAAACATACAATAGAATAAAAGATACATAAAATATTGTGATTCCTCTATTAATACCATTTTATATGACATATATGCATTAAGTATGCTAGCACACATGCACACACATATATACATTGTAAGGTCTGCTTCTTTTCCTGGTTCTGCCTATTTTTGTCTTAAGTCTGCTTTATGCTGCTCTCTATGTCTATGTCCATCAAGCAAGCAACTGAATTATACCAGTTTCCCCATCACCTTCTGATATAATTCTGAGAGCAGTCTGAGTGCCATTCATGTTTTGATACACAGATTTCCTATCCACCAAGCTAAGCTTTCATTACTGCACCTAGAAGGAATAGATTTATTTTTCTAGCAGGAATCAGATTGGTCCTATTGTCTCTTTGATACTGCTGGATTTTCTTTCCGTGACCCTTTCCAATTTTAGCACAATATTGCTTTCCTACCCTTAAGAGCAGTCATTTTCTATACCAACATCTTCCTTAAAGGGCGATATAACAATATTCATAATATAGTTATGAGATACGACATAATCACATTAAGTGCTGAACCATGTATCAACATTAAAATGCAATAAAATAGTCACACAAATGTGCTTGCTTTGGCTATTGACCACAAGACTTTATGAGAACCATTTTCTTTTATTTTAATGTAATTTACTTTATTTTCAGGTTTATTGAGATATAATTGACATATAACGTGGTATAAGTTTCTTACATTACAAAATTTGTCTCTTAAGGTTTAAAAACTATTCTAGAAAACTTCCCATTGAGCCTGACCAGGTGGTGGCGCAGTGGATAGAGTGTTGGACTGGGATGTGGAAGGCCCAGGTTCGAGACCCCGAGGTCGCCAGCTTGAGCGCAGGCCCATCTGGCTTGAGCAAAAGCTCATCAGCTTGGACCCAAGGTTGCTGGCACCAGCAAGAGGTTGGTCAGTCTGCTGAAGGCCCGTGGTCAAAGCACATGTGAGAAAGCAATCAATGAACAACTGTGGTGTCGCAATGGCAACAAAAAACTAATGATTGATGCTTCTTACCTCTCTTCGTTCCTGTCTGTCTGTCCTTATCTATCCCTCTCTCTGACTCTCTCTTTGTCCCTGTATAAATAAATAAATAAATAAATAAATAAATAAATAAATAAATAAATAAATAAATAAAAACTTGCCATTGAAAGTATTAAATTTAACAAAAACCCTTTTAAGGACCCTTCACTGAATCCTGAACTCATTGATTTATATGAATGACTATAATATCCTGCTGTTCTGTAAACACAGCCACAATATTGGCAGAAAATAGATCATCTAGGGAAGGTCAGCTATTTTTAGTTTTATGGTTTTAATTTCACTTTTTCTTGACCATGGAAAACTCAGCTGAAGTTTGAGTCAGTTCATAGGCTTATTCATAATGAACAACTGCTGTGATAATCACCAGCCAAGGTTAAAAGAGCAAAATAAACATTTATATACATTTACATAACACACAAATCTTTTATATACCTTTTCTTTTTGCCTTTCATAATAGTCTTTTAAATTAAGTAAAGGACAGTCATTCTTATTAAGCCCATGGTACAGATGAGGCTATCAGTGCTGACATCGTGTGGTTTGTAAGTGACCATGTCATTAGTAACTGGCAATGAATGCTGAGATACTAATTTAGGACCTCTAGCTCCAAAAATCTTTTCACTAAACTATACAGTACTTTGATTCCATGAATCTGGCTACCTACCAACTTCTTATAATAAAGCTATTCTGTACTCATTCTTGCGTAAATTATATACTTTTTTCATATATCCTTTTTTCTTTTTATTCTATCTGGCCTGGAAAAAACTTGAGATAGGGAGTGGATGTTAACTTGACTCAAAATAATAAAACTATCTCAGTAGTTAGTGATATTCTAATTCAAAAGAAAACCTTTGTAATGCCAATTTCATGTGCTGATACAGAGAAAAAGTGGAAGCTGAATAGTTGTATTTATTCAAATTCAAAATAAAGAGTACATTTTATGTTAGTAGAGCTCACATCCTGAAATGCCACACTTTGTTTCTCTTTGCTGGGAACATTAACAGCATTGTCATTATAAGGTCAACTTTCAAATACTTTATTAAAATGTTGACGTCTTACCAGATATGCAAAATTTATAAGAGAAGTCTGAAAGTTTGTGTTTTGGGAGAGAAAACTAGTTATACATATACATATAATCTATTATAAATTAAAATGAAAATTTAATTAAGAGAATATGTAGTGATTAAAAATATAAGATTTTCTCTAAACTCCACAATGTGATTTAAGGCAACTGTTTTTTTTTGACCATTTGTTTACTCAAATGAAAGATTGGTTGATGTTTGGATTAAGTAATATAATTTATTTAAAGCACATCAATAAGTGCAAGATATGGTAAAATAATGTTTTTTAGCACTATTGTGACGCTAGGCCAATTTATCTTATTTTTATTTTTAATATAGCTTTTTAGTGTTTTAACTAGTAAACATTGACATGTACCGCTGGATAACATAAGAATAGTTATAAACTCAGCTATCTGACCTAATTTTGTAAAAAAATCTGTTCACTATTTATTGAAAAGACCTATAGTGTGCTCAACATAGTGGTAAGATTAGTAGATTAGTAGGGAGTTAAAATATGAAAATTACATTTTAAGCTTTCTTGACATAAATTGAAAAGCCTAGTATTTTAATTTAAGAAAATGCATACCTCAGATAGTCAAGGAAAAGAATCATCACTGTAAATGAAATGTTACAGCTTGCATTTAATTTGGAAACACTAGTAAATTGTTCTTTTATTTTTACCTTTTTAAAAACATGCGCATACATTTTGAAAAGCACACATGGTATTTATACATTGGATATGTAATTTGACTATACAGTTATTATTTGTAGAGCATGTTTGTTCTAATGTACCTTGATGAATTTTATAATAAAAAATTCTTATATCTGACACCAACATTCTTAAGGTGATAAAAAGTTGTAACAGAAGAATAAAATGACTCAATCTTTGGGTTGTCTTTTTTCAATTGAAGATTTTTTTTCAAAGCTCTGAATTTCAAATAAATTTAAAATATTTTAGAAGGTGCTACTTATGTCTATTAAATAAAAGTTAATTCTCTGCTCTCCCTCTTTAACAAATTATACTTTATTACCCTTTGTATATTTTCTTTATAACACAATCTAATTAGAAGTAATTCCTTTACATTATTGTAAAGCCAGTAGTCGGGGGCACTATCACAGCAGCCCAATCCACGCAGGTTCTCATTGGATTCGAACAGATGACAATGAAACACAGGAGCCCAAAACTGGTGAGCCATCAGCTTTAATTCTAGCTTGCACCCGGCGGGCAAGCAAAAATACACACTGGGCTCCAAAACCCACACATTCAGTGCTCACAAAGCTACTGACTTATCCGAGTTTCCTAGAATCAAAGGTTCCTAGCTCACCAGACTTATTCACCTCTGTTTCCCATCTCCTCCTGCACAAACTCTTAATAAACTGGCTCCTCCCTCAGCACTCTGCCATCTCGGCTGCTTCTTCTGGCCTTCACGTGGCCTTACTCTGCTCTCCTCTCTAATACCAACCTCAGGAACTCAGGAACCAAAAGAGAGCAAGCTCCCAGACTGCCCCAGTTTATAGCATAGAAAATCCAAACCTTTAATCCAATTATACATAAAGAAAGTCTCTGATACAAAGCCACCCATCTGAGGCATAATGGGATTCCTCAAGAGAGTGCACCACCCTACATTATCCAATCAGTCAAGGGTGTGGGGAAGAGCTTACTCTTAAACTAAGCCTTAGCCTATGACGACCCAGCCTGCCCACAGCCTGTTCCAGAACACACATTAATATCAACGAACTTCCATGTGGGCAGCGCCATCTTTAACAAAGTGAGCATAATATATTTTATCATCCCAACAATTATAGAGCTATATCCCCTAGAGTTTACACAAAGAACTTACCTCCTTTTGTTAGGAGAATGTTGGTAGACTTCTGGATCAAATGACTTTTCACTCTTTTCTTTGCATTTTCGAGAATGCATCCTGCATTTCTCAACTCCTTTATTTCTTGGACTTCCTTTCCTTCCATTTGGCTGTACATTGGGGCCTGCTGAGTCCCCCTCCACTTTCTTTCATGCCACCGCTAGACCAAGCGCACAGGCCCTTCCACAACAGGGGCTAATTGCTATGGACAAATAGAGGGAGTAATAAAAGCAACTGCCATTTTATATATCTCCTAAGTTTTGGTGTTCTTAAGACCTCTATTAATTCTATTTTTTAATTTGCCACCCTCCAGGGCATCAACACATCTGCTGAATATTGCTTCCAAAAAACATCAGAAATATACAATATGGCAAAACAAAAACAAAGCAAAACTCACAAATCTGCCTACATGTCTTTTATGGTGGAAATGACAGAGGTGGTTTATAGGATATATAACAGTACAAATAAATTGAAATTGAATATGAAATGACCCTGATAGGAATCTTTTCCTCAATGCTATTTTTTTCATTTTTTCCTCTATACTCTTCTCTACCCTCCCTCCCAATGCCACCACTGTTTCTGTGCATTTCAAATATGGGATTCTTCAGCTAACTTTTTTGTACTACTACTAAGTTTCAATACCAAAAAGCTCTCTTCCTAAGATAAAACTTTTCTGTAAGAGAAATTCTTATACCAGATGGTTTAATTTTGTTTTCACTATACCACATAATAAAATGATAAAATTACCAAAGGTAAAAAAAATTAATAATTATTTACTATGGCACGCCTCCTAGAACCTTCTTGAGAATTGAAGACATCCTTCCCCAGTTGATGAGAGTGTTGTTGGCAGACAGCTCTGCTGACGGTCCCCTTCTAACATTGTCTCCAATGAAGAGGGTCCACTCACCCAAGATCAAAGTTCTTTCTAGGGAAGAGGAAGTCATTGACCAGTCTACATGGGGCTATATAGGTGCAGCACCTTTGCCTCAATTTGACACAATCAGAAGGACCACTGTAGCTTTATAACAGCCTGAGATGTCAGTTGAGGTCTTCTTTAAAACTTCATGGCAGCCATCTTCTCCTTCTGCCTAATCCAGCTTCTTTCACTTTCCTTCCATAAGCAGTGACTCCAGGAGCCCTCCTTGCTAAACTTTCTGCATGCCACTCATCTTAGAATTGGCCTCCTCTGGAACTCATCCTGGGATAAGTTAGTGTTTCTCCATATGATTATCACCTTTCTCAGATCCCAACAATGCTTTTAGGCAAACCCAGAATGGTTCTTTGCCTAGGTGATTCTACATGTCAGGTTCATTTGCTCAGACTGTGACTTTGGGTATTTTGGGGTGGGAACCAGGCATCAAATTTTTAAAGATCCCCCAGGGAGATAGAAGGTGACAGAGGACAATTTCACTTTGGGTGACCGGTATGCAACACAATTGAATGATAGGATAATCTGGAGATGTTTTCATCGTACATATGTACCCTGATTTATTGGTGTCACCCCATTAAAATTAAAAAAAAAAAAGATCCCCCAGGCATTCTAATGTGTAATTTTGGAAAACACTGGCTAATAACTCCATCACTCTTCATCAAATCTATCTCCCTGACTGTATTTCCTTATTAAAAGAACACTTGCTAGCTCTTTGATATTTCTGTATTTGATTTGGAAATAGTTTTGTTTAATGCTCATCTGAGTAGCTATGCTTGAGAAGAATGAGTGACATCAATCTCTTTGTCTCGGATTATGGCTCCTCTATATTTTAGGATTTCCGTGACTTGTTCTTATATTGCATTTTCTTCCTGGAGGACTAAAGTAGTCATGCTCTAATTATGGTTTGACAATAGAAGAATCAACTTAACATGTAGAGACAATAAAGACAGTGTCCAACAAAAAACAAGGAATTGTTTTGTCACATCATTTAATAATTTTATCTCACTATTAAGAATTCATATTTACAAAAATATTATTTGAGAAAATAAAAATCACCAAGCAAACAAGCAAAAGGACAAACTACTAGCTCTATCTCAATCTTGTTTCTCTGGGTTGGGTCATCTGTTAAAACTGGACAACTAAGTTCTAGTTATCAGTACCAAAAGAGATATACATATTTGAGGCTTCAGTCTAAGTGGTATTCTTTTGATGACAGACCTGACATTTAGCTTTCTAACTTATTAACTGAATATTTGGAACATAACACTATACCATCCTGTACAGTGTATAACATATCTTGATATCAATGATCTCATTTGACATTCTTCAGTTGTGCTGAGTAATTTAATAAACTGGGTGATACCAGCATTAAGCTCTTGTAAAAAATGTAATCATGATTAACAAAAAGTGATTTGATATATTTGCTTCTTTGCCCTGTACATTCTGCTATTACAGTTTAATGTTGCATGATGACCTAATTTTTGAAAGATTCTCATGCATGCCGTCAAAGAGTTTAAGAAGAATGATACTATTAAGAAGCAAAATATTAGAAAGTGGACTTAGAATTAGGTGAGCCAACCTAAAATAGATGATTCTGCTCACAGAGCTGAGTTATTAAGTCTGAATTTTTTCATGCCCAAGCCCGCAAGGAAAATCTCCACAGTAATAAAGTTTGATCTCTTTAGGATCTATCATTTCCAAGCAATTTAGTCAATTTTTAGAATTTCTTTAGTTTTGACTTTCCTGGATAATCTCAGATGTTCTTGCAGAGCTGGAGATCTAAGGAAGCAAAGCTGACAGGCATTGACTCATTCTGGTCAGTGGGGCCTGAAATCTCATAGTACACTGCTCACTAAAATTAGGGGATCAGGGAACGTGCAGATACTCCAGTACTTTCAGGCTTTTGTATAGTGAATGTTCACCAATGAAATCAAAGTTGGTTTTGCATCCATTTGTATAATCAAACAACTTTCTTTGACTTGTTGTTTGCTTTTTTGATGTTCTTATTTAATAAAAAAAATCAGACGCTTTTTTTTTTATCACTTCGTATTTATTTTGAAATGACCCCTAGTTTTTGTGAGCAGTATATTTTACTTCAATGAGCTAGACCATTAGGGTTCAATACATTATATAAAACATATTTAATCCTGTTTTTAACCATGGTAAGAGTTTAAAACCTAGACTGCCGAAAATTAATACTAATATTTTCTTCAACTGAAAGAGGTAAAAGTGTAAGAATGTAAGGGAAAAACAAGAACTGGGGAAAATTCCATATGATCTTTAGGGCTTGTGTGACAGGAACTAGATAAACTGCATCCTGCTGTAAACAGATAAGGACGTTGCTCAAACCCACCTTACGGGAAACCATTTGCTCAAGGCAAATACCTAAATCCCCTGTTCCTGCCCTTCCCTAAAAAGTAAAATATAAAAATGCTGAGAAAACGCTGTATAGCGCGCCTGGCAGCATACTTGCCTAGCGCCCGCTCGCGAGTGTACTAAACTCTTTTTCTTTTGTTTGTAATAAACTTTTCCTTCTACTTGTACTCCTGGTTCTAGAGTCTTAGTGGTGCATCTTCGGTTAACAAAAGAAAGTTTCTTATTAAGGTAAGTGTACACATTGGAAGGACAAAAAGAATACGTGTTATAGAATTGTAAAGTTCTTATGAAACTTCCAACTGAACCTTGTCAATCATTTTGTAAAAAATAAGAGATTCCGATCTGGCCTGTTGGCTCAGCGGTAGAGTGTTGGCCGGTGTGAAAGTCCCGGGTTAGATTCCCCTCCAGGGCACACAGGAGAAGCACCCATCTGTTTCTCCACCCTTCTCCCTCTTTTTTCTCTCTCTCTCTCTATCTCTTTCTTCCCCTTCTGCAGCCAAGGCTCCATTGGAGCAAAGCTGGCCCAGGTGCTGAGGATGGTTCCATGACCTCCTCCTCAGGCACTAAACTATCTCCAGCCACAATGGAGCAGTGCTCTGGATGGGCAGAGCATCGCCCCTTGTTGGCATACCAGGTGGATCCCGGTAGGGCACATGCGGGAGTCTGGCTGACTGCCTCCCTGATTCTAACTTCGGAAAAATACAAAAAAAAAACAAAAAAAAAAAAAGAAAGAAAAAAGAGATTCCACTGAAAGTTAAAGTGGAAAAACTTCTCAAGAGTGAAAACATTTTTTCTTTTCTAAATCACAGGCCTGCCTTGTGTTACCGTGCTTCGCTTTATTGCAGCCCACAGGTACTGAAGGCAAGACCTTCCACCAGCAAAAGATTTTGACTCGCTTTATCGCAATGGGTGCTTTGCTGTGGTGGTCTGAAGCCAAACCTGCAATATCTCTGAAATATGCCAGGAGAAAAGAACATGGGTATGTAAACAAATATTGTATGACCATGTCTTAATAATAACAGCTAACATTTAAGGTGTGCTTAGCGTGTTCGAGGTCACAAGCATTGTCCTCACAGTGGCTATGTGACATATCTCTACTTTATATACAAGGACACCGAGAGACCAAAGCAATTATTGAAGGTTATACAACCATGAAAGAGCAGAAACAGGATATGAATTCAGAAAAAACCATGCCAGTCTATGCCTTCTGGTAAAGTTTAGTTTCTCCTCCAGGCATCTGAGGTTGTTGGAATGCACTGGCAGGCCACAAGTCAGTGTATTGGGAAAACAAACCAACTATGTTGGATAAAGAAACAGAATAAAAGATTCATCTTTCTTAGTGGAGAAGAATACGAGTTTCTGCTAGCAGACTAAATGTTTCCCCAGAGCCTGAAAATGCTACTTTGATTTCCAAAATTGTTCAGCTTACAACTAGAAAATGAAACGTTTAGGCCAGGGATGGCAGGTGGGTCCTGCTGGATGCGTGAATAAGGAGGCTGTTGACAGGGATGATAGGGGATGCTTTAAGCAGTTTTCTAGGCCCTGAGTCAAGAGAACACAACCCTGTCTGCCCGGGACCACGGATAGACTAAAGAATAAGAATGCTAGGAATGTACTGGTCTTGCTCTGGCAGTGAGAGGAAAAGACTCAGTGAATAGCAGAAGCTATACAATTAAAAAAAAAAAACAACAAAATACTTCCCACTCATCATGGAGTCTCCAATTTCCTTCCCTCCTGCATGCATCCTTACTAATGTGTTTGGTATACTATAGAATATGTTATGTTCCTTTAAAATACAGCAAATGGTTTATGGTTTACATTTAGGTTGAAATGACAAAATTTTAACTACCTATATAAATTAAATATTTGACTGACATCCAAAAATGGCAATCCTATATGATACAACCTAATATAAATCAAAGTGTGCAATGAGCTACTGTTTTCCTTGGTTCACTCAGCCCTGTGGATTTCCCGCCAGTGTCGGCTGCGGCTGGCTGAGTGAGAGATAAATGGAAGCTCAGGAGCCAGACAGTTGGGCTTTAAGTTTGGCTCTGCCACTCACTAGCGGAGTGTTAGTGGATAAGCCACATACTTCCTGCTCTGGCCTCTCCATCTAAAGAAATGGGGGAAATAAAAGTGACCTTATGTACCTTAATACAGATTTCCTAGACTCAAAGACACTCTGACCCAAAAGCATCAAGGCGAAGTTTTCACACCTGGTGGCACCATGCCTCCGGGCTGGAAGTCACTCAATAATTGTGTAATGCTTCTTGATCTTAGAATTTTTTAAAATGTGGAGAAAAATGTTTACTAGAAGTGATGAGACCCTGACCAGTTGCTCAGTGAATAGAGCATCGGCCTGGCGTATGGATGTCCCAGGTTCAATTTCCAGTCAGGGCACACAGGAGAAACAATCATCTGCTTCTCTCACCTTTCTCTTCCTGTTCCCTCTCTCTCCCTTCCCTTCCTGTAGCCAGTGGCTTGATTGGTTCAAGTGTGTCCCTGGGTGCTGAGGATAGTTTTATTGGAGCACATCAACCTCAGGTGCTAAAAATAGGTCAGTTGATTTGCGCATCAGCCTCAAACAGGGGTTGCCAGGTGGATCCTGGTCAGGGCATGTGTAGGAGTTTGTCTCACTATCCTCCTCTCACCTAAAAAAAAGTGATGAATAGGATAATTAAATGAGCTAATATGCCAATATGTTGAACAGAACAGTGTTTACATATCGGAAGAAAGCAGTATGAAAATCTATCCAAGTTGTTGAATGTGTGTGTATGGATTTACTTGAACTTAGAAACAGTTTGAGTTCAATAAAATCTATGTGGCCATGTTTTCTCCAAACAAAAAAGAAGTTAACTTCAATTTATAATGTTCATATGGGGTCTGGGAAGAGAGGGCACTGATTCAGTTCGTATCACGCCCAAAGTGCAGAGATCTTAGTGCAGTGATATGAGCTAAGCAGAGAAGATGGATAAAACCCTGGGGCAAAGGAAAGAATTCTCTTTCAGTACATGATTCTTGAAGCCTTGATTGATACTTACAGATGAAGAAAAGTTAAAACAGGAAGAAAAGAAATATCTAATGAAACAAGAAAAACATTATTAAAATAGTCTCAAGTAACCCCCAAATATAGAAATCATATTTAAAATAAACTAAATTAGAAAATATTTTTATCCAATAGACATATTTCTCCTGTTTCCAAATGTTAGAACAATAAATGTCCTAACCATACACAATGAAAAACTCGTTTAGAAAAAAATAGCCAACTCTAAAATTGTACTATGCAAACTCTTTTTCCCACATCATAGAAACTGAAAAATAAATTATTACTAATAAATGTTTATATCTTAACATACAAGATAAAAGTAGACATTCTTAAATTTGAGTTTTCTTGTTCAAAGTATGTTAGTTGCAGACAAAGATCAAGAAACAAATTGTTGTAGAAGCTGACTAGCACCCTCTTAATAATTAAATCCACCATGCATTCCTGAACATATAAATACCTTTAAAAATTATTCTTGAGTTTAATATGTTCAAACCTAAAAACTAAATAAATGAATCCAATATATTAAATTCATATTAGAGTAATAGAAAACCCCCAAAATATTCGCCATCATGTTTCTGATTCACAGAAGTGTTTCAAGAGATTTGCTCCACCCTTCCTCACCCTACATCTAAGAGTAGGAACTTCAAATAACCAGTATCATACTTCTTATATGGACTTATGTTTTGTTAAAAATTTATAGAGTAAATATAATCTTAAACTTTAAGTTGTCCCTGTAGGTAACATAATCATTTGTTGTAAGAAAAATGAAGAAAATTTGAATTTGTTTAAATCTATGAATAATCTCCCCCAAACTCATATTAGCTGCTGCACCGGCATCTTTTCCTACCCACTGCACTCTAAACTATATTGGCTAACAAACAGAACTAAAAAATAATGGTATGTGAGTTTTTATTACCAACGTTACAGAAGCTTTAAAGATCAATCAGAAAGTACATCGTATCTATCTATAGTGAGTGTGGAATTTGCTGTAATCAGAAAAAGAGAGATAAATGATTGTGCTGCTTTCCCCCTCAAAATGCCCTCTTAAAAGTAGAGAATCAACTGATATTTTTCCAGGTTTTTGTTCCTTCATTCTTGTTGAGCATGTGGTAGTATTACAACTGTTAGGTATTTTATATTTGTATTCTCTATCATTTTGTCTGAGTTAAAAGAGATAGTTCAAGATAGTATCAATCTTTTGGATCTTCTAGTATTTCCTTTGAATATTAAAATACTTTTATTCTCCCAATGAGAAAAAAAAGATAGGGGATTTTTAATGAACAACTGTAAAGCTACATGCTAAAAATGAGAGATGAAGGTGACCTGACTTATTAATGCCTTTTCTGCCATCGAGATCAGCTCACATGCTGATACCCTGAAGAACGAGAGAACACCAGTCTCCTCATGTCCCCAGCACACAGAGGTCACCTCTAGAATCACATGATTGGAGGCTACTGGTTGCAAGGACAGTGAATTGCCAAAACCGAATCATTATCAATAAAGATGTTTTGGCCAATCTTCTGTCATACCACCTGTTTGAAAACAACAGTGAAAAAAAAAATTAACTTATATATTGTTTACAAAGATATAAAAAGTAAAATTATTTTTAAAATCCTTAATAAAGAAATGATCTGAACTGTATAAGGCAAATGTTATACCCCAAAATAAGAAGACAGGTATTGTTATACAAATAGCAGTATCAGACAAATTGAATTTAGTGCCCCAAACACTGATAGTTGCCAAGCAAGATATTTCTTATTGACAAAAGCTACAATCCAAACTAGAGGATAGAACAGTTTTAAACATGTCTCAACATGGCCTGAAAATTCACAAATCCAAAATATACTGAGAAAGAAAGCTTACAGACACAGGATAAGTTTGGGGACTATAGGAGGGAAAGGAGATGGGAGGTGAAGGAGGGTAGAGGGGGGACAGATGGTGATGGAAATTTGACTTGGAGGTGCTCACACGATACAATATACAGATGAAGCATTCTAGAATTGTGCACCTGAAGCCTGTATACTTCTATTAACAAATGTCACCCCAATATTTTCAATAATATTTTTTAAAAGAAACAAAAAATAAAGAAAAAAGCTGCTGGAAAATGTTAGTCAACCTCTCAGAAACTGATTAATCAAAAATAAACAAACAGGTAATTTAAAAACCAAAGTAACAGTTGTAGAAAAATGTGAACCTTATAACCAAATGAATAAATATGCTAGATTCACAAATCAAAAAGCTAGTTCTTTTACTAGAACAATAGACACTGAAGTATGCTGAAGAAAAAAAGGAAACTACTGAAGGTATAACACAAATTTTAAAATACTATATGCTACTTTCTATGATAAACTTTTTTTTGTGACAGAGAGTTAGAGAGAGGAACAGACAGGAAGAGAGAGATAAGAAGCATCAGTTCTTTGTTGCGGCACCTCAGTTTTTCATTGATTGCTTTATCATATGTGCCTTGATGGGGATGGGGGAGGGGGGCATTACAGCAGACCCAGTGACACCTTGCTTAAACCAGCAACCTTGGGCTCAAGCTGGTGAGCCTTGCTCAAACCAGATGAGCCCACGCTCAAGATGGTGACCTCGGGGTCTTGAACCTGGTCCTCCGCATCCCAGTCGGACACTCTATCCACTGTGCCACTACCTGGTCAGGCTCTATGGTAAACTTTTAAAAGCTAAATCAAATAGACAATATTTTCAAGTAGATGTGAAATGTAAAAGTTGGTAAGAAAAAGAAAGCATAATGCCTTAACATACAAATTCTTACTGGGGAGTACATAACCCCATGCTAGTAAAATTACAGAAATCTAACAAACTTTTATGAACAGATAATCCCATTTTATATAAACAAGTCCAAATCACACAAATAAATGACAGTCTTCATAATTTTTTATTTGAGGCCAACATAAATCTCAGACTAAAATTGAGCAAGAATAGAGAAAAAAACAGAAAAGGACATAAAAATCACATAGAACTTTAAATTCCTAAGTAAAATAGCAGCAAATCAAATGTATTAGATGCCAACAAAATAACATTATGACCAAGGATGTTTTATTACAAAATGTTTTATTCAATATTAGAAAATCTAATGGCATAAACTATATTAATGAGTTAATATATTATCATCTCTGTAGATGAAGAAAATGCATTTTATAAAATGCAACATGTTAGTCATCAAATCTCAAAGTAAGTTAGATACACCATAAAATATATACCTATAGTAAATTTATATGTAATAGTAAAATATACAAAACCTTTCTGCAATGACCAGAAACAATTAAATGCCTATGATCCACATTATTACTAAACACTCAATAAATAAACTCAATATTAATCTTAAAAGCAGAAATAAAAACCCATCAGTATTTGCAGTCACGATTATCTGTCAGGAAGATATGAGAGAATCACCAAAAAGCTATTACAAGTAGTGCAAGAGTAAAATAAGATAATAAAAGTCGGATAATAAATGCTCAGTAAGCAGTAAAAAGTCACTCAAAAAGTGCTGTGAAAAGTAGGTCCCACTCATACTAGCAATGAAAATTATTAAACAAGTGTAGTAAAATAAGATGTTCAATTAAACTCAATGAAAGTAAACATATGTTATGAAAAATGATATTATAGTACTGGATGTGATAATAGGTGAAGCTATTAACTTTTCACAAAAAATATAATTTTCAATGAAATTTGTTATAGAACTTGATGAAATGTTTCTAAAATTAATGCACAAAATAAAATTTCAAAAAAGAATATAAGAAAATTTCATTAGAAGAACAGTGTGTGAAATGGCTAGTCAGAACTGATATTCTAGTATAACAATTTAGTATTATGCAAGAATTAAATATAAAAAAATCAATGTAATAGAAAAAGTGATCTATAAATAAACATACATTTATACAGGAGGGGTGTATATGATCAATGTGGTATTTCACATGATTGGGTTTTTTTTACTTTTTATCAAGCGCTGTTTGGAAAATAGACCATGTATCTAGAAATTTTTATACAAGTTACACTTCTACCTCACACAAAGTAATTTCCAGGTGAAATAAAGAGCTAAATGAATGTAAAAAAAACAGAAAAAAATTTAGGATAATTGCATAAATTGAAAGTGGGAAGACCTCAAAAATCTAAAGTTGAAAATACTGACTGGTAAACCACTTCAAACAAAAATTTCAGTAAGACAAAAACACCATAGATAAATTTACAAGATTAGCCAACAACCAGGAGAAAAAAATGCACATAATGAGTTCTTACTAATGAATTGGAAAAGCCAAGTAATTCAATAGGAAAATTAAAATAGACAATTTAAAGAAACACAAATGGTTAATAAACAAGAAAAAAACCACCAATTCATCTCATTAACAATCAAGAAAGCTGTAATTAGCATGAGGTATCTTTTGTTGCTCCTCATATTAGCAAAACATTTAAACATGTAATGTCCTAGATTGTTGAGGATGAGTGTGTATAGATTTTTTTGTATAGTGTTGATGGAAGTGTCAATTGGTGCAGACTTTAGGACAATTTGGCCATGACTCATTAAAATTTAAAATGCATATACATTTATCATGAGTAATAGCCTATTTTACATGTTTTTTTTTGTTGTTGTTGTTGTTTTTATTGGCAATGTTGCAGAAGAGATCCCAAACGACTTGGGAAAACTCAATTTTGGATGGGATCCATAAACCCCACTCATAAATCGTTTTCAAGGTTTTATTTTATCACATGGTTATAGTCATTTCACAGAGTACTTGAAACTAGTACTGTGGCCTGACTAAAAGGCTAACTTCCACAGGAAAAAAATAAGGCACTGGCTAGATTGTCTTACATTTTGTGGTTACTATTTTAAGCTGCATGAAATCCTTTTGCCAAAGGAGGAAGTGGTGGGCTTTTAGAAAGCCTCATCTTCTAGTTAAGTGGCACTTTGAGAAGTAACAGAAAAACATTATAATTTCAGCCATATTTAATTAACCTTCTCCACATTCTTTAATCCAGCAATCTCGTCCCTAGGCATTTAGCGAAATACCCTCATGCAGACAGAAATGTTAACTGTAGCATTGTTTCAAGTAGTGGAAAAAGTTGGAAAAAACAAACTACTTAGGATATGGTTAAATTAACTATACATCCATATTAAGAAATATGTAGCAAAAAACAGAATGATATACTCTGCAAGCCACGTGTGCTCATGGCAACTTGCGGCCGTGGGAAGGAGGTCATGAAGATATTTGTGTATCTTATGGTCTGAAGGAGCCAAATGTATGTGTGTATTTATACTAATATGTCAAAATATCCAAGGCACATGCCTAGTGAAAAAGGCAGTTACAGAAAATATATCACATGCAATCCCATTTTCATGAAAATAAAATTTTTATAGAAAAGTGTAAAAATGCATATTAAGAAAGACTGTAAATTATATATCACATGGTTAACAGAAGCTCCTTAAACAGCAGGGCAGGGGTTTCAATTTTCTTTTTTTTCCTGGTTTCACAAGTGTTTTCACAAGGGAAATAGTCATGTAGTACTTATACAAAAGAAAGGTAGGTTTTGAAAAATATTAGTGTTTACATATACTGATTGAATACTGCTCAAAAAAATTAGAGGAGATTTTTCAATAAGAATATGAAGCAATAAAATATATCCTAAGTTTTGTGAGCAGTATATATAGAATGGTTATTATGAATGCTTACTATATTAGATATAGTCTGTGGCTGTACATCAACTTCAAGAAAGTTATTGGAAGTGTTTAAGTGATGAAAATTTTAAAGATTGCAATATTTGAATTTAAAAATATAGTTGTTTTCATTTGGATGTACCAACACATGGAGGCACAGTCTAGGAATACATTTCAGAAAAGACTATTCCGATTAGCTAATTTAGTAAGTTTCAGTATGGAAATTCCCAGAGGCAAGTGTTGGCATTTAATTATTAGGAAAGTAACACAAAAGTACTGGTGTTAATTAGAGTAGGTATATTGTGTAAATAAATGTTTTTCAAACTGTACTGTTTAAGAATATATGGTATAATTGTGATTATTAAGCAGTTATAAAAATACAGTGAGAATTCCTTCAAGTCTCTTAAAATGTACTTATGAATCATAGTAAGACACATAAATAATTTCACAAAATTTATTAAGATCACCTTTTTTGTTCTCTGTGACTATGTCAAGCAAATACTATATGGTACAATGAAAATTTGTTTAGAGTAGATCTTATATGTTCTCACCACACAAGTACACACACACACATACACCCACTTACACACAAAGGTAACTATGTGATGTGATGGATGTCTTAACACGATTGTGCAAATTATTTCATAATGCATACATAAATCAAATCATCACATTGCACACCTTAGTATATATAATATTTATCAATTATACCTCAATAAAGGTGGGAAAAATGGTCAACAAATGAAAGTCAGTCAAACCAAAGTATATTTCACTAAGTACATAAAACAATAGCTTCAGTGAATTGCCTGAGAATTGCAGGTGTCCACTGCTGTTCCCAGGGCCAGTCCTATGGATAACTTTTTATTGAGGTTTTCATTTGCTGGCGCACTAAGAAGAAAGGCTCATTAAAGTCAGTGTAACCATAAGCATGAGAAGAAAAGAATTAAAGTATAAGTACTATTAAGAATCACACCAAGTTCCCTGAAGTTAAGGATGTGATTGATCGGTATAACTCCACCAGTACAGACTATTCCTGACTACTTGCTGTTTGTCTTACATGAGAATGAGAAGTTCAACCCTGCTCCTTTCAGTTTCTCACTGGGCACAGCTGTTGTGCTAAAGGCTCAATAGTGAATAGATAGTGCAAGAAGAAATACAAATTTTTGTACTGTTGTTCTCAATGAAACTCTAGTACTTAGCCTTTTGAAACATTCAAAGCAGCTCAGGTAGAAAAAAAGTTCAAACCAGTCACCAGATCCAAAATTAGCATTTTATTCAGAATGCTGGGGTGTTCATTTATATTCTGGTACACAATACAGAGGCAAAGCTGTTGTCAGAAGTCTCTCCAGTTTAAAAGCTTTTTTTTTTTTCATTTTTTTAAAAACACACACTTCCTAGTACCACCAGTGTCAGGCCACCCTTTTCTTTCTTCTTCTTCTTTCTTTTTTTTTTTTTGGTACAAATTATGTAAAACATTTGTGCTAAGAACTTTTCTCCCTCCCCAAACAAAACCAAAAGGAAATAAAAAGTAAAAAAAAAAATTAAAAAAATTAAAAATTGAGTATTCTAACTACAGCTCAACAATTGAATCAAATGTCACTTTGTTTGTAAATACTTTATCCATAACGAAAGATATAAACATGCAAAAACCTGAATCCATTGTCCAAATAATACATACACATGTTCTGAAGTTTCTGTACTTCTCCATAGACTATGCCAATAAAACATTATGTACACATACCATTTTTACAGTGAAGTGAAAAAAATACAGTAAATAAAAAAGTGTACATGGATTAAGACCAAAAATGTGTCTAACATTCTAGTTTATGAAAAAATTCAAATTTTGCTACAAATTGGTGATATGAAAACTCCCTTTATTTGCAACCAGCTGCGTAAGTTTTAAGATTTTAGTGGAAAAAAAAACTAAAGTCTAAAAGTAGAAGTAATGTACATTTTCCAATCTCATGGTGTCATCCCCCAAGATAATAAAATCGCTCCATGAGTTCTTGTTTTTGTTTGTTTAATTCCATATTTTAATAAAAGCAAATGCAATGTAACAAAAGCGTGTTGAAGCATATCATGGTTTAACTTACTGCTCCCGCCACAAAATATTTTGTCTTTTATTCATCATTTCAGAAATCAGTACCATTAAAGCCTTAAACATAAAACTAATTCCAATCTGAAAAAGGTACAAAAAGGCACATAAAATCCCAGTGCTTCTGTACTGTAAAATTCAAGTGTAACTGAGCTCAGTGTTTTTCCAAACAGTATTGGATCACTGATATTCCCTCTGAGCCCAAATTGATTTGCAGCCTATGCCCAAGCCTACAGCAAGCACTGTGCTAGTAGACTACAAAGTTAAAGCCTAGCTTCTGAATGCTTTTTGGGAATATCAGTTGAAATTGTTTGTACTTGTCCAAAAATCAAGTTCACCCTGAAGTTCAGTCATCACCTCCACCATACATGTCAGCGAGTTTCTTGAAGCGGGGCCCCCAGTCGTTCAGGTAGTCGTAGTCCTGCTCACCACCACTACTGGAGGAGTTAAGGGAGCTCAAGGACCCAGCCGTGGAGCCACTGCCTTCATAGTCAAAGACTAAGAGGGAGTCATAAGGTGGAGCTGTGGGGTCGTTGTCAGCAGCTTTGAGGCCCTACAATTTAGAAAGAAAGAAGGAATGAAGGGAGAGTTGTAACTAGCAAATCCACAAGCAGATCCTACTGGTCTCATGGTATTACCATAAATACTTGTTTGTAAGTTTCTACGTGCAGACCACAACAGTTTCAACACATGGAAACGGAGGTTATCATCATGTTTCAAAATTAGACAAAAATTAACTTGTGTCTTTCCTCTACAAAGAAAGACCCCTTAAGGAGTTTAGTTCAGTGAGATCAAGACATTCAATGGGAGGTGGTTAACCAGAGAAAGTCCAGGCAAAAGTAATCAGAATACTGGAAACAAAACAAAACAAAAACGTCAGACTGACACTGAGAACTAGGAGTTCAAGGAGAACTTCTATTTTTTCTAAATTTGAAAGGTTATCAAAGGAAGAATGAAGACAAGGCCAGACGTGATTACAATATAAGATAAATTACAATTAAAAGTCAATTATAATCTTAACAAAACATAAAGGGTAAAATTAATCAATAAATTGTGGTCAGGTATTATTTGTTAAAATATAGTGACTTCTAGCTCCCTCAGGCCCTAGAAGCCACACTCTTAACATCTGTACACTGTGTAAATATTAGTTGGGGAGAAGGGAATTCTGTTGATCTAAAATTCTGCTTCTACAAAGCATTAAAAAAAACCACTCAATGAAATTATCTATAAACTTAACGCTTACAAAATATTTTCATGTATAATTCATATATCTGCAATAAATTCATAATTACGCACTAAAAATATTTTATGGAATTAATAGTAGGTCCCGTTTGTGTTTTTTCTACTTTGTTCCCCAGTTCCATTCTAGTATTCCAAGATATAGCAACATTAGTCTCCAAAAAATCATTCTTTTATCCATAGCTCTGGTTTTTAAATGCTGATGGGCTTATTCTGATCTCTCTTATTCAAGACATTAAGGGCTGTCCTAGATCAACCCTTCTAATACACATGTATTTTATGAGTACATATATGTGGTTTTATGTGTTCATCAATTTACAAAGAAGAGAAAGGGAAAAAGCATGAAAATTAAGGTTAGAGGAATTATGTGTAGTGGTTAAGAAATTAGAAGCTAGGTTGACACTTCAGCTTAACACCATATTAACTGAGGGAACTTGGCTAAACTTCTTTTCCGCATCTGCAACTTTAATAACAATAACATTATTTTGAAGACAAGTAGAATAAAGGGACCCAAGAGCTCACCATAGTCAGATGAATATTAGTTTTTTTTTTTAAAAAAAAAAAAACCCTTAAGTTTTGAGAAAAAATTCCTGGTTTGGAATTTGAAAAAGAAATGTGAAGACATAATCTGAGAAACAAAATGGCAGTTGCTTGACTTCAATCAAGAACATGAGAGAAGAGTATATATACATGCCCAGATTTTCCCTCCCCAAGTCTGTCTAACCAACAATCTTAACCATTTAATGGAATACCACTTTTCCTCATGTCAGGCTACACACGGTGACCAAGAACCACCTGTGTAAAATAAAATAAAGTCTTCAACAAAACTATGCCAATATATAAAAAAATAGTTCTAGATGAAATTTCCTTTTATCATATTTATAGAATAAACTACAGGGAAATTTCATTAAGTCTGAGAACCACAAACTATAATTTCTCAACATTTCTAATTTCCTTCTGTGGTAGACTGTCCTCAATGATTCACAATCGTTTCCTGTAGGCAGATCACATGCCCACACAACCACAAGTGCCTCTCTGGAGCCGGAGACTACTTCCCCAACCCACTGTCAAGTTTAGCTAGGGGACTGGTGTTGGCCAATAAAATGTAAGCAGCAGTATAGAGGAGACTCTTCAGGAGGTCTAGCTAACTTGCTTCCAGTATACTTCTCTTCTTACCTCCTCTGCCAGGAGAATGGCCTGCCCCAGAAAAGAGTATTCTTTCTGCCTAGATCCTAAAATGCATAAGAACCCAGGGACAAAGCTACTGCAGGCCAACAGTTAACATGTAAATTGAGAAAGAAGTAAGTCTTTGTTATAGTAAGTCAACAATACTTTGGATTGTTAGTTATTGTAGCTAGGCTAGCAGTAGCCAAAGAATGCATCTTCATTCATTTTGTTTGCACTTGTTTATTCAATTCAAAACTCATTTTTAGAGTATATATATTGTAATGTGTTGTGCTTAGTGGGAGGCACAGCTATTAATAAGCTACCTCCATCCCGTTGATGCTCTCCTGGAGTTTATATTCACATGCTAGCATGAGCCCCTCTCCTTTTCCCTGCAAATTCTAACCACTGAAAAAGTAAGCAAAAGGTGATTCCTTCAGTTCAGCACTAACTAAACTTGGGTGCACATCAGAACAGATCCCATGAAAGAGCTAAAGGAAAATAAAGAAAAATAAAAGAAATTCTTGATAAGAAGAATGAACCTATGAAGACAAACATTATGCTTTAATTATGACTGCTTTATCATACAAACAGCTGAGACAAAAGTCAACAGCACTGTGTTTGGGTCATCTGCTTATCATAATTCAAATTTTAAGTGGAAATGCAGAGAGAGCCCTGTTCAGCCCTTAAGGTGTCAGCTCCAAACTGGAAATATGGTAAGGTTTAGAGTAAAATTAACTCTGAAGAGTCAATGCCAGGGCATCAAGTTTGTCTGGAATCACTGTAGGGGAAAGTGATAGTCCATGTTTACTGTGACCTAAGTATAAACACTAGAAGCTGTCTGGTCATTGCTGGTGTGTTCAAGAACCAGAGACTTTTCATCAAGTGTCTAAGTCACCTAATTCTTTAAAATGAATATAACACCTGTGTTAATATAGTTCCATAATTAAAGTTCTCAAAAGTATTTGTTTCTTTAAAATTTTCTTTTGTCCCAGCCATGGCTTTCTGATCACTATGATAGTTAACTGAATCTATATTCCCTCCCTCCCTCCCTCCCTCTTTCTCTCCCTCCCACCTTCCCTTCCTCTTTAAGATTATAGCCATGACATCTATTAGAAATCACTGTGCTATGCTGGAGCATCAATCTCAGATTTTAATAATTACAAAAAGGCAGACACCACGGAACTTTTCAAGAATTCTTAGGCAAGCCATCTTTCCATGCTAAAGCTTAGTACTTTCAGTCCCTTCCACTTGGATAGCACGTTTTTTTTTTATCAGTCAATAAAACAGAACTCTTTTGGATGAGGGATTATATAAATTCTGGGTGCTATTTTGGTAATTCTAAAAAGATCACAGTTAAGTCCTGAGAAACTGACGGTGGCAGGCATGCCACCAGCGTGAATGTGCGGAAGAAATCTGGTGGGCCATAGAACTTTCTAGTCCACTCTTATGATTCCTTTATTCTTAGGCGCGGACCCCTTTACACACGATGTGTGACATATTGTTGACAAATTGACAAACTCAGAGCTTGTGCTCTCTCTCTCCCCATGGAAGTTCAAGTAAATCTAGAAGAGTATGTGCTTGCTTCACCTTTCCTGGATCTTGAACTCTGGGTCACACTGAACTATTTCTGTAGTTCGAGGAGCCTCTGTAAAATGAAAGAGCTGCAGCTTTGCCTGAATTCTTGCTGAGCTTATATTTATAGACTCCTGATCCTATGCTTTATGGGTGCAGACATGCTTTCATAGGGACTGTAAAAATCCACATTCTTCAGTGAAGGAACCCATGCAGGATTTAAGAGAAGAGAGGTCCTGTTGATTCTATTACATTCTGTCTTCTATTGTCTCAGTGCTACTGCCTTAGTTCAGGTCACCATTATAACGTCCCTGGACCACAGTGAAAGCCTCTCTGACTGGTCCCCTGTTCCCAGTGCTGTTCCTGCTTCTTTCCCACACATTGCTATTGATTTCTCTCTCAGATATTATTTGATGCCACTCCCCCAAGTAAAACTCTCTGATTGCCCTCTATCACCTACAGTAGTTTTTCCCAAAGAAAGGAGGTTTTCTGCTGGGGTATGTACAATGATTTTTAATTGGTGCATGAGGATTTTAACAATTCTCTTTATTAAAAAGTTAAGTCAAAATTGATTAAAATATTAAGTAAATAGTAGACAAAGTTTGTAGAGCCGCATAAAACTGAAGTTGTTACTCAAATGTCTGAGGTTTGGGTAACCTACAGGATCAAGTCAAAAGTCTTTAGAAGAGCAAACAGAACACCTAGACTACTCTCCCATCTTTTCTGTGTCAGTGATTCGCAACTCTAGCAACTATAACTGATTTGTTCACCAAAGTCCCTTCATACCTAAAAATGTCATGTGCTTATATACCTCCATGTTATGGGGATATTCATTTGCTACTAGCTGAAATGTTGTATTGATTGTTGTAAATATTTTTTCATCTGATTAACGTCCATCTATCTTTGAAAGTCTGTTAAAAATGTCCATTCTTTGGTATGGATTCCCTATCCTCTTCCCCCAGCCATCTGGGAATAGTTCCTGTGGTCTCTTTTGTTCCCTTTACTTTTCTTGCCATGTTTTGGTTATACGAGATTGTGACATCCCTTTTCTGCCAAGGCTGTTTGTATTCATTTCATATCCCACCTTCGGACACAGTGCCTGACATCCTGCAGGTGTTCTAGAAGGTAACTCTGTACTGCTGTCTTGGTCTTAGTTTTTTTCGTCTTAGCATCTTTTTCATATTTTTATATATTGCTTTCAGAAAAAGCTAGGATCTAGGTTTAAAATATATGTGGACATAAAAATATACTGTGTTTACATAACAGCAGAATTCTGTGACTTACCTACACCAACACTACTAAGTCCTCTTTTTAAATTTCATTTTACTTAAAGCAGTTTTTTTAAGATTTTTATTTGTCTTATTTATAGTTAGAGGGCAATAAAATGTTTTAACTCCTGAAAGGTACCTTGTAATAATAATGATATGGTACTGATATTAAATAAGAGATCTTACTATGTGATAGGCACTATACTAAGCATTTTTACGTGGATTAGCTCATTTAATCCTGACTGCACTATTAAAAGGAAGTTCTATTATTATCCTTATTTTATATGTAAGAAGACTGGAAATCCAACAGATTGAACCAAGGATCTTGACCTTGTACAAGGTAACAGCACTGCTAGGTGAGGCAACTGGATTTGAATACAAATGCCCAACTCCTGTAAGAGCAGATAGAAATATTTTAAAGAGAACAAATCAAATTTAATCAATAAGAGAATAAAAAGCAAGAGCTTTAAATGTTAGTAGTTTTAAGAAAGCTATTCTAAAAGTACTTTCCATAAGTTTTTAAATGATAGTAATCAAAAGTCAGTCTTTTAACAGAAGTATGCCCTTGGTTTTTATACTTCTGAGATAAAGAAATACATAGGATTAGTAAAATTACTGAAGGTATGTTAATACCTACTGTTGGGCTGAGATTAAAGAAATATTTCAACTCATCACCCCCTGAAGGTCATGTTTAAAAACTTCAAAATAGAAAGAAATTTCGTAGCTAAAATTAAGAATTGTGTGATTTGTTTTACTCTTCCTACCGGACTGGAAAGGTTATCGTTTTTAAGAGATTTGAGGTAACTATCACTCATTATTTAAACAAACAAACTAGGAAATGTTTTCATGAGTTTACCTGTTCCTTACATCTATAAAAACACTGCAATTATACTCATCACTGTATTAGTCTTCCTTTGAACATGGGATACCATGCTAAATAAATTAAGACCTGGAGAAAAAGAGATCTGTTGGCATTTTGAATGTATTTATAAAATGTGCTTGAGTTCTTTCTAGGTACCTTCAACTATTTAAAAACTTCACATGTATTTGTTTTTACCTGCCTTGTTAAGAAAGACACTGAACAAGTCTGAGTGAGTATCTTAGATATAAAAATCTATGCAGTGTGTTTGGATGTCATTTCTGACTTAGGCCTTTTGACAGTTTTGTCCCTTGACTTTTCCACAGAACTGACTTCACATACCTGGACTCTCTTTTTAGTTGTTTTCTATGACACCTTAACCTCCTTAGACTTTCATCCTGTGTCAACTGTAGAGCTTTTCTAGGTATAGACTTTTTGGACCCCTTCTCTTGCACATTTTTCTGCCTTATAATCACATTCAATGCCATTTTGGAGAATGATTGCCAAATGTTATCCTATCAAACATTCAGGTATTCAGCAAAGTGACGTGCCCCCCCCCCCCAACCCCCAGGGATATGTGCCTCTTCCCCTGAAGAACGGAAGAGCTCACAGGGGAGGCAGAAGGGAACTCCATGACAGAAGTTCTCAAGTGAGCTGAGTCCTCAGTAGAATGGAGGCCACTGGATGGCTCCTACCTCACACTCTGTGTCCCTGACCTTTCTTGGCTTGGTAGAAACAAAGGGGCTAACATGTAGTAAAAAAGAAAGAACAGCCTGGGACAGACACTGGCATGGAATTACAAGCCAAGCCTGGGAACTACACGTATAGGTCTCTGTTGCTGGCATGTGAGATGTGAATAGGGGGAATGCCAAGTAAGAACCAGACCCAATGGGCCTGCTTGCCTGACAAAATGAGGCTTCAGGTGTCAGAATGTTCACTGAGTACAAAGACCACGCTGGCAGCAAAGTAGGCCATTAATACACAAAAAATATAGGTCTGATTTATTTTATTATCTACATATCATTGGCACAGCTAGATACACACAGTAGACATTTAATAATTATTTGCTGAATGAGTGATTTTAAACCAAGATCAAGATGATTTAAAAGTGAGTCATTTTAAACAAATGCAGGCAATCTTCAAATCATGAATTGACTGTATTCTAAAAGTTAATCTGCAAATCAGTTGTTTGGTGTTAAGTTTTCCATGTAAGTATTTACAGAAATTCATTATGATCTTGAGCCACATTTTAGGCTCTGTATGTGGAAAAAGAAAATCTAAATGGAAATTCCTACTGTAACTCCTTTTACTATAGCATTAGTGGAGTTGGGAAACTGAACCTAACTATCTAGCTCTGCTTTGCTTCCTGCTGAAGAAAATCTAGTCCCTGTAAAAAGGATGAATGAATAAGTGCACAAAGCACATACCAAAACACAACTTGGAACAACCAATATACTCATTTTCTGAATGGAATCAGCACCAGTAGAGTAATAGCTCCAGACTTAGATTAGAACCCAGTAAATCCTAATCAACTGCAAACTGGGTGGTACTCATTGCTTCACACCCTATACATATGCCACAGTTTTGGATTTCTTAAAACAACAAAATCTAAGCACTGGACAACAGACTAGATGCTTAGGTTAAACAAAGATGAACAAGAAACGATCCCCTTCCTGGAGAGAACACACATGCTCTCATGGAAAAGGGAAATACTGACCATCACATCTCTTGGTGAGGCTATGACAGAGGAAGCAGCTGGCTGACCCTTCCCACAGTTATCATAGAAGGCTCCACAGAGCATGAGATGTCTGAATGGAGCCCAGAGACTAGTTGTCTCACTGATGGTCAAGAAGGCTTTGCAAAAGTTACATTATGATGATGATAATGATGACGATGATGTGAGAGGCAGGAGGCAGAGAGACAGACTCCCTCATGTGCCCCAACTGAGATCCACCTGGCAAGCCCCCTACATGGCTATGCTCTGCCCATCTGGGGTCATTGCTCTGTTGCTCGGCAATAGAGCTATTTTAGCACCTGAGGTGAGGCCATGGTGCCATCCTCAGTGCCTGGGGCCAACTGCTCCAAACCAATCAAGCCATGGCTGCAGGAGGGGAAGAGAGAGAAAGAGAGAAGGGGATGGGGAGGAGTAGAGAAGCAGATGGTTACTTCTCCTGTGTGTCCTGATTAGGAATGGAAACCAGGACTGAGCCAACCAGCCAGGCCCACAAAAGTTAAAGTCAAACCTGTGATGAGTTTGAGGAAATGTAAATAGCTCAGGGAGGGTGCAGCACAGGATGGAATCAGAATACATACAGCCTTGTAAATGACAAGTGACACTTAGTGACTTTATCACTGAGAGAGAAGTATGTCCTGTGCCATGGATGGGATGGAATCCCACATAATATTTACACTTCAGGGACAGGCAAAAGCATTCAGCTAATTACTTGTTGAATTATACTGAAGCTAGAAGTCTTGCTTTGAAAAAATTCAGCTTCTACACCTATGGTTAAAAGAATCACTATACCTTGAAACCTGATAACCACAAGAATAACTAAACAATTCTTCACAAGGACAAAAGCTAAATTAGAAGTAAAATCATACGAGGCACTCTCACATATTCAAAAAGATGTAGTTGGATATAAAAATTCCTACAATTCCTCTGACCAGGGCCATATATTAAATAAACTGGAAACGTCAGGGCATATTTTTGTAGATAAAGGAGTTAGTGGTCCTCTTGTTTTTGGCTTCCATCTACTTTTCACTCACATCTACTACAAATTAACCCAGTGGTTTTCAACTGGTATGCTGCAAGAAATTTTAAAATATGCACTACCTCACTATTTAGTCAGGGGCACTGACCTCTGTTCTTTTTGGCTGTCAAAAAAATAATAAATGATATTTTATTTATTATAAATTTATTCACAGAAATGAATAAATGATATTCACATCAACAATAGCTGTCTGGTGTGAATGAATCAAAATTATACTTATTTTTTGGCCAGAGTAAAAAAATATATTTTATTATTATATTAGTAATTAGTTTATGTGTGCCATGAGATGAAAAAGGTTGAAAATCGTTGATTTAACCCATTACCTCTTTGCAGAAATGAATACATATGTTCAGAAAGCAAGATGTATTTTAGAAATAGTCATGAATATTTGCAATGATAAATAAAGATTCCAACTGTTTCAAAACTTTTTTTTTCACAAACTGCAAGTATATCTAAAACCCTTAGGTAGATTGAGTGTGTATATGTAATATATGACTATTTCAAGGAAGCTCAGGAAGTCAGAGTCTTATCAGAATGTGACTGAAGGTGACAGGACAAACGCAGTCCACTTTCTGAGGCACTAACACCAGTTCTGATCTCGGAGATGCTGAGGCGAGTCTACGGCCAGAGAACCAGAGTCCTGCTGTCTATTCACAATCAACATCAATACGCATTGCTGCTATACTTACTATAAAAATTTAAAAGAATAACTGCAGTAAAACTAGAGGCATGACCAAATGAGGTAGCATAAATCATTTTAATTCAAAACTTAAGTATTAAATGTAGCAGAACTCTTGGTCAGTAATGAACTAAAAGGATGCCATAATAATTTTGACAGTGAAAATCGTATCTGTTATATTCAACAGAGAATTAGCTGCCTCTCACAGAAGCTCTTAAAACTCCTCAACTAGACAAGTATTTAAATCACTTACATAATATTTAATTTAGCTGCTCTTCCTACTAATTTCAGTTGATAGAACTCTCTAGTCATTCGTAGGCACTGTATTCTCATCACTTGTGGATTTAAAGGGTACAATGTGAGGAAAGTGAAAGAGATTCCATTCATCAGTGCTAGTAAGTGAAATTAAAACACAGTTTAATATTGTTAGTCTATTTGTTGCTTATAACCTAGGGAAAATCATTTTACAGATGGTGTGACTAATGCTGATTATATATATGAATGTCATTTACAAATGCCGAACATGATATTAATTGATAGATCTCTTTTTTGGCTGATCAAAGCAACTAAATCTTTCCTGTTACGGCGGCCACATTTGCTTACACATAGAGATAAACTTAAGAAAAGCAAGTGTGTTTTCAGGAACTACAAAGCTGCATTCTGAGCAATGTGCTATCTACATCGAGCTAAACATTAGCATGAAATAAATATCCTTTTAAAGAAAGTGAGTCCCACTCTGTACCTCATTAATGAAATCCCCGATGTCCCCAGGGTGAGGGGCTGCAGATCGGACCGGGTACTGGGGCTCGGCGTGAATGGGTCTCTCATCCATTCTTCGGATCCCTACAGGCTTGATGGCATCAGGTTCTACGGTATCGGGCTGCTGGAGTTGGCTCAAGTCATAGTCCTGGAAGAGACAAACCAAAAACCCCTGGTAGACAGAACATTACAGTGTTCGTGTTTAAACACGTACCCCGAATGCATAGGAATGAATGAAATTTAACATAATGGAAAAGTTGCCACTGTGAGTTCATGTTATGATTAAATATTTTTTTCACACAACTCTTCTGTGTTTCTCATTTCTACAGTCTGTGCTCCATCTGTTTTCCTCTGTTCCTTATCAGTTTCCAAAGGAAAACAGCAGTGACAAGAGGTCCCGCTATCAACTGACTAAAATACTGTCTAGAAAGTATAGTTGTACCAACAACGCAAGGGCAACAACTCAAGTATTGATAAGGTTCAGGCCATACTACCCTGAAATATGTCACCTTAGCATCTAAATATCTTAAGGTGAAGAAATGTAAAATGACAGAAATAGGAAGGTCACACTGACCTTCTCCTGCTTAACCCTATTTTCCTGAAACAGGTCATAAAAACTCCCACGTGGAAGGTCCCCTCCGCGTACCAGGAGGTGGGAAGACCTTCTTATGACCAGGGAAATTGGGGGCCAAGAGATGTGTACACACTTTTTCAAACTCACCCTTATCTCCTAATTACTTCTTCACCATTCACTATACCTAGCTCAAAGCCTTTAGTCATGTCAAAAAACTTCCTGCTCCAGCTGTTAGCTAGATATTAATAAGGGAGGAGAGCAAAGGGAATCAGACATTGAAAATCCTGCTTGTTTCATGAAGAAGTGACAGCCTTAGACACCCCAAGGGATCGCAGCCTTGCCCCACCAAGGAGATTAATACCCTTGTAGGGAGAAGGGACCAGCTTTTAATCTCCCCAGGGTACAACTGGTCCACTTGCCCAGGCTATGGGGGGAGGAATAGGCAGGAGAAATTCCTATGCTGGGCACATGCTCAGTAGAAATCAAGATGGCACAGGGGGAAGTCCCTTTCTCTATGAGGCATACCTGTAGGAACTAAGATGGTGGCCACAGTGGCCTGTCTGTCTAGCTTGGGAAAAGAATCGGATTGTGTAAGGGACACAGAACACTGGAAGATCTAGGAAATGGGTTGGTTAGGGGGTGAACAAGCAGAAACTCGAAAATATTGGGGAGGTTGATTGGATAGTTTGAAGGACACTTAGTCCTTCCCAAAGCCCAAGGTAATATAATCAGCTTATCAAACAGCTAGCTCTCCCTTCTTCTCTGTCTCAGGAACACGCACTTGCTGCATTTGCGTGTTCTCCTCATAGCCACGAGGGCATAGTAGCAGCCCGGAGTCTGCAGGAGACCACGGGGGCTCTCAAATGCAGGCTCCCAAGCGCAGGCCTGGGCACAGCACTAGCCAGAGTGCCGCTGGGACACAGACTATGCCATCGACAAGGACAAAGGGTGGGCTAGACTATGCTTTGATATGGACTGAATCAAGGTATAGCATTTTTGGAAACTGTCCTTTGTATTGGGCCTGATGAAGACAAGAAGAGACTTTTTCCCTGGAGGGATGGACAGAGATGAGACATTGGGAACTTGTGAGCAACCTTCCATTTCAACCCCGAATAAATGTTATCACGAAGGCCCATGCCCCCATAGGTGAGTCCCAGGAATTCTTTCTTCCTAACTCCCTGAAAGAAGACCATTTCCACCAGCATAATAATCACATCTGTAGCATTTCATTCTCTTGTGAAGGCTCACATGGACATGTAAAACAAATATCTAAATATGTGTGCTTTTCTTCTGTTAATCTTCCTTTGTTAGGTTACTTTTCAGACCAAGCCAAAGACTCTTACAGAGTGGAGGAAAACTTTCCTCCCTTACAAAGTTTCAGTGTTTTTTTTTTTAAACTGATGCACATGTTTTCTTTTTCCTTAGAGAAAGATACCAGTTAGTTCATCATGCTTTCAAAGCCACACTTTATAGCTCTATCCCTTCAAGGTCTGGAGTCCACAAACTATGGTTTGTTGGCCCAATCTGACCTATAACTTACTTTTCTAAAAGACTGGCTTTTACATTGTTTTAAAGGGTCACTTAAAACAACAATAAAAACAAAGGCGAATGTGTCAAAGAGACTGTGTGGCGCCCACAAAGCCTGACTATCTAGCTTCTTACAGAAAAAGTTTCCCAACCTCTGGCCCCATAGGGCTCAGCTAGGGAGGCTGGTTTCCCTTCCAGGGCAGCCCTTTGGGAACAACTTAGAAAACAGCTGGTCCACTTTAGGACAGGTTGAGAAGAACTTGTGAAGAAAGCTCTGGGCAGAGACTGGGCCCTCAGCACTATTTTGAGCTTTAACATTAGCCAGCAAGGCAGAAATGTATAAAGAAACTGACTATAACGTGGGGATGCATCAGAATGTTAGGTTTGGGTGAATACTTTGGAGTTTTCAGGTCCCTAAATTCTGGTGATATAAAATGCCACATTCCTACCTTAATGAAAATTCTCCAATTTAATGCTGATATTTACAGAAAGTACAGTTTCTGGTACTCTAATTCAGGCTTCATCTTTTTGTCTACAACCAGGTGAAAACCGTTTGCAGTATCTCTATAAGTGGTTTTGATTTATTCAGTGCTAGGATATTTACCGTGTTCTGGCAATCTACTATGTGCTTTACATATGTTTGCTCAGTTAATGCTCTGAACAACACTGGGTGATATAAAGTTTTATTATCTACATTTAAGAGTCAAGAAAGCTGAGTCTCAAACAACTCAAGTAACTAGTTCATGGTCCCAGATCTACTAAGACACAGAGACAGACTGACTCCAAATGTATTAGACTTCAAAGCCTAGCTCTTCACCCAGTCATTTAAGAGGGTGAGTCAAGTCTGAGCTACAAGGTTGGATTTGGAGAGCAACACACTAGACCCATGAGTGTGGAGGGACAGGAATGTGAGGAATGATTAAAATAACAAAGGAGACAGAGAGGGAAAGATCACAGACACTCATACCCTCTATCTATGTACCATGCACTAAACTAGCCACTAAATAAGTGTCTTCTCACAAATACTTTGTAACAGACCTATAAACAATGCTTTATTATCATCTTTTCAGATGAAGCAGCAGAATCGGAGTGGTTGAGTAACTTGCCTAAGGTCACACAGCCAGTCTATAACTAGGATGGGAGTCAAAACCAGATGTGTCTGACTTCAAAACATTGATCTAAAAGTTAACTCTGCTCCTGACAACATGCCCCTAAACAACTCCTCATTAAGAGATTCGGCTAACCTAACTGAGGAAGGCACGGAGGAAAAGCCCGTACTTTAAAGAGTACACAGGGGAGATGGGAGGTGAGATAGGTAGGTACACAGAGCAGGACGAGCCAGCCTGGCATGCAAATTTGGTATATCACAAGTGATGCTCAGAGTGGGAAAACCAGCCTTAGTTTTAAACCTTAAATATTACATGGGCTAGGAAGAAGGAAGAATCAACAGTGTGAACAAAGACCTAGGAATACTGTTTTCTCTGGTCAGGACAGAGTATTTTATATTATCCATGCAACGCTTGAGTGATAACATCCTGACCTTACACAAATGTGCTCCATTTAAAATTTTGTAGAATTTGTGAGTCATTTATAGAACAGGTTAAAATAAAGGCACATAATGACATAGATGTGAAAGTCTTTGATATGTTAAAACATTACACAAAATAAACAGAGATACTTTTAGAGAATTTTGCACGATTAGACATTAAGAAGCATGTTTTTCCAGGCCATGTTTAATCACACAACTACCAAGCAATACCCACGAGGGTAAACCAGGAATCAGTGTATCTTCTGAGAACTATCAAAGCTTTGTGTAAAAAGGGGAAAACAAATTGTAAGTATAATGATCAAAGTTAATAATTATTTTTATGCTGAGGGTATACAGTGCCTTGTTATAAGTCTGAATTACATGACGTTGAGTCTTATATGTAAGTACTGTCTTTTACCTGGAGATACACTACTTGAGAGTCTCCAGTATATTATCTGATTATTCGGTAGAAGAACACAGAGATATTTCTTTGGCATAACTAGAGACAGAAGAGGCACGTGGGCTTTACTTATGCTATTTCTTACCTAGGAAGAGCCTGTCTACCTGGATTTCTTATACAGCTACCACCACGTCTAAAGGTTACAAACACAAATGCATTTTGATTAGCTAGCATTGTTTTATAAATTTTCTAGTAAGCTGCCAACATTTCACTTGAAAATAGAAAGACCTGGCAAAACAGAGCTTAAATACTGACATAATGTGTTATAGCTGATAGCAGCTGTCTCCTTGGGACAAGGACAGCATCTCCACCTGGGCCACCTCACTTATTAGTGTTTATACAGCAGCCAATTTATTTACAGGTTTTCATCTTTCTTTTGATAGCCTTTTCCTCCTACCTTAAGAACCAGAAAACAGAAACAGTCTTAACAAATGTCTATAGTCCTCACAGTCTTGTCCACCATCAATACATCAGATTCCTAGAAAGTGCTCATTTAAAAATGTGTTGAATAAAGTCACAGGGACAGTATTCATGACAGATGTTCAAAAGAGCAGCCTATTCAAGAAGTGTGCCTTGGGTCATACTGTCTGCCACAGCAATAATTCACAATGGAGGGGGGGAGGGTCTGGGTCTCACTGCTGAGACTTATTGTCACAGTGGGTCCACCATAACGATGGAAACTGTCATGTTCCTCAGTTACTCTGGTATCTAAAAGAGGCAAAAACAAACAAACAAAAAAACACACTGGTTTACCGGAAGGAAGCTAGAAACCACGTTGAACACATGGCTTAAAGTTTCTCTGTGATGGCTTCTCCTCGTCCATTGAAAATTCAGGATTTAAAAATCTGATGGTGGTAAGAACCAGGTGGGACTGCGCTGGGGTTTCAGAAATGAACTTTTCTGTCCACAGCTGAGTTTTCTGGCAGAGATCCTGACCTAAGTTTCCAATTTTAAGCCTTTTGATAAGGGGTCACTCTACACAAACCTTCTAAATTATACATCTTTACAATTCTGTAATGCTTTAGTTACACAAATTATAACATGTAGGATAAGAATTATAAAGAGAATTACAAAGACTTAAAAAAATTTTTCAAGGCCACTGGGTTCATGGCCTTAATTCTGAAGATTAGAAAGAAACAATCCAAAAAGAAATCATTGTGTTTCTAAAACTCTCTAGAAAAAAAGAAGATCTAAAAATTCTCTTCAGATTGTCAACCTTTACAATGTTAACTTCTCAAAGAAATTTAATTTTCAAATGATGGCCAAAGAAAATCTTTTTTTAACTAATGTTTGCAACATGTGTTATTTGGCAACAACCATTAGAACTAGACACAGAATTAGGGTTTTTAAAATATATACATTGCAAGTAGGGAAAAACACTTTTCTCCCCCATTTCTGATTGAAAATGTCTTAAAGATAATATAATTTTGGGAAAGTTATTAAGAAGTTAGCAGCTAAAACTTTGGTTCTGGCTTGTTAAGTTCCACTGACTCGCAATGATTTATAATCGGCTCAGAAAATGATACCATGAATCTACCTTCAGGCATTTGGTTATGTGAAATAAAATAAAATAAAATGCTGCATTGGTATAACTTGAAATTCTGAAATCCTAGGCAAAAATTCCAGAAAGCTGTGTTGCTGGTAAAATCTATAGAATTGTGTCATTTAAGTCCATTTTAGGGAATAGTGAAAACATTCGTTTACCACAAGCATTTCAGGAATGCCTGCTGGTTCTGATGCCATTTTCAGCTCTGAGAATGTGAAAGGAGAAAGCCAACCCCTCCGTGGTGCCCACCACCTGTCAGGAATTACATTAAGTGCTTTCTTATGTGTCTTTTCATATACACTTGACCCTTGAAAAGCATGAGTTTGAATATGTGAGTTTTTCCCAATAAATACTGTAAATGTACTTCCTCTTCCTTATAGTTTTCTTAGTAATCTTTTTTTTTCTAGCCTACTTTATTGTAAGAAGACAATATATAACGCATATTACATAAAAATATGTAATCCATCTTTTAGGTTATCCATAAGGCTTCCAGTAAACAGTAGGTTACTAATGGTTAGGTTTTGGGAGAGTCAAAAGTTAACACAGATTTTCGACTGTGCAGGTGATCAGTGCCCCTAACCATTTCCTCCCACCAGCACATTGTACTCCAAGCAAAAGTCCTTCCAAGTGAGTGATGTTCCATGTTCGGCAGATAAAATATATTATGCTCACTTTGTTAAAGATGGCACTGCCCACATGGAAGTTCGTTGATATTAATGTGTGTTCTGGAACAGGCTGTGTGGGCAGGCTGGGTCGTTATAGCCTAAGGCTTAGTTTTAAGACTAAGCTCTTCTCCACACCCTTGACTGATTGGATGATGTAGGGTGGTGATGTAGGGAGGAATCCCATTATGCCTCAGATGGGTGGCTTTGTATCAGAGACTTTTTTGTATGTATAATTGGATTAAAGGTTTGGATTATCTATGCTATAAAGTGGGCGGACCGGTAGCTAGATCTCGCTCTCTTGGTTACTGGGTTCCTGAGATTAGTATTAGAGAGGAGAGCAGAGTAAGGCCACGTGAAGGCCAGGAGAAGCAGCCGAGATGGCAGAGTGCTGAGAAAGAAGCCAGTTTGTTAAGAGTTTGTGCAGGAGGAGATCGGAAACAGAGGTGAATAAGTCTGGTGAGCTAGAAACCTTTGATTCTAGGAAACTCGGATAAGTCAGTAGCTTTGTGAGCACTGAATGTGTGGGTTTTGGAGCCCAGTGTGTGTTTTTGCTTGCCCGCCGGGTGCAAGCTAGAATTAAAGCTGATGGCTCACCAGTTTGTGGCTCCGGTGTTTCATTACCGACTGTTCGAATCTAATGCGAACCTGCGTGGGTCAGGCTGCTGTGATTGTGGCCTTGGCTACTGGCTTTACATTCCATTTCATGTATTACAGCAGCTCAGAGGGTTTAATGGTTTGTTCAAGGCCATGGACTCAGTGAAGCAGTGTGGCAAGATAAAACAGAGACCACCAGAGAACCAAAATAAATAAACAGAAAAGCTGCATCTTGTTGCCAATGCCATTGAAAAATGCACCAAATAGTTTTCTAAGGGAGGAAATATGAGGAGTTTTAAGTGCTAGAGGGCTGTTTAAGGTGGATATGCTCACTAGGCACGGTGACCTAGCACTTGGGTCTGTGCACAGTTGGTTAAAGCAAATCTCAATGATTTGCAGTTGGGAAGATCCAACAAGGATGTGGCAGGTGGGGGGGGGACCGGACATTCAAGGTTCCTGGCCCATTATCAGACTCCACTCGCGAGAACCAATGATGAAACCCAATGCCCAGTTTGGCTACCCCTTAGGCAAGAGCCTATCCAAGTAAAAAATTGTCTTTTATAGTAGCAAGGGTAAGTAACTTTAAATTTCTTATTTAGCTAAGAAGACAGTCTTAATTGTCCTGAGGCTGATTGAGAGAAATAAAAAAATACTAATATAAAAGTAAAAGGGCAAAATTCTGAAGGAAAAAAAAGTTATCTGGAAAAAGAGCTGACTATGTCACAAGCAAGAAACTCTTCAGACCGACAGAGAAAGAAATTGAAGGTGGAAAAGAACATTATTATCTCACCCTTTATTGCTCCCGGCATTAAAATAATTGAATAAAATTGTGATAAGATGCCAATACATTACCATAGGACTGCTGACAAGCAACTTAAATACCCTTGCAAACTTTATGTAAATTACATTACCATCTGATTTTCTTCCCCAGAGAAATACAGTTATGATGGTGACTACCTACCCTAGGTGAGATGATGTGAAAAACTAACTAGATTTTATGGATTATTAAAGCTCCTCCAAATAAAAGGTTTGCTAAAAATGTTTCTGGTTTGAATAATAAACCTATCAGAGATAAATAACTTGGAGACTTAACGTAACAGGGTCCTCCCATCTGTTTTCACATACTCCGTTTTAATCTCGCCGGACAGCCCATTTCCTACTTCTTGTGAGGACAGTCGCTGTGTGCCCATTAAACACATTTATTGTTTCTGCTCCTATGATTTAGTGTTATTAATGCTGCCTGGTCACAGCTTTTTAAAAATTCTGTTTTCAGAATTATGAACGACCTGAGGTTTCTTCTTTGTTGCAAAATTATGGTTCTACTTGAGAAACTGGTATCATTGAAATTTTATCACAACTAATTCCCATTATAAAATTTGACATGTTCTTTTGGAAAAAATGCAGCAAATACAATTCAACTACATTTCATTCAATAGATCCTTTCTGAAGGGCTTTAGAAAGAAATTTTTATTGAAATTTGAAATGTATTTTTTATCCAATGTTTATCATTTCCCATTTTTCCACACAATTCAGTTATAGCCCTATAAAGATGAACACATCTTTACCCTTCCAAGGAGACAAAGAGGATAGCCTTCTAAATGCATCTTCAATTCCACATTCTCATCCCGAGTTCTAACTTCTCCTTAACAAAAATTAAAATGTCACCACTTAGCACTCAGACAAAATCAAAGTAATATTATCTTAGCATGACCTATTATTCTCTCTTAGAAGAAACCTAAAGACAAGTAATAAAGAAATGGGAATATTTGGTTGGAGATATGGTCACAGAGCATCAAAATCCTTCACTACAGGTTATATTACAAGTTTTCTTGAGTTGCCTGAAGAGATATATATATTTTTATTTTAAGATAAATTGCTACATAAACTCAACATAACAAAGAAAGCATAGTCTTATGATTTAAAGAGATAGCATCTGAAATCAGAGTGCCTACACAGTATTCAAATCCTGGCTCCACCACACCTAACAGGGTGACCTTGATCTGGATACCTAAATTTCCTGTGCTAACGTTCAGAGAATTTGACATTTGAACAAAAACGCTAATGACTCCATGAATGGAATAAGTCTATAGCAAAGTCAAACTTTTTCTGTAAAGACCAGATAATAAATATTTTAGACTCTGGGCACTATACAGTCTCTGTTACAATATCTCTACTATGCTATTGTTGCAATGTAAAAGTAGTCATAAACAATATGTAAACAATAGGTATGGCTTACGGTTTTGTTCCAAAACAAATATATTTATGAAATCAGAAAGTTGGTGTGTATTTGACTAATTGGTAGACATTTAACAATTAGTACTTTAGTTTTTATTTTTTGCAGACTGCTAAAACATGCTTGACATTTAAATCTTTATCGCTTGATTATTGGGATATTGATACATTTCTATTCACGTAAAACTAAGTGTAGTAAATGTATGATTAGTCAGGAAAAATAAATATTAAAATGAATTATATAAAATATTGTGTTCAGTCGCATGAAGTGATAGGAATATATCCAACAAAGAGTTATGTACAAATCATGTACACATTAAATGTACTTAATGCTTAGTAGGAAATGGGACAGTTCAGAAGCTATGTTGTCTATAGTCCACCAATGTGTGTCACCCAGTCACAAGTACTTTAAGAAAAGCATACACAAAGCAGATGATAATGTGCTAACCCAATCCCTGGTGAAACTCTCTTCTTATGAAGTCAGTGTCCCTCTTTCAATAACTAACATGAACTAGTGTTTGCAGGTGGGTATGAAAGATGAATAACGGGGAAACTTAGCAGAGTGTGATTTAGCCAACAATAAAAATATTGAAAGTGGCCTCCACAGTTATATCCAGATTCAGACACCTGTTAGTTTGCTTATACAGCAAAATGATTTTGTAAAAACAATTACAGTATATTTTTCAGAGCATTAAATATACCACGGTTATATTATACAGCTTCCTTCTCTGAGTCAGAGACAGTCAGGCTTGGCTGGGGCAGGAAGTCCATAGGGACCCCAGGCTCACACAGAGATCCCTTGACTCAGGGAGATGGCTGGTTTGGTCTCCAGGGGTTTTCTTGTATCTGCACCCGACCCTTCTGGCTGGGCTTCCAGCCTGGATTTTAGATTTTCGTTCCAGCTGCTCAGATTGTGTTCCTGACTTAAAAAAAAATAACTTGGTTTCTCAGATTGCTTCTCCAGAGTCTAACTGTATTAATGTCAAGATGTGCCCAATTTTGCAAATCGCATTTAACCAATTAATTGGGCCTTACCCTTTACCTGTTTTCTCAAGCCAAATTATTATTAGTCATCTGGCAAGCTATGGCTAAGTGCCCCGCATTACTGGTCCTACCCAGTACTGACTGCCTGATATACACCAACAAGACTAAATAAAATGTCTATCATGTCGTTTCCAGCACAGTGCACCAGAGCTTGGCTTCTTAAGTCACACAGACCTGGTTTGGATAACTGAACTAATAGCAGTACCTGTGCATAGGGTTGTTGGGAAGATTACAAGAGACATGCAAACTGAGTGTGGCACAGTACCTGAAAGAAAAGCAGGTAATGGATGCTAGCATTGATGAATGCAATCATCATTTCCTGAAGACATCAGAGATCTCAAAGAATAAAAGTGAAGCTGTCAGGGTGGACTGGTTCAATTAACTCTCTAGATAGAATTGCACACTAAGAGATTCAGGAAGCAGGCCCAATGCACAACCATCCTGAGACTGCCTGCCAGGTGTGGGGTGTCCCAGATACTGGAATACAAAATGAATATGACAAGCCCTGCTCTCATAGAGTTTAAGGTCAGGACTGGGGCTGGACGCAAAGCTGAAAACATAAGTAGACCGGGGTTTCTGTGAAAGCACAGGAAAAAGACTTGGTTTAACCCGGGACTGCAAGAGAAGATGTCTTGAGATGACATCTTCTCTTAATAGCTAGGAAGTCGAAGACCATGGACAAAACCACTAAAGCGTGAAGTGACATGGCACAGGTAAGATGTACCAGCAGTGCAGTCCTATGGGAGTTTTAAAGTGCAGAGTGGAGGGGAAAAGAGAGAAGAAATCAAGTCATCAACTCTCAGAGCCCCCATTGCTCAAAGCCAAATCATGGCTCACAGGAACTGGGGGTTCTTACCTTATCTCCAGCACCTGGATGCTGCCAATGTGTTTGCTATGTCATGGAGATTCTGGGGATCTATCTACTAAAATCCTTAGTCTAATTTCCACAAATAACATAAGAACTCTATCTTATTTAAAAAGAGCTAACTGATACCCAGATGGCAATTATATCTGGATCTTTTGGGTTTGAAACTCTGGGTTACTAAAAAGGGCTCCTATCATGTCTCTCTTTATCCTGAAATTATATGTGAATTCCTGATGTGTGTCAGTGCTAGGCCCTGCTCAAGAAGACGTTAGCAGCCCAGGGTGTTCTGGCATATATTTCAGGTCAGGGGAAGGTGCCCTCCATAGTTTTTGGTGAGTCTTATGTACTGTTTCTCATGCTCATAGTGTCCCATTTTCATGAGCTGCTATGCCTCCTCTGCCTCCTCTATGTCCAGGGACCCCCTTCCTCTGGCATATCTGGATGTGTCAGAATGATGCATGGGATCTAGAATCCTATTGGCAATAGGAAAATAATTGTTCTCAAAGAACTTTAGGAAAGATCCCCTATGCTCAAGTCCTTAACCAGGGCAGGGTAGAGACTTCCAGCTGCTCACTGAAACCTGGAGAGAAGTGGAAGTAATGGGTGCCACATGCAGGCCTGGCTCATAAACATCTCCAGTAAATCATTCTCCTTGCCATTTTGTCATCTAGTGATTACATGTATGTATGTCTGTGGTGACCTTGAAAGCCTCATGGGGAATATAGGGGAGCCAGTGACATTCTGGGTCCCTGAATGACTGTGTGGAGTAGAGCCGATCTCCCCTTCCCATTCCAAATTCCCATGACCTGAAATCCAATCACTGCTAAGTAAGCAAGAAATACATTTCAACTAGACTTAGGTCATTGAAATTTTAGAGTCTGTTTAGCAGCTAGCTTATTGTAACTAATATATCTGGCTAAATATATTTGTGGCTAATCTACTTTCTTTTTCACACCAGTACTACAGAAAATTATTCTATGGTTTCATAATACTATAGTACCTCTTCCTTGTAGAAATCTATTTTGTTAATCCAAAGCCTAGTAATGACTATACAATTGAATCAGAGTCTGCAGAATCAGGTATCTATAAAGAATAGCCTGATAACATAAATCAATAAAGGTGGCCTGGTATAAAAATGAGGAAAAAAGAATTACTGAATATATATGCTTGCCCTGCTGAAAGAGGAAGACTCTTTAGTTTCTAGCAGCTGTTGTCATGTCTGAACAGAGGTCATATTGCTATATCTTTTCATTTTTTGAGAGAATTGGGTGACCCAATATTTATGTAAATTTTTTCAATTTTTACACTCTGCAAGCTAAATAAAACACACCCATGGGTTTTGTATAAGAGAACTGCAGTGTATGCACTGTGACTTTATTTCTTAAGTTTTTATTTCTTTTTGTTTATTTTTAAATTTTATTTAGAGAATTAAATTTAATAGAGTGACATTGATCTATAAGAGTACATAGGTTTCAGGTAAACATTTCTAAAGTGACACACTATCCAGCTTTTAAACATGTCCCCAAAAGCATCAAACTAGCTAACAGCAAGTCTCTAAAACTTAACAAAGTCCTCACTGTCCTGGTGCAGGAAGCCCACTGAGTCCACTGGGCTGAGAAGAAAATAAAATGTCAGCCATTTATGATGTTACATGCAGCAGCAGCAGGTATGGGGAGACAGACCTGGTACACTGTGGATAATAAGGGCCAAGAATACCAGAGTGATCAAGAAAAAAGTGCTGTGGAATCTTCCAGTAGCCACGCACACTTCCATCATGACAAACTCCCATGATGTCACCTTTAGTCTCTAATGAGCCGGCAACCTGTCAGATGACAGACCTGCTCTCTCAGGACTGCCACTGCTCCCCTGAACCTACAGCCATGGTCCAAAGGAGTCCAGTGTCCAATGACTGTCATTTGTGAAACCTCTGAACATGAACATCAGAGCCTTCTTTCATAGTTTCTGAGTCCCCACAACAGCCCAAGACCTTAGCAAATTTGACTCAAGTCAAATTTTAAGAGCCAAGGAAGCTGTTGGATATTCCAGAGCCTGAACCAAAGAAAAGACAGCCTTCTTTGATATATTCCAATGCCATGCCATTCTGAAAGATACTGTTTCAGCTGCTTGGCTGAGACTATCCCTCAACACTAGCTTTTACTATTATTATGGAGAAGGAAGATGTATAACTTCAAGGGATTTAAGGAGAGGTTGTGTAATGCGAACACCAGTTAGTGTTGTAAACATAATGCACACTCAATAAATGTTTCTTTAATACTTAGGGGATATTTTATTGCTTCCTATTCATTTAAAATATCTCCTAATTTTTGTGAGCAGTATATAAAAGCAATCTTAATTTAAATCTTAAGCTTTGAAAAAGAGGATGCTAACAGTTTCTGTTTCCTATCCTGGGATAAAGGGTATGGTTTCATGAAAAGTGAGCTGTTGGCTATATTGTACATTCACCCTGATTTTATTAGTGAAGCTGATACTCAAGGACATAGATGTAAAACCATTAAAAGGGATATAGAGTCTCTGCAGCCAGCCCCAATGGCCAAAAGGGCACTGAAGGACATTTCCTAATGAGGGTAATTAAACATGACTTGATAACCACCAGAAGCCCTGCTGATTATGGCAGTGAGGCAGATAAGGAAGAAACCTTGCTCTCTCAAAAGACTGGACATTTTATACCTAACGTGTCTGTCTACCTGCCAAAAGTACTGTGAGAAAATAATGCTCCCGTTCAGAATGTATCTGATGCCAGTTTCAAGTATGGCCCAACCTCATCTCCTGATAGTCCAGACCAGAGCAGACTGTCCCCAAGCACTGATAAAAGTCTATCATACATAAGGCGAGACAGAAGATATAAAGGTGTTTTTTGTGTTTTTCTTAGGCCCCTTTTAGCTATTTTGTTCAATAAACTAGTGACCATTATTTTGGCACAAAAAAACTTAAACAGATAGAGATGCTGATCAAGGGCAGGAAGGATAGGTTGGACTAACCTTGTCAAGGATGCTTGGCTTCGTTTTCTTTCTCATCAGTTAGCTCCTTAAGAAGGGTAATTTCCCTTGGCAGGAAGATGGGAATCCTGGCTGAGCCAGCTTTAGGCTAGGCTGTGCATCATAGCTTCTCGAGACAGCTACTGGAGACCTGCCTGTGTGTCTAACCACAGGCATCCACCACATACCTGACTGACCTCTGCGATCTACCCATCCTTTAAACCTGGTGATTCTGTAAGGCTGTCTGTCGGCTGAGACATCAAGCAGGCCACTGCCCGATTATAGCAAGCTACGTCTGCCTCCAGTGGCACAGTCTCCATTCACATCTTGAGGTAACACACATGCTCCATAAAATACCAGCCACGTGTAATAAAAATCGACTAAAACTTGTCTGGAATGCAACGTGGCACCAATCCACTTCTGAGGCCCACTGTTGTAAAGAGATACTATCTTCCAAAAAAACTAATAAAACAGTATGAATCATGTTCTGTTGCTAAAAAGGCTTAAAGCATACTACTACACAGAATGGAATTTCTAGCAGGGTGCCATTCTATTTATGGAATATAGAAATGCAATGTATTCCAATACACCGAACTTCTCAGGAACTGACCGTGATTTTTAGTATTTAAAGGAATACTCCCTTATTTAGAAAATAAATAAGTATTTAGATTAAATTCACTTAGAAACTAAGAGTATTTACAAATGGATTGTTTTTTCTTTAGGAGAGAAGGTAACTAATAAAATCCACAAAACTTAGAAAAAATTTTTTAAATTCAGTCAGAGAATGTATCCTAATAGATCTGAAGATATGTCAGAAAGCTATGGAAATGAAAACAGCATGGAACTGGCCCTAGAACAGACAAAGAGAGTAAGTAGAGCACAGAGAGTCAGGAAGCCGACCCGCAGACTCACACATAAAGAGCCACCTGCTTTATGTCAAATGATCCACCGCAATGCAGTGGAAAAGGTTATTTTTTCAGTAACCAGTGCTGCACATCCACAAAGTAAGAAAACAAAAAAGAACTCTGATCCATACCTTGTATCAGATGAACAATCCATGACAGATGGATCTCAAATATGATAGGTAAAACAGAGCCTCAAGAAGACGTTAAGTTTTTTTGGGAGATGATTCATCACCTTGGGGTAGATGAAGTTTTCTTAAATAAGACTTCACTTCTCAAACCATAATGAAAAGAATTGATAAACTGGAGTCCTTTGAAATAAAAATTTCTGTTCATCATAAGATACCATTAGGAGAATAAAAAAGCAATCTTCAGAATGAAAGAAGATATTTATAATACATTTACCTGGCAAAGAAGTGATATCCATAATATATAAGGATGTTCTACAACTCAATGAGAAGATAACCCAACAGAAAAGTAGACAAATAAGATAAGTCAGTACCAACATCCTAATTAAATCATAAGATGTACACTATCAGAACGGCTAAAATTTTAAAAGACTGGAAAAACCAAATGCAAATGAGGATATAAGGCAACTAAATGACACTGTGGCGAGAGAAGGTGGGAACTGGTACAATTATTGTGGAAAACTGGCAGGATTGTACCACAGCTACCCATATGCACATTCTAAGGGCTATAAATTCAATGTCTGTGCACACAACAGAAATGCACCAACACACACACACACACACACACACACACACACACAGACACACACACGAATGTTCATAGTAATTTTAAACGTAATAATTGGATCAGCTCAAAGGTCGAAGTGTAGTAGAATGGATAAATAAAATGTGGGTAATTCTTATAATGGTAAACTATTTAGGAGCAACAAAAATGAGCTACTCTAAAATACAGCAAGGATGACACTCACAGATATAATGGTGAGTAAGGGAAGCCAGACAGGAAAAGTACCTACCATATGACATCCATTTTCATAATAAAATCCAGAAGCAGGTGATGCTAAGCTATGGTGATAGAAATAGAAAAAAAAAATACTGATTGCTTTTGGCAGAGAATATACTACCTGGCAAGGGGTACATGGGAAACTTCTGGGATGCTGGAAATGTTCTTTGTTGATAGGAGTGAACCTGTGTTGATACGAGTTAAACCTGTGGGAACCTTCTGCTTCTGGCTGGAATGTAGAAAATCATGAGACCATTATTCTCACTCTGGTGCCTAGAACAAGCCAGATGAGTTACTAAGTCACAGACTTTTGAAACTGTAAGATAGCTGAGAATATAATGAGGTTGAACTGCACAAAAACAGAGACTGACAAGCCTTTCCTAGGAGAAAAAAAGACCTATAGTTGTTCTTACCCCTGGAAGAGTGGCAAGAGGAAGGAAAAAAGAATCTGACATTAAATTGTAAAAGGAAAATCACCCTGACTTTGAAAGAACCTTCAGTAGCCACGACGGACAAGCTTGATGGAGTCACATCCTGAGGGAGTCTGCATGCACCTCCAAGTCCTTCCCATATGCCTTTACCTGGGGGTACATTAATGTTTGAGTGCAGGGTCAAAGGTTTGTCATACTAAGGAGGAAGACTGGATGTGATAATTTTCCAAGAGTGGATGGGGGTGAGAAACCAGAAAGAGGACACTCATTAGGATGCTGTTGCAGGATGGTGATGATTCTGACCTCAGTTAAGGTAGCATGATTATGAGCCTCTTTGGAGGGAGAGGAGACAGAGTCCTTGGTGTAGCATTACAACACTGCATGTTTCATTGTGCTATTATGAAGCAAAAATTAGAAGGCATAAAAAACCCATTATGTAATTTTGTCACTATTTTCTATAATGAGAACTGCAAATGGAAATCGTAACAGAGGATCAGAGATGGGCAGAGGCTCTTAATCTAGACGAAAATGCCATCAAAGGACCAAGAGGCTACAAAAGGACGCCACAAGAAGACCAGCACTAAATACATTAGCCAAAGTGAACAATATAAAGAAAGTTTCAGAAAAATCTTCAAACTATCATGAAAGTGGATAGGAAACAACATATTCACACCCAAGAGTTTATCTGGGGGCAAAGAAAACTTCAGAGGTCAGGAAAAGAAAAGCTTGAAGATTTATGATGATAATATTAATAAATCTTTGAATAGGTAAATTTTACCATTTGATCTCAAGCTTCAATATAAATGGATAAAGTCAATAAAGGAGGTAAGACTCTCCTAAAATAACTAGCAAAATAACATTTCATTAAACAATTTTTTAAAGGAATGGGATACGGTGGCATCAAGTGCCCTGGTTCAGACCCTCAGACACTGAGAAATATCTTGGCTCTTGGTTTTAAGCCATCAAATCTATGCAGTATCCAATTATTACTGCTGTCCTTCCATGTATTATTATTTTCACTGAAGTTTCATTGAGTTAAGTTTAAGTTTATGCCTAGAAAATTATGCACAGTGGACATGAAACATAAGATACCAGTTGAAGATTCATGAAATAAAGTGATCACCACACATTTGCTAAACTTGAACACAGTTAAGAAAAGTGAAAAGATAAATTAATCAAGCATTAAGCCAAATATTAATTTTAATATCCAAAGACAGTTATAAGCAAGAATATAACTATACTCTGGGGTATATTTATAGAAGAAACTTGCTTCCAGTCTTTAATTAGTCAGTATTCAAAACAGCTTCACACACAAGTCAAGTTTTCAATAGAGTTTAAATATTCTTACAAATGATAGTCGAGGAACGTGGTAAACCAAGCACGGAAGCTGAAAGACAAGCTTGAGTTCTGGCTCTACCAGTTCAAATTCAGACCAAATCACGCAAAATCATGCAACCAGCTACAAATATGACATGGGAATTTTAACAGGCTGCCACAAAGATTTAAACACAACAATGGGTGCGAATGTCTTTGTAAAAAAAAGTGATACATTATTTCCTCAAAAAGACAAAAAAGGAAAGGAGAAATTATATTCATGGAAATTTGCTTTCATTCAAGTTCATTATTATTATTAGTTTTTGTATTTTTCTGAAGTGAGAAGCAGTGGAGGGGGGCGGAGGCAGACAGAGAGACTCTCACATGCACCTGACCGGGATCTACCCGGCATGCCCACTAGGAGGTGATGCTTGACCCCTCTGGGGCATTGCTCCACTGCAATTGGAACCATTCCAGAGCCTGAGGCACAGACCATGGAGCCATTCTCAGCGCCTGGGAAAATTTTGCTCCAGTGGACTCTTGGCTGTGGGAGGGGAAGAGAGAGATAGAGAAGAAGGAGATGGGGATGGCTGGAGAAGCAGATGGTTGCTTCTCCTGTGTGCCCTGGTTGAAAATCGAACCTGGGACTTCCACACGCCGGGCCGATGCTCTATTGCTGAGCCAACTGGCCAGGGCCACTTTTATTCAAGTTTATAGTCTTATTGCTAATATCTACATATATACCTGTGACAGAGTACATCTGAATTTACTGATAATAACCCATAACCAAAGAATTCTTGGTTATTTTTTCTGACTACTGCTCCTGATATTTGCATTACTAAATGAAAATGACATAACTATCAAAGGTATCTGATACCTGTCACAGTGATTTCTCGTGGATTACATTAATATCGTCCAGATAATTCTTAGAACTCTATCGGAGCAGTTTAGACTATAACATAAGACAGACTGGAATTTACATCTTGCATCTATCCCTTCCTAGTTGTATGAGTTTATAGAATTCAACCATCCTTTGGCTCTGTTTTCTATCACAGAAATGGGGATATTCACAGTATATTATCACAAGTTTTAAAATATCACAAAATTTAAGAGATAAATAACTATTTAATATACATAACAGGAGGCTCAGTATGTAGTAGAGACCTTATAAATGTGAGCTATTATGGCAATGGTTCTCAAAGTGTGCGCCAGTATGCACTGGTGCACCCTAGAAGATTTCCAGGTATGCCCTATGGTATTTCAGAGAAATATGTGCCTGTTGGGGACCAAAAAACCAACAGGATTTTTGGAGTTTACATTTTGAGGGGACAGAAGTGTGGGGAATTGGCTGTAAGCTGATAGTCTGCCCAAGCCCCACCTCACTTTCCTGATTAGGTTGCAAAAGGCTATTAAGCTGTGGTGCTAGATTGTTTGCATTATCCCCCATGTTCCCCGGAAAGACTGGAGGCAAGTTTGTTCTATCCTTTGTTTGGTGTAAAGTTAAGATGTTACGTATGGTGGGGTTTTCTGCACTCAACACAATTAAGAGTAAAAAGAGAGGAATTCTTCAATGTATTGATGAGGAAATGAGAGTTTGCTTTTCAAATATATTCCCAAACATTGAGGAAATTGCTAGGACACATCAGGCTCATGTTTCTCATAAATACAAGAATGAAAAACACATTCATGCCGGGACCTGCCGAATTTACTAAATCTTACTAAGAATGTATCTATATATATATAAAAAGATAACTTTTTGTCATTTTTTTTATTTTTTTACCCCTCTTTTCTACGAATTCTAAAAAGCATAACTCAAAAAATGTAACATAAAAATGTTTTTTAATGTCAGAATAGATTTAATTTTGTTGTATTTATTTTAATTACCATAAGAGCACGCTTGAACTTTATATTTTTTCTTTAATATTTGACTTAATTATTATAACATATTTCTCAGAAATTTATATATAGTCAACCTACAATTATTTGTAGGATTTTAAATGTGCCCTGACTTCAAAAAGTTTGAGAACCACTGTATTATGGTATTACAAATGTTACTTTCAATCAGATGAAGTTCTTTGTTTTCCACCTATTGGTCATTTTCATCTCTGAACAAGAATGCCATTCCTTACACAGTGATGCAGAAGCTCATGTTATTTTATAGCCAGATGGCAACTTCAACATTTACTGTGCAACAATCAGCTAGGTACCCTGACAGACACTACGGACACAAAGATGTACTAGACATTGCCTCTAACTTCAATTATTTCTCAAGAGTATAGGATTCTTGTTTGTGGAATTAATAGTCTAGTGCTTTTTCTTCTATACATATAAATATCTAAATCCCAGTATAAAAACTACTTTTTTCAAAATTTACTTAAATTTCGAATACCCAATGGAAAAAAAATAAAAAATATATTTATTTCTACAAATATAATTAGAATGGGTTACATCCTAGGCTCCTGAAAACAATGTTAATCATTTTCCTACAAACTAAATATGATATTTAACACTGAAAAAAATTCAAGAATCGTGTACTCCGTTGGGAAAAATTTGCCAATTGTTTAATAATGTGATAACAGAAAGGAAATTTGATGTCATTATCTGACTGCGTGTATTAGCATCTGTCCTATCATTTAAATTATATTGTCATGAAATTTTATTTTAATGTTTTAAAATATGGCTTACCTGGTCTTCTTCTCCTCCACCTTCTTCATCATATTTTAAAATATTATCTCTTACATCATCTTCTGGGTCAATTAAAAGTTGCTTGGCCTGACGTTCTTTATCCCGACGCTTCATCCACACCACAAACATCAGAACGAGGACTAGGGTAGAAAAAAAAGAGTAAAAATGCATAATATTGTAATTTTTATTTTATTTTAAATTTATTTTCAGTTGTTTTAGGTTTATTTACTTATTCATTTTAGAGAGGAGAGAGAGAGAAATAGAGAGAGAAGGGGGGGAGGCAAGCATCAATTTCCATACACTCCTTGACCAGCCATGCTCGGGGTTTTGATCTGGTGACCCCAGCGTTCCAGGTTGATGCTTTATTCACTGCGCCACCACAGGTCAGGCTGATATTGTAATTTTTAAAACCTGACCTATCTAACCATAGTCTGCAACACTCATAATTTATACTTCTGTGAGTTAAAAGCTTTTAATATATCTTTGCCTCTCTTATCTATTTCTGGCCTCACATGAAGGGAGACAAGACAAAGCATGAGCTTGCCACTGGGTCTAGCGTGTGAAGACCTGTGTTCCTGAACCTTGCATCCTGTGAACTGAGTGTGAGAACGCCTGTCCTCTGCCCCATTCTCTACAAATGGGAAGCATAACCATTTCTGTCTTCTTACTGTGGCTTGCTCAAGGATATTACTCTCAATAAAATGGTTTGTAAATTCTAAAACAACACATAACTGTAAGTTCAATTGTTACTTGTTATTTAATTGCTGTTTCATTCACACTGGGCAGTCGTTATTATTGTCCTCCCCAGTTCAGGAAAAACTACTTCTCAGGGAGCATAAGTGCTTGCCAAGATGACTTGGGTGGTAAGCTGCAATTGAATCAGCAGTTGGACCTTGAGGATTTTTGACTTCCAAAGGCTGGTGTTTTTCCACTGCACTACTGTGCGTTTCTTTTCAGATTAAACTGCAGGCTTCAGGTAAAAAGGCTAGGGGATTATCTCGAGCACTGAAATAACATTAGGCTTTCATGCTTTACACTTGTATGCCAGCTTCAGAATTATAAATTTTCCAGAAGGCTGATATTAAAATCAGCACTAATTCTTTTTCTTTCAAATGCTATAGTCATTTCTTCATGCCATAATCCATCATATCTCAGTATCTCTTGATTAGGTTGGCATATATGTCACATTTTAGTTAAAATTGAAACAAATACCTATGTGCCCATCTCGGAAGACCTTCTCTCTAAAATCTGGAGATATCAGTTTACATCCCAAAGCAAAAGATTTAATGACTCCTATCTGAGCACATTTTTATTATTGGCCATAAAAGTAAATATCCTCCCTTGAAAGCCAGATACATGATCTCATTTGTGATTGTTCCAGGGCTAAATCTAGCAAGTGGATTATTAGTATAGCACGCAGGTTTCAAATTATTGTCAAAGTAGTCTCCACACAGGAAGTAAAAAATAGTCAGGCTTGATAGTAATTGCTTAGAATAAAGGGACAGCATTCTAAATTACTAGAACACTTGTAAATGGTGAAAAAATAAAAGAAATGGCCAACATTTTCAAGAAAGTGATTGGTGCATAGCATGATCGCACTATGAACTAAGTCCTGCTGCTATTCAACAATAAAACACAGAGCCCGGGCCATTTATCCTTTTAACCTGCATGCTTAGAAGTGGTTCCTCAAGCACTTTCCAGTGGTTAATTTCTTGCATTCCACTGAACCAAAGATCACAAAGTATCTTTAAAAGGAGCTATTCCTTAATCTAAACTTGCTCTAAAAAGAGAATTTATTGAGCTGTATAATCATTTCTATTATCAAATGTGCTCCATGAAATACAATTTCTTACTATTTTACACAGTCTTTCAGAAACAAATACCTCGATCCTTGCATGACTGGAGCAAGTTGCTGACTATGCTTTATATAAAGAAAAGGAAAGCAAAGCAATATACTTATTTTTCTAAATCATCAACTACGGGCCATAGATTCATACTCAAATCACAAGGTAAGTGCTCCAACTAAGGAGAACCTAACATTTTTCTATAAAGTGTGTTTGCTACAGCTCCCTAAACCCCTGGCATCAGAACACAGCAGCAGGGCATGGGAGACGTGTGCTGGCTGGGTTTGCCACAGACATGTAAGGGCTTGAGCAGTGCTCGGGGTTCTTTTCATTTCAAAGTGGACTTGGCTGCCCCATACCTGATTGGCAGGAAAATGCTCAGAGGTTGAAGAGAGTTGTTCAATTACTTTGAAAGGCAATATCAGTAAGTTACTTTGCTAAACATCTGAGAGGTGAAAAGAATTAAAATCTGAGAGTCAAAGAAAGTACTTACTGAGCAGAATGATGATGCAAAGCAGGATGGCGATGATGGCCCCTGTGCCAAGCCCTGCACCCACAATCCTGTCCACGTCAGTGCAGTCCCCATTAGAGTCACACTGGCAAACTTTCACACGAAGGATGGAACTATTGGATTTGGGAGGATTACCCGAATCTGTGATTATGATTGGAACTTCATATATCCCAGCCTCAAGAAATTTTATCTTTAAATTAAGCTGAGCAAAATCACCTATGTAAAAAAAATAGTTTCATAGTTAATATGTAATATGATGGGTAACACATAACATTTTCCAGAATGTACATACTACTTAATGGTAGATAGGAAGTAGATTACAACTAACTATACTGCATTGTGAAGACTTCGTTGGCTTTAAGGGCTTTAATATCTTATTTAAATTTTATGTAGCTTTTAAAATATCTTTAATAAGATTATAAAGCACCTAAAATTAACTTCTATACCAGGCTTCCAAATGTCTCAACTGCACATGTATTCAAATAATTAACCTCTTCTTACCATTTAGCCGAGTGATGGTCCAGTTTCTTTTAATAGCCGCTGGAGACAGAGGAAGATCAAAAGCAAATGGTCCAGCATTTGGATCAATGTCATAATCAAGTGCTGTGATGTTAATTGAATTGGGTTCTGGAGTTTCACAGGTCTCTGCCTCTTGAGGTAATACTTGAGGGGCATTGTCATTAATATCAAGTAAATAGATCTGCAGTGTTCCCGTGCCACTCATAGGAGGAATTCCTTAGAAGAAAGGAAAATCACAAGCTGATGCTGAACAATTCTCTAAGCCTCAATGACCATGAAGTTTTCAAAACTTCTAGCCATCTTGCCCTTTTCTTTGCATACCCTTGGAAAAATCTAGTTGCTACAGCAACTGGGCTGACTGTTCTCAGAGCAAGGCCAAGTCTTGCTTCCTTTATAGGATGACCCTGAGCTGCCCCTGCTGGTATGCAGGCACTGAGCACAGTGACAGTGTGTGCCCCTGCGAGTGCATGTCCCCTGCTCTTGCTGCCCATTCCTCTGGGCCCTGTGCCCTCCACGCCCCTCTAGGCACCGTGGGGAATGTATTAGAAGCAGAACAGCAGACCTGCGGTCTTGTGGAGCCTACTTTTGGTGGAAAACCACAATGAGTGCGTGAAAGAACATAAGAATGCTTTTAAAGCTCAAACACAGCCATGAAATATTGAAACTGTCTACAGGTCCATAAACCCCATTTCGGGAAGAAACACCATGGAGAAGAGAAATGGTACTTATCGATCAACAAATACTGCCTTGAGAGAGCATGAGGTTGTTCTGAAAACCTTATTCCATTGTAATCCTAGAAACTAAGTTCAAACAGACTTGGAACCTAAGACCCTGTAAACTGCGCAGGTCACAAACCCCTAACTGGCAGGGCTGCTACTGAAGATTGATCTCACTGAACCTACATCCATTCCCTCTCCACCATATAATGCTGTCCCTATCACTTGTGATAATTTAGTGATGTGGCCTGTGTTATATTAGAGATATTTATAAATGTGTATACAGTAAGTCTTCACTTTACATCATCAATAGACATATAACGAGAAATGACATATAATGAAACCAATTTTACCATGGGCTACGTGATATAAACAGGATGTAAGTTCCTGCGACATCTCACGCATGTTATAATGAAAGGGTGTTGAACAAGACAATATTATTTAAGAACCTACTATAATATAATAGAAAGAAATACTACATTATACATATGTAATTATATTACTTAATTATATATTTTGCATATTTTATAAATACACGATAATAGAAATATAACCATCTTCTGAATAAGACTGCATACAGAGACCCAGAGATTTAAGTGACCTGCCCAAGGACATACAACTATAAGAAGGAGCACACATCCTTGAGGAGAGGACAAGAAGCACTCTCCATGGACCTCTGGGGACTCAGAATGATGCTGAGAGCAGAAGGAATTAAGGTGGAGGTGGAAAGAGGTAAGAAGGAGGCAATATTCTAATACCACCGTGACCACTATGACTCCATAGTTTAAGAACTTCCACACTTAATATTATTGTCTCTCATAACAACTCTAGAAAAGGCAAGCAGCAAAAACACACGATCAAAGTGAAATGAAGGCACGGCAAGCATAAGAGCTTGCCCAATCAGTAAAGAGCAGAACTCTAAATCCAGCCTTGTGACTTAAAGTAAAGAGCACCTGCAAAGCATCACAGCGACTTAGATTTCACTGCTTATATCAAACACTCTTTTAATTAGAAAATAATTTACCCCAGTGGATGAAAAATTTATTCGCAACTCCTAACCAACATACATATATATGATTTCATAGCTTTTTAAATAGCAACAGCACAGCGCAAGATATATTACTCTGAGTTCCACCAGGAAGGAAAGCTACTGCTTACGCTTACCCCCGGCGAGAGCAGCAGACAGACCCCGATGCTGTGCCCCGACCTGCCACGGCAGAAGCTGTTCCTCCCAGGTGTCAACGTTACATATTTCCACATTCACTCTCATATTAGAAAGGATAAGAAAAATATTGCTTTGGTTCTGTCATCACATAGATTTATGACAGATAATGATCCCACTGCGTCTTATTATACAAGATTTGGGAAGGTTCATTGAAACTATTCTATCAAAAGTATTTGATAGGCAGTGTTTTTCAAACTGCACATCTTAACCACCAAACTGAAGCCAGCAATTTTTATTAGATGCTAACATGCAGAGATAAACACTTAAAAGGGTTTAAAAATATCGTTGTGATTCAGTTTTGAAACGATTAACACACAATCGATATATTTATTTGAGTGTTAGGTTGTACCAGACAGTTTTAAAAACTTTGTATGTATGAGCTCTTTTATCTTCCCCGATACACTACGAGTCAGGTACTGCGGGCATCATCCCTATTTGACAGAATAAAGACAGGGCAAGATTTCAAACCTTGTTGCCAATCCCACAGTTAGAAAATAGTAGAGTTGAAATCTGGGCCCAGGGGCTCAGAACTTCAGAGCTTACACTCTGAAACTCCTATCATACTAAAAGCTAAAAAAGTTAAACAAGTCCAAAACTAGCTTTATGTAAGTCATGTTTATTTTACACATTAAAAAATAAAATGTACTATCTATTCATCTCTACCAATTAAAATGTAGCAACGACCCAGAAAAAAAGTGCTAAATTGTATGTTCCAAAACGAATACACTAAAACTAAAGCTCATGTACTCAATTATCTCAATTTATGCAATTAAGAGTTTCCTAGCCCATGGCGCACTAGAGGCAGAGAACTAGAAAGAGGAAAAATGCTGGAGACAGATAAACTGACAGCAGCAGTAATATAAAAAGACCACCTCAAAAAACACAGCATCTGGGCCACTGAGGACAAACTCGACCTACAGTAATGAGGCATCAACAGGTAACAAGGCAGAAAATCATGAAGGCTTGTGATCACAATACAAGGCAACCACGGAGGGTAGATGGGCTTTTAACACAGACAGAATATGTCACAGCAACTCCAGCGGAAATGGAACATAGACATTGGAACTTAGAGTTATAAAAGTCAGTTTTGTTTGTAGACAATTGAGTTTCATAGAGAACCTCATTTCCTGATGATGCATTCATGATGAGGATCTACTCATTTTAACAACATACAGGATAATACCACGATGGTATTTAATTACGTACCATTGTCAGAAGCAAGGAAAGTAGCATTATATATATTGTTTTTCACATTTGGTGACTCTCTGTCCAAAACAGCAATTGTAGTTATTTGCCCATTCACAGGATCTATTTTTAGCCAATTGGCAGGATCGGATAATTTTGTATATCTACAAAATGAAAGCACCATAAGTTAAATTTTTTTTTTTTTTGCCATGAAACTTAAAAAATAAAGCATATTTTACTCGTTTAGTTCCAAATGCAACCAACTCATTAACTTGCATTTTTGTAGAGAATGACTGAAAATACATCTTTAATACGGAAAAGTATTTTTGTGACAGTGATTTTGGGAGGCACATACAGGTTGTATATAGGCAGGCATGCAGGAAACATTAGGGAAGGTGTTTGAGAGGAAAGACCAGAGCTCCATCTCTCTACTGTGGGCTGTGGTGCATTCGACAGATCTCGTTTTAATCTACTGTCTAGTTCAATGAATAGTGATGGTGCAGATACAACAGCTCAAATATACCTTGTAAATATACAGTTTATCTAATGTGCAGGACTTAAGAGAAATTATAAATTAAATTTTCTATTGCAGAATACTCCTAAAATGTTTACCACCTATCATGGTGGAGAGAGGTCATAGCGGGGAGACCCTGACAATCCTATCCCTAGTACTCTCTAACAATGGGCCAAGCCGTAGAACTACACCCTTCAGAGGAAGTCCTACCAGAGCCTGAGTCGTATGAAGCAGATTATCTCTACCAGTAGTTCATCATCTTAAACTCCTTCTTTATTTTGGGGTGGGGGCAAAGGTGAGCTTTTTAAACTTAGATAACCAATATACAGATTGGAAAAAAGATCCTATGTTTTGAGCACTAAAAAGTTGTAAGAATACCCCAATTAATGAGCTATTTATCTATGTTGACATTAATGTATAGAGAAATGAAGAAGACATGCAGTTATGTGCTAGAAGCCGATCTAAAAAAAGTTAAATAAAATATGAGCTAATTTTACAAATTATCATCACCAGCAATGACTAGCGGTGTGGGGTGTGCTCTGTCAACCCTCTACTCCCTCATCAGGAAGGAAAAACTTGGTTTTGCTGAAGTTGGAAATCTTTACAGATATAAGTCCTACAACTACTGTCCAGGTAAAGGCTGAAAATAATTAGCTTTCATATCTTGATTTTGGCACCAGTGTTCTTCCTGATGTATGCAGATGAAACACATGTTGCAAGCTTTGGAATGTCACGTGTTTATTTATGAAAGTTTTTTGTGATTTTGGTATGAAAGCACAGTCTAAATTACTATTGAATATTTATAAAAAGGAAAAGGGGCAGAAGAACATTTTTTTTTTTCCAAATAAGATCTGCATCAATCCATTCTTCTATTTCCAGTGTACTATATTTATTGATCCAGGAGGGAACTTCATCAAAGGATTAAAAATAATCGTGTAATAAGTAGTTTTGGTTCCAACAGAAATGTTTTCCTCAAATGATACATTTTATGCACAGCATAGAACATAATGTAAATTATGAAAACAGCATAAATGGCTTGTAATACCTAATATTTTGCTGCATATATCGATCAGGGTCCTGAGCGGTAAACGTGGTTAACATGGTCCCAGCATGAAGGCCTTCTTCTTGGCGAATAATCTTGGGATTTGGGGCAAAATAAGGGTTTTCATTTACATCGATAACTGTAACAGACACAGTTGCAGTTGATTGAGGTGGGTGCTGAATACCCTTGGCTAATGGCACTTGATTTTCTGCGGCAACAGTAAGGACAAACATCCTATTTGTTTCAAAGTCGATTGGCTAGGAAATACAAAAGGAAAAACATATTTTGGCAGGAAATAATAATTTCATTCTGCAGTTTATTCTTCTATTAACTCCTTTTCCAAAACATTAAGTTTTCATTCACTATGCTATAGCTTCTCAAATTTCTGGAAATTATGCGTTAGCATGGTCAGTGATTGAAATATTTATCACAATTTATATAAGATATTTATAAATCTTGGGTACTTCAAAGATTTATGTCCATAAATTAATACACGTAATACTGTAATGATTGAATTTATTTATTTACACCTAAAAACTTGGCTATTGTAAAAAATAGGATGGTTGCTCAAACACACTAAATAAACTAAGATCAGAAGAGAACATGATGGTCTAGACTGTGCTCTCAAAAGCTGGTACAAAGACTACTCCCAGCTACAAATGCTTCTGCCAGTTTGCAGTAAAGTGAAAAAAAATCCTCCCAAAACTGGAAAATGTAATTTTTCATAAAGTTAAACTCATTCAATTTAAAACTTCACTCATAATTTGATATATACATTTTAACATATATACACATTAGAAAACAATAGTATTTGTAAGTAGAAGGGTTTTTTTCCCCTTACTCAACAAACAAAAACACTGGTTGTTTCCAAAAATAATTTTGGGTATTTTACTAGTCTATAAAAACCCCAAATCTAAGAACAACACTCTAGATAAAGGCAATTCACAAGCAATGTAAATATTAACTTCCAAAGTTCCACTGAATCCTACTGTCCACAGAAAAGTTATCCAGACCCAAAAGTGACCAGACTGGACTTTCATTCTTAACTTCCATTGACCACCCACAGTGGTCGGCAAACTCATTAGTCAACAGAGCCAAATATCAACAGTACAACAATTGAAATTTCTTTTGAGAGCCAATTTTTTTAAACGTAAACTGTATAAGTAGGTACATTCCTTATCAAGGTAGCGCCCACATGTGGTATTTTGTGCAAGAGATACACTCAAGGGGCCAAAGAGCCGCCTGTGGCTTGCGAGCCGCAGTTTGCCAACCAGGGTATGGAAGTGCAGATGAGCAGTGCTGTGCGGGAGTAACATAAAAAAAGCTCTTGGGGAGCCTGTATGCTGTCCCAGGTTGTCTAAGAATGGTCAAGAGCTGAAGCTATGAGAAAGCCACCTTATTAGCACAAACTACATGTTTCTTAACCTAGACCATCTCCAAATCTTCAGGCACGTAGTTTTTCTTTCACTCTAAAATCTCCGATTCAACTTCTCCTTCTCAATTATTTGAAACAAAACAATGGAGAAACCAGAAATTAAGATAGAATTATTTTGATTGATTTCATTAGCTGTATGAAACATCCCTGACATAACACTTTTTTATGCTAAGGGGTATGTGCAGGTGTAAGAGCTGTAATGTGGTAAGCTTACTTATTCCTCAGAACAACGCTATGACTTAGGTGCTGTTACCCTCCTCACTTTTTGCACGAGGAATCTGTGGCTGACAGAGGTTAAACCACTGATGAGCAATCTTTTGAGCTTGGTGTGTCAAAATTCGTCAAAAAACCGAGTATAACTTGGGTGGTGTGTCACTTTGAGAAAAATGGCCTAACCGGAAGTCCCGGAACTAGACACTCTGTGCCGGAGTTCTGTTATTTTGGCCTCCAGACCTCTGGCACAGAGTGTCTACACTGCAGCAAATGTTTTATCCTCGGCTACTGCACCTGGCCGTGCTCAGCATGCGGCCCCATACTTCTTTGGTATGCGGCCGCGTGTCATTGAAAATGGCTATGCGTGTCTCGTGTGTCATAGGTTCGCCATCACTGCGTTAAACTCTGCCACAGTCACAATGCTCAAGGGCAGGGCTGGGATTGGAACACAGACGGTTAGGTGCTAGGGCCTGTGCTCACAATCACAATTCTGTGTTCGAAGACTTCCAACCCCCACCTGATGGGGTCATGACCATTCTGCTTACACAGACACATATGAGGCAGCTGACACCTGAGAGTGCTGTTCTATGTAAGTTCACTATCTCGGTTTCCTTACAAATCAAGAGTGTTGGGATACAGGGCAAGGAAGTAAATGTCTTCGGTGGATAAACAGAGATGTTCACTTTCACTTTAGCACTGTGTCTCTGTTATACTTGAACATCCCCTTTATCTATAGCACTTGGGTTTTTTGTTTGTTTGCTTTTACAATTTAAGTCTTGAAAATAGCATTTAAAAACAGCAACGTAAATTCAAAACCTTTTAAAGTGTGAAACCTCTTCTTGCCTACTCATCCCATTTCCCTTCTGTTATATTTTCTGGCTTGTGCCCTGAGCCCGTACTCTAATATGATTTGTAGACATAAGAATAGTAGGTGTGGGGCAGCATTCCTCACAGCTATGAACTGATGACCCAAACTTCAGGACGTGACCCATCACGAGCACAACCACACTGACGGTTAAGACTGTTGAGAGCTGTCCTGTCTTCAGACTGTTAACACTGTCCAAACCAATTTAAAAACATGGATATTAAAGTGAGAATATCCATGTTGTCCTCAACAAAAACTACAAAATAACAATTGTGACTCTTCAAAATATATTAATTCCAGATTCAGAGATAATTGAAAGAAGAAAAGTCGGAAGACTGAATAACAAGCAAATGATCGAGGGGCACATATTGGCCCCTGCAGAGTGGCTGTCAGATTCAATGGTCTGTGTGTCACTTACTTTCACGACGGTGACTAAGCCATCATTGCTGTTCGGATCGGTCTGAATGGCAAACCGCCCTGTCGGGTCCCCGCCACTGATTCTGTACGCAGCATTCCAGGATGGTGTATGGGGCTGATCCTTATCGGTCACAGTGAGATTAGCTACAATGACATCCACCCTGTTCTCAGGGACTTCACCATAGAACTATAAGAAAGAAAAACCTCAGTCAGAGGAATGACACGGACCAGTGAAGGACAGCGTGTCTTGATGACCATACCACCCTGACTTTACTGGCCCATTAAATCTTTATTATCCCCATTAAACATAAAGATCAGACATGCAGGTAATCACAGCATTTATGTTCAACTTTCAAAATAATATAACGTTTTCCAGCAGGCAATTTTTTTTCCAAATTATGTCAAGTTTCATTAATATTAAAATTAGCATCCATTTGTGAACATCGGTTTGATTAATGGAAAGTGGGAGGAAAGGACTTGTCTGACGAAAACAATTTTTCTCAAGAGATAATAATTATATGCTGATGAAGTAGTAAAAATCAGTCATGTAATTCATGTACCTGAAAATATTTATAAGTATTTTGTTATAAGAGCACAAAGTTACTTGAGGGGGGTGAGCATTTCTTCCATGAAGCGTATTTTAACAGCTTTATCAGTGGACTTGGCTGGCGACTCAGGAAAAAAAAAAGTACTTTGGTGCCTTATTTGAAACTCTGGTTTAAGTGACAGAAAACGTCTAAGTCAGTAGCCATTCCACAATTAGGTTAAGCTAGTTCCATTTCTACTTAACACACATTAATTATTTAGGACAAAACTTCCCGGTAATGGACCAAGACCTAAAGTTCTGTGAGTGACAGTCTATACTTACTGTCATGGCAGTAAACTCTGGAGGGTTGTCATTGACATCTGTCACCGTGATGACAGCCGTAGCTGTGTTTGAAAGGCCATATGTGGGACTGCCTTCCGTGTCTGTAGCTTGAATTATTAGCGTATACTGTTGCACTTTCTAAAAAGACATAAAGATAACCTAAATGAAACTAATTCCTCGAGAAGACAAAACAGTTGTTCTGTAAGTGGCTCTTTATTACACATGAAGAACGTAGCATCGTTTAGTCTGATTAACATTACTTGAGATTTCCCAAGTGGAGTTTACTTTAACTTGCAAAGCACAGGTCTGTTCTTTGTCGAGAAAGATTTAACTATGTATTTTCGCCTCTACTCATGGAAAGAAATGCAGGGCAGATGTGTGAAATTCAAAGCTAAGATGAAACTTCCATCCATTTCCATCTTTCCTTTTCTTCTGTGCTTCTCAGCACTCAAGTGCAACGTGAGCAAAAATTAAAATCCATTGGTTTATTTATCACGTGTTAATTTCTACCCAGTTTAAGATACTAAAGACAATAAAGAATCTTGAGAGGGAGAAGAACGCACATATAATTTACATAGTATATATGTTTTCCTTTTTTATGTTATTCTTTTTTTTTTTTTTAGGTAGGATTGCTAAATCAAAAATTAGGCGTGCCAACAGATTTGACATATACTTAAAACTTGCATTCTGAAAAATTCCCTTCACTGTGTTGAAAGCCTATTCCTCAATCCCTTGCCAAAACAGGATATTATCCAGCTTTAACTTTTATTATCTGATGAATCAAAAATTGAACCCCATTTTATTTAGTAAACTGATTCTATGTAAATTCACAATCATTACATATATTTACATATATTTGTTGGCATATATTCTTACATATGTTCTTTCTATTATAACAGGGTTCATACAAAATATTTTCTCGTAATTCCAATTCGTACATGTTATTCACAACTATACAGTAGAAATACAGTCTATTCTTAAATGAAGGCAGAACCTAATTAAAGGGTTTATGTTTATATTTTTACTCCTGGAACATAGTAGGTATTTAAAATTCTTTTTTTTTAATTTTATTCATTCTAGAGAGGAGACACAGAGTGAGAGAGAGAGAGAGAGAGAGAGAAACGGGGGAGGAGCTGGAAGCATCAACTCCCATATGTGCCTTGACCAGACCAGTGCAGGGTTTTGAACTGGCGACCTCAGTGTTCCCAGGTCGACGCTTTATCCACTGCGCCACCACAGGTCAGGCGGAACATAGTAGGTATTTAATATGTGTATGCTCACTGTATTGTTCTTAGGGCATAACATGTGTCCAAAGACATACAATGGACATGGATACATTGATGATTATTACCAAATGGGCATCACTGATTCAAATTCCAGTTGGAATTTTTTAGAGGGTAGCCAAATTAGGCTGTAATGTCCTTCAGAGAAAATTTTGAGACTGTCAAAGTCTAGAATACTGGCGGAGAAACATCCATATTAGGAAACCCTAAATAAAACGTATCTAAAAATCATTGGAAATCTCTGTGAAAATTGGTGCAGATAAAAAGATACATAGACTGTTTTCATAAATGTTAAAACATTCTGAACAAAATTCACTTCTTCAAACAAAAATAAACCGTCACCGCAAAGTGTAGTTTTCCCTAATTCTAAATATAACATTATGAATGGCCACACTTATGGGATTTCTGGAGCTTGGACAGAACAGACACAAATTGCAGCTTCTGATGCAGTTGTTAGTGGGAAGGGCGTGGAAGGAAAGGAGGAGGAGGGGAAATCAAACCTCACACATTAGATTTTAAGTCTCTGTCCACCCAAATGTCAATCTCTAGCAGTTATTTATTTCAGTTTTTTTTGTCTTCCTAAAAGAGAAGATATCACATTTTTTTAAAATTAAAAGAAAAACATAAACAAAACCCCAAAGGCACAGCATAGTGCTGGTTGAGCCAATTTAAGTTTCCTTAACCCATAACACTTCACCAGAATGCTTACGTAAACTAAAAAATTTCTCAATGATTTCCTTTCCCAATCAAGAGTGTCATTTCAGCTTAGTGCTCTCATGGTTACTGAGAGAATTTTGTAGGGCACTCAGTTCAGCCTCCCAGCTGAAAATAATGAAAATAAAAGTCTGGTATTGAAATTCCGTTTGTTAGTTGCTGTTTGCAGAAACAGATGGACAGTCTTTAAAAAATAATTTGAAATGGTGCTTTAAAAAAAAGATAAAAACCAATACATATATTATATGGGGAGACATTTCTTTGTTAATGTCCACTCTACAAAGATATTTAAAATTATATAAGCATATTATATGCAATTATCCATTTAGCTGACATATTGGGATCAGCAGCTAATATGTAAAATACCCTATTACTTCAACCTAATCTTGAAATCTTTGTTACAAAAGAAAATTGTTATTTCTAAATGTCTCTTCAAATAAAGAAATGACTTAGAAAACCGTATCATTTCCATTTTAAAATGCTTGGTTAGTAAAATGTTCTTATATTCAGTAAGGAAGACACAACTGTGTATGTTTTAGATAACCAAATAGTTTAGAGATTCTTGCCTAATTTAGTCACCGGGCATCTGGTTCTAAATGACTGACATTTAGGTTCCATAAGGACGATCTGACTTCCCACCCTCCCAGTCCCACGTTTGATCAAGAGGACTTCGCTTAAAAATACTTCCTCATGTTCTGCTCTAGAAGGGATACACTCATCCTCTTGCTGACAATCCTACCTTCTCTTTCTTACCTATCTTACCAAAGTTATCACCTTTCATCCACTCACCCACACTGAGCCTTTTGTATTTCTTTTCAAGTGCTTATCATGATTCTGCACCACTGCACTTGGCATTCCCCTCTGCCAGTATTCTCAACCAGGGTGAGTTTATCATGCCTTCCCCAGATACATCCTGGGACATTTCTGATCGTCGAAACTAAGGGGTGCTACTGACATCTAATGGGTAGAAAAAGTAGAGATGCTGTGAACATCCTATTTATGGCCTCAATAAAGATCTATGTGATCCAAATGTCAATAGTGCCAAGGATAAGAAACCTTAGCCTAGAGTGCCCTCTCCTTCATTCTGAGCTTGACAAATAGGAAGCTTAAACGTCCCCTCAGGGATGACTTCTGAAAGTCCTTGAGGCAGAGCTGTTTGCCTACTCAGGACACATCTCTATCATTACTTTTAGTTTATATAGCTGTCAGCAGTCCAAATATCTGTCCTCTCCTGCTCTGTGCACGCGCACATGTACACACACACACACACACACACACACACACACACACACCTTCCCAGGGTCCTTGCTTTGTCAATGTTCATGTTGCTGGCATACACATAATGCCTCACAGAGCAAGCCAAGTGATAAATGTTTTTTATTTTTTAGTTATTTGTTTCCAAATTAAAATATAGTTGATATACAATATTATATTAGTTTCAGGTCTACAATATGATAATGTAATATGTACGTACCTTACAAAATGACCATCATGATAAGTCTAGTAACCATCTGTCACCATACAAAGGTATTACAATATTATTGACTATATTACCTATCTCGTACTTAATTATCTTATAACTAGAAGTGCTTTTTATTCCCTTACACCTCTTTTGCCCATCCCCCTACCTCTCTGGCAACCATCAGTTTGTTCTCCATATCCTGTGTGTTTCCTTTTAGTTCTGTTTGTTCATTTTTTTCAAAGATTTCATAAATAAGTGAAATCATACAGTATTTGTCTTTCTCTGTCTGACTTATTTCACTTAGCATAATAGCCTCAGAGTCCACTCATGTTGTCACAAATGGCAAGATTTAATTCTTTTTTATGACTCAGTAATATTTCATACACACAGATGGTGCAAAAATAGATTTACAGTTGCTTATATAAAAATAATATAATAATCATAAATAAATTTAATACAATAAACTTTGTGTACTCAACTGTAAACCTACTTTTGCCGTACTCTGTATATAACATCTTTATCTACTCATCTACTGATAGGAACTTAGGTTAACTCCATATCTTGGCTATTGTAAATAATGCTTACTGAACATAGAGATGCACATATCTTTACAAATTAGGGTTTCCAATTTCTTTGGATAAACACCCAGAAATGGAACTGCCCGATCATATGGTAGTTCTATTTTTAACTTTTTGAGAAACCGCCATACTGTTTCCACAGTAGCTGCACCAGTTGACATCCCCACCAAAAGCACACAAGGTTTCCCTTTCTCCACATCCTCACCAACATTTGTTATTTGTTGACTTTTTGCTTTTGAATTTGTAGTTGAATGAATAAATAAATGAGAAACCTTGAGCCTTGCATTACATTATTAAAAATCATTGTGGCTCTGAGAAAAACCTCATTAAAGTATATACTCAGAGCACAGACTAGCTCACTGTTTCCCAAGTGCGGCGATTCATATATCATCTTCCAATTCTGCCATTCCTCATATTTCCATATCATGAGTCATTTACAATTTACCTTGATGTTAACTCCCTTTGAAAAACCATTATTTAAGGTAAAAGTACCATAAATGGAAAACTATCCTCACTTGCTGTATATATAACTGTTAAAATACAAGTCTTGTACTCTGGGCAATCTTTTCTAGATGGAGTAACATCTAAAAGACTTGTGGTCTCTGGCTTTTTCTATAGGCTTCCCCATGTTTATCAATTAAAATTATTATATCAGTGTACCATATTTTTGAAACACTAAACTACAGTGATATGTGAATAAAGAGGTGGAAATATTCAGTCACTCATTTGTCAAACACTTATTGAATGTCTACTAGATGTCAGACAATGCACTATTCAATTGAGTAAAACAATGAACTAACCAGAGGTGGTGTTATCAGTAATGGAGACATGTATTATTGCATCACAGAACTAGATATAAAATGCAACTCTAGTAAGACTAGGAAGAAGTGATTCGAGACATCTTTAATGGGGCATTTGAACCAGTCCTCAAAGTCTGGGAGATGAATGCATGCAGGAGGCATATGGGGGTAAACTGAGAGGAACATGATGAATAAACACTGAGGTGGGTGGATGGCAGTGAATGTGAAAGGCAAGGAGACCATTACACCTTGAAGGCAGAAGAAAGGGTGGCACTGTTCACATGAAACAGAAATTACATGAAGAACCACAGATTTAGGAAGGCACCAGGTTTGCTTCTGAATGCAATGGAGTGGGATGGGGGTGAACATTTAAGTAATACTCTCAAGAGAACTTGCAAGGGAAGTATGGTTTTGTAACCTTGTTCAAATTCTTAAATGCTAAGCCCCTAGTTACCTCATTTGTGAAATGGGGCTGACAGTACAGCCTACCTTATAAGTTTGCACTCCAAAATGTTTCTGAATGCTAACTATAGGTTGACATTGTTCTCAGGGCCTAACTAATAAAAAATCAGCGTTTGAAATTGAGCACTAACTGTGCGCCAGGTACAGAGCTAAGTACTAAATATGATCTCATTTAGTCCTCCCAGTAATCCTCCAAGGCAGGTGAATTTTTTAAATTTGCACTTCACAAATGAGAAAAACAAGGTTTACAGAGCCAAGGAAACTGGCCACTATGGCAAGAAAACCAGCATTATGTAGCAGAGACAAGATCTGAAGCCAGGTTCCTCTGAATCCAAAGTGTGTATCATTAATCACCCCACTCTGGCAGTGCCTTCCAAGAATGCCAGAATGTAAGTGTGCATCTTGGAGGGTTATCCCAGGCAGAAAGCCAGATTTCAAGATGAGGCAGGAGTGGGAGTTGAGCAGTGAGTATAAGATGCCCTTTGAGGGGTCTGGTGTTGAAAGGAAGGAGAAAAACCTCATAACACGAACATTTTCTTCAGAGTTTCTATATAGGGTGAAAAGATAAAAAAACATGTTGGCTTCCCTGAATACTGGGAGGAAGGATGCAGATGGAATGTCTATGTAACATAATCTCTGTAATTCTAGTTGAATGCATAGACTACTGAGGTGACCAGGACAGGGGATGGGGACTGGCTGTCAAGAGAGTGAAAACTAGCCTGCTGTAGAGATGGGAAAGAAATCTTCAGGCAGAGGAAGCAGAAGGAACAACAGGAACAGAAGAATATAAAACTTCCGATCTGAAGAAGGAATTACATGCGATTGTATGAGTGGTTGGGCATCATTTGCTCATAAGCAGGAGATAAGAAATTATAAGTGAGTAGATAGTATAAAGGGGGCTTTGGGGCCAAGGTCACAGAGAATCTGGAATGTCACATTAAAGAGTGGCGTTCCTGACCTCACCCTATGGGTTGTGGAGACTCAGTTTACCATAAGGGAGAACTAGCATGTTTATAGATTATGAAGGAACTTGCAGGTTTTATAGGAAGGAACCTGTAGAGAAGGAAATTCTGAGCCAACAGAAAACAGAACATTCCTTAGGGTAGAACACAGTGTTGAAGACACATATAAAAGAAATGTTAGGCTTGGAGAAGAGGAAGTATAATTCTTTCTTTGCCATGAGAAAATTTACAATAAGGAGCAAAAGTAATAGTGCACCCTCGGTAGAGGCTGAGGCCAGATTTTTGACGGCAACGAGGAAAAACAGTATCTAACATACATTGGGCGCTACACTGAACGCTTCCTGCCTTGTGTTACAGCATCCTTACAACCATCCCATGAGGTCGGTCCAATCATCATTCCCACTTATAGATGTGGGAGCTGAGGTTTCAGGTTAACACAGTGAAGGTCAAACAGCCCGTAAGAGGCAGAGCCAGAATTCAAACCCAGTGAAGCAGAGGAGGACTGATTCATCAGTCAGGAGAGAGAAAGAAAAAGCATGGAGAAAAGAAGGAAATGTCAGAAATAGGTATCACCAAGTAATGCAACAAGAAGTCAGTTGGAGCTAATAAATAAGTGAGTAAGTAAGTAAATAATTAAATAAGAATGCTGGGCTATGTGGTGGGTACTGTTTTAGGTCTAAAAACGCTGAAGAATTAATTTTTTAATTTATCTAGAGATTAAAGAAAAATAAAAAGCTGAATCTTATTTTTTCAATGATTAGAAGTTCTATCACTTAAAGGTGTCATGTATCCTGGGAGAATGATAACTGACATTACTTCTAACACAAAGAAAACTCTGAATTCTAATAGAAATAAAAGAATCTCAAGCCTGCACGAGCACTGGAGAAGAGTAATTTATTTCCAGCTTCAGGCAGAATTATCATAAACCATCCAAGATAGACACATTTTTTTCTTTGTTAAATGACTTTCGGAAACTGAAGGTTTTCCATAATTTTCCTTACTAGCTCATTGTTGTGTTTAATAATTTTACTGGCAAGAAGCTATTTCTCCTAAGACATCTAATTCACGAGTCTATAGTTTCAAATCTATTTCCACATTTATTTCATCACAGTGTAGCGGATAGCTGCTTCTGTCCACTTCAAGGTACACTTATACATAATTATGATCTGACATCAGACCTTCATTTTCTAAACTAAAAACAGTGTATCTGGTTGTTAAATATGTTTGGTCCGCTTAATAAAACTAACTTGAATTCTTTATGCTTCTTTCTCGTCATAAAACAGCCAGGCTAAATGGGGTAGGAATATTACTGTATGAAAACAAGATGGAGTCTCATTTCTACACCACACAGAGGAGCTGTGAACGAACAAGTGAATAAGAACTATTAGGATAGGGAGATGAGTTACACACATTTAATGTGTGAGCAATCTGGCTCTCAAGAGAGAATATTAAAAAATATACCATCTTCTCATATAAACTATGGCATTCATGCTCACTTTGTTGGCATTTAAGAGTAGTATTTCCTTTAGTGATGGAAAAGGTGAAAAACATCCATGTTCTGAATATCGCTAAACTTGAGTCCTATTGCGATAACTAAATTTCAACAATCTCTAACACATGAAACATTCCTAGGAAAAAAAATCATTGACACCAGAAGCTAGTAGGTACACTTAACTCCTAGGTAAGGCTCTGAGCTCAGTTGTGAATAAAGTAATCTTGATTGTTTTGTATTTAAATATTACTATATTAAAGTGCTTCTAGCACTAACTTGTGAATATAATTGCAGTAGTAATGTTTCCTTCATTCCAATTCAAGTGAATGTGACTAAGGCAAATAAAGTGTCATAAAAACCAATTCCTGAAATCCTTGTCAATAACATTTATTATGGTAGGTATAATGTTTCCTTCTGATGTACATAATCTGAGGTCACATTTCTATAAAAGCTGCCTCGGCCATAATTCTACAAAACCTCAATTCTTACAAGTTGGCACTCAGATAATTCACTCATACAATAATTACTGATGGTTAACAATGACCTTGAGAGTTGCTCAAGAAAATGGTAAGAACAGAACAGAGAAAAGGTGTAAAAGATTCATTAGGGCTGGAGATTTCAGAAAAGAATATAAATAGGGCTTAAATTGGAACTTGAAAAAAGAAAACCCAGAAAGTTCAAGATCAAGAATAAGGTGCAAGACATTCTTGGTGAAGGGAATCCTATGAACAAAAATACAGAGGTGTGTAGAAACCTGGTGGGCTAGGGGTATATCAGAGATAGATGACCCTCTGCAATTAACCAAAATACCAATTCCCTCAGATTGTGATACTACATAATATTTTATTCCCTTCAAATTTTATGCCTTTTCAGCAAAATACTATGGCAGAAGAGTATCTTTCTCCATTTATAACTTGAAGGGCTTGTCATTAAAGCAGTTTCTAGTGTTCAAACCTCTTAAATAAATTAATATCAGAGCTACAGGCAAGTTCTTATAAAGGAGATAATCTCTTTATACTAAATCAGGTTTTACACCAAGGCTACAAAAAATCTATTCACACAAATATTATTTGCAGCCTCTTAAAAATGTGAATGTTAATAATTATCTTCAATGTATACACACCTTATTTGGGGATGGTTTTTATTTTAATTCCTCACAAAAACCAACAATAAGGCCAAACAGAGAAAATGCCTACAATTTTAAAAATTAGATGCCTGAGGTATCTAATTAACTTAGTCAATTATCACATTAAACATTACATAGACCAACAATGTCAGACTAGCAATAATTTATCTTGTATATATACATCATTTATTTAACCAATTTGAAGTTGTGTAGGATACAGTACGACAGATTTCTTAATGGCTATTCACCTTGAATAATATTGTGGCTATATGACTGGTTGGAGATCAATTGTATGTGATACCGTGTACCTTTAAGATTAAAAACAAATTCAAAGACAGTTTTGCTTGGCTTACTTCTCTATCAAGTCCAGCTGCCACAGTGATAATGTCACCAGTCTCATTGTTGATGGTAAACATGTTGGGCGAAGGGGTACTTGGAGCCTGGGACACAATTCTGTACCTCAACATCCCATTGGAGGTAAGTGGATCATCACCATCAATAGCAGTGACCGTCATCACATATGTTCCTAGACACAGTACACATAGAATATGAATGGCCACCCTTCATTTCAGGGTCTCCTAAATAGAAGGTATATTTACTTCTTCATTCAATCTCAATTTCACTTTTTCAAATCAAACATTTAATCACATAAGCTTGATTGAACACTACTATTGATAAGAACACTACTGTAAAAAAACATAAAACATGGCTTAGTTACCTGAAAGGAAAATTGTAAAACATTTACACATTCAGAAAGCCTCCATTTTTCCATAACATTGAAGACAAATTCACTACACAATTCAAAGAAATAATCACTTCAAATCTTCACTTTTAGAAAGTGCAAGTAATAAGTAATATAGATGCCATTAGCAACACATATTATAGCCACTTAGTCTCCCCCACCACCATATATATATCCTTCTGTTATTATAACAGAAGGAAATGACTTGCTGAGCGTGGTTCTCTCCAGTGCCTAAGTCACTTTCTGAAAGTACGCTGTGTACATAATGATGAACACTCCATTTACTCAGGTCATAAGGAGTCATTCCATGCATTACTGTTTTAGTACATTACACAGGGGTTTGGCATGTGGTTTGTTATTTCCTAAGAGATTAAAAGAACATTCTAACAAACTCAAAGGACTTCAGTTTATTAGACCCTTTGAAAGAAAATCTACAAAGCATTAGGATCAAATAAGTTCAAACTAGCTAGACAAACCAATTTATGAGTAGAGAGAAAAGTAATTACTATTTTAATGTAGTTTGTTCTGTGGGATATTTATAAGAGATGAATTATGAAATTTTCCATATCTTACTTTCTTTGTGAGTACTATAAACTCGGTACTTGCTTTGGCGTCTTTATAGTTGCTATTCTTTTGGATGCTACTTTTTCCCCCCAGAATTAACTAAGGCATAGTTACATCATTCAGATGACTTTCAGAGTTTGACACTCTAAGCAAGAAGCACTTTTGGATTATATGTCATCCTTATACACTTTTCCCCCAAAAAAACTGTACGCTTATATTCTTGCCTTTTATTTTTCATCTGTACTAGAATTTGAGCTCAAACAGGGCAGGAACTAGCTTGTCACTGCTGTATTCATTGGGTCTAAACAGTGCCTACCACACAGCACATGCTCTATAAACATTCATTGGATAAATGAATACATTGTTAAAGCAAAATAATATGTTTCAAAATCTTGAAGCAAAATATTGACTGCAATGCAATTTAAATCAAGATTCATGATATTAGCAAACCTTGCTTAGAAGGATGTTTTCAAACTCTCAAAAGAACCACAGGAAATGCATTCATGAAATGTCTCTTCCTCTGTGATCATTTGAAGTCTTTCATTTATGGTAGATGTTATGGAAATTCATGATCATAATAAATACATCTTTAATAGTTTGTTTTTGGCAATTTTTGTGAAGCAGTATTAACAAAGTAAAAAATAATAGACAATAAAGAGAAAATAAGTAATTTTTTAAAAGTATAAAATGTCCCCAGACAAAAGAGCCCAATGTTTATTATCTGCAGAATATGTGTATAAGACTTGTGTTTCACTAAGGATAGGTTTGTCATATTTTGGGTTTACAGTATTTTAAAATAATGAAGAAGACTAGTCTGAAAATGTGACTCAGACGGAGCCGCAGATGGCTGAACTTCCTGCATGTCCCTCCTCCCCCTCCAGCTGCCCCAACCCTACCTCACTGAGGAGACAGACAAGTGTGGGACCAAGGAAAAACTACAAGTTTAAGGCATATTTGGTTATATCTAGAAATTGGCTTATGCATAAGAGAGCTACATAAACTGATATAGATGAGAAAAGTATATGAGCACAAGTTTAAATGTTGAGGTTTTCTTAAATATTAAAAAAAATAAAAAGCCCTGAGCAGATGATGGTTGGTCAGAGCGTCACCCAAAGTAGAGAGGTTGCTGGTTCGGTCCACAATCAGGGCACATACAGGAACAGATAGATGTTCCTGTCTCTTTCTCCTTCTTCCTCTCTCTCAAAAAATCAAAAACAAACAAACAAACAAAAAACCCCCAATAATATAGCTAATTAAATCTGTTTAAACACCAAATTCTGTCAGGAAGGCTTGCAAAAAGTTTCCTTCTACCACCTTGACAATGCTGTATTTTCTTGTCCACTAGTGTTTCACATTAAATAGGCCATCCTAGGCTTGCTCTTCTGCTGTGATGGAAGCATGCAGTGTTTTCAGCACAAGGATCTAAAATCTTCATCAAACAGCACTTCACAATAGTCAGGGGCTTTTGGCAACTGCTGTGTCTAGGCTGGATCATTCCATGACACGAGTTTAAGATTAAGGGCTGCAGAAGACTTTAGGGTCATCCTGAAATAAAACACCTACCGTGGCTGGAGGGACAGCGATCACAGCTGTCCCCAAGGCCCTCTCTGCTTAGGTTTTTCTCACCATCTGATTCCAGGGACACCAAGTGTCTTTAGACTCCCTGTTGCATTTTAGTTACTGCTGTGACTAATCTGATACAATCTGTACCTTATGAACAGATATCCCTGGTCTCCTGGTTCTCACTTTGTAGCTGCCTTTGCTCTTCCAACCATAAGAGAATGAATGGAATCTCCTAGAGAATGTATCATATAGAATCAGACACTGTAGCATATTTTTCAAAGGTGGGAAAAATCATAGTGGGCAGTAGAATGATATTTTCCTGTTATCTCTCTTTAATCAGTTTTTCCCCAAGTTACCTTCCTTTACCGTTAAAGTATGAGGAATAAAAGAAAATGACACTAGAGGCTCACAAGACATTTCCTTGTCTTGTTTATACAATCGTGCTGGATAACACCAGATTTCTTGAAGTAATCGCCAAATTATTATCTTCAAACTTACCAGGCTTTGATCCTTCAGGAACTGTCCCATTCCAAACCTGGTGTAAGAACTCCGGTCTGTTATCATTCATATCAATAACATTGATGACAATGTCAATTGGGTTCTCCACTTGGTTTCCATTAATGTCCACTGCGTGTGCCCTCAACTGCAAAAATAACAAGAAAACAAAACTACTTAACAGATTTCCATCTGGCATGAAAATATAAGATATATAATCACCACACTACTAAAATAGCATAGATGGACTGAAAGACCGAAAAACAGAAGCTCCTCTTCTCATCAAAATTTAAGTTAGCCAAATTCCATATAATTAGAGTAGATATAGTAGCAAAAAGCCCACCTGATTATCTACTAGGCATTGTGTTCAGAGTTTAATGGACTTTAATTCATTTCATCTAAATACAAAGGATTGAGAAATGACCAGCATTTGAAAGGGAGAAAAATTAAGTTTCAGAAAGGCTAAGTAACTTGGCTCTGTTGACAGAGCCCATATTCAAAAAAAGTTCTCAAATCCTTTTGCTAAATCAGTACCTATAACTCAGGGTAATTAAAAATGTGGCACTGGCACAGAGTAGTCTATAGATCAAGGTAACAGAAAAGAATTAAGTCTGTATAGGCAATTCTGACAGTTTTTTTTAATTGTAAACGGTACTCATAAATATTAAAAATACATGAATATATAAAACAGTTGTTCCTCTCCCAAGCTCAAGTTCTCAGTTTCATAGATATTCCAAAAATTTTATCTTTTTTCCTTTTTAAACAAATATAATCACTCAGCTACTCTTGGCAGAATATCTTCAAAATCTTTTCATCCGGTACAAAGAGCTCCATTTCATTTTTTTCAATAGCTGGGTAGTGTTCTATTGAATTGTTTCTCTGTAATGGGAGTACTTCTATGATTTTCCTGTTAAGTATGATGCTGGCAGCTGGTTTCTGCTAGACATGTTTTATCAAGTTAAAGAAGCATCAACATATCTTTTCTTATGTAGAGGTTATTTAATACATGAAACAATGTAAATTTTATTACTGCCTTTTCAATACTTATAAAAATAATCCCTTTCCCCCCTTGACTTATTTAATATATTACATTAATAGAGTCTTAATACCGAGCCATCCTTACAAATCTGTAAGTAATTGTTAATTCTATTTTTTTATAAATACTCTTTGATGTACAAGGCATGAGAATCTGAAGCAAGAATTTACCCCTAAATTGACTGGAAAATATTTCCTGGGTCTTAACTGCACCATAGGTAGTGAGAATTTATACAAGAAGAGAAATTCAGAAATTTTTGTATTGATCTTATTTATATTCATAAATTAGAGACTAGTCTTATTACTGATTGTCCTATAGTGTGCTGTAGGACAGTAAGTATTAACGTGATGTATTTTTGTCAAAGGTTTGAGAGTTTTACTTCTTTATGTTTTAGAATGCAGGAAAGGTTAGAATTACATGTTCTTTGGGGAGTCTTGCTCTATCATATATCAATATTTTAATAATTTTCAAAACTCCAAAACATTTTCAAGTTTCTACAAGTGCAAAAATTTGACAAATATATTAATGGGCAAAATTAGAATCTAAATGCATACATACATGGAACAAAATTTTTTAATTACTAAGTGTAGATGATGAATCAATGGGAATACTACTAATTCAGTTCCAGGGACAGCAGGCTAACCATAAAGATCTATATACCCCACTTCCCTTTTACTCTTATATACTCCACAAAGGAGAAAAAATTAGATGTAAAAAACTCCAACCCCACATTAAATTGGGGAGATTAGTATATTGGCACTGGGAAGGTTTTATTCACCATCTCTAAAACCAGAATGCCAAACATTTAACAAATAAACTTTACAATGTAAGAGCTATAATTATAGTAGCGTAGAAATTATTGATAAAGATTAAAAACATAACAAAAAAGGGATACTATATGAAAACCATGCATTACAGTCCCTATTACATAAAAGGTTCTCAGTGACAGAGAAAAAGATAAACAACTCAAAAGAAAATTCAACTTAAGACAAACATTAAAAAATCACTTTGGATAGTCAACTTATGCAACTTAAATCCACCGAAATAACTTTTTAACAAATAATGCTGGCAATAAAGAATGCCTGGAATTGATACTGATGTTGAAAAGATGTATCTCCTACATAGTGGGTGGGTAGTGAAACACAACACAACCATTGTAAGGACAATTTCACTATATATATCAAAAGGATACCAACTTAGATATTTTATTCCAAGGATATAATGGAGACATGTATACACAGATGTTCATTGGTATATATACTTGCAAAATAAATTCAAAAAGCTGAATTACCCAAATATCCACCAATAGGTAGTAAAAATTATGTTACATTCATTCAACAGAGTAATTTGGAGCAATAAAAAATTATGATTTAAATACATAATTTTTACTGACATGGAAAGAGCTTAAATCTTATGATTGCTAAGTGGCAAAAGCTGATTCCAGAAAATGGTCCCTATTTCAATAAAATACATTTATGAATCAACGCATAGTGAAACATCTTATAATATATCACCAGAGTGTTACAAAAGGAAAAACGTTAGTTTTATATAGGATTAAAAATTGTATTTTCTTATTAATATTACATTATCTTAAAAGTTTTATTCTATATTATTTGAAATGTTTTTTAATAATGCACATATATTTTTCTAAAAAGAAATAACAATTTCATCAAAAGTTATTCATGTTGAAATAAAGTAGTAATAAAGATCAGTTTAGGTTTCTGTATTAATCTCATGAATAAATTGTTAAAATCTTGTTCCAGCAAAATGTGCAAATATAACTAGAAAGAAAAATAAAAAAAGAAACAAGGCCCTGGAATTGATATTTTAATATTATTTGCATTTTAAAATATTCAACAGAACATTATTAAAAAAATCAGTTTCAAATATACACAGGGTGGAGCAAAAGTAGGTTTACAGTTGTGAGAATGTAAAACATGAAATTTATTCTTGTATTATTATTATTCATTAATTATTATATAATTTTTCATACAAATAACTATATACCTTTACCCTACCCCATATATATTTAAAAATGCAAAAATTATATATATAATTTTATATATGAACTATAAATAAAAGTAGTTATTACTCAATAAAAACATGAAAAAAATAGAAAGATAACATAATTAACATAAGAAATGTAACTACTACTATATCTATGAAAACATTGCTCAGACTGGCCAAATGATTAAACCAAGTGTTAGCAGGGTTATGGGGACAGGGAGATCTCTATTTCCAGCAGTAGTGTCAAAATGACAATCTTTCTGGAGGGAATACCGCTTGCAAACAACAAAACAAAAATTTGCTAGGTCTCTACTTAATGGCATAATGATACCAGGAGGAACAGATAAGATGGCAAATGGAAAACATACATGTCTTTTAATAATAAACTTTTAAAATTATAGCCTATAGATTCAATGGAATACTACACAGCTATTAAAAATGCTGTGATCTCTACATAATTTATAAGCAACAGTTTTGACCCCCTACATGTAAATTTGTTATTTTTAATTATTTTTTCATTGAGAAATTAAATTTAACAGGGTGACATTGGGTCATAAGAACACATTTTGGTTAAACATCTTTATAGCATTTGAACTGTTCATTGAATGTGTGCCCATCATCCAAAGTCAAATCATTTTCTGTCACCGTATATGTGGCCCATTTTACCCTCCTTTCTTCCCCCAATCTTCTCCCTCAGGTAACTACTTCCTTTTTGTCTATGTCCATGAGTTTTAATTTTATATTCCACCTATGTGTGAAATCACAGTCCTCAGATTTTTCTGATTTACTTATTTCATTTAGCATAATATTCTCAAGGTCCATCTATACGTCATAAATGACAATATATCATCATTTCTTATGGCTGAGTAGTATTCTATTGTATATATACATGTATCATAATTTGTTCTTGTAAGTTTTTATCCACATATCAGAAAGCAACTATCAATAAGTAAGGGTTAATGCAATTTTAGGCAATTTCACTTTCTTTTTTGGTACCATTTGTTTACCATGAGCATTAATCAATTCTATAAAAACAATACAATTATTGAAAGAAATTGAAAAGGCTACAAATATATTTCACATGGTAGGACTCTCAGAAGCCAAGCTTTAAGACTAAAATGAGAGTTAAGCTCTGCACACATTTAGAAGATTATTAATATACAGAATACCAGCAATTGTAATCTTACATGAAACTGGGCTATCAGCTCACGATCCAGAGGCTTGGTCACTGACAGCTGACCTGAGATGGGGTTGATAATGAAGATACCAGTTGGAGGCTGGTCAGCTCCTGGTCCAGTTACGCTATACCGCAGCGAAAGGTTTTTATCTCTATCGGACCTAATCTGAGGGTCAAGAAGACATTCGCATTAAGTGAGAGACTAAATGAGCTCATTATCTGAGACACAGCATGCCATACCTTATGCTCTTTTTCAGTCACAGACTTATACCATCTCCTCTCAGAAAACCACCAAAGTGTTCCTAGTCCTGTTCCCTATCCTTGTTTCTTGGTGTTAGGCTTCAAAAAGAGATGTTACCTATCATCAGAAAGACTGAGGGCAAAGTTAACATCTAAAAAAACACTCACTAGAAGCAGTGCAAAAAGTCAAAATTAAAGAGTGCCAGTTTTTACACAGTATCAAATTCTATCCTGGGAATTTGCAGGTTAGAATATCAACCAAACAACAAGTGTGCAATCTACTGAAAAACATTGTTGACCTTTTTGCATTAGTTAGGATAAGAAATAATTTTTTAGCTATAGTGTGAAATAGCCTCATTTGGGAACTCTATGGTTCTGGTTGAGCCTGGAAATAATATTTCTGCACTTGCAATGCACTGACATTATTCATTGCAAACCGATACTTCCCATATCATTTCAGGTGGCACTTATCACCCCAAATTTCTTATTAATAACAAATCAAACAAGACATCATTTAAAAATATAGTTCCATACTGTCAGAAACTTTACCCATGAAATCATTTCCTTCTCCTACAAATACTACAATTCCTAGGAAAAGTAAGTTTATAGATGAGCAATCATAGGATCAGGCTACAGACAGGGACGAGGAGGGACAGCGCAGAGAAGGGGGCAGTTGAGCAATATTGCTGGAGGTGATAATAAGAGATATATATGTATTAGGTAAATACACTTAATTCTGTAATAGAATCAAGTTTATTATTTTTTAATTTGAGGCAAAATTATTTTTCTCATACTTCATTAAAGTAAAAAAGATAAACCTTTATTTAAGGTTCTGTTATTTGTTGTGAGGTTGAATTACAAGGTGCAATAGAATACCATACACAACACACACAAAAATGACTTATTTAAAAAAATACAGCTTTCAGTAAATATATAGTGGAATGTTAAACTGATTATCTACAGAAACATTTATTCTCTAAGAAATGGGCATACAATGAGTTGGCTTTATTTTCCCTTTGTAATAAATAATGGGTTATTAATTTTGCTAAACACATAGAAATGTCTGTAATTCTTTTCTCGCTTCTGACTGTATACATTTAGAGCAATGAAAAAAAATGGACTTTCCAGATTTGAAAGCCTGTATTTTTGCGCAACCCCAGGGATTCGGTTAATGGTAGCAGAGGTCATTTTTTTTTCTTTTAAAAACTGTCAAATGCACTTAGTGTTGACATTTTTAGCAATGACTTCCCCTTTATTTTTTATTTTTTGGCCCAAAAGCCATCTGTAGAGGGCAAAGACCATCACGCAGCTTTCTGACAGGGAAGCTAAGGTGTGTGCGTTTTATGGTAAAGGGTAGGGTCTGGGTGTGAGTGTACGTTGGAGTTAGGGCTTCTGTCTCAACAAATTGAACAAACTTTATCATCCATGGTGTACAGGAGCTACTGAAAGCCCTACCTATAAATAATCTGAGATCATATAAAAAATTATAAGAGGCTCTTTACAACACAAGATTTTTCACTTATAAAAACATATTTTTAGTACATATATGTTGTAAACTCTACCTTGTAAAAAAATAGACAAAATGAATTTTAATATATATTTGACACATGCCACAAAGACAATGAAAACTGTGCCTCCCTACCCTGACAAGCTCTTGAGGAAAAGGTCCTCTGGAGTTTTCTGGCAAGTTGATTGGAGGGATAACCCAGTCTCTCTTCTGCCTTTGTAGGTGACCATTGTGCTTAGTCAATTGTCTTGGGAATACTATTTCTTCAGTTTGTTGTGATTCCTTTGCATTAAAATACAAGAAGAAATTCCTGAGCACTAGGAGAAACATTTTCTGAAAGGACATCAGTATCAATGGATATCTGAAATTGTAGCAATCACAGTTTATTATGAACAAACAAACAAGTCTGAAAACCCTAACTTCGTCCCGCTATTAAAATAATAAAACACATCACAAAATTTTTGGGTTAAACTGTTCACTTAAAAAAAGTGAATTCCAAACCATTTATCATGTGGCACAGCTATTTAAACTATTTGCAGTTTCTATAAACCATCTTAGTAGTTAATATTGAGCAAAATTTAATAAGACCCTTTTATATATTTCTCATTAGTTTAAACCACAGTTCAGGTAATGCGCTACTGTACATTAAATTTAGATCTTGATGTGCTAAAATATAATTTGAATTCCAAGAGAAGTTTAATACATACTGCTAAGGAATGTCTCAAATATTTATGACCCTATTAAATCCCACAGAATTAATGCTGTAATTATTCTAAACCTATGTCAGCCATGATGGATGCTGTAGATGACCCACTTTGCACATGGGGTATTAATCTCTGCTGGATGTCAACATTTTCTTCTTATAGCTGTAGACATTTTAGCCATTAGCCCCTACAGCTTCAGTGAAACTATCCAAGCTAGTTTGCTGGAACACATCGAATCATCAACAGCAAAAGCAACTTTTCATGTGATTAGTTATCAGTTTCTCACTTTATATTACCCAAATGGCATGATCCCCTTAACAGTTAATAGTTATAGGGGAAATTGCATTTCATATAATCAAAGTCCAACACTGGCATAAAAGAAAAATGATATATTTTCCTGATATGTATTCATTTATATTTCATTACTGGTGTGTCTATGACATTTACAATTAAATACCAGAAATAAATGTGTGTATTCTTATCTATCACAATACAATAAATATACAAATGTAATAGTCATAGTTGATGAAATCATAAACTTCAGAATATATGAGTGTGGTGTCCCCTTACATTGCTTTCAAATTAACTCAAAGAGAATAGAATATTTAAACGAGTAATGCTATCAACTTTACTGAAGGTATTCTATCTTATTTAAAATTCTTGATAGGTTGACTTATACAAAATAAGTGTTCAATAAAATTTTTTTAATTGAATCAAACTGTACTCTGTTGGAAATGTATCTTATTTATTTTATCTTGGCTTATAGCAGTTTCCACCAGAGGGAGTACATTATTCCTAAAAGTCATGTTGGTAGTACCAATAATTCATACTCCCAATTTGATTATTAAGGGACAAGACAAAAACCCAATGTTGCTTGCCAGAATTGCTTTCCTGTTACTACTGCAAATCTGAACTTCCCATCTAATAAATTTAGCTGGCAAAAACTTTCAAAGGATTGGTTATTTTGTGGTTATATTGAATAGCTTATAAAGCTTTTAAGAAATTTAAAACAATTACTTCTAACTTAAGTTATAAATCTCAAAGTGTAAACAAATCTTTCAAACAGAAGATCAGATTGCTTAAAATATATTTGGTCTAAGTATAAATATGATTTTCAAACATGCGGTTACTCTACCTTCATTGAATCCTCAGGTAAGGTTGGCTTGAGGCTCAATTTTACTGCTACTTGCCACTTTTCCTGCGTCTCTTTGTCTTGGGCATATACCAGGAACTTGGCATGCTCAGAGGAGAGAGGGAAGCTTCTCACAGCATACACCATGCCATCTTCATCCACCTTAAAATCTGCAGGTTCGCTGCTTTCATACTGTACTTTTCTTTTTTCGTTGCAATTGCTAAACTTCACTGTATAAGACAATAAATATGGAAGCCTAATTATATTCCAAAGGCAGAAACAACTCATATCTTAATCTGTTATCCTGCTTTTAGGTTAAAAGATAAAATGTAGTAGCACGAAATACAAAAACTGTTATTTTTTCTTTACTAAAGAAATTATCACAGTGGAGAATATCAGATTGTGGGTCTGAGTTGTGTACCCAGCATTTCCTGGTTCCAAAGCCTTGTCCTTCCCCTGGATCCTGGGCCCTTAGACACATCTGCTTTCCCCCATGCCTCTCACTGATACATCACTCCCTACAAAACCTTACTCAACCTTCAGATCCCTGCTCCAAAGTCACAGAAGGTAAAACAAATCTCTTGTTATCAGTCTTCATGTGGCAATCTGAACTCTACTACCCTAGTTTTACAGTCATGTCTGACAGTCACTGTGAGAGGTATTTCTGAGTAAATTTTCTTAGCTTTCTTGTATACTCTGCATATTTCCTGGAACACAGGAATGACATTATGAATGCTGAACGTCCACCTTATGCTTTAGAATTACAAAACCTATAGTAATTAAAAGGTGAATAATTTGCAATTTCTAGTCCTCATGGAGCTTATAATGTTCTAGGAAGCAGTAACACATTTATATATTTTTAAACAAGGGAAAATAAAGCTGTATCTCAAAATAAATTTTAACTAAAATAGCTGCCTTAACAGTAGAAAAATCAAAAAGCTTTCAGTATCTTAATTATCTCTATCTTACATGTAATGATTTAAAGTTGAAAGTTTTCTTAAAAACAATCTTAATCAGCTTATGTCTCAGTTGAGAACAAAAGTTAAACCATATACTTATAAATGTAGAGCCAGCTATATTTAAGTCACAATAAAATGATAAAATAATAAAGGTATTCTTTTTTTTTTGACAGAGAGAGAGAGAGGAATAGATAGGGACAGACAGACAGGAAGGGAGAGAGATGAGAAGCATCAATTCTTTGTTGCGGTTCCTTAGTCTCTTTAGTTGTTCATTGATTGCTTTTTCAGTGGTGCCTTGATGGGGGGGGGAGGAGATGGGGAAGGGGGGCTACAGCAAAGCGAGTGATCCCTTGCTCAAGCCAGAGACCTTGGGCTCAAGCCAGCGACCCTGCTCAAGCTGGTGAGCCTGCACTCAAGCTGGATGGGCCTGTGCTCAAGCCAACGATCTCGGGGTTTGGAACCTGGGTCCTCAGCATCCCCAGTCCAACACTCCATCCAGTGCACCACCCCCTGGTCAGGAAATAAAGGGATTCTTTAAAGAAGATGATTTCTTTTGACATCCTTCATCATTCTCTTTGAAGAGAAATTCTATGGGAACAGCATAAAGGAATCAAAGAAAAAGCAATTTTTTCAATTCCGTAAACATATGTCAGTTATGTCCCAACCACAATTCTATGACACATTTTGGAGTGCATTAATAGATAGATGCACATTATAAAATGTAACCATATATACCTTTTGCCTTTTTCAAAGATCTAAGAAAATTTATTAATATTCCCACCCCACATATGAATTGATGACAGTTCTTTTGTTTTCATTAATATAAATTCACTGATATGTGTACAAGACCACAGGCAAATAACAAGCACACTTATTTCCCTAAGTAGCCATAGAATCCTTGATAACAGTAATAAAATACTTTACTAGATATATTATTTTCCACATATATCATCCTTCATCTTTCAAACATCTCAAAATAAAAAAGTTGTATCTCACGGTAACTTGTGTTAGATCAACATGCTTGTCTTTGGAATAGAAGTATCCCAAAAGATACTTAATTACTCCATCTTGCATGCCAAGTGATTTAAAAGTGAAAAATGGGAATCCTTTCTATAGAACAATGCCCTCTATTACTTATCTTTCATTAGAGACCATGCAATGAAAAGAAAAACCGGTTGGAAGAACTCTGTTGAGAAATCAAAATAAAAAACCTTTGCTATCTCTTTGTATAAAAAGTATCTTTTATATCAAATAAAGTATTCATGATACTTAAGGATATATAATCTGGGTCAGAACAATTACATACTTTTCTGTACTTGATGTTCACTTTAACCATGATAGGATTAATCTTCATCAATTCACACCTGGATGATGGGCTGCTTCCTAGGTGGTTTACTCCCTGCTCTAGGTCATTGCCCACCTACCTCTAAACCAAAAGTCTGCCATGATTTTCTCCAGCCTGCTTAAAATCTGCACGTAAACTCTTTTACTAGTATACAATGCTCTCTTAATTTTTGTTCACTGGCCTCTTCGGTTTAACTTATATTACATTCTAAAAGATATTCTGCCCAGTCAGACAGATTTCTCAGTCATTTCCCACCTCACTGCTGTCCACATCCCACAGGCATCACCTTTTCTGGAAGCCAGCCCCCCAACTCCTTCCTTTCTGTAGGCCACAGTTCCAGAGCTGGGCCATTGTTCAGGGGAAGAGTCAATGGGGATGTCCTTCAGAAGACAGAAGCCTGTGCCCATACCTGAAAAGGCTCTCCATTTTTAATTTTAATGTTTACTTTTTTAAATATCTTTTGTCCATGGAAACACATGCTAGCACTTTATTTTTATTATAATAAGACTTATAATAAATATAATGTCTATTTATTAATGGCTTCACATGACTAGATCTTTTCTTCGTAAGCAGACTGTGTACCTATTTTGGCTTCCTGATGGCGAGTCTTGGTTCTTTGGTTTCCAATGACACCTTACAATGATATGTAAAGTATAAATGTTCATTAAAAATCCAAGAGCCAATTGTATACATTAATATCTTATATATTTTCCAAAAGCTAGGAAAACAGATGGGAAATGTAAAAGAATGCTCTGCCTGCTATAGCAACACTTAGCAATCACCACAACAATAAAATCCCAGGGATTTCAAATAATCTGTCTTTGTATTAGGTTTTTGGTAGTGAAAGCAAATGAACTAGTATTTATTGGATGCCAGGCATTAAACAAGATACTTAAGGTAAGGTTATCTACTTTAACCTCAACAATAACCTCCGGAATTAGGTACCATTAATTCTATTCTACAGAACAGGAAAAGGTAAGCTCAGAGAACCATCCATGTCCATGGCTGTTTGACTCCTAGTCTTCTTTCCCCTACTAAAGGGTAAAGAAACTAAACTAAAGACTCAAGTTATTGAGATCTCAACCTTAAATAAATAAACAATAAAGGTACAGAAATTAGATTTAAAGTTTAACACCTAAGAGGAATGAAGTAAGGCAAAAGTCATAGACATGTGACTTGTGAAAAGAAATATAACTTAGTGGAACCCAGCTGTTCTTGTTAGTAAAATATTTTCTAATGGACAGTAAACAAAGACCTCTGAATAACATAACGACTAAGACTTTCGATTTTTGTTTCAGAAACATAAAGCTGTTTTATCATTTTCTAGTACACTATTGTATAAGAAAAAAGTGATGATACATTTAAAAATAATTAAAATACACCCTTCACAGTGAAACTATTCTTTGTGACAGTCGGTGAATACGTGACATTATGAATTTGTCAAAACTCATAGAACAGCACAACCCAAAGAGTGAATCCTAATATAAACTATGGAAAAAGTTAATAATGTATCAATATTGGTTCTAATAAATGTGCCACACTAATGCAAGATGTTAATACAGGTATCTCCTACTCTTTGAAAGTTTGGATTACTCCACTTCGCCTTTGGGAAAGACACTCATTACTACCTCTTATTATTAACTGAAAGAAAACTGAAGAGGATTTTCACTTTTATGAAAAGGCACAAAACAAAAATAACATTCATTGTTTGTTTTGCAGTAATCAATCATAGAGGCAGCATGCACTCGGAGGAGTGAGAATGGACCTGTCAAGTTCCTTCCCTGGGAACTATATTCAGCATCAAGCACCATAGCTTTGAATTTCGTGCCTCCGTTAGCAAGATGTGTCATCCTAAGCTATCAGAAAAGCCTAAAAGAACTCATAAAGGTGTTATACATGGTTTAAAACTGGATGTAATTAGGTGTTTCCACTGTGGTGGATAAAATAGACATCATGACAGCATTGAATGTGCCTGCAATCACCACCACTGGTAATATTTATATGCAGAAAGAATCTTGAAAGTTGCCCAAAGATACTATTGGTTCTCTACGTAGCAAAGTGGTCTCATTTAGTTGCCATCCAGTGATGGAAAAAATGGAAAAAGTATATTACTTGAGTGAACTGGTGGGTATACAAAACTTTGGTATGTATTCTAGCATTCCTGCTTTTAATATACATTAGCATTATTTTAGATTTTATGTATTATTTGGTATCATTTGGTGGGTTAATTTTTGGGTTTGGGAACACTCAAAACATTTTCCATATAAATTAATGGCAGTTGCTTTTTCACTTTACACCATTTCATCTTAAGAAAGGTGTCACAGGAATATTCTACTTTTAGATAGTGGGGGAAACCTGTAATAGAAAAAACTTGTGGGTGAGGAGGGAATATGCATTTCTCTGTATCTGTGATTTTTTTCTGTAAACCTAAAACTGGTATAAAAAATACTACCTTACAAGTGATAGTCTAACCCATTATATTTTTAGATATTTGAATGGAATGGAGAGTTGTTGATATCCTCAATGTCTTGCAAATGTGATGCCAGTTGTCTCAAGGTGGTATTAGAGCTAAAAAGTATAACTGAATCAATAACTTCACACAAATACCCTAGGTATGGAGATATTGAGCTGCTGTTTCAGGAAAGTCATAATATTTTACCAGACACATATACACATATAATAAAGTTGAAGTTTTATTTTTAAAACAATAAAGAAACTTAATTTGAAATATACTTCCGACATAACAATTTTCCTTTCATTAAAAAATTAATTTTGCTTAACTGCTCAAATAATTCAAAGTAGAAACTCTGTATTTCATAATGCACAAGAAATTTTTTTAGATAACTAAAACTGGATTGTTCAAATTTAAAACTACTCTACATACAATTAAATGGTTTTGGCTAAAAACACCATAATGTTAGCCTGACCAGGCAGTGGTGCAGTGGATAGAGCATTAAACTGGGATGCAGAGGATCCAGGTTCGAAACCTTGAGGTCACCGGCTTGAGAGCCAGCTTATCCAGCTTAAGCATGGGCTCACCAGTTTGAGTGCGGGTTGCTGGCTTGAGCATGGGATCATATATGTGACCTATGGTCGCCAGTTTGAGCGAGAGGTCACTTGGTCTGCTGTAGCTCCCCAGTCAAAGCACATACAAGAAATCAATCAGTAAACAACTAAGGAGACTAAGGAGCTACAACAAAGAATTGATGCTTCTCATCTCTCTTCCTTCCTGTCTCTCTATTTTTATCTGTCCCTCTCTCTGACTCTCACTTTATCTCTGTCAAAATAAAACTCCAACCATAATATTAAACAAGAAATTTATTATTAGAGCTACTGTATAGTTTACATACTATGTAGTTACTGTGTTAACATGAATAATACAAAATTAAACATCATGGAAATAATTATTTTAAAGTATTTTTTATTGCTAAAGCAATACCTCAAAATTAATGTTAACCATAAAACCACAATATCCTTATAAAATATTAACAGGAAACCACGGATCATACATATCAAATGTATTAGAAGTTTACATAAACCATATGAATAAAAGGTGTAAATACTAACATATGGTTTATAATTCTTCTCAAATAAAACATCATATATTTAGAAACTATTTTAAGAAATGCTATAAAATATTTTAGTGGTTAACTATGCCTTTGACTTTTTAAACTCTTTTCCAATATAAATTGTTATTTATGAAGCATGTTGAAAAAACAGAAACGGTTTTACAGTGTTAACAGAAGTTTTCCTATTTATTACTGAATTAGATATTTATTAGTGAAGACATGGGAGGGAAGAAGATAAAGAAGTGGTGTTTCAACCGCAAATATTTCAAAATGTTTTTACTTAGCGATTTCAATGAAGTTTGCATATAAATCTGAAAAAAATCTGCTGAGATATTCCTTTTTCACTGTAGGTCCACCTGAATTTAAATACAACAAATAATTTTTCCTAGAAAAATTTGGTAGCTATTCCATGGTCTATCAATCCTTTTCATACATGAACAATGAGATTCACCAGATATAGTCTGATAATATACATATGAACGGTGATGAAAAAAGTCATTGCATTTTCTTTATAGCATATATACCATTATAAAAATAAAATATGAAGTTTTAGGAAACATATTGACTATTAAACATATTTAAAATGCTGTTCATTGCAGCATTATTTATAACAGTCAAGACATAGAAATAGCTTAAATTGCCACCCATGGATACACAGATTAAAAAATGGAATATTATACATATATATAAAAGAATAAAATCTTGCCATTTGTGAGAACATGAATGAATTGTGAGGACATTATGTTACTGAACTAAGTCAGAGAAAGACAAATGCCATATGATCTCACATATATGTGGAATGAAAACAATCAAACAAATAAAAAACAAACCCTGAGTTCAGAGATACAGAAAACAGACTGGTGGTTGCCAGAGGTGGGGGTGAGGTGGTTGAAATGAGTACAGGGAATCAAAAGGTACAAATGTCCAGCTGTAAAACAATTAAGTCATGGGGGTGTAATGTACAATATAGTGATTATAGTTAATGATACTATATTGCACATCTGAAAGTTGTCAAGAGAATAGACCTTAAAAGTTCTCACCACAAGAAAAAAATTATAAATATGTATGGTAATGGATATTAACTAGACTTACTATGGTGATCATTTCATAATACAGTTGATCACTGAAAAACATGTGTTTTAATTATGCAAATCCACTGATATGTGGATTTTTTTTAATAAATATACAGTCAGCCCCCCTTATCCTCTGGTCTAATATCTGCAGATTCAACCAATTGCAAATGCACAGGTCTAACTGTATGCGTTGCTCTACACCATTTTAAAAGACTTGAGCATCAGGTATTTGGGCATCTGTGAGAAGTCCTGGAACCAATCCCCCACATACACAGAGGGTGAGTAGGTAAGTTTTAGGGGAATCAAAAGTTATACAGAGATTTTTGTGCAGTGAGGTGGGGTATCAGCACCCCCCACTTTGTTCAAGGGCCAATTGTATATACAAATGTTGAATCATTATGTACATCTAAAATTAATATAATGGTTATATATCAATTACATGTCAGTTAATAAGAAAAATGAATATAAAGTTATAGAGCTAGTGTTCATGAAATGACTTTTTTTCTAACAAGTTTTCTGATTGAGATATCAAATTCTTGATAAGTATCCTCAATGAAAACTTTAATTCACAAAAGTTTGTGGTAGAAATGCTAGCACAGAATTCATCACTTGTCCACCAACTGACAGACAGTTTTTTCTTGTCATGAATCCTAAGGGATGCATTTATTAAATTTCATGATCTTTTTCTTACAATTACAAATATTGTTAGAATTCCTCATTAAAATGCAAATGCTTTAGATTTTTCCAAATTAAGTACTTTAAAATAAAATTTTACTTCAAGCACATACAGCTATTGCATTAACAGTCATAATTTTTCTTTAAGATAAAAAATATGACACCAATTATCACAAGTGAATAATTTGTAGCTTTTTTCCAAAGTTGAAGTTTTGCTTCAAATTCATAAGCTGTGTAACCGTGTGTGGTATTACATGATCTTGGTAGTTTTCAATTCAGTTCATTCAGATGCTCCAAAATGTCAGTTAAATAAGCTATTTCTTTTTCAAGCTAATAACTCACCTTCAACAAATATACTGTAAACAGCATTTGAACACACAATCTATTTTTCTATTAGCTAATAACCTCTTAAATAAAAGTGTCCTTTGAACAGTTTGTGCACTTTGGTATGTATTTGCAAATATACTATTCTAAATCTCTTACCTTTGCATAAAGCTGTAGCCATTTATTTTCATAATATCAATTTAGGTGAAATTATATTTTATGATCAAACTTTTAGATACAAGAGCTTCTATTTGAATAAAACACACAGAGAATCTGATCTCAGATTAAGCTCTTGATATTTTTTTATCTTCATACCATTTATAGCCTTTATAACCTGCATGCCATTAGGGCAAGAGCAAATAGCTTCATGCAATGTTTGCTTAACATCCTATTTTAAAGTATTCACTTACCTCTTTGCATACATAATTTGCAAACGTTAATTTTGTGGATATATATATATATTCTTTTTCTTTTTTTGCAGAGCAAAAAGTGCTCTTCACAGATCCTAACTACTGATATTAACTAACATTTTTTGAATCTTAAAATCATCAACATGCAATGGTAACTTTTTTGATTTAATAATCTTTTTGATTAGTGTTGTCACTATGATACGTGATGTGCCATCAGTCTCTCTCCTAAGCGTGTTATTCCAGAGTGGCTCCTTTTCTATTTCTTCTACTTCCCTGGCTCCCTGTATGCATTAATGATGTATATATAAGCTGGTAAAATAAGAATTCTATATTGGTGTGAGGTATTTTGGCTTAAAGCATTAAGTGCAATGTCTTTTTTTTTCTTTTTGATTTTATTTATTCATTTTTAGAGAGAGAGGGGCGAGAGAGAGAAGGGTGGGGAGGAGCAGGAAGCATCAACTCCCACATTACCTTGACCAGGCAAACCCAGGGTTTCGAATCGCAACCTCAGCTTCCAGGTCGATGCTCTATCCACTGTGCCACCACAGGTCAGGCCTAAATGTGATATCTTGTGAGTGGCTTTTAGAGATTGTTCATATAGTGCTATACTCAATCTCATAAACGAATTATCTCAATTTCTGTGTAAGAGAATCCAAAATTTCTTCTGCCTAAAATGGCTGTTTTGGGTATGGTGCCCACACAATCTGTCCTGCATGTAGCTTCATTTGCTCACATCTATATTAAATAAAACATTTAAAGCAAGGATGAGAATAATTATAAGAACACATGCATTCCAATTTGAGGGAGTCATTATTATATTGCCTAATTAGTATATTAAACATTTGAGAAGGTTCTTGTGACTGAAGACTTTCCAACTTTTACTCAAATTATCCATAGTATTGGAAAAGTAAACAAAAGTAAAAATGAAATCTAAAGACAACACAGACTGCAGGTATATATAGCTTCAGATAACCTGTTTGCAAATAATATATAAACAATAATATAATATGTAAGTATCTGTAATTATGTAAGATATATAAATAATTACAAAACTATAATATGTATATATAAAATATATATTTAAAGTCAACTGCATTTTTAAAATGCTTTAAAAAGCATAAGAGAAGCTTAAAACTAAACAGAAATCTAAATTAGAATACTGAATATTCATGTTCATTTAATAATTGTCTAAAATAGGTATAAAATATAGTTATTTCTATTATCAAAGAATATTTGAAAATAGTTAATATCTAAAATTTACTGTTCTCTTTAATAACTTATTAATTTTTTTAAAGTGAGCAGAAGGGAGATAGTGAGGCAGACTCCCACATGCACCTCAACTGAACTCCTCCACCTGGCAAACCCATCTGGGCCTGATGCTCAAAACATATGAGCTATTTTTAGTGCCTGAGACTGATGTGTTCCAACGGAGCTACCCACAGCACCCAGAGCCACGTTGGAACCAATCAAGCCACTGGCTGCAGGAGGGGGAGAGGGAGGAAAGAGGGAGGGGAAACAAGGAGAAGCAGATGGTAGCTTTTCCTGTGTGCCCTGACCAGGAATCAGACCCAGAACATTCATACACTGGGCTGACACTAGCCACTGAGCCACCAGCTAGGGCTAATTTAGTGAATTTTATGTACAGAAAAATGAACGAATTCAATTCTAAGAAATTTGTTTTTTAAAACCTATATAAGCTTAATATAATATACTCTAATTCTAAAAAAACCCACAATTAATTATTGATTTCCATGAAGAATAAGACTGTTTGCCAAGATAAAAATCCAATAGGAAAGAAGGAAAAAAGCAAAAGAAGAAAGTGTAAACAAAGAAATGATAGAGCAAAAAGAAATAAACAATAGAGAAATTTTTAAAATTCAGTGATTCTTTAGTATTTGACAAAAACACAAAACAATTTTTACATACCTTTGATTTTAGAATTAGAGTGAAACTATGAACAGAAGAAAATACAAGCCAATTATTAAAAGAATAATAAAATGAATGTTTGCATAAAATCTTCACTTAGGTTCAACACATTGATACAAAAGTAATGGTCAGAAAACTGGGCAAATTCAGTAGAAAAGGGGACGTTTTGGTACTGACTCCAAAGGTGAGTTCTAGGGAGACACTACGTGGAAGTTTAGGTCTGTACAAGTCTCACTCAGCAAAGTATGAAATGATAAAAATTTTCAGCAAGTATTTTTAAAGAAAGCCACCAAAATGCATTCAAATAGAATTTTAAGTGGTTAAAGTTAATTACTAAACTGCTTCATTATAAAAGTGCCTTCACATTGTTAGCACTATAAAAAAGTCCAACCTTGTGTCTCCGTAGCACACCTGTACACCACTCTTGGCCCTTCTACTTGGGAAACACTGACCTATTTTGCCATACTGCTGAAATATTAAGGTTCATAAAGGAATTACTATCAGTTGGCAGTATTTTCAGTTTTTCTCCCCTTCCTAGACATTCAGAAAGATGACACATCTCCTTTCCCTTAGTCTTAGGCAATGACCGTGTGGTCTGCTTTGGCCAATGAAGTCTGGGGACGGAAGTAACACATACCACTTTCCCAGGCAGAAACATTGAAAAGTTGATACCATCTTTCTCTGCAGAGACAATTATGAAAGAAAACATATTAAATGGAGGTAAAACAAGATGAAAACCCCGGGTTGAGTGAGGTCACTCCACTGAAAGTTGCCCCAGAGAATCACCTGTTTCCATGATGGACTCTACACTAAGGAGTAATGGACATTTTGTGTCAGCCACAGAAGCCTAATGGTTGCTACTAGTGCAGCTCATCCTAACCTATAAAATCTGGAAAGGCCTCAATTTGAGTGACCTAAAACCTTTTCAAAGCAGAATTTAGGATAAGGTATCTATGACATAAAATAAATGGAAATCAAACTTACTGTAGATTAAATTCATAAAACAAACTGGTTTATTTCAATGTTACAATGTTCTCTAAAATGTAATAAAATCTATTAGAAAATCTGTTATTTCATTTCCTTTCTAGGGAAAGTCATGTAATATTTAACTAACATCTGTATACAAAAAAATAGAAAGATCTTTGATATTCATCTTTGATATAAAATTGAAAACGAATAAAAACAAGCAGTAGAGATAATATAAAATGACTATGACATAGAAAATATGAAATTAAGATTTTCAATAGTCCAATAATATTATGCATACAATTTTACATATTATATTATTAAAAAAGCAGTAGCTTATTGCTTTCTCCATTTTATGCATTTTAATAACTCAAATAAATTTTAAGTTGTTCTTCACTTCACTGATATTCTTCTTCCGGGCATCCTTATGCCATGAAAGTCAATGAAAACTCTATTTATTGACAGAATCTAGCTAAAAATACACAAAATCACTAGTGCTCAGGAAGAATTATTTTCTCTCTCCTCTCTCTCTTTTTTTTTTTTTACAGAATGTGCTCATTAACAAATTACAATGAAGTATCACTACTTCTAATTAAATTACTCTAACAGAGAACAGGTTGTGTAGAAACACTTTTTCCCAACCGTATGGTTATTATTCTCTGAAAGTTGATGCAATTTAGTTAGCATTCTATTTCAGGCTACTTATCTCAATGAAGAAAGAATCCTAATCCATAGTTTTTATGACAGGTCTGTTCATTTTTAAAGTTAAAAAGAGCTTTTGTAATGAACTATACTGAGAAGAGAAATTCTTGCTAGTTGTAGTTTTTAAAAACACCACTAGAAAAGGAAAAAATAACTAAACTAATCCTGTATTGGAATCAGTGCAACAATGTGGCCTCTAAGTTGCCACAGAAACTGGAAAGAATGAATGTCTCCCCAGAATTCTCAACTTACTAAAACAGGGGCATACCTGGGTAAAAGGTGTTCAATGTTTTATAAAATTTGAATAAAAGAGGTACAGAGAATATAATGCTCATTAAGCAAATTAGCCCTACTGGTATGACGTATCACATTAACTGACATTAAAGTCCTTTGAATTATTATTAAACTATTACATTCAAAATTATTTGCTGCCAGTAAAGTTACAAAACAAACACAGTAAGATTTTATCCTAAACCCTTAAAACAATTTAAGATATATTTATTTCCATGAACACTATAAAGAGAAAAAAGATCTTGATCATAAACAAATAAATAATGTATAGGATGGGGAAAAAGCAGGTTTACAGTTGTATGTGAAACAGAGTTTATTCTAATATTATTATTTATTAATTATTGCATTATTTTTCCATATGAACAACTGTAAGCCTATATTTGACCTACCCTGTATACAAAGCTCTTGAGAGTTTGCCCAAGTTATACACTGGGTTGGTTAAACACTGAATTCCCAATTACTACTGCTTATTCCCTTAAAGGATATATCAGCTCACTATCTACTGCAAAGCATTTTGTAAACAGCCAAATTGTACTTTCTACAGAAAGTCAACTATAAAAATTTAGCAAAAGCAATATTAAACCCCACAATATTAGATGCATTAGTTCTAAAGGCTGTCTGTTTTTTCTGAACATTAGCAACATGATGTGTATTAAGTATTTAATATATGCAGGATTTCATAAAAATTTCATCAATGTTAACTATTTCATAAAGCCAATGAAGTTATTCAAAGCAATTACACAAATTTCCTAAGTTACCAATAAGATTTAAGTAGTAAAAGCAATTAACAAATTCTAATATAAGTCCAATTAATGCATTATTAGTTGGGAAATATCACTATAGAACCTGGAAAAAAACATGGGTCTCCAGTCCATCCTTTTATTATTTTCTTGGTACATCATTTTCCAACTTTTTAAATTTTTTATTTATTCATTTTTAGATAGAGAGAAAAGAGAATGAGAGAGAGAGAAAGAGAGAGAGAGAGAGAGAGAGAGAGACAAAAAAAGGGGGGGAGGAGCAGGAAGCATCAGCTCCCATATGTGCCTTGACCAGGCAAGCCCAGAGTTTCAAACCAGCGACCTCAGCATTCCAGGTTGACACTTTATCCACTGCGCAACCACAGGTCAGGCCATTTTCCAACTTTTAAAGCAATTATTGTATAAATTCTACAAAGCTGTTCAAACAACATGAACATATTCGCCCAACAACTTAAACAGACAGTATATCTTAGATCCAGTTCAACTCTGCTCTGCCAATGTAGTCACAAGGAAAACAAGGGCAATGGATCTATACCATATAATTTTTAAAATGGGCTGTGATATTTAACGTATTAACCTAAGAGTAATAAAGAGCTATTTAAAGATTACGGTATTCGATTTTACACAAATGTATAAATACTTAAGTTAAATAATACTCTTTTTAAATGCCACTTATATTTAGAAATTATATTTTATGCTTACTAAATTATCCTAGTGTCCAGAACCACAGCCATTTCATGATGCTGTCACTGGTATAAAACAAAAAACCCTCTTCAATAGTGTTCTCTCCCTCTATGTCAGCCCAAAATGAACATCTACCTCTGTGAACACACCAACTCAGCAATTTTAGTAGCTGGGTAGAAACCCGCTGCTTCAACAGACAATAATAAGCTTTATCCTCATTAATGGGTTGACATTTCCTCTTGGAGAAATGATTATACTTCTGTTTCACCATTCTCATTAATTATATCAAAGTGAATGGGATTAATTGTAACATTTGGCCATCTCAGGTACGGTCCTCACTGTGATTAGTCTGGAAATATCTTTGGTGCCTGAGTGTTGTGCCTATGAGCATTAATCTTGTCCCTCCCTCCCAGATGGCTACTACAGCACTCATAGTCCATCTCTTAGGTATACTTAGGAAGGGTCAGGGTATCCTTCAATTTTATGTAGATAAAGAGCACATTTAACTTACCCCATGTAAATACACAAGTCTGTATTAAAGGATTTTTATTACATTAACAAAATGATGTTAAGGCAAATATACTGTGCACATAATATTTGCTTTCAACTTAGCTTTTCCCAATGTATGTATTAGCTACAATAAATTGAGTTAGGCTAAAACAATATCCTTTTCTGTCCTGATAAGTGGATAAGTAGTATATCTTTTTGACTAAAAGCCTCTGCAAATACTACTGTTTTAGAATAATATATTAAAAACTTTAGTTTTAAAAGATGAACTTAGAGTAGACATTTGACTTCTAGAGGCATAAAAATGAAATAAAACAACAGATATAAATAATTGGAACAATGAAAGAAAAGACACACACCTAAACGGGAACGATAAAAGTCCTGTTAAATGTGAATTATTCACCTATTTCTTTTTTAATAAAAAGGGATATAAAAACCAAAACCAAACAGAAATACAGGTATGAAGGAAACTTCCAGCTAGTATGGCATGGCACAACGATTCCATACTCCAAACACACAGCAACAATAATAAAGTATAGAGTTAAAACAAAGCAAGACAAAATCTAGGCAGGCTCAAAAATAAGATGACTATCTAGAAGAAATAGACTTAATGTAAGTTGCCACCTAATAAGAAGCAAGCAGGGACAAATGGAAGTTCCGTGTGCAGAGTAAAGGGGCTTGAAGGTGAGAGGAAGTAGTGTCCAGCATCCAGGATGCCGCCAATACCACAGAATGTAGCTAGGCGAGGTTTGTGTAAGGGCAAGATGAGAGATGGACACCCAAATCCCACTTGCAAGAAGCCAGAAATCCCCAAATCACTACACATCAAGAAACCAAAAAGTAACAACAGCCAACAAAAATCAACAATCAAAATCTAACAGATTCCAAATGAAATTAATTTCATGGACCATTCTCCTGGGTCACCTGATCCCACTGGCTTCCTTTTCCATTCCTGTAAGATTCTCTCTCCTTAGGTGATGCCTACCAGCCCAAAGGTTTTAAAAACTATAGGTATAAAGATGAACACTGAATATGTATATACAGACTTGATTGTTCCCCTGAGTCTAGTTTTCTACATTCAACTGACTCCTTGCTACCTGCACTTGGATTTCTAACAGGTAAGTCACACTGAACAGGTGTCAAAGCCAATGCTTAATTTGCTCTTGCCCCCAGGCAACAAACTCCATGGTAAAGTTTCAGCCCAAATGCTCAGACTACAAGTCTGGGAGTTGATCTTGACTCCTGTCTTATTCCAAATGTCATCAATTTGAAAGTCTTGTCAGCTCTACTTTCAAAATATGTTCCCAATATGGCCATTTCTCATCACCTCTACTGCTACCATCTAATCACCAGCCATTATCTGTACTAAATCACATCTAGAGCCTCTAAGTGGCCTATCATTTCTGCTCTTCATGGCACCTATAGTGGCCTTTTAAAAACATAAATTAGGTCCTGCTACACAAAATCCTTAAGAGAGAATAAAATCCTTACCAAATGCCCCTGGCCTTGTGACCTCCTCCTCCTTGCCTCTTCTAGCCCATTGAGCTGCTGCGTTCACATAGCCTGGCTGTCTTGTGATTCCTCAACAAGCCAAATTAATTCCTGCCACAGGCCCTTTTCAGTATATTTGAAATACACAATGTAGGACGGAGGAGAAGAAAGAGTAAAAGAGGAGAGGAAGCCAAAAAGCTTGGAAAACCAGCAAGAAATTCATTCAACTGTCAGGTAAAAAACTGTTAGGATCATTTTGGTCTTTTACAGGCTTTGTGGCTACTTAAGGTACTTTTCCTTAATTTTTCCAACTTCCATCCTTTCTTTTCTTTAGTGGTTACTGGCTCAATGGATGACTGGAGTTGGATGTTTTCTGGCCAATACAGCTAATGATTAAAATGAACATGAGACCCTCTTTTTACTTATTAGCTGGTTTGACTTGAGATGAGAAATATGAATCATAAAATACATAGGGGAGGGATGTAGCATATTGTGCATTTTAATAAGAACTCAGAAGACAGATAAGCAGCAAACCAAAGTGTTTTAATGTTTGCAATCTAGCAATTAGTATAATGACCATAATGTGTCGCCATGGCTGGGATACTACTGAGTAACCATGGTCTGTGCCCTACTATACCACATAGCCTCTCAAACATCACTGGAATTTGAAAACTGGCAGAAGGAATGAATAAATTCTAACTAAATCCTCAGTTGTCATAGGCAATGTCAAAAACAACACTATAATGTTGAGTCAGTGTTCACTTATGTACACGTTAGTCCCCTAAAACTGGAGACTACTAAGAATTAGCGCAAAGAAAATGGTGAGCTCAGCCTCTCAACCACCAATTACCACCCCACTTCAATAAAAACATATATAGGATGACTCTTAATATAAGAAGACAATGGAGCCTGACCAGACAGTGGTGCAGTGGAAAGAGCATCGGACTGGAAAGCACAGGACCCAGGTTTGAAACCCCGAGATCGCCGGCTTGAGAACAGACTCACCAACTTGAGGCAGGGATTGCTGTCTTGAGTGTGGGATCATAGACATGACCCCATGGTCGCTGGCTTGAGCCCAAAGGTTGCTGGCTTGCAGCCCAATGTCACTGGCTTGCAGCCCAATGTCACTGGCTTGAGCAAAGGGTCACTCACTCTGCTGTAGCCCCCCAGTCAAGGCACAAAGGAGAAAGCGATCAATGAACAACTAAGATGCTATGAAGAATTGATGCCTCTCATCTCTCTCTCTTCCTGCCTCTGTCGCTATCTGTCCTTCTCTCTCTCTCTCTCTGTCATAAACAAAAGAAAACAATGGACAAAGGTTGACATTATACACACTTTCTCAGATCCAACAGCATAAGTACATAATATCACTAATTTGTTTTCTAAGTATTGTGTGAATCCATCTACCTACCTATGTATAAAACTTTAGTGTTTAGCACTAAGTTCTGAACAGAATAAGTAGTCAAATATTACTCTGAGTGCTGCTATTTCCAAGCCAGAAGATCAGTGTTCAGAATGTTTGTGATATGCTACCTCATTTAGATATCATCTACAGGCCCTGGTTGGTTAGCTCAGTGGTAGAGCATTGGCCTGGCATACGGATGTCCCAGGTTCCATTCCCGGTCACTGCACACAGAAGCATCCATCTGCTTCTCCACCATCTCCCTCTCACTTCTCTCTTTCTTCTCCTCCGTAAGCCATGACTTGATCGGAGCAAGTTGGCCCCGGGCACTGAGGATGGCTCCATGACCTCCACCTCAGGAACTAAGAAGAGCTTGGTTGTTGAGCAACAGAGCAATGCCCCAGATGGGCAGATCATCACTTCATAGTGGGATTGCCAGGTGGATCCCGGTTGGGGCACATGACAGAGTCTGTCTATCTGCCTCCCCTCCTCTCATTGAATTAAAAAAAGAAAAAAAGGTATCACCTACAATGATCCAAATACTTTCATGTACCTTTCTCTTGTTCCTAGCCACAGAGTATAAATTACCTTTTCACATTAAGAGTGGTGGCAGTGACAACTGAAGTTCTTGGGGTCATCTCGAGGAGTACTTATTACATTTTAGGACCAACTAAAATTTCCATTTCTGGTCAAAATGAAACTAGTCTACCACAGAAGGTGCACATCAAAATGGCTATGGTGAAGTCCCTGATTTCCAGGAGTTTAAATTTGAGAGCAATGGCCTTCAATAACTAACAGTAAAGTAAAACAACATATAACAATATGGGCAAAGCCAAAGGTCTTGACATTTATGTTTGAAGGGAGAAAGGAATCACTGACAATGTAATGGAAACGGTAGCTGGCTTTTGATCTGAGCGCAGAAAGATAAGCAGTACTCCAGTGGTTGCGTAGGGAGAAGTGGAATTCGGGGCTTCAGCAGTAATGGGGCAGGGAAGCCTTGCAGGGAGAGGCACCATGTTTACGTAAAGAACAGTGCTTCTTGGATCACTACAATTGTTCCTGCTCAATGTCTTTGTAAGTTTTTGTGAAAGATTGTTCCCTAGGGCAAATTTGTTCAGCTAGGAGTTTTTAGGACATATTATCTTTGTGGGGGAAGAATTTTTTTAATATTATTTTTATTAGTTTTTTATTCATTTTTTAGAGAGCGGGGGGGGGGGGCAACAGGAAGTATCAACTCCCATATGTTGACCAGACAAGTGAAGAGTTTTGAACTGGCGACCTCAGCATTCCAGGTCGACACTTTATCCACTGCACCACCACAGTTCAGTGTGGGGGAGGAATTTTTATAGACTAAAGTCTCTTACTGAGAAAAGCGATCTTCAGGTAGACTGAAATCTGTGAGGTTGAAAGAAGAAAGGTCAACATAGGCCCAAACTAAAGATCTAATTACTGATGCACATGAATTGGCTTACAGAATTTAGGCACAGTGTGTGTGTGTGTGAAGTGTATGTCTGACAGTAGGATTAAGTGTCAAAATGTAAATGCCATTGCTGTTTTTATGAAAAGAAAAGGCTTAGCACTTCCCCTGCCCTGAGCCCATGGGTTAGACCTATTAATGTGAGAAAGCCCATTAGTGGCACTTCTTAAACACAGGAGTTATTCAAAAATACACAATATAATATGCAAGATGTGATTATAAAGAAACGGGATTGATTCCACAAATTACACAGAAAAATCAGATTCATTATATAACAAGCACGCCTTGTCTAAATTACAGTCCAACCAACAGGGGCACTAAATATGCACTTTAATTTGGAGTACAGTACAGGAGTAACTTCAACATCTAATGAGATGAATTATTAATAAAACTAAAAGGTACTAAATAAAAACCCTGCTTTGTATCAAGGCCAGCTCTAATCTCATGTTATTTCATAAGCAATTCTCAATAAAATGCTGTAATTTTATATGCAATTGAACCACACTCTCAACTAGTCTGACACAGTGTCCTTTTCTTTGAACAGGAAGAAATGGCATTGATAATAAGATTTTTATCACTTTTTTTCTTGTTTGGTAAAAAAATATAAAATAAAAAGAGCAGTGGGCTCTAGCCAGTACACATTGTTCTACCTGTGGTTCCAGGCACGGACTCGTTCTCCAAACAGCTTTGGGTCTTCATGTCTTCAGCTGGGGTATGAGGGGCTCTCACCGATGACTGCTAACAACTTTTATAGCACTAAAAGTATGCATACCGTACTCTAAAATGCAACAGTCTAGCCAGTCCCCGAATGAATCTCACCACTGATGCTTGTACTCAAGCACTTCTGCTTTGCTGTTTGTTTTTCTTGCTGTTGAGGAGATTGTGAGTAAAACACAATGGCTTTTCTGGGATATAAAGCAAAGGAGAACTCCTAGAGGAATGAAACTGATTTCAATGGATTTTTTTTCTCTCCTTTGTAAAAAGCAATAATCCCAAAGCCCAGTTAAAATGCAAACATCACATTCCACGTAATTATATATGAAAGGGCAGCAGTAGCTACAGTGAGAAAAATCATGGCAATTACTCAACGGTTACTCTCCTTTTCAATAGATTAATAATTTAACATCTGCATTAATAAATTGTGATGATTAACGGTGGTGTGTTTTTTTTTCTAAAACGTATGTCATCACAAAAAAAGTAAAAGAAGTTCAAGTTATTCTGTTTGAAACATAGCTCTTCCTAGAATAGACCAGTCACCATCTTTCTATGAAACAGATTTCAGTCATTCCACCACTGTGGTAGCACAATGAGTATAAATCCTTTAAGATCAAACGACGCTACCAGTACTTCAACTTTCAAATTCTGTGCACTGTCCCCTTTGAAAATAATGAATGTCAATGAGAAAAGGTAAAACTCAAAATTCTTTAGAACATACTTCTTTAGAAGAGTTCTTTAAAACTTCTTAGTACAAAATGCAAAACAGGTGTAACTTTGGAAAATAAAAATATGCAACTAAGGATACAATCCATGATTTGTCTTAATTTACACTTTTGATGGGACAAAAGATCTCCAGAAATCCTTTGGAAGATACATGAGAAGAGAACTAATACCACTATACCTCGGGTTTAAGGTTTGCTGGGTTTAAGTTAACTTTTACGTGACATTTTAGTTTTAAAGTTTCTAATGAAATAAACTCAATATTTATCAAAAAACATAAATTCTCTATTTAGTTCTTATCATAATAGGCAGAATAAGCATTCTATGGCAAGTTTTGTCTTTTAATTCATAGCATTCTTTTTCTCAGGTTCAAAGTCATTTTTCTAAAGATCTTATTTTATATGCACACACTACCTTTTGATAATTCTTTCATGGATTACAGTTTAGACTTTACAACAAGCAACTTTGTTGAATATCTTATTGTTTTCCTAGGTGGTTTCAAGTCCTTTGATGTTTGACAAATTTTTACAAAATTCATGAGGTTAACCTTCATTTTTCAGACTTGCAGGGTTACTTTATGTTAACAAAGACCCCCTTAATTAAAGATCAGTCATAGTCAAGGACTTTTAAATTTGACTTAATGTTTGGGAAAGTTGCTAAAGTTAAAGGAAGATCCTTAAAGAAAAGTATGTGACACTTTTCTTAATCTTCAACACTTTAGGTTAACTAAATAAACATTAACTGTGAATAAAATAAATTAGAGATAAAAATAGACATATACATCTAAACTAACATTTAATGAGACATTCATAACAGTTTTCATTTTATAAGGTTCTCTTTCATAGTTGCATGATATTCTGCCTTTTACTCTTTTCTATGCCTGACCACAATGGGTTAGTCCAACACAGGAGCTGTGAGAGGAACTGGAAATATACCAGGGAATCGGGCAAGTACTTTAACAGTAAGAAGTCACAGTTTCATCTAAGTTTTTCTAACAACCTGTGTAAAATAAGATCCTCATAGAGGGGATTAGAGACATAAGGCCAAGAGCTTAAAAAGATGAAGATGACATTTAAGAACGTGATTAAATATAGTATTAGAATAAGTATAAAGTTAGCTACAAAAATTTTTTCTTTGTAAAATTTTAATTTACCTGTGGTATATAGGAAAAATGCCTACCATATAGAGATAGGGGCAAATGTAACTTGTTGCAAAGTATCACCAATTGGATTTGAAAATGTGCACCTTGTTTTGAAATACGAATGTGCATTTCTCTAAACCCTCACATCTAAAAAAGGCAAAGGAGATGTGCAGCTTTAAAACATTCTTTCCTTACACCACCTCCCCTTCCCCATAGAATATCTTTGCACAGCTTTGCAATTATGTTTTAGTTTGATTTTAGAATAACAGAAATCCAGAGAATCACTGAATTCTTTGTTTAAAGTATAAAAATGTGCTTTGTATTGTATATAACCTTTCACATTTTATGCTACCTTGTTTTCCAATTTAACTAAATCATTGTCAGAACGAATAAATAGGCAATTTCTGTTACCTGAAAGAAAAATATATGATTCTGCTTGGTTCTTTGATTTCTCAGTAAAGATACACACCTACCTCTTTAATAAAAACTTGCCATAGAGTCTCTGTTTCCCATAGTTCCTTCTGCTTAGTGAACAAAGTCATAATAGGTATGTCAGAATGAAAACAGGGATAAAGTTCTTTCAGGCTGACGGAAATGCCTATGCAGCTTTTTATAACTGGAATACTTACTGTCAGCAAAACAGAGATTGGATAGTTCAAACAGAGCCCATATTACATCTGATTCACTGATCCCTTTCAAATTCTTGCCCCCAACCTCAAAGCAACACAAAATCTTTCTGAGCTCTGCTGGTCCTTTTGTCTGTTGGAAAAACAAAATACAACATGACAATAAACTCATAGGGGGTAAAACAGCATTTCTTTTTGAACAAATATCTTCCTTTGGTTACTGTAAGATGCATGATCTGTCTTGTTTTTTCAGCTAATAACTATCCACCACCTGTTATTTAGCAATCTGTTAAGGTAGAACATCTGTAGCTCTCCAAGCATTCTCTAAAGAAGTAACTTGGATGAAAAGCCAATAATAAATGCCTCTGTGTACCCAGCAGCACTCAAAGTGCTTGTAAGATAATTAAGATGGGTAAGGAGTCATTGGTTTTATACCCAAAATTGGGTATGAATCTGAGATTAAATTTCAAAAGGACTGTGTCTGAGAATACTTGTTAAAATACAATGTTTCAAAATTAAAGAAAAGCACTCTTTGTAAAATGGGAGATGCTAAGTGCAAACATGCCTGAAAATAATTTTGCTAATGGGTAGATAAAAGAGCCTTTCTTTTAATTATTTTTTAAAAATGCATTTATTTATTATAGAGAGAAAGGGAGACAAACAGAACCACTGATCTGTTCCTGTAGGTGCCCAGCCCAGTGACTGAACCCACAACCTTTGCACATTGAGACAACGCTCTAATCAACTGAGTTATCTGGCCAGGCCAATACAAGATTCTTGAAAGAGTGCTTTTCTCCCAGATTTGAACAGATGTTAAACACACCAATAATTTTAATGAGGTTTCAGATAGGTTTTCTACATGAAGGTAGAACTACTTTTAACAATAGCTTGTCAGATATGTTGTCTTGTTTAATCTAGAACATCTCCCTTTCAACAATTAACTTTACAGTTCAATACCATAATCTAAAAAATTTAGCACAGCCTAAAAGACATTGTGGGAACCAGTGAGAAAGTCATAGAAATATTGTAGGACAATGCTGAACCCCATAAGATTTTGAGGTGAGACTAATAAAAAAGTGAGAGTCCCAGAAGCAGTAGCAATAACAAAGAAAAAAGAAGGCAGGTGATGTGATCAAAAAAGGCAGAAGCCAGACACTGGTTAAAGATAGAGTTTATATGGATATAGTGAGAAAAAAAATCTTTAAATTTAGTATGGGCCCATTGTAGAGCACTGGTAAAAACTTGGGAGACAGATGCTGAAGGTTTTCGGGCAGAGGAAGTGAAGGTAGTGCTTTGGGACAAATGACCTAACAAATGTTCAGGCTGAATTATTAACAAAGACCCAAAGACTGGTAAAGCATTGAAGACATTAGTGCTTTTGAGCCTACACTAGGAATCTGATCCAGAGTAATGATGACGGCAATCTAAAGAGAATAAAGATATATCTGATGAGGTAGTAAAGAAAGAATCCAGAGGAGCTGATAGCCAATCAGAGGTGAGGATGAGGAATTGGCTATGGAAGGGAAGTAAGGAGTCAAAAAGAATTCCAATGCTCTCAGTCTGACTGACTGGTGGGAAGATGAATGGAAATGGGTTAAATTTGAAGGAGGAAACAGTTTTATGACAGACTGCTTTCTGAGAACTGCTGATTTAATTTAGCATTACAAAAATGTATGAATTGTGCATCTTCTGACTGCCTGACATTAGGCTAGGTGTAGAAGGCTCATAAATTACCAAACAGATCTTACCTGGAGGAGCTCCTCGTCTGATTACAGAGACAGGCACACAAATCACTTGCCTAATTGAAGCCATAGGAATGAGGTGAAATCTTTCAGGGAGAAAGTCATGTCTAATCTAAAATTTTCCTGCTGAGATTATCTTGAATAGTTGTCTTAATGACAGAAAACATCTGATAGCCATCTTGTATGCAGACATCTTTCCCATATGATATGAAAACTATACTGATGTCATCTTATTTTCCTCATTAAATTTATTAGTTTCATTAGTCAAGGACCTTTGACAATTTTTCCCCTTTACACCATATTCTAACTTGCTGGTACTTTTTTCAAATGTAAAACTTATGAAATAAAACTCCTTAAGCTCAAATGCTAGTGCATATTACTGCCAAGGGACAGGCTCCCACATGCATCCCAACTGGGATCCACCTGGCAACCTCTATCTGGAGCCAATGCCTTAATCAACTGCCTGGGACCAGTGCTTGGACGAACCGAACAGAGATATCCTCAGTGCCCAGGCTGACACTGGAACCAGTGGAGTCACTGGCTGCAGGAGGGGGAGAGAGAAAGAAGGAGAAAAGAGAGGGGAAGAGAAGCACATGGTTACTTCTCTTGTGTGCCCTGACTGGGAATCAAACACAGGACATTCATATGCCACCACTTCTATCCACTGAGCCAACCATCCAGGGCCTCTTTTCAGCATTTTAAACTCCTATGCAGGCTTGGCAATTTCTTGTGAGCTTAAAAATCTTTCAAAATATTAATAATAACTGAACAATGAAAGTTTCATCGCTGGTATTATACACAGAACAGTGGCCTCCAAGAGTCATCCTTCAAGCTTGTGGTCCCTGTCTAATGCTCTAGGAAATTTATGACTTGGGAGTAACATCATTAAGGGTCCCTTCATTTCTCTCCCTACCACAGCCATCGAGAATTGTCTCTGGTAAGCACATAGCCTGGACCACCTGGCCTCCTGCGTAAATCCACATTTCTGACACATGATGCAGGGGGTGTCAGGTGTCTGAGGTCAAGGCACACTGGCACTATTCGCTTGGCTGCATTCTGCCCATGCCCCTTCCAATCTGCCCTTGGATTCAGGAGACTGGTGTTGATACACCAGTGAATTCACATACATGATCATATTTGATCCTTACGGCTCACTCCAGCCTGAGTAGGCAGCAACTCATATTTCTATTTCATAAATTAATTAATTATGGCTCAGGGAGATTAAGCAACCTTCTCTAGGTCCCACAACTGTCAAAGAGAACAAACTGCCATTATTAGAGACCAAATGAACTACAAATAATGGTAGGTATCAAGCTCACACTTAGTTTATGGCTTGTTATAATTACCTATTTTCTGCTCTACCAGTGCCAAGTCAGAATTTCAGAGTCTGCATCAAGTGGTTTTTTTTTGTTTGTTTTATGTCAAGGTATACTCACTACTAATTTGTATAGATGATTTTTCTCCAATTCTACTAGTTGTAGGCATAAGCAATTCCAGAAAATTTAGTCTGTGTGACTATGAAACAGATTTAACAGGAAAACTATAAACACAAAGAAAGCGAAGTTAAGGTCAACAAAGTTCAAGAAAAGGAAAGTATCAGACAACTAACAATGAAATCAATGTCTTCAAAACTACACCTGGTGATAATGTATGCTTTAATATTGGCAACAACTGACAGACAATGCAAACAACAGAAGAGAATCTCTTTTTCACTAACTGAACCCAAATAAAAGCTGAAAATAGTTTTTATTGTGTTAATATCTTAAAATGGTGCTACTGAGGAATAAATGTTTTCTTCGTTGGTGCCAATGATGCTTACTGAAAGTTGACTGAGCATTTGTGCACAGAACCTTGAAGTTTAGTATCCAGGCAAGTGTGTGGCATGTTGTGGTCCTTTCCAGTTCCTTCGTTTTATAGCTAAGATACTGCTCTTTAGGAAAGGAACTGCCTCAGCTTTACTGTCTGATCAAGGTAACAAAAGGGCCACCATCTTATAGCTCTATCACACTTTAGCAGTTGCAAAACTACCTTCCATAAGCAGAAAGTGAATTATGATTTCTGATATAGCAGTACTCCAAACACTGCACACCAGTGGGCAGGATCCACCCACCACATCAGCAAAACAATCAACTCACATCCAAGTAGCTAAACTTCTGTGATGAGCAGATCACATAAATTTTCTTAGGTCAGCATGTTGATTAAAACGGAATGTTCCTACAATCTACATTCAACACAAAGGCTCTTAGTTTTACCTCCTGTTAACAGAAGTGTCAGGAACAAAATTATCCACAAGTAGCAACACTGGCAACTGCTTGAAAAATACCAGATGCAAAAAAGGCGGAGAAAACAGTATAAGGTGGAAGCTGAACTGACAGAGTCCAGCTTGAGCTTTGATGCAGAATTCTGCGAACCTCATTATAGTAAATATTATCCTACTCACTGTAACCATGTTAAAAACAGAAAACCAAGATGGGTAATTCCAGTCTCGGCCCTCCAGAGACTTAGCATATAAAGAAAGAGCAACAAATTCCGAGGATTGTAGTTCATTGTTCTCATATCGAAATATCTTTGGTCCACTGATTCAGCGATTATGTCAGACACACAGCATACACCATCTCAATTTAATTTTAAGAGCAACTCTAAAAAGTAGATGTTGTTTTTGAGATGAAAGAAACAAAAAGAATCATGGGGAGATAAGTACCAGGTGCAAGGTCACGCAGTGGTAGAACTAGCATTTGAACATGGCTGTGTGATTCCAAAGCCTTTCAGTTATGAGAGAAGTTCATGGTGAACACAAGTTCAGGGTAAATATATGAGCCAAGAATTAATATCTTTATGAATAGAAGTATCTTTCCCTTAGGAACTGTACTAGATTATACATTTACAAAATAATACAAACTTTATTATTTGTCACATTCTTGAAACTATCTTAATTGGCATGTCTATAAATGTGGTTTTCTGAAGTATAAAATCTGTCCGTTCTACTTAAAATAAGATATCCACAGGCACCAGGGATTCATAAACGTTTTCTACTTTTCTAAAAAAACGTCAGGATTCATTTAATATCTCACTAGAATTGTACACGAGTTTCACATGAAACAAGGAAAATGGATTTTGACTGAATTCTTTCTATTTTAATCAAAGCTTGACTCAGACCCCCGACTCACCAAACAATGTGAAAAAATGGACAGTCAGCAGGAGTCTGTGTATTTTCAATGGGTAAGTGTCCATGACAACAGGAAAAAATGCTGCAGCAGCCCAGGCAACACTGTTAGCAGGCTCAAAGAAATTAAAAACAGAATTAGCCTAGAGATCAATCTACCTCTTTCCCTTCCAACAGATGAATCACTGTGAACAGAATTAAGAAGCATTACAAAAGCATGGACCTGCCTCCATGTCACTTTTATCCCTGTTCCTGAATTGAGGGAGTTCCTCTGTGCTAAGTGCTACCTGTCGGGCACTCTACTACAATCCTACACCTCACATATTTTCTGGTAATTCATAATCAGCTAAAGTTGCCAAAAATAAATACACAAAACAGTACACCATTGTATCAAAAGTTTTCCAATGAACTTAATAATTTTACCTTGATTTCATTTAAATATAATGTTCAGCTTTTTGAGGTACAATTAACAAATAAAATGACAGGCTATTTAAAGCGTATACTGTAATGATTTGGTATATGTGTACAATGTGAAAAAGATCTCTCCCATTACTTAACACATCTAGCACCATATATACATACACACACACACACACACACACACACACACGCATATATATGTAATTTTTTTTTTCACAATGACAGAGAGAGGGATAGAGACAGACAGACAGGAACGGACGGAGAGAGATGAGACACATCAATCATCAGTTTTTCGTTGCGACACCTTAGTTGTTCATTGATTGCTTTCTCATATGTGCCTTGACTGTGGGACTTCAGCAGACTGAGCAACCCCTTGCTGGAGCCAGCGACCTTTTGCTCAAGCCAGATGAGACTGCGCTCAAGCTGGTGACCTCAGGGTCTCGAACCTGGGTCTTCCACATCCCAGTCCGATGCTCTATCCACTGCGCCACCACCTGGTGAGGCTATATATATAATTTTTTTGTGAGAACATTTCAGTTCTATCTTTATAAGTTTCAGTTATACAGTACAAAGTTATCAACTATAGTCATCATGTTATACATGAAATTCTCTGACCTTATTTATCTATTATAGCTCAAAGTTTTAAAATATAATTTATCAATGAAAGAAATGAACACCAAGAAATTATTTTAGCTTTAAGTACATAGTTTTGCCTTCATTTTTATCATGCCCTTTGCAGTCAGAACTTAGAAGTAGCTATATACTAAAAAAGCAATCCTCACCATAAAGACAAAAATTAGGAAAGCTGTAAATAGTATATTTGAAAGACTGAACTGCTAATAAGCACTTTTTATTAACAATATATGTGCTTTCATATTTTAGTAATAGATATTATTATTACATATTTTTTCCTATACATATGAAGAAAACAAAATGTTGGACATTAGAACAATTGATTTTTCTTTAGTCATCAGTAAGCTTTTCTGCTTTTATAATACTCAATAATATAGCACTAGAATTACTGAAAAAATGCTGTATTATTTTACCTTAAGAGTATCCTAAATTGGAGGTTCTTTGGTAATTCCATGATTAACTTGTCTCCGCTGAGACCTAAGGTGATATGTTTATCAAACATGTAGTTGTTAAAGAATGGTATTATAGCAGCGGTATCTGGATGGAGGGTCTGACTGTACAGTAGCAGAGCACTTACGTATCTTAAACTTTGATAAAGTCTACTCATTTTTCATGTTGACAACAAGGAAACAATCACCTCACTTTAGCATGTCTAATAAAATCATTCATTCATTCAACAATTACTTACTGAGTACCTACTACATGTCAGGCATTGTGATAAGCCCTAAGGATACAGTAGTAAATCAACACACACGTGCTTGCGCACAAATTATGTTAAGAAAAATTAAGGAAACATTTGTGTTGATAAACCAAGTTATTACAAAAAAATAAGATTTTAAGAGTAGTTTAGCCTTATTTCTTCTTGGAGTTTAGGAATAAAGGGATTTTTATCATTTTCCAAGCAAGAGAAGGAAAATAAAGTAACTGGAACTAGTTACTTCTCGCAGGAAACTAGACCTGACACAAAAACAAAAGGAAGGACAGAGCTCCTTCCTCCGAGAAGATGAAACGTGGATATCTGAAAAATAGGTGTGATGTGGAGAAGTCAATGGGAGGCTTGTGATTTTTAAGGGCACTTAAACAGTTCTGTAGTGATTGATAGCACTGAGTTTTTATTACATTTCATTGTACTTCAAACTTTACAGATACTTTTCCTGAAATAAGAATCCCACCAGCACAATTCTTATAATTATCTTTTTAAAATACCATTTTCATATCAAGTTAACAAATAAGGATAAAATAAATGACTGGACACGAGACGGGAAGGAGCTGGAGACACTTGTTTACAAGTGAATGATCTCAACTGGCAGGATCAGTGAGGGTGAACCCACCCCTGCTGGACCCCTCCTCTCTTTCTCAGCCTCTTGGAATTTTCCACAGAGACATAAAAACACAGGGACCTGTGGAGAGTGTGTTAATTTTCAGCTGTACCCTGGAAGGAAAATTCCAAGAAGTGTTCCACTTCTTGCTTGCTGATCTCTTTGTATCTCTGAGATATTTCTGGTATTCTTCTAATAAACTACTTTGCTTAAGTTCATTTCTGTTACTTGCATCCAAAAGAACGTTCAATCTCATCTCTTCCCATTGGTTCATTTTGTATGCTTCATTTGAAGTTATTTCCTTTTTTTGTAATCAACCTCCTAAAACTTTCAATGTTGCCTACTGCCAATAAGATAAAAATCAAATCTACCAGCATTCCAGCATTAACTTTATGACACCCCAGGTCTAGTACACACACACATAGCCTGTCCCACTTCCACACCTTGCTTCCCATTCTTCCTAAATCACTACTGAAAATGATAATGGAAAATGATAATGGCAGTGAGCATTATTTTAATGATATGTTGAGCTTCAAATGCTAAACCTACCAATTATGAGATGTGGAAGCTTGTACAAGTTTCCTAACCTCTCTACGCCTTAGTTACTCTTTAATAATGTGAAGATAATAATATCTTCTTACTAGAGTTATATTAAAGATTTTAAAACACTATATATAATCATCTGGCACAAGTCCTTGCACATTGATATTATCAATAACTGAAACCCATTTTCATTTCATTATGATTTAAATCTATATATCTAACCCCAAAGTCTTTCTTCAGAGGCAGATCCACAGATTTAAGCGCCTAAAGGACATTTCCACGCGGAGAGACTTCAAATTCAAATTCAATCTGTATTAACCCCTGCATTCCTCACAACCTGGGTTGCCCTACATCCCTTATACCTTAATGAATGGTATCACCATCCATCAGTCACCAAGCTACCAGCATGATAATTTGGACTCTTCTTCTCCTCACCTAACTGGTCTATTCGCCATGCAGACCTGGGATCCTTCCTCTTGTTTCTCCATGACACCTCAATCCTCTGCACCTTTCACCAGGCCTCCAGAAATAACTCCCTAGTGGGTACACTATGTGTTCCCTAGGCTCACCAAGTTTGCCCTCCCAACAGCTAATGAACAAGTCCTTCTAAAATGCAAAGCTGATCACATTTAAATCTATGAATAACTCTCCACTGATTAGAGAATACAGATGTATTCTCAGGGTTGTTACACATGTCCTTGACAATGTGGCCATGGCATAAAGTCAATTCTCTCATGATGCTTTGTTAGTGAACTCCACTCTGCTCATATCCACTTAGACATTATGCAACACATCAGACTATTTCAGACTTCCTTCGCCTTGTTTGTGCTGGTGCATCTGAGTGGAACGCCCTTAATTCAGCACCTTGGCAAGTAACTATATATCTTTTGAAAGCCCTGGCAGATATGGCCCTCCTCCATGTGTGATTCAACTATAACATTTAAAAACTTCCACTGCTTGTAGTACTCATATTTGTATTTAACATGCTGGGTATGTATTTTTCCAAACTGAAAGACAAAACTACGCATTATTTCTTTAGGGGCTCTGGTGCTCCGTTCAGGCTTGGCACATAACAAGCCCTTAATAAATGTTAGCTGAATGGAATACGGTAACAGACAGAGAGAGTTGAGGAAATTTAGATTTGAATTTTGAGAATGAAAAACCTAGTTCAGCATATGTTTTGAAGACAGTAGACATTCAGTATCTCACAAGACCAACAGCAATACAGAGTATGATAACTATTCACAATGATTTCTTTCTACTAATTAAGAAAGCATTCCATCATAGTTATTCAGAATACTCCCTATTTAAGAGAATCAAGTATGTGATAAAACTGAGATATTTTTCGGAACGGGGATCAGTCAAGCATTTGTTTTGTAAGGTGTCTACTGCCCGTTAAATAACAGTTTGAGAGAGATACATAAATGCTTTTAAATACAGTGCATTACTGAGCAACAACAGATTACTATTACCTAGTAATTAGTGACAATCTCCTACATTATTAGGAAATTTAGGAAACTTTGATAAATATGCGCATAATTTTCTTAATGGGGAATGGAACTTTTAGAAGAAATCTGGAAGATAAAAGTGTACTGGAAGAATATGCTTAACAGCTGATTAAAATAAAAAATTATTTCTTTAAAATGGTTAATAGCTATGTCATAGTAAAACATTAAATATATGTATAAAGATATGATCATAAGCCAAAAAAACACTTTTCTGACATAAAGTGATTCAAGTGAGAAGGAATATAAATATAACATACTTTAGAGGAAAACTTTACATTAGTAAATCAAATTAAACTGTAATATAAGACTCAGCACTGAGAAAATACTCTGCAAATTTACAGAAAGCATCCTAGATGACAGATCTATGAAATAATGCTATAGACCAGATAAATTTAATGTAATTTATCCATCAATTTTCAACTTGGTCAAAAAAAACCTAAAACAAATAAATGGACATTTTGATAAATATTTTGAAATGCTACCCATTCTAATGTTAATAAAGTTTTTAAAAAACTTGTTTGGGCTTTCCGATGAACTTCACTCTTGAGCAAAAAAAAAATGTAATTTTGCATTTAACAGTTCACTACTGAATGGAGTAATAAATGAAAGTGTAAGAAGCCATGACTGATTAAGTAAATCTCTCCTTTTAATGATGCTACAGCAGGTACACAGTATTGCTTTTGTAAAATCGAGTGGAGGGTTTGAAAAGAATATGAATTTCAAGAATTATGCATTACTGGGAGGTGCTAGAAACCAAATGATTGCATTTGTTGTGATTCCCAGAGGGACTGCCTTCCACCTCGAATCTCCTGTGGCCATGAGATCTGCCATGCTGCAGGCGGTTCACAAATTACCATCACTTCCCCAGGAAGTGGATTCTTAACTGTAGGAGAAGCAACTAAACTACACAAAAGCACGATGAGATTTAAATACCTCGGAGCTTGCTAGAAGCCAGAAGATATGACAGGCTGAAAAAAGTTCTACCTATCATAGAAAGCCTTTGTTCTCTATACTCATGGCTGAGCAAGAAAATATATCAAAATAGTCTTCGTTTTACAACTCAAGATGTCTTGAGACCAGAGAGTAAGATTGGCCTGCCAAGCACTGAGCCAATAAATTGCAGTATTTATGGTTACCCTTTTAAAATAAAGGAAACATTTGCCTTCTGGATCCATGCTAGATTTTTGTTCAGTAAGTATCAGAAAACAAAAACAAACAAAAATTTTCATCTAATTTTTCATGTTCTTATCATAAAACACTTTGACTGATATAAACAGATTATTTCTATATGAGGAATAAGATCTAGGAACTTTAAATTGTGATATATATTTTATCTTTATTTAGTGTTTAATGCTAAAAATAATAAAACAAAAAGGGGAGCAGAAAATATTTCCCGTTACATTTTTTGCTTTGCTTATCTGCCTTTTCCTTGAAATTATAGGCAGAGATTTTATGATGGTAAATGTATATAGAGACAAAACCCTGCAAAAAAAAAAAAGCACCTCACAGTGTTAAATAATAGTTCTGATTGTTTTAAAGAATAAGTAGGCCCTGGCTGGTTTGCTCAGTGGTAGAGTGTTGGCCTGGAGTATGGATGTGCAGAGTTCAATTCCTGTTCAGTGCACACAGAAGTGACCATCTCATTCCCACCCTTCCCACTCTCCCTTCAGTCTCTCTATCTCTCTCTTTTCATTCCCACAGCAATGGCTCAGTTGGAGCAAGTTGGCTCTGGGCATTAAGGATGGCTCTGTGGCCTCTCCTCAGGCATTAAAATAGATTGGTTGCTGAGCAATGGAGCAACGACCACAGATGGGCAGAGCATTACCCTGTAGGGGGCTTTCTGGGTGGATCTCAGTCGGGATGCATGTGGGTATCTGTCTCTCTGCCTCCCCGATTCTTAGTTAAGAAAAAAAAAAAAAGGCATGGCTGTATTTGATACGTAATGTGGGCCAAATGGCTCCAAAGCATACAGAGTGGGTACCTAGAGACCGACATGAAGTTTGTTGGCATTTCTTCAAGACTACAGTGTTATTCATGCCCCTTCCCCCATCTACACGAAGATGTTTCTATTTAATAAATCTGAAGCAGCACAACCATGACGTGAATTTGAATGTAAGCAAAGAATGCTGAACCCCAACTGAATTCAGCAGCCTCTGTACTTCAGAATAGGCAAACACTGCCAGCAAAAACAACAAATGGAATTTCTGTTAAAACAAAAACGGCAGAGCGTGAAATAGCAGCCTGCCACCCAGCACTGGGAGTTTGATTTTCATCAATGGCAGCTGAGACAGCCCTCCCATCCCACTCCTGTATGAAAAAAAAAAAAAAAAAAAAGAATGAAGAAAGAGAGGGAGAGACAGACAGACGGAAAGAAAGAGAAAAAGACAACAGTATCTGTACCCAAGGAGGAGGACAAAGCTTGTCAGTGTCTTTGCTGTTCTCCAGAATAAACTCCCCACAGCCACAAACTGCTCTTTAGACTACTGCATTCCTTGAACCCATCAGATACTCCTAGACATTATACTTTCGGGGAGATACACAGTAATTTTTAAAAAGATTCTGCTGGTGACACAATACATATTGGAAAAGTTTTCATCCAGAGGGCTTCTGATTGATTTGTTTGGGGTCATGTGGAGGTAGAAGGAAAAGTTTGAGAAAATAAGCACTTAAACGTGATGAGCGGCAAATCCAGCCAGCAAGGTGAATGCTTTCCCAAAGCCTCCTCTGTGATGACTACACAGAAATGTGCCGTAGGCCTGTAGCACTTGTACCAAAACAGCAGTCCCTACTGGCACACAGCTATTTCCATTTCACCTGTTACAATGCCACACACGCTCTGAACCTCTGCCTTCCGTCAGAGAGAAACTCTTCACACAGAGATGAAATGGCAGGACAAACACGCACTGTGGTGGCACTAAGGGTAAGTGAGATCGAATAAAGCAGACTGATAAACCGGTAGGGAACAACCTCTGCTAGACTACCTTATTAACCGTACCAGAGAAGCACTACCCTGCTTTCAAATTTTTATATGCATTTGTTTGTCAGGCATGGTGTATTGACCATAAGGAACTGAATGAGCAGCTGAATCAACTCACCACTGGATAATATCTATGATAAGGCCACATGCACATTAAATGTCAGAAAGCCAACAAGCAACCACACCAGAAAACTTTCTTGGCCATATCATGCAGACCTGGTGACTACTTTTTAGAAATGTCCACTACAATTTAACCTGGATGCAATTAATAATAGTTACAATGATAACCACTTTAATAGTTTGAATTATTATACAGCAAATATTCCCTAGCTTCTTCCTCTACCTATGGCAGAACATACTACCCCAGACCATCGATGTTGGGCTTAGAAATGTGCCTTGCTTTGGCCACTGAGATGTTAATGGACGTGACACAAACAAATGCTTGAAATGTGCTGGCCTTCTTAGAGGATGCTGTCACTATGCATAGGAATGTGTTCTGTATACCCTTTGAGTTAAATAGGATAAAGAAAATGCTCTTAACCCCATCTGCAAGTTTGTATCCAAGCCCAGCCTGGATCAGCTGAGCCCTACCCAGACAACAAATGCATGAGCAAGAATAACTAGCTGAGATTATATTAATGAAATAATTAGCTTACCATCACCAACTGTGCCTTAAATAAACACTACATATATTAAATAAATGGTAAAGGGTGAAATAAAAATAAAGATTTCATTATTACTGACAGAATACAGTACAGTTATAAGCTGTAGTCAAACTGGACCTTCTTAGTTTACTCCTTGCAACCACATAAATAGCTGCTGCCATTTATTAAATATTAGGTATGCACATCTCAGGCACTAAAGCAGTCACTTTCTATTCATTTGATTCTTAAAACACTTCCAGTAATGTAACTGTACCCCCACTACCGATAAGGAAATCAAGATTCACAGAGGTTAAGTAATTCAGATCACAGTACTAATAGGCTGCAGCTCCAGGCTTCAAATAGGTGCTTCCTTAACATTTAACCATATTTCAGTAACTTTATTTTCTTATTTAAAAATGGTTAAAGAAGGAACAAGCTGACTCCATAGAGAAGATATAATGTCTTTTTCCCTTTTGTTGCACTGTAGGGACTCATCTGGCACTGACATCGTTCTCCCACTGCCACCCCCAGATGGTTCACTTGACAAGGAAAGTCCTCTGGGGATGCCTGAAAGCTCTCTCCTTACAAAGAAGTAGAGCCTAGAAAATTCTTAAGGTATCCATAGGGATGTTTTTTAAAAAATATGTTTATTTCTTTTCACCTATGGTCATTAAGTTACGTCAGTCTTGATAAAGACTATACAAAGGAAAATACAATTTGTAAATACACCTCCCAAACCAGGTGTATTCCTAATTAACACTGAAAAGACTTCTTTCAAACAATGTTTCTTCCCAAATCCAAATCTTAAGCATATTATTTAAAAGATAGATAACTAGGAACATTTTCTATAAATGCTTTCCTTAAAATAGCTTTTAAGAGATACTGATGCAGAAATGAACTCCTTCTAAACATTGTATTAAATTATTAACATTTCTGTGGCTCATATAGTCTTTTATCAGATTCCCTAATACTTCAGGTAGCCAGGCTACCTCTATTTCATAGTAGTGAAAATTAAAGTATAGCTAACTGAAGGCAAAGAGCTTTCAAAATTTAAGATTCCGGAAAACTAGATATTAAGAGTAGGAGTAACAATGACCTTGGGAAGATACCAAATGCACTAAAAAATTACCTCTGCATAATTAATGGGATGATGTTATCTCTACAGTCAGTAATATCAGGCTTGCAACTAAAAATGTCAACTCATCCTAAGAAATGCAGTCTATAAAGTAAAAGAAGGGATTTACATGTGAGATGACAGATTCTATATCAGAGCCATTCTAATAACTATCAAGAGTGCTTGACTTAAAGGTGAAGAGATAAACAAAGCAAAAAATATTGGCACACAGACAACAGTATGGGGACTGCAAGAGGAAAAGGGGGTGGAGGAGGGGGAGAAGGAAAGAGGAGGGGCAGATGGTGATGGAGTGAGACTTGACTTGGGGCAGTGAACACACAATACAATATACTGATGATGTATTATAGAATAGTATACCTGAAACCTGTATAATTTTATTAACCAATGCCATGCCAAGAAATTTAATAATTAAAAAAACAAAATCATAAAAATTAATATATTTAGTTCCAAACATCTTAATGAAAACAACATAATTAATCCTTTGCTGCAAAAGAATCATACTCAAAAATGCTTCCTACAACTGCATAATTGGCCTGCTTTGATACTAGACTCTTTATAAGTAAGTTTCCCAGCACACATTCTGTGAGGTCTGTTAGAAATGCCTCTAGGTAGATAGGAAAACAAACTATAAGAATCAACCTCCAGAAAGTGGTAAACACTCACTGTTAGTTCTTTTTCTAGGATATCACTATGTAACAATAATAATTATGTCATGGCATTAATTTTTACTGGAAGTCATTGTAAAGTAAGCAATAAAGAATAATAAACTCAACTCATACTGATCATCCAGATAGGACAATTAGCAGAATATTCTACATGTGTATTACTGGGACTTTTTGTTGTAACTGCTTGAGTATTTTAAAGAAAACCCCTGATCTCATCAGCATCTCAAAAAAATGTGAACACTTTCTGGGGAATCACAATGCCATTATAGCTGTAATACAATTAACAATAATTAATTAGTATCATGGAGTAACTTGTCTACAAAGTCTAAAACAACTTTGTTTTCCATCACAATATATTTTTCAAGGAAAATGATATCTATTTCTCAACACTACAATACTTCTCCATAAAGGAAAAATAAAGACATGAAAAATAATTAGAGTAGTCATAATTACCACTTTCAATTTATTATACACAGACAGTAATTTGTGTAAGAGATGGATATAAGAAAAGACATGATATCAATATGTATATCAGACTTGTAATTAAACAGATAAATAAAAAGCATTACTTGAATTTTAGTTTATATTTAGGTTACTGAAATATCAAATGAAAAATGAGAGAGAGAGAGAGAAGGGTGGGTTGTGAGGGAGGAACGAAGAGCATCAATTTGTAGTTACTTCTCATATGTGCCCTGACCAGGCAAGCCTGGGGTTTCAAACCAGTGACCTCAATGTTCCAGGTTGCGCCACCACAGGCCAAGCCGCCTTTCTTAGTTTAAAGAAAAAGCTGACATCATAGGCAAAGGTTTGCTTCTCTACAAGGTCTTACCTCATACTTATTTGGAAAGGTAGAGAAATTTCCAAGACTGTAGAGAAGTATTTTTAAGTTATTAAATAATGCTATAACTTCAGTGTTGCCAATGCATAAGGAAGAAAGGAAAGAAGGGAAGGGAAGGGAAGGGGAAGGGAGGGGAGGGGAGGGGAGGGGAGGGGAGGGAAGGGAAGGGAAGGGAAGGGAAGGGAAGGAAAGGGAAAGAAAGGGAAGGGAAGGGAAGGAAAGGGAAAGAAAGGGAAGGGAAGGGAAGGAAAGGGAAAGAAAGGGAAGGGAAGGGAAGGGAAGGGAAGGGAAGGGAAGGGAAGGGAAGGAAAGGGAAAGAAAGGGAAGGGAATGGAAGGGAGTAAAGGGAAAGGAAGGGGAGGGAAGGGGAGGGGAGGGAAGGGAAGGGGAGGGAAGGGAAGGGAAGGGAAGGGAAGGGAAGGGAAGGGAAGGGAAGGGAAAGGGAAAGAAAGGGAAGGGAAGGGAAGGGAAGGGAAGGGAAGGGAAGGGAAGGGAAGGGAAGGGAAGGGAAGGGAGTAAAGGGAAAGGAAGGGAAGGGAAGGGGAGGGAAGGGGAGGGGAGGGAAGGGAAGGGAATGAAACAGTGGTTCTTAACCTGGGTTCTATTGAACCCTAGGGTTTCGATGAGTCGGTCTCAGGGGTTCGGAGAAGCCTCTGCCGCGGAGGCCAGAATAAAGTAATACCATAATTTGTTGTGAGTTCATGCACTTTGTTGGTTTTATTCTTTGAGCAAGGTGATGTTCATGCATGGCTCATTTTGTGCACCAGTAAAAAAACATATACCTATATCTTGAATTTGGAAAAAAAATCATATTTTATTTATCACTAAAGAAGGGTTTGATGAATGCGCATATGAAACTGGTAGGTTTGGTACCTCAAAAAAGGTTAAGAACCAATGGAATGGAAGAAGGGAAGGGAAGGGAAGGGAAGGGAAGGGAAGGGAAGGGAAGGGAAGGGAAGGGAAGGGAAGGGAAGGGAAGGGAAAGGAAGAGAAGGGAAGGGAAGGGAATGAAATCAAGGAAAGGAAGGACACGAAAAGCAGCATAGGAACAGCACAGAAACTGCTGGAGACTGAAGTGAAAACATGCCATGACAACATGACCAGCTTTCTGTGGGTGCTTCCATTTCTTCAACATCAAGAAACAGTTTCCCAAAGCTAGCTCACTTGTTTTTTGAAGTTTAAAAACTTAATCTGTCTTCTTTAGGTCAATAAAAAGTATATTCTGTGTGTTATGGGCTGACTTTGTCACTCTTCAATTCATATGTTGAAACTCTAACCCTCAGAACCCTTCAAATATGATTGTACTTTATTAGAGATAAGATCTTTAAAGAGGTAATTAAGGTAAAATGAGGTTATATGGATATGACCAGTATGACTGCTACCTTTATAAGTAGAAAAAATCTGGACCTAGCCATGCACTTACACAGAGGAAACACCATGTGAGAACACAGCAAAAAAGTGTCCATCTGCAAGCCGAGGAAGGAGAGAGGCCTCAGCAGAGATTACACTTGCCAATACCTTGATCTTGGACTTCCAACTTCAGGAACTGTACAAAATTAAATTTCTGTTGTTTAAGCCTCCCATTCAATATTTTGTTATGACATCCATAGCAAACTCATACATTATGTAATTCTGAAAACTCTAAAAATTAGTCAGTGACTTCATTCATAATAAGGCAAGGTAGTATGACCCTATTTTTTTAATGTTATATATTAAATCAGTTATCAAATTTTTTATCACATATATACTTATGCTTGCATATACACATATAAATACACATGTGCATGTGTGTTTCATATTTTTACATATGTATACATATGTATAATATAAACCAATACACAAACATATACATTTGTTTGAATTAGATTTCAATAAGACTAGTTGAAAGGTCTCCTTTAATTTATAGGTTTTCCAACTACTTTTTCCTTTCAATATTTTTGCTAATGTTAAAGAAACCAAATCATTTGTGTTATAGTATTTTCCACAATATAGATTTTGCTGATAATATAGTTCTATAACGCCATGCAACATGATCCTCTGTATTTCTTATAAACTGGGAGATCTAGAAACTTGATCAGATTCAGGCTTATTACTTTTTGAGGAGAGGGGAGCAAACTAGTTCACAGATGATGTTGTATATTCTTATCAGAGACATTACAAATTTCCTTTCTTTTAGTCATTGGTGATCACTGCCTACATCCACTATTACAATGAGTGTTGCAAAACAGTGATGATCGATTTCTATTAATCCATTTTCATTATCAGCTGCAATTATCAGCTGCAATAAAAAGGAACTTACTCTCATCATCTACTCATATATAAGGTTATTATGAAATAGTCATTATATAAAAAAACAAGAAAATACGTTATCACCTTTTATTCAATAATTTTCAAAACAATGACCAAATGTAGTTTTTCCCACTACAGTTATTAACCCTATTAATGCTCAAGCTGACTCAGCTTGGGAAGACCTTTGGATAAGACAAGTAACAGTTGATAGTTACTATACTGTGTGGTAGAGTAATATGCCATTCATAGACATGGCATCAGGCATTTCTTCAGAGCTCTGATTCCTTTGGGTGAACCTCAATATAGAACCCAGGGGTGCTCATTGCTACTAGACAGTAGAAATTTCAAAAGATAATACAAGAAATCAGTATTTCTTTAAATAAAGGCATTTTGATACTTCTTATTCACATTTAGGATGTTGGGATTTTTCTCAATCACACTGATCTTACAACTTTACCTTCTTTCTCCCAATCAAAAACATGGTTGTTCATTTGCTTTACCCAACAATATATAAACACAAAATAGTTTCCAAAGTTAACACTACTACAAACAAAAATGTGAGGAAGTTTCACGTCTTTAGCCTCTAATTTTAGATTTCAGAGAATATCCCACTGAAATTGTATAGTCAAATTTCTGTAGCTTAGTATCATTTAAAATGATTCTACTCTGTGTGACTCATTATACCAACAACTAGATATATTTCTTCATCTGTAATGGTTGTCTTCACTTTACTGCTTTTGTTTTTTACTTATGTAAAATATAAACATGTTTTTAAAATCAAACCCTTAAAACATCCCCTTAAATACACAGTAGCACTTAACTACACTTTCCTCTCCAGTACTATTTTCACTGAACATTTTATCGAGAGCTCTCTCCACAATAGTCTATAGATACCTTCCTTCCTTTTTACCACTGCATAATGCTTCTTTAGATGGATCTACTATAATGTATCCATCCAGTCCCCAACTCATAGTCATTTGGTTTGTTCCTGTCTTTAAATGTCACAAACAAGTGGAATGGAACAGACTTGTTTTTGGTGATAAACTTCTGAGACATTTAATATTTTCTAGTTACTTATCTATTTCTCTTTAAAATTTAAAAAGTGGCTAAAATTATGTCAAAAAGGACAAGAATATAATGCAATCAGATGGATTACCAGCCATTATTCATGCACTTGTTCACTAAATGAAAGGATCTATCAACTTTTCTAACAGGAAATGTACAGCTTACTCAACAAAATGACCATAATTTATTACCCAGTATATTCAACTTGAGGCAACAACAGAATCTCAGTTTTGTGCACCCTCATTGTTTTTATAAACCACTATGGAAGAAAACTGTTACCATTTAGAGGCTTATTTTTAATTATAAGACTATTGAATATTTTTTAAAGCAGATCCTTATACTGTAAGTCAAGTACTCCACATCATGCAACTGAGCTAATAACGCTCATATTCTCCACATTAACATGAAATCAGGCAGCTGCATGTATGAAAACTTCCTAGAGTTTAATGGTATAACATTTTTTAAAAATGGCATGAAACATCACAAACTGTTGAATACATGTTTCATAAAAGCCTTAAAAATTAAAAGCTCCCAAATTGTTAAACTATAATGTAATAATAAAAAAAAACAGTCACTGCCTGACCTGTGGTGGCACAGTGGATGGGGCATCGACCTGGGAATACTGAGGTCACCAGTTCAAAACCCTGCACTGGTCTGGTCAAGGCACATATGGGAGTTGATGCTTCCAGCTCCTCCCCCCTTTCTCTCTCTCTCTCTCTCACTCTATGTCTCCTCTCTAAAAAATGAATAAAATAAAATAAATTTTAAAAAAAACCAGTCACTAAAAAATCAGCTACTTAAATATTAGATTTAAGTAGCAGTGTATGGCCTTCTTAAGTCTTTTTATGGTGATTAAAAAGATAAAAGCATATAGCTTTGTAAAAATCTTTTTATTTATCGCAAAGTATTTGAAAAAAATTGTACCCCCAAATTTAGGGCAACAGCAACATTTATATTATTTTTCTTGTATTTTAGACATCAACCATTTTATTAAACATATCATTACTATTATAGTCACTATTTTGTGCTTTTTATTTTAAAGATGCATAAGAAAATTGACAACCAACAACTGAGGAGGAAGTACACTGACAAGGGGCAGAAGAATATTCGATTTTCTGAAGGGATGGGAGAAAAAACAGTCTTTTTCACCTGGAGCAAAGAAAAATGAGGAATTCTACAATAGCACATTATATATGGTGGCACACACCCAGGACTAGAGCAGATTTCTCACCCATTGTCTTGGGCACTAAAGCATCATTAACACATCCTATAAATATTTTCACAGGGGCTCTTTTCTCATCTACATGCAAAACTAAATGTCAGCAGGAGGCCCATAGCTTCAGGAAACCATAAAGTGAAGCTTGAACCCAGTAATGATCTTCAGCAGGGTGTCTACTGAGACAAATTCACTTGGCTAGGACAGATCTGACAGTTGAAATGTGTATATGTAAAACTTCACACCACTTAAGCCACATGTCCCTGGGATTTGTAGACAAAACTATCCGTTTTCACGCTTCAAAAAGTATTAACAGGCTTTTCTGCATTTTCTTCCTAAAAGAGTTTCAGATTATTATTGGTAACCATCTATATTCTACAATATTCAAAAATCACTAATGTTGCAGTATATTGCATATAACCAACCTCAAAATATTCTATAATTAAGACTGCCTTAGAGGAAAAAGTAACATAATATTTATTGCCTGCCTGAGAGGCATTCACAGCCAAATCAAGTTAAAATATATGTTGTCCTTCATTTGTTTCTCCAGACAAGTCTAGATGAGAAACATCTGGAAATCTCTTAAAGCTATGAATTCCGAAAAGTGAGGGAAGGGAAAGAGTGAAGGAAGATTTTTCTCTCTCCTCTTTCAAAGGGGACACCAACTTTAAATACGACATTTATATAGAAGGGGGTCTCTGAAAATTAGGACAGCTTTCTCCACTCTTTTCTTTCACTGACTCCCCAAACTATTCATTTATCCACTAAGCACCATTCAAAGGATATGGAGATATGTCAGAGGGTGAAGAAAAAGGAAATATAAAACTGCCAAAATTAGGTAGATAGATGATAGATAGATAGATTAGATAGATGAGAAAACCAACAGACTGAAGTATAGAGAAACAGGGATAAATATAATTGGCCACCTCCCCCTGTTCCCAGGTGGTTCAAAGAAAAGGAAAAAGCAAATAAATGTGGTAAACAAACCAGAAGTATTCAGAAACCTAAAGTCATATTTAACAACAGTAGAAAATATAAAATAAAGTGAAAATTTGCTTAGAGGGAGAAAACCAATGATGAAAATTCCTAGAGCCTTGAAGGATTTGGGTATCTGTCCTCTGAGATCTCCTCAGGCAATTTACCAGAAATGTTTCCAGGTTACAGCTAGTTTTCTCTCCTCCCAGGACACTCTGAAATAACTCCCAACAAATCCTATCACTCAGGGCCTGAACGTAAAGGGCCTTGAATTTTACTTTCCTTAGCTTCATGGTAAACCTATCTCTTCCATTCTCGACTCCCTCAACTTGTTTTGTCCAAAAATCATGAATTTTCAGTTCCTCTCTTTCTCAGTAGTTACCTACCACAGTAAGATTTCTCATCCCCAAGAACCTCACAAACAACGTACTACAATTCCAATGCTGTGCTCAGTGGCTACTGAAAACTATAAATTACAGTGACCACCCCAGTTTGTAGTATTTCAATAGTCCTCGGTCCCTCTTATACAGGGAGTTCTTGGGAGCTGGGCCAGAAATTCGGTCAGCAAGGGATTTATCTCTTGTTGACACTTCATGGTTTAAAGTGGTGACAAGATCAAGCCAAGATATAAACCTGGATCTCAATTCTATTCAGCTTCACAACTGAGTGTCTATACATAATATAACACCCTTCTATCAGGATGCAGGTTGATTAAGGTGTATCCAAACAACACTATAATTACAGATGTCTTACTAAAAAAGGCACTTGGGTTATACATTAAGAAGAATCTATTCCAGAACAAATGTAATAGAGGAATCTTTCAAAAGCACTGCTATTTTCAACTATAAATGTTTCTATCTCCTAATATGGAAGAGAGATTACTGTGCTACATTCTCAGACACTGGCTCAAGTGCTAAGAATGCTGGCTACACTGATAATTCAGTCATTGTCAACTTCCAAGGAAATCCATGGTCACTTGCTATAGAATTGGTTCTTTGTTTTCCCAGGCTGCTCACATTGTAAGAAATATTACATCAACCTCTTCATCATCTGTTGTCTTCATCATCATCATATCACCACCACCACCATCATCATCCTGTCCAATTCTCTAGTGGTTTATATTTGTTTGTTTTTTACAGAGACAGAGAGAGAGTCAGAGAGGAATAGACAGGGACAGACAGACAGGAACAGAGAGATGAGAAGCATCAATCATCAGTTTTTCGTTGCGACACCTTAGTTGTTTATTGATTGCTTTCTCATATGTGTCTTGACCGTAACTATAGCAGACCGAGTGACCCCTTGCTCAAGCCAGCGAACTTGGGTCCAAGCTGATGAGCTCTGCTCAAACCAGATGAGCCTGCCCTCAAACTGGTGACCTTGGGGTCTTGAACCTGGGTCCTCTGCATCACAATCTGATGCTCTATCCACTGCGCCACCGCCTGGTCAGGCCCAATTCTCTAGTATTAAATGCTGCAGAAGACCATAAGCAAGGGTGACTTAGGAGGATGTCAGTAGTCCCCTAGGTAATGAGGTGATTAATGACTCAGAAAAGCAGAACAACCACTAGCATTTATTTTCTTGTAAGCAGTGCCAGACTAAAATGCTAGGGGTTTGAAGAAGACCATAAAATTAAATTTCAGTCTACCTAGGCTCTGATGATTATTTGCTGAGATAGGTACCAAATCTGAGAAAGAAGGCATCCTGTGCTTTCCAGCTAAAGGGGGTGAGGGCAGGGAGACAGGGCTGGATCTACATCACCCCCACTCTGTCTATTCATCAAATATTTGAGAGCTTGTTATGTTCCAGGATTTGCATGTCAAGTTATGCCATAGCTTTCTCTGTTAATAACAATTTGAAAAATACTTGATCACTATCTTTAAAAGAATTATTTTTAACTTCAAAATATTTATCTGAAAACCTATAACTCAACTGTATTGAACTGGATGGCACATTTCAACTGTACAATAAAAAAAGAAAAAGACTCAGACAAAGAAGATGTCTATTAAATATAAAATAATTTTATATTCTAACATAATTACCTATGGAATTAAAAAATGCAGATTTTCATAAAGAAAATACCCATTTTACCTTATTAAGGTAAAACCTGGTTTCTGATCAAAGCAGTTTTAAGATTTTAAAGTTGCCACCTTTTGAGCAAGAGTTCAAACAAAGGCTTTTATGTTTAATGCATCAACAATTTTCTAAATAATTCTTGATAATAATGCATTGAATTGTATTGACACCCCTTTCTCCAAATAGAACCCTTTCACTTTTCAAAGGCAAAACTCTCCTTTTCTTACTGACTATCAAACAGACAAGCATGTAATTAAAACTATTTTACTAATTCTCTCTTTTTATTTTTTTTTTAATTCTCTTTTTTAGTTTAGGTGCCACTGAAAAGCAAGGCTGATACTACTCTACTGTTTGAATAATGACTTCCATTATAGTCAAGTTGATCTGAATTATACAAAGAATAAATTTTACCATTACATCAAATAGAGAAAATTTTAATCTGTAAATTATAAAAATGTTTATTGTCAGTATCTGAAATCTACAATATGAGCACATTTAGCATTCAGAAGAAGACTCAATTTTTGCAACATTTATGTAATGCTCTTCTCCAATATGAAAGTATGCCAAATCACATAAAATATAAAAGCCAAAAGTAAATTTAACACTTGAAATAAAAGCCCTAAAATAAAAACATTATAGAAATTTAATTTTCTACCTGTATCTTTCTCTTCATAAACCAAACCTATAAAAATTGTCGGGGAAAACAGAATTTACAAATGTACTAACAAATACACTGTATAGATTTATATACTTCCTGGTAATGATAATATTCAAAATTTTATTCTTATAAATTCACAGAATCTGAAAGCAAATAGTTGCATACACATATTGGTTACACAATGTATATTTTTGTGTTTTGTTTTTCATTTCTAGTGACACTAATTTTTAACACCTTTATTAAGATATAATTCACATATCATACAACTCACCCACCCAAAGTATACAATTCAATGGCTTTTAATCTAGTCATAGTTTTGTAAATCCATTACCACAGTCAATTCTAGAACATGTTGTTTACCATCCCAAAACCCTGCATCTCTTAAACATCAAACTTTACTCGCCAACAATGTTGGTTGTTAATTTGTTGGTGATAGCCATTTTGACAGGTAATGTCTCATTGTAGGTTTTTTCCTTTATATTAAACTTAACTGGGGTGACATGGTTTTACTTTGTATTTCTCCAATGGTTAGTGATGTTGAGCATCTTTTCATATGTCTATTGGCCATCTGTATGTCCTCTTTGGAGAAATATCTGTTCAGGGCCTCTGCCTATTGTTTCATTGGGTTGTTTGATTTTTTGGTGTTAAATTGTATGAGTTCTTTATAAGGTTTAGATATTAAACCCTTATGGGATATATCACTGGCAAATATCTTCTCCCAATCAGTAGGTTGTCTTTTCATCTTGTTGATGGTTTCCTTCGCTGTGCAAAAGCTTTTCAGTTTGATGTTGTTCCAGATTGTTTAGTTTTTCTTTTGTTTCCCTTGCTGGAGAAGATGTATCAGAAAAAATATTACATAGAGAAATGTCAGCTTGAGCAGGCAGGGGCACAGTGGATACACAGTGGATAGAGCATTGGACTGGGACACAGAGGACCCAGGTTCAAAACCCCGAGGTCACCAGCTTGAGCACAGGTTCATCTGGCTTGACTACAGACTAACCAGCTTGATTGCCGGGTCACTGGCTAGAGCATGAGATCACAGATATGACCCTCATCATCACTGGCTTGAGTACAAAGGTTGCTGGTGTGAGCACAAGGTCACTGGCTTAAGCAAGTGGTCACTTGCTCTGCTGTAGCCTCCCAGTCAAGGTACATATGAGAAAGCAGTCAATGAACAACTAAGGAGACTCAGGAGCCACAACAAAGAATTGATGTTTCTCATCTCTCTTCCTTCATATCTGTCTGTTCCTATCTGTCCCTCTCTCTGTCTCTGTTGCAAAAGAGAATGAGAGAAAGAGAAATGTCTGAGTTTACTGCCTCTGTTTTTTATTCCCCCGGAAGTTTAATGGTTCTGGGCCTTTTACTTAAATCTTTAATCCATTTTGATTTTATTCTTATAGTGTAAGAGGTGGTCCAGTTTCTTTTTTTTTTTTTTTTTCATGTATCTGTCTAGTTTCCCAACACCGTTTAGTGAAGAAACTGTCTTTTCCCCATTGTATATTCTTGACTCCTTTGTCATAGATTAACTGACCATACAGTATAAATACATTTACTTCTGGGCTCTCTATTCTGTTACATTGACCTATATTATTAGTTCTTATGTCACTACCAAGCCATTTTCATTGGTATAGCCTTGTTGTATATTTTAATACCAGGTAGCATGATACCGCTAACTTTGTTCTTCTTTCTCAAGATTGCTGTGGCTATTCAGGGTCTTTCATGGTTTTATACAAATTTTAGAATTATTTGTTCTAGTTCTGTGAAAAATGTCATTAGTATTTTCATAGGGATTGCATTAAATCTATAGATTACTTTGGGTAGTGTGAACATTTTAAATACATTAATCCTTCCTCTCCATGAGCATTGTATATACTCCCATTTATTTGTATCTTGTTCAATTTCTTTTCTCAATGTTTTATAATTTTCTGAACATAGGTCTTTTAACTTCTTGGTTAAATTTATTCCCAGGTATTTTTTTGATGCAACTTTAAATGGGATTTTTTTTTTTTTTTTTTTTAGTTTCTCTTTCTGACAGCTAGTTATTAGTATAAAAATGCAGCTGATTTCTGAATATTAATTTTGTATACTGCAACTTTATTGAATTCATTTATCAATTCTAAGAGCTTTTGATGGAATCGTGAAGGTTCTTTATACATAGTAACATGTTATCTGCAAATAAAGTGACAGCTTTAGTTCTATCTTTCCAATTTGGATAATTCCATTTATTTTTCTTGTCCATATGCTGTGGCTAATACTATGTTGAATAAAAGTAGCAAAAGCAGATATCCTGTCCTGTTCCTAATTTTAAGGAAACTCGATTTAGCTTTTCCCCATTAAGTATGATGTTACCTGAGGGCTTGTCATACATGGCTTTTGTTGTGTTGAGGTATGTTGCCTTTATTCCCAACTTGTCATAAATATATGTTTTTGTCATAAATATATGTTCTATTTGGTCAAGGGCTTCTCTCCATGTATTGATATATGATTTTTATCTTTTATTTTGCTTATATAATGCATCATGTTAATTGATTTGCAGCTATAGAATCAACCTTGCCTACCATGAATAAATCCCACTTGATCATGGTGTATAATGTTTCATGTATTATTGGATTCAATTTGCTAATATTTTGTTAAGGATTTTTGCATCTATATGCATCAGGAATATTGGCTTACAATTTTCTTTTCTTGTAATGTCTTTGCCTGATTTTGGAATCAGGGTAGTGCTTACTTTTACTTTCTTGGCTAAAGATATTCATTCTATCAAGCTCTATAAAGCATTCTCTCTCTAATAAAAAGTAATTTATTTTCTGTTCAAAATTATGGCCAAAATACTAAATGTTCCTCAGAATGAAGTAGTACTACTATTCTTAAGCAAGGCCTACCACCTTATAAGGCTCTCGATTTTCTCATTTATGAAATAATAAATTAGCTAGTTATGGTAAAATAATTATTTCTCAGTTTCAAGTGTTAAGAATCTAGATATTAATGTTCAAAACGCAAAGTATTATCAATAAAAGAAAGCTAACTAGAATCCAAAATATAGTCTAATGACACTAGTCTAAAACAACTCTAGATGTATGGAGATAGAGTAATAGATGTCCTGATTCACTTCTCTTCCTTCCCTTTAATGTCAGCCAAGAAATTTAATTGGTCACATCTACCAGAAACAGAGAGCAAAGGAGTCCATTGTTACAGTCCATACAGGTCAGCCCTCTGGGGCACAGCATAGATCTACAGGGGCAAAAAGAAGACCCACGGTTCCAAAGCATTTCAGATTTTGAAAGCTAAACATTAAAGAGGTAATAAAAATATCAGAGTTGCTTGTTATATGTTCTGAACATCATTAGCATGCAAAATATTTATTTATAAATACAAAATATCTTCCAGAGTATCCAAATGATAAGTAGTCAGCATGCATTTCTAGAGATCCAAGTAAGTGAAACTAATAAATGTGCACACACAAACATTCTTAATAATACTATCAAGCCCACTTTGAACACTCTGAGAAGGAACACACAGATAAATGTTTCTAACTAGTACAAAACTTATCAACAAATTAAAAATAAACTGAATTTGCTCATACAGCAGGTTTGTAGACACTCAGTATTAAAAATGGAGCTGTTAACACCATACCCAAAATAGCTTCATTAAGCCTTGTGGTAAGGTTATGGCACCTAATGTTCATACACAGAGATAATAATGTTAGCTACTGTCAATCAGAACTAGCGGTTTTAAGACTAAACTTGGTCTTAAGCCTAACAAGAAATACCCTCTAGCTAAAGGAAAGTTGCAGAGGCCAAGAACTAACTCATCATAGTGAACAAGATTGCATGTTATTTCATTACCTAGTGACTAATTTGACAAAACCTGATGAGACACTATGCTGGTGAAAAGCTATTCAATCGGAAATCTATTTAAGAAACTTAGATTAAATAGGAAAAGAACAAGTTATTTCCCTCCCATATAATAGACCATCTTTATTCTTTCTCTCTCTTGCAATTTTTGGGGAATAAAAAGGCATAGTATGCTCACATATTACACAAGGGGCATATTCCTGGATTCTCCCTTAAATCCAAGATTAAAACTGACAAATGATTAGGACATTTCTATTTCCCATATGCAATAGAACTATTACGAAAATTCATGCAGTTCAAGCACTTTGAAATTATATTAATTGACATATTTTTTTATTTGTGGAGATGTACATTATTTCAGAATTTGTGCAAAAATATTTATACATCTTTATACTATGGTATTTTCAATTTTTGAATTTCAGAACACTGTGATGCCAACCTTTGCCTGTCTTGTTAATCTGGAATTAGACATGCTTCTTCAATATTTTTTGAGGCAGTCATGTGAAAAGTTCTATGTGATTATTCTTTTAGTGGAAAAATGTATTCATTTTACACTGAACCTCTAATATTACTCCTACTCTATGTTGAATTTCATTCTTCCCAAAAGAACTACCCTTCTCCTCATTTGGTGCTCTTTCTGTAACAGGAACTCTCCCCCACTAATTTTATTTTCATTCTAAGATTAAAGTGTCCAGAACCAAGATACTTGCAACAACCACCTCACTTACTTTCCAGGGCACCTTGGCTCTTTTAGGTGCATTATTTTATGCACTCCTCTCTGAGATCTTGAACTAAAAGATAAACTTTGATATCTCTCCACAGATTATCAGTACCCATTCCCTGAACTCTCATAAGCTTATCTGATACTTGTCCAACAGCACACAAAGAAAGGATTATCTGTCTGCCCCCAAGAATGTGAGCAACGTAGGCATCCACCATGTTTTCCGTGGGAATGGAATCACTACCATAACAAGCCACAGCAGCTCATTCAGTGCTGACTGTCTAACTTGCCTGGATACATCTCAGGAACTAGCTGTCTAGATCTCAACTTGAACAACACTCAAGGTTCGGTGTAAAGCCAGTAGCTGGGGTCAGGATCACAGCCGCCTGACCCACACAGGTTCACATTAGATTCGAACAGTCGGCAATGAAACACCGGAGCCAAACATTGGTGAGCCATGAGCTTTAATTCTAGCTTGCACCCGGCGGGCAAGCAAAAACACACACTGGGCTGCAAAACCCACACATTCAGTGCTCACAAAGCTACTGACTTATCCGAGTTTCCTAGAATCAAAGGTTTCTAGCTCACCAGACTTATTCACCTCTGTTTCCCATCTCCTCCTGCACAAACTCTTAACAAACTGGCTTCTTCCTCAGCACTCTGCCATCCTGGCTGCTTCTCCTGGCCTTCACGTGGCCTTACTCTGCTCTCCTCTCTAATACTAATCTCAGGAACCCAGGAACAGAGAGAGAGAGAGAGAGAGAGAGAGAGAGAGAGATCAAGCTCCCAGACTGCCCCAGTTTATAGCCTAGAAAATCCAAACCTTTAATCCAATTATACATACAAGGAAGTCTGATACAAAGTCACCCATCTGAGGCATAATGGGATTCCTTCCTACATCACCACCCTACATCATCCAATCAATCAAGGGCGTGGAGAAGAGCTTACTCTTAAAGCTAAGCCTTAGGCTATAATGACCTGGTCTGCTTACATTACAGCCTTTCCCCCATACCCATCTCAAGCATAAGGGCAAATAATATCACCTGGGTGACGGGCTTCCATGTGGGCAGCGCCATCTTTAACAAAGTGAGCATATTATATTTTATCTGCCGAACATTCGGTTTCTCTGAGAACTCTATAAAACTATGATACAAGTAGGTCCCCAGAAGACAATAAAAAAAACTCAAGGGTTACCTTAAAGGTACCCAGTACACTGACAGCCACAGGAAGCCCAATTGGCAGGGGTGGGTTAGATGAATAAGAAACAAAGCAACTAAACAGACAGCTAACCCAATCTGCACAGAATTAGAGATGGGGGAAATCTGGGTTGGTGTAGGAACACGCCTTTGAGTCAGGAAGGAATTCTACAGAAAACAAAATTTATTATATATAAATGTGTATATATCATTCTCTAATAAGGCACCTTGCCAAGAATAAAAAGTTGCATAAGAAGTATAGTATTTGCAGCTATTGCTCTGCCCTCTTACATGTCCAACTACAACTACCACCTTTATAATTTATGAAGAGTTTTCATAGTTACAGTATGAGTCATATTACACCCCAATAAGGTAGGTATAATTATCATATTTAATTGCTAAGGTTGGAAAAATTGGGGAAACTTGCAATGGTCCTTCTGGAGTGGAGTGAGCTGAGATTTGCATGGAAATTTCATAGACTTCAAACCCAGTGTTCATTCCACCATGCAGCAGGAGACTTCAATCAACCAGCCCCCAAGGGAGCCAGAGACAGAATGCAGATAGCAAAGTGTCACGCCATGGCATCTGAGAAGACAACACCATTCAAAGCTGGATCCCTCACTAGCTCAGACAATCTCTGCAAAATAAAAATGGCTAGACATTTTTGGAAGCATGCAGGAGCCTCCAAGAACACAGTCCCAGGTCTCAAAGAGCTCAATGCCTCACTGGACACAACAAAGTGTAAACTGGTAATTGAACGTCATAAGATAAATGCTTTAGGAGAGACAGCACAAGTAGGGAGATGAAATATCAGAAAATAGTAAAAAGCACACCACACTACTAATCACGAGCAATCCATTAGTGGTAGGATTTGAATTAAATTACTAGATTTGACTTATTTATCATTCATGAGACATTGTTTTTCAATTATATTTTTCTCCTCCACATTAGCCCACCCTTTTTTAAAGCCTCAAGCATTAATTTGATTTCCCGCCAACAATTCAAAGATAATGATCTGTGTCTCGGTTCTGTCTGCACTGATCCTCTTCTGATAATTTGGAGAGAAAACGATGTGTATCTCCCTCTTTTTCAGACAGTGTGGCCTTAGGGATTTTATTCACCGTGGGGGGCAGGGCCTTAGCTTCCCTGACAGGTTTAAGAAAAAGGAAGTCAGAAATCCAGAACTGAACAAATCGGTCAAACTCATTTTCTGTTAGGGTTTTCTGCCAACTTTTGTTCCCTCCCTCCCTCCTCCTCCTCCCCCTTCTCTTTTTCTCCCTCCTTTAAGTAAGAAAGAATGTGGGAAAACATGAATCCTATGTTCCTAATGGAGCAGATAGAGTGCTAGTGAGCCAAGATGCCAGAGTCAGAAGCTGGAGGGCCATTCTCTGCCTCCTGGGCAAAGAAGCAGGAAGTCTAAGAAGGGCAAGTGTGAGTGGTGGAAGGAGTAGAAAACTCGGATTGGAGGGACATCTCTCCATAACTGTCACTTCATCTTGCTTCATAATGAAGGCTGTCCTAGAATAACAGGACTCTCCCCTATACCACCTCTTATCTTCCCATTAGCCCTAAAGCAGGGAAAGAAGTAAACCATTTTTATTGCTAAATAATTAACAAACCACTGGCATTCTGACAAGCTATCATGCATTTCCTTAATCAGCAACCAACCCAAGTAATTTTGTTTATAAGCTACTTAAGATAAATCCTGTCACTTAAATATTCCAGACGAGCCTGTGTCCACTGTCCATTTCCTTGAGTAATGCTTTCTCTGGGCTTTCCTCCTCCTTCCTGCCTAGGTTTGGCTCCTTTTCACAAGCAGGGACACTATTTATTACCCCTAACGGTCATAATAATGCTGCCTCAGTAGCTCCATCGCCCTTAGAAAAATGACTGGTTCAGGAGATTTTTTAATCATACAATTCCCCTTCTAAGAGCCTAGAAATTCACTGGACACTAGGGATAATAATATTGCTGTTTGTGAAGTCACCAATGGCTGCTTGACTGCTACAGTCAATGACTCTGTAGAGTGCTTGCCTTGAAAGAAACAGTAACCTTTGACACTGAATCCTTATTCCCTCTGCCTTAGACCCGTGCCCCATAATCTACCTCTCTGGGTCAATGCTCGCACCTGTTTTCTCCCACTTTTGTACCTTATTCTTACCAGTCTCTTTCTTTCATCTCTCTTTCTTTCAAGTGTAGGTGTGCCCTGTTCAATTTTCCTTTAAAAGACATGAAGACACTATCTAAGCTAATGACCCACCTGTCCCCAACACTAGCTTTATGGGACCGCCATACCCAATGCCTTCCACCTTCTGCAACGTCTGCATTCATGTGGCTTTTTTTCCTTTCGATATTCCATTCCTGCCTGACAAAGGACTGCTCCACCTTGAAAGACTACCTGGCAAGGTCCTCTCTGTCCTCACCACAATTTGGGATCGTGTATTTGTTAGCTGTTTGACCTACTAGTTCAACCAGGTCAGGGGCTCTGTCCCTTTAGTTAACATTCAGATTCCTCCTAGACTTAGCAAGTAACCAATAAAGAGGTCTGAATAATAAAACCTAAGAGATTATATCCAAATGACAGTGGTGAAAAAAAAAACCCAACAATTTTCCATAAACCTTTAACATGTAACACAGAGAGACTTTCTGAACTGTAGGATGTATTTACCATTATAATGTATTATCCTTCAAAAAACAGTAATAGATTAAAAGACCGTAATAATTGTTCACATCCAAATCAACAATTCCTGCTCTGTGCAAAGTAGTATCAGAACATAAAAATAGTATCATAAATTCAAAATAAAAATCCATTAATGTTCAAAAGCATATGAACCCTAATTGGATTTGTGGATTACACATGTTTCTGTGTCTACCTATATACATATATACATATACACATACACATATGTCCATATATACACATTCAGAGTGACTTTTACTGTCTGAGCTATCAGTACACTATCAATAATCTCACATAAATTGCGTAGATGGTGACACTAAAAGTTTTTTTAAAAAGCAGTCATTTCACAGATGTATAGAAGCCAGAGGGCACTGTAAGAATACCAATGAGGCCTGACCAGGCAGTGGCGCAGTGGATAGAGCGTTGGACTGGGATGTGGAAGACCCAGGTTTGAGACTCCTAGCTCGCCAGCTTGAGCGCGGGCTCATCTGGCTTGAGCAAAAAGCTCATCAGCTTGGACCCAAAGTCGCTGGCTCCAGCAAGGGGTTGCTCAGTCTGCTGAAGGCCCGCGGTTAAGGCACATGTGAGAAAGCAATCAATGAACAACTAAGGTGTTGCAATGGCAACAAAAAACTAATTGATGCTTCTCACCTCTCTCCGTTCCTGTCTGTGCCTATCTATCCCTCTCTCTGACTCTCTCTCTGTCCCAGTAAAAAAAAGAGAATACCAATGAGAACCATCATGCCTATAAATTGGATTATATTTCTTTTAGTATTCTAGTGTAAACAAATATTTTCCCAAATAGCCCTATTAGTAAATGAAATATATACATTGACAATTTTGCCACAAAAGTTGAAGATCAAACATGTTTTTAGTGTAGAGAATGTCATTTCACAGTGCATTTATTTCATATCCTCTGTCAAAGCTCCACATTCAATAGAGTCCTTCACAAAGCTTAACAGGTCCATTTTCTAATAATATTTTTTAAGTTTTTATTTTTAAAACTATCTATCTATCTATCTATCTATATTATCTTTTATTTGTTTTTCTCTGAAAAATATAAATCAAGCTTCTGAAACTAAAATAGTGAAAGACACTATTTTAAATTCTTCTTTTAAACCTGTCCTTTATAATGAGTCTTTAAGTGTTTGTCTTTTAAAGGTGGGGAATAACTTCCTAAAAGGGTGACCTTAAATCTCCTTAGCTTATTAAATGCAAATGATAGTATCACTCTGCTGAGATTTTTGAAAAGATTATCATATACGGGAAGCATTTGACCTGATACCTGATGCACTGGCAGGTCCACTACACATATTCATAGAATTATTTATAGAAATAAAGCTACTGGTAAAGGTATTATTGGCTCTAGAATGGGAGCACCTGGGTTTAAAATCAGTTTGATTTTCTACTAGTCGTGTGATCTTCGGAGTCATTTACCTAATATGCCCAAGGTTCCATGTCTTATCTATAAAAGAGGAATAAAAAGACTACCTAGATTTTGGGTTTACTGTAAGATTCAATTAAATAGTGCATCTAATGAGCATAGCTCAAGCACCTCACTACTAATTATCTTATTATTTTCACTGTATTAATATGATTAGTATGTTGGGGTGGAAGGCAGGGAAATACGGTGCAGAAATTCGGGGAAACTACAAATTCTCTACAGGAATTTTTAAAATTAAATTTTGGTTTTATTCACATGATAACTGTTAATGTTAACAAGAATACTTGATGTCCACTTGTGTCCACATGTACATAGAGGTACAAAGCAGCCGTGAATAGGTGGACTTAGTAGGTAGACGATACTGTCTTGTCAAGCAAAGGTCTAATGAGGCTGTGCCATGCTGTATGAAGTTTTGAAATTGTCTAAATAAAGAAGGCAGTTAGGAGAGTTGGCTGTCTTTTATTTATTTTTTTTTAATTTTATTTATTGATTTTACAGAGCGGAAGAAAGAGAACAAGAAGTAGCAAGTCATAGTTGCTTCACTTTAGTTGTTCCCTGATTGCTTGTTGTATGTGCCTTGACCGGGCAAGCCCAGGGATTTGAACCAGTGACCTCAGCATTTCAAGTCAACGCCCCATCCACCGCGCCACCACAGGTCAGGCAAGAGTTGGCTGTCTTATGACACGTGAATATAAATATAACACAGACACACTTTATGCAATGTTAATTTCAACAAAATATCATCTATGACACTGAATTAACACTCTTAATTTCAATCATAATTTTTTCTTTAGTTTTTTATTTTACATTTATGTGAGACACATATTATTATAAAGGTTTAGTTTCATATTTTGCACATTTATAACTAACATGATACAATTAAAATCTTCACTGTAAGAAGCCTTTTTCTTTCTCAAGCTTGAGAAATACTATTTTTAGAGAATGTATTGATTAGTTCATCAGATCATTCACAAAATTATATCCAAACATCTTTGCCAAGCCCTGGTAAGTGCAAAAGCAAAGAATGGTGAAAATTAAATAAGATGATGCATGAGAAGAACTGTATATAGTCTCTTTCCCTTGTCTTCAATAGAGGCTGGCCATTACCATTACCATGATTATCATAATCATACGTCATCATCATCTATATAAGTATCTATTCATCTTCCACTTTGGGTATAAAACCTGGGTGCTATTTATGTCAAAGAGCACTATAGGCAAAAAAAAAATTAATTTTATCCTTCCTATTTTAGATAATGGCTGTTTTCTGGTATATTGGCCACATTGCTGTTTTGTGTGTTAAAACTGGTAAAAAAAAAAAATGCAACCAATGAATAACACACCATTCTACTTGTTTATAACAGCAAAATTGATCATCTTTGGATCTTTAATAAATCAGGGACTTAAAGAATCTTCAAATAAGAACATCCCAAAATTCCTGCTAATATTAGATTAAATAAAGCATTCTATAGTGCTATCTGAAAATTATGAAAGGTCATTATTTTTTAATTTCCTCCAAAACTCAACAAAAAAAAAATTTAAAGAAATTGCAAAGACATATCCTGTTCCAAAGTAAAGGAACAGTGGTAATCACCAACATTTATTCTCCCCTGTAAAGTGGAGGCTTTGCAAAAATTTAGACACAAAATGAAATCTGTGGTTATTAGAAGGGAGAAAGCACTTTGTTATCAAGTTTAAAAGTGATCAGCCTGTGTTCAGAGAATACCAAATTTATATGTGATCTTTGTGAAAAAAGAAATCAGTGCCATTCCATATATTCTTACTACTTGAAAACTCTCCTTGCATATAGGACATAGTACATTCCTTTTGCATTTCCATTTGACATGTATGGTCAGTAGTCGTGGCCATACACATGCAGGTTCTCACTGGATTTGGGCAGACGGTAAAGAAACAGTGGAGCCAAAAAATGGTGGACCATTCTTTTATTAAAATCTCACACCGGCTGACGAGCAAACGGGCAGGGAAAACACTTCCCTTTCACTCAAACAGAGCTCCCAAAAGCCTGACACATTCTTCAGTTCCACAACCAGTAGAATCTTCTCTGGTTTCTCCTAGAATCAAAGGCCCTAACCAGTCTCAGCAGAGCTCACAAAAGCCCCTCACCTCTGGTTCCCCATCTGCACACCTTCTCCTCTCTGCACAAACTGGCTTTTTCTTCAGCACTCTCCATTCTCTCTGCTCCCCTTGCAAAAACATGGCTTCTTTCTGCTTCTTATTCTCTCCCGGCAAAACTACCTGGTCCCTCTAAGACATTTCCAGCAAACATTAGCAAAACAATGGCCCTTCCCAAGCAGAAAGGTCATTTGCAATTTCACAGATCTCATACCTGGTGCTACCCAGCCCCCAATGCAAACAATAAGCGAGCAAACATGAAAATCATATTTTACAAACTTACTTGACCAACACATGTAAACGGAGTTTTCATGAAATCTTGAAATGCACCTTCCGAGATCCATTTGGTGCCCCAGAATTCTCCACCTAACTAAAAGGATTCTCCAGAGCTAAAAAAACTTTCCACTTCAGACAATTAAGCTTCCGGTCTTGGGCGAACATTACACTTATTTAATTCACAGAAGGAGAGTAGTGATGTTCACATATAAATGAAGATAGAGATTCGTGAATATATTTGTGTATGTCCAGTAGGCACCGCCATTGTGGCCATTCACATGCAGGTTCTCACTGGGTTCGGGCAGACAGTAAAGAAACAGTGGAGCCAAAAAATGGTGGGATATTTGTAAAGCCAGTAGCCCCGGCCACCATCACAGCTGCCTGGCCTGTGCAAGTTTGCATATGATTCGAACAGACAGTAATGAAACAATGGAGCCAAGAACTGGTGGGCCATTAGCTTTAATCCTAGCTTGCACCTGGTGGGCAAGAAATACAGTGGGAAAACACTTTCCGTTCCATTCAGGGCTCCCGAAGCACTGACTATCTGAGTTTCCTAGAATCAAAGTTTCTAGCTCACCAGCCCCATTCACCTCTGTTCCCCATCACCTTCTCTCTGCACAAACTGTCTTCTTCAGCACTCTGCCATCTTGGCTGCTTCTTTTCTCCTCCACGTGGCCTTTCTCTGCTCTCCTACAGCATGGGCTTCTCCTAGAACATAATCACTCTTTTCCGGAGCAATGTGATCTCTCTTCCTTTTAAAACCTTTTGGTGCGAAAGCCCTCCCCCAACACATATTAACATAGTCACGCCCATCCCAAGCAAGAAGGGCAACTAATATTATCACCTGGGCGACAGGCTTCCACGTGGGCAGCGCCAACTTTAACAAAGTGAGCATAATATATTTTATCTGCCCAACAGTATTCTTTTATTAAAGCCTTGCAATAACCAACGAGCAAACACACAGGGAAAACACTTCCCTCTTCATTCATTCAGAGTTCACAAAGCCCTGACATATTATCCGGTTCCATAACCAGGAGAAACTTCTCTAGTTCCTCCTAGAATCAATGGCCTCACCAATCTCAGTGGAGCTCGCAAGATCTCCTCACCTCTGTTCCCCATCTGCACACCTTTCTCTCTGTTTTCCCTGCAAACATGGCTTCTCCTCCTCCAGCACACATTAGCAGGACAATGGCCCTTCCCAAGCAGGATGGTAATTTGCTATTTCACAGATCACATACCAGGTGCTGCACCATTTTTTAACACTAAAAGTGAGCAAACTCAAAAAAAAAATAGAAGGTTTACAAACTAATTTTCCTAACAATTTGTTGCAGTAATGTCTTGAAAAAAAGAGGGATGGCAATACTTCAACAGTGGTGAAGGGTAGAGTTTTGGGGAAGAACCTAATTAAAAGACAGATTTAGGCAGTAGAGGCAATTTGACCACATGGGATACTGGGATAAAGAAGTTGGATGACGCTATCTCTGACTTTGACTTCAGGAAAAGTATTTCCTGATTTTACCTGCATGCTTCTCCTTCTGAATGTCCTCTAGAGGTCTCACATTTCATACTCCAGCTATACCAAATCCTCCTCCCTAATAATGTGTTCTTTCCTACACCCAGACATCTTTCTGCCCCAAATACCTTTCCCCAACTGAAAAGCTCCTATTTATCTTTCAAGACCCTAGGAAAGCCTGACTAGGTGGTGGCGCAGTGGATAGAGCATCACCCTGGGATGTGGAGGACCCAGGTTCGAGACCCCGAGGTCGCCAGCTTGAGCGTGGGCTCATCTGGTTTGAGCAAGGCTCACCAGCTTGAGCCCAAGGTTGCTGGCTTGAACTAAGGGTCACTTGGTCTGCTGTAGCCTCAACCCCCTCAGTCAAGGCATATATGAGAAAGCAATCAATGAACAACTAAGAAGCCGAAACAAAGAATTGATGTTTTTCATCTCTCTCCCTTCCTGTCTGTCCCTCTCTCTGACTCTGTCTCTGCCACAAAAAAAAAAAAAAAAAAAAATAGACCCTAGGAAAATATTTCCACAAATCTAAAGCTTTCTATGCCCTCCCCCCATAAGTTTGAGCCCTATCTTTTACATATCCAAAGCACACCAGTCTCTCCTTTCCTCCTGAGCACACTTATTTCACACTGGGTTGAACAATCGAATTTGTGATAACTTTGAATGAGACTCTCCCTTTGGATATTAATTACATCACTTCTCTGTACATTAATCAGAGAGGAAAACCCACCATTGACTGTAATTATTTGCTTACCTGATTTTACTAATAGACTTTAGTTCCTTAAACTGACAAGAATGTTTTTTTATTGATTTTGGCATCGGACAACTTAGTAAGTGCTAAACAAAATTTTTTAAAATAAATAATTAATAGAGTCTAACATTTAGCTGTCTAAATTGTCTAAGATTTCTTCCTATGTTTAGCTTAATTTCTCAAAATAAAACTGCAGTAAAAAAGTAATTCTCCTCTTCATTATCACCTATAGATGGGGACAAACAGTAACTTTTATCCTTGCCCCAAATTATAGAAACGTTTGCTCTCTAACCATTCATTCTACTCCTTTCTTTAATTTCTCCTTAATTGTTAAAAGACAGCTGTTCGGCAGATAAAATATAATATGCTCACTTTGTTAAAGATGGCGCTGCCCACATGGAAGCCCGTCATCCAGGTGATATTATTTGCCCTTATGCTTGAGATGGCTGTGGGGGAAAAGCAGTAATGTAGGCAGGCCAGGTCATAGCCTAAGGCTTAGTTTAAGAGTAAGCTCTTCCCCACACCCTTGACTGATTGGATGATGTAGGGTGGTGATGTAGGGAGGAATCCCATTATGCCTCAGATGGGTGGCTTTGTATCAGAGACTTTCTTGTATGTATAATTGGATTAAAGGTTTGGATTTTCTAGGCTATAAACTGGGGCAATCTGGGAGCTTGATCTCTCTCTCTCTTGGTTCCTGAGTTCCTGAGGTCAGTATTAGAGAGGAGAGCAGATTAAGGCCACGTGGAGGAGAGAAGCAGCCAAGATGGCAGAGTGATGATGAAGAAGCCAGTTTGTTAAGAGTTTGCGCTGGAGGAGATGGGAAACAGAGGTGAATAAGTCTGGTGAGCTAGAAACCTTTTGATTCTAGGAAACTCGGATAAGTCAGTAGCTTTGTGAGCACTGAATGTGTGGGTTTTGGAGCCCAGTGTGTGTTTTTGCTTGCCTGCCGGGTGCAAGCTAGAATTAAAGCTGATGGCTCACCAGTTCTTGGCTCTTGTGTTTCATTGCCATCTGTTCGAATCCAATGTGAACCTGCGTGGGTCAGGCTGCTGTGATAGTGGCCTCGACTACTGGCTTTACAACAGCATTATCTCCAGAAATAATACTTGACAATAGAAGCACAGCAGAAAGTTTAGATTATTTCCAAACTCATGTGGCTCTGAGTCCCGTCCATAAAGAATCAAAACACATATTTAATATTTCTCCAGTTATTTGTGATTCCATAGCTGTGTCCTATTCTGCTTTGTAAGAGATCAGAGCTTTAAATTCCATAATTCCAATGAATGTTTTCTCCTTTTGTAGAAGGTCAGAAAGAAACATCTTCCTACCAATAACACATAAACTGAAATTCTCTAGAATGACATTACCCAGAGTCTGATCCCGGAACACTGAGGAGCTTTTAGTGACTAATGACAGATTCCTAAAGGAACAGAATACAAGGCTAATAGTCAAAAGAGAAAGAAGAATATTCTGGTAGTTAACTTATTAGAAGGTGACAGAAAGACAAAACCCTGACAACAAAAGCATAAACCAAAAAGATACTTGTTCTAAGGCCAAAGAGAAACTAGCAATGCACACCAAAGGTTACTACCTAAACTTTAACACAAGCCTGAAGGCCTCTCAGGGATGGTGTGAAAACCTGAATAACACCAGAATACAGAAATCTTGTTTTCATTTCTTACTTAACAAGGCACTACAAATAGCCCCTATTCCTACTGAAAAGAAATTAAAATTCCCCAGAAGTTAAGTTAAACACAAAGTTTTCAATTTTAATTGGTTTTTGTTATAAAGATGCCTCACTTTCTCAATTTTGAAGTTGTCAGAAGATATCCTAAAAAATGTAATCATGTCTTCAAATAATTAAGGTAGCAGAGACAACAACAAAAAAAGAAAACACTTGAAAAAATCTGAAACCTTTGATTATGCTGAAAAAAAATGCTGAAACAAATTAGAATAAATTGTGATGAAGTTTATTTTGTTCCTATAATACTTACAGCTTATTCATGAATCATGCTCCTACTAAAACTTAACCTAATGAGTAATCTAATTTATTATATGGTAAATTGGGAAAAATGCAATTCTCCTTCACTCAATCAGCTAATGAGCACCTAGGATAATCCACACCCTGTAATGATACTAGGAAAAATATTTAGCAATAATCACAAAGGTCATGAGCCATACCAAAAGCAGATTTCCAGGAACACACAGGCTTCCTGTCAGCTTAGCACTAACTCCTGAAAAGTACGCTGTTACTATGCAGATGCCTTGTTTTCAAACATTTGTTCTACTTTGAACGATTTCTTACCCCCAACACAAGCTGTCCACTCAGCAGCTTTGTGATCCAGGGTAAATAATTAAGCTCTGAGCTTTGGCCTCCTCACTGAGCAAGAGCTGCTGTGGGCTTAACCATATGTGAAGGAACTAGCAAGGCTTCCTGTGAACCACAGGCCTCGCACATAGCCTCATCATTATAGATCCAGCCCAAGATGCTATTTGTTGTCTACATCAGCATAATCTTTCCTCTTTAATTTTAACAACTTAGCATTTAGTGGTTTAATTATGTTAGTGAGTCCTTCAGCTATATTTTATTCCTTTATGACAGATCCCATCTTAAGCCCTGAAGCACCTTGTAAAGTACTAGTCAAAATAAATATTCATCAATTCATTTATTGTTGAAGCCCCCCCAAATAGAACCATTTAAAATATTTTTCTAAAAAGAGCAAATAACTGGCCCTGGCTGGTTGGCTCAGAGGTAGAGTGTCAGCACAGGGTGTGGATGCCCCAGGTTCGATTCTTAGTTAGGGTACACAGGAGAAGCGACCATCTTCTTCTCCAACCCTTAGCCTCCTCTCCCTTTCTCTCTCTCCTCCTCCCACAGCCAAGACTTGATTGATTCAAACGAGTTGGCCCTTGGTGCTGAGGATGGCTCCATGGAACCTATCTGCCTCAGGTGCTAAAAATCGCTCAGTTGTAGAGCAGCGGCTCTAGATGGGCAGAGCATCACCAGTAGGAGGTTTGCAGGGTAGATTCCAATCAAGGTGCATGTAAGAGTCTGTCTGTCTCCCCTCCTCTCTTCTCATTTAAAAAAAAACCAAATAAATTGTAGCTAGACATTAAAATTAACTTATAGAAAATGTTTAAAAATTATAATGAATCCCTCACAAATATGCTATATAAAATTTTTTTAAAAAAACAAGTTGTAATATTTTATTTACCTCATGATGTTTTACAAGTTGCAATATTATAAATCTTTACGTTTTTAGATCATACAAAAGTAAACTTTCTCCACCATATGAGTAAATACACCACTAATTGTATTATTGCACCACCTATCATGTGTAATGATGCTTCATGGGGAAAATGCCATCTGGCTTTAGGATTGTTTATAAAACTTCCATGAATAACAATTACATTGCATTTATAAAGTTAATTATTTTCTATGCTACATACATTGGCACATAGGCATGCTTAAATGATCGCTTAGTTTCTGTTGAACCTCACATATAAGATAATATTAGGTGATGAAATATATGTGAATAATGTTTGCCAAAGGTGAAACATTTTCAGTAAGGTATTTCACTTTATCAAAATACATAGCATAAACAGGTAAGAAAGCCAAGAATACTGTATAGCATTCTCTTCATTGTCATCTCCTGCACAACACACTGAACTCCTAAAACAAAGTAATCATGTCCGAGATTAAGCTTATAGCCTAGTAAAAATCTTGCTATGAACTAAATGGCAAGTTTATTGAAACCAAATGACTGATATAAATATTTTCCACTTCTATTGAAAGTATCACAACCACCTCAGGGTTTATAAAATGTTTTAAAATATAGCAACCAATACTTACAGGCATGGTAACATGTTCTCTAGAGACTCATGATGTAAGTTGACTCAGACTACCCAAAGTGGATCAAATGCCTACTAGGTCTTTCTGTCACACTAAAGAATTTAATAGGCATTCTCACCTAGAAATTAATTTAATTTATTTAATTTTTTTCTACAAATTACTCTAGATTCACGAAGTAATTCTTAACATCTCATTAATCCTATTTTATATTAGATAATCAAATGGTGCCTTAACCGTATTGTTTTATGACCACACAGCTGTTCCTTAAATAGTTCTTTTCTTAATTGTACTTAAGCTTCAGTTTCTTGAATCTGTTTAAAACACACTTTAAAAATTAATTATTTAGGATACAAATTAAAAGAACAACTAACACCTAAAGACAAGTAGATCATATCTTAAGGAGACTACTTCAGCACTGGTGGGAGGTTGGACTGCACCAATTTGCCAACCTGGTCTACAGCCACAGGAGTAGAGATTGTTGTTCTTCACAGTGACCTAAAACTGAAATGGTCTAGAAATACTTTGTGAGCAGTCTAAAAGCAAGTAACAGTTTATGCCATCCCAGCAGAGAAGAATGCTGGTATTAAATTTACTGCCTATGGACTTCCTAGGGGAGCAGGCCTGGTGAAACATGTGTGTTGCTGGTGATCTGTTTGCAGTCACCCCTTCAATGAGCTCCGGAGACACAGAGAAGATAATTAACTAATTAGGAATAACATCCCCTAAGAAGCACATTTGCAGCATCAGGACCAAGGTTAGGGCAGTACCTTGCCTAAATTTCCTATTTTATTTCCTCTGTCCACCTCTGTTAGGGTGCTAATGAATAGATAAACAGCCAAAAGTCACAGGATGTATAGAAGACTAAGAATTTGAAAAGGAAAGCCTTTGTTCTGACAGAAACCTGCACAATCTACTGTTTGTGCGCAAATACTGTGACGGTATAACAGAACAAAAAGCTGGGGCCACATCGACCCAAGTAGAAATAAAGCTGTTTTAAAAAGATTTTTCAGCCCTGGCTGGTTGGCTCAGTGGTAGAGTGTTGGCCTGGCATCTGGAAGTCCCGGGTTCAATTCCCCATCAAAGACACACAGGAGAAGCGCCCATCTGCTTCTCCACCCTTCCTTCTCCTGTTTACTCTCTCTCTCTCTCTTCCCCTCCCACAGCCATAGCTTGAATGGTTCAAGTAGGTTTGGCCTCACCTCAGGCACTTAAATAGCTCGGTTACCAAACAACAGAGCAGTGGCCCCAGATGGGCAGAGCATCACCCTGAAGGAGGCTTGCCGGGTGGATCTTGGTAGAGGCACATGCGGGAGCCTGTCTCTCTGCCTCCCCACCTCTCCCTTTAAAATAAATAAGTTAATAAATAAATATTTCAAACAAAAGTTAAAAGATTATGAGTTATTAAGAGCTAAAAAAAGATCCTGAAGATCATTTTATGGCTGAGGACACTAAGACCTTCAAGGTAAGTGACTTGCACAAGCTGACAAGGCTGGTTAGTTGCTGAATAAGAATTAAACCTAGATATTCCTTCTTTTCAGGCTAAAGTTCACTCACCAATGCCCCACACCTTGATTTCAATGTGTTATCTCATTCCTAAAGGGTATGATATATTTTGAGGTTGATTGAAAATATACATATACACACTATAGTCAAATGAATTAAACCATATTTTTGTTTGAGGCAAGTTGAACCAGGCACAGATATCACAAAAGCCAAAGTTGGCAACCACCATAATAAAGTCAATTTTTGGAGAACACACTAGGTTGGTCCTGTGATCAACTCATCACGTTCACATTTTCACATAAGGGTGGGAAGGTGCATGTTCTAGTTTAGTTAGTTCTCAATTTGCCTTGCAGAGTTCAGCAGAGAGCAATTTTGCAGAGCTTACAGAGCTGTCTCCAGCTTGCTTCACATAATCTGCAGGCTGTCCTGGACAGCCAGTAAGCAAATCAACCATAAAGACTTTTGTCTGACAAATTCAAGGTACCATACCAAAAGGTACATGACTCAGTGCTAGCAACTAACTTAAATAAATCCTTTTTTCTCTGTATACATATTAGCCTCTGAGTGCTTACAAACATCAGTCAAAGGCAGCGCCTACCATCTTTACGCCTATCTGAAAACCAACAAGCAATACTGAAGACAAAAGTCTACCCCTTATACTGAATTCTAAGAACACCAATTGGGCAGGTTCTGCAGAAAAGATACTAAGCTCAATCAAACACAATAGGAAAAGAGTTTTCTTGTTTCACTTGTTCTAGTTTCTTTATTGTCTTTTTTTTTTTATACTGGAAAACTCAAGAATACCAAATAATAATAAGGATCATTGACATTTCAGGGGTTGCATTTTGTGTCTTCATCTGTTGTCAAGCATCTGAGATGTGGCCAGAGAATCTCTCTGTTTATCAATTTTCAAAGCCAAATTGGAAAAGAAAGTTAAGTTCAGTGTTTTCATAGAGAAGGAAGGGCACTGAGAAGCAATGAGACAGTGTAAAACACACACACACACACACACACACACACACACCCATTATGGTCAACAAACCTAAACCCTGGCCTGTCCTTACAAGCTTATTGGCCACCTAAACAACTGCTTGTTCCAGTTTGGTCTGATTCTTCAACCTCATCCACCCAGCAAAACCTCAAAAATGGGATCAATAGCAGAGTGCCACCTCTAAGTTAGACGCAGAAAGTTGAGAGTTTCTGGACAAAAATCTTTCAGCAATCCATCTCCTCCAACACACTGCTTAAGTCCTGAGTAACTATTAATTTTTGTTGTTGTTGCTGTCTTTGTTATACTTTCTTCCATTCTTTCAGAGACCATACTGAACCTTCAATAGGCTCTAGCCCAGCTTACAAGTGACTTCATCTCCCTGGGCCACACTCTATTGGAGAGATGAAGGCCATCAGCCATGGTCAAAATTCAACTCCCTACACATATATCTACAGTGTGTGTGTGTGTGTGTGTGTGTGTGTGTGTGTGTGTGTGTGTGTCCACTCCTACTCCAGGACTCCAGCTGGAAGTTCTCTCCTGTTTGTGGCTAGCCTTCCAATTGCAAATGTGTCTTCAGCCCTGACTTCACCTAGAGGAACAGGTGGAACACTCCCCACCCCACCCCCTGCTTTCCTTTTCTCAACTTCTGTCTTTACACTTTCCTGTACACAGACCAAAAACTTGTTCAAAAATGAACATTTCCCCCAACCCAGGCCTAAGCTTAATATACTTCTCAGCTTTACTGGGCAGTGCCCTCTTCTCCCTCCACCCACGACTCACACATATTGAGACACACTCACCTGACATGCTGAGAAGACAATTCCCTACTTGGCAACACCAACACTGCAGCCTACTACTTTCCTTCCCTGCGTCACTGAAAAGCCCGATTTTCTACCTTATGCTCCTAAATTTCCACTGGCTCTTAAGTCTTTATTCCTGGAATATAAGCCACATGTCATGGTTCTTATGCACCTTAGAAGATTTCATCTGCTAGCACGTGGTATCAATAAACAATACCCGACTGGTGACTTCTAGATCTGGACCTTTAGGCCAGATGTAACCTCTGTAATCTCCTTATCAAAAACTCATGTTCATATGGGAAGCAATCAGTGAACAACTGAAGTGCTGGAACTACGAGTTGATAACTTCTCATCTCTCTCCCTCCCTCCCTGTCTCTTTCTTTCTCTCTCACACACACAAAAAATATGTTTAAATGATCTTCTTGGCACTGACTGATGTCATGTTTGTGGGCATCTCAGTGTCAAACTTCTGAGGACTTTCTTCTAAGTCAGGTCCTGTGCTCTTATCCTTCCCAACTCTGAGGTCAGAGTAATCCTTCCATTCCTAGCATTTAACAATGTATTATGGACTTAACACCATGTTTAGGATTTCATACATGCGTAATGTACTGAATGAATAAACTGATTATTTATAATATTATATTATCAGATAATATAATATAATATTATATGATAGTAAATGCTATAGGACACAGATTATAAACTCCTAGTGCACTCATCTTCTCAAAGGAGAATAAAAATGTTATCTACCTAGAAATATGTTCACCACTGTATTATGAACATGTTTTAGAAATGAATGACTTTAAGAAACCAGACTATAGGACCTCTGAGACCATGTTAATTTCTGCCCAATATAAAGGGAAAGTCCAGCTTTCACAATCAGGCTGATTTTGCTCTGGAACAGCCTGGTTTGCCATTGAGAAGCTGATGCAATTAAGAAAACGTGTTTATATATTCTAAAGAAGAGATTAATGAAGTTACTATATTTTTAGCCTAATAAAGTCCCTTTTCAGTTCCAGAATTATCCTAAGTCCTTCCCAACATCAGACTTCTGTTATTCTTTAGTTATTGTTTAGCTTAGACAATTCCTCTACTTCTGTTTAATTTCCTCAAGTCTCCTGGTCAAATTCTACCAATTTTATTTGTTAAGCCTTTATTGTTTTTAAGTGAAAAGTCCATTTACTTATTATTCAACCACTTTTGAGGCCTTTCGTCTCCCACTGAGAAAAGGCTGTATATACAACAAAATCTTCAGAGTGTAATCAGAATTAGTAAAGAAGAGCAAATTTCCTGGGTTGGCCTCACATCCTGTCAAAAATCAGGTCCCTCAGTGGAGACACTTACCACGGTTCCAATAGTATATGAATCCGGACAATTACAAATGTATGTTTTTGCTTCTTGCTCATATACATGCCCCACTAGAGGCCTGCCTCCAGTTGAATGGCTCCTTGTATTCAGTCCCTTTCCCAGACCATGCTCTCATCTCATTAGAATTTCTGTATCCTCTGGTCTTGCAGAGTTCCCTTCACCTTCATTTGTATCAGACAAAAGATGGTAATTTACGTCTAATTAACGGAACTGAGTCATAATGAGTTCTTTTCTCTTAGATAGCATTTCAATTTCCAAAATAACCAGTGAGATGGGCATTTTAGTCTCCCTCCAGCTTAAGGTTTTATAACACAATGCTCTTATTCAGGCTTCCTATTTTGCATATAGTCAGAGGGCTGGAGGTTATCCACATTGTGAAATTCTTTGGCGAGTTATGCCCAGAGCAATGTAATAGCATCCAGGCAAATTCCATATTTTCTGGCTAAGCAGTTCTGTTGAAACAGTCAAGCTTATGATCGCATCCTCTTCATGTCTCTTCCTTATACTTGGAAATGATATCTTTGGCCAGTTAATGAATTTAATAGCATTCTTTATGAAACTGATGTCCTTGCAAAAGATACAAAAGACAGGATGAAAGAGGAGTTTGATGCAAAGTAAACAAAAGGCCGGTGCATCTGTGTGAAGAGAGGCATGGTTAAGCCAAACGTTCTCCCACACCTTGGGAGGGACAGAGAGGGAAGGATGGAAACACAACAGTCCTACCTGAAGAAAGCAAAACACATGTTCTAACAGCAACAGCAACCAGGTCAATGTACTAAAAGCATCTTCTCATGTTCTCACATGCCAGGGTTTCTTAAGAAGTTCTCTATATGTGCAGGCCAGCCAACACAAACAAACCACAGAGTCTGAGCATCCCTGGCATGGAGCCCTCCAACAATGACACCATTTCGACACATTAGGTTTTTACTCCTGGGACTTGAACTTCATCCAATCTTTTTATTACATTGGGTTCAGAAGAGAAAATAATAATCCTTCTCTCTATACCTCAAATACCTCAATACCCAAACCCATATTCCTTTGCTATAACACTGCTGTAGTTTGAAAAGTATAGCCAAACCATGTCACTGTCATCATCTGCTGCTAAAATACATTTTCTCCTCTGCTCCAATCATAAAAACAAAAAGGAAACAAAACAGGAGCGCTGAACAAACTTCCATCATGGGAGCCAGGAGGCAAGGGACTTATAGCTGTGTCACAGAGTACAGGCAGATCTTGGCTGGGACCACTCGGGATTTCATTGTTTCTTCCCTCAACTTCCTTCTCCCACTCAAGATGGCAGAATGTAAAATGGAAAAATAGGAGCTCTTCAATAGATATACTTGATCTGTCAAAATGGAGAAATGATTTTCTGGCAAAAATATTAAACCAGAGAGTATGTCAGAGAAAATTATATGCTACCTTGATTAATGAGGTTGAATGGGTAAGAAGCAACTCATTTGTAATGCTAAATTGACAAAAATGTGTTAAAGAAATTAAAGACTGTTTCAGATCAGATTAAAGTATAAGATTTTTCTTCATTCTTTTTTTTTTTCTTCTTGGTGGGGAGATAGACCGGTACTCAAAATTGAACTACATTTTTGAATCACTAGAACCACTTTTTCAGAAAGTGTCCTTGCACAATGAGACTGAAAATCTAGTATAAGAAATAAGACATATCTAAGAAGGCCCAACCATGCAAATGCATTTGGAAGTAAATTTATAAATCTGACACTTGAACCACAATTTTTTCCAAATTAAATTGAAAATCATAGGACTGTCTTCTAGCTAGTTCAGGGAATCCTAACCTACAGCACAGTGAATTAATAGCACAAGGAATCTCACAACACTGCCTTCCAGCTCATGAGTCTGAAGGCACGCAGGCACTGAGGCTGATAATGGGGGAGGAAACGTGGTGGGTGTAGTTTGTTCTAGCAGGTCCAGTGAGCTGGGTCCCTCCCAAAGTATGTACATAGGAGAGTCAAGGTTTCCAGCACCAGTGGCCCCCCCAGTGGTGGAGAAGAGTCTCCTACAGGATTGGTGGGGATTGCTCCGTGGCAGCCAGCTTCTCAGCAGATTGTTTCTAAACTGGCGTCTGTCTGTCTGTAGTCACCAAAAGATAACAATGACACAAAGAAGTGTAGGTGCAAAAGGAGTTGAAGCAGATGCTGTGTATCCGGAGAGGAAGCACCAGTTTTATGCGGGGTGTAAGGTAAAGTCTACAGTGCAAAATCAAAAGGCAGCCAAAGCTGACTTTAAATATATTAATACAAAGGTCATTATACTAATATATAATTTACAAAATAACCATTCTAAAAGAACTTTGTAAACTAATAACCTACCCGCCTGTCACTTGGTTTTATTCATCTGTTCTTTCTCATAACTGAACATACCTAGAATAGACAAGAGAAAGGAACATGGTAACAGATGAAAACTAAGGTTTTATACCAAAGAACAGCTAGAAACAGATTGCATGAAAGCCTGAATATGAAGCAAACTTCTCTGAGTTGAGGATACCATGAACTGATAACTTTCTGGAAAAAGAAGGTTTTAGGACCTCAAATAAAGAAGTCAGAACACAGTGAAATTGCTTCCAGGTAATAACTACCCACAGAAAAATCAAGCAATAATATTTAGTCACAACTTGGAAAGTATAACCATTATTATTATGGTCAATAGCATTTCCTAGATGCATGAAAAATTTTAAATGGTTATTGTTTCTCTCTCTACTGTATATGAGTAGTGAGTTTTTCACAATCTCTTTTCCCCAAAAACTTGCATATAAATTGATATACTTAAAGAGTCGTATTTTAAATGTCTTCAAAATGTTTAGATAGCTTCAAACAACTTCAACAGCAATTTTTTCCAATAATCTTTTCTAAAACAAATGCTTATATCTAGTTTATAGATTTGGTTATATTATATCTATAACTTTTTTTAAAAAGATAATTTGGAAAATGTACAGTTAGCTGAAGATATGCTTAGTACTCTTACCACAACCAACATTTAGTGGGCACCTACTACCTACAGGCATTTGAAAGGTGCCAGGACTACAGCTATCAAGATGGGGCTGATGAACACCCTAATGGAGCTCCCTACACTTCAGATTCATTTGGCTGACAGAAAGTCTTCCATACCTACCATAAATTGTGCTTTGATAAACTCTCTGATTATATATTTTAGTAAATCTTTGAGGTTTCAGGGATGAGAAACTAAAATGTAGTTAGCATGCTTCAAAAACTTACTGAGGGTCACAGCTGTAAGGGTCTTGAAAATCAATTAGTCTAGTTGTTCCTTTCCTTTTTTAATATAAGTACTAATTCTTAATTTATAAACAAAACAAAACTACACAGAAACAGAACTCTGTGGATTCTCTTCCACATATTGGTAATTATTCTTTTTATCATGGGTTGATTAATGTACTGCATATTGAAAGAACCACTTTGAATTCAGTATGCTTTTAAATACTTGGAAATTACACTATCTCAACATCAAATTTGAAGAACGGTAGTAGCAAATGAGTAATGTTAACTGACTTAAGAATTTATATATAGAGTGATAATTCTGAGGCCTATTAAAGGAAAAAGCCAAAAATCTCATCCCTTTCCTGTCACTCATCATTGGCCAATTAAAGGCCAGAAATGACCAAATTATCTTCCCAAGGCCATACCACTGGCTAGCAAAATATTTATTACAGCTGACTTGACAACACTGAAGTCTACAGACTTCCAACCATATAGCCTCTACAAACATCTACTTAGGCCAGTGATGGGCAATCTTTTGAGCTTGCCAAAAGCCGAGCATAACTCGGGTGGTGTGTCACTTTGAGAAAAACAGCCTAACCGGAAGTCCCAGAACTAGACCCTGTGTGCTGGAGTTCTGTGGTTCTGGCCTGCAGACTTCCGGCACAGAGTGTCTACACTACAGCAAATGTTTTATCCTCGGCTACTGCACCTGGCTGTGCAGGAGCTGAGGATGAAACGTCCTTCTTGGTATGTGGCCCCATACTTCTCTGGTATGCGGCCGCATGCGGCCGCGTGTCATTAAAAATACGCGTGTCAGTGCTGACACAAGTGTCCTAGGTTCGCCATTACAAACTTAGGTGCTACGCACAACATTCTCTCAAAGAGTACATTTCTCCTTCACCTACAAAATGCAAAAGTAAACACTGTGTGTACTATTTAGAGTGTCTTCTACTACATTCCTGAAAACTCTTACAAATGCTTTTCTTCTTCCAATCTCATGGTAGATAAAAACTTAATGAAAGTTAAAATATAACTTCAGGGCAAAAAAACCCCACAAATTTTCTTTTATTGTGCTGTAGAATGGAATGTTATATCTATCATGGCCTAAAAATACCCAGAAGCCTATATAATATTTCTACTGCAACATGTATCTATCTCAGTGGTTCTTAACCTGGGTTCTATCGAGCCCTAGGGGTTCAATGAGTCGGTCTCAGGGGTTCAGAGAAGCCTCTGCCATGGAGGCCAGAATAAAGTAATACCGTAATTTGTTGTGAGTTCATGCACTTTGTTGGTTTTGTTCTTTGAGCAAGGTGATGTTCATGCACGACTCATTTTGTGCACTAGTAAAAAAAACATATACCTATGTCCTGAATTTGGAAAAAAAAATCATATTTTATTTATCACTAAAGAAGGGTTCGGTGAATGCGCATATGAAACTGGTGGATTCGGTACCTTCAAAAAGGTTAAGAACCACTGATCTATCTCATTTGGGGAGAGATAAAGAAAGTTCTTTTATTCTTTTTTGCTGTACCTACAACTATAACACTGAGATAATACAGATTAAGCCTTAAATTTCTATATTCAATAGTAGTAGAATCACAGGGGACTTAGAAAGCATTTGTCTCTACAAGCTAATACCGAATACATTAGTCCTCTGGGCAGTTTACATTGATTTTACATTTAATTGTATAGGCTGATGTTCTCGTATTTTTCCAGGACTAGATTGTAAAAATGAAAGGATCTAGATATACTTGGGTATGAAGCCAAAAGAAGAAGTAAACTTAGAAGTGCTGGTTTCTGTAATACCTATATGATTTCAAAGGTTTTTTTTCCTTACTGGAAATTCATATTAGATATCTTAAACCAAAAACAAGAGCAAAGGTGATAAAATTGTATTTCCTCTTCTTTCCCTCATTTCCCCGCACTGCTCTTAAATTACTTTGAGAAAAAGGAAGAAAATGAAAAATACCCCCGACACTTAAATGCCTCTCACTCTATAACAAACTGGGTTGAATTCCTGTTAGTTCAGTTAGCCAGCAGACTTTGCCTTCAGTGTCTCTGGCAAACATTTCACAATTTTTTCAGTATGTTTTTATTAAGTGGTTGGATAAAAAACTTCATTAATGTTTTTTACCATCAAAAAGAAAAAACAATATTTTGATGGGAACGAAGCAATTAATCCTAATCATTAACTCAAATTATTTTTCAAAATATAGGTTTCCTGAAGATTCACAGAAAATACACTATAAAGAAAACCTACTGATCTGTTATTTAAAGGTGCTACCATTGGAAAATGAAGAAATGAAATATCAATGGTTTTAGAACACCCTCAAAGGCATTAGGAGGAAGAGACAAAGTTCAATAAAAACTTTTTTTCCAAAGAAATATATTAGATTTACATATTTTCATTTCATTAACTATGCTATTTTAATCACTCATTCAACAAGGTCCCTTACATTAATTTGCTCAGGGCTGTCATAACCTAGTTACCACAGACGGGGTGGCTTAAATAACAGAAAATTATTTTTTGACAATTCTGGAGACTTGGTGTCTGAGATCAAGGTCTTGGCAATGTTCATTTCTCCTGAGGCCTCTCTACTAGCCTTGGGATATGGCTATGTCTTTTCCCTGTTTTCTCACATGGTCTTCCCTCTGGGTATCTCTATGTCCTTCTGGCCTTCCTCAGGTCATATTAGATTAGGACCCACCCCAATGATCATATTTTGACTTAATAAAACTCTGTAAAAATCCTATTCCCAAATACAGTCATTTTTTTGAGGTACTGTGGGTAAAGACTTCAACATATGAATTTTGAGGAGATGAATTTAATCCACAACATCCCGACTCACCAAAAATTAACACTTCATTTCCAAGTGCCCCTACAATGTTGACTTTTCTCAACCAACATTGTTTCTTTATCAGCAAGGTCAAAAAAGAAGAGAGTGGAAGAGTCAGAAAAATCATTGACCATGATGCTAAACTATGCTAGTTAAGGTCTAATCTTAGCATATTTTAAAAATGAAAGACTACTTTTAAATATAAATTTAAATTAATTAACATAAAATAAAACATAAATAAATCAGAGGAACAGCTGGGACACATAAATATTGGTCATCACCACTTGGAAGCCCAACGTAATTAAACTGCACTCATCCAATTAACAAAATTCCTTCAAAGGCCCTATTTCAGGAATTAGGAATAAAATATTGGTAAGATAAAAACAAACAAAAATAAAGAGCATGAAAATTATAAAAGCTTCACAGAAACTAAGCAGTTAAAAATCTCTTATATATTATTTTGGTAGAGACCATATCTTTTAAGAACCCAAAGCAAGACAAAATCCATATTCCGGGGTAGTAACAAATGACATTTTGCATAGGCTAATATAAAGCATAATGAAAGAACTACTTTGAATTCTCTTTTTAACTCTTTGTGAAGTACAAATGTACATCCTCACTCAAAGAGTTAACAAAAAACTCACTACTCATAGAGTTATATACACGCATATGATATTGTGTTCACTGCCCCAAGTCAAGTTTTCCTCCATCACCATTTATCCCCAGTATCCTCTTCAACCTAGCCAACCTCTCATCCTTCTGGTAATTACCATACTTTTGTCTGTGTCTGTGAGTTTAGTTTCTTTTTTTTTCTTAATCCCTCCACCTTTTCACCCAGCCAGGAACCCTCCTCCCTTAACAACTGTCAGTGTGTTCTCTTCTGTGAGTCTATTTTTATTATGTTCACAGGTTAATAAACCATGGCCCCTCCCCTCAAATACACACATACATAAATACACATTACACTAAAGTAAAAAATTATTTCTAATTTTATAGGATAAACAGTATTACAGGAGAAAGAATAAATAAATTTCCAAATCTATCATCCTTGTTTTAATAGTGAAAGATAAGGACCATTGAAAATAATTTTCTTGACAACTAAGTGTAATCAGTCAGTATTCAAGCCTAGGCCCTAACCCTCTCTCCTTTCATACACCACTATATTTGAGCCATCTTCTTGTTATATGCTCTTTCCAAAGACAAAAAATAAATCTGAACATTTTTCCTATTACTGAGCAAAGTACAAAAGTAGGTAACACTGAACTGTCACTTCTGTCATTCTGAAAGACATGTTCAAAAGGATAGTGACAATAGAGTTGTCTGTCATTTCATAAGTTACCACAGTCAAGCAGTTACCACAGTCTAGCAGGTACCACATCAAAGTTTGGAGAAATGGATGTCCTCATCTTTTTGTTCAAGAACGACTTTGAGGTTACAGTTGATGATACTATAAACTCTCTTCTCAAGAAAAAGTACATATACTTGCAAAATTTGGCATTTTAGGAAAATCAAACTCTCCTGTAAAAAGTTCTCAGGAATTGACAAGGTTGTGGGTTTAATCCGTAGTTAGGGCACATACAGGAAGCAACCAATGAATGAACTACTACTGAGTGGGACAACACAGGAATGCTTCTCTCTCTCTTCTCCTTCCTCTACCTGTCTCTAAAACCAATAAATAATAATAAAACAAAACTCAGTAATTAAAACCTCTGACTGAGATGAAAATAACAAAGCCCAAGTTAGGAGATGCTAAGTAGAGTTTCCTGCCCCTGAGCTGTCATCTTAAATGAAAAAGTGTCCATGTCATAAGCAATAAGATGAGAGTTCTAAGTTTTTAGAATTCAATGACAAGACAACAGTTTCAAAGGTTTCTTTCTGCCCCTTTACACCATTCTAATCCCACAGGGAGGGACTATGTTAGCTCTGTCTGGTGTGATTAAGATACTTATGTCTTTATCTTTTAAAGTCTAAGCAAAGTAAAAAAAAAAAAGAAAAGAAAACACTGCATTGTTTTCAAAAACAATAAGACATTTGACCACAAAGTTCAGATAAAACATTGTGAAGAGCACTATTACTGCCATCTAGTTGCATGATTAAAACTATTTCTTTGACCATTTCTATTTCATTCCTTTAAAATTAAATATTTTATTGAAAAACTAAAACTCAAAACCCGGTAGTAATATATACATGTCTTTTTCTCACAGAGAGGGCCAAAGTGAACCCAAAAGTAAATTCCAATCTCTCTTTTTTGAAAAGCAAAGCACATATATATATATCAGTTTCCAGATCCACGTATCACTTTCGGAGCTATAGACATAGGGCCCTGTGTGAGCGCAGACTCCTTCAAGACCAAATGGATACATTCTCAGTGCCCTCACATCAGTGAGTCTAAACTACGCTTGCATCTGATTAAAACCCTTAGGCTCAGTTGTGCAAAGACGTACATAAAGTTCATCGTAGTTATGAAGAAATATATCCTCCCACATTACTGAAATATTTTCTTTTCAAAGAAAAAGCTCAGCTAGCCTGGGGAAAGTAACAGCGGCTTTGAAGTTCAGTTTCCTCAACTGTAAAAAGGAGTTTTAAATACATGATGATTACTAAGGTCTCTGCTTGCTCTAAATACAGCATTCCTATAACTTTAATAAATGAGGGTGGGCTTTACAGCTGACCACCCTAATTTAACTAAAAATCTATCAAGTCTGGGAAAATAACCTTTAAAAAGTTTATAACATGTTATTCTATATTTTTCCAATAATTCCTGATCATTGCTGCTTTAATAAGGTGTCTCAACTCATATATTTTAGTGCTTAAAGGCCATTCATGGCAAGCTCTAAAATCAGACTTCACACTCTGCCAATTACCTAGGGACCTAAGATCCCCACACCCACCGCCTCACTGTAAATGGTCTAGCCAGACTTTGGGGACTGTGTCTTTTTCATCATTATATACTCTATGCCCAATAAAGCTGAGGACAACACTCAGACATCCAATAAACGCTTGGTAAATGAACAAACAAACTTAGGAGAGACTGACTGTACTGTTTAATTCCTCATGCCCACATGTAAAGCCAATAGTCACGGCCACCATCACAGCCATCTGTCCAGTTCAGGTTCGCATTAGATTCGGACAGTTGGTAAGGAAACAACGGAACCAAAAGCTGGTGGGCCATCATCTTTAATTCTAGCTTGCACCAGGCGGGCAAGCAAAAACACACACTGGGCTCCAAAAGCCACTCATTCAATGCTCACAAAGCTACTGACTTATCTGAGTTTCTTAGCATCAAAGCTTCTAGCTCACCAGACTTATTCACCTCTGTTTCCCATCTCCTTCTCTCTACACAAACTCTGCACAAACTGGCTTCTTCCTCAGCACTCCACCATCTTGGCTGCTTCTCCTGGCCTCCATGTGGCCTTACTCTGCTCTCCTCTCTATACTAACCTCAGGAACCGAGAGAGAGCAAGCTCCCGGTGTGCCCCACTTTATACTGTAGAAATCCAAACCCTTAATCCAATCTACAAACGAGAAAGTCTCTGATACAAAGTCACCCATCTGAGGCACAATGGGATTCCTCTTGAAAGTGCACTACCCTACATCATCCAATCAGTCAAGGGTGTGCGGAAAAGCTTACTCTTAAAACTAAGGCGTAGGCTGTAACGACCCGGCCTGCTCACAGCCTGTCGCCCAAAACACATTAATATCAACGAACTTGCTTGTGGGCAGTGCCATCTTTAACAAAGTGAGCATAATATATTTTATCTGCCCAACACCACACAATCTAGTTATGGGTCCCTCCTCCCCTTAGCAAGCATCCATAAGCAGGAATTTAGGCAAATAATAAAGAATTACAATGTCCTGTAATTAAGATACACAATGAAGAACATATACGAGGGAAAATAACAACACAGAAGGGGGATAAATAAATTGATATGATGCAGATGAGTTATTACAGTGGATCAGTGGGTACATTCCAACATGAACAAATCAACTATTTGGTAATCGTGCATTTTGTACTAGCTTTGTTCACAGGCCATTCTGAGGGAGGGTCAGACATGTTTTTATTCCTTAAAGTACATATTTATATCCAAGTAAGAACAATTAACATAAGGTGCTAGTCCCACTATACCACCAGGTCTTTAAAGGTTTGTGTTATAGGTATTAAATTTTACATACAAAAAAAAATTTTTACATACATAAATACATATTTAACTTGGAATAACTCCATAAAGTATGAAATTACCCTAATTGTGGCAAAGGAAAGGCTCTCTAATGCAGGTATTTGTTAAAAAATTATAAACAATTTTACCCATGACAAAATTCCAATAGTAAATACTATTAGTGAAAGATGAATCCTTGCTAGCAAATATATAAATTAAAGCAACCTCAAGATGGTTTTTTATTGTAAAGAAATAATAATTCCTTTGTTTTGTTTTGTTTTTGTTTGTTTTTTTCATTTTAGAGAGAAGACACAGAGAGTGAATGTGAGAGAGAGAGAGAAAGGGGGGAGGAGCTGGAAGCATCAACTCCCATATGTGCCTTGACCAGACCAGTGCAGGGTTTTGAACTGGCGACCTCAGTGTTCCCAGGTCGACGCTTTATCCACTGCGCCACCACAGGTCAGGCTGTTTTGTTTTTAATACTTACAATACAATCATGGGGTAAATACTGTAAGAAATACTATTAATTAACAACACATTTTTGGACAGCAATATAAAATATACAATGAAAGCAATAAAGCAGTTCCAACTGATTCCACTCCTAGGAATATATACTCTAAAAATACCCCACAAGAAATAAAAATTATAAAAGCGTTAGTTGTTCATCAGGCAGTATCCATATTGATCAAAGAGTGGAAAGAAATCCAAAATAATCAAATTATGGAAGGATGTTTGTTGGGAAGATAAAATGTATTATGCTCACTTTGTTAAAGATGGCACTGCCCACATAGAAACCCCTCACCCATGAGATATTATTTGCCCTTATGCTTGGGATGGGTGTGTGGGACAGGCTGTAAGCAGGCCGGGTTATTATAGCCTAAGGCTTAGTTTTAAGAGTAAGCTTTTCCTCATACCCTTGACTGATTGGATGATGTGGGGTGGTGCACTCTCCTGAGGAATCCCATTATGCCTCAGATGGGTGACTTTGTATCAGAGACTTTCTCGTTTGTAGATTGGATTAAGGTTTTGGATTTCTACAGTATAAAGTGGGGTAGGCAGGGAGCTTGCTCTCTCTCTGTTCCTGGGATTAGTATCAGAGAGGAGAGCAGATGAAGGCCACGTGAAGGCCAGGAGAAGCAGCCAAGATGGTGGAGTGCTGAGGAAGAAGCCAGTTTGTGCAGAGTTTGTGTAGAGAGAAGGAGATGGGAAACAGGTGAATAAGTCTGGTGAACTAGAAACCTTTTGATTCTAGGAAACTCGGATAAGTCAGTAGCTTTGTGAGCACTGAATGAGTGGGTTTTGGAGCCCAGTGTGTGTTTTTGCTTGCCTGTCGGGTGCAAGCTAGAATTAAAGCTGATGGCTCACCAGTACTTGGCTCCATTGTTTCATTACATACTGTCCAAATCTAATGCGAACCTGCACTGGCCGCATGGCTGTGATGGTGGCCTTGGCTACTGGCTTTACAATGTTAAATTAAAATATACACAAAATATACATAAAATGACACAATGTAACATTGTATGTTCAATAATTTATGATCAAAATGATAGTGCAGCCTGACCAGGCAGTGGCACAGTGGATAGAGCGTCAGACTGGGATGTGGAAGGGCCCAGGTTCGAGACCCCGAGGTCACCAGCTTGAGTGCAGGCTCATCTGGTTTGAGCAAAAGCTCACCAGTTTGAGTCCAAGGTCGGTCGAAGGCTCGAGCAAGGGGTTGCTCGGTCTGCTGAATGCCCATGGTCAGGGCACATATGAGAAAGCAATCAATGAACAACTAAGGTGTTGAAACGAAAAACTGATGATTGATGTGTCTCATCTCTCTCCATTCCTGTCTGTCTGTCCCTATCTATCCCTCTCTCTGACTCTCTTTCTGTCTTTGTAAAAAAAAATAATAATAATACTGCAGAAACAAACTAAAATGGTTGTTATTTAGAAATGTATAAACTATGAAATGCCATGTGAACTTAATAATTAAATAGCATAATTCAACACTTGTCTTATAGCAGCAATGCTTTAATAAATAATAAGCAAGACAAACTATGCTGAAAAAAACATCATATGCAAAATTAAAAATTTTCCAATGTAGTACAAGTATGCAAATCTATAGCATTGGATAAGTTTTCCCATGAACATAAATTATCTTTCAATGTCTTGGGCACTAGCCTCCTCTTACAGTGGCTAGTTCTCACAGCAGAAAGTAATATTTGCACCAACCTCTGCATTTCCAATACATTCTGCTTAGATTACTCCAGAGGCATTAATCAGGATATTCTTTGTAGCAGAGTCTAAGTCGACCTGCTCTGAGTTGCTAGATAGAAGGGAATGGTATTCCTTCACTTCTGTATTTGTCTATACAGAAAATAGATGTTGTGATCGGTGTTTCTGGAATTTAGCTCTCTGAAAACCCTAAGGTCGCCAGGCTTGACGGGCTCACCAGCATAAGCGTGGGGTTGCTGGCTTGACCTTGGGATCACAGACATGTCCCGATGGTCACTGGCTTAACCCCAAAAGTCACTGGTTTGAGCCCAAGGTTGCTGGCTTGAGCAAAGGGTCACTTGCTCTGCTGTAGCCACCCCCCCCCATCAAAGCATATATGAAAAGGCAATCGATGAACAACTAAGGAGCTACAATGAAGAACTGGTTCTTCTCATCTCTCACCCTTTCTATCTGTCCCTCTCTCTGTCTCTGTCTCACACACACACACACACACACACACACACACACACACACACAGAATAAAATCTAAGAAAAATAATTATTAAAAATATAAAGTACACTGCAGCTTAAACACATTAAAACAAATTTACTATAAGAGACAGTAAATTTAATAATAAGGGACAGAAATCACATAATTTTCTTATATTCTTATGAAGGTTTTCAAAAAATTTTTAAAATAGTTTTTTGTTAATTTCCTTTTATTCAGAAAAGAACACAAAGATCACAAAGGAATCTTCCAAACAGCATGCCTCAATTTGCACATCCTCTGTTTCAAAAATTTTACTTGCATAAAACTTATCCTAAGGAAATAATCATGGATATGATAAAGATTAAACTACAAGGATGCTTATTTCAGAATTGCATGTAATAGCAAAAAAGCTGGGTAGGCGCTAGTTAGTGTTCTATAAAAGGATTTGTATTAAATAAACTGGCAGCCCATTTGGTATGCTATACTGCTACACAGAATTAAAAATATACTGACAAATATTTAATGACACAGATAAGTATTCATAACACTTGGAAGAAATGCACAAAAGCACACAGAACTCTTTTATATGTGACAGAGACAGAGAGAGAGACAGAGGGACAAATAGGGACAAGACAGGCAGGAAGGGAGAGAGATGAGAAGTATCAATTCTTTATTGCAGCTCCTTAGTTGTTCACTGATTGCTTTCGCATATGTGCCTTGACCGGGGGGGGGGGGCTACACCGGTCGTGACCCCTTGCACAAGCCAGTGACCATGGCGTCATGTCTATGATCCCAAGCTCAAGCCAGCAACCCCATGCTCCTTGGGGTTTTGAACCTGGGTCCTCTGCATTCCAGTTCGATGCTCTATTCACTGTGTCACTGCCTCATCAGGCTAGAACTCAATTTTTGAAAAAAGAAAAAACATTATAGTTTATTTTCCTTATTCAAGGTAGTTATGTTCTATAAAGTCACTTCAAATACTGAAAATACTGTTTCTCCTAGAAGAAAAACAAATTTGGGGTCCTGCGAGCCTCTGATCTTAGCATTTATATAACTTTGTCCTCTGTGTGTTTCTGTTTAAAGACATCTTTTTAATACATACATTTAACTCATTAACATTGAACACACAGCCAATAGTACAACACCTCAAGGCAGAACAGAGCTTATCAACCACACATATTTTCTCCAAATTATCTATTCACATTTTCTACACCACATATTAGAGTAAGAAAACTATTCCTAACAAAATCCTTGGAATTATGGTGCTTCTATTGTATTTTAAAAACTACCTTATACTGTTAAACATTTTGTAATATTAAGTTATTTGAAATTAACCATGGCCCTTAAATATTGGCAACATCTATTCTGTAGGAACTAAAAGGGATGCAGGTCAAAAAAATTTTTTAATTCTATGGTGAAGATATCAGAATAAGACCTAATAAACTTGTTACTTATAAAATATATTATTCATTTTCAAAATATTATGTTGTGTCTCACTTTAAAATTATTAATAGTCACACTAATATGGTTGCAATAGTTCATTGAACACTTTTACATTAATTAAAATCTGAAAAGTATTATTTGTACAGTAAAAATACAAACAACTGAGAAGACACCGATACAAAGTTTATTAAGGTCAGAACCAAAACAAAACCAAAATGAATTAGGGTGAACCAAAAATAAATATTAAATATAAACATAAATAAAAATAAGTAAAGACAAAATTAAATATAAGGAGTAAATACCACCTTGATAAGAAAAAGACACCATAGAAATATAAGAAAAATTGAGAATCTGTATAATATTAAAGGAAGCAAATAGCAAATAAAACAATGTGCAAATTTTGGAAAAGAAAAAGCTTAGATCCTTTTCAGTATTTTCGAGTACATTCAAAGGTAGGAATAACCTTCAGGTTGGCCCATATGTTAAATATAAGGTCAAAGGATACTATATTTTAAAAAAAAAATCTCTGAAATTACAGATGTTAAACCAGAAAAAAAAAAAAGTATTTCCATATTTACAAAATGGAAACTTGGCGATTCTTAAAGCTTTGTGATGAACATTCATTCATTTACCTATATATCCAACAACCATCTATCCATCAGTATTTACTGAGCACTGATATTTGTTAAGTACTGTCCTGAGCACTGTACAGACACTACGTGTGATGGTTAATTTTATGTGTCAACTTCATGGAGCTATGGGGTGCCCAGGTATCTGGTCAGACATTACTCTGGGTGTTTCTGTGAGGGTGATTTATAAGATTAATGTTTTAAATAGGCAGATCAAGCAAAACAGATCGCTCTTCTTAAAATAGGTCGACCTCATCTAATCAGTTGAAGGCCTGAGTAGAACAAAAAAGCTGACCCTTCTCCCAGTAAAAGCAAATTCCTCCTGACTGATTGCCTCCAAACTGGGAAATCGACATTTTCCTTCCTTCGGACTTGAACTGAAACATACTGTTTTCTGGGTCTAAGCATGAGAACCTTGGGGCTAGAACTGCACCTTGGGCGTTCCTGGGTCTCCAGTTTGCCAACTCTCCCAGCAGCTCTCAGGCCTTGTCAGGCTCCATAATCACATGAGCCAGGTCCTCATGTTGTGCGTGCATGCGTGTGCGTCCATCCTATTGTTCCTGTTTCTCTGGTACTCTTACTAATACACTAGACTAGACTAGCATGGTAAATAGAGCAAACCGGAGGAACTGTGCCTGAGTGTCTTCAAACCTGGTGTATGGCACAAATGCACTATGGTCCTCAGTCTAGCGAGACAGAGTGTTCAATGATGACAATCTAATGTCACTCACATATACATATTACAAAAGTTTTAGGGCATTTCTAATAATAAAAAAAAATGTTTTGCTGAAACTTAAAGACCTACAATTGTTAGGATCTCTATAGTTAGTATAGTCAATTTAAGATAACTCACAACAGGCTACCTCTTAAGCAATGACAAGTGCCAACTCACTAGCTAACCCTGTCTGTCCCACTGAGCAAGAAGGTCTGAATGCAGGTGAATGAGACAAACACTGTGAAGAGGGGTAAAATGGAATTCACGCAGGCATTTGCTTTAAAAGAGGGAAATTGTGAAAAACCAGTTAACAAGTATTAATATCATATTACATAGGGCACATCATGTCTGATCTCAACACATATGTTCCAGTGCATCCTGTGGAGAACTGACCATCTATTGCACAGGATAATTTGGGAAATTAAAACTTATTTTACCTCTAAAGCAGCTACTGCTATGACTCTAATTAATGTTAGTGGTTTAAATCACTTCCTAGTCATATGGTATCTAGAATACCTTAGCAATTTGCTTTCTACTTATGATTTTATTTTATATCCAAACTTTTGTTCCAGGTATTCCAGAGCTTCCCATATTACACAATTTTAAACTATACACATAAACTTGACCTCCCTAGCAGTATCATATGACACCTGTAGCTGTTTATGCGACCCTGCCCGCTGTATTCACCTTAATTTTCATCAAGCCATAATAAAGGTAGTGGCACATTCTCCTGCCTTTCCAAGTCATCTGCACCTGCATGCATGTCTTTAACAGAACCCTATTAACTTGTATTTCTCCACAAGCCATCTGGAGACTTGACAGTAACCACACCTGTGATTTAAGAACAAATACTTCCCAACATCTTTGGGAATTTAATCTCACCTATTTTAATACCTATGTGCAATTTAATTTGAGTAAACTGTTATGTTTGCCTGAAATAGCAGTTCTTGGGGATTCAGAGTTTTTCAAAAGAGAAAGATTGGATTGAATTACCAGAATAAACTTTTCTGGAATCCAGGAAACAATACAGCATGGCTTGAAGCACAGAATAGATTAGTAAATCTACCCTAAACATGAAAGCATTTCTAATTTCCTTGATTGCTTAAGAAGGATTCCAAATACATGAAAGTAAAATACCGGCTTCACCTTACAGAGACTTTCTCCTTTACCCATGTGAATGTCCTATCAAAGCCAAAATTAGCCACCTGTGCTCCTGTTGCAGTTATCCTCTGCCCTCTCCATTGCCACCTGTCTGTCCGCTAGTTCTCAACCTGCTTTAGAGGGAACTGGTGGTGACAGCACACGGGGAGAAGCTGAGGCCTGTGCCCACTTCCCAAGGCCCTCTGTAAAGAAATGCCCAAAAGTCAACTCACTATTATCAGGAAGCTGAAACCCCTCTGCTATAAAATTGGCCTATGTCTTAGTTTTCCAGGTAGAAGACAGAGCAAAAGTTAGGGGTTCCTCATTCTCTATGAGGGAAACTTATGTTTTCCATAAGCCAAGACATCATGAGTTTATTTTAGTAGAATAAAATGTTATTGTTATACTTTATTAAATGGAGAAATGAAATCCCAAGTGTTTGGAACTGATTGACTACAAAATGTCTAAAGAATGAGGAGATGAAACTTTTCAAGCACAGTCTGGGTAAGCGGACCAATCTCTGCAGACTCATTTCGTGAAATATGTTGTTTTGTTTTTGTTTGTCCTAACTAGAGACACAGAACAGAGTACTATAGATCCAATATCTTTCCTTTCTAAATATCCAGTCAAAGCTGTGGACCCCCTGCAGGACAAAAGGCCCGTTTCCATACTGAGTACCCAATAGTGAATGACAGTAGTTGGTACCTTGGGGAAGAGCAATTGCAGAGCAGATTATTTATTTTTATATAAATATGCAAATTATCCCCTTGCCTTTTTAAGTCAAGAGGTTAGGCACTTAATGTAAATTAAATATAGAAAATTTTCAAACCTATCTTTAGTTTAGAGTGAATTAATCATTAGAGGTGTTATTTATTTGGCGTATTTGTGGGCAAGTTGGCAAGAAGTCAAGGTAATGGCCCAAATTACTTATCTGAGAAACTGAAATGAAAATCAGAAAGAAACATAAAGTACAAGAATAGGTTATTAGTATATAGCAAGCAATGCTAAATATCTAAGAATCCCTAGCACTACAACTGAAACTGGTTTTGGATCATAAAACAATTTACAGTATAAATTTGAAGTCAGGCAAAATACATAATACATACAGCAGAGCTGATTATAATCATCAAAACATTATTTGCCTGACCAGGCGGTGGCACAGTGGATAGAGTGTCGGACTGGGATGCAGAAGACCCAGGTTCCAGACCCCGAGCTCGCCAGCTTGAGCGCGGGCCCATCTGGCTTGAGCAAAAGCTCGCCAGCTTGGACCCAAGGTCGCTGGCTCCAGCAAGGGGTTGTTCAGTTTGCTGAAGACCCGCGGTCAAGGCACAGGTGAGAAAGCAATCAATGAACAACTATGTTGTCGCAACGGTAATGAAAAACTGATGATTGATGCTTCTCACCTCTCTCCATTCCTTTCTGTCTGTCCCTATCTATTCCTCTCTCTGACTCTCTCTCTGTCCCTGTAAAAAACAAAAAACAAAAAAAACCCACATTATTTGCCTAGAAATAACACCCTGTTTTCACTAGTAACTTAATAGTCGGTACATGTATATAGCCATTTAAGAAATAAATAGAGTGATAAAAGTAAGGGTCTTAAGCCCAATGGATAAACTTTGTACTTAGATAGAATAATAAAAATAGGATTTTAAACTATAGTTTTAAAATCTTTTGGCTCTGAGGCCCTGGTCAGTTGGCTCAGTGGTAGAGCGTTGGCCCAGCCTGTGTAAGTCCGGGTTCAATTCCCGGCCAGGGCACACAGGAGAAGCACCCATCTGCTTCTCCACCCTTCCCTCTCTCCTTTCTCTCTATCTTTCTCTTCCCCTCCCATAGCCAAAGTTCTATTGGAGCAAAGTTGACCTGTGCGCTGAGGATGGCTTCATGGGCTCTGCCTCAGGCACTAGAATGACTCCAATTGCAGTGGAGCAATGCCCCAGATGGACAGAGCCCTAGTGGGCATGCCAGGTGGATCCCGGTTGAGCGCATACAGGAGTCTTTCTCTCAGCTTCCCTGCTTCTCACTTCAGAAAATTACAAAAAACAAACAAACAAAAAATCTTTTGGTTCTGTAATGAAAATAGGCTGCACTCTGTGAATACCAATGCCCAGAAGAACCTGGAGTAGCATTTTTTCTGGCAGACTCTACCAGCTGTGGCCAGTGGCACGGCATGCTTGTAGTGCCTTCTTGATGCCAAGTGGTTATGACAGTATCCTGTCTGCCTCTCCAAGGAAACAATCAATTCCAGTTAGCTATGTTATTAATTTTGGTTCCTTAAACTGATTTAATAATATAGGAAGTCTACACATTATGTTATCAACAGTTTTTGTTGGTTCCAAATACTATAACTGTGAAAATACTTACCATATATATTCATTAACAGGTTCCCAAAACATTTGCTTGTTAAAAACTTAACTAAAAATTAATTGAACTGCACAAGTGTTTTGTTCTGTACCATAAAATCTGGTTACATAAAAGTTGAGATTTTAACTATTGGCATTTACAGATAATATTTAACTTTCATCTTTCTTTAAATATTTTTTTAAAAATACCATAAAGTGAACCAAGAATTTAATTTAAGCTAAGTGTTTTACACTTTATCCCTAATTCCTTTCCTTATGTTCTGGAGGTGTTATTAAAGAACAATAGTCCTAAATTTGATTCATAAGAATAAGTAAAATTATCCTCATCCAAGTAAAATTATTCTTGTTGTAATTAAAAAACTGAATTAAACATACTTTAATAGAAAAAAAATTAACTACCTAAACAAATGTATGTACAAAAACTAATTCACCATAATGAAGTATACTTTAAATTAATAAAGTTCACTCCCTTCCAACTTCACACCAGGATAACTTTTAAAGTTATATTACATATGTTGGGAGAGAAGGTTTTTGTGGTAAAAATACTTGACCTGGAGTCAGGAGTCCAGGGTTACAATCACTTCAGATTGTACTATACTTCAGATGTGTGTCCTTGGGCAAGTCATTTAATCTCTCTGTGCATCATGTCCTGAAACTGTAAACTGAGAAAGTTGTGGTTGAAAAGTTCTAAAGTTCCATCCTGTGCAAATAATCAACAAATCTGTGAGAAAGTTCATAAGTATTCCATAATCTTTCTTTTACCAAAATGTTACTTCCAAATATAGATAACCTTTCATGACACAAAGAAAATGTTATGACAAGGTACTTTCCAATTAATGCACATTTTAAAGTTACCACTTAAAACAATTCAAAACTAGAGCAGACTCTTATCAAGATGTTGTGATTTTGGATATCTCAGAACACAGGTTAGGTGTCGCATGCCAATCAAAACAATCTCAATGAAGTAATTACTAAGTATGAATTTTAGAGAGTTCTGGAATACTTTCAAATTCCTTCAACCAGCCTGACCAGGCAAAGGCGCAGTGGATAAAACGTCGGATTGGGGCACATACGACCCAGGTTCGAAACCCTGAGGTCAACAGCTTGAGCACCAGTTCATCTGTTTCATCTGGCTTGAGCAAAGCTCACCAGCTTGAGCCCAAGGTTGCTGGCTTGAGCAAAGGCTTACTCAGTCTGCTCTAGCCCCCTGGTCAAAGTGCATTTGAGAAAGCAATCAATGAACAACTAAAGTGCCGCAAGGAAGAATTGATGCTTCTCATTTCTCTTCCTGTCTGTCTGTCCCTATCTATCCCTCTGTCTGACTCTCTCTCTCTGTCTCTGTCAAAAAAAATATTTCCTTCAACCATTTCAAAATTAGCTGTTCACAAGAAGGAATACAGTGAAGTCTTGATTAAACAGAACCAATCAATCAGATATATTTAAAGTTTAAAATTATTTCTTTTCCAATCTTAGAAGAGAAGTTCAATCTGAAAACAGAAAAAGATTTATATCACTTATTTGATAAACTTATTTTGCTCTCCACTAATCTCAGGGGCATGGCCTACGGCACAGAACTCTAAGATGGAAATTCAAATTTAGAAAATTATTTACCCAGCTCAATACACAGGTCCTTAAATAAAAATATAATCACACTCATTAATGGTGTTAAAATAGCAAAAGTATCCTAATACATTTTATAAAGCTGTTTAAAAATAAAGCTTGAATATACATAAATGAATTCCTGGTAAATCCTACATGACTCTATTAACTAGGAAAAAAAAGAACAACACTCAACTATGTGGATAGTTAATTGAACATTTTTAATAAAAGCATTAACTAGGAGTTGTAAGAGATAAAAACTTAGTGAAATAGATTCTCTTTAATAGTATCATCATGCTATTACTTGACTCACAGGGCTTAGTCACAGGTTTTCTGCTCTGAGATTTTCAATGTGAGATTCTTGCAAAACCTTATTTCCTGTTGGTAGTCAGTTCCATTAGCATATGTGGGATAAGATCGATATAAACTACCAAAATTTTTCCTCTTAAATGAACTTATATTTTCACCTGAGAGAGAGAAAAAATTATCTATAGAAATTATCCACAGTTATAAATTTATAGATATGATTTTTTTAAAAAAAATCATGTGCATACAACTACTTACCAATTAAGCAGTCCACAAGAACAGTTACTCATCTGTTCCTGAGTTTCAGAGAATCTCATTTCATAGACTCTTTTTTCTGGCTTAATCAAGCTATTCTTTTTAAAACTATTTTCCTATGCTAATCGTAAGTATTAGATATATCAGCATTTTAAATAATAAAATTCAAGTTCTTAAAATAATTTATAGGGTTGGTTTAGCATCTCTAATTGTATTAATCATATCATGGGTAGCATGAAATTTTTTTTACCACATATCTAATTACACAAGTGTTTAGCTAAAATTATTTTGGATTTAAGCACAAAAATCAAGATTATATACAAAGACACAACCCAATACAGTGTTGATTTAAAAATACATGTGTGTGTGTGCGCGCACACACACACACACACAACACACACCACTAAACATTCATTACCAATTCCAAGACATTTTTTTAGATGATAAAAAAAAACTTGAATACAGTTTTTCAACCCCACAAGTGTGAAAATTAAAATCAGGCAAAAAGTAGAATGGGAATGCTTAATACATTTATTGTAGTAATGCCTCGTAAAAATCAAGCACCATTTTATAAAATCAAACTATCAATACTATGTTACGTGGAGCAAGACACCTAAGAAAATAAACCTAAAATCTACAACACCCCATGCTCAATACCTACAGATATTGTGTTTAAAATGTTGAAAAATTATTTGATGACTGGTGTGACAGCAAAGTGTGGAAATAGAATGGTATCCATATCAACACAGAAACCACTGTACTGGTGACATATTTCAATACAAGACTGTAGGAACACTAAGACCTCAGGATGTAACATAACACAGCACTAAATAAGGAAAAACCCAATGCAAAAAAGACTAGAAGAACTAAATACATGATGCAATAGGACTATAACATGTATATTATAATACTGATAAAATGTTGGTACAAACCTTGCATTTACAAATAGACTCATTCCTCTAATACAGTGTGTCCGTAAAGTCATGGTGCACTTTTGACCGGTCACATGGTCAAAAATGCACCATGACTTTATGGACACACTGTACTTAAGAGCTACAAATAAGCATATTAGAGTTTTTCTCAGTGGTATAAAGAAGCAGTCGATAAAACAAAGAGAATGACAGGCCAGACTGCAGAAGGTCAGAAAGGCAGCTGTCAAAAGTATGTTTCTCTTTAGGGAAAAAAAAAAAAAAAACCTGAAAGTATTGATGCATTTTAATTAACCAGCCTGAAAAAAAAATCCTGTGAAGGCTACTAATTATCACCTTTCAACCTCTCTAACACTTTGTAGTCTAGCAAGAGGAGAAGGGGACAAACAAAAAATCCCACTATCCCACTCCAGGCCATTAAAATATATACGTGCATATATATATATATATATATATATATATATATATATGCATCTAAAAAAATGTCTTGGAATTGGTAATGAATGTTTAGTTTTGTGTGTGTGTGTGTGTGTGTGTGTGTGTGTGCGCGCACGCGCGCATGTATTTTTAAATCAACACTGTATATATATATACATATATATGTATATATATATGTATATAATACTATGTAATATATATAATGTAATACTATGTTATACTAAAATATAAATATACACACACATATATATGTATGTTTATGTGTGTGTGTGTGTGTGTGTATCTCAAGGCTTCTTCTAGCACCCTTGCAACAGAGACTGCTCCATTTAACTTCAAAGGACTTTCGTGTTTATAATATAAAGCTTCCCCTCTGCTACAAATTAAACCCAATTATCTGGTGCACAGTTTCCATAATAAAACCTGGTAAACAGAGGAAGCAGTAACCTTGACTGTTTCTGCCCCTCCATTTGTGACAGCCTGCAGGTTTCCGGAGTGAAAACCACTCTTACTTATCCCATTAACACATAGGTGTTGAGAGGGCACAGGAACACCTGAAAAGATAAATGGCTTCATTTACCTTGGACCAGATTTTTGAGACAACTACTGAAATCTGAAAAAGTGCTGAAAACTCTCACTTGCTTATTTCATCTATAAATTTTAAAACTACAATGGGAAACAGCTCTCTAATTAAAAGCATTATTAACTCTTTCTGATCAATGGCATCTATAGTCATTGGTACATCTGGTCGTCACTTATGGACAAACTGCAGTCACATACAATGGAGTCCTGGCCAATTCTAACTCACCCTGACAGACTTGGGCTAAGCTTTTAATCAAACAGTTGTTCAAAGACACCTTTGTGTCCCTTTAAAATTCAAGCACAATACCCATCCAATGAGGACTTTACAAAAATCAAGTTTATTCTAAGTTCTCAAGATGCATTTGTGCATGCTAAGTGTACACAAACCTCAATTGCAAAATTACAAACTCTAGTTTATTCTGGGATAATATTTTACATAGGTAGATGAATGAGCAAAAGGTTTTGACTAGCCATTCTCTATTGATGTGAACTCAGCATAACAAAAATATTGGACCCTTGAAATAAAAAAAGGTCAAAATGAGAAGAGAAGAGCTTTTCCCAAATTCTTAACTTTAACTACAAGCAGGAGTAATGTCTAAAATAAAAACATTTCCCTATCTTTCCTTCGAGTCTGTAGAATTCCATTTACCTGACCAGTCAAGAAATGAAAAATAATGAAACCCACATCCAGTCTAACCTCAAGAGGCTGTTTGTGCTGAACATTAAATAATTCTATGACAACACAACGGCACCTTCTCCAGTACTAAAAGCAGTATGATTAATCTTATTAAACCAGCGTCTGAACCGTGTCCAGATGCAATGGGAGAATAATTAGACTGCTAATGGCATAAATACTGTATCTACAAACTCCTTTCTTTGGAGCTAAAAAAGAAGCGAAAAAGAAAGTTCATTCTTGAAATGCCAATACAAATTAAGGAAATTGCCCACAGAAACAAGATTCCTATACAGAAAAAGAAATTCATTTTGCGTAGATTGGCCTGTGGCCCTCAGTAGCCTTTTCCTTTTTTTATTTTAAATGCTGTTAGGGGACAGAAAAGAAGTTTTACTAATTTACAAAGAATTAACAAATAAATAAGTGGGTCATCAAATTTTAAGTGGGGGGATTCCCATGTCCCTTGCACACACAGGTAAAGAGCAACGCTGTGCTCCTCACACAGGTCACGAAAGATTTAAGGTGAAAGGTTCCTTTTGAACGTAATGAGAATAAAATGGAACTCTTTGGCCTGTCTCCTTCTACATATTATAATAATAAACAAAATAGCATGAGGGGTTAGTTATGGAATGGTCACATAACTAAGACACTTTGGACTATTATCCTCAAAAACGGAGGAATGATTTCTTATCGCAAAGTTCAACATCACACAAGGTACAACCAAGTCTTAGCTTCCAGGTGATTTCACAAATAACTAGTGTCAAAAATCTCTTTGTCACCTTTCCCTATTACTCTGGAATATCATCACATTCTGAAAAATCTTCCATGTTGAGACAATCAGATCAAAAAGAAAGCTTTATTTTACGGTTTATAAAATATGTATCCTTACTCTCATTAAAAGTACATACACAATGTCGGCAGTTACAGGGGGTTGTTCACCCCTTTCATATGCCAAAACAGCATTTCCTTTCAGAATGATGAGCCAAGAATTTACATACTGTACTTCTGGAGAAAATCATTTTTGATGGGAGGAATTGTCATGGCAAGACTATACAAACAATTATGGGGCCATATGGTGTCCTTTCTTGAGATAGAGGTGAAAGGCAATGAACCTAACATACTGACGAGCTTATTTCCTTTCTGGATTATGAACTTGGTGGTGCCTGTATTAACATAGAAAATGAGAAGACACACTGTACTAATTACATACGGGGACCTCTGCTGTTATCTCCACTGTGTAGCACTGTCCTCTGGTTAATTCTTTGTTTTAGTGTCAGCCAAACACAAAGAGCGTTTCCCTATATGAGACCTTCTATCAGCCACATTCTTTCACTGCATCAATTATTTCTTGAAAATAAACCTTTGCCTTTGTTCCCCAGTCCTAGGATAATGAATCTGCTCTGCAAGTTCGTGGGCAGACCCACATAGGCAGTAGTAGGAGTCATCTGGAGGATACTGAGTGGAGTGTGCAGTTGTCCCGCAGTTTCCACGGGGGAGCGGTTCCTGGACCCTGGCAGCTACCAAAATCAAGATTGCTCACAGAGCTAATGGTGTGGAATCTGCATAATCTCTATATACTCCTGTATGCTTTAAATCATCTCTATACTTTTTATAATATCTAATACAAAGTGCTATGGAAATAGTTGTTACACTGTATTGTTTACAGAGTAATGACAAGAGAAAAGGCCTGTACACGTTCAGTACAGACAACTGTCCTAGGCCTATATATAGTACAGACCAATGATAAGAAAATATTTTTAAAAAGGTTTTTTGTCTGTGACTAGTTGACCCCACGGATGTGGAACCCACAGTTAATAGAGGGCTAACTGCACATGCTATTAGGTAGGCTTACATAGGTTACAGTTGACACTAAGGTCAGAGAAAGGTGGCCAGACTTGGCCAAGGGTATCGAGCTGCATTAGGCCAAGGCTGTCTATAGAACCTAAATCATTTCTTCTCCAAACTGTGGCTTCTTTTCAGCAACCCGGTCTCCATGGTCCATTACGTCAGCAGGGGCACCCTTCTTCTCTGAATTCTGCTGCAGTAAATAAGAGATCCACTTCAGCACTGACGTCACGCATTTATGTCATGTGCATCACTAACTAGCCTTCTTTAGCCTCGGTATACCTTTAGCTCCTCAATTGCATGTACAGGTGGCCCTCCATATCAAGCGGCAGCAGTTTAGTATGGCAGGGACATTAAAGAGAATGGGAAAGAAAGGACATGCTGATCTGACAGTGTAGTCATGGACAGTGAACTTTCCTGGTTACCGCTGTTCAGAAGAGAGTGCTTATCAACTGTCCTATCAGCTCCCAAGGCTGACCTTCAGTGGCTCGCCTGGCCTACTTTACAGGCCTTGGAAACAGGCAAGACAAATACTGCCGGGAAGGAAACAATAGAGCAGGATTTCTATTATCAAATCTCAAAGCCTCGCAGCTTGGCCTCAGCCTCACCCTCCCTCCCGGAGCCTGACCTAGATGGAGACACATCAGAGCCGGTGAGTCGCACCCACAGGTGTACACATGTCCCTCGCCCCCACCCCAGCAATGGAATCTTACAATCCCTCTTTTCTCCTTGATTTCATCTGGATTTTGAATGTTACTTAATGCAAACTTGAAATAGAAGTGGCTTTTCAAAAGGTTGGAAAAATATGTATTTGAGCTAATTGTATCCCCATTAAAAAAAGAAATAACTGTGTTATAATTTGTATGAGCCTAAAGAATCTTAGGAATCATCTAATCAAGAGCTATCATTTTATAAATGAAGTAAGTCAGGTCAGAGAGGCAGGTACTGTTTCTTTAAAATTAAAAACACTGAATTCTCAGATATCTTGATCTGCCTGAAACTTTGAGTGAGAAGAGTCAAATGCAGGCAGAAAGGACACTGAATTTAAAGGTCAGAGATTTAAATTTTGTTCTAACTCCCTATACTGCCCATTCGCATGGAGACTTAAAAGAGCGTGTTTATCATCTTAAAACCCGGTTTGCTAATCTGCAACATGCAAAGATAAAGAGCTTCAGACAGTTGATCTATAGTTTTTTTTCTTCCAGATCTAAAGTTCTATGACTCTTTTCCTAGAGTAAATAACAAGAATAAAATGTAAAAAGCTTAAAATGCTTTTACAATGATTGCTTTAAAATGTAAGCTAACCACATTTTACAAGTGTACACTTAATTTTACATATTTTATTTCCTACATACATATTAGGATATCTACAAACCTAGAAGGACAGGTTGACCTTAGCATTTCAGGGTAACAATGAGCCTGACAGACAATTAACTGTTAAGAGTTGGATATATTTAGCATTTAAGAAATGTACTATCAGCACACTGAAAGTATTTGGAAAGTTTTGTCATTAGTAGATAGAGCATGAATCATGTCTGTGTCACTACCCAGCTACTTGTCTAATCTCTTCCACTATGAATGCAAAACTCTCCGTGTCTCCAGAGCTGGTTTATTTCATATTTCAACTCTCCAGTCACAGACACATTCAATGAACACAAATAAAACCTTCTGACTTTCTGCACTCGCTGTCCTCAAATGGGTTAGTGATGCCTCAGCCTGCAGAATTCCACACCCTGGCCTCAATGAGCTGAAACGCATTCTACACTGCCCAAGGCAGAGAGGACACCAAATGGCCAATGAAAAGGTCAGACTCAAATTTCTTTGAAGGAGGCACAGGGGTGATGGATTCAGCAAAAGGCTGTGAAGTTCATGTAAAGTTTCACTAAGGCCTCACACACTCTTAAAAGAAATTAAGCAGAGAGAAAAAAAGGAAGCTCACAGACAACAGTGTGGTGATTTGAGGAGGGGAAAAATGGGAGGTAGAAGAGGGTAAAGGGGGATAAACGGCAACAAAAGGATCTTGACTTGGGGTGTTGAATGAACAGTGCAGAATACAGATGATGTATTAGGAAATGGTACACCTGAACTTAAGTAATTTTATCAACCAATGTCACCGCAATAAATTCAATTTTTAAAAAATTAACAGGCTGATTTGGTAAAGAATAAGTTTCTTAAGACTACACCCTCGTGCTCATTTGGTCATCTTTTAATATCCAATAACCTTTATTTCCCTAAAGTCCATGATCTCTTATAATGTTCTCTAATTGGTAACTCAAGATATATTTTAAAAGGAAAAAAAAAAGAAAAAACCTGCCTCAGGATCCCTGCCCACCTTCACAGTAGCAGATTTACAAGCTCAAACAAGCAGATCAAAAAAGGGGAACTAAACATGCAGATCAAAGCCCACGCTGTAAGACCCCTTATCAGGGCAGGCTGGCAGGCAAACAAGGCAGAGTCATTAAGAGAGTGTCCACTAATTCTCTGAAGGATGAAAGTCAACACACAGAGTCAACACAGGGAAGGAGATGAAGGAGACCAAATCTACAGAATGAAAAAATACTTTTTAAGGTATTCATCATTTTTTGTTAAAATTTAAGAATACTAGAGGGTTGGGTAATAATAAAACAGGGAAGTATTCATAGAATATGAAGACAGTAAGTACTATTTCAACACAATCGGTATTTATCAGACCTCGAGTAAAATAATGAATCTGGGTGCCAGGGTGCAAATAGACTGTATAGATTCATAGCAGCATCGCTCAATGGAAATATTATGTAAGCTGCACATGTAATTTCAAAGTTTCTGGTAGCCAGTTTTTAAAAAAAAAGGTAAAAAAGAAACAGATGAAATTAATTTTTAATAGTAACATTTATTTAACCCAACATATCTAAAATAGTATCATTTTAATATGCAATCAATATTTTAAGAGAAGATATTTTACCTTTCTTTTTTGTATTCAGCCTTCAAAATCAAGAGTAGCCCCATTACAAATGCTTGATAGCCATGTGTGCTACCATGCTGAACAGAACATTCAAATTCAGGCAAGTTTTTACTATCTGGAATGCAGAACTGTCAAAATGCTATGACAATCCAAGAGATGGGGGAAAAGATTTAAGAAAGGCACATGCACCAAAGATGTGGCACAAATATTCTCTGCTGCTTGAGAAGGGAAGGTGAGGTAGAGCGATATTAGGCATAAAAGACACATGAATGATTTAAATTTAGACATTAGAAAGAACTTCATAACTATGGAGACTGAAACATTTCTACTGTAGGCATTTAGACAGTTCTTCTTCCCAAGAATACTGGATAAAATGAGCATGATTTTTAAAAATACTATAGAATTAGCCCTGAAAAAGGACAGAGAACATGAAATGCTACTGCTATATGTTCATGCAAGTTTTTAATAATGACTCCTAGTGTATATAAATTTACCCCCTCATAAAAGACTGAGTAATTTACACAAACTCCAAGAACATATAATGAAGGTATGCATTTCCTCTTTTAAAAAACTAATGGAAAATTGATAGTATCTTTAAAAGGAAAAAGACTATGTTAAAAAGAGCAGTAATTTGAGAAGTCGAATTTCATTGTGCTTAGTACCGTCCCTCTGCTCCAACAATTAAGATGTTACGTAGAACAAGAGAACCGAATCCTAAAATATTTCCACCAATTGGTTAGTCGTGTGTGCATATAGGCACACACAACTATTTTTTTCCACTGATTCTCCAAAATACAATTCATACAGAACCATGTGTTCAGTAAGAAAACATAAGTGATTACAGATTTCATATCTGGATTACCTGATTTTTTATTTGAGTTTCTTTCTCAATTTAACTGATAAGTGATGAGCAGTAACGTGGAACTTGGTTTCATTTAAACTGTGTTCTTCTCCTTTATTTTCAACGGCGTGTAGCTGTCAAACAGGGTTTTTAATAATAATAACTCATATCAAGCTGTAGTCCAATGCCGAGATTCTCTAGGTTTGGTGCCAGTATTTTACTTCAGTTACAATGTTACGAGAGGTTTTAGTTACGGTGCCTTTATGTTTTGAGATCTTGAATCTGTTATCAAAATGCCACGACCTTAGGCACATTGCAATCTTTGGCTCAATTTGTCCATCTTCTAACACAATAAATGTAACACAACATCTAAACTGTAGACTTCTTTTATAGTGGAAAACCATCTTAATTACCATATTAAGGTTTAGCTCCTGTTTTTCAAAAATATTTAGGCCCCTAATGTTTCTGATCTATTTTCCTGACCAACATATAATGAGGGATATGACAAACTCCAAGAATAACAGGATAACTAAGTAGTAATGTCAACAGGGGAAATGTTACTTCCACACACTCTCAGTACTAGAGAACGTAACTTGTCTATTAAAATTCACTAAGTCAATAATCTTGGGGTGCCCAAGAATTTTCAGTCTTAACTTGAAGCCTGGGAACTGACATGATATCCTAGAAAGAACGGGTGTTACTCAGAGTGCTGGCTCCTGAGAGTTAAGACTGAAAGATTTTTTCCAAGATATTCCTAACCAAGATCCCCCACCCACAAGATGCCACCATGATCACTTCTGGAAGAAATGCCTGTAGGAAGGGAATACAAGTCATAATTCCTGCGCTATTCTTCAGACCTGCCAAATTGGAAGATGTAGGAATGACTCCAGCATGAATCACCTTGCTCTTCTGGGGTTTACACCTCAGCACCTATCATAACTGGGAAGAAGAAATCAAAGTAGTCAACCCCTCTGGATTCTCAAACACAGGTCAAGATTTCCTGCTGGCTGGTAACCGTTTCCCATTGGTCCCTTGGTATTTTTCTCAGGGAATTTCCTGATACCAGGGCCGCTGGCTGCAAAATCTTGACAATCATTCTGTAGGTCCACCAGAACCACATCAGAACCACCACAACCAATTTACTGGCCAGCTTTTCCAGGTTGCTCAGAATATTGCAAAGTCAAGCAACTGATGTTAAAAGTATTACCTCCATTTACAGAGACATGTCTATGTGAATTACAATCTTTACTTCTAGTGACAAAACAAATGAGATATCTGAACTCCATTTCACCTTCTACGATCTGGTCTAGATTTGTCAGATGTGTATCACGAAAACAAGTAAACTCAGTCGGTCTTATAAAATGTGAATATTGAATTTGTGTTAGGTCAACTTGTTTCCCACACAGTATCCTCCCTTGAGAAGGCTTGTCCTTTATTCTGACACTTTTGGTGTTTAAATGGTGATAATTTTTTATTTAATGCAATGGTTCTCACTTGTGGTGATTCTGCCCTCTAGGTAATACTCTGCAATCTTTGGAGAGATTTTTGGTTTTAACAACTGGGGCATCTAATGGCTAGAGGGATGTTGCTAACTACCATTCAATGCCCAGGACAGCCACATACCTCACAGAATTATCTGGTCCAAAGTGTCAAAAATGCTGAGGTTGAGAAAGCTGAGCTAAAGTGTTCACTAGGCAAGTTCATTGAAATTTTACTTATTTTTTAATCTAAATGACCTAGAATTGTTAGGCTGAAAAGAATGATTTGTTAGGAAGTGACCACTGATTAATAAAGTTTAAAATTAAAATAATTTTGGAGCCCTGGCCAGTTGGTTCAGTGGATGGAGTGTTGGCCCAATGTATTGACAACCTGGGGGTTCGATTCCTGGTCAGGACACACAGGAGAAGAAACCACCTGCTTCTTTTCCCGTCCCTCTCCTCTTTATCTCCCTCTTCCCTTCCCGTAGCCAGTGGCTTGATTGGTCCGAGCGTTGGTCCCAGGTGCTGAGGATAGCTTGGTTGGTCTGAGTGTCAGCCTTAGGCGCTGAGGACAGCTTGGTTGATTCAAGCATCATTCCCAGACAGAGGTTGTGGGGTAGATCCTGGTCGGGACACATGCAGGAGTGTGTCTCATTATCTCCCCTCCTCTTAACTTATAATAATAATACATAATAATAGTAATAATAATAACTTTGGACTAGATAACTTTGAAACCTGTGCATCTATAAGGATAAAGGTGATAATATATTTGCATAATGTCTTAAATGTTCTAACTGCTTTAACTTATTTTATGATCACACTCTTTGTGTTATTTTGAATACCCTTTTATGAACCATTCTGGGTCTCATGACACAAATTTAACTTAGTACAAAGTAAAATTTCTCAAGGAAATACCTGCTTCAGTAGGAAGTGAGTTCCTTATCATGGTAAGACTTTAAGTGGAGAGCAAATAACCATGCATGTGCCAATTTTAGAAAGAATTCCCAGCCAGAGAATTAAAGGAGATACCAAAGGTCACTAACCTTGAAGGTTTTCATATAAAACAAATCAATGACAAAGACACATTGAGTGTCTTGAAATATATGTGCCATGCTTTTCCAAGCTACCCTTCTATTTGTTAATAGTTTTATACTATTTCTGTTTTCTTTGATCCTGAGCACAGAATCAATGTGACATAAAAAAATACTCAATGTGTGAATGACTTAAAGTATGAGCTCCCGACTCCATGAACCAAACCATACCTTATACTAAAAGTAACTGAGTTACTTGCATAGGTTAACACAGCATAGTCTAAAGAAATAGCTGCTTGCTTTATGTAATAAGTACCCATACCCAACTTAGGAATGAAAAGAGAAGAATCAGTACTTCACCTTTTTTAATTAGATTAGAGAAATTTTGTAGGCAAGATAGGGTTCATTATGTAGCTTCATCTCCCACAACAATACCCACAATCTAGTTGTACTCTCCTTCCCTTACAAATTACAATGTACTTGAAATAAATCTAACTTTCAAAGTTTGAAAAGGGGCTTGTTTATCTTATTCATTTTTCTCATACTGACATTTAAAATTCCCTTCAAATTAAAATTGATTGCTACTACCAAAAGGGGAGTAATGGCACTCCAAGGAAATCCATTCACTTACTTATAACAACCAAAATGTTCTATAAATAAGGTTAGATAAGACTGGAAATACCAACCTCAAATTAAGTAAGCTAAATCCAGGTGGCTAGGCATGTGATCCAAGGGGAATCTGTCTAAAGGAAAAACAAACACCTGGGACAAATGCTCACAAGCAGCCTGTTAGGGACATTCCATCCAGGCTAGCCACCTGGCCCCTCACCCATAAAGAATGCCCAGTCCACAGAGCTGTAGGGCTGCCAACACCAAGTTCACACCAACATCTTTGCTTGTGAGCTGGTTCAAAGAGATTTCAGGTAAGTGCTCCTGAATACAAAACCAAGAGGCTTCATGCTACCTAACCCAGGGACTAGAGCTTAACAACACTACATCATAAAATATATTCATGAGGGTTTTAAACTATCAAGAAAAGTATGTCGCCTTAAGGTAAGATGAATTACACAGATGTGTGCACAAATCCTGCTTCTGTAGAACATGGCTTTAAAAAATACTGACTTTTTGTTTTATGTTGCGCTATTTTTAAGATGAAAGTGACCAGTAAAATGATAATCACAGACCGAAGAAAAATCCCAGTAATCACACTGAGTAAACCCTGCATTTTACAAGTGAGAAATGATCACACAGTGATACTAATAATCCATGGTGAGTTTACCCTACTGTTAGTATGTGACCTGACCCGGAAACCCACGTTTCCCAACTCTTGGACTCTCGTTCTTCCTAGTAGGTTAGGCTGCCTGTCACCCAATTAATATGCACAATCCTGGGAAATATTTTAAGAGCTTCCATCTATCCCAACCAAAGTATTCTGACTTAATTTGTTTAAAAAGTCAATAGCAAAGAATAGTGATGCTATATCTTCATCTTGAAATCTGTCTTCCTGCCAAAGATAGCAAAACATAGACTTCTTCCTTTTCTGTATATTCTCCTGAATACAATATAAAAAGGCTTCATGCTATTTAACCCAGAGACTACAGCTTAACACTGCATCATAAAATATTCACAACACATATTTTAAACTATGAATTTTGTTTTCCACCCAATAATACAATTGTCTATATCATAAAATGAAATATTTCAAGAGTTTTCTATATGATAATCAATATTCACATTTCTCTATGTGAAAAGACAGAGAGCAGACTGAGGTTGAAAAAGAATAAGAAATGAAAGGGCAGCCTGACCAGGCAGTAATGCAGTGGACAGAGCATCAGACTGGGACACAGAGGACCCAGGTTCAAAACCTGAGGTTGCCAGCTTGAGCAGGGGCTCATCCGGCTTGAATGTGGGCTCAACCAGCTTGATGAAGTTCAAGATCGCTGGATTGAGCAAGGGGTCACCCACTCTGCTATAGCCTCCAGTCAAAGCACATATGAGAAAGCAATCCATGAACAACTAAGGTGCCACAGTGAAGAAATGATGCTTCTCATTTCTCTCCCTTGCTATCTGTCCCTATATGTCCTTCTCTCTAACTCTGTCGAAAGAAAGAAAGAGAGAGAGAGAGAGAGAGGGAGGGAGGAAGGAAGGAAGAGAAATGAAAGAACAGGAGTGCAATAGGGAATAAATGAATTAGGAATAAATGCTGATTGTGCCCCAAATGCACTGAGGCATATTTACAGGCAAGCAATGTGCTTCTTCTTCTATCATATATGACATTTAGTGATATCAAAATTGGTCTTCATTCCTTCAATGTAATCAAAGAAAAAAATAATCAACCTATTTCAAAAGAAGACTTAAAAAAAGAGAACAAGTTCCAAAGATCTCATTAAAGAGAATTCATAAACAAAGAAAAAAACTAGGAGAGACAGTGTTCTCTATTGCTGTTTTATAATAAAGTACATTTAAGGTTTGAGGTGTGTGTGTGTGTGTGTGTGTGTGTGCGCGCGCGCGCGCGCACGCGCTGGCCTCAGGTTGTGAGCAATATGAAGGTCATACCAGGTTTTGCTGCGTTTGGGATTTTAAGAATAAAACCCAAATAGTGCACCTAAGGGAGGCTTAGCCTGTATACCTTAATGGTTATTGATGTATTCCATTACTTCATATTAAAACCAGCCTTTTATTTCTTAAGATCATTCATTCTAAAAAGTCCAGAAGTTATAGTCTGATTAAATGGTAAAGCTAAATCTGAATTGCTTAAGAAAGGATTACTTCTTCAAGAGCTAGTTAAAAGTTACCACCTCACTAAATTACTAGCTAAAAGTATATTTTGTTATGTTAAAAAATAACTCTCCAAATGTTAAAAAAAATCACAAATTAAATAGTTGTTTTCCGTGTTCCCTGACTCAGCCAACTGACTACAGTGGGGGTGCTCCTTAACCCATTAAAAATTTCAAAACCAACAAAATAATCCAAGGAAAATAAAGAATTTGAACTTTCAAAACCTTTTCCTCACATTATCAACTGGGGAAGAATGAGAGGAAGAGACTTTTGGGCAATTTCTCTGGTGACTTTCACCAGGTACAGCCACTTTCATCAAGATCAGTTTTTCACACACACAACTGTAAAAAAAGGCCTTCATGCCTGAGTCTGTGTCCCAATGCATTTCCTATTTCATTCAGTGTCTGGAACAAGACCTCCACTGAGGAATGCTTAATACAGAATTGAAATGAATGAATAAATACTCAGGAAGTAACCAGACACTGGCCACCTCTGCCCTGCTGAAAAATCAAGTGGATTTCCATGGGTAATTAAATGCTATTTCCTACACAACCAAAGTCTTCAGAAATTAAAGTTCTGGAATTCGAGATCATCAAGTTTTCCAACTGAAGAAGTTATCTGATGCATTCAATAATGCCTTAATACTAAGCAATACTGTATAAACATTCAATAAATGATCTATAGTAATGCAAATACAGAAAATGACATTTCTGCTCTTTAGATACACCAACTCTATTGTGCTCTTGGACAGAAACTATAACCCATTATTCATTCTCACCTCCTTATAGAGTAATACAATTTTTAGCTGAGCCCAGTACAGCTGAAAATAAAAGGTTTCTTTCCCTGCCTTCCTTCAGGTCTCATAAGAAATCTTTAGCCAGGGTAAGTGATATGTGCAACTTCCAGGTCATGTCTTTAAAAAGAAGGTGCATTCTTTGCCTTTCAGCTGCTTGGACTGTGGACTTGATTGTCAGCCACCTGAGAATGCAAATGAAGACAACCTTCTAGGAAGGCAAAACAGTAACCAAGGAGCCTAAACCTCTGCATGACTTTGTGGAGCAAAGCCATCCTACTTCCCCTGAATGTCAACTTCTGAATGGTTATCTATGAGAAAAATAAACTTGTTTCTTAAATTATATTTTATTTCCAGGTCCTGTTTCACATCACCAATTTTGTACATTACCCAATTCATCAAACAAGTGAACAAAAATCATGCTTTTAATTGTCTCTAAGTACTTTGGCTAAATTATATCACTCTCTCACACACACAAGTAGAAAAACAGACACAGAAATACACATGCCTGTAGTATGGAAGTGCACAGGTCCCAATCATTTAGATATGGCACAGCCTGGGGACAGGACTGGATGCTTTAAATATGACTATTAGAGAACTTGAGGTAAGAAATGACAGAAAATTCAATAACAGAAAAGATAGAGATTATGATACATTAAGTTGTATACATCACTTAGTTTTCTTCAAAAGTTTTGCTGTTACATGGTTATAGATATAAAACAAATATATGCCTTTTTATGACTGAAATTGATATTTCACCCAACAAATGCATGGCTAGACAACCTGTGTATATTTAGAAAACAAGCTTGACCATAATAAAGAAGACAGATGAGCAGTAATATAAGAGATAGATATAAAAGAATGGCATGACTTATGTCCAACTCAGACAGAAAACCTATGGCACTTTACTGACCCCATCCATCCAGTCCTAAATTGTAAACCTAAGAATGAAAGAATAGTAGTGAAGAAATAAATACCCAGCTATAATATATAAGGGCATCCTAGCCAGATATCACTCAATCTATCAAGAAGTTATCTCAACATTTTTATTTCCTTTGATAAGAATTTTCTGATTAGAAAATTAAATTGTCTGGCAAGGATTTCAGCCCTTCTCAAGAGAAAGCCCCTTTGGCCATAGTTGTTAACTTTTACTCTTGGAATCAGACTGGACTCACAGCATTGTGACAGCTTATAGCTATTAGGCTCATTATGAATCAAGGACAAATAGAGAAACTCATGAAACCATGGTGAAACACTAATGTTATTCTGTGCAGTTTCCCGTAAGTACCCAGTACTTAGTGTTTTACCCAATAACCAGCTCTACATCAACTGAAAACGAACACAAGAAATAAATCCTCAGCCCTCTTTCTGGTTACTAAAGGGTGAAAGGTCAATTGAAAACACCTAAATAAACTAAATTGCCCAGCACATCATTACAAATGACATGAGAAAACATGTGAAATGTTTTCTTAAAGGAACACATATTTTCATCTTAACCACTCTATTTAAACTAGTCTCAAGGGCCTCTGAGATTGACCATTCACTGAATGCAACCTTTTCATTATGTCTCATTTTTCTTGGCCTCCATGCTGTATTTTAACTCCTTGGTCATTCTTTAACTCTGAAGATTTTCTTTATCCTCAGTTTATGTTGTACTGATTTCCCCTATAACCTCCGTCCACTCCACATCTGGGTCCCACAATTCAGTCCTCAGCATTTTTTCTCTTCTCTTGATTCTGACTTCAAAGCACCATCTCTAATGCATTAGAGCCCCAAACTTTTTCCCCAAATCTATGCCCAAACCACAGCTGGTGGGTGTCCTCCTTTTGTTATCCTTACAACAATCAGCAATCTTTATGTTCGTTCATTAACTAAACATAAATCTACTGAGAATTAACAGTGTGCCAGGATTAGTGTTACCAAGAAAAACAAGGTCACTGGAGTGCCTCAAAATAAAGCTGCATTCATTAGTGTGATAAACCATAAAAGGTTTAAAGTGGGGGCAGGAAAGCCCGTATCCTAGTGGCCATGCACGAAGTCATGACATTTGACCTGGGTTTTGCAAAAAAAATTACAAGCAAGAAATCTAGCTGGGCAGAGTGGGCAGGAGGAGATGTGTCAGAGGGACACGTGCAAAGGTGTACAGCTGAGGGTGCGCAGGAACTGTATGTACCCACTTCACTTGGCAAACCAAGAGCTAAAGGTTTTAGAAAAGGAGGATGTCTTTCTTCTCTCACTCGAAATCTGGTCTTGGTGCTTATTTCAGGTAATGGTGCCAATGATCTTCCACTTACTTATATCTACATTTTGAAAGTCTTGGGCTCCCTTCTACTCCTGGAAACCCAAACCCAACAAATGCCCAGTAGAAAATTCCAATTGGCTTCATCTACTTTGTGCTTATGTTTTAATGCCAAACTCAAATGCCTTGTTGCCCGGAAGCCATTTCCAACCCCCACCACAGAATCACCCCTTCAAGGATGCCCCTAATAATACCACTATCTATATTTGTGATCAACAACTCTGTCTGATGAAAAGCTGACAGAAAACAAACTATTTCTACTCACATTTGCACTACAATATTTGTACATACCAGGTGCCTTTTCTTCAAGTAGAATTTTTATTTCCTACTCACACTGACTTTTATTATGGTGAGTATTTTAACAATCTCCTATTACTCTATTATCAAAGTGAATATGAGTTAAGTTAGCTAAGCTGTTCTTTTTAATTAATGAGCCCCATAGGAAGAGGGTGCCTCGGTCATCTGCAATATTCCTATCCAAGTCTAGAATTCTAGTCATTGATCTTATAAAATACAGTTACTTAAACATTATTAGTATTTCTAATTAAAAAATACCAAAAAAAACCCTGTTTTTAAAGCAACACTTTATAAGGTGATTTCTCCAAACTGTTTCAGTACAACTCTTCCAGCATACTAGAAATCATGTACTTCAATCCTGCCAAGGAACAGAAGCTCTGTCTTATGCTTCTAGGAGAAAGAAATTCTTCAGCAGGCCTCAATTAATTATTAATTAACTGTCTTATATTAAAACTAATATTCCAAATACTCTTAAACACTACTCCAAATATGTAACTATTTTTAAAGTTAAGATAAAAAACTGTTTAAAGTCTCATGTAAGAGCAAATCCTGAACAAAGCATAACCCAGAAGTACAATAGATTCCAATTTGCTTTATTCATGCTGCATATAAATGAATCTATAAAACTTAGAGTTGACAGATCACTCCTCCAATGTTATGATAATCCATATAGTTTTCACAAGTATGCGTTTAACCTGTGGGCATCTTTTCATAAAATGAAGGATTTTATTCAAAACCATTTAACAGCGATCATCTTATGAGATAAAGTCATAAATATTAACTGACGCAGTATTTTGCTAATACTCAATTTTTCTTTCTCAGCTCAAACGGTATCTTTTTACTCCTTAGTTATTACAGAAGACGTGTCCTTGGAACATAATGAGGAGTGAGTTTTGTGGAGTCTGCCTGGATGGGGCTCAAAGCATTGCTGCATCTTGAGCAATAAGAAAAGAACTTCAAACATAATTTTGATTGAGTTTTTGAACAGAAAAACAGACACCTTCCTAGCCTGGCAGTGATGTTCAGAAGGAAATTGGAACACAGACTTCATTACACTGTATTGATCTCTCTAAATAAAGGGTTCTGAATGTATTGATCAGCTTGAATTAAACCCCTAACTGTTTGCAGGACCGGGCGTGATGTGAAGGCCAGTTCACTAAGATGGAAGAACAGAAAGCACTTTTGTTCTCTGGCTGCCACAGAGCAGTGTTTTACACTAAGTAGTAGATGAACATGATTAAAATAATAGACAGCATTCAGTTAGAGAACAGAAAGGGAAATAAAACTTGTATTAAATTCAAATAATTCACAGTTTTAAAAATGATGTAATAATTTAAGGGTAAAATGATTTTAAAAAAAGAATATTTTCTTTGCATATTTTTAAGCAGGAAGGCAATTTCATTTCCTTAATAGTTGTTTCTTTGAAATTCCCAAAATACCTCCGTAGTGATTTTTATAAATTCTAAATATGCAGCACCTCCCCACACACACACACCTTGTCACACATTCCATGTTACCGTGAAATAATGCATGTGTGTGTGTGTGTGGGGGGGGTAAATCTAAGATTAATTTTAAGGTTTGTTTTGTACATCTACTCATTTTCATTTGGAAAGACAATTTTCTTTAGTCAAACTCAATTTTCATTCAAAATAAGCCTGAATATGTTGTGAACTTCTCTTATTACAATAAAACAATGCTGCCAAATTTACAGCAGGCTTTAATTTCAGAAAAAGAGACAGCATACCCCTTTATTCTGGTTTTCCAAACACAGACCAAGTATGTGTTATTAAATTTTGTTACTGTCCATATTTACACTTACAACGAGTTCTCGATTTAAAAAAAAAAAAAAAAAAAAAAAAAAACTAGTTGTTTTTCTAAACATCAGACAAGGTCATATTTCCAAAATCCTTTACACCTTCTCTTCCAAATCTAAAGGGTTAAGAACTCTGATAAACTACCATATTTACTCAATATTACTACTCCAATATTTCAGTATTTAATAGAGAGGAAGACAATGGTTTACCATTAAATCACTGCATTAATTTCTCCAATATTTCTTGTCTTTTCATCTTCACTGGCTAATAATGATTAAAGTATGACTCATTAAAAGATATAAAGTAACTAGGTGTAGTTTGGGGGGTGGGGCTTGAAATCCAGCCCAGGGACTGAATTCAAACTTGAATGCAATCCAAACCTTGGTTTAGCCACTGAAGAGTAGTGCAGTACAGAATCTCAGGCAGGTATTAGTATTATGAAGCACATGCTGCCTGCTCTCTGGGTTGGTTCTTAAATTTCAAGATGATTATTTGAAAGCAGTACTAGATACAAATATGAGTTATTTAAAATAATTACCTGAAATTTAAATTCTAATATCTTTCTGTCTATTTTATCAGGCAAATGCCATAACTGTGACAGATATAAAGGCTTTGTATTTGGGGAGAGTGGACGAAGAAACGTCTTCTTTAATATTTATGTTACAGTATATGGAGTATGAGAAAACTTTAAGTTCCTTCTTCTGAAGGTCAAGAAGCCAGAAACCCAGCCCATTACTCTACAGCCATTGACTCATTTAACCAATATTGGTACACTTACATAAACATAAAATACAATCAAATGTTTCTAACCTCTCATCTACAAATAATCTACCTTGGAAAAAAATCTTAACACTGGGCAAATCTCTCTAATTTTCTAATCTCTAAAGTGAAGAGAATGAGTGGGTGATATTCAGTACTGATTTCAAACATTATTAAGGATTCTCTGCTTGACACAAGAGACAGAGCTGTATGTAAATAAGATGTAGACCATCCCCACAGAACTGCCAGACTAGTACAGAAAAACACCTTCCTAGAACTGAAAGGTAGACTGAGGGAACCAGTAGGTTCTGGAGAGCCATATCAGTATAGGCAAAGATATGGCAATATGATCTAATGGTACAGCCAGCACCCACCAATAATAGTTCCATGTGACTAGTGCCCAGTGTGTCCAAAAGGGCTATTGGGCAGAGGAACCGCAGAGGCATACCCAGGGCCATATCTGAGACTTTGTAAGGTAGGGTATGCAGCTAGACTTTCTCCTCAAGGCACTTGTAGGTGCATATAAGCCCATGGTGAGTTCTTAATGCAGGACAGACACAGGGTATCCGCCTTGTATAATGAATTCCAGCAACAGTATAGATAATAACTTGCAGAGCAATTGTATTATAAAGAAAAAAAAAAGATCAGTATTGCTTTTACTTACTAAACCATTTTCTTTTGTAAAAAAAAAAATTGAAGGATTGTCAAGTTATCCAATCCACCAACCTGATGTGGAAGAAATAATACTAATATCTACAGGGCTTCTCCCGTGGGTCCTGTGGGAGCAGTTAGGGATTTAGTGGATGAATTCAACTTCTCAGTGTCTTGGGAGTTTATAAGCTTCCCCCTAATAACAGTAAATTTAAATTCTGGTAGCCATAGTGACAGGTTATTCCAGTTCTATCAGAAATTTGGGAGGCAGCCATCAGTACAAGGCCCCTAGGCACAGAGAGACTACTTTCTTCAGAGTGAGCAATGGTCAAACTGGTTTACCTATTCAAAATACAATTAAGATTTTATTTAGCATTATTAAAATAATAATTATTTCAATTATTCATAAGAAAAATGATCTACTCACAGAGTACCAAGGCTGATTATAATATAGCAATTTAAGCCGTGCCCAAAAAACTGCTTTATACACACACACACACACACACACATATACACACACATGTACATATATACACACACACATACATATACATATACACAATTAGCTCAGAAAAAAATGGGGTTTATTATAGTTGGAGGTAGAGTTTGCTCTAATGTTGCCCTAAGTCTACTTTTATACAATTAGAAAAACTCTTTCATAAAACAACAAAAATGTGTGACATATCTGATTTCATTTTATATACACATATGAACTCAGCTAAATAGAAAGGTTAACATGTTGCAAAGCTGTCTGTGCTTCGGCATCAAAGTGCACAGGTGATGCTGGCCAAGGACAATGGCGGTCAAATAGTTGCCAAGGTTAAATAATACCTGTTAACTTACAATCTTAAAAAGAATGCTCAACAACAAAGAATTCAGATAATGAATGAAAAGCTTTAAAAATGCTTCATGACCAGCTGGCTACTATCCTGAGATACTTCCAACATTCCCAGTGACATCTGACTGAAGGAAATAGTAAAAAATGATGGTTAGTATGCCACTAACAACTAAATGGAGTTGATGGCAACCTATTATCACACTCTTGGTATGCTTTAAAATTTTATCAGAAAATTTTTGCCAGTTTTTGTTTTTTACTGAATAAAAACTTAAAACAAATTAATACACCACACCAGGATATGTAATTAGGCTCTGAAAACCTTTTAAATTGCAACGAAGTCTCATAATTTTCTCATCTAAGTAATTTCATAGATTATGCCTCAAGAACTCTCTGTGTACAATAAGATACTGTAAGTGTGTACATAAAGTATCAGATGCATGTATACTTATTTTTCATATATAGGTATTTGACTTCCCTTCAAAAAAGTATGACTGCTAAACTGTAATATCCAGAGTTTTCCTTTAATATGCTTCAATGGCATTCATGAAGCAAGTACTGGGTGTAGCATTAACCCCATTATTAATGAGGATAACTCCCACAGAAAGATGAAAAGAATAATAAATCATACAAGCTTTGCCAACATTCAATACACACTATTTATTGGGTTCTGGCAGATCCAAACCAGTGGTACAAACCAAAGCTTATGTAAATTGCTGTTTTGCTTATATCTGAAAGTAAATTTGTATATCAGTTTCCGAAGGAACCAAGAACAGACAGGTCATACTCATAATCTATAATGACATCAGATCTTTATATATAGGTATAAAATTTATCCTAATTCACTCAAAACAGTGAGGCATCATATATCATGTGATTTTTGTACCTAGAATTACCACTGTTTGATCTGGTTAATAGCTACTCCAATGAAAATTATAATTTGTCTTTCAAAACATTGAGTCCAAAGTTGACATATTTCTCACGCTGTTATTTCCCTCTGAAAAAAAATTGCTTCCATTAGTTCAATATTTTTCAATCACAGCTATAAAAATTTTAAGCTCATAAAAACATAACTACCTGCATATAAAAATCTATATTCAGCTAAAGCAAATATGTTTGAGGTGTGGTAATTATCAATAAATGTTGGAAAGGAGGCAGCCTTGATGTCTTTGGTTAATGTAAACCACAGATAAAATCTCAAAACTTATTTTTCCTCATTTAAGTCCAGCTCATGATTTGCAAATCCGATGAAGATCTATACTATAGTCTGCTCACAACTTTAAAAATACAAATTATTAACTTATAAAAAGTAAATAATGACTTTATATGTAAGTAATCATAATTTATATACCTTCCTTATTACCCATTTTAGAACATCCAGAACTACGTAAGAAAGGTATTATTAGGTCAAAAAGCAGAACTTTTGGAATAATGCAGCATTAAGTACAGTGTCCTTGCTTTGCTACTTTGTGAACCTCTCTTTTCATTTATAAAATAGATACACAACCACAGTGTTCACACCTAACAGATGACTATGAGGGGCACAGGTGCTCATTCACTAAAAAAACTATTTCATATCTAGTACAGTTTTCTATAAAGAAATATTGCAGCATTATGGTATTTTTGGAATTTCATTAACACTAACAGAGTGACTGTGGGCATGAGTAGGTTACAGCCAGTCATTAAATGAGTCCATTTCTGCTGGAGAACAGACAGAAACACTTCTGGAGACTCCAGGGCTGACTACTTACTTTACCTTAGAAAGCAGGGCAAATGCATGCTTTTCAAAGTGCCAATAGCAACAGATTATTAGTATGAAATGGAATGGAAAACGGAGTACATCACTGTCAAGTGTACCGTCTTGTGCAAACATGGGTATCATGTATGTGAGAATCCACTATCATAATGTCAAATGCATTTCTGACCATGTTTCCCAGTCATAACAATTTGAAAACAGTTGTCCTCAAAGATATGGCTCTACATCCATGCCAAACAGGACATCTGTGCAGTAGTCACACCAACCCTACCTGGAATGTGCAAAGCAGAATTCACTGACACTAGCCACAAGAAAACGCAAAGCACCAATATGTGAGCAGAGCCTGACCAGGCAGTGGCACAGTGTAAAGCGACGGACCGGGATGCAGAAGACCCAGTTACAAAATCCCAAGATCTCCAGCTTGAGCATGTGATCATCCATCTTGGGCATGGGCTGGCCAGCTTGAACGCTGGTCACCAGTTTGAGTGTGGAATCATAGACATGACCCCATAGTCACTGGCTTGAGCCCAAGGTCACTGGCTTGAGCCCAAGGTCGCTGGCTTGAAGCCCAAGGTCGCTGGCTTAAGCCCAAGGTTACTGGCTTGAGCAAGAGGTAACTGGCTCAGCTGGAGCCCTCCCCAATCAAGGCACATGTGTGAAAACAATCAATGAACAATTAAGGTGCCGCAACGAAGAATTGATGCTTCTCATTTCTCTCCTTTCCTGACTGTCTGTCCCTCTCTCTGTCTCTGTAAAAAAAAAAAAAAAAAAAAAAAAAAAAAAAAGATGTGAGCAAAGCATCTGAGCAGGCCTCTTCCAGTGAGCCCTGGAGAAGGGGCCAGGGCTCCATCCACTGTGACTGGAAGCTAAAACTGTGTTACTTCCTTTGGGGCGCAGAGAGCCATAACGCTGTCAAACTTTCCAAAGTAGAGGTGAACTGCGAGAGCACTTATCCCTCCTTGAATGAGATCTAGAATAGTGAAAAGATTACATTTCCATGGAAGACTGACAATCCTATAATTCCAAATTTTGATGAGTTCCCTTCAAAAGGTAATGTAAAATTTAGAAATGACACATTGATGAGCACACACATGTATCCATTTAATGCAAACTTCTATAGCATTTCCTTGGCTAACCTAACATAAAACCAAAAAATAGTTCCAAAAACCTGAGAAAGCAAATGTCATTTTGGATCAATAAATACCATATAATTTGTTGATAGAATGACCTACGCGCGCGCACACACACACACACACACACACAAAAACCCTCAATTAAGATATTTTAAGTTCTACAGTGTTTGAAAGTTATAATTTCTTTTTAAGTTTCTTTTGCCCTATTCACAAATCTATAATTATGAAATACATCCTAATATTTTTCAAAAATACTGAAATATTTTTTCTGCTAAGAATTGTTATAGATAATATCTGTGGCTCAGCAAAATTCATAGATTGAAACCTATTCCTTAATATGAGAGTATTTGGAGGTAAGACCACTAGGTGGTAAATGATCATGAGGGTGCAACCCCCAGGATGGAATTACGACCTTATTTAAAAAAAAAAAAAAAGGCCAAGTGAGCTCTTTGCCTCTTCCAACCTGTGAGGGCACAGTGAGAAGACCACTGTCCATGAGCCAGGAAGCAGACCTTCACTGAATCAGCCGGGGGCTAGATCTTGGACTTTCCCAGCCTCTAGAAAAGTAAAAAATAACTTTATGTTGTTCATAAGTATTGTTTTAGCAGCCTAAATGGACTAAGAACTAAAATATAGATATATTTTCTCGGATAGTGAGTTTTCTGTCAATTTTTTAAAATCCAAAATTCTGAATAACTTCTGCATTCCTATTTTGCGAGAAAAGAGGCCACAAAAGGGAAGCTCATCATAGAAAAGTCCCTATGCAAGCACACTGTGGGTTTTTAATGACACCACCTCTCTTCACATCTCGGCAAGTCACAGGAACACTGTAATAGAATCTTCACATAGTACATCAATCACTGCCATGCTGATTTTCTATTAAGATCTGACCTAGAAAAAAAGCCCTTAAATTTTCTTCCTCTGCTCTCTATCTTACAGAATAGTCTTGTAAGAAAATCAAAATATTTTGGAAGACACACAAAAAATGATCCATTTAACAAGAAAAAGAATTAAGAACAAACTAGAGAAGAAATTGTTCCCAAAGCAGTGTTCTTGTGGCCTTAAATAGTGTGACCACACAACTTAGTTAAATTTTCTTTTACCCAAATACTTCCTGCCAATTTCACAAGCCAGCATCCCATTTCTATCTTTCTCAATAACTACTGCACTTGTTTTTAGGGTCCATACTATTCCCAGCAATGTACTCTCCTTGACCTCATTTCCCAGTAAATCTGCAAATTTTTGTCTGTATTCATTCATTCACTTGATCTATCAACTAGTGTAAAGGTCAGGATCTGTCAGGCTTTGCTCTAGGCATTGGGGGTACTGGGTAAACCGGTGAAACAGTCCCTACCTCGTAGAGCTGACCACCATCTTGGGCCCACAGCTGAAGTACACAGACCCCTGATCAAAACAACACCTTTCATCCCTACCTTGACACTTCCCCTTTCTGGCCATAATCAAATAAAGCATATTTTCATTCATCCTAAGTCATGAAGTCTGTTCTCCCAACCTCACTGAAACCTTCAGTGAGACCCGCTATTAGTTAGGATGCAACTCAGTACACACAATAGAACACTCACCTTATATTGCCTTAGCAATCAATGGGGCTTATCAGCTAACATGACTGGAAGTCCAGGGATAGGAAAAGCTCAAGGTTTATAAATTCAGCCATTTAGTAATTGCAACAAGGGTCAAGTTTCTCTCTACTCTGCTTAATGTGGATGACTGACACGACCTCTTGAGCATATCTGCTTCTTTATTACTATTGAGGGAAAGAAGAAAACATGAAGAGAAAGGGAAGTAGGTGGAGGGGCCCAGGTGAGTGAGGGAGCAAAAGCCATAGACAGATTTGAGAGGAAACTCTATTACCCTTACCCTCACTGGTCCAGAGGCTTCCACTGCAATCACAGGAACAGGGCCATGATATCTCTTTCCTAGGACTAGAGGTGGACTAAACTCCATCTCAAGCTAGGGACTGCATATCAGTGGTCAGAAGTAGTTTCCCAAAGAGTAATTGACAGAGGGATCTCAGGGGAGAATACCATGATGTCCACTACACAACTGATTTACACAAGATATTATTCACCTACTATTTACAGCCTTTAAAGTCATCTTCATCCATACTGTCCTTTCCAGAATCATAATTTCCTAATCTTCCTTCCCAGTAGATGAATCCCACCTTATCAGTCAAATGAATTCCCTCCCTCTAGCAGTCAGGATCAAGAGTTGGTCCCACGAGTCTATCTCGTGGGACATGATCTCTCTCTCACACGCACATACATTCCTTCTCTATTTCTCCTACTTATCTATCCAAACTGCCATTCTCCAAAAGAGTCTTCTCCAATAACTGATCACTGCTGGATCTACTCCTTCATTTACCTGAATACTCAGATACATCCATGGAGACCTCATGGTATATAAGGAAGAGTACAGGCAGGGAAATCTAACAGACCTGGGTTCAACTCCTGATGCCACCACTTGCTTATGATATGCCTTCAATAAAATCACTTGAAAACTGTTTACATTTGAATTTCTTTTCTGTAACACAAAATTAACACTTTTCCTGGGCCATTTTAAAGACTAAAGATAATTTCTACTAAAAGCCTGGCACATAAAAGTCACTTGATAAAGAAAAAGAAATCTATTATCATTATTGATCCGTGAAATCTCTTGCTTATATGCTGTCTCCTACTGTTCTTCAGTGCTCTCATTGCTAGATCTTCCTTGAAAAACTAGCATTCTGGGACAAACAAGAGCTCCAGCTCTATATTTGTGCTTAATTAACTGACAGCCTCTGATTCTGACAAAATGGCGATGCTGCTTTATGAGGGCTACATTTGTCTTCTATTATTATCTATAGAAATTAATTTCTATGTCTTAAGTTTAAAACACTCATGGCTTAAAGTACACTGGGTAGATGGTGATGAGACAAACTATCTGTTCCCCCAAGACAACAAGAAAAACAGAACTAAGAGTTTTTGAGAAACTATCCTAGTTCAGAAAGGTGGAGCAACAAGACTAAAGAACTGAGAATTCTGAGTGTACGCACTAACATCTCAAGGACACACAGCAAAGTTAATTCTTGAGGAAAAACATGGTAAAAGAAATGTGTAACTTGACTGACAACATGAATTTTAAAACCCCAGACAAGCAAGTCCTAGCATGTGGGCAAGGGGGGGCGGGTAAGAAAGTGAAAGATGCAAGAAGTTCTCCACCAGAAGTGGCTTGTATGAGAGGCACTGACCTCATGGGCCAGAAAAGACTCCATACAATGGACAGAAATCAGAAGACAGTATCCAGACCATGTTCAGCCACTTATTCATCTTCTGATTCTAAGTGAGTCACTCCACCTCTGGGAACTCAGTTTCATTATGTGAAAATAGAAAGGCTACACCATCCTACCTGACTCATAGAGTCTGAGGCAACTTAAAAAAAAATTATAAAACTGCTCAAGAAGTAGAAAATGCTATGCAAATACAATGCATTTATAAATAACTGTCCTGAATGACGAAGGTAAGGCATTTCTTCCACATGTCCATGTAGCATTGCTAAAATGCCCACATTGTGAGCACCAGACATTATATATCAACCATCAGCAAAACAAAAAATGAATCTGTTCTTAATTGTCTAATTTATTTAAATAGCTGCCTGAAAAATAATAAATTATAATTATTTGAGATGGATTAAACTACCAAATCTCTGAGAATGAGGCACTAAAACGGATTGAGAATTCATGCTATCTACTGATTTGTTCATCATGAGTGGAGTGACATACCACACTGAGGCTTGATCACTTTGAGCAGTTAATGTGAGGTCACCTCATAAGGGACCATATTCCTACAATGGAACTGCAACAGGATGATTTAATAAATGTCTTCTGCATCGACAGAACGCACAAGTCAACAAAAGATGCCACAGCAGATCTGTGACGAGACTGAAGAAATAATTGCATAGGTATATGCACAATGGGAAAATCTGCAGGACTTAATTTCACAAAGGAATTAAAACAAATATTCCACTCTGTTGAGATATTTCTCTGATCAGTTCATTAAGGTGGCCCATTATTTGGCCTTCAAAATTTCACGAAAATTCTACAAAGAAATATTTATAATTTAAATGAATAGATACCCGAACTTGCAACCACTATCCCCCACAACCACAGCTAGTCCGTGTTACACTGGCGTTCTGTGAGGCAATGCACTGTGGCCTCCTTGCACACAACAAATACCTGTCGAATGAAGGTACAAAACTTCCATATCAACATTTTCTTAAATTCATAGTACTTGCTAATCTGAGAATACTTAAAATGAACTTCTGAAATGAAAGTCAGTAATAATGATTTGGCCCTTATTTGTAGGGCTTTAAAACTGTAATTCAACAAACTTCTAAATAAAACCAAGTACCAATATGAAAGATAAACATCAGGAAGGCTGGTTGATGTCAGAGGAGTATCAAATGCAGTCCATCGTGGGCTTCCCCGCTGACTAAAATGCCCTTGGTCAGACCCCACCTTCAACAAATAAATGAACGGGTCAGGAAGAAGCAGCTTTCAGCCCTAAGAATTAACTGAAAGTGGAAGTTACGAGCCATTTTCTTTGCTTATAATTGCTTTCTCCTACCAGATAAGTAAAGAATCTTAATCTCAATTTATTAGCTGTTACGTTAAAACATATTATATAGTCTCCATATTTGAGCATCTGGTGAAATAAATACTCAGACATTTACAAACAAACAAATAAACATAGTAATAGTGTATACAGGTGTATAACCTGATCAATCATTAACATAATATTCATTGATATCTATTTTGGATGCTGTAATAGCTATCCAAATAAAAAGTATAACACTTCCAAAATCCATCTGGACTAGCAGGATTTGACTATCCAAACATAGAGGAAACATAACTGAACTTGACTGATGTTTGTCATGAAAATACATTCTTAGGCCAATTAGAAAAGTCTGGTGAAAGACCACCTTTCTTAGAATCACCTGGAGTTCACTTCTAGAAATACATATTCTTAGGATCCAGCACCTAATACCTTGGGTGGATCTCAAGAATCGGCATTTTAATGAGCTCACCCCAAAGTAACTCTCAAGCACCCTAAAATCTAAAAATTAGTGATACTGGTTTTTAAAAAAGTTAAAAACTAGAGAACTTTGTAAGAGTTATTCCCTGTACTTTTTAATCCAGACAGTAGGAACAGAAGTTAACCTGGGGAGAATAAGAATATATCAACAGTGTAGAATATGTAACAGTCAATTTAAAAGGCACTGCAATTATAACCTGATGAATTCATATACTGCAAGGGTACTTCCTCATACCAGATGCCTTACACCGAGAAATGACACACTTTCGCAAAGAGTGACTGGCTCCCGGAGTGAGGCTCAGACAAAGCATGTCCTGTAGTAAAGACTTCAAATATGGTTGGCACGCTCAATTACATTCTTGATACAACACAAGAATATGAATATTAGCATCAAAGACAGTTCCATTTTTATAAAAGCATAAAAGACATTTTCTTCAAAATGACAGCAAAGTCAAGCATCCGTAAGAGCAACTTAGTCCACATTGAACAAGGAAAGATAAGAGATCAAGGTCTCAGTGACTTTCCCCTTACAAGTGAGCAAAACCCAACCGGAGTGATCTGTACAAGATTCAACAAGGAACAATTAAAGAAGCAAACTTTAGACTCCTGCAGAGACACAGTTCAAAACAGTTACTGAAGGAAAAAAAAAAAAAAAAGAAAAAAAGAACAGTGCTCAGATCTTTGCACACCATAAAGGACCCATCTTTGTTCTACATTCTAACAAGTTTAAGGGACAAGCATCTATTGACATAAAAGTTCTCAAGATGAAATGGAGACTGTGAAACAGTTATAGATGTACTTCAATAAGATAGGTGCATTCTTAAAAATAGATGATTTTCATTTTTGTGAAATGAAATTCAGTTTTCAGCAGCCTTCTGAAACTACTAACCAATTTGATTTAATCCCCTGTTGTTTACACATTCACATATCTACAGTAGTTTACTCCATCAATTTTGACAGCTATGTCAAACTTTTAGATGTTGCCGTCATCCCCCTCTGTTCCCATGAGAATCTAAAATAAGTGCTGGCATTGATTCCTGGGGTTACCATGTGTGCAAGTGGCTAGTGGGGTCTCCTCATGGTATTGAAGCGATGGCCTTTTGAGGAAAATAATCAACTCACGGGTCTAACGTATGAATGCAAAATCAATTTTACAAGCTCAAGATGGTTAGCAGTTCGTCTGAAAAACACCCAAGAGTTTTCGTTACCCACAGTCTCAAACAGTGCCATACAGAATGAGGCCACAGCAGACACTGCCCACCCACTCTGGGCTGTACCAACAGGGCGGTGTCCATATCCCAGGCAAGAAGACAACCTCTGCAGCACGCACGGGACACGGTGGCACGGGCTCAGCCGTGGAGGGAACCTCAGCTTCCTCTCTTTGAAAGACAGAAGTAAACTGGAATGCTCACATACCACTCAGGGGAGCAGCAATGATTTAAGGATCCAGGTGATTATGTTCAGGTATGTGTAGATCTCTTCAATAGAAGTTCCTACCACAGACACTTTGCCTGTCCTGATGACCACCGTTGCCCCTTCCTTGAAAACATCTGGCGCATGACAAATGCTCAAAAAGACTTGTTCAATTAAAAAAACGATAAAATAGATTACCTCAAAACATAAAAGAATATACTTGCTCTGTGTGGTACCAAAAGATGACACAGGCACCAGTGGGTAAAAATTTAAGAACATATGCTCCAGTTAAACATTTTAAGAAACCACTTAACAATTAGAGCTCTCCAAAGAAGGAGCAGACTTTGTAAGGGAGTGAGTTCCTCAAGGAAGGGGGTGTGGGAGACAGTGCCGGGATAGCCATCTGTCAGTATGCTGCAGCAGTGCAAACACTGTTCCCATCACTGAGCACCACAGGGTTTCATTTTTATCCGAGCTGCCATTTCTGTTGAGCAAACCTTCTGCTGACAATGAAATCGTCAAGCTGAAAAAAGGTAGGATTTTAAACCATTTTTAGGGGTGACTCAACAAGATGTGTTAAGACTGGTTCCCAAATGCAGGTATATAAAAACATCTGTGGAACTTGTCATCATACAGACTTCTGAGTCCCATGTGAACTCCATGGGACTAGTCTATTCCACGCCATAGACCTAGCAATTCCCTCCTCTCTTCCAAACCATCACTTTTTCCCTGCCTACTGGAGTCTTTGCCATCATCATGCAAACATGTTACTCCCATTTTTAAAAAAGTACTCTTGGTTAACTTCCCTAGGCAAGTACCACTTCTTCCTTTTATAGAAAAACTCAATCTGTAGCCAGCTTCCCTCCTCCACCTGATGGCGGAGCACACCCAGACCAAAGACGCCAGTGACCTCCACATTGCAGAATCAGCAGTGAAATCTCAGTCCTCCTCTGAGTTGACCCGTCACTAGCATTTGGCACAGATGACCACTCCCTTCTTTTGAGACACTCCTTCACTTGCCTTCAAAGACACCACACTCTACTGACTTTTCTCCTACGTCCTTTTTCACTCTTTCTCGTTCTTCATTCGACCCCTTGATCCTGATTTCCTAACACTAGAGTGCTCAAGAGTCAGTATGAAACCATTTCTCTTCTTTCTTCAGTTTTCTCCTCCTCATACCTGTCTACTTAGTGATTTCACCCTGGGTCATGACTTTACTATTTTTTTTAATTAATTAATTTTTTACAGGGACAGAGAGAGAGTCAGAGAGAGGGACAGATAGGGACAGGTAGACAGGAATGAAGAGAGGTGAGAAGCCTCAATCATCAGTTTTTCGTTGCCGTTGCGACACATTAGTCGTTCATCGACTGCCTTCTCACATGTGCCTTGACTGCGGGCCTTCAGCAGACTGAGCACCCCCTTGCTGCCGACGTTCTATCCACTGCGCCACCGCCTGGTCAGGCGCCTTTACTATTTTATACTAAGTACTGCCCATTCTGCAGCACAACCCACCCCACTGAACCCCAAATCCATATTTAAATGTCTCCTTGACACCTCTGACATTCATCACTACAGACTGAAAACAAGTTTCTGATCTTCTCCATCACAGTGACACACATCCTTCCCAGTGTTCAGACAAAATATCATAGACTCACCCTTGACTTCTTTTTATCATGTCACCTATTCAATCCATCAAACCGGTTACTATTTTCAAAACATAGAGAATAAAGTTGGACTTCTACCTCATACTACAGGTATTCTAAGACACAACACCAAAATAAAAAGCAGTAAGAGAAAAAAAATGGACTACAAAGTCTTTTGTACATAAAAGGACATCAAGAAAGTGAACAGACAACCTAGAGAACAAGAAAAAATGTTTGTAAATAATATATCTGATTAGGGTCTAGTATCTGGAATATGTAAAGAATTCTTACATCTCAAAAACAAACAAACAAGAAAGCAACCCAATTAAAAATGGGCCAAGGACTTGAATAGACACTTCTCTGAAGATGTACAAATGAGACACATGACAGGATACTCAACATCGTTAGTCATTAGGGATATGCAAATCAAAACCACAGAGCGGTACCACTTCATACCCACTAGGATGTCTACAAACAAAATAAATGAAAAATAACAAGTTGTAGTGAGGATGGGAGAAGCTGAAACCCTTGTATATTGTTAGTTGGAATATAAAATGGTTCAAATGCTGTGGAAAACAGTTTGACAGTTCTTAAGAAAGATAAACATAGAATTATTTTGTGACCCTTCAATTCCACTTCCAGTTACATACCCAAAACAACTAAAACCAGGTAGTCAAAGGAATACATGTATACACATGTTCACACTAACACTGTTCACAGAAGGCAAAGGGTGAAAACATCCCATATGTCCATCAACTAATGAATGGATGAGCAAACAGTTTACAAATCATAAACTATATACATACATATACAGATATAATGGAATACTATTAAGCCATAAAAAATAAATGTAGTACTGATACATGCTATAATGTGGATAAACCTCTAGGCCATTATGCTAAATAAGAAAGTCAAACACAAAAACGTTTTGTGGGGGGTGAAGGGGAAGATTTGGGAGAAAATGATTAATGGATAAGGGGTTTTACTTTGAAGTAATGGAAATGATTTGGTGGTGGCTGCAAAATAATATTATGTACTAAATTCCACTGAATGTTCATTTTAAAATGGTCAATTTTATGTTACGTGAATTTCACTTCTATAAATTATTTTTTAAATAATGTTTAGAATCCAACCCCTCCTTCTACCTCTGCCTTCCAATAGCTTTTTACCTTCTTATAGACACAGCCAAAGTCCTAAAAGGTGCCAACACAGTGTAGCCTGTTACCCTGGTCACTTCATCTAACCTCAGTCCCTACAACTTGGCTCTTTCGTCTCTCCGCTCCGGTCACACCAGGCTCCTTGCTGCTCTGTCAACAATCCAGACACACTCCTGCATCAGAACCCTTGCACTTGTTCACTCCATTTTAAATGTTCCTCTCCTAGATATCTAAAGTTCTTGAACTGTCTCCAACATCAGTTTTATTCAAATGTCTCTTATACAATGATGCCTTCCCTGAACATCTTGCAGAGCCTGCAGAATACACATTCTCTCTAGTTCTCTTCCCTGCTCTATTTTTCTCCATGGCATTTGATACCGTCTCATCCTGAATACTTTTTACTTACATTATTACCTACTCTTCAATAGGGGCTTACTAGAGAGCTCAATGGGAAAGAGAGAAAGGGGCTCTCCAATATTAGAAAGACAGATTTTAAATCATTCTGGTGCCTGCTTGCTAATGTTTTCATATGTGAACTGTGACTTACTTTGCTTAACACAGATCTGCTTGCTAGTTTGTGAGAAAACAGACCTCAGCTACTTCACAGTATTGAAGGTTATAAATAACTGCCAAAGGACTTTAAAAAAAAGTGACCACCCAAATGGGCTTACTTATTTTGCAGCATTACGTTAAGAAACCTGGACTGAAAATATATCAAAAAGGATATAAAAAAGTCTATGTATTAAATAAAATCTAATTATAATAAAAAGGAATAAAATTTCTTAGCTTTTGTATTGATCATATTATGTACTTAATTGCTTTTTTAAAAAACAAAACTGCCATAAAGTGTTAAAAAAAAAAGTTCTCCACTGCCAAGAATCTACATGGCTGCCATTCATTTATAAGTCCTTAGAACTCATTGACAATATCCAAGAACAAGCTCAGTACTCAGTGCTTTTGCCACAACCAACTAGAAATCAGTCCAGTGCACAGGGACAGCTAACATTATCAACAAGATGCTCATAAACCTACCTTTCAAATATTTTAAAAGTTTCAGTAATCACAAGACTTATCAAAATAAAAAAATAAAACAAAACCCACAGTTTCATAACAAATTAATACAAGTCTCGAACATAGCAGACCTGACTAAAATATGGATGGCTTTCCAATTCAGCAATACATGTCACATAAAAATATTCACACTATTTAAAAAAATAAAAGTAGTGTAGTTGCAAAATCCTACTAAACTAATAAAAAATATTTCAGTACAGTTATCGAAAGATACCATACTACAGCTTCCTCCGAGCATGTTAATAATGCTGACAAGACTCAGTCAGTAAGTGAACTAATCTAAATTGAATTCCATCTACTTGAAAATAATCATCAAGTGCTGCCCAGAGCTGGTGAGTAAGAATGAATTACTGAAAATATTCTCACTAATTGCAAGTTGCTATTTATGTGGGCCAGAGTTGGAGTTTACTCATTGAAATGTCTAAGCATGCAGACCACCAAGGAAGAACACACAGGAAAAGCACTCTGCACATTCACACTGCTAATAGCCTGGATCCTCTCTCTGCTGTCACGGTATAGTAGTTATTTCATAGCATCAGATGCACTGCTGGTGACAGAATAAAAATTTACGATTGCAGTTATTTTATTTTCAAGCAATGTGCTACCAGAAGAGAGTTTTCTAGTTCAGTGGAGTGTAAGTGAAATATCAAGGGCTAAATATCCTTTTCCAAAGCCCTAAATTTTTCTGCTTGTAAAGAGGTATGCACAAAATACTAATGGTGACAGTAACTGAAAATTAATTTTCATTATGGGTGGTGTACCTCATGGCCTCCAGCTCTCAAATATGTCTAGTAACACACAAGTCATGACAGTAAGTGGGGAGTTAGGAAGGCCAGCTCTAACATAAACTTGTCATATGACAGCTGTTAGGGAAGCCCTCCACAGCCCCTACCATCTATGTATTACAGCATAATGGGTTCTTATCATCACCATCAGAACTAAATTAGAAATCAGAAAACCTGGGTTCTAATTCCAGATCTGTAGCTAACAATTTAAAGAGCTGTATAATCATGGGAAAAGCTTATAATCTCTCTGAGCTCCAATTTACTTATCTATAAAATGAGGGGGTTGGCAACAAATGCTTAAAATTGATCCGAACTTATAAAGGCAAACAGAAAAATAGCACAGGATAAAAAAGGAATTTTTTTTTCACCTGAGGGGAAACAAGAAAATGAAAAACATTATACAATTAAATGGTAATAAGGATGTAGACAAGAACTAACATATTTTAGCCCTGTAAAGAAGAGTCTTACAAAAATGCAAAGAACAGTAATGCCATACTCTACATTCTTTTTGACCTAGTAATTCTTTTGAACACAAATCCCCAAAGAAAATATCTTGAAATAAAAGTCAAAGTTCTCTTAAAAAGAATCTCCATAGTAGCATTATACGTAAGAGAGAAAAACTGGAAACAACCTGTACAAAAATAGAGGCACAGTTAAGCAAAATCTGGTTTTGCTAACAAAATGGAACAAAGGCCTCCATAGCCATTTTTTAAATCCTAAATAATTATCAAGAGAGTGGAAATAGTCCAATATGACATAACATGAAATGTAAAGGTCCATCACAAAATACACTGGCCCTCTCCAGTATTTTACAAACCACATACTGATAGAAACCAGAAGGGAAACTGGAAGGATACAGTTGGTTCATTGGTTCTATTCTTTCTATTAAGGTCATTACAATGGCAAAAAAATAAAAGGAGGATAGGGAGAAGGGAATGCTTTCTAAACTACAATTCAGCATCTATATTTTATGCCTCTTCTAGAAAGCTCTTCTGATACAACAATAGCGCCTTATAGTTCCATCTAATGCTGAATGTCTTCAAGCATCTTCACAAAGATTGTTACTGAAATGTCTGAAAAGTAATCAGCATTAGTGGCATCTACAAACCAAAATGTTAAACTTTCATTCAAGGTCTACTGCTCCAGGGATGTGTCCTGTGAAACCACACCATACATATCGTTGGGCCACTGTCCTCCTCAACCCTCATCAATGGGAAATGAAACTTAAATGTAACTTCAACATAACTCTTGACTCTAAAGTCAACTTTAATATGGGCAAATGCCTTAAAAGTTGCTGCATATTTCTTAGGTATAATTACGTCTTTCGTTAAACACTCTAAGTCACAAAGTCACTCCTAAAATGATCAGTCTGGCTGGCCCCACTGTAGATCCCTCTAAAATACACACACACACACACACACACACACACACACACATACACAGGAAATACGTATATAACAAATGGACTTATTGCCAGCCACAGAATTCATGAACATAATTACTGCATGGTATTATGGTCCAGTGTATAAATGACCTTTGGCTTATCATCCCACTAAAAACTACCAAAAGATATAAAAGGCAAAAATTTAGCCTGACCAGGCGGTGGCGCAGTGGATAGAGCGTCAGACTGGGATGCAGAAGACCCAGGTTCGAGACCCCGAGCTTGCCAGCTTGAACACAGGCCCATCTGGCTTGAGCAAAAGCTCGCCAGCTTGGACCCAAGGTCGCTGGCTTGAGCAACCCTTGCTTGGTCTGCTGAAGGCCCGCGGTCAAGGCACATGTGAGAAAGCAATCAATGAACAACTATGGTGTCGCAATGGCAACAAAAACTGATAATTGATGCTTCTCATCTCTCTCCATTCCTGTCTGTCTGTCCCTATATATCCCTCTCTCTGACTCTCTCTCTGTCCCTGTAAAAATAAAAAAGAAAAATTAAATAAAAAGGCAAAAATTTAGAAGTCTTCTGAGTGAAATGTAACAAGTGATAACACTCTTGTAAAAAAGAATGTTGATGTATCACAAGAACCTCAGTCAGTTTTCTTTCAAAAAAATTATTTTCCTATGAATCAATATTTTGAAGTTTATGTTTTAAAGCTTTAAGGTGCTGGTGTCCTTTAGCACACTGTATGAGTGAAAAAGAAAAAAAAAACATAATAAAGTGTCATGAAAGAAACGGTTTTTTAAAAAGGCTAAAATATAAAAATAGTAAACACCAGGCACAAATGAACCTTAAAAATTCTACCAGCGGCTAAGAGCAGTAACAACTAGAACACAAAGTCAAAGAATTACCAATCTTTCACATTTAAACGCGAGCAAAATTCCAAGTGTACAGATAATAGTAAAAAGACTTTGGCAAGGAGCTCTGCCCAATTTCTCCTGTCACCAGCATTCCCTAATAATTAGAAAACAGGCTTTCATTTTTGAAACTGTTTAACAAGCCAATGCACTTCATCTTAACTCGATGGTTTCTGCTGATGGACCATATGTTTATTTGCAATCAATAAATTCAAGTTCTTCGGAAAAGAGATTAGAAGAAATTATCCATTTAGAAAACGGAATCTAAAAATAAATTGCAATAACTTTCTCAGACTTATTTTTAATCTGTCTGAATTACTCTACAAAATCAAATCAGTACTTTTCTTCAGCATTCAAATCATCTTTATAGGTCACACAGGTCCAAGGATGCCACATAACGATTTACAAATTTAAAGAAAATGACACATATGCAGAACTCCAAGACTCACATTAAAGTGTAACCAAATCTTCACTTTGATTTGAATTCAACCTCTATCCTGGCAACCATTCCTCACTAGTGCAGATTAGACTGCACTGCGATTCAGTGTTGAGATGGACTGAATTACTATTTCCTCATTAAAATACCATGTAATGAGGCAGAGGACAGGAAGATGTCTTTGAAAAAGATAAACTTTAGAAAGATCACATAGGTATGAGCAAATCACAATTAGAACAGAAATGAAAATAAAATGATAACCTGCACCAAAGAACCTCAGTGGCATAGAGGCCATTTTCATTCCAAAGTCCTCTGTCTATGGTATTCTTAAGTATTGTCCCACTGAGGTTTGTCAGTGCTGAGAGACACTTCAATTAAGGCTGTGTGGTAGAGCCCTGTGTAAATTAATTAGTTGAGGCTGTAGAGATTTTCTAAAAGCAGCTCTCTAAAACAACCTCATAGGTATGCACAATTTGTGGGGAATTAGAATTTAAATACAACTTACTAATCAATTCTTCTTGCTTTCACATTTCAATGACATTGTGTGTAATGATAAATAAACCCATGAAAATTCAACTAACCAACATTTTATGTGATTTCAATTAGAGGTAATGGAGGGGGCTTTGCAATTTTGCTTCTGACACTCAAGTTTTATTTCAGGTTTAGCTAGACTTATTGGCAAGAGTTTTTATATGATAACTATAATGAAGTTGATCCATATTTAAATAAATGGTGCTATATTTGAAATCCACATATGTTACAACCAAATTAGTTATCTAGTAACTTCTATAAACAATGTCATAACAAAAATACGCATTTCAGGCTCCTGCCTTTAGTCTTTACCTGCCAAATCTGTTCATTATAATTTAGCTAAATGTTAAAGTTTGACATGCTTTACAAAAGATACTATTATAGTAATTTATTTTTTAATGATTGATTTTTAGAGAGAGAGAAAGGAGAAAGAAATGTTGACTTGCTGTTCCACTTATTTTTGCATTCATTAGGTGTTTCTTGGATGTGCCCTAACCAGAATGAATCTGGGATGACACTCTAACCAACTGAGATACCCAGCCAGGGCTGTAGTAATTTCTTTAATTTAAAAGACTAAGTGAATTTTTGCTGTAAATAATTTTATAACCATTAGAATCAGATGTTTAGTAAATATTAATCTTCAAAATAAGTGAAATATAAGCAGAGAAGAATAGAGATGTGTAATGGTTCCCACTGTACTTTATAAATGGAAGAAATGTGAAGTGATCAAGAGATCATGACCTTTCCAGTATCGTACATGAGAGATTCATGAGCTTTTCTGCAATCCTAAAATAGGGTTCCTACAGTCTCATTATAGTGATTGTGAAAAATTCATGCTGGTTTTACAGTAGAGTTGATTTAGAAACTGTTTAACAGCTACTTTGTTTCAAGAGCATAAACACTGTATGCACACATATATATTTGGAGATAGTACCATTGAGAAGAGGCTGTCCTTCATGCACATCCTGCGATAAGACTGCACTGTAAACATCTTCAGGAAATCCAGTCTTGCATAACGCGATTTCACCAGAAGCCTCTACTGATGCCTGCAACACAAGAAAAAAATGTGTGCAATGATTGCTACCTCCTTCAAAATTCCACCTGGCCCAACGCCTCATTTTTTTCCAACTGTCATTTACAAACAACCCCTTTGTTTCTGAATGGTTACAACTAGAATGTAGAAGGCAAAGGGTTAATCTTTTTGATCACTAGAATAGAAGAAACAAATTCCACTTTTTTTATCCAGCAAAATCTCAACAGCACATAATACGGGTTCTTCTAAGAACAGAGTTTTTCCATTAAAATAGTTATTGTGATGAAAGAACTAGCAAGTGGACCTGGGGGAGGAGAGAGCCAAATAATTTGTAGGCTCCACAAATTGCTAACTTAATTTATCAAGAAAAATGTGTACATTCAAGTATATAGAATTTTACACGCTCATCTAATTCTCTTTGAAGTTTATTTCACTCTTGACTCTGGTAATTAAAAAATGAAATTGCAATACATTTACTGAAGGATATAAAATATGTTATACAAGTAAAGCCAATCAATTCAAATTATATATTTGTGTATGTATGTGTATATATGTGTGTGGGGGTGTGTGTGTGTGTACGTGTGTGTGTGTGTGTGTGTGTGTGTGTGTGTATTTGAAGGACAGGATACATTAAAATATAAATAAAGACTAATTAATACAGCCTGACCAGGTGGTGGCGCAGTGGATAGAGCGTTGGACTGGGATGCGGAAGACCCAGGTTCAAGACCCCAAGCTCACCAGCTTGAGCGCGGGCCCAAATGGCTTGAGCAAAAAGCTCACCAGCTTGGACTCAAAGTCTCTGGCTCCAGCAAGGGGTTGCTCGGTCTGCTGAAGGCCCATGGTCAAGGCACATGTGAGAAAGCAATCAATGAAAAACTAAGGTGTCACAACGGCAACAAAAAACTAATGATTGATGCTTCTCACCTCTCTGTGTTTCTGTCTGTCTGTCCCTATCTATCCCTCTCTCTCTGACTCTCTCTCTGTCCCTGTAAAAAACAAAACAAAACAAGAAACAAGACTATTACAATTGTTTCTTTTTAAGACTTAAAATTGGAAGATGGCCTTCTCTTGTCATCTTCCTCTGTATCTTCACATACACAGTTATCTACCTGGTGTGCTTAGAATGCCATTATACCAAATGCTAGAAACCTAGCCCTCCAAGTTTGTTTCAAGACTTCTTTCAGTCCTGGGGACAGCATCATAGGATGAAACCTCTGTAGTACTCATGTAGCATTTGCCTTAGTTATAGGAACTCTTACCCTGCACTGATGAGGATACAAATATAGGAGGAGGAAGAATGTATCGCAGCTGCTGGAGGGAGGGGTCTCAGTGGTGGCCAAGCCAGTCGGCAGGCTAAGGAAGATCATAAACTGAGAGGAAGAACAGGAAGCCCCAGAAACACAAAGACCTCCAAGCCGCAGTCTGAATGAAGCAGCACAGCACACAGCCTCATTAATTAAAGGACTACCTGGATTATGCACGTGAACTTTTGCAAATATTAAAGTGGCAAAAATCCAGATTAATCTAATATTCTAATTGAATTCTCATTTAATATTCTGTTCTTTTCAGATATGAGAAAATAAAGTAAATTCAAACTTTGTTAAATATATCATACAGTATTTAATCTTTTTTTTTTAATAATATTGTTTATTTATTTTAGAGAGGAGACACAGAGTAAGAGAGAGAGAAAGAGGGGAGGAGCTAGAAGCATCAACTCCCATATGTGCCTTGACCAGACCAGTGCAGGGTTTTGAACTGGCGACCTCAGTGTTCCCAGGTCGACGCTTTATCCACTGCGACACCACAGGTCAGGCCAGTATTTAATCTTAAAAAGGTATTTGGAGTAACAGAAAGGTAAACAGTTCATACCCATAAATTAGCCAACAGTTTCAAGTCTTTTATGTGCAAGAAAGAATTGTGAGAATCAAGTTCATGATACAGAACAACTCAGATCTTTACACAGGTGTCAGTGGAAGCTGGTAGGTACAGTCACACCAGTGTACATTCTGGAAAATTTTAGTGAAGATGAATGTGACATATCCTACATGGTAGGTAGATTCTTAGGGAAGCTCTCCATGGCTGCCTCAGATGACATGTGCAGGAATGCTCACTGCAGCACGGTGAGAACAGCAGGGCCTGCAGACTACTGAACCCCCCAGCAGTAGGAGATGGACTAACACATTTTCAAATAACCAAAAAAAGGAATACTAAACAGCATTAAAATGAAAACTTACAACTACATTGATCCACAGGGTTCCATCTCAAAACAAACAAACAAAAACAAACAAGCAGTCAGTTTCTTTTATTGCTATGTAAGAGCAAAAGAGAAATTTAATTATAAATCAACCTAGGGATGACTATTATTTTTAGTAAGTTCTGAAATCTAGTTATGCAACATTCCAAATTCCAATTGGAGACAAAGCATACTCCCATATTAATCTTGTAAAGAAACATAAATAAAAATAATGATTGAATACCCGATTTTCATATATAATGTTTAAATACAAAAGATAATGTAATGTTATTGACACATATGTAGTAAGAATGTGAAAATATACAAGATAGTGATGAATACTACCTTTGGGATAATGGCTTCCACCGAAGAGGCAAGATAGGTAAGGTGTCAGGAAGAATCATACATGTGGCTTTGGTTTTGTCTGTAATAATTTATTTCTTTCACAAAGACTCTAGAGCAAACGGTAAAATGTAAAGATGTACATAGGCACACGGGTGCAAATTATATTACTCTCTATATTTTCTGCATGCTATACATATTTCTTAATAAGAGAAAATATTAGGGATTAACTAAGAAGTAAGAAGTTGGGCTTCTAACACCACCCCTTGGTTTGGGACACTGGACGATATTTTGATACTTGCCAATTCTAAATATCTAGGCACTTATCCTGGGCCTGGCCCAGAGCAAGCATTCAATAAGTGAAAGCTTTTGCTTTTAGCAAACCAAAACAGATACAATGGGCAGGTCAATGTGCTGTAAGTCTGTGTCAACAGATGGGCAGGGATGTGCCTCTTCACCTCCAGTCCAGGCTTCTGCAAAGGGGGTCAGTGGCCACAGGGCAACAGGTGGGAACACAGTTTGGCAGGGCAACAGGTCAAAGGTAAAGAATGGGAGTGCAGAGTAAGCAGGAATCACATTCTAACCTGGACACTGGGGTCAGGTATGTACCCAGTGATCAATGAAGCCCAAAGAGTAGAGGAAAACTATCACCTTTTCTTTTCCACTTTTTAAAAAACTGTTTAAAATTGAGCTATAATGGCCATACCTGACATTCCTCTATTTTATTAAGCTATAATTTCTATAGATTATATGTATTAGTTTCAGGTGTACAATGGAATGATTTGATATTTTCTGTATTGTGAAATAATCACAACAGGAAGTCTAGCTAACATCATCTCCTTCACCTTACGCAGTAATCATCATCTCCACTGCAAGTGTCTTGTTTTCCAGTGGCCCTGCCCTACGGCAGGGGAACCAGCAGCCCTGCTTCTCCTGCAAACCCACAGGAATGGAATTTCAAGGCCACATCAAGTCCATCGGTGATACTGTAAATGCTCACTTCTGAGTATCTGCCTCCCCCTTATTTCAGAAAAGGGAACTTCTGTCCTTAGAATGCTACCCTTTACTCAAACTCTCTGCTCATTTTTCTCACCCAGAAACAGGCACCTATCTGCACCCTGTGGCTGTGAGAGTTCCTGGAACCATGTTTGTAAATCATATCTCTAACAAGCGCTCTCCGCCAGTATTAAACACCACGAGGGGCATGTATTGCTGTACGAGATTTTCATATTTGTTTTAAACAGTTGAACCTTTCCTAAATTCTTCTTCCCCAAGACAAAATGGACCCACAAAAATAACATGCTGTTCATAACCTGTATTTCCTTAAAAACAGGCTCCATAAAATTGAAACATATATTTCTCCCTATCAATATTAATTTCCCCTCTTAGCACACATTTCATAAGTAACTAAATTAACATATTATAAAAAATAGGAAGCACTGAAATGAATACAATCTCAAAGCTGGAGCTATCACTGGATTGCTTCGTGCCTAGCACTGTGCTGGTGCATCAATAACCCAGCCCTCCGAGTCTGGAGCCAATGCTGGGGCTGAGACTGTGGGAGAGCTGGTGACATGATCCTCCCAGGAAGCTGACTTCATTTGTAAAGGTGCTGATGACAACAGCTTTTGGACAGTGAAATCTCTCTAGTCTAACCTATAGCTAATGCTTGAATTTTCACCAGCAGTGGTACTTACTCCAGCATAGATATGCCCCTCAGGGGACATAAGGCAATGTCTGGCACATTTTTGATTCTCAAAAATGGGAACAGGATGGCTGACTTGTGGTGGCACAGTGGATAAAGCATTGACCTGGAATGCTGAGGTAGCCATTTTGAAACCCTGGGTTTGCCTAGTCAAGACACATATGGGAGTTGATGCTTCTTGCTCCTCCCCCCCCCACCCTTCTTTCTATCTCTATCTCTCTCCCTCTCTCTACCCCCCCCCTCTAAACTGAATAATAAAAATAAAAAAAGAAAGAAAATGGGAGACGGGTGCTACTGGCTTTCAGTGCCTAGAAGTCAGGAAAGCTCCAACCTCACAATGCTGAGTAGCCCGACCATAAGAATTATCTAGCTCCAAATGTCAACAGGGTCAAGGGTGCACCCATGAATAACGAACGGTGCACCCTTTGACATCTCCAGCAGTGTAAAGCTCATTATCTCTTCAAACAGCTCATTAAACTTTTTTTTAATTGAATTTTATTTGGGTGGCACTAGTTAACGTAATTATTCAAGTTTCAGGTGCCCAGTTCTACAACACATCTCTGTCCACTGTACTGTGTTCACCTTCTCAAGTCAAGTCTTTGACCATCACCACTTATTCTCCTTTAACCCCCACCCCGCTACAACACCCCGAGCCCTGCACCCCTGGCAATTACCACAATCTTGCCCTTGTCCTTGAGGTGTTTGATACTTTTTGCCCTTTTTTGCTCCATTCCTCCACCTCGCTCACCACAACCCCCCAACAGCTATCTGTCGGCCTGCTTTCTATGTAGCTCATTAAACTCTTATTAGAACATCTTCCTTTTCAGAGAGCCAAAACCTAGCACCTGTGGCTTTTCCCAACACTAACTGCTCACTCTACAGGCCTCAGATGAGACTCTATCAGGGGTCCCCAAACTTTTTACACAGGGGGCCAGTTCACTGTCCTTCAGACCACTAGAGGGCCGCTACATACAGTACTCCATACACTGACCACCAATGAAAGAGGTGCTCCTTCCCGAAGTGAAGTGTGACAGGGGGGGGGGGCAGATAAATGGCCTCAGGTGGGTGCAATTTGGCCCGTGGGCCGTAGTTTGGGGACCTCTGCAAATGTTAGAAAGTGAGAGAGAACTATCCCCTCAAAAAGTTCCTAAAGTGCAAGGATGAGGTTGTGAATTACATGAATTTTGTAATATTTGAATAATGCAGGGATCAGCAAATATTTGAGGCTGTAAAAGGGCCAAACAGCAAATATTTGAGGCTGTGCAGGTCATAGGATTTCTATTGGATACCATTCAACTCTGCTGATGTAGCTCAAAAGAAGTCATAGACAACTGGAGATACAGAAACACAGCACTGTTCATTCAAATAAAACTTTATTATGGACACCAAACTATGAATTTCATTTAATTTTCAAGTGTCAAAAGATATCATTCTTCTTTTGATTATTTTTAAAAGCATTTAAGCATTTAAAAATGTGAAAAATACTGTTGGGACATATAAGAACAGGAATCAGGACTCTAGTTTTCAGTTCCCTGAAACAGAGTTTTGAGTTTTATAAAACATTATTATCTCCTTTAATTTTCACAATCACCCCCTGAGCAGGGTGAAATTACCCACATTTACAAATGAGCAAATAGGTTCTCACTTTGTAGTAAATACCCAAGACTTCACATCCTGGAAGAGGAAGAGGCAAGTGTCTATCCCTTCCCAAGTACAACAAACAATTACAATTCTTTCAAGAAACATTTACTGAGTATCCATTTGCCACTGGAAGCAGAACAAGATACAGTCCCCACCCTCAAGAAGTTCAAGGCTTAATGTGGGAACAAAAAGCAGAGGTGACTGAGTGCAATAGAAAGTGTTGACTGGGAAGTAAAGATATGCAGAGGGCACAGGGGAGAGCCCCGGGCAGGGGTCTGGGAGCCTCCCAAGCAGGGCCCAGGAGTAGCCAGGCAGTACAGGGTGGCGGGAAGCCATCCCAGTCAGTCACTGCCTGAGCTAGAACAAGGCAGCAAGAAACAGCATGCCGCCTGGGGAATTACAATGAGCTCAGTGTCACTGGAGTCCAAGCAGCAAAGCAGAAAGTCAGAAGTTGAGGCTGGAGAGTTAGACGGGGTTAGATCATAGATCACTGGGGGCTTGGGGTTATCCCCTGGCTAAGTGGGGTTATCCCCTGGCTGAGGGGAGCCAGGCACAGATTTTTAAGTAGAGGCAGATTGTGTCTGATATACCATTTTCTGATGTTTCGTGGGAAATGTGTGTGTGTGGCGGTGGGTGGCAGGGGGGACAAGTGACAGTTGGGAGACAAGTTAGGACATAAACTTGAATCAGGCAGGGGCTGCAGTAATGAAAAGGGGGCAGACTGTACCAATATGAAGACAGTTAAAAATGGCAGGGCTCAGTGAAGACAGGGACTCACAGCGGAAGAAGAGAGGCAGGGAGGAAGGAGATGAAGCCCTTCCCCATATTTCCAGCTGAGTGACTAGAGACATGTGTTGCACAAACGAAGAAAGATAATTGCAAAATTACTATACCAGGAATAAAGTGCTAAAGAAGCAGAAAGAATAGGATAGTAAATCTGCCTGCAGAAATAAAAAACTCCATAGCTGAAGTGACATTTAGGCTCTGTCTTTAAAGATGATTAAAAAGTTGCCAGGAGAAAGAGGAGGAAACGGAAAAAGCCATTCATTTCAGGCAAGAGGTGCAGCACGGACAAAGGCCCTCTTGATTTATACTGAGATTGTAGTCAACCCAAACAACCCTGATCTTTTATACCAGGCAACCGTTAAGTCACGGCTTCCAGTATCTTTGGGAACAACAATTTACATTTAACCCTACAAGATTTGATCTCAATAAATTAATTATCCCATCTAGATTTAGTCATTCCTCTTGACTTTCTGTATCAAGAAAATCTAATGATGAGATACCCGATGCCTTCATAAAGATGCTACTTAGATACTAAAGACAGGGCATGACACATACCAAGATATCACCCTCCAGGGGGACAATTCGTGGAGTAATTTAGACCATGGATCTTCAACATGCCAGACCACGCCACCACTTACTATCTCTGAGCCCTGTCAGAAGCCATACAATAGTTCCCACAGCTGCACAAAATGTATAATAAGGATAGCACACACTAGTAGGACAGGTGTGAGGACTAACTGAGATCATATGTGTAAAGAACTTAGAATAGTGTCTGGCACATGGTTATTCAATGTATTAGGTATCTACTTTAAGACAACAATGAATCTAACTCATAATACATCTGTCATACAACCCGTTTAGCTCCCAAACTTGCTCATCATAGCTCAGCATTTAACAAGTGGCCACATATGCAGCCTATACCTCCATCTCTAAAAACTTTCTGAATTCCAGATTTGGTATATCTTTCTTTTATCCTAGCCTTTACGTCTCATAACTTAGCAACAACCAAAAAGGAATAATGAAGCAATTACTTTTTCTGCTCTTAACAATTCCATGCTGTCTCCTAGTTACTGTGTACACCTGAAAATGGAAACCACAACCATCTGTTCATAATTACTAGTAGGCAAATTTTGCCCCAGGCCAGCATGAGACTTATTTTATTCGAAACCATTCCTTCTTGATGTTTTTTTGTTTGTTTTTAATTGGGACAAATCCCATCCCCAGTCCTTTTGTAATTCGCCTCTTCTGTACAGTTCTGCAAAGATCCAAAGCAGTCAGCAAATGCTCTGACCCATCAGGACGAAATGCATGCTGGCCAGAGGATGTGAACTCATTTAGTGCCGCTCCGCGCTCTCACACAATCAGCTCACCTATCTTGAGTTTCAATTTCCTCTTACAAGTATTTGCTCTACTCTTCCCAGGCTGAAGATCGACCTTCTTGTTCTAAAAAGGACAGAAGTGTAATAGGAGTTGAGGAGTTCTGCTTGCCTGTTAGTATTAGTCTATCTGTTCCAGTTCTGAACTCACAGAGACATCGCATTTTTGTTCTCGTTAAAATTTTTCCATAGCCTCAATACTGGGAGCTTCAAAGCCCAGAGTCCCCTACTCTTTCAGGTGCCCCTTTTCATGATTCTTTTTTACACTTGTCCTTGGTCACTGGCTCTGCTTTCCAATTTCCCCCAAGTCACTCCTAAATACAAGCTCTTAAATATTCTTTTGAAGCCTCCATCTTCTTTCTGATCAGTATAATTTATGGTTATTGGCTAAAAATTTCACATCTGAAAGAAGCCCAAACTTAATATGATCTTTTCCTTCTGGTTCTGAAGTCTGCCTAACTAACACCTGGGCTTTGCTGGTTTTCATAAACTATTTACCTTAATCAACTGGATATTTCCCCCCAAAGTATCAATCTCTTCCTTTTTTCTCTTCCAGGTATTCTGTGGTCAAAATACTGTAAAAATAAGAGTCCTATGAAGTAGGATACCCATAGTCAACAAAGCTGAAAACCTCCTTTTTACTTTATAACATGCTTATTCCCCTCATTCTTTATGGATATAAAGGCAGTAATGTGTTGTAGTGGTTCTGGAGCAAACCTGCTTAGGTTAAATCCTGTCTCCAATCCCCACTACCTGTGTGACCTCGGTGAGCTATGTAACTTCATCAGTGCCTCAGCTTCCTCCTCAATACTAATAATAGAGGATCAGGCGCACAGGGTTGCTGTGAAGCATACAAAAGGCTTAAAAATAACACCTGATTCACCACAACGCAATGGTTATTTCTTATTATGATAGTGTTGTTTTTGTTATGGAGACTTATCCCTTTGCTTCTGTGTAGCAGATATTTGTAAAGAATTTTGTGAAGTAGAAATACTGAAAAGAAACTAATAAAAATTCATTCACAAATATGTACAAAGAAAAACAGTGGAACTCCCGTCATAATATGTGATTTGTGGAGTGAGGGTGGGCAGTGGTGGTAGAAGTAGGGACAACCATGGAAATACTTTTGTTGCATGGTTATGTCTTCTAAATGCTATAAGCATATATAAACAATCAGTGAAGACATGTTTCAAGTGGTTAGTGCAGCAAATGGCAATAGCATAATGAAGTTTCTCAAGGCCAATTTTGCATGACTAATTTTTTTCACTTTTTAATCCAATTTATAACCACACAGTTACATTTGCCACATTCTCTACATTTCATAGGATTCTATCCATGATGTTGGAACCTATGTTAAGAAGATTATTCAAGAGCTACTGCCACTCTTTAAAGACTATTCTCTGTGTCAGTCATCTATTGATGACACTTTGAATTTCATATCCTTTGAAACATGCTTAAAATGTGCAGAAGTTTAACTCTAGATTTTGATATTTTTTTTCGTCACATACTGTTCTAGTGGGAAAGTACAGCATTTCAAACAGGGTCTGGAACTCTTTCTTGCCTTCATGATATAACCTAGACCAGCTTAAGTGCAAAGACTACCTGACGAAGGCCACACTTTGTGCCCTGCTATGCTGTTCAGGAGGCGTGGTACAGAGTTGCAATTACTCACAGATGGATCTTAGGGGGGAATTTATTATGATTAATAACAATAAAAAATAATCAAGGCAAAATCAAAAGGGGTTTGAACTTACGTAACCTAAAGTAGAATGAAGAAAAAGAATCAACACAACGATAAGCTATACAACATCACCAGACAAAGAAACATCAGCTTAGGTTCTAGAGTTATAGCTAGTTAAAACAATAGACTAAGAAAAGGAGAATTATGAGTATGTACAAATCTCACCAAACTGTGGGGGAACACATCAGCAGACAGGGAGGCATCAACCTGGGCTCCAAAGTCAGCCACCTGCCATGCACATCAATGAGGAAGAGTTCTCTAAAGCTTCAGGGGCAGTCTGAGACCCTGACCTTTTTAGGGAAAAATGTTGGATGGAGGCTATTACACAAGGGCCCTTTGTGCATATCCTCTAGGAATAAAGAAAGGTCACCACGTTCCAGAATAATTAACTAGGCCAGCAATCAAGTGATAAGACCATCCTCCCTGGCTTCCGGGAAACTGCAGCAGGATATCTCATCCCACCCTGAGTAAATGACTCAGTCATTCCTGTAGCCGTTTTTTTGTGACCCTTATTGTTCATGTTCAATTGAATTCAAATTCACATATATTTTATATACTGTTCCTCTATACCTGCAACCCACTTAGAGATTTCCATCCTTGCTTCAACTGTATTATGGTAGGCCCTTGAGTATTTTTAGTATCAGTTCAGTTATTTTTCTGGCTTTTATTTCTTTTAACCAAGTAATGACAAAGAAAATGGTCAAATGATAGCATCATACTGGCCCAGGAACCTGATAACTCTGCTGATATTGAACTCTGGTCTACAACAAGCACCATAGTACAACAGCTTGATGGACAATAATCTGAGTTCCACACATAAAATGTGGTGTGGCGGATCAACTTTCAGGAATTGAACTTATCGATGCTTACGACCATATACAAACATACATCAAGTGGGTTCCACAGAGACCTGTACAATCCCCTATGTTCAGAGCCCGTGTGAGCGGAAGCCTCCTAAGCACTAAGACGTCTTTGAGTAAAGTGCCAATGGACAGACAGGAGCTTACCAGTAAGTGTCCTGGATGGTTAAGTCATGAATAAAAACACAACACCTACGGATTGACTTGGCTTGTGAAAGTATGACGCTTACATGAGCTAGTGGGCTCAAGCATTTAGGCAATTAAACTCCATTAAAAGTTCCAGAAAATGGCCTGACCAGACGGTGGTGCAGTGGATAGAGCACTGGTCTGGGACAATGAGGACCCATATTTGAAACCCCAAGGTCACCAGCTTGAGTGTAGGATCATAGACATAACCCCATGGTCACTGGCTTAAGCCCAAAGGTCGCTAACTTGAGCCCAAAGGTCACTGGCTTGAATCCCACAGTTGTTGGCTTGAAGCCCAAGGTCACTGGCATGAGCCCAAGGTCATTTGCTTGAGCAAGGGGTCCCTGTCATGGCTGGACTCTCAAACTCACTTTAAAAAAAAGTTCCAGAAAGTGTCTAAGGAAATTCCAATAGAGATGGGAAATACTAGTTTAGATTACCTTTGTCCCATTAACTCATTACACTCATCAGAAATTGCAACGTTTATATGCAATGTTTAAAATATCAAATTTTATAGTATTTCACATTAGTCTGTGTTTATAATCAATTTGATGATTAATTTAACTAAAGCCACTGAATATCAGTGATGGCTAGTATTTACTGAGTGCTTATCATGTGCCTGGAACCATGATACGATGCTTTCCATGCATCATTTCTCAACAAGCCGTACAACTACCCAATGACTGAAGTGCTAAGTATTACTGTTATTTTGCAGCAAGGAAGTGAACTGAAACAACATAGCCCTAGGTCATGCAGCTGGTCAACTTAGAGATGATATTCAAACCATCATTGGATGTCTCTGGGGTCCACCCTTCATCACTGCCCAATCATCAATTAAACCACCTGGAAGCCTCCAAATGTGCTAGTATATATATGACAGGCTAAGGGCTAGAAACTGCCCTATGTAAATTAAGACCAAGTGACAAATTTACCTGCTGCCACTGTGAATTTTCTTTATATAATTCTCACATATGACATGTGATATATGTTAATAAGATAATTTCAATGTTTCTGTTCACTATGGAAAAAATTGAGAGAAAAAGACATTAAGTCAAACTTATGTAAACAGCTTGATTTTTAAGTTACTCAAATAAAGCCCCCACAACCACACCCAACCATACACATTGAGTATGTTAATTTTCAGTAAGTGATATTGATGAGGGAATGATTACAGCCTGGGACAGACTGTGTTAATATACTGTCATCCAGACTGACTTGTATTCACGTACAATTAGGTCAGTTTCATAAAACCTGCAGCACACTTTCCCTTTTTAAAAATGGTTCCAGACCTTTACAGTCCCCGTAACTCTAATTTGAATAGCTGGCCATATTGATGAATTATATAATTCTGAGCCCTCAAAAAGATAAACCCAACCAATTATACCATTATTCTTGTGCTAAAACAACACAGGTTCCAGAAATGTGCTGCAGTGAAGAGAGGACATGAACCATAAGGTCAGAGTTCATAGCCATTCCTGAGCTTGTTCTGGAAGCAGTGCCGGTCCAGTGGAGTTCCAATAGGTTAAACAACAAAGAAGCAAACCCACAAGCCCTGCATGCTAACTCAGAGGTTCAAGCTAATACCAACAGTTACGGTTTCAACTCAGGGTGGACAATTCCACTGGGTAACCGATAGAGGGGGAATGCTTCTGCTCCGCCTGAGGTTCCTTTCAATGCAGAAGGACCTCCGTTCACTCCAATACCCTCACACCTCCTTGCACTCCACCACCCAGTCAGTCACACCCTGACTGGCAGTTCTCAAAGGGCAGTCTGGTCCTTTTAAAGAAGTGTTTCTTAACCTTTTTTGAGGTACCTAACCCACCAGTTTCATATGCGCATTCACCGAACCCTTCTTTAGTGATAAAGAAAATATGGTTTTTTTTCCAAATTCAAGACATAGGTATATGTTTTTTTACTGGTGCACAAAATGAGCCGTGCATGAACATCACCTTGCTCAAAGAACAAAACCAACAAAGTGCATGAACTCACAACAAATTACGGTATTACTTTATTCTGGCCTCCGCGGCAGAGGCTTCTCCGAACCCCTGAGACAGACTCATCGAACCCCTAGGGTTCGATAGAACCCAGGTTAAGAACCACTGTTTTAAAGGATCTGAAAAGAGGACCCGATCCTTCCTTCCGGAAGATCTAAAACGGCGAAACTATTTTCATTACGTGACATTACTTGCACTTGCACTCTCCTTCTCCCGCAAGTGTAAAGTGAAATTTGCCAGAGGCTGCGTGATGTATGATAACATGGTAAGTACAGAAGCAGTAATGGGGAACCAACTGTCCTCTATAAGCTGCACTTTAAGATCTGTAAAAATAAAAGAGCACAATGCTACTCTCCCCACTAATTTCATTTTTCTGTTTTGGAAAATATAGTTATTGTCCAGGAAAACACCAGTATTTGTGTTACACAGGTAATTGTTTTAATACTTTTTAAAGAATTAAATAAATATTATATAACTTTCTCAGTTTAATTTCTAACATGCTAAACATTGATCAGTATTACTCACATTATAAAAGCTCCTTGGGGCTCTCAATATTTCTTAAGAGTGTAAAAGAGTTCTTACACCAAGAGATTGTGAATTGCAGCCCTAGAGAGAAGAGATGTGGCCTGAATTTATCTGTAGTCTGAATTTCAAAGAAAAATCTGGGCAGCTGGTGCCCAGCCCTGCCCCTTACTCCTCCCACCTGGGAGTCACAGGCCCTTAGAAAACAAGCGTGGTGATCTCATTTTCCATGCTGGGAGTTTGCCGCTCCCCTGCAGCATGGGGGGAAGGGGGTGCGTCCATCACTGCCTGCCACTGAGTGAGCATGTTAGTGGAATTCTGGGGTTTCGTATTAGCAACAGACATGCCCACAGGTAAAAGCTACACCCTCCAGCTCAGCCTTTATCAGAACCTTGGTGATATTTTCCTTTTCTATTGACTCTTCTGGCTTCTATTTCACCTCATTCCGAACTTGGCACAAGGAAAGGTGCTATTTATTGGGTCCCTTCAGAAACTTTGGTATATTGGTATACTCTCTAGGAATCATGAAAAATAAAAAAGGAGTCCAACATTGGGAAAGAGAATGAATACTCAAGGAGGTACTGGGCCTTCAGTCAGGGAAGAAAGGGTGCTTTATTTGGGCCTTGAATGTTCTTTAACTTGGTGGTGTGCAGTCTTGAATGTACACTGTGGCTGGTTTTCATAGTGGACAGGTGGCTTTTAGCATTAAGAGGCTTTAATTCCTAAACCACAGGGTATTTTGATCTCCTTGTATGACCACAACTTACAGTGATTTTTCTCAAGGAAAGTGGCTGTTTACAGAGTTAGGGCTTAGAGCAAAGACAACAGACCCCCAGAAAGGCCAAGGATCTCAGAAAAGAGGCAGGGCTCTCAGTGACCTTAGCTAAATGTTTGATGAGGGCAGGTGGGCCTTGGCAAAGGTCTGAGGCAAGTCAGCACTTCTGGAGGTACCCATGGGCCCCATCCCTGAGCAAGCAGCGAGAGCAGAGACACAGCAAAGGGGGATTATTTCATCATCTATTGCCTAAAGACTAGTGAGCAGAACAATATTTGCTATCTTTAAATGACAGTGAGTTCAAGAACCCTAACCAGGTTCTCACTTTAAATTATTAATGACAGGCCTATGAGAGCAGACTTGGAATGGCTGCTTCACATTCTGCTCTGTATTCAGAGGGGGGAAAAAAAAAGGGCACATGCTGGATTCTCATAGCTTGACCACAGACTCAGGGGTCAGTCTCCTTTAGTGGTCTGGACTAATCTTTGCAAATGAAAGAAAAATCTTCCTTGCTGATGGCCTTCTTTAGCCAAAACAACCCCAGAGCAGGTGGCATGGAAAGAGCCAATGTGGCACGACGCTGAAAACACCTGCTTCCAAGGCAGTGTGTCCCCCTGTCACCTACCCTCCAGAGCCCACTCTAGTGACAGCAGCAGGCTGTCAGCCCCAGGTGGCTCATAAGGAAAGGCAAAGTAGGAGGCTTGAATGTGCTGGTTACAAAACGAAACTCACCAGGAAGAAGCTCCCAATAGGAGGTTAAATTTAGCACTTTGTATGTACCTGAAGGAGTGGGCATCTCCAGCATTCTGGGTTTTTTCTCAGAGAGCTGGCATTTGAACTACTGCCACTTACGTGCAAGATTCAGAAATGTCTGATGATGGAAAAACCCCATCTTTGTTGAGGTGCCTTTCTTTCTCATCCAGCATATTCAGTATGTTTAAGTTTTCATTTCCCCTTTGAACTCTGTGTTTTGTTCAAAGGTCATGGATTAGCACAAGAGGCTTAGCCTGATTCGCATTCCAGAAAGGCTAAAGCTGGGAAGGTTTCTCCGCAACTGCAACTGCGAGTTCCTCCCTCAGTTACCACTGGCTCTCTACTCTGGTCTTTGGGACACTTAAGGCCAGATTCATGGAGTCATCATTTCTCCCGAGATAAATCTTCCAGGGTTGGAACTGGTTTGTGTTCAATGTTGCAGGCTGTGTGACTACTGCTGTGCCAGTCTTCCATGCCCCATTAGATTTGAGGACTCTGTAAAAAGTAAAGCTATAGATCTTCTAAAACTTCATGAGCTTGGAAACAAAACTGTCCTGACAGAAGCCCATCCTCCATCTGAGAGTGATCATGGTGCTTCCAGAGGGGCACACATTTGATGGCCAAAAACAAATTCACTGTTCAATGCAAAATCTAGGGAAGGTTTAGTTGAACTGTACTTTCAGGTAGAGGGTGCTACACAAGCAACACCACTCCTGACCTCTGTCAACCTCTTTGGCAAGTCTGTATGAAACAACTGGGCCTACAGAGTCCAGTCCCCCTAACACCTCACCTCTTTTCTGTTGGGGGTCAAGCTGGTCACGCAGTGCAAACATCATTATGCTATAGGTGAATCTGTAGAGGCAGGACCTCCAGGTGGGAGACCAGCATTCATCCAGAGTTTTGGGTTTGGGAAGGGGATTAATTCTGAGACCTGACATTTAAGCCACATTCTCCAATCTTATCCTTATCAGTAATAAAGGTTGTATTTTAATTCACTATCTGCTTCCTCTTTTGTCTTATCTATTCAGAACTTGGATGAATAACAAGCACTATGTATTAGGTCCCTTCAAAGACACCAGTGAAACCTACACATACTCAATATTACTGAATACTTAAAGGCCAACGCTGGGAGATCGAAAAAGAAGCCAGGCCAAGCACATTCTTATACTGCCAGCAGTGCCACAAGGCCACTAGCATGGCTGGACACTAAAGGTCTGAGAGTGGACAACCAAGAATCTTCAACTGCTTGGGGAGTTGATGGGCTGGGACTAGAAAGTCACATGTACCTCTGGATGATGGGCTAACTACAGTTCTGGGCCAAACAGGGATCAGGAAAATAGAGCAATTCACAGAATTGTCAACTACTCATTAGTTACTTTCCTCTCTTAAACTCACCACCCAGGGGCAGCGGGGCCAGTGACAGCAATTGCCTGCTTTCACAGAAGCCTATTCCACTTTTGGATTAATTTGTTGGATGGTCCCACCCATAAGGTCAAAGTTTGCTCCCTGAAACTGAGATCCTTTAAGTCCTTATTCTACAGTCCTCCTCCAGACTGCAATCCTTCAAAATCTTAAACAGACAGAGTTATCTTTTTCCTACTGTTTCCCACCCCACTGGCCACCTCCTGGTGGAGTGTCTTTGGATGACAGTAAATGCCTACCTACTGTCTCAGGCGGCTCATGTGAGGATTATGAGACAATGTGTGTGAAGAGTTTGCCTGGCACAAAGTAACACTAGGCAAACATTAGATTTAATCAAATGAATCCACTTTCATGAAGGCTCACAATCCTTGGAAACACACCATACAAGCCATGACTGAAAAATGTTCTACAAAGGGTGTTGGGCAGATAAAATATAATATGCTCACTTTGTTAAAGATGGTGCTGCCCACGTACAAGTTTTAAGAGTAAGCTTTTCCCCACATCCTTGACTGATTGGATGATGTAGGGTGGTGCACTCTCATGAGGAATCCTCCCATTATGCCTCAGATAAGTGACTTTGTATCAGAGACTTATTTGTAGATTGGATTAAAGGTTTGGATTTCTACACTACAAAGTGGGGTAGACCAGGAGCTTGCTCTCTTGGTTCCTGAGATGAGTATTTAGAGAGGAGAGCAGATTAAGGCCACGTAGAGGAGAAGAGAAGCAGCCAAGATGGTGGAGTGCTGAGGAAGAAGCCAGTTGGTACAGAGTTTGTGCAGAGAGAAGGAGATGGGGAACAGAGGTGAATAAGTCTGGTGAGCTAGAAACCTTTGATACTAGGAAACTCGGGTAAGTCAGTAGCTTTGTGAGCACTGAATGAGTGGGTTTTGGAGCCCAGTGTGTGTTTTTGCTTGCCCACCAGGTGCAAGCTAGACCTAAAGCTGATGGCTCACCAGTTCTTGGCTCCGTTGTTTTATTACCGACTGTCCAAATCTAATGCGAACCTGCATGAGCCAGGCGACTGTGATAATGGCCGCGACTACTGGCTTTACAAAGGGAATGAGAAACAGCCAGGACAAGTGACAGACAAGTTACAAACTTCACTGTTAGGCTACAGTTCATACAGAGAGCTCAAGGAACAAGAAAAGGCCAAAACACATATAGAAACAATCTCCACCTCTTTAGTCACCAGGGAAATGCAAAATGAAACAAAAAGGAGCAGTATGCAGTCAGTCCACTAGATTGTTAAATATGTTGAAGTGTGACTGTAACATGTACTCTAAAATTATGGGAAAATGAAAATATGGGCAGTTTAGAAAGCATGCTCCTATTATTAGCTAGTGAAGATGAAGATGAACATGTATATTGCTCACAACCCAGCAATTCTGCAATTTTTTTTCCTTGGTATGTAGTTCAGAGTAGACCAACCTTCTAGATATCTTAGACAAGCAAATTCACAGAGTTCACCGTAGATTTACTGAATCAGAAGTTCAGGGGGTGGGTCCAGGAATCTATGTGTTAACAAGCTTCCAGGCAAGTCTTATACAACTAACATTTGGGAAATGAAGTGCCAGAGTGTTCTTGGCATTTAGGCCCAGGTGGCATATACAACAATGTTCACAGAAGCAAAATTCGAACCACATTCCCAAGCCTGTTAACAACAGACTGAATAAGTAAATTGTACCATATTCAGAACATGGGATACCCCAGAGCAGTAAAAATGAACATAGTTTTACAACTCAAGTGAATGCATTATATAGACATAATGCTAAGCAGAAGCAAATAAAAATACATTATATATACACACACATATACACATATATGAACTGTCCATTTATACAAAAATGCATAATATAACAGTATATACATTTACATAAACACCCCTATATATACAAACATAAAAGAAATATATAGAGATGATAAAACTATAAAGATATGCATGCAAGGAATAATTATTAGAAAAATAAAAACAGTAGTTACCTCTAGAGGTAGGAGAATGAGAACAGTACTCTGGAGACTTCCAAGACACTAGTAATATTCTATTTTTTAACCCAGCTGGTAGGTATGACATATTTTGTATACTTTAATTATTGCTTAAACTGTGCATATATGCATTTTATACTCCTCTAGATGTACAACATTTTACAATTCAGAAAGTTTTGTAAAAGGTTGAACTTCATACACATACAAGTTAGAAGTGGATGCCAATTTTGCCTTAATTTTTCCACCTGCATTTAAATAAATGTCAAATCTAGGAACACAAGCTCTGACATTAGTCTGCTGGCATTTGAATCCTTGCTATATCACATAATAAAATAACTTTGGGCACCTTAGTTTAACCTGTCTGTGCTTTGGTGTTCTCCTATATAAAATGATCATAATTTTTCTTTTTGTAAATTAAATGAATACATGTAAGGTACTAAAACCAGTGGCTTACACATGTTACCTAAAAGGCTATGCTATTATTAGAATAGGATAAACTAATTTCAAGCAACATTTCCTGCATCTATTTGTCAATAAGTCATCAGTATCTACAAGAACAATGAATCTACCTTTACTATGGTTTTGCATATTCAAGGCTGGCAACAACCAATATGATAACATTATCCCCAACCCTATCCTCTATGGAGTCTTATTATCATATTAAAACTATTCAGAAACTAAATAACTTACAGTACTCTGGTCCCAAGCCAGTCTTAAAACACACCACACACACACACATACATATGCGCACACACACATACACACGGACACACACAAGCACTTCCATACTAGGCCATTAATTCCAAAACATAGAAAAGACCCAGACCTAGAAGACACCAGGATAGCTCCTGTTTGATTATTTGTAATTCTCAAATCCCATCTATTATAATTTAAGTAGAAATGTTAAAATATGTGCCCTAAAATCGTGACTTCTAAGTGTGATTTAAGGAACACCGGTGATAGTTAATACAGAGCTATAAGTCAGCCAACCATAACAATGAACAAAGCCTTGCTCATATCAAGTGCTCAGATTTAGCCAAATAATTAAATTATCCCTGACTGTATTTGTGTAAATAATGGGAATGACTATGCTCAAAAACCTTTGAAGATCATACATCTTGCTTACTGTATGAAAGCACCTTTCTAAGTGATATATATATATATATATATATATATATACATATATATATGCCTATTCACTCTTAACAAAAACCTTATGATCGATACTCTTTATTACCGTCACATTACAAATGAGCACACTAAAGGATAACAATGTCAAATACATCCAAATTCCATAACACTCAAGTGTCAGAACCAGGGCACAAATACAAGTTATCTAGCTACAACTTCCATTTCTAAGCATTGTGCTACACTGCCTCTATAAACAGCTAAATCAGTAAAATTGGAGAGAAAAACAATGAAATCTAAAAAATCTATAGAAATGTTAAAAAGAAAGTATTTCAGGTTCAGAAAAATAGAAATTTTATTTGATGAATGATAGTCACCCATGTGTTATTGTGTATAAATGTGTCATGATACAAAATCTGGAGGTGAAATAAAGCAAGACCCATTACCTCATATTATATACAAAAATATAGACAAGTGAAATAGCTAAATATGAAAATATTAACAGATGAATACAGTGTGATAGAGCATTTGATTAGAGAGGGCTGTTTGGAGGTAGACAGTCTCAATTTACATCTTGGTTCACCCACCAACTAGGATTCCAAGTAGGATTATTTATATTTTTAGATATTTTTTATGTTAATTATGAAGAACCGAGACTCAGGAAAATAAGGATTCAGAATCTTGACAATCTCCATTACTTATGCAAATGATAAAAAGATAACCTCACTATTTTCCAAAATGCTTTTATTTTAGACCATAAAATGCTATGAGTGATCTGCAGATAATCCACTCTTCTCTACATTTAAATATATCGCTATCCCCCTTTTAAACATAGCTCTATTGAGACCGCCCAAATACAGGTAAGACCATAACCCAAATCATGAAATAACTCAGTTTCATTTACACAGTACTTTATTATTATAAATCAATCTGTAAATTAAGCTAATGATTATGACATGCTCCGCAAATGCTCTTAGTTTTCTGTTGAACGGAAAAGTCAGAACTGGAAATAAAATTTAATGACAAAACCACAAACATTATATGTAAAGAATTACTTTTATGGTAGAAAAACTCTATGTAGGGATAAAACTCAAAATACGAATTATATACCAATAAGCTAAGTCCACACAATGTGCACAATCGTTTTAAATACCATAAAATACAGCCCAGATGTGTAAGAACATAAATAAATCCGAGCTGTCTTGAAGCAAACAAGTCCTAGTTGGGACATAACTTCTGGAATTTGACTCCTTAGTCCTCATCATTATGCAAAAACTCTTCTCCCTAGATTCGAGATCTGCTCAGCAACCTCTATAAATGGAGAGAAAAGGCCCCTAGAAAGAAAGATCTTAGGGCAAGTATGCACCCAGCGTCCTTCATAGCAACCTCTCAAATCTTTAAAATTCCACACAAACACAAAAGAGGGTCAATTTGACCCAAAGATGCACTGAACAGCCGGGAAAACTGGCAGTTTGAGGAATTATAAATCCTCCATTTAACCTTTTTTAAATTAAAAATAAATCTGGGTAAGTCCTCATTAAGAAGTGGGTCACTATTAAGCTCTGAGAAGGTATTAAGAAGCATCAGTTAGATTAGAATCTGTTAATAGTCAAATCTTCTGCTTGAAAACTTCAAGTCAAAAAGACATTTAGTTCTTTGCCTCCATCCTCCTTCTCATAAAGAGAAGCTTAACTTACTGAATTCCAAATATATTCGGTTTTTGACAGGAGCAATACTGGTAAATTACCAAAGTTAAGAAAAAGATACCTGAGTTGGAAAACCCACAAAAGGTATTTCATGGCTCCACACCATAAACATGCAGTGACCTTCAGCTGCAATGAAACAATAGGTCTATCGTATTTTTTTTTATTTCAACTTCCTTAACTTCCCAGATATTTCCATACTGTCAATGAGTCTTTCCTAATTTTGTGACTAATAACAAATACGACACAAATACTATAAATGAATGAATTTACAAATTAAGTGGAAGACACCAGACACAAGAGAAAATACAGTGCAGTGTATAACACTATAAAGTAAAAAAATAAGCAAAGTGATCTATGATACTAGAAGTCAAATAAAGATTTACCATCATGGGATAGTTAAAACTGGATGAAGGTAACTCCTGACTGCTGGTAATGCTGTGACTGGTTGCTGATTCAACAGTATGTTCAATTGTGAACATTCAGCAGGCTATCCACTATATGTGCACTTTCCTGTATGCAATTGGTACTTCTATAAACTATAAGTGTGAGTGTGAATAATGTGTGGGGAAAATTAAAATTTTGAATTCCCAAAACTGTAACATGGGAAATAGGACATTAGAACCCAATCTTGGAGACGCTGACACCAGCTAGATTCCATTGGGGGTGGGAGCCAAAAGGAGCTACCAAAGACTAATATTTTGGCTCCACAAAGCACATTTTTTATTCTATACTGTACCAAAAAGCCATAAAGAATGGACTTCAGACTCTGAATCATTGTGTTAACCAACTGAGACAACAACAGAAAAAAAATTAAAGTAGTCACAGATCTAGTTTATTAAAGGTTTATGTTAAGCAGGAGTGGATTGTATCCCCTTTCAACCTAATACAATTAATGTTTACTAGTCATTTATTTCAGATTTCACTTAAAAGCTCCCCAATCAACTACCAGACATATTGTTGGAGATTATAGTCCAGCAAAGTGTATCCACCACCACCAATAGGTCAAGTAACAAACATAATAGCTCTAGGTTTCCTCAAGCAAACAAATAAATCAGTGTCTGTACTCAGTCACTCCACAAAACATTTCGGAAGAACCTGTTTGTTGTAGGTCCTTTTGAGGTATGGACATATATATTATAAAAGATGCCAAATAATTTTATTTGTGGGAGAAAAAGGAACTCAAACTATTCAAACATGGAAAATGCCATTAAGCATTAAAACACTTCAAAACGTAGTGAGAATGTCTCTTGAATTTCCTTTACAGAAAAGAGCATGGAAAAAAAAAAGTTAAAACAAAAACATATGCATAGCCTTGCAAGTTTCTATAGGCTCTTGGGAAGTTCCAGGATTCATATAAAAGAATTACTTTTTGGGCACATATCAGTCTATGATGATCAAAATGATTTGAAGAACATTATAAAACTAGCTATGAATCATTTTTCTAAGATTTATTTTCTTTCTCCAAACAGAACATATTTAAAAAATAAGTGAAAATCCTAACCAACCATTAAAAATGTTGGCTTCAGATTCCAAAATAAGTAACAATATTTAAGGTCAAGATTAGATAGGGTATGTAACTCAAAAGAGAACTAATTTAAAACTTTTTATCATTTTAGTAGAGAGAAATTTCAACTTTGAGATATTTATTCCCTGAGGCTCAAAGGGTCCCAACCTGGGAGGGAGAAAACTATGAGCTTTGCAGTCAGGTTCACCTCTGCCATGACGATAGGATTCACCTCTGGATTCTCATAATATTCAACATGTCTGGAGTTCCAGATTCATTCTTTTAAAAATTTTTTTATTATTTTATTCAGTGAGAGGAGGGGAAGCAATAAGACAGACCCCTGCATGCACCTCAACCGGGATCCACTCGGCTATCCCACTAGGGGGTGATGTTCTGCCCATCTGGGGCATTGCTCACCTAGATCTTCTTAGCGCCTGAGGCAGAGGCCATGGAGCCATTCTCAGTGCCCAGGGACAGCTGCTGCAATTGAGCCATGATGGCAGGAGGGGAAGAGAGAGAGAAGCAAGAGAGGGAAGGGTGGAGAAGCAGATGGGGACTTTTGGGTGCTCTGACCCGAAATTGAACCCAGGACATCCAAAGGCTGGGCCCATTCTCTACTACTGAGCCAACCTTTAAAATGGGAATGAAACCACTTATCACCCAGAATTACAAAAATAATTAGCTGAGACAACATAGTAGTCTCCTTCCCTGAAATTAAAAATATTGCATTTTAAGGTTTAGTACTACCAGACATTTTTTTAAGAAGAGATTTGAAGAGGTAGCAGCAAAATTAAAAAGGAAGCTTGCATGGTTTGCGCTGGCATATGTGCTCTTTAGAGTTAAATGAACTTATGACAATTACTAAAAATAAAATAATTTGTGAAATGTCTTAGAACTACATATGTACAAAAAAAAAAAAAACAAACAAAAACTGAAAGGATAATTTTTAGAACCCTTACTGAAAGCAGTGCTACAAAAGTGCTATGTATAATGCAAGAGAAGGAAGTTGTATAAAGCCAAAATTTATTTTAATAACAAAGAAAAAGGTCATTTCACATCTCTAGTGCCAGTAATTTCCAGAATACTAAAGATTCAAAAGCAGTCCCCTTTAGTTAACTTTTTTTTACACTTCTTTAATCTATTAAAATATTAAACAACGTATCAGAATTGGGGGGAGGGGAAATCTAGATTTAAATGTTTTCTACTGTGATGGTGAAGTAACTTTTGAAAAAAAGTAACAGGGAAACCAATATTAAAACTACAATATATAGTTGTATGCAAGTAGTATTGTCAAATAAAATTTTAAATTAACATAAAAACCAATATTAAAATTATAATACACAGAACGATGTAAGTACACTATGACTCAGGTATTTATTTTTATTATAGGTAGGTATATTTTGTAAAAGAAAACCTAAGAAGAGATCATGGTTCGAGGACCTTTCGAGTTATTCTATTATGAATGCCATCTTGTATTTCTAAGAGTACCTCCTTTTAAATAGCTCAAGCTGTTTTAAAAGCATTACACAACTAATTCTTCCAGTGCTTGGGAACAACCCAAGTTAAATAGTTCACTTCATCTAGGCAGCAATAGAACAGAAACTCCTATACTTTACCTCAAGTTCTAGATAGTAGTCAGGTCCACCGTAGACTACACTTTCACTATCAAAACAGATGAAAAATTAAATATTCAATCATCCAAGAGAATGTAAGAAACATCACAATGGTTTAACCAACTAGTATGTGTGTGTATAATCTCTCCACATAAACAACTCCACACAACGTGGTCATTCCATGATACAACATGTAAACTTCTCTATTATTTAACTATCCATTAATTTACCCAAACTTCCTTTGGACCTACTTACAGCTCAGCCTGCTATAGGTTGTTCTCAACCCAACTTGAGAATGTTCTAGTGTTAGTTTAGGTAATTTTCATTGTATTTTGACTCTGCTTGATTTTCTATTCTTCAGTTACAGCTTCTATCTGTGGTCTTTATCCAGTTTCTCTTCATTCAGAAGCACTGAAATCCCACTGATTATTTTGATTTTCCTTCCCTGCAGCTCTTTTAAGTGTGATGACAATGCCAAAAACATTGAGTGGTCTAACAATCATTTTTTTGACCTGGAACTAGAACTATAATGTTTTCTTCTAGTCAGTAAGTGTTCTCAAGTCAGAGTGCACATTACCATAATTTACAAAATCAGTTCCTACTGGATTTTCAGAGATCAAATAATCCAATCTTTTTTAATTATTTAAAAATGCTTCAATGCATACCTTTATATACGTATACACAACACATGTATATCACGAATACAGACAAATCTGTAGAAAAATAGCTAGAGGAAGACTTACTAAGTCAAAAGCCTACATTGTTAATGCTGACCCAGATCACTGAATTCAGTGATTCTCATGAAGCCTATCATCTCTCAAAGAAATACTAAAACACAAAAACAACAAAATGAATAGTTTTTATTCTTTTTTTTAAAAGGTTTTATTTTATTTTATTTTTCCTGGGACAGAGAGAGAGAGTCAGAGAGAGGGATAGATAGGGACAGACAGACAGGAACAGAGAGATGAGAAGCATCAATCATCAGTTTTTCATTTTGACTCCTTAGTTGTTCATTGATTGCTTTCTCACATGTGCCTTGACCGCGGGTCTCCAGCGGACCAAGCAACCCCTTGCTGGAGCCAGCGACCTTGGGTCCAAGCTGGTGAGCTTTTGCTCAAGCCAGATGGGCCTGCGCTCAAGCTGGCGAGCTTGGGTTCTCGAACCTGGGTCTTCTGCATCCCAGTCCGACACTCTATCTACTGTGCCACCGCCTGGTCAGGCATAATTTTTATTCTTAATATGACACTTCTCTTCCTTTAAGCCTAACCAGCTCCTCTCTGCAAAACATTTGCCTTTAGTGGTAAAGGCAGTGCAGCCAATGAAAAAAAAATGTTTAAAAATCAAGCACGTAAAGAATACAGAGGACTTCTAACCTACTGTATATGATAAACTACTGTAAATAACCCTAAAATCACATTCTGCCACTGTGAGTACCTAAAAATCCTTGCACTTCAAGTTAAAATATAAAGTAATTCAAAACTCTTTGAAAAGGAGGCGTATTTGGGATGTATTTAAGCAGCCCCAAGTCGTAGAACTGAAAATCCCCTAGAGATCAACTAATTCAACCAGGTCCAAGATTATACTGAGAAAGAAGATGTCATGAGAGTTGAGAGAATAAACTACATCTGGATAAGATCTGATCCACAGACTTGCTGTTCTTGATATTAGCTCTTGCCCTTTACCCTATAAAGTCAGCTCGTTTGCATAGAACAAAGTTATTATACTCTTGGTGCCCAAACCACCTTGGATGACACAAAGTAATCAATTAACTTTCTTCTTTTTTATTTTTTGACAGAGACAGTCAGAGAGAGAGACAGACAGAAAGGGAGAGAGATGAGAAGCATCAATTCTTCATTACAGCATCTTAGTAGTTCATTGATTGCTTTCTCATATGTGCCTTGACCAGGGGGCTACAGCAGAGCGAGTGACCCCTTGCTCAAGACAGCGACCTTCGACTCAAGCCAGCAATCTTGGGCTTCAAGCCCGCAACTTCTGGGCTCAAGCCAGCGACCATGGGGTTTCAAACCTGGGTCCTCCGCGGCCCAGTCCGTCGCTCTATCCATTGCACCACTGCCCAGTCAGGCTCAATTAACTTTCAGTGAGACTTCATACCAAATAGAAATAAATGTTGGAGGAGACACATATGTAGATAGCCATCCTCAACATATATGTTGTGTATATATATATATATATGTAGCCCATGAAAATGGGTAGAGTGCAGTATGTATAGTTGGAAACTCAAACAACAAAGTGTACGAAGTATTAAAGAGTAACAAGAAATAAAAACTGAGCAAAATTTATGTGTAACCTAAATTTTCTTTTAAAAATTGTATTATAACCCAAATTGTAATCTTTATGACTAAATCTTTCTAAGTTTCCATTTAGCTCCAAAATTCACCATCTTACGCTTACTTTAAACCCACTATTTTATATATGCAGAAGGTATAGCTCTTAATAAAACATTTATCTGCCAGATATGAACAGGGTGGTTTAATTAAAATTTATCTGCATTTAGTTAAATGCATGAAGACTAGTTTCTACTCAAATTAACTGATATATTTGGCTGAAAAATTCACCTTCTTTCACCTACTTAATACCCATCCCTTTATATATGTAGAAGATACAGCTCTAACTAAAACATTCATCTGCCAGGCATGACATAGGGTTTCTTTAATTGAAATTTATCTACATTTAGTTAAATACACAAAGACTAGTATCTACTCAAATTAACTGATATCATTTGCTGCAAAATTAAGACTAACATAAGTTTTAGTAGGAATAAACAGAAATGTAAGGCATAATGATTTGTTGGTATAAATTATCTTTCAATTATACTTCTTAACCCAACATGAAAATACTTATGCTCTAAAAGGTATACTAATGGCAGATAGAAATACTCAAATTACAAACCCCAAATTCCAAATTTATCACATATTTTAAATGGTTGATAAAATTCACCATAAGTCTGTGCAGTGCTTAAACTTGATTACTTTTTGTATTTGAGCCAAAAGAACAAATTTGAATAACATTAACTTGGGCAAAAGGAGAGTGCGTGCACAAAAACTACATTTCTTAAATAAAAGCTTTGATTTTTCTTTTTTAAGAAGATCACTCTAATAACTTGAAACTATCCCTTGGAAAACAGGATGGGGATTTGGGTTCCCTAGGATTTTTTAAAAGGCGTTTTAAAGCAAGATTAACTGTTGTTTTAAGTCTTGACATTTCCTGATTAATAACCCTAAAGCTTAATGAGGCACATCAGATTTAAGAATTGAAGATTTTTAATGGAAAAGGAAATTAAGGACAGTTTGGTGAAGTATACTGTCACCACAATAATCTGTTCCAAGAGGACTTTAGTCTGTCTCTACATGCAAAATAACATGAACTATCTACAAAGAATTTCCTATTCAAGTCTCAGTCCAAGCATTTAGAAGAAGGTCAAAGCAGACTAATACAGGAATGAAAGTCAAAGAGTCCACTCTGTAAATAAATTCTGGATTTGCAATTGAGGCCTAAAATAAATATATATATATATATATATATATATATATATATATATACATACATATATACATATATATTTTTTAAATGCCTATAAAATACTTTAGAATACACAATTTTTTATTTTTCAGATCATATCCAGTGTGTTTGCAATGCACCATTAGTAATGACCACATACCACAAGATAAGGGCAAATATATGCATAAATATGTTCAATAAGTAGAATAAACTGTGAACACAACTATGTTAATTCTCCTTACTTTCAGAATAACTTGTAGCAAAGACACATAAAAACAGAACAAATAAACATGAAGACATACATATTTTATATTTAAAATGATTAATGCATCTTAGGTTTCCCACATACTTTTAAAAAGCCTCTTTGTATACACGTTTTATATGTTGACTATTAATCTCTTCAAAGTCTATACATATGAAGATGAAAATCATACAAAGTCAATGCATCTTTTTTCATATGTCCTCATCCAGGCTTAAATGTAAGACCTATGTGATAAGACAATGAGTCTATAATATCTATGAATACTAAGATGATGTCCTTGATGTGTCATAACACATACAAGTTATTTAAATTAGAACAGAGTTATCCAATTAAAATGTGAATTAGAAAAACAAAACAGATTTACTTGGTGGGTACTAAAAGTAAAACTGATTTTTTTCCCTGAGCATAATATTATTGATGGATTTGAAAGTTACTTGTACAGGATAGGGCAAAAGTAGATTTATAGTAATTTGTATAAAAATAATAATAATAAATAATAATACAAAAATAATTCTGTTTTTCATACTTGTAACTGTAACTCTACATTTCCCCCACCCTGTATAATTTAAAAGGAAGGCTTGTCATAACTTTGTAATATCCTTTACTTCTTTAATTGTAAAGGACAACACTAATACCTTAAATTAAAATGAGAGTAGAGAAAATTTTAATATGTAAATAAATCTAGGTTACAGAATAATAAAACTAATAATCTCTCCTAGTGAAAAAAAAAAGTGTTCAAGTAAAACAAGGTACACTTCAGATAACAAGTAAAGCTATACCACCTTTTGAATATTCAATCATTCTTATTTACTTGGTCTCAATAATAAGATTACTCTGCATCTACACTAATACCCTACTCATTCTTTTCTAAAACTCGTTACTCCTTTGGCCTTCAAAACAGAAACAAAAAGAAAAACTAGACTTTTAATAGCAAATGACTGCAGAGGGGTCATTTTCACCTTGCAGATAGATCTTTGCTATTCTGGAGTGTAAAGCATACCATTAGCACAAAGTCATTTCTAATCTCAGTTGTACAATCCACACGGTACACATAACCCTAAAATTCATGTTGCATAAACTGCTCGGTTTCCACTCCTAATGACCTTGCAAATCATTCAGTATTATTGCTTCACTAGCACCCATGAATTATAAGACAGCCAAGCAACTTGGTGACAAAGTTAAAATTTCCCCTTTCCTGAAAGTTTATAAAAGTCAACATAGCATCGTTGAAAAGAAACTGAGATCTTACAGTGGAAAAGAGAAGTATAATGTTTGATATTTATAAAATGGTATAAAATAACACTATGGAAAAATGTAAATGACCTCCAGAATTCACACCTGACTTCAAGGTGAATGACTAAAAGAGGAAATGAAATTGTGTCAGTGGTACCACATTAAGTACCACGGTCTTAACGACCATCAAATGTCCCCTCCAGTCCTAACTTCACTGTACAATATTCAATTAAAACTTACCTTCAGATCAAAAAGTTAGTACCATCTACTAATGAACTCACACGCTAAGGATATATTATGTTAAAAAGTGATACTTCTAGAAATAAGATATTTTTTAAATCTATGACCTCTCCTTTGTATAAAAAACAATATATCTGATGTGCCTAGGATTCATGAATTTATCTTGCCTTCCCCTTAACTTCACACGCTTGAAGTAAGCACTTTTATCCTTCTTCTTCTTTAGCCTAACCTCTTTAATAAACCCCATGTTAAAAGAAAAAACAATAAATGAAGTGACAGGAGGTGAAAGAATGAAGAGTGTGTGCTCCAAGAATAAAGGGCGGATTTATAACAGGAGGTACTTTTGTTAGCAAGTGATTGGCAGGTCTCCTGCCCCAAGTTAAAAGAAATTCCATCCACTCCCCAAAACGGCAAAGGCCAAAAATGTCTAATCTAACAATTCTGAAACCCCAGAGTCCAAAGGGGGGTAGGACTGGCTGGTGGGGGAAGGGGAGAGAGAACGACTAACAGGAGACGAAAGAACAAAAGCAGAAACCCAAGGAGAAAGGAACGGCGGGACCCGGGCGGCTGGAGACAGTGGGAGGGAAAGATCCCGAAAGTGGGAGATCACGAGTTGGGGGAGGTGAGCACGGAGCCCGCCAGGGTCTAGCGTGCCGCTCCGCGGCGCACCATGGACAGGGCTCCGCGCCGCGGAGGCCCACACCCCTCTAGGGGGCGGTGGGGAAAAGCTCGAGACACCGCGGGCCTTAGCCCCGTCCTGCCCCGGGTGACCGCAGGCCCCTTTTCCCAGGCCGAAGCACGCCAGACCCTGACCCGTGAAAACCAGAGAAGGGTGATCCACACCATCTGTCACCAACCCCAGCCGCCCCGATGCAGCGACACTTCCGAGCCGCGCCCGCACTTTTCGGAGCTGCCACCGGCTGTCCACCGCCATCAGCCCGCGGTGCTTAAAGGGCCCCTCCTGCGAATTTCTCCAGAGACCCTAGTTCGCAGTGAGAGCTGACAGGCCCCTCCCCTGCAGCTGCTCTGGGAACCCACCGCATGCGGGGACAGACTCGGGACCCCCGCACGGCCCCACCAAACACAGGGGTTGCGGAGTAGGCGCGCGGCGTCTCTTCCCGGGACCTGGTTGTCTGGCTGGGAGAGGGCTCAGGGCATCCTCCCGACTGACGCCGCGGTAAAGTTAGGGGGTCGGTCAGGCTGGAGGTCCGAAGCAGGTGTTTCCTGCGCAGAGGACTTTTCTAGTACCGATTTCAAGAGACTAGCGGGCACTCTTCTGAAAGCCTGCCGAAGGAGCCCCTGGGGCACACGCAGGGAAGATGCAGCGGGACCCAGAAAGAGGAATAATAGCCGAGTAACGGAACTTCACCCTCTAGGCGGGATAAGTGGGTCGCCTGCCAGGGGCCAGGTACGGAGGCGCCGACCGGCCGGCACAGACTACTGGAAGCAAAAGGAGTGAGGCTTTTTTTTTCCAGGACGCAGCAAATTACGAGAGCAAGAGGAAAAAAATAGGAGGCAAGAGGCAACTCTGGGATTGGGTAAAGACAATAAGACAGTGGAGTCCTCGGACACCCGGAGACGCGCGGGTGCCGGGTGGGGTGGAGGCATATCCCATAACCAAGTCACCAGATTAAGCATTGCTATTGCAAACTCGAGACCCATCCCTGCAGAAATAAACAACAACAACAAAACAAAATGGGACAAAGTGGAATTAGAGGGGCGAGAAAACTGCAAAAGCAAAGTGCTATCTTACCTCACCCTTCTGCTACCTAGGGACAGCCCGTGAGGTCGCCTAACCCCGAAGGACCAAAGGGGGCCGGTGATCGCCTCTTCGAGACCCGCCAGGAGAGGCGCGAGAGACCAGCTGGTCCCGGAATCCCTGACCCCCTGCACCCTGCCCGAGCCGCCAGTCTGCGCAGTTCTTGGCCGCGCGGTGCAGCACCTCCCTTCCTGGGAGCGCAGCCCGGCCCCGCAGCGGCGCGGGGAACAAAGGGACCCGGTGTCGCCCGCCCCACCCCATCCCACCCGCGGCCCGCTCGCGGGACCGCAGCGTACCTGAAGCAGGGCCGCCAGTAGCGGCAGCAGGGTCCGCGGCGCTCCCACTATCCGGCACATGGAGGCGGAGAGGGGCCGAGCAAGGAACCGGAGGCGGCGGCAGCAGCACCAGCACCAACAGCAGCGGAGAGAAGGCTTCAGGCAGTTTCCACCCCCTTCTCTTCTCCTCCCCACCCCACCCCCTTCTCCGCTGCTCTCCTCTCCCCGCCAATGGAGAGCGAGCTGATGACAAATAGCGGGCCGCGGAGTCCGCGGGACTCGCACCAGGAGTAATAAAACAGACCAAGGGATCAAGAAGCTGGGGAGGGGGCGGAGGAGAAGGCGGGCGTGCGTGTAAGTGTGAGAGTGTGTGTGCGTGTGTAGGCGGCCGCAGTGGCAGCGCAGGCGGTTCTGCTGTGGCCCAAAGCGCAGCGGAAGCAGGGAGGGATGCAGGCGGCAGCTGCGGGGACCTTGGCCGCTGTAGGATGCGGAGGTGGAAGCGGAGCAGAGCCGCCGCAACACGAGGTTTCGGGCTCGTGGATTTTTTTTGTTGTTGTTTTCCTTTTTTCTTTTCCCTCAGGGTCCCCTCTTTAGAGCCGCTCGCCACGACGAAGATGACAGGGAGAGCGCCGCAGGGAGGACGCTCGGAATCTTGCGCGCTGCGCCCACAAAGGACAGCAGTCCCGGCGCCTCCGCTGCGTAGGGGCTGAGGGCCGCTTCTCGGCTTCCCTTTCCAGTCCCCGGATGAGTTGGAGACTGTTCGTTCACCGCGCAGAGGTGAACTGGACGGGCAGCGTTACCACTACCGGTGCGGCTCCGTCCCGCGAAGCTGCTGCCGCGGCCGAACCTGCTGCTTGCGCGCCAGCGCCCGCCCGCGGGTGCTCGCCCAGCGCCGCTCACTGCGCGCGCCGCCCCACCCACTGCCGCCGCCGCCGCCCGCGCACTCCGCTCGGCCTCGACGATCGCGACCAGGGATCTTCCGCGGACGCCGCCGCCGACGACGCTCTCCTTGCTCTGGCTGCATGCGCTGCCCGGCTGCACGGCTCGATTCCCTCTTCTATCCACTGATGCCGCCGCCGCCGCCGCCGCCCGCCCTCGCCCCCGCCCCCCTCCATCGCCTTGCCTCCCCGCCCGCGTCGTGGCCAATCGGAGGCGGCGGTGGCCAGCCAGATCCAAGGCAGCTGCCTGCCCCCGCCCCGCCGAAGCGCCCAGTTTTTGCTGCAGCCCACGGGGGGTCGCCGAAGGGAAGCCTGGGGTGCGCGGAGCACCGCCCCGGCAGGTGGAGGGGCTGCGGAAAATAACTTGCGCAGGAACTTGATTGGTGACAGGTTCTTCTTGGACCGCAGTGGGGAAACCGTTAGAGATTAGGGATGGGGGGGGGGGGGATGCCTCCCTGATAACCTAACTCACGCTTCTCTTTCTGTTTTATCATTCTTTCGAAATGGATTATTTTTCTAAGGCAGACACCACCAACTAGCGACGCTGGCGAAGCCCATTCTGGCCATTGTTGTCTGAGGGCGGTTGCCACGAGCCACCTGAGGGCGGGCAGGGCAGAGGCCGTGGCTTCTCGGTGCTTGCACCGCTCACCTTTGCAGCTGTGCGGGAAAAGCCAAAGTTCGTGTGTTCTTCTTTTGTTTTCTTTTGTTCCTTCTAAGAGTTTGAGAGTGCGTGTTATTTCCTTTAAAATCTATCGTTCTATATTTTTACTTGTTAGTGGTACAGCTCATATCTTTTAGCAGTTTCAGGGGTTTTTGACTTACTTCCTACAACACCCCCAACAACAATGAAAAAAGAAAGGGAGAAACAATCTAAACGCCCCAACTTGGTGTGAAAATAGGATTATCTAAAAGATAAAATGACTGATGTAGAGTTCTCACGAAGTAAAGGATTTTTACTTTCTCCTTTTAAAGCAAGAACTTGGAGTGAAACAAAAAGTGAGAGACTTTACAAGTTTAGGTCACAAACTTTTGTGGACTGGAGGGAAGGTTGGGGAAGCAATTGTTTTTGGCAAGGTAATAATATTTTTCCAGAACCCTTTTTTAAGTTTTACAGGTAAATAAAAATACTGATTTTATAGCATATGAACAACTCTTCTGCTTTTTGTAACTGAAATAACTTTATTTGGATTTGAATTTCAAGATATTGATCACTTAAGAACTTGATGTTGAATCTCTAAAAATCAAGTACTAATTTCTTTGACATAGGCGATGCACCTTTTAATAATATACTATTGCTGCGTAGGCTTTAAATTTTTTTAATATTCATGGGGAAGGTTATTGAATTTTAATTAAAACAATATTTTCAGCCATTTCTTAAAGAAACTCAAAATTTTTTCTTGCATTTCTTCTCAGAAGAATAAGGAAGGTCATGTTAATTAAATTTAATGACCAAAGCTTGACTTGTTTTTTTGTTTGTTTGTTTGTTTTGTTGTTGTTGTTAGAGTCAGAGAGAGGGACAGACAGACAGGAAGGGAGAGAGATGAGAAACATCAATTCTTCATTGCAACACCTTAGTTGTTCATTAATTGCTTTCTCATATGTGCCTTGACCAGGGGGCTACAGCAGACTGAGTGACCCCTTCCTTGCTCAAGCCAGCAACCTTGGGCTCAAGCTGGTGAGCTTTGCTTAAGCCAGATGGGCCCACACTCAAGCTGGCAACAACCTCAGAGCCTCGAACCTGGGTCTTCCGCATCCCAGTCTGAGGCTCTATCCACTGCGCCACCGCCTGGTCAGGCTTGATTTGTTCTTTTTTCTCTTCCTTCTTTGCTAGATATTATTGTCATACTATTGCTAATCAGCATAAAAGTTGTCCTTGCAAGAAGATATGTATAAGTGCCATTTTCAAGGAGTCATACATGATAATAAAACATTCAGTTGCAATAAGAGGATAATGTTTGTTGTACTACAGAGATTTATAGATCCCATCTCCATGACCCTGAACTGGGGGCCTTACCATCCTCGCCACTCCCAGGAGTAGCCATTGATTATTTCTTGCCATTCTGATTAATTTAAAGATAGAACAGCCCCGGCTGAATAGCTCGGTTGGTTAGAGCATAATCTGAAAGTGCAGAGATTGCCGGTTCGATCCCTGGTCAGGTCAGGGCACATACAGGAACATATCGATGTTCCTGTCTCTCTTCCCCTTTCTGGCTAAACTCAGTATATAAAAAATAATAATAATAAAGGTAGAACAGCTAGCTTCCAGCTTGAGTAACTGTTACTTGTTAATATTATGCTTAAAACTTTGAACATCATACCCCTAATAAATCAAGCTCTTATAACTTCAAAATCTGCATTGTAATGTCTGTCAGTCATCTAATTCTCTGGTTCCAGTAGTTTTTGATCACAGAGGTAAGCACTTGCTTCCCCCACCCCCCACCCCTTGGTCCAACTTGCATACCTCTCTCTCATTCTTCAACAGTTGGGTATTGCTTTGTAATCTTGCCTGAGTTTAACCTGATCACATGCTCAGCCACATTTTGCTAATCAGCCTTTTATCAGAGGAAGGAATAGCCTAGTCTAAAATCATGTCACTGGAGACTTAATGAAATTATGTGATGTTAATAAAAGTAGATTTGGTGTTGACTTAGGCAAACACAGCTTTACCTCCATTGCTCCATACTTAAGATAATCTAATGAGGCCTTTCATTCCTCTGGGGAAAAAGTGAGGAAACTCAGATTTTTAGCCTGTGCTCAAAGCATCACCATCTGAAGACTAACTTTCCATCAGCCTGAAGCACTGCAGGGCTGCAGGGACTTGGCAGTGACCCAGGGAAACAACCAGGTGGTGGAAGAAGCAGGGTTCTTCTAAGACAAGAAAAATAACAAAAAATAAGGCTGGACTCATACACCAAAATATCAGTCTAATTTTTTTTTATTTCTGACCCCCTCGCCCCATTATTTTATGGGAACACTAAGGCTCAAAGAGCTATGCAAGGGTTCCTACCAGCTGGCAAGTCAGACTTCCTGATGAGACAGGCTCTCTACCTAGGTTCTTTACCTAGCGTTTCCATGTGAGTCTAAGGATTCCCTTTTAACTTCAGAAACTTCAACACATTTAAACTCACAGGTCTACGTATACATACATGCACTTTTTCAATAAATACAGTCAGCTGGCCCTTCATGGCCGTGGGTCTTCCCATCTGTGAATTCAACCAAGTGCAGATTGGAAACAATAGTTCTGTGTTACAAACCACACTTTCCAAACTGGATTCCGTACTGGATGGAGAATACTGTTTTGGATTCGTGATTGGATGAGTCTGTATGTGGCTCTTAAAGGCCAACTTTCTAAACTTTGGACAGTACCAAATCTTATATATACTGTGTTTGTTTGTTTTTCTATACATACATACCTGTTATACAGTTCAGATAAAGTTTAGGCACAGAAATAGATTAACAATAGTACTAATAAAATAGAACAATTATAACAATATATTATAATAAAAGTTATATGAATGCTGTCTGTCTCAAGCACACTCCGCACACACTCACACACACATCAGCCAATCAATAACCCAACTGGCGAGTAAGTGACTGGTGGTCAGGGGGAATGTACAGCCTGGATATGCTCATAAGTCATGTCTCAGGACAGAGCAGAATCGCTTAAGATCTCATTATGCTACTCAGAGCAGGTCACAATTTAATACTTCTGAACTGTTTATTTTCAGAATTTCCCATTTAATAATTTCGGACCATGGCTGACCGCGGGTAACTGAAACCTCAGAAAGTGAAACAGTAGATAAGGGGACTACCATGAGTGTGAGATTGGAGTCCTAGCTCTGCTTTTCTTTTTGCTGGTTTTTTCTCCTGGGCCTTTCTCAGTGTGATCACCTCACCATATTTAGTGTGACTCTGGCATTTCAAGATCCCTATCTTTGCTACAACCAGGCTGTTAAACACAAGTGGTCATTCATCTGGTCCTCAACCAGAGAAGTCATGATCAGTTCCAATACGAGAAGAAAAACCTGGTTTTCTTTTTGTAATACACTCTTTGTTTGGAGATATTATTCACTTTTTTCTTTCTTTTTCTTTTAGTGTTTAAAAATCAAACTCAACATTTTCATGGAAAATATAACAAAGTAAGGAACCTAAAGTACATATGGTCAAGGATGAATCAAGACAGAGTTTCTGAACATTTCTAGTGGTCTTTTCCCTTGTCTTCAAATGTAGAAAATATGCCAATATTTGTTAAGAAAACCTGATAGACACAGTGGACTACAGCAAGAACTTAGCATTTTATTTATATATGTATTAAATGCCCTCATTTCCATTGACGATTTGGAGCAGAGTACTCAGGAATTTCAGTAAATGCTCCTCTTTCCCCTTCCAGTTCTGTCTGCAATTTAAAAACCCAAGACATCCTCCCCCAAGAAACTCAAACCAATCCAGAGCTTTTAATCAGAGTTTTATTTGTGATGCTCATATTTTATAAAACAATACAAAATAATTAATGTAGATAATAATGGCTGAATGAATAATATACAAGCTGACAGAAGTACTAAAAATCCAGTGGCTTTGTAAGACGCATAAATACATCTGAGATATGAAAGAATTCATGGGAAACAAGATATTCAATTTTTATGTATCATTCATATAGGAAAACAAACTCATTTTTGGAATTACCTCATAAATATATAATAATATGACAGGACTAAAGCTCATTTTACTTAGAATCTTTCTCCTGCAAACCTGGCTTTTGTCATTTCTCTAACCACTTCTGAGTATGTGTTCCCAGAGTCAAGTTTTCATAGTTGATTTCATGAGTTCTGCTCCATGATCAGCTGTACCAGAGAAAATAAGAGTTTCATGATATTCAAGACATTTACCTTCTGCCCTGGGAGCATGGCTATTTATGGGGTAACAGCAGCACTGCGAATTGTTTGAAAATCAATTTCTCAAGATAAAGGTATCTTCAGAAAATAAAACAAATCATACTGAAGACTTTGTTAACATTTGGCTGTGCCAAAACTTTTGCCCTCGTGTCCTTTTAAAAGCACACAACTGCCTTCTGGATAGTTCTGAAATACAACTGTCAGTATTTAGAGGATAGTAAAACATGTTTAGTATCCAGACTGACCCTGCTTGCGCCCTTTGCTGCAGAGAAAATTGAGGCAGTTGATAAAGTACTTCTTAGACTCAGGATACCAGTGTTCTCTTCCCAGGTCCATAGTTGACTGAATAATATGAAACAACCCACTTAATTTCTTTACATGTTTTCTCATCTGTAGCACAGAAATAATTCCACTTTCCTCACAGAAATGTGAAGATGACTAAGAAAATAATTTTAGTAAATACCTATTTAGTTCTTTAGAGAGAAATTCTAGATAAATACATGGAATTCTTTAAGGAGGTGGAATCAGTATCAGAAGAGGAATGATTAAGATAAATCACATTTTAATGATGTGGCACAACCAAAAGCCACTAACTCCTTATTAAATCTTTCTTTTTTAAAAAATTTTGTCCACAAAATTTAAAAATAACACTTATCTTTCTATTAAAAGGCAACACATTTATGCATAGTGTTTGAGAGAATGATATTCAGTGGAATAATTACATATGCACCATAATTATTCATATATGATTAATAGATGAGTCCTCACATTGCAGTAGTATCTGGGATGATACAGTCTTAGTTTTCCTTTTAAGCAGAAAATGTAAAGAAGTCAACAACAGACTCATTTATTACAGAATTTATAATGTATTTCACAGTGATTCATTATTTACATAGTTTGAAAGATTTGAGTGATTACCACAAATACACATTATCTTTGGAAGAGTTTTATTATTTTGAGTTATACTTGAGAAAGGCTTTTTTCAAAAATGTGTTTGCTGCCTGACCAGGCAGTGGCGCAGTGGATAGAGCATCGGACTGGGATGCAGAAGACCCACGTTCGAGACCCCAAGGTCGCCTGCTTGAGCGCAGGCCCATCTGGCTTGAGCAAAAGCTCGCCAGCTTGGACCCAAGGTCGCTGGCTCCAGCAAGGGGTTAGTTACTCAGTCTGCTGAAGGCCCGCGGTCAACACACGTGTGAGAAAGCAATCTGAACAACTATGGTGTCGCAACAGCAACGGAAAAACTAATGATTGATGCTTCTCATCTCTCTCTGTTCCTGTCTGTCTGTCCCTACCTATCCCTCTCTTTGACTCTCTCTCTGTCCCTGTAAAAAAAAAAATGTGTTTGCAGGAGATGAGCACATTCTCATGTCTAAAGCTGTTATGAAAGCCAATAATACACATATATTTGCATTCCAAAACTGAGTTCAATCTCTCTGAGGCTCACTAGGACAAAGGATATCTTTCAGGGAAGACAACTTTAAGGAGTCTGGTCAGTAAAACAATGAGAGACAGGATGAGCAGAGTTAGGGACAAATGTACACAACTGGACATCTGAAGAAGGGAAGGACTAATGTACCTGAGGTTTGTGCTCTCTGAAGGCAGAGGGGCTAATGATGTAGGATGTAGTAGAATGTGGAATATGGTCAAACTATATGGTCATAATCCTAGTAATTACTCAATAAATATTTGTTCAGTTTCAGGAGTGAATCATGCCAAGAATAAACAAACAAACAAAAAAACGGGACATGGAATTTGGACAAGAGCGTGGGACAACAGCCTTTCAGTATCCGGAATAGATAGGAAAGTCCACACAACAGAGTGACTGATAAGTAAGAGTCCATCCAGGGTAGCTCAGTCTGTCCTCTTCCAGATATTTGCAAGTCATCACTGACAGAAAGTTCCACTCTGGTGGTGATGTGTGCTGTTATTCTCAGTTTTCAAACTGTTACCTCCACAAATATTAAAAACCTACTTATACTTCAAAAAGTCCCCTCTTAAATTATTTTTGTGAAAGTAGAAATTATGTAAAATGGCTCTTTCTAGTTCATAGCCGTTTTTAAGTCAAAAATAGGCATTATCCATATGTTTATGAGATAGTCTAAGCTTTAGCTGAAGAATGTATATGCTGGTTTATTTATTCTTTATTTTTTCCTCATTTTATGTAACTTCTAGGGTTTTTTTGGATGTGGAACTTTACAGATTGATTATTTATTATTAATTTGCTTGTCATTCTCTCACCCCTTCCCATTTTATTCTCTTCTTAGATAACTTTTCTGGGAGATTTTTTTTTTTTTTAGCTTCTCTACTTTTTGGGGAATATTTAGCCATGTTTTTTTTTATTTTCAAGAGCTTTTCATTGTTCTTTGATGGTTTCTTCCACAGAATCTTGCTCTTCTTTCATGGAGGTGAGAATTTCTCTTATCTCTTTATATATTGTTTTAAAGTTATCTAAAACATATTTCTTTGTTTGATATCTACATTAGCTTTTTGCCCCCCTCCGGTGCTTTTCCTGTGATGTTTATTTTTATCTCTTGTCTTTCAAGTTAGAGAAAGACTTTCTAGGGGAGGGGTATTATGTTTAATGTGTACTTTAGAATTTCACTTAATCCTCCCAGTTTTCAATAAGCCACCCGACCCTGACTCAGCTTGGCTTGTGTCAGGTGAGTTCAGAGCTTGTCTCAAAGACATTTTTCAAGGTTATCTTTTCAGATAGTCTTCTAGTCATTGCCCTTTCACATTCATGTAAAATGGATTGTTATTACCCCACCTATACCAGATGTCTCATGCTCAGTATGCCCCCTGGAAAAGGTTTCTGAATTGTAGAAGTATGTAAAGAACCTCTCTGCTGGAACAGGTTCAAGCCACACTGTCCTGTGCTGGTGACTTGACCTTACTTATCTCTGTCCAGATTTAATCTGGTATTTTTTCTTTGACAAAGGAAAGAAGGAGCCCTGCATGATTCTTTGAAGGCTGGCTGATGGCTGATACTTTTCCCTGTCTGAATTGGTCATCTACCCACTCCCAAGGATGATATACACATCAGTCTCAACTGAGGTCCATGTCCATGACAGCAGCTTAGGACCCCACTGTAACCCAGCCCTTCGTAAAGTTAATAAAGAAAGTTTTTCATATTCTATGAAAAATAATACCTCTTTCACAAATTACAGAGTCCCAGGTCATTTTCTTAAGCCCCTGTAGTTTTTAGCTATTTTTCAAAAAAATTCTAAATGCTCTATTCTCAACACAATATAGTAATAGTTATAAAAAACAATTTTAAGGTTTTAACCACATTATATCAAAGCAAACCACGGAGGTGTAGTCACCCTAATGTTTTCACTTGCATGAAATTAGTTAAAACAATCTAAAATGAAGTACTTATCTTCATAATATGGATAAATTCATATTTCCGATAGACAATAATGAAATGTAAATTTACAATATTGGCAATCCAAAATTGAAATTTAGCATAGCTGAAGTAGAAATTCCTCAATAACTAACACATTCAGTATAATTATCTTCAACCTCTTTTTTTCCTGATGTTGTCATTCTGATACCAAACCCGGTATCAGCTGCTTGCCACCTGAAAAGCCAAATTGGGAGGCAAGGATGGTGCAAGAAAAGTCAGTTTATTTAAGAGCCAGCAACTTGAGAAGATGGGGGACTAATTTCACAAAGACTGTCTTAATATCTCAATGCAGGTAAGGGTATCTAAGAGCAGGGGAAGGGAAAGGCAGAACAAAGGGAACTGGAGGGACGGAGGGGGTTGTGGGCTCTCTGTTGAGGGTGCTGTGTGTGAATCAGCATGGTCTGCTCTAATACCATCTTGGAGCCAGGTCAAGCGATGGTATGTATGGTTTTCGTCATCCTGGTTTTGCCATCAAAGGTGAGCATATCTCCTGGAGCTGAAATGCTTTCTTTAGGTTAGTTCCTAGAATCCTTTAAGCAAACCGGCTGTTTTGCCCATAGCTACATGTGAATTTACAAGTCATCATTTGCAGAAACATTAAGAGAATGGTGGGTCACATACTTTACTATATGTTTGTGCTAAAATGTCCTAGAAAAAAGTCATGTTACATTGGGGAAGATGTGTCCTATAAATGTATGTGACCCGGTAGGTACTCTTATTAAAACTTGCTCTAAATATTGTGACAAGTTTCTGGTGGGGAAAGTCATTAATAGCTTATCTACTAACACTCTGGCTCTTGAGCATCACTGATTGGTTATTTAATTGCTCTCCCCTTTCCCTTAGTGTGAACCTTCTATTATTCATTTGAAAACTTACGAGGTTGAATTTTGTCACCTTTGTTATCAATAATCCACTGTTTTTCTTTAGACCCACTGTCCTGTGTGTACTGGTTCAAGGACATTCATGAGCAAGAATTTGCAATATAGGGGGAGAAATAGTTTAATATTGAACTGGCCAATACAGAGATGGGGAGCTAATTCTCTAGGGACCAGACTCCCCAATTGCTCATAGGTTACAGTTTATATGGGGCAACATCACAAGATAGCATGGCTTAGGGGGTTTCAGGTCATGCTGGGAGCTAAGTAGTCAGCTGTGAGGAAAAGGTGATAAATCATATCTTTATGTCTTGAAGAGTTTTCTGGTATTCCTTTATCTAGTCTCATGAGAGAGTAGCCAAGGGGTTGTTCCACCTTAGGGTTCAGGAAATGAAACATAACTTAGATCAAGATGTTATCTTTAGCCTGCCAGAAGTCCAGACACTAGGACCATTAGTCAGGTCCGGACTTCTGTCTTCTGCTGCCTGGGGCATTGCTGATTATCCGGGGAAAAGCTATATTTCTGAGAGGTATATATGTAGCAAGAGAATGATATGATTCTTAGAGCCAGGATTTAAAACTATTAATGAACCTCTTAAAGGCGCTCAGTTTCATCTTGCTATTCAACAAGGTGCCATCACTTCACTTTACAAGGATTTATAAGATTTTATACATGATGATTTCAAGCTTGAAGTTAAAACAGATATTTGCACCCATTTAACAGATGCATAGTAATTACTTACCATTTCACCAGAAGTTTGATTTTCAGCTAATTAGTTCCAAGAAATGTACCGCTCCTGCTTACCTGCTTAGAATATCTAGTTTATCCTTCAGTAAAATTGGGTAGGTTACCACTTAGTAATAACATCGGATTTATTCACATATGGGAAGATAAAACCTCTTTTCAATAATATAGGAGTAATATACTTACTCTTAAAAACTGGTGCCTTTTTAAAACTTTATGTCCAATTTAGAGAACTGGAGAAGTGAGAACAAAATACAAGACCAGCTGTATGGGAGACAGGCAGTTTAGGACAGCTCTGCACAGAAGGTAGAGTTTATGGAAAGATGATGAGCTCATATATGGATAGTTCCTGCCTGAAGGAATGCAGGTGCCTTGGATCTGAAAAAGCAAAACATTCTTTAGTTTGGTCAACAGAACCTAGAAAGGTAATCTGAGACTCTGGCCAAAATCTTAAAGGTCTTACGATGTTGATTAAATTTAGTTTGCAATCTTAGCTCTAGAAATCATCATCATCATCATCTCTCTCTCTCTCTCTCTCTCTCTCTCTCTCTCTCTCTCTCACACACACACACACACACACACACACACACACTCATTCACTCAGAGATTTAGTCTTTTCCTTGGATAATCAGCAACCCCCGAGGTACATGTTTTTTATTCTTATTTTTTTGAGAATCACTAATAAATTCTGTTACTTGAATACTATGTGCTTTGAAGAAATTCCTTTGTATTCCACTATAAATTATGCAGTTCAGGTTATGAACAATATTTCCTAGAATCAGTATAACATAATTGGATTATTATTAAAGTAAAAAAGTGTATTTGCTATTTTTAGTTTTCCAAAATTATTGTTTAAAAAATTTGCATTTTAAAAAATCTTCTTATATGAATATTTATATATAGAAAATGTGTGTGGCCTTCTAAAGTGATATATTTGTATTAAACAACTAATGCTATCATTACATTTTCCCAGAAATTAAATTATTAAATCTTTATGAAAAAATTTGAACATAAATGTGTTTTGTATTTTTAGTTACCATTTTCCCAACTTCTATTTTCACTTTAAAAATATTAGCTTTTTGTCTGACCAGGCGGTGGAGCAGTGGATAGAGCATCAGACTGGGATAAAGAGGACCCAGGTTTGAACTCAAGGTAACAGGATTGTGTGTTGGCTCATCTGGTTTGAGCACAGCTCACCAGCTTAAGCCCAAGGTTGCTGGCTTGAGCAAGGAATCATTTGGTCTTCTGTTGCCTCACGGTCAAGGCACATATGAGAAAACAATCAATGAACAACTAAGGTGCCGCAACAAAGAATTGATGCTTCTCATCTCTCGGCCTTCCCGTCTGTCTGTTCCTATCTGTCTCTCTCTCTCTCTCTCTCTGTCTCTCTGTCTCTGTCACACACAAAAAAATGTTTTTGATTACAATCTTTTTCACTAAACATTTCTCCAATTCTTTTCTCCTTTGACTCAAAATTGATAGCTAATATAATTTCTTAGTTCTCTGTGACTGATGCTAAAAAAATATGTATTTATTTTGAGTCAATTTACAATTTTATAAAAATAAGCAAACAGAAATAAAGTAGACAGGATGTAGGTGGGGAGGAAAAATCAAAAAGATACTGAGAAATCCACATTTTGACTTTTTCTCTGCTTTATTTAAATGCCTGATGCTAAAAGGAATGTGGTGTGGCCCTGCTTTTTAGGAGGTCCCATTAGGATGTGCTCATAATTTAGCACCAACTTTTCAAAACCTCAAGGCCAATTATTGTTTAGTTTTTATGTTGTAAAACTTTAATTTCAGAATTTCACTTCACTTGAACTTAAAACTTATAAAAATTGTCAAAATGACAGCCCTAAAAACTGAAGCCATCTAATTAGTCCAAAACACAAATGTTTACGTGGCATCTATCACCACAGAACACCAGTAGACCCTCCTACAAACACATCAGGTTAAAAGGAAAACATGCATTTGAGAAGGAACAACTTCTCAGCTATTTCGCCTTCAGAAAGAAATAGTTGATGATCATTGGGGTAAAGCAGAGGTCTTCAGGAAGTTTTCCCAAGGACCACATCTAATGTTACAAAATAGAGGGGTGTATTTTTATCCAGAATATGCCTTGAGGGTAGAGTCTACTTTCATAATTCAGTTTCACAGCTGTTTATTATGGACACCATTCAAAATGTTAACTATCATTTTGTTTCCACCATTATTGTTTTTTATTTGCTATAACAGACCCAAACTGTCTACTTGACAAGTGTTTGGCACAAGCATGTGCATGCATAAAACAAAGAAGACCAAAGGACAAGTAAGACCACTGGATATCTTTGGTGGGTTTCAAAGGTCTACCTCTGAGACACTGTTTGGAGAAAAGTGAAGGATTTTAGTCCTAGGCTGGTTATTTGTAATATAAATTATTGTTAAGGGGTATTGTACAAGTACTAAAATTTTATAATGCTATGCATAAAGTACTTAACTGATTTAACAATGGCTTTAATAATCTTGTATCAACTATCAAATATTGGCACTGAATATTATTTTTTAACATTTTTGCATTGAAGGAAACCAGTGCACAACAATTTTTAATTGTACATTTTAAAAATTGATGAAATAGAAACCTAGTTTAAGAAATTAAAATATTATTACTTGGAGTCAGCTCCAGGACAATAGGAATACTTACTTTTTTGTCTGTGGCACTCAGCTCATCATCTTTAACCCAGGCATTTTTAGCCTTCAATGCATTATGTAGATCAGGACACCTACTGGCAGCATAGGATTTTGCACCCTAGTTTCATAAGACACTGGCACCCCTTGTTACCTAAGATAATTTCAAATCAATGCTTATTGTAGGAATCAACATTAAAGATTACTACAAAGGTTATATTTTGGAGCATCACTATCAGTGTAAAAAGGCTAAACTTTTCTTAAGACTCGGTGGCTTAAATGAATAAAGGTTTAGTTCTTGTATACTCTACATGTCTATTGGAGATTTTTAGTGAAAAAAGTGAAGATTCTATTCCCCCTCCAACCCCATCATTAATTACTAGCCTAGTGTGTTAAGGATATTTACTGGTTGATTTGGGATACCTTTTTTTTTTTTTGTCCATTGATCAAGGTCTTTCTTTAAGTGAATCAGACCAGACCCACCCCATTTTAATTGTAACAGCTTTGTAATACATTTACTATATCAGAAGACTTACCTTTTCCTCTTTGTGTTCTTTTCTTTTAAAAAAAGTCTTTGTTATTATCACCTGATTATTTTTCTAGGAAGAGTTTAGTATTATTTTATTAAATTACTATAAATCACATTTGATTTTTATTTGAATAGCATTAACTAGCAATTAATTTGGTAATAATATCTGTAAAAGATTTAGCTTTCACATATAAGTCCTTTATATCTCTCAAAAATATTCTAATGTCCTTCATAAATTAAACTGTCTTTATTAAAATATATCCTTGGAATTTTATATTTTCATTGCAACAATGAGTAAAATTTCTTTATATAATTTTATTTCCATATTTATTACCTGCATATAAACATGCTATTGTTTTTGCATTTTCTTTTGTAGTAAAATAATTGTATATACATTTTCCATGTAATGTCATTTTATATTTTCTTTAAATGAATCGCTGTTCTTTATGTCTCGTATTTATATCATTTGGCTCTGTTTCACAGTTTTGAACATTGACCAAAGCCTTCTAATAAGGATGTTAGACTTCACTGTTTTCCTCTTCCACATTTAATACCATTCTCACTTGGGTTTAAACATTAGAAAAGTATGATAGTGACATTTTTAATCATGTTTATGGAATATTCTTTGCTTAATATGTTTTCAATAATTGTAACTGTTGAATTTTTCAATGCCTTGTTCAAAAATTATGCTGATTATGAATTTCTTAATTGACTTAATGACTGAATGTATTATAATAAATTATGTGATACTGGGTTTTTTCATTTCTGAAATAAACCTTACTTGATTTTTTTATGTGGTGGCAAGTTCTATTTCTGAGATTTATTTGTGATTTTAAAAACTTATTTTTACAGTGAGATATGTTGACTTTTTTCTTTTAATAGTCTTGGCAGAATTTGGTGTTTTACTTCTAAAAGTATTGTTATATTGTATTTATCACTTATAATTTTATTTAATACTAGCTAATGTTACTAGACATTTGCTTTTATTCTAGTTTCTAAATATTTGGATATGTTTCTCTACTTTTAATTTTCTATTAATTAAATTTCTTACCTAATTTCTCATTTCTTGTAAGTTGCTCTTATTTTCTTTTTCTTTTCTTTTCCTTTTTTTTTTAATTCATTTTAGAGAGGAGACACAGAGTGAGAGAGAGAGAGAGAAAGAGAGAAAAGGGGGAGGAGCTGGAAGCATCAACTCCCATATGTGCCTTGACCAGACCAATACAGGGTTTTGAACCGGCGACCTCAGTGTTCCCAGGTCGACGCTTTATCCACTGCGCTACCACAGGTCAGGCTTCCTTTTTTTTAAAATTCAGTGAGAGGAGGGGAGGCAGTGACAGACTCCCACATGCACCCCGACTGGGATACGCAGGCAAGCCCATTGGGGGTGATGTTTGCCTATCTGGGATGTTGCTCCATTGCTCTGTAACCAAGCTCTTGTTAGTGTCTGAGGTGGAGGCCATGGTGCCATCCTTAACACCAGGGACCAACTTGCTCCAATCAAGCCATGGCTATAGGAGCGGGAGAGAGAAAGAGAGAGTGGGGTAAGGGAGGGGTGGAAAAGCAGATGTGGCACTTCTCCTGTGTGCCCTGATTGGGTATCAAACCGTCAAGGACATCCACACATCAGGCCAATGCTCTGCCACTGAGCCAACCATCCAGGGCCTTCTTTTTTTCTAAAAACTAAGTTTGTCTGCATTCTTCATAATATGCAGAAAAATATTTATACTTATGAATTCACTTTTGTATTCAGCTTTTGCTTTAACATTTTTTCTAATTTCTTTTTAATATTACTACCTCTTTGGCTCAAAAGTTATTTAGAAAGGGATGTTTTCATATCTAAGCAGCTGAACTTTGTTTTTAGTAACATAAATATTTATATTTTTTATTACATTGTTGTCAGTTAATATGTTGCATACTTTTGATTTCTTTAGATTACTGACTCTGCTTTTGGTCTGATACCAATTTTTTCTATGCTTCTTACATATTTTACATGAATAAAGTTATAGGTAATGCCAATAATGGTGAAAGGTTGAGATTTTTTTCCTACTTAATACTTACTAAGCTAGCTTTAATAATGGCAATGGCTAAAGTATCATCATTTTTTGTGTCAGTTCTCCAGGCCATGATTTCTACAAGATGGACTGAAGAGGACCAGGTGACACCTATAAATACAGTGTATATTTACAGAAGGGGAATTCTGAGCATAAGGAACCTTATTCTTTTTTAAATGGCAATAAGCATTCCCACCATTAGTTCCAGAGGAAGACTGTGTCTGTCTTCCCAGAATCTAAGAAAGACAGCTCTTTGCTACATATGGGAGACTATCTCTCTCTTCCAATGCTGTTTTCTATAAAAAACATCATTGGGAAGATGGTCTGGAACAAAAGAGTCTAGTGCTTCTGCTCATATGATGTGCAGAAGTGCAAGACACTCGTGGAGAATGATTTCCCATCAGGAGAGTACAGGAAAAAAAAAATTACCACTTCTACCTTGTCCAGATTCCTTATAATTGTTTTTGTCAGATAAATATAGGCATTGACATAAAAAATAGAGATATTTGTTACATGTATCCCTCCATCTGTCTGCCTGTCTACCTACTGGAGTCTTTAACACAATAGGTGAGATAGATGATTAGATAGATAGATAGATAGATAGATGATAGATCGGTACAGTTCTAAGTTTAAAAATGTAATTTCCTATGTTTTTAATAATACTGTTTTATGTGTCATAAGCTATTCAGCTTTAGGCACCCTATGCTATCATTTTGCTTACTCCTTGTGATTTCTTTTTGCTACAGGGACCAGCCCTTCATTAGTTCCATTTGCGTGAGTTACCACCTGTGCTGTAACTATTTGTACGATTATTTAGATTTCTCTTAAAATCACAGGATTACTTTTTATTCAATCTGATATATTTTGCCTTTTTAATAAAGGAGGTTAAACTGTATTCATTACTTTTGTTGGTCTGACAGATACTTTTATGGTCTGTTTTTTGTTTGCTCCCTTTGACCTCTGTAATGCCGACTATTTTGTTTACTCTTGTATTTCAATGGTTTCAAAAAGCAGATTTTCTGTATTTAATTGTCAGTGGTTATCTCATCCTTATTAAGATATATTCATAACTATTTTTCATTACTCAAAATAGCAACAAAGACCCTGGCCGGTTGGCTCAGCAGTAGAGCGTCGGCCCAGCGTGTGGAAGTCCCGGGTTCAATTCCTGGCCAGGGCACACAGGAGAAGTGCCCATCTGCTTCTCCACCCTTCCCCCTCTCCTTTCTATCTATCACTCTCCTCCCTTCCCGCAGCCAAGCATTGGGGCAAAGTTGGCCTGCACGCTAAGGATGACTCCATGACCTCCTCCTTAGGTGCTAGAATGGCTCTGATTCAGCGGAGCAACGCCCCAGATGGGCAGAGCATCGCCCCCTAGTGGGTATGCCTGGTGGGGCCCGGTTGGGCGCATGCAGGAGTCTGTCTGCCCCTCTCAGTTCTAGAGACCGGGAGAGATCAGGCTTCCAGCATGGTTGGGTATGTTGAAAGTTCTTGTCCTCACTTGCCAATGGTCACTTGCTGTGTGCTCAAATGGTTCTTCCTTGCTATGTGTGCTTTAGAGTGGGGGGTGGGGTCAAGAGAAAGAGAGATAACTCTCTTCTTCTTTTATAAGGTCACCAATTTTATTGGATTGGGATTCTACCCTTATGGCCTTAACTTTATTTCTTAAAAGTTCTATCTCGAAATACAGTCATAGGTGGGGTTTGAGTTTCAATATATAAATAGTACTATAACCCTAGAGACCCTCATTTATGCTATCACCTGGGCCTAAAAGCCCTTCCACTTTTCCTTGAGTGACTGACTTGCCTTCATCTTTGAATACCAGTTCAAGATAATCCCCCCAGAGAGCCTGGATAGAATCTTAGGTGGAGCTATAAACTCAGCTGCTACCTGGTCCTTCCCACGGAAAACTCTCTCATGTCTGTTAGTTTTGGACTAGCACCAGTTTACCGTAAGCTCTTCAAGTCCAGGGCTGATGTCTTATTAACTTTGTGACTCTTAGTGACTTGGACATTATCCAGCTCAGAGTAAGCCTGTAATCAATGTTGGATCAACTTAAAGCACAGAGACTAGACCACCTATGTCAAACGAGGCACCTGGAAATCTTAGGAGAGACAGGAAGAGGAATGGTTGACGAGGAGGACGGGAGTGTTTCCCTGGAAGAGCAGGGACCTGAGCCCCTCATGATTCACTACCAGGACTTGTCAGGCTGCGGGCAGGGGAGACACAAGTTTATAACAGATGATGACAGTCCAAGCCCCTTTCAGAAACAAACATTTTGTCAATAAGTAAGAATTTACCACAAAGGGTGCTAGTCTGCAGTCTGGCATCTGGGAAATTCTGCTGCATAGCTAAATTGCCTGGAGGACATATGCTTCATAAAGTGGTAGAAATCAGGATAACAAAACTGTCAGGGGTCTTTAGAGAATAATATTAATCTCACCACGCAGTCTTTCTTCATAAAATCTCTTTGTAGTAAAGAAGGCCTCATGGTGATAAGCATGTCCTTTTATAGATTAAATGGGGATTGGTAACCCTTAAATTTAGTTAGAAAATAATAAAAAAAAATTTTAATTCTAGTATGATCAAAAAGATTTGATGTGCCTTTTAAGACTACAAAGATGGGAGGATTATCACCAGCCTAATTATTTCCACCATTGTTTTACATGCTGCCTATACATGTCCATCATCGGCAAGGGGAAAGTTATGGGGTCAAATCTTGAAGCAGATTCTTTTTCTCTCTTTCAGGAACTAATTGTACACAAACTACATTCTCTTTTCTGATTTAAAAATAATGCTAGACCTTTGATCAACAGATTTTTCACAAGATGTTAAACATTTGGGGTGAAAGGCAATATTCTTACATTTACTTTACAGAATTGCTCTTTTAGTTGGTTTTGCATAGATTTATTTTTGAAACTTGAACTGCTTGCTAATTTTCCGATTATAAGTTCTGGTAATTGCCACATTAACACAGTCTTTTTTTTTTCCTTCTCAGTAATGCTATCCTATAACCTGGCTTCTGCAGCAACCTCCCTAAGCCTTCTGATGGTGTGACCCAAGCCACCTCTGCCAGGTTTCCACAGTATTGCCAGGATGACAGTGGGGTTGTTGGTGTGTCAGGATGCTCCAGCCCCAGCTACCTGCATCCTTGTGATCCTCTCTGCACACTCTCACCTTAGTTTCGCTTTTGTAATTGATTACAGCTCTATTCCTAACCCAGAAGCTCTAAAGCTCTTGATCACCAGTCAAATAAAAACGGCTTCACCTAGACAGGGCCTATGGTCTTCTTTATTTCACTGATGACTTAAAAACTTAAATTATTTTGATATAAAGTACCATGATCTTTTTAAAAAGTATACTTTACTATTTTTATATTTCAGTTTACTGCTACAAATATCGCATCTTGATTTATTTTTTAAAGCTGATTACCTAAAAAAATATCTATTTTTAAGACAGGGGAAGATGTATTTTTCTACATTATAGAGAAATTAAATAAAAAACTCATTAGTTTATGATTTCACAAGTAAACCTCTATATAAAATAGTATTTATAAGTAACATCATTTCAAAAGTTTTTCCAAAGCTAGTGAATCAAATGAATATCGTGATTGCCACCTTTAAATATACATAAATTCTTCTGCTTTAGTACTGTTTTCTTGGAGCTAGTATACTAAATAAATGCGAAGTCCTTCGGGTCAGAAGGCTGCTCTCAGGTCAGGCATAAATTTAAGCTACACAAGAAACAGGTTTTTGTGACACAAAAGAAGTTGTAATTGTGGTTTTGATTTTGCAACTAAAAAGCACCAGCTTCTTCAAAAGTATCACAATATTAGTTATATACTATTTTTATGACACATCCAACAAATTATTTTGATGGCTTCCTAAATAGAGGATTAAAAGAAATGATTCAGGTGCACCTACATATTTTTTTCTAAAGTATTACAGTAATGACAAAAGTCTAGACTATTCAGAAATATTTTAAATGGATGCCCTGGAAAAAGTGCCTTTATTGACAACTGAGTTAATTATAGCAGTTCTGTTATTCAAATCCCTATTCTTTGCCTGTAGAAATCATTGTAGGTTAAAAATGGACTCACATTAGTGTCTCTATAGGTATAGTATTTTATATATATATATATATAAACAACAAAAACCCTGGCTCTTTTCAAAATCCACTGAATACAAATACTCTAAAAATATTTGCACTCAAAATAGTTATTCTGTGACATGAAATCTGAGTTGTTTGTAATTATTTAGATACCCTAATATGTACTTTATCAGATTTTTAAGCAACTTTGCAAAAATTAGCATGGTCATAATAGAAATACATTAGCTACACACATCTGAATGTGTGTTTCATAAATTATACTTATAAAAGAATGTTAGCTAATCAATGCCTTTAGTTTTCCACGCAGCTCTCCGAAAGACCAGAATGTGGCTATCATGGAGTTATTTGATTTTAACAGAGATCCTTTCTCTATAACTAATTCAACGCATGGCTACATGGGTAATTTTGAACAAGTGGATCTTTCTCCAACCTGAAAGGCTGCCAGGAGGGAGAGTGAGTGAGAAAAGGAGGGTTTGAAAGGAGCCACAGAGAACCACAAAGTAATCACGAAGCACCACTGTCTCGCCTAGGCCCCTCACAGAAGTGCATTGAGAAGTGGTGATATAGAACAGAGATGACACATCATTACCCTCAAATACTCTGTAATACCTGCGACAAAGGTCGAAGATGATTTTGTCATCAAACGCAGCACCCGAAACTAGAGACAGTTCTGCTATGTCTGCTGCGAGGAATTTTTTAAAAGACTATTTAAATCCCCCATTATTCCACAGATTTCCACATAGCAGTGAAATATGAAATACAGAACACTAAAAATGTAAAATAGGAACTGCCATTGTAACCTTATATATCACATTTAATAAAAAAAAAACCTTTTTGCCAAAGATTATATTATACAAGTGTATAAATTATGATTAGTTACTCTAAATTTAGATATAACTATTTTATTGAATCGTAAGTGTTGAAATAAATTATTAATGAGGGCTCAGTCTTTAAGCCCTGTGAAATCCTGACAAATGAAATATATTTTGGGTCATATCACAGTACTAGTACTAAAGTAAATGGAGGAAAACTTGATTTTGCAAATGTCAGTGGAAATATTTTATAGTACCAATAAAATGAAAAATTCAAATTAATTAAAAACAATATTATTGAATACTTAATGTTGCTGTTGTTGGACTGCAACAGAAAGAAAGCCAAACAAACAATAACTAGGACTAAGGTAGAAATTGGTTCTTGAAAATAAAGCAGAAACTTTATTAAAAGAGGGACTGATGGGACATATGGGTAACTTACTTCTAAGTCTAGAGCTTTGGTCTGATATTGCCTAACTCGACCTCAACAAAGATAAGAGTCAATGCTAGATCATGGAGTCAGGCTGAGCCCACAAATGGAAACTATATTTTTAATATGAATCTCTTTATAATGTAAATTAGGCTTAGTATAATGGGAGTAAATGATATGTTAGAAATAATGTTTAATACAATAGTCAAGAGCAGGTCAATGATGGCTTGCAATTTGTTCATTCATTTGCAAGCATTGTACTTGTGCATGAACATACGAAATTTTAAGTAAAGACTTGCCTATAAATTATGTGAAAAAGGGACCTATTGAAGAAACCCAAGGAGCAAAATGATATGGTAAAAGGAGTGTTTAATGAGAGTTAGTTTAATAGCAAAAACATTTTCATGTGAAGTGATTAGAATCAAATAGTGTACTAAGGAAACTATTACAGTTTCAGGTATGCTATAATAATATCTTGAAATTTTAAGTAATATGTTTGCTTTTCCATACAGCCTTCTGTAAAAAATTATTCCTTAACTCTTTTATTTCTCCCACAACCTCATCTAGTCCATTTCCACACATTCTTATACTTCACCTTCTATTTGGAAGGAGGTATCGTTGATTTCTTAACAAAAATTAGGATTTTTAAGGCAAGAATGCAAAGAACCAGTCAATGCTAAGGTTTTATAATGTAAAACAGATTGTGAGACATTGTACGGGCCCACAGAACTGGCAGTTAAGGTTTTTAATGACAAGAGTGGGCATTCCAAGAAGAAAAAAGGGAGTTGTATGACAAAGAGGGATCTTTTCAAAAAGAAGTGGCTAGCAAGTTCTTTCTGTTTGTTTGTTTGTTTCACAGGAAGCACAGACAAAACAAAACAAAGCAACTTCTTGACTGTGGAGAAGTGAGATTTTAAAAAAAGAGAGAACAGAATAAGTTAAGGCTGAATGGTCTGAGAATTTGGCCTTCACCCTGCCCTCTCCTGAGGTCAATCCCTGACAACTAAGGATGATCAAAACTCCAAGGATGCTTGGGGAACTTTAGGGGAGAGATGCATTGCCTAGGTTCCAGATAGAATAGGGAGTCCTCAACCCTTTAGAGAAGCTCTGTGTTAAGCATTGGACTCTCAAGCTATAAAGTAGAAATGGCTAGAGGTGAGCATGCAAGAGTATTCCAGGCTTTGAGCAGGCACAGAAGGAGAGAGGAGCAAACCAGGCACTCTGGTCAGGCCAAAGAAAAAGCAGAATGGCCACAGAGGTAACTTGTGAGCCTGGAGGATACTGCAGTCATGCATGTAGTGGAGGTAGGTGCCACAAATCCTAACACCAGCAATGATCATAAATCTCATTAGAAATAAATGTAGGTATTTGCTGATGACTTTGGACCAGTCAAAAGTGAGTGTGCATTAGAATCACCTGGAGGCCTTGTTAAAACACAGATTCCTGGGCTTCTCATCCAGAGATTCTCTTCAGTAGGTCCATGTGGGGTGGGGCCCAAGGATTTGCATTTCTAATAAGTTTCTGGTGGCACTATATTGCTGTTTGAGGATTTCACATGGAAAAATACTATTCTATACCAAACCAAAGATGGTATATTCATCCTCTCCAACACACACACACACACACACACACACACACACACACACACACACACACACACGATTTAGACGGTCCCTGGAGGGAATGGAAAAGGAGAGGAGAACATATTCACATATTCTGATACCCTAAGAAATTACCCAAAAGAAAGTGACTTTACATCTAGAGACACTAAATAATCACTATATGGAGAGAGTGTGCCTTGATTTCTACATAAAATTTACCAGCAGAATTTAGGGCTGAACAAGTTCAGTTCAGTTGTAAAGAAATAAAGACATCTACCATTTGTACAACTTAAGTTTTGTAACTGTGAAGATTAGTCTCCAGTCTGCTAGCATTTAGTAAAAACTTTGTACTGAGGTTTAAATTCAAATTTAGGAGTCCCAGAGAAGAAACAGTCAGAAAGGATGCTTTAATTCTTTTGCTATGGTTTTGTTACACAATATTTTGCTTTTTAACCCACCTAGAAGTAAGATGTTTCTGTTGCCCAGGTCACCATTTTGCAGCTCATCCCCTGGGCGTCTTCAGAGAGAAGAGAAGCTATGTCGGAGGGGACAGCCCTTGGAGAGCTCTGAGATAGGAGAACATCTGTGTGCTTGGGAACACTGCTCCCACAGTCACAGTTCTCCATCTGGGCCCTGCACAAACAGATTTACTGCCTCATTCATGACTTGCTTGGGGGCCTCACACCCACAGCAAATAATGAGGTTCAGTCTCCAGTGGAGAGGGATCCTCTCCTTTCAAGGGTCCAGCATGAAATGTAAAAGCCCGTCAGATGGCATTTCAACGTAGGCAGCTGGTAGGGCTTGTTCTTCCAACTGCACACTGCTTTGGGGTCTAAAATAGGACTGTGTGTGCACCTTAACTCTTGGCATTATCCCTTTACACAGAAGAGCTAGGTCAGTAATTTATAACTCTCACAAAGCTGAGTGCATATTTATGAGTGTTGGGCAGATAAAATATATTATGCTCAGTTTGTTAAAGATGGCACTGCCCACACGGAAGCCCGTCACCCAGGTGATAATATTAGTTGCCCTTCTTGCTTGGGATGGGTGTGATTATGTTAATATGTGTTGGGGGAGGGCTTTTGCGCCAAAAGGTTTTAAAAGGAAGAGAGATCACGTTGTTCTGGGGGAAGAGTGATTATGTTCTAGGAGGAGCCCATGCTGTAGGAGAGCAGAGTAAGGTCACGTGGAGGAGAGGAGAAGCAGCCAAGATGGCGGAGTGCTGAAGAAGCCAGTTTGTGCAGAGAGAAGGAGATGGGGAACAGAGGTGAATAAGGCTGGTGAGGTACAAACCTTTGATTCTAGGATAACTCCGATGAGTCAGTGGCTTTGGGAGCCCTGAATGGAAAGGGAAGTGTTTTCCCACCGTGTATATTTCTTGCCCGCTGGGTGCTAGCCAGGATTAAAGCTAATGGCCCACCAGTTCTTGGCTGTGTTGTTTCATTATCGTCTGTCGAATCAAATGCAAACTTGCATGGGCCAGGCGGCTGTGATGATGGCCATGGCTACTGGCTTTACAATGAGATTTATCTGAAATGACTTTATTATATGTTACCTAATATCCCCAAGTCTTTCAGTCTCTTGAAGTCAACCTTTCCTTTGATACTTTTATACAATCACATGAGTCCCCATCACAAGTAATTGATGAAAAACGCATGCCCTCCCACTTCTAAGGACTTTTCAGTGTTGGAGGGCACATGTGCCTAAACATATAATGTTGTCTAGCCCTCTTACTCTGAACTTTGAATCACTGCTTATTTTTTTTTTTGAATCACAGTATTATTTTTTTACTATACATTGTTTTATCTGTCTACTTAGCAATATTCACTCCTCAGACGTTATCCTAAGCACAGATAACAACACATCATTTCCAAGTGATATTTTCCAAAGCACCACCAATGTAGTTAGTTATCATTTTTTAATGAGCATCTGCTATGTGCCAGGTGCTATTCTAGTCCTTGGATTCGGCACTGAAAAATACAGCTAAGAACACTATTGTGTTTTATTTAATTTTTTTTATTATTTCTTTTTATTAATTTATTTTAGAGAGGAGACACGAGAGAGAGAGAGAGAGAGAGAGAGAGAGAGAGAGAGAGAAAGGGGGGAGGAGCTAGAAGCACCAACTCCCTATTGTGATTTCTATAATTTATGGAGATTTTCCTGGCGTAAGAGGTTAAGAGGTTAAAAGAATGATGGTTATAGCAGGGAACAATAACAACTTCATTCTGCATTATCATATCAGTTACCATGATTGCTAAGCCACAGGCATTTCTTTCATATGCACCAGCTTTCTTCTGAGAACGCAGCCTCAGGCATTATGGCCCACTCCTACCTATACTTACTCTGCATAGAGGTCTTTCTCCATTATTTGTTTTCCTCAAGTCTGGGGATTTTTCTAAAATTTTCTTTCTTGAGCTTACAATAGAAAATGGAAAGCTGATTTTAAAAAGATAGGACAGAGTACTTTATCTGCCTTTGTCTCATTTTACTACCCTGGATTTCATAACCCAAAGTTCCAGGACAGTGTTTTCTTGGACAAAAGAGCCAGGTATCTTGGATAGGATTCATTAGAGGTTAAGAAAAGCCTACACAGACCATCTTTCCACCTTGGAAAATGCAGCCTACCACAATGAATGCAGTAGATCAAGAAAATGTCTTATATGATAGCTGAGCCATCAGGTTCTGTGGCTTAGAGTCTGACACAGGGCAGACAGCAGGCCTGGCCCTGAGGTGTGGTGACATGCAGATACACTCGTACCCTATTCTGGGAAATCAGATCTGTTTGCTATATTTTTCCCTAATAACAAGTTGAAAAAGTATTTGTCTGATCAATAGCTGCATACCAGATCTTATTGAGGTGTTGATTTACTCTGAATAAGAGACTACATATGGAAAAGCAGCTCCATGGAAAAGAGTTATTTCCTGATTATGTTTACAGCAATTCCCTTTCTTTAACTAAGGCCATCTATTTTCAGGCCTGGTCAAATAGATCATTTAAATGTGTATATGACAGGAATCATGTCTGCATACTTCTAGTACTTTCTGGTGGCACTAAAATGTGCCACTCTGGAATTTAGTTTACAATTTGGATGTGGGGAAGCAGTTCTAAGGACAAATAATCATTCCTTATGAATATCCCATGAGTCAAAAAGCCAATGTGGGCATTGGCAGAATATATCTTTGATTATTATGTATTCAAAAACTAGGAGATTGCCTCATTTTATATAATCTATAGTCATTCTGGTTGCTAGGAAGATTCAGAGTTTATTATTTTGGCAGACAGCGGGTACTTCTTCAAAAGAACCTGACACACTGTTCATTCCAGGGGCCCTGAGTCTGGATTAAGTAAAAGTCCATGACCCTCAATTATACCAAAAATATGATAATGAGACCTAGAATATTTTAAATTATAAAATCAAGTTGCTAGTAGGTCGGAACTCTATTTCAGTCCAGCAGATTCTAAGATCTATTGGTGCCCACTAATGATTCTTATAGCATACATTATTTTGATCACTGCTTTAGACTGTGCCCACTTTGGAAACCATGTTCACTTGTCTCTGGCCTTTATGCTTATGCAAAGTAACTTGGCTTCTGCCACTCTCCAGAATTCCAATATCCTCACTAAATTTAACAAGCCCATTTAAATGGGGTTTCCTGCTATAATTCATCCTTGGTTTCACCAGGTATTTCTTAGTTCTTTAAAGAAGGGATGTCTTTGGAGTATATCCAGTTAAAATAGTAGGGGGATGAGTAGCAAGTAACACTTAATAAATCTGCACTAGCATTTTTACCTTTCTTCGTATACATTCCTTTACCTTATAACCTGGAAATCCTCACACTCGTCATTTAGCCTTGGCCACCATAGAGCCCAGGTTTCAATCTATTGACAAGTAATCTGGTGAGCCACAATTACATACTCAAACATCAAACATCTTGAATTGACTAGATCTGAAAAGTGTAATTACATGAATAAATGTGACTTAATCCAACCTCTTGTGTTTGTCTCCCTGTACCAATACCCTCAGAATCTATTCATGATGTTCCTTCCCAGGTTTTCACCATTATAAGCTAGCAAAACCTTCCAATTCTTTTGTTGGACAAGCTACAGACTTAGTACTCATCTTCCTCTGATCCTAGTGTTTTTATGAGTCTGGAAACAAAGTAAGGTAATCAGGCATATCTGGTGGAAAATCAGTAACCCCAAGCAAGGCAGCTTCCTCAAGTGCATCCCTTACAAGTTCTTCAGAAAGGGAGGGAAGGGCTCCTTCAAGCTTCTCCTATTTTCAAGGACATTCAGTGGAATTTGGAGGTTCAGATCCATCAGAATACATACCAAAGCCCCAACTCCTTCCCAATAAGTGCCTAAATTTCACATAAGATACGAAACAAGGCTGTGCATTCATTGTGCTTTATAATTCTAGATTATGCATTACCAGACTTGGAGTCTAGCTTTCAGGAGCATTGATCATATATTTGGCTACAGGAATAAAATCAATTTTAGAAAGCTTTTTTTTTTCTGGACATGCATTGAGCTGAAAATTTAAAACTCTAGCCATTCAATTTCTTTTTGTCAAAAGAAGTGGTACAGTCAGAAGCAGATGGACTATGTCATAGTCTTCGTCATCGTTTACAACAGACTGTTTTATTTAAGCAGTCTCTTTGTGCCCCAAATCCTTGCCTTTAATAGGCACGTCATTTCAGGCAATTAGAGTGATAAGTTAATAATTATTTTAAAATCTTTCAATGTCAAGACCATGGCAATGGTGTTATTTTATCTTTAAACTTAACCAGGTGGACAAACTATCCAAGATCCTTTTCAATTGCAAAGTGTACCTTTTAGGATGACTTTCAGTACTGAATCTTTTCTTAGAAGGTCCTACCTGAACAACAACAACTACTTGAATTATTTCAGACAGCAGAGGATTTAGTAGAGGGTCTTAGCTGCTTTCCTAATTGCCAAAGTGCGCGGGAAAGCAAAAATAAAAAAAATATCACTGTTAACTCTCTCATCACTACCTTACAGAGGAGCAGGGCATTTCAAAAGCCATTGAAAACTACTAATAATCATCACAATTTCCTACAGTACCAAGGTAGATGGATCACTAGGCAACACCTGGAGGTCACTGCAAAACCTCAAATCTGCTTAAGAGCAGTTTTCTGCCCACCACTGAAACAGTAGCAATTATATGTATTCTGCTTCCACTTTTGCACCCTACAAAATATATCACAAGTGCCTCTCATTGGCAAAAATATAATCTGGAATCCAACTGGCAAGGGATTTCAAGAAATGTAATGGCCAGCTTTTTAGCCAGAGAGAATAGGGGTGGTTAAGATGGGGAAGTGGTGCTGGGTTATACAGACAGCAAAAGAAGCCTGTTTGACATCGTCTATATATTTGATTTTTTCATGACTTTGTATAAGAAAAATAACAAATATACTTATGTACTTATATCTTTACTTATATGCTATACTATGGATGTTAATAAAAAGTTCCTGGTTTAACTAATAGAGAACAAGAGCCTTCAGCACCTACAGCAGTGGTTCTTAACCTGGGTTCTATCGAACTCTAGGGGTTCGATGAGTCTGTCTCAGGGGTTCGGAGAAGCCTCTGCCATGGAGGCCAGAATAAAGTAATACCGTAATTTATTGTGAGTTCATGCACTTTGTTGGTTTTGTTCTTTGAGCAAGGTGATGTTCATGCATGGTTCATTTTGTGCACCAGTATAAAAACATATATCTATGTCTTGAATTTGGGGAAAAAATCATATTTTATTTATCACTAAAGAAGGGTTCGGTGAATGCGCATATGAAACTGGTGGGTTCGGTACCTCAAAAAATGGTTAAGAACCACTGCCCTACAGCATCCATTCCAAGGTTGATTTTTGCTAATGTTATTTTGTGGTTAGAAAAAAAGAAGCACAGAATGAATACCATTTTTGCTGATCACACTGTTATAAAATAGAATACTGTGTAGCAAACAACAAAAAGAGAAATTCAACTTAAATTTTTAAAAAATGTTGTTATATCTATTAAAAATGAAAACTTCAAAACAGAATAAAGAAAAATATTTCAATAAAAACATCAAGTCCATATCATCTCAAATACATTTTTGTTGTTGGTTATAATCCATAAGATAAAGTCTGTTGGCTGAATGGAACCTGAACATCAATCAATGAAAATCTCTCATGGCTTTATATTCCCTTCTTTCATTTGTAGAAAACATAAAATCAAGTATTGGTGTTAATAACAAAATTAAATTGCTTAATAATATTTGTCACAATTACTAGTATTCCTTATATGCTTGGCTGCTTTGATAGTTTATAATCTTTAAAACTGTATGGCATCATCTATGTATCATAGTGCCTGGGCAGAGTAGGTACCAAATAAATATTTGTTTAATTAATGAAAAATATTCAGACTGCACATTTTAGAGTTTGTACAAAAAAATGTTTAATAGGCATAGTGATGCTCTTAAGTAATGAGCTAGAAATCAAGAAAAAGGCTGTTAATTTATAGATGCCATGAGTCAATTCATTATGGAAACTTGGAAAAAACATTCCAAATTTGTGTGCCTTACTTAATTTTTCTAATAATGAGCTCTCCTGCCTACTTCATAAAAACAACATTAGATAATTACTTTGAGCTTTATTTGGAGGAAATATAAGGTATAGAATTCAATGTATATTGATAACAATGCTAGACTTTGTACTAGTAAAAAAGATGCACGAGTTTATATGTTAGTGAAGTTCCATTTACTAAATCTGATTAAATTAACATAAGAAAACATTTAGATTATAATCCATTTCAAAAGCTTAGGTATTAAATGTGGAACATTGTTTATGTATTCAACAAACTGTTTCAAGAAGTCTAAGGTCATTTTGCCTTCCCCTGTCATAGTTCTTTATATCCTTCCCAGACCCAGACCCACATTCTACTGTCAGCAATGTTTCTGTTTCTAAGTCGGTAGCTTTTTTATCCATCAGATAAACGGTAATCTTTTTCTCAATGTGCCTGTTACCTTTCAACCCCTTGGTAGTGCTGAGATGTTCTTAACAGAGATCTTTCCTCCTCCCCAAAGATCTTATATGAATATATTTTAAAATTCTCAATAATGCTTAAAAAATAAATAACTTCATATTGATTTCCATCATTCCTTTCAAACTTGTGTTCAATGAGAAAAGTTCTTACCCCTCCAGTCCTCCAATTGGTCAGTCCATGACTTTTTTTTTTTTTTACAGGGACAGAGAGAGAGAGTCAGAGAAAGGGATAGATAGGGACAGACAGACAGGAACGAAGAGAGGTGAGAATCATCAATCATCAGTTTTTCGTTGCCGTCACAACACCTTAGTTGTTCATTGATTGCTTTCTCACATGTGCCTTGACCCCGGGCCTTCAGCAGACCAAGCAACCCCTTGCTGGAGCCAGCGACCTTGGGTCCAAGCTGACGAGCTTTTGCTCAAGCCAGTTGGGCCCGCGCTCAAGCTGGTGAGCTCAGGGTCTCGAACCTGGGTCTTCCGCATCCCAGTCCAACGCTCTATCCACTGCGCCACCGCCTGGTCAGGCCCATGACTTTTCTGATCTGAATTAGGTAAAAAATATCAGAGTCCCTCTTAATACTGAAGTCTGAAATTAGAATATCATATCTCTTATAAAATTTAAAATATTGCAACTCCAAATTTACCCCCTTGCCCAGCTAGACTTTGTTGGTAGAGGCCACAGTCAGAAGGATCCAAGACCCTCTTTTCTCTTGCTTTCTAACTTTGATATTGATCAGTCTGGAGTTGGATCAAGAAGTTGCTGGGAAATTCTTGTTTCATCCACTCTTCTCTGTTTCACCACTTCTTTTTCTGCAATTAGTAGGAATCTGGCTCCCCTTCTCTCTGTTGAGGGCTGTTCATTCTCTAGGTGGCATTTCTTTTTCTTTTCCCTTTTTTTTTTTTTTTTTTCTGGAACTGAGTATGACCTACCTTCAGCTTATCTGTGTGTATGGTCTGCTTTTTGTGCAAGAGAAATATGAACCCTTTACACATTGTCCTTCTCACCCACTGAGGAAGAAGCTTTTGTGTGTGGAAAAGAGTTAGACACAATTTAGTGTATACCTCATACAAGTGGCCATGCATCAGGATTTCCCAGTGATCTGCTTGAAGCCCCTTCTACCACGGGCCGCTAACGACTCCCAAACTCTTCTTGGGGAGAAATGGGGCTCACAGCACTTGAACAGCTCTCTCCTTTTAGGTCATCTCTGTGACTGAATTTGAATTAAATTATAAGTTTTAAATAGTTATTTATACACTTACTGAAAATGTGTATCTTCATCTGGCACCTCAGTTAAGACTTTCATATCTGTTAATTTTGGTGCCACAATCAAATTCTAATTGAACATTCTGTTACTCTTCTGTGTGCTAGCTCAGAGGGACACCTTTCCTTTTGTATATTTCATATATATGGGTAATTAATAAGGAAAATTTTGAATGTTTAAAGGAGAAGTACATGTATTCGTGTGTACTTTTGTCCAGAAAAAAAATAGTCACACATTTTGAGTTGTTGCTGTCTTACTGGGATTTGTGACTCTATATGAGACTATGAGAGATTCTTTCAGCTTCCCAGTCTACCCTGGTGTCCAAGGTAGGAGGGATGGAAGGGGGCCCTTGTCTGCTGTTTTGGATTTCCATTGTGGGTGATTGTATCTGTCCCATCAGTGATCCTGAAGGGAGAACGTTGTGAGTTCCTTCTCTTTTTTTTTCTCTTTCTGGCTTCATCCTTTCTGGTTTGTAAAACTTGTTAAGCCTAAACCTCCTTGAAACCTGGGCAGTGGCTGAAGACACAGATTCTCAGGAGTTCTAGTTATTACCGCAGCAGTGCCAAAAGAGAATGAAGCTATCCACACTCAGTTTCTTTCTGGAATGCTCACCTTTTGGCACAAAGATATGCATTGGTGGGGCAGAGTAGTGTGAGGAGGTGGTGGGCAGGCCAACTCCCACACTGACAGTGGTAGCTGTTTTAACAGAATGTATCTAGATTTGCTTGGATATGAAGCGACTTTGCTTTATTGTAACAACTTTATGTGATAACCTAAAGCAGAATGTCTGCTTAGGTCACAAAGGCTAAGGGGACACGATATGTTCAAATTTTCCAAATCATAAATCCGAGAGTGTCCTGCTCTGAAGGCACAGTGTATGCTGGGTCAGCAATTCTTGTCTCTTGTCTCGGGAAATAGAAAACATGCCCACTGAAATCAGCCAGGTTCTGGATGAACAGGTAAGCCTATCCTCCTGCTTCAGTTTATAATGCTTTGGGTTGCAACCAATTTACTTTAATATAAAGGGGATTTGCTGTGCACTGTAACTAAACTGTTCAGAGCAAAAGGAGAACTCAGTCATGGACACTTTTGGGTCTGTCCTCTGCTTTGAATTGGGCATAAATAAAAGGACTACTAGCACAAACTAGAACTATATATTTCCTTATTCCTGTTCCCAGAAGAAGATGCTGGACTAGACCATTTTAAACCTCATGCCCGCCCACCCTTTTTGGCTACACATAACTGCCGCAGGAAATGTGAGTTATCCTAATCAATGAAGACTAGCTGGGAGGTCTGTCTCAAGCAATACTCCCAGCCAAACCTCATGACTACTAACAAGCAGAGGGGAGAGGCAACTGCCTTGCCTGATAATTCCCAATCAGAGAAGACAGTTATTTTTCTTTTTTAAAATAAAGTGAGGAATGTACCCTACACTTCCTCAAAGTTCTTGAGAATCCTATTTTAGAAACTCAGATTACCTCCTATTTAAGAGATTTCAAACTACGGATTTTCATTTCCTAATGCACCTGGGGGCATGGGGCTCAGACACACTCAAATTTGGCCCATCAAGGCTTGGACTAGATGATCTTCTCTGTGTTTTTCTAGTGTTTCTTTGTTCCTTTCAACAGCACTGATTTTATCAACATGTCATATGGGATCCAAGATTCAGAGTTTATATAATATGTTATACCAGTTTTATTTATGCATGTCAAATATTTAATGAATATGACAAAATTCTGAAGCAATAAAATCTTTAGGTGATTTTCTTTCCCTGATGGTAGTTACTTTAATTTTAATATTAAACACTTCTTACAAAGGCTAGATGGAATTATTACTTAAGGCCAAGGTGCCTACCAATAGAAGTAAGCTACTTTGCCTGGTTTTTAATTCATTTGGTGTTAAGTAATTGTCTGTTTTCAACAGGTATAGGAGGTAGCCATTAGGCCTGAAATTGACCTGGCTTTATATACATAAAAAAATTGCTATTACAATCTCTAAGCATAGCAATGTGAGCTTTATTCTAAGGGTATTAAAAGCTTAAACATATGTTTAAGAATCTAAGTAGCTATTACTTTTAATGATATAATATATAATACTTGAACCTTGCTTTAATGATATAACTGAAAATAAGGCGTGTCTTTAAAATAGTCAAGGCTCTTGTTTGTTAAGACAGGGTTCTCCACAAAATGACCCTCCTTATTTTCATAAATATTTTTTGAGAGAAATTTGCTTGTTTAATGTATTACGACATGAATTTTGTTGTTCAGATTTTTCTAAACTTTTCTTATTCTTCATAATGGCTTCAAGTCAATTTGGCAGTATGTTTCACTGAAGGAAAGAAAGAAAATAAAAATAAGCCCACTGGAGCATTTCTAAGCTAAAATCTAGTACAACAGAGATCAGAAATGAATTTAATGTAGGCAAACACAATCAGCCACATATAAGAAAGCTTGATTTCTCATATCCTTAGGGGGAAATAAAATATAAGCCTGAAGATCGTTATAGAATCATGAAGAACAAATGAGAGCAAGCAAACAAATAAAACTCATTTTACAACAGATTATCCTTCAGAAAGACCAATAAATTATAATTTGTGGCCACCAATAGTCCTCTATCCCTTGAATGTAATACCAAGCGTTATCCATCTTGAACTCATTAAACCAATTACAGTGGTACCTTGAGATACGAACAAACCAACATATATATATATATATATATATATATATATATATATACATATTTTAGATACGAGCTGCGAGTCGGTCTGTATTTTTGTTCGAGATCCGAGCGAAATTCCAAGATACGAGTCGTGATTCGGGAAGCTGCCGCTAGTTGGCGCATTGGCGCATGGGTCCAGAATCAGCAGTTTGATATATGAGTTGACTGACTTGCGAGCTCAGTTACAGAACAAATTAAATTTGTATCTCTAGGTGCCACGGTATAATGTTTCATACTCCTCTTTTGCTTTCATTTATGGTATAATCAGTGCATTTTAATAAATGTATCTAGAAATTAACTTCAAATTATTCATTATTTTGTTCAATGTTTATTGTTTTCATACCTTGGCATGCTATCATCAGAGAGATATTTGGTTATATTAATGAGTAAGGAAAGGACAATTGATTCATAGGATTGGCGAGAACCTGTGCCTTTAATACTAATACTGATTACTCAAATGATTGCATGATTTAATTGCCTATAAATCTCCGTTTATTCTTTTTTTCTATGTTTATTGATTTTAGAGAGAGACAGGAACATTTATCTATTCCAGTATGTGCCCTGACCAGGAATCGAACTGGCCTGAGCTAGCCAGGGCATTATTTATTCTACTAAGGATCTTCTTAGTGAATAGTTAACTGTGCCAGAAATTGTGGTGTTACACATAAAATTTTCTACTCAACCCTTACAAGAACCCAGATTATTCCCATTTTATAGATTAGAGAATTAAAGATTAAATATTTTTTTTCTGTTATGTATACATAATGGGGCTAGAGTTAAAACCCAAGTATGTTTAATTACAAAATCCATGTGCTCTCTCTGCAATGCTTTGCTATTTCTTCCTCCATTCTTTCAAAGTAGATTACCAATGACAATTTTCTATCTGTAAATTAAATCAGGTCATGTAGTCATATTTTCATTAATCCCTAAAAGATATGCAGACTAGAATAAGGTTAACACCTAGTTGAGAATTGGATTATATAATATTTCATTGATTAAAATATACTCATTTGTTCACATTTTAAATCATTTGAAATCAGGATGGCCTTGTAATTGATGATAAGGAAGTATTTGTCATGGTTTAATGATGATAGTTTAATATTTCTATTTTAGGGGCATTTAAACAAATGGCATATTTTTAATTGACTGTTTCCTAGATCATTATTTTTTATTTTTAATATTTATTTTCTAGATTTTCTGGGAGAGAGAGAGAGAAAAGGACATCAATCTGAACCTGAATATGCCCTCACCGGGGACCAAACTGGCAACTTCTGCACTTTGGGACAATGTTCTAACCAACTGAGCCATCTGGCCAAGGCAATGGTTTCCTAGCATAGATGAAATACTATACTTAACTCTTTAATAAAGAGAAATTAGGCAAAGGAGAGTAACCCTGACTCACATGTAGTTCTACTCTCTGTACTCCTCCCACAGGGTTGGAAAAGAAGGTGCTGTTTAGAGCGGGGGTGGATTTGGGGAGTTCACCTTTTATTGCCATTGTTATCATTTTTTCTCCCCCATAGCCCACTTCTAACAATTTCTGCTTCAAATTGTCCCTAACATAATTGAAAAATGATGGAATTTTATTATGATTTTAATGGCTTAAATTCTCTTCTTTCTACCTCATTTGCAGTGATGTTAACTAAGAGTTCAGTTTTTTTATTAAAGATTCTTTCCATAAGTTGCCTAAAATTAAAATAAGTAGGTTTTATTTTTTGTCTATGCTCTTTACATATATGGATATAGAGTTTTAATTTATTTTTATTTTATTCATGTTTTAGAGAGGAGACACAGAGTGAGAGAGAGAGAGAGAGAGAGAAAGGGGGGAGGAGCTGGAAGCATCAACTCCCATATGTGCCTTGACCAGACCAGTGCAGGGTTTTGAACTGGTGACATCAATGTTCCCAGGTCGACACTTTATCCACTGCGCCACCACAGGTCAGGCAGATATAGGATTTTAAGTGATTATTATTGTTATTTTTGTGGCAGAGACAGAGAGAGACAGAGAAAGGAACAGATAGAGACAGACAGGCTGGAAGGGAGAGAGATGAGAAGCATCAGTTCTTTGTTGGGGTACCTTAGTTGTTCATTGATTGCTTTCTCATATGTGCCTTGACTGGGAGGCTAGAGAAAAGTGAGCGACCTCTTGCTCAGGTCAGCAACCTTGGGCTCAAGCGGTGACCTTGGGCTTCCAGCCAGTGAACTTTGGGCTCAAGCCCAGCTCAACCTTAGGTTCAAGCTGGATGAGCCTGCGCTCAAGCTGGTGACCTTGGGGTTTTGAACCTGGTTCTGCATCCCAGTCTGACTGCACCTCCACCTGGTCAGGCTTAGTGATTATTATATAAACAATCTATTCTTATTTATCCCTTGTTGCTGTCCATTTGCATATAAGGATATCAGAATTTTTCCATTGTGTAATTCCCAGTGTTACTGAAGCGCTTAACAGGTGACTGAAATGGAAAACACTTTTACTGTTGAAAGAAACTGTCCATTTTGAAGTCTCCCCAAAGCTCTGCTCCCCCCCTTCACCACTTCCAAAAATCTTTCACTAATGCCCGTAGGAGAAATCTTGATCTTTTCATCCTCAGAATATCTTTATAGCTTATGATGTAGAGAAGTCTCTCAGTTTCCTTTCATGTCAAATAAGTAGTGGTATTACCTACCTATCCTGCGTTTAGTATATATTAGCTAATGTATGTAAAGCTTAGATAAAAAGCCTGGCAACAAATAAGTGCTCAATAAATATTCACTATCATTAGAAGTCATTTGGTATACATCATAAACTGCCACTCTAGTCTTTTTCCTGTGTATTTTATAGATCACATAATTATACAAGGCTAAAACTGTTATATGTATCTTTGTATTTCTTTTAATGCTTAAAATTATGCCATTATATTCTGAAAATCCCATTTTTTTATTGGTGGGCAAAAACTCCCATTCAGCACCCACCCTAATTGGAACTGTAAGGTTTACCCAATCAATTACTCCATTAATACTTGTGGAAACCAGGGTGTGTATCATTCCCCATTTAAACTTGGTATAATGGGAATAAAACAGACTTTGGACTCAGAAAAACCGGACATTAAATCTTAGTTGCTTTGTATTTTGATGTTGGGGGTCACTTAGAACTCTCTAAGCCTCAATCTGCTTCTGTACAAAGTGAGTATTATTTATTCTATGTGGTTATAGTTAAAATTAAATTATATAATGTATTTAAACACAGTACATATTAGTTTTTTCATAAATAATAACTATTGATTATTATTTTTGTTGTTATTTAAAAATATTACCTTGAGCATGTTGATTAATACCATTAATCTCAATTTCTTCGTATATAAATAGGGCTAACATTACATTATTCATATGATTGCAAAGAGGATTAAGTTATATACTTAACATTCTTATCAAAATGTCTTCACATAGTAGGTGCTCCGGAAATGATTTTTATCATCTATTCCTCCACTCCCTTTTCCACTTCTTACTTCTTGATATAACAAAGGAGCAATTTCCTGGTCCTTTCAAAAGCGGTTATTTCTAAGAGTTTTCTAACTCTGGAGTGTGTTGTGCTGTTGTGGAAACTTTAGAAAATTAAGGACTTTGGGTCTTTAGGTTAAAAAAGTTATGGAAATATTTGGAATTATATTCACCTGTTCCCCCATCACCATGCCATGCAGCATTCTGTAATTTCCCATGGGCACCTCCAGTCTTCGGTTTTCAATGGTGCAGACAGAATTGACCCTTCAGCTCATATAAATAGTATTCTTAAAGAGTTGTATTCTATTAGTTTCTATATTTGTTCCCCCAAGGGATTTTAGTGGTCCCTTTCTCTGATCAATTTCAAACAATCCTAAAACAAAAACAGAAACAGAGTGATGAACCCCTCTTCTAACCTCCTGAAGAAGAAGCTTTAGGAAAAGACTTAGATACAGTGTTTCCATAAAGTGTCCCAAATAAGATGAGAAAGCTTTTATAGGTCTGCAGACTTGCACTGGGGCAACTCTGTAATAGAGAATGGCCTTTTATATTGATGGTGTAATTTGATGGTAAATTGTCATTATTATCTCTTTATTAAAAAATCAGAATTCAGAGCACAATTGTGATGCTTGCCAATTTGATCACGAAGACGTTAGCAATGCTGACAGTCCAATTATGTTGTGCTTATTTTTTACTGACCAGAATCATGGCAGTTTCAGAGGATATGAAAGCACTGCGGTACTTTAAAATTGAGTGGGGCTTGTAGTAGTCCCCAACATGCAGGAACAGGGTAGTGGAGTGGCCATTTAAGACTATATGGCAGAATCATTGAATGCAATATTTTATACGCCACACCTGTCCTAAGAATCACAATGCATGACACACATATACAGTACAAAGCTCTAACTAGAAACACGAGATCAGTGAATTTCTTCTCTGCACTGTGCTTTAGTAAGAAAGAAGCAAAGCACAATGAAATAACCCAATATTTGGTCAGTTCAGATTCAGAGTTCAATATACTACTGCTTATTACCTCAACAACAATTCATGCTGACTTCAAAGCACTGCACAGTCATTAATCATAAAAAGATATATATTAAATTAGCTTTAGTATACTGTATTTAGCAAGACTGTAAAGTAGACTAATGCATTTTGAAAAGATTTTTTTCAGTTACTTGGTTGAAATAAAACAGGTGTTCCTATTTAACCCCTCAGTTATCCAGAAACATTCTATTCATGAAAAGTTAACAGAGAGTCCCTAATCATGCAAACAATTGCTATAGTGGGTCTTATTGGCATTTTTAATACTACCAAAGGGTATAATATACTTCAAAAAATTTAAAGAACATGCCCCAAATGGGCTCACCTTGAAGCAGTCATTACGATGACTCTAAGTCACATTTGGATACTGGAAAGAATGTCAAATATCTTACTCCTACATCATGACTGCTAATGTCAGGGGAAGAGATATCATTAGAGGAAAAAGTAACCCCAGTCCCCCATGAACCTTTGCAGAGAGAATATAATTAATCACTCCCAACTGTCCCAACCTTGCATTTGCAGTTCCTGCCTTCAGTGGAATACGCCTACCATTTATCTTCATTATTGGCCAGCAACATTAATAAAAATCAGCTTAAGATCTGAGGGTAGAATCACTTCCTATAGATTCCAGTTTAATTTAGGAATGCCTCCATTGAGGGAAACATCCTCTCTCTGTCTTTGAGAAATGAGTTGGTTTTTCCGTAATACCCAGCTACAGCAATAAACAAAGATGATGCAGATGTCAAGCTCCACAGCCCGTTCTTTCATTGATTACCTCCAGACATTTATTTTCAATCTAATTGCTTCGGTTGGCACTTTCACCTCAGTGGTACTTACATATGCCTACAGATCTGTTTGATCACAACACTTGGGTTTTGAATTATTAATACCCAATCAGTTTTAGATATGTTGTCCTTCAGATTCTGTCCAGAATTTCTGCAAAGGAATAAATATAATTTGATATTTAATAAAATTGAATTTAAACCACAGATCTCCTTCAATAGTTTATCATCTTTGTAATCCTAAATTATTTTCTTTGTTCATGAAACAATTACTTTAGTGATTAAAATCACAAAGCACTTCCGCAGTACATCTGGATTTAAAGAGCAATAGAATATATTATATATAAAATATGATAAGAATGTATTTGTCTCATGAAAATGATGGCTGGCAAAAATTTTGTTCATTCTATTTAGCTGGAATCTTATAATTTAAAAAATGCTTAACAGTTACATTATATATGTTTAAAATAGTCATTAACAATTTTTTTTTTACATAAATGCTCTATTTTCTCTCAGACTGGATGCATAACACTGGTTATCTCTTTCAGCATCATGCTGCTCGGTCTTTGCCCTGTAGATACATTAATCAGCATTACCGTCTTAACTGTGCAGATGTGATCTTCTCAGTTTCTTTGTTCTCTTTCCAAACTATTTAATGTTGTTTTAATGGCAACATTAAATGTTAGTTTCACGACTTTCTGTACTGAGTTGTGACATGATATTATATTTGTTTAATGTTTTTGAAAAGGGAGACTGTGAGGAAAGCTTATGATCTTAGTTTCTGGGCCAGTTCTTATGGCTCAATTTAAAATAGCCTTTTTCTTCTTTTCTAATAACAGCTTACTTTAATTGAGGTATCAAGTAGCTTATGAAATATTAACTTATCCTTCTAGCTAAAATTTTTCTAGCTTTTATAAAAATAATACAACTCTAATATATCTATATCTATATCATCTATATATCTAACATATATACTGCATATATAACCCTAATATATATACAAATGTACAGGCATACATATACATTAAACCAGATCTAAAATAAATTAGATATGTTGAGAAACCACATATTTTTAGTCCTCTAACTGACCATTATTTACACAAACACGACCAGTTATTACATTTATCGAGGCCAGAGCAATGTTTCTAAAGTGAATGTTTCACATGAAAATTAAATGGAGAATTGTTTTAAAAAATTGTTGAAAATTTTTAGATAAAAAATGGTCTCTTTTGGCTGTTGAAGTTACTTCAACCTGGATTATCCAAATAATTTTTAAACTCTTCATTCTACCATTTCTTGTAGACAGCTTCATATTTTAATCAGTCTGCTTTGATGGTCCTTTGAGAATGGTATTTGATGTGTATTTAAGTGCAATAAATAAACTTGACATTTGGAGGAATAAAGGAAATGGATGTGAATCAATCTGGAAAAGTCTGTAACTTAGCCACATACCTAGCTAACACTCAAAGAAAATTTCTACTGTTAAAAAGAAGAAAGGAAAAACAGTACTTAGAGACAACAGCGTGTGCTCCAATTTACAACTCTGGACACCCCATCTGCCTGTGCACGCATCTTCCCACAGAGGCCATATCCGCTTGCCCCAAGTGAAAAATACCGAAGTCCCATTCAGTAAACTGCATACAGCTCCAAGTCCAGGATCTCTGAGTGATGTGCCCTGCATTCAAGCAGGCTGAGAAGTAGCTCCTACATATTTACAAGTTTTTAAAAAGATAATCATCTCTCTACCTCCCATGCCATACTCAATAATGAGTAGTAGCATCAGTATAGCCCTAATAAAATTTTGCATTTGGGAAATGGAAGATGGGGGAAAACACAGAAATCACTCACTGGTTCATAGCATTAGTGAATTAGCATTAGTGAATTTCGTAGGTCAGATTGGGAAGACTATGCCGTTGCCACGTGGTAAAAAGTTTCTTGTTTAAATCCTGGATCCACTCTGAGAAGATGCCTTGTCTGTTGTCTTTATCGCTCTCCGATTTGCCTTTTTTAGAAGATTTTCCCCTACTAAGTGTATGAAGGTATTGCAATTGATAAAGAACACAAACCACAAGCCTGAATGAGAAAAGCTTTAAACGTGTAATTTATGAACGCCTGAAGCAATCCTCAGCCCTTTGTAAAGCCAGTAGTCGTGGTCAGGATCACAGTCGCCTGACCCATGCAGGTTCGCATTGGATTCGGACAGATGGCAATGAAACACTGGAGCCAAGAACTGCTGAGCCATCAGCTTTAATTCTAGCTTGCACCCGGCGGGCAAGCAAAAACACACACTGGGCACTGGGCTCCAAAACCCACTCATTCAGTGCTTACAAAGCTACTGACTTATCCGAGTTTCCTAGAATCAAAGGTTTCTAGCTCACCAGACTTACTCACCTCTGTTCCCCATCTCCTCCAGCACAAACTGGCTTCTCCCTCAGCTTTCTGCCATCTTGGCTGCTTCTCCTGGCCTCCATGTGGCCTTCATCTGCTCTCCTCTCCAATTCTAACTTCAGGAACTCAGGAACCAAGAGTGAGATCAAGCTACTGGTCTCTCCCACTTTATACCTTAGGATCAAAACCTTTAATCCAATTATACAAACAAGGAAGTCTCTGTATAATGGGATTCCTCAGGATAATGCACCACCCTACATCATCCAATCAGTCAAGGGTGTGGAGAAGAGCTTACTCTTAAAACTAAGCCTTAGGCTACAACGACCCGGCCTGCCCACAGCCTATTCCAGAACACACATTAATATCAACGAACTTCCATGTGGGCAGTGCCATCTTTAACAAAGTGAGCATAATATATTTTATCTGCCCAACACCCTTCAAGCCTGCTCTGTGAGGATGCAGACTGTGAAAGCTCTAGGGCGCAGCAAGGCACACTTTTCAATGTCAACTTGCTTCCTATAGCAGACTTTTAGCCCAATGCTAGATAGAGCCGCTTCCTTTTAGATCTTGATCAATTTCTATGACCGAATAAGGCTACTTTTGTTTTCCTCTTCCTGTGCTTTAAGGTTGAACTCTTATGTTTTAAATTCACCAATAAAGAGGGATCCCCCAAACCCTGGGCCCTCACCTTTCAACCTAGTAAAAGCAGAACCCCAGGTTTGTGTGTCCTCTGGTGTGCCTGTAAATAATAAACGATTTTTCTTGAAGTTTCCTAATGGTTCTTGCTGAAGGGTGTCTTGTAATCCTAATAAGAAACACAAAGGTCAGTTCAGTTGTAACATTTTGTTCAGTAAGACAGGTCTGCAAGGAGCTTCTGGCCGGGTGAGGCACCCAGGAACTTGTAGCAGATAGCTTTACTATAGATAGCTTGAGACCGGCGCAAACAGTAATGCCTTGCGTTACTACGTAGGACGTTATGACGACTAACCGGTCATTGCGCAAAAGGAATTTCTCAGCACGTGTATATAATCTTATGTAAATTGCATCCTTGACTGAAGTATGTTGTGCAGTCCAGGCCTGTTCATATGCCACAACATGGATAAAGCTCAATCTGATTATGGTGAGTGAAAGAAGCTAGAACAAAAAAGAGCTCATAGTGTCCTATTTTATTTATGTAACATTTTAGGAGAGTCAAACAAATCCATGGTAACCAAACACAAGTAAGTGATTGAGAGGATGGGGAGGAGAGAGAGAGCGATTCCAAGGATTCTGAAGAAACATTAGGGTGTGATCGCTATATTAGTTATTTTGATTGTGGTGATGGTTTCGCGGATGTATACAGATGGCAAAACTTACCAAAGTACACTTTAAATATGTGTAGTTTATCGTATGTCTTTATTCTACAATATAACTGTTAACAATTAAATATTAAAAAAGTTAAAGGTATCTTTATTAAGTTTTATGGTTCATAATCTATGTAGAAGACAAATATATTTATAACTTAAATATTACCTTTTAATAAAATTATAATTAACATTTTTTTTGGTAACGCCTTGTTAATAAAGCTTAACCAATGCATTTCTTATAACATGATTTGCAAGCTATCAAGCTAAAAATATGTACACAGGACTCATTTTCAAAATGTTTTAAAACTACAGGAAGTTTCATGTATTGCTTAAGATAATTACTAACACTTGTTAAGGTATATTTATTCAAAGCAGCCAAGGTTGCACTTATCAGTTTAAAATAGCAAAACTTATTTATTTATTCTTGTTTTTATAAATATTACTTTTTTTTCATTAGATTTGGTGGCATTTTTCATTCTACATTAAATCTTTACATTTTATACCAGTGGTTTTCAACACTGGACCACCAAAAATTTTGTGTGAGTCAGTGAAAGAACTTAACTACCCTATGAGGATGTGGGCAGAAAAATACTTTCACACTAAATCTTTATGATACTTAAATTTATATGTCACAGAATTAATTATTTTGATATTATTAATTAACTTTAAATCTGAGTTGCTTTCACTAGTTCCTGCTTCTTAAAACATTCATTGAACAATTTTCTTTTAAAATAACTGGTTGAACAATTTAAGATAAATTTTAGTAATGTAAGTTGTAGACCTTCCTTGCTTCTTTGCTTTCTTCCTTTCCTCCTCCATCCCCTTCCTTCCTTCTTCCTTCCTCCCACTCTTTTCTTCCTCTTATCATTTCTTTTTGTTTTACTTTTTCTTTCCTACCTTTTCGTTATTATTTTAAAACTTACTTATTACGTACTTATGATTCTGAGCTCTGAGCATAGGCTTCTTCAGAAATTGATTGTCCTGTTAGTGAGAAAAGGCGATGAGTGAAGGTGGAAGTTTCTGTAGGAGAAGGGAAGATGATAATGAAAGATAGGCTGTGGATACTACAGGTGCTTGTGACTGTGTACCCAGTCACTACAGCAGTCATGGAAGGTTTTGCGGTGTTTTAATGAGGGACACAGTTCATTATTCCAAGCTAAATAGGGTTATATTTAGACTAATCATGTACAATGATTTTATTGAGTAAAAAAGTAAACATTGTAGTAGTTTACTGTCTTCTTAAAACCTTGCTGTTTGTAAAATGTCAAAGGGCCTTAATTGCTATAATTCGATTTCTCATAATATCCAGAAGAATAAAAATTGGGGTTACAGAGGACTTTTTCCTAGGGAAATCACTTACAGTACCCTTGTTTCCATTGTATTGTCAAGTTCTACTGAAAACATTAATTTCTTTCAGTAATCATTTAATAATTGTGTTACCTTGGAAAAGTTATATTAACTCTTTGAGCCTTAGTTTGATCATATATGTAGGGCTACTTGAAGAAATAAATTGAATAGTGCCTTGCCTAACCTACAACAATAGCCAAAAAAATAAAAGAATCATTCCTACTATTATTGATTACTTTGAGTCAAGCGGTAGTAATTTACAATTTAATCTCATCTTATACAGTAAAGAAATATTTTGTGCGAATTTAATTTTGGTTATTAGGGTCATATTCTATTATATTAGTTGTTTAGTGTCTTTACCACTTAGGTAGTCTTCATTATTACAAATTAAATTAAGTTAATCTCAGTAATTGATAAAGTTGATCTTTTATATATAACGAGCAACAAGGCTTGAATAATCTTCCTAGATTTTTCACTTTCATTTGGAAGATGAGATATTTGGAAAATGTATCAGCTCTCCTGAGACTAATAGGTTGCAGATGCTTGCTAATTTAAATTTAGCTTCTGTTATCTTGACGTGTTGATTCTGTAATTAGAATAGATGTATATTTAGATCTTCTAGAGAGCACTCTCAGTTTATAATGTGCTGTCCCACTGTGCCTCCTAAGGTGCCCTCAGATTTATTATATGGTGTATTATGTTCTTTGGTTTATAGGTTTTATTTATTGATTATTTTTTGAGAGAGAAGAAGGGGGAGAGAGAAAGAGAGAAGAGAAAAGTCAATGTGTTGTTCCACGTCCATGCATTCATTGATTGATTCTGGTGTGTGCCCTGACTGGGATCAAATCCACAACCTTGGAGGATAGGGACTATGCTCTAACCACTGTGAGCTTCCCATCCAGGACTATGCTTTTTGGTTTTGTTGATACTAGATAGCTTTTCTGGCTTCACTGTTATACCTTATTATGACTTTGTTCCTTGATTCAAGGTCTTGACCCTGACACTCTTTGCCTAGAGCCTTGACTTGATTTCTTATCTCAATTTTTCCATTCCATTGGCTTTTGTGAAAATTTTTTGGAATTAATTTATAATTTTTTTTCATTATAATAACAAGTTCATATCTATTTTGTGAATAGTTTGTCTTTTTTGTGAAGATTTTTAAAAATGCTAAAATATTCTGAAAAAAACCTTATAAACCTTTATGAAAATACAGAAGATATATTCAATGACTCAAAATAGTGTTTATGATGGGGCCAATTATTTTGTAAAACTCAAAAGATAATTTCTTACAAAAATCCAAACACATTTTTAAGCAGGCAGTCTCTCATCAAAGGGTGTCATCTCCTTTTCTCCTTGAAGTTTATATTATAAAAACGCTATACTTAAATATTTTATCATGGGGGTTAGAAGTTAAGATCTGGAAATTCTTGGTTATAGTAAACTAATGTTTGTAATAGTCTAAAAGTTCCTACCATTTAGGTCTTAACACTTGGACTGCTTAAGAAACAGCTAAATCAGCTCCTGATTTTTTGGTTGTTTGTTTGCTTGTATTGGCATTAGTGACTGATTGATACATAGTACAACTGATTGGATGTACGATGTGGCAATATAAACCATTAATTGGACCTATATCTGGTATGACATTTCATTTATTTCATACCATTTAGTGACTCCATTTATATGCTCTGCATTGAAGTTGGAGCTGGGAATAAAAAGACACTAAGCTAAGACACTTCCTTAATTAAGGAGACTCATATTCCAGATGATAACTAGATGACTTTCTCTATTTGGAGAAACAATCATACTGTTCATTGGGAAAAGTCATTATTTAGATTCATGTATCTCCAACAGAATAATTATTTGACTAAATTTTTTATTATTTATTTTTCACTGGTTTTCTTGACAATGTGAACAAGTAACTAAAGACAGTTGAAAACAATGAAAATGTTTTGTTTTGGTCCATTCTTTTTCTATCATCCAGGCATAGTCTGACTGTTTATGAAGAGAAGTTACTGAAGCAATTTATGTAAGAAATGACGACTGAATGAATCAGGGAGGCAGCAACAAAGGTGGAGAAAATAAGGTTGGAATAAATGTTGAAAGAAGAGCTGTTGAAATTGCTGATGGGTAGGGTATGGGAATGAGGAAACTCAATTTTGAGATGTTCATTAGAAATCCAAGTGAAATATTAAAAAGTAGTTGAACATATAAATATTGGCCTCAAGGGAGAGATTTTATCTGGAAATGGAGAGGTGATCAGGTTCTTACTGAAACACTTTATCTCAATGATACTGATTCCATGCAAAACCTAAAGTGAGCTTGTTTTGCTCTCTGAAAGATACAGGTTAAGCAGTATGTTCAGGTTGATAGTTGGTTAGGATGGTGAACCTTTGAGTTAGTATTGAGGTCTATTTTTACTTCTTATTTGCAGTGTTACTTTGAAGACTTAATTACTTTAAAGCTACCTTCCTCTGGTAATAATATGTTTTCATATTTGTGAGGTTTAAATGAAATAATGCATACAAGCAATTTAAACGTAATGTTGGGTAGATAGTAATCACTCAGTAAATAAGATAGTAGTAATATAACTGACAGTAAAAAGTATGTAAGTCTTAGAAAGAGTAATAACTACAAAGAAAAGCACTTATTAATGGTGGTTAAATGAAATAGAATTGTTTTGCATTAAAAAAATGCCCAGAAAATTGTGAAAGACTTAGAAATGGATGAAAGAAGTTATTTCTGTGCATCCTGTTAGGTGAGCTCCACCTTTCGCTGTCTTTGAGTTATTTTACAGATGTGTAAATTGTAGTTTTAGTAATACAAAATGATTTTTTTCCATAGACATATCAATGATTATGCCCAGTGGAGATGAAACGTACCAGTAAATTCATTTCAGTATTCATGATTGCCTTTATCTGTGCATCCTTTGAACTCTTCTTTGAACTGGCTGCAACATTTTATGGCTTTCCTCATTAATTAAGGAGTTATAAAGGATCTTGAACATGTGTTCGTTTATACTTGTATGAGAGTATGACATTGTCTTTAAAAAATTATCCTCAGACAAAAGTAAAAATAATTCTTTTCTGCCATTCTTCAATTTGATAAAGAAAGATTAAAATTAGTATGGATATAAAAAGCAAAGTTACTAAAATTTAATTAGAAGAAGGATGTAGGTACATGCTTTAATAAATGTTATTGGATTAGACCATATTTCTAATATGATAAAAAATTATTCAAATCTTGAAATGCTTTAAGTAATGTTTTTTGAATGTGTCTTGTGAAACATGAATATATTTAAAAATGTTTATAGATATTTTGGAAAAAAAATATAAAAGAATCCTAACTTTAAGTCAGTTTTGGGAAAGATTAGGTTTTTCTTTTTCTTTTTTTTTTAATATGACAGAGACAGAGAGAAGGACCGATAGGGACAGACAGACAGAAAGGGAGAGAGATGAGAAGCATCAGTTCTTCATTGTGGCACTTTAGTTGTTCAATGATTGCCTTCTCATATGTGCCTTGACTGGGGGGGGGTACAGCAGACCAAGTGACCCCTTGCTCAAGCCAGCGACCTTGGGTTCAAGCTGGTGAGCTGTGCTAAAACCAGATGAGCCTGCGCTCAAGCTGGCAACCTTGGGGCTTCAAACCGTCCTGTGTGCCAGTCCAATGCTCTATTTACTGCACCACCTGGTCAGGCATAGATTTTTCTATTTACTGCACCTACCTGGTCAGGCATAGATTTTTCTAAGTTAAAATCCTTTACTTGTTTTGTTGACAATTTCTTTTGCTGTGCAGAAGCTTCTTAGTCTGATGTAGTCCCATTCATTTATCTTTTCCTTTACTTCCCTTGCCTTTTGAGTCAAATTCATAAAATATTCTTTATGGCCAAGGTCTATGTGTTTAGTACCTATGGTTTCTTCTATGTAATTTATTGTTTCAGATCTTATGTTTAGTTCTTTGATACATTTTGAATTAATTTTTGTGCAACGAGATAAATTGTAGTCAAGTTTCATTCTTTTGCATGTGGTTTTCCAATTTTCCCAGCACCATTTATTGAAGAGGCTTTCTTTTCTCCATTATGTGTTTTTGGCTCCTTTATCAAAGATGATTTGACCATATGTATATGGTTTTATTTCTGGGCTCTCTATTCTGTTCCATTGGTCTGTGTCTTTATTTTTCTGCCAGTACCATGCTGTTTTGATTATCGTGGCTCTGTAGTATAGTTTGAAGTCAGTTATGGTAATGCCTCCAGCTTTGTTTTTATTTTTTCCTTAGGATTACCTTGGTTATTCAGGTTTTTTTATGGTTTCATATAAACCTGATAATTTTTTGTTTCCTTTCTTTAAAAAATGACATTGGAATTTTGACAGGAATTGCATTAAATTTGAATATTGCTTTGGATAGTATGGCCATTTTAACTGTATTTATTCATCCTATTCACGAACAAGGAATATTTTTTCATTTCATTGTGTCTTTTTCAATTTCCTTTAATAATGCGTTGTAGTTTTCAGTATATAGGTCCTTTACATTCTTTGTTATGTTTATTCACAGCCAAAATGCCCTTCAATAGAGGATTGGATAAAGATGATGTGGTATATATATACACAATGGAATACTACTCAACCATAATAAATAATGACATAGTATCATTTATGACAATATGGATGGACCTTGATAACATACTGAGTGAAATAAGTAAATCAGAGAAAGCTTAGAACTGTATGGTTTCATACATAGGTAGGGCACAAAGTTGAGACTCATGGACATATACAGGGGTGCAATGGTTACCAGGGGGAAAGGAGGGAAGAAGAAAGGGGGGGGTTGGGCAAGGGGAGGGGCTTAAAGAGAAACAAAATATAGGATGACAGAAGATGATTTGGGTAATGGGTATACAACATAATCAACTGTCCAAATGATGTGGAGATGTTTTCTCTAAATCTATGTACTCTGATTAACAATGTCACTCTGTTAAATTTAATTTTCTAAAAAAAATATAAAGATTCTTTACTACAGATCTCCAAGTCTCCATTAAGTGAAATGCATTGTAAACATCTGAGAGCTAATGTACAGCATATCCCAACCTATTTTCATTTCATAAGACACATGTTTGAACAAGTCTGTTTGTTTAAAGCCTGATTTAAATTATCCTTCATAACAGCAGAAAAAGTGGCGGAGAGGAACATTTCCACTAGTCATCTGGTTGAGTACTTTTGTGTGGGTGATTTACCTCTTTCAGGGCATTAGCATGACCTGCTAATTGAGCCTCATTAGTTAGGTTGCAGGAGTTATATGAATATATACTATATACTCTTTGAATATTTGATCATCATAATATTTCTCCTAAGTAAAAGTGACAAATATATTTAAAGATCTTTTGTTTACAAATTTCTAATTTCAGAGATATGCAAAATAAAAACCAATTTTTACTTTTACATTTATTCCAAATGACAATTTTTGTATCTCTTACTTTGAACATTTTTGAGGAAATAAAAAGTAAAAGTGAAGACTACACCAAATATGATTTTTTAAAATTCCCAGTAGATCTCTGACAGCAGTGCAAGCTCTGTTCAATCCTCCATATAAACAATATGGATCATTGGCTTCAATGGACATTGGCAACACATGGTTGTGTATTATTTAACATTCAGCTATATTGATGGGATAAAAGAATAGCTCTGTGATTATTTTAAAGTTAGGCAGTGAATTTAATTGCCCCAAGCATTCAGTTTCCGGATTATTTTGTTTCCAGGATTTAGCTCTACTTTGTGATCATACAAAATAGAATGAAGTCATGGGTTTTGCAAATATCTATTAATGGCATCATGAGATTTTTGTTATCCTTCGCATAACTTCAAAACTGGAAAATACAACAGCTTTGACACTTGGAGATGATGATGTTGAACACATAGACCTTAATTACAGATATATTATAGATCATCACGGCACTGCTCTGTTTTAGGAGAGCTGAGAGCATGAAGAGGAAAGAGTATCTGGATTCTCAGGTCAAGATTGCCAATTAATGTTTCCTCAGATTGTTAAGAAGTGGTTTAGATAAATTAGCATTACCCAGTGTTCTCATAAGTCTTTTCACCATTGAACTAAATATAGGTCACTGTTTTTCAGAATCTCTAAACATGAGACATAACAGGTCTCATTCTCCACACACACAGATTTAGTATTAAAAACCTCATGACAATAAGGGCAGCAGCAGGAAACAAATGCAATTAGCAAAGGAAGCATGGGTAAAAAAACATTTAAACCCATAACGTTTATGCATTAATTCAGTCATTCAGTTCAAATTTAGCTTTTCAATTCCTCTGTCTCCAGGTGTCCTGTATTTCATATCTACATCTAATTTTTTTTTCATAGAATTCTGTGTCTCTGGAACAGCTGAGAAAATAAAATTTCACTCTCCCACATTGTTTGCAGCTTCAGAGAGCATAATGACGTATTGTTTTTATACAGAAAGTTCTGTCTTTTTACCTTCCAGAGTAGTTTTCAGGTTTTTAACATATTATTACTGTTTTTGGTCTTACATAAAACCTATCATTTGAGGGGTTTGTGATGTGCTGCCACATTAACTCTTATAATAGTATTTTGAGACCACTATCACTATTATCACTTAATAGAAAGAACACATGCTAGTGGTTTCCTTGAGAGTTAATGCTCAGTAAATGACCAACTTCTGTTGGGTCTGATGATCAGTTATTCATTGAAACACTGCATTCTCGCAATCTATTATTCTACCAACTATAACATGGTAGCTTTTTTTAGACATATAGGCTGGAAAACACCAAAGTAATAATATCTAAGATATCATTTTCTATACTTACTGTGGAGTACAATAAAACAAACAAAATTATTTGCCTCTAAACTACTAATGTCAGGTTATTGTTTTAGACCTCCAAAGGGTTACAAAAATCTTCTCAAATACAGTGTGTCCGTAAAGTCATGGTACACTTTTGACCGGTCAGAAGTCAAAAGTGCACCATGACTTTACGGACACACTATATATTCTGAACCCCTAAGACTTCTTTTATGTGCATATTATTAAATTATAAGTTTTTAATACTTTAATTCTTACTTTGCATTTCGTTTATTTACTCTATCTCTTCAGCCTCCATTTCCCCGAAATTCATAAGACAACATCTATCTCCTGTTTTTCTATTTTTTAGGCTTCATGATATCATGGGTGTTCTCACATCTTATCCAGAGATCACTATAAAATAGCAGGAAAGGGTAGAAAACAATATATGTCAATCCAGCAGATTTGGTAGATAATATACGTAGATATTAGTACTTCTATAAAAATTATTTTTATATATAAAATTCAGTTTTGTCCTTTTTCATTTCAGTCAAGAAAATTCTTTCATGAATATGCTAAGAAAAAAATAGATATGTTTATATCCATACTTCTGCTTGTAACTTTATTTTTGGATCATTTGAAAGGAAAACAACAATCAGAGTTAGCATCTATTAATCACTTTTATACTTTAGGCATTGTGCTTTTTAAACAATACTCATGATTTCCTTTGATACGGACTACTTTTACATAATAGGTATTACTATTCTTATTTTGCAAGTCAGACACTTATCCAAAGACATATGGAAGTTAAATGACTTACCTGAGATAACAAAGTAACTGATAGAGAGTGATTCTAAATTTGGTCTAATTCTGAAGACAGTTTACTCTCCTGTATTCAATCAGACAGACATAGTATCTTTAATACACAGTTTTCTTAGCATTATTTCAGAACCATGTCTCTATAAGACAATGCTACTTTCTACAGAGGTACAAGAGAAATGGTATAGCATATAATAAATGAACTAATTTAAAAGGCTAAATTTGGAAACAATATTCTGATTTATTGCTTAAAAAGCTGTTAATCAATTTTAGTCCATCAACCATTAATATAATAAATCTGTACAAAAGACATTAAAGACAACCATAGAATTACTACAAAACTGAATTAAAATATCAAATATTTAAATATCTTCTTTATAGATATAGTTCTTCTGTATGTCTAGAGCTCTTCTTCTATAGTAGGAAGCATGTATTTTATATGTTGTGACTATGAGAGCATCCTTTTTTTTTTTTTTTTTTTTTTTTTTTTTTTAGAGAGGAGACACAGAGAGAGAAAGAGAGAAAGGGGGGGAGGAGCCGGAAGCATCAACTCCCATATGTGCCTTGACCAGACCAGTGTAGGGTTTTGAACTGGCGACCTCAGTGTTCCTAGGTCGACGCTTTATCCACTGCGCCACCACTGGTCAGGCTATGAGAGCATCTTTGAAGAATATGTGCAATGGGTGAGTATTGGGAGATGACAGGGAATGGGAGGTACAACAAAATAGTCCTTTTAGATATTTTTGACCTTGTCACTTTTTATTTTTGTAGCATGTCTTAGTATAACACTCTCTACATTTATGGTCCAAATATGTTTGATATTTCAATGCACCCTAAATCTCAAGCAATTGTTTTACTAAAATGGAAAATAAATAAGAATAATTAACTTTGGAAATTGACTTTGGATTTAATAAAAGCCATGTATATCGTTTTGTAGAAGCCATTTTAACCATAATATATACTTTAAAACTGATAAGTTGTTAAAAGGAGATTGCATGAACTTCAAAAGGAAAATATGTTCTCTGAAAATATTATCCCATCTGAGTCAGTAAAAAGGAAGGTGATTTAATTTTGGAATGTACCTTTAGAGATTGGGTAATAAGACATAAATTTCTTTTTGTTAGAAAGCTTACTTTTTCTGAATACTACATTTGTTTGCACTTCCAAAAATTACTGACATTTCTTCCTTCACCCCCTTCTCAAACATTTATTGATCATTACTTTTTTTCATGAGCATGTGATGAGGATTAGGACAGTCTTTAATTTATTGAGATTTAAATCTGCTGATTTTAAATCTGGACAGGACATTTACAATTAAGTTATACAATAATTAGATACAATTCTACAATAAAGGTAAGATGTTTACAATAAACTTGGATGGCAATTATGTGACTTGAGACTGCTCTTTCTCTCTTGTGCTCGTGGTAGACATTGATAACACTGGGGAACAATATTATTTTATTTTCTGTTGCATGAGGTTTTAGAACTAATTATATATAAATCTGCATCGCTGATTCCAAATTTGTTTTTGGGTGGATGCTCTAGTTTTTATGCAATTTTAATTTCTTTTTGTTATAGTTAATGACATGCATTGGTTTTTAAACTGGAGTTAAAGGGCAACGACTTTTGGATTGAACATAATCACAAGGCAATTAATGTTTTACAAACATCACTTTGACATAATTGTAGTTGTTTTTAAATGTAAAAAAATTGTTATCTGATAAAATTACCCTCTTATTTTGTTTTAAGATTGAATCATGGCTTCTTCTAGTAGGCATAAATGTAAGAATAGTCCTGACATCTTCTGTTCTATATGTGGCTGTTATACACTTTAACGTCAAAGACACAATATTTCATCATTTGTGACATGTGCATATATTGCCTATTTTCAAGTTCCCCTTAGTGATCAAGACAAGAATTGGGCTCCTCATATTGTATGTCATAATTGTGAGGAAATGCTTCATGACTAGACAAAAGAAAAATGCAAAGGAATGCCTTTTGGTATTCCCATGGTTTGGCACGAACCTAAGGACCACAGCAGTGACTATTACTTCTGTCTAGTCTATACAAAGGGCATTGGCAAGAAAAAATGGCATATGATCGAATATCCTAATATTCCTTCAGCAATATGACCTATCCCACACTCTGAGACACTCCCAGTTCCACTCTTCAATGGTTTCATTAATTCTAAGGACGATGAAAGTAAACATGGTGATCAAATGTATTTTGATAAGATGCATGAGGAAATGGTTGTAGAATCTGAAGGGTCTTCTTCTGATGTCAAGCAGTCATTAACCCCTCAGCAGTTTAGCCAACCCGAATTGAATGATTTAGTAAGAGATTTGGGCCTATCAAAGAAAGCAGCTGAGTTATTAGCCTCCAGCCTTCAAGAAAAGAATGTACTTCACTGGTCAGCTAAAGTATCCCATTTCAGGAATTGTGAACAAATGTTTGTGAACTTTTTTTCTGAAGACAAACACTTGGTTTACTGTCATGATATCAGTTGGCTTCTCAGCCAGCTAGGTGTTACCACTTACAGTCCAACAGAATGGCAGTTATTTTTTGACAGCCCTAAACAGTGTCTGAAATGTGTTCTCCTACACAATGGTAATGTTTATGTAGCGATTCCAATTGGTTATTCAACTCATTTGCGAGAAGATTATAACGACATAAAAATTGTCCTCGACTTTCTGAAGTAGGAGCATAATTGGATCATTTGTGTGGATCTTAAAATGGTCAATTTCCTGCTGGGACAACAGAGAGATTTCTTGAAGTATCCTTGCTTTCTGTGTTTGTGGGACAGCCGAGCTTGGGAGAAAAACAGGACACAAAAGGAGTTGCCGAAACATGAAGCTCTGTGGAAGTAGGGATGCAAAATATTGTGAACGAACCTGTAGTTAATCGAGACAGGATCATTTTTCCCCCACTTCACATCAAACTTGGCTTAATGAAGCAGTTTTTTCAGGCTCTGAATAAAGAAAGTGAATGCTTTCAACATATTATTTCTGCTTTTCCTGCCTTGTCTTTCAAGAAGATAAAACCAGGTATTTTCGATGGACCTCTAATTCGAACCCTCATACATGACAAAGAATTTGCCAGGAAGATGAACAAGGAGGAGAAAGCAGCATGGCAGTCTTTTGTGGCAGTTACAAAGAACTTCCTTGGCAACAAAAAGCAGAAAACTATGAACTTCTGGTTCAAAGGATGCTGTTGGCTATCCGCAACATTGGATGGAACATGAGCGTTAAGATTCACTTCCTGAACCTTGATGATTTTCCCGAAAATCTTGGAGCTGTTAGTGATGAGCAGATTATTGCTGGAGCATTAAACAAGATTGTCCTCAACAAGTACACAAATGCAAGAGCTACAAATGCAAATTTTTGCCTGAATAGAATTTAAATAAGTTTTGTGCAAATTTTATGATTAAAATAAGTGTTTTAATATGTTCTATTTTGAAATTGTAGACAAATTCTGATGCAATCATATCTTTTAGTGTATTAACTGCATTATATAAGTTATTATATTTTCACAAATATGATGCCCAAGAAGACATTCTACTTTATTATGTTAAACTAAATGTTGAAAATTTTACAATAAGATGAAAACCTAAAATCTTGAATTGCAAAAACGCTGTACTTACAGAGAATAACTAATATCAAATTTGAGATCAGCACACTCGAATTAGGTAAGAACAAGTGTTTTTGTTGATGCAACAAAACTTTTGTTCCCCAGTGTAATCAATCATGATACATTTTTGCTGTGTGAATCTTCTTTGGTACTGAACTTCAGATTGGTGTTGCCTGTCAATCAGCATTTTTATTCAGGGTGAAACCTCTTTGCTGTTCCTGTGTACTGTGGGGATGACACAGTGGTATGCTAGAAATTCAGAGTAAGGAGTGATTAGAGACATATCCACTGGAAAAGTAAGTTTTGAGCTTTTACTTAAAAATGATAAGATATAAATTAATAGAATAAGGGAGTTGGGTATTCTAGATTAGAGAACATGTGAGAGCAAAAAACACAATGTCTTCATTTGTGGTGTGTCATAGAACAGTCAGCAAACAAGTTAGACTGGTAGCATTACAATGGTTTGCAAGACAAGATAATACCTAGTGAAGGAGATAGAATTTCACCTTGTTGTCATGTATTCTCCTCAGTGAGAGTCCTGTTCCAGCGATATAGATTTGGGAATCATTGATAGAAATAATACAGGAATAAATGACATCATATGGACATAACATGTATACCAGCTTTTGAGGGACAAGACAGACCCATGTAAAGGAGACCTAGTAGCAACAATCAGGAGAATAGCTGGACACAGTGTCAGAACCCTTGATGATTAGGGCTGAGAGGCATTGTCACATTTCACAGCAAAGTGATCAAGTACATTTTTGGTGGAAAAATGAACATGGTAATTTTGGTGGAATAATAGCAGTGGAGATGGGAGTGAAGGACAGAAGCCAGACTTTAGAAGGAACTGAAAGAGAAAGTGTAGGCAGTTTTGTTATAAGAAGGGATATAAAATGGTAGCTAGGAGGAAGTGCTTTGCTTATTTGCTTACTTGTTGAAAACATGAAACTTCAGCATACGTAGATGATTATGGAAAGGATCCAGGAGGCAAGAGAAAGATGAAAATCCTGTAGGGAAGAGGAAAATAAAAGTAATAATTAATCGATAGGATACGATGAGATTCCTGAGCATGTGTGAGGCATTTGGATCTAGCACAAAGGTGATATATAAGGAAAGGAAGAATAAAAATATAGTTTTATAGACTTTCATAAATGTGTAGATTACATTGTATTACAGCCTCCAAAATTTAGATCTCTTCCACATATCTCTTCCCTGAAGTCTAGACCTATATATCTGTCTATGGAACACTTGTATTTGATTATCACAAAAACACAAAATTCAACATGTAAAACATTATCTTTTTATCTTTCCTTTCCATAAATCAATTCCTCATAACTAATGGAATACCAGTGCCACTCTTCCAGTTGCTCAAAGTATAAATGTTCATCTTATATTGTTCAGTCTTCTTTACTAAATCCACATCTAATCAACGACTAGATTCTGTTGTTTCTATTTTATAAGTGTCTCTTTACTTTGTCTAGTTTTCTTTTTCCTCATTGCTGATAACTGAGTTTGATACAACATCAACTCTTTCCTTGATTACTGCAAAACAATGATGACTTTCCTGCTTCCACTCTGACCAAAATTTTTCCTCCAATCTCTTATGTGGTTTAAGGGTCTCTTCCCAGGTAAGGGGATATGAGTATCAGCAGGGAAAACGAACAAGTGATTCATCAAAATGTTTAACTTAGAAAGTTCTATTGTATTGTTAAGTAGGATAATGGTTCCCTTTTGCTCCTGAGTTTGTAAGTTTCACACCTTATCCTTCTTTACTTCCTCTCTCAGATTTCCTGTGATGCTCTAGGGAGCATGTTTTATTACATTCATCTGTTCAACTACTATATGTCCTTCACTGCTGTGCATCTTGAAAACCCACTTCCCTGGTAAGCCTTCTCTATACCCAGGAGTCTGCTTTAGGGGACTCTCTTATGGGCTTCCCATAGCCTTTTAATCTTCTCCCAACATAATGTCTTTTCTTATCTGTTTTCTCTGTTTCTAAGAATTTGAGGGTATCTGTCATTCATTGTTACATCTAATATGTAATTACTCCATTAGTATGTATTTAATTAAATAGAATCTGCCAAAGTTGTGCAGGATAAATTAGAACAAGGGATGGAAAAGAAATTGAACATAGAGCTGCCAGGAAACCGTAATTGTTTCATATTCTTCTCTATATCTCTCACATGCAAAATTAATCAGAAAAATACCTAGGAAAAAGTTAAGTTTTATTAAATCAAGTTTATTGCTGTTATTACTTACCAGGTTTTTTCCTACTGATTTCTTAATTTTTGACTGTGCCAATCAGTTATAGTTCATCCAAGTGAAAATATACCAACAGATGAATGGGTTTTTATCTCAGAATCTTATTTTATTAAGATAATAAAAATGTCATCTGACACCCAACAGTTGAGAACCATAGATACTTTACCATATAGTAATGCTAAGCATACTTTTTTTTACAATGTAAGAAAAGGAAATCCTATATGTTTCTGATATAAATTTAAAATTCCTCTCATTAAGGAACTAATTATAACACTTAGACAGGTATGGTGAAGGGACACTTTTTCTCTACACTTTTTCTTCTCTGGAAAATTTGGCTCATCCTATCCTCTGAACCACTCAATACAGTGGGTCTGTAAAGTCATGGTGTGCTTTTGACTGGTCAACTGGTCAAAAGCACACCATGACTTTATGGACACACTGTATTTCTTTTCCACCTGGGTCTGTGGTAGTAGCTGCCTTTCTTGAGTTAGGACCATTTTCACTATTTACAGGAAATTATTAATTTTTCCTTATAAAGGTTCACCAAGTTCACTTTAAATACTAAGTTTTAATCAATGGGGATCCTTCAAGACATATCATCTCTCAATTACACTATGTAAAATGCCAGAACTAATTACTTATTATCTTGAAATAGTTTCTTCTTTCTGCTGACATGATTTTTTTTTGGTACTTTGGGTTTTGCTCCTGGGCCCTCAACTGCTCAAAGAAAGGGTTTTATCTTACAGCTGATTTTGCAGGAAGATTAATATTCTGAGAGGGGTGTGAGCTGAAAACAGTTTCTTCGTGGTCAGAAATGAAGACTTCTTGTTATATTCTGCTTAACTTTCCCCTTTCCCTCTTCTCTACTGAGCAGATTATAAATAGAACTTTAATTTAATAGTGTGGTGTCAATTACAGAAACACTTTTTTTGCTTGATCATTTACATTTAAAAATAACCCATACGGTGTATGCGACCAATAGCGCATGAAGAGGCACAATCTAGTTTAAAAAGTGAGATGAATTTAGGTTGATGGAAAAGAGAAAATTGTGATAAAGTATGTTGGAAGCATCACAAATTTTTTCAGATAATCTTTACGTGAAATTTCTATAATAATGTTGATAGCAAGAGATTCCACCCCCTGTTAATGAGACACTTATACTTGATCATTACACACACACACACACACCATACTGTTTTTTATCTTCTTGTCTTTTCCGTAGCTCAGCATCATAGTAAAAAGGCATTGAAAAGGGAGTTAATATACATATATTTTATTGATTGATTTTAAAGAGAGAGAAGAAGAGACAGACAGAGAGAGAGAGAGAGAGACATGCATTCATTGTTCCACATATTTATGCACTCATTGACTGATTTTTGTATATGTCCTGATGAGGACTGAACCTGCAACCTTGGTGTATCTGGATGACACTCTAATCAACTCAGCTACCTGGCCAGGACCCCAGGGACTTGATTATTTTACTAAGTACATCATCCTTCAAGCCAGTCAGTAAATCTGAGATAAAAGAGATCTATAGGTTAGTAGCCTTTAAAACTACAGTATGGCTCACTCCTTCTGTTCTAGTCCATCAGTTCCCTTTGTCATCCATTTGCATGTATCACAGGAGAGGTATTCCTTTATTAGTGTTTTTTGAGGTCTGTGGCATGCAAGAGGCCCTAGCTTCAATGCTCCTGAAAAGTACCAGGCACAGCCTGCCCTCCTGTGTGTTCTTTGCTTTTTACTTGGAAACTGTCACATCAAATCACAGTGCAACTTGGGCATATCAGGACAACTCTCTACCCAATTGAACTATTTGGCCAGGGATATTTCATTGTATGTATTCATCACTTCTTTATCCATTCACCTATTGATGAACAATTAGAATGCTTTCATATTTTGGCTATTGTAATAATGCTTCAACAAACATAGGAATGTATATGTTTTTTCAATTTAGTGTTCTGGGTTTTCTTAGATAAATACCAAGTAGTAGAATTGGCCAAGTTCTTTTTTGTCTCTTATTATAGCTTTGTTTTAAAGTCTCTTTTGTCTGGTATAAATATTGCTACCCCAGCTTTTTTGTTTTGCTTTGTTTTCATTTTCATGAAGTCTTTTTTTTATACCTTTACTTTCAGACTGTGTGTGTCGTTTAATCTGAAGTGAGTCCTTTCTAGACAGCATATGTAAGGGTTTTGTTTTGTTATCCATTCAGTTATTGTATGTCTTTCAATTGAAGCATTTAACCATTTGCATTTAAAGTAATTGTGATAGATATGCATTTATTCACATTTTATTATTTATACATTTTATCTTTTTTTTTTCTTCTTAAAGAAGATCCTCTAATATTTCTTATAATACTGGTTTGGTGGTGATAGACTCCTTTAGCTTTTTTTATCTGCTTTGATTCTAAATGATAATTTTGGTTGTAGTTCCTTGCTTTTCATCACTGAGTATTTTATGTCAATCCCTTCTGGCCTGCAAAGTTTCTTTTGAGAAATTAGCTTATAGTCTTATGGGAGCTCCCTTGTAGGTAACTAACTGCTTTTTCTTGCTACTTTTAAGGTTCTCTCTTTGTCTTTAACGTTTTGCATTTTGATTATGATGTGTCTTGGTGTGGGCCTCTTTGGGTTCATCTTGTTGGGACTCTGTGCCTCCTGGATTTGTTTGTCTGCTTCCTTCACTAGGTGAAGGAAGTGTTCTACCATTATTTTTGTGAATATGTTTTTAATTTCTTGCGCTCCTTTTTCCTTCCGGCATCCCATGATGCAACTGTTGTTGTGCTTGAAGTTATCCCAGAGGCATTTCTTATTCTTTATTTTTCTTTTTGCTCTTCTAATTGGGTATTTTTCGCTTCCTTATCTGCCAAATTGCTGATTTAATCTTCTGCTTCATCTACTCTACTGTTGATTCCCTGTAATGTATTTCTCATATCAGTTATTTTCTTCTTTATTTCTGACTGTTTTTTAAAATTTTCTATCTCTCATGTTATGTTTCCCATTTTTCTATTGAAGATCTCACATCTACTCTTCCCCAAAGTTCATTGAGCCTGTTTATAATCAGTGTTTTGAACTCTGCATCTGATAGATTGCTTGTCTTTATTTTGCATAGTTTTTTTTGTTTTGTTTTGTTTTGTTCTGTTCTTTCATTTGAAAAATGTTTTTTGTCTCCTCATTTTGGCTTTGCCTCCCTGTGTTTGTTTCTATGTATTAGGTAGAGTTGCTCTGTCTCCTGTCTTGGTAGAGGGGCCTTTTGTACTAGGTGTTTTGTGAGACCCATTGGTGCAGCCTCTGTGGTCAGCTGAGCTGGGTGTTCAAGGTATGACCTCCTGTGTGGGCTGTGTGTACCCTCATGTTGTTGTTGAGCCTTGATTGCCTTTGGCACCTCAGTGGGAGAGATTTGCTGATCAGCTTTGAGGACTGGCTATGACCATAGCAGAGGAACTGCAGGGGCCAACCCATACAGCAGGACTCACTTCACTGGGATTCTTGTGCCTGATGAGTTTTCCCCTTGAGTGTGTCTCCAGTGGAGGTGGTTGGATGGTGGTTTGGCAGGTCTGAAGCTGGCCACTAAGTTTCTTGGCTCTGGAGCCTCCCAGGAGGGTTAACCTAAGATCAGCTGATGCCACCAGGTACAAGCTACAAAGTAATCTACAGATGGTTGCTACTTGTGCTGGGCTTGGCAGTGCTCAGGAAAGGCTAAGCAACAAACCCAGGCTGACTGCCACTAGAGCTGCCTGGGGCCACTTAGCCAGAGGTATGTGGCACATGGAGGCCAGATGCTGCTTGTTTGGGTTTTGTGAACTTTCTGAGAGGTTTTAAGAAAGTCTACAACATGAGCCAAGACAGGGAATTTGTGTGGAAAAGGCTTGGGTGGAAGTGCATGTTGGGTGAGGTCTCAGGCAAACAGGACTAGGGTAATGGAGACTCAACTATGGTTCCATTTGCTAGCTCTGGGGAGAGGGCTCAGCAAAGAAACAAGGGTCTCTGCTACCACTTCTGTCTGGGAGAAAGCTGGTCCTTCAGCTCTTGCTTCAAAGTCAGACAACTCAGTTTCTCCCTGTTCTGTACCAGTACATTTCGAGCTGTGACCCAGCATTGGAACTCAGAGCCTGTGAGTGTAAGTTCATGAGTGGGCCATTTAATGGGAACACCAGGGGCTCCCTGAGCCCTCCGTCTCTCTCCGCCACAATGTCTGCTGGTTTTCACTGCTAGCAGTTACGGAGGCTTTCTTTTCTGGCACTGGAAACCTGGGCTGGGGACTCATGCCTGTGTATGGGGAAGGGTTCTGGGATTCCTCACTCCTTGAAGAGACCTCTGCAGCTAAGGTGTCCATCCTGATTTTTATCTGCCACACGTGGGCTGTGGGACCAGCTTGTCTGAGTCTCTGCCCCTTCTACTAGTCTAGATGTGGCTTCTTCTCTATATCCCTAGTTGTAGGACTTTCGTGCAGCAAGATTTCAGGCAGTCTTTTCTAAATGATGGTTGCTCTGTAGTTCCCCCCCTCCCCCCCAGGGACAGAGAGAGGGATAGATAGGGACAGACAGACAGGAACGGAGAGAGGTGAGAAGCATCAATCATCAGTTTTTCGTTGCCGTTGCCACACCATAGTTATTCATTGATTGCGTTCTCACATGTGCCTTGATTGCCGGCAGTCAGCAGACTGAGCAACCCCTTTCTGGAGCCAGCGACCTTGGGTCCAAGCTGACGAGCTTTTTCTCAAGCCAGATGGGCTCGCGCTCAAGCTAGCGAGCTCGGGGTCTCGAACCTGGGTCTTCCACATCCCAGTCTGACGCTCTATCCACTGCGCCACTGCCTGGTCAGGCGGTTGCTCTGTAGTTTAGTTGTCATTTTGATTTGGTTGTGGGAGCATGTAAATACTGTGTTCACCTGTCTGCCATCTTGACTGGAAGCCCCTAATATTTTTTTATTACATTTTATGTACAAGATAATATGTGTATTAGTCATCCCTTTTTTTAAACTTTTATAAAAATTCTATGAAACTTCTAGTATGCACTTATCTTTGGGGAGAAAAAAAGGGATTTAAGAGGTTAAGTATTATTATTTAAGTGCATATGAGTGTTTATTATGTTATCTTAACATTGTCACGGAGAAAAGCATGATCTCTGACCTCCCAGAGAAAATAATGGGGAAGAGAAAAATAATAGTTGTTTCCTAGGAAGATATAACAATGGGTAACTAAATTCAATCTTTTTGTAATAATTGAACAGACAAAAAACGAAAAGGGAAAAAAATGCAAAAACATGTTTTGGATCCTGAAAACTTAAGAGGAGAAATGTATTTGGAATGGTTGTTGAGTCCAAAGCAGATGAGTTTGCTGTGATTACAGAGTCCATGGAACATCATGTTACAAAGGTGAGCAATGTATGTGATGACCAAGCCTTGCCAGGCGAAGCCATAGGAGGAGTGTCCAAGGCCATGGTGTCAGAAAATGGGAGTCTGATTTGAATCCACATCTATCTTATTCTAAGCCTGCACTCTTTTATGATATCACATCGCATCTCCATATTAAATGATATATATTTGAGAATTCTGCACCATAAACACAGAAACACTTTGAAAGCTTCTTGGAAACCTCTTTTATACAACTTTGTAGCAAAGCAGGGTCAAAACTTTGAAATAAGAAAAGTTCATCAGTTTTCCTCCTGCCTCCTCTGTTTTTTTTTATTTACTTTTTTAAATTGATTTTAATTTATTGTATTTACATAGATTCTAGTGTTGCCCCATATGCATCTCCCCCTCCCCCATATTCTCCTCAACATCTCACTTGCCCCCCTTCCACAGAACCCTCCCCCCCATCCCTTTAGGATTATCCCATCCTATCATCCCCTTTCCTTTTGTCTTCTTTTCCTCTGGTTCCTTTGATAAAAAATAAAAAAACAAACTACTGGACCAAGTGTCTCTTGGTTCCAAGTGTGATCTATACAGAAGTTAGAAATGTAAGTAATTTAATGATTCCCCGTGTCCTACTGAAACAAAACTTCTTGTTCTTATCATTTTAAGAGATATATTCTAAAATACCCAAAGAAGTGTGGCAGTGGGAAAACTAGATGACATTTTCTGTGTAATACAAGGCAATTATTTCAAATTCAGACAGAGAGAAAGGCAGTGCTGGACTAGAAATTAAGATAATATGACTGCTACTACACAAACCTTCAGATTTTAATGTTTAGGAAGATGTCTTATTTGTCTTAGCTTAAAGCAGAAAATTCTATTAACAGGAAAGTACAGATTTTGGAGCAGTCCTTGAGAAACAGCTTCAGGCTCAGAGATAGTCTCATATTTTCTCTCTTAGACTATCTGTTAAAATTTGGCTTGAATTAATAATTATAAAATGACTTTACTAATAGGTTCTGTACCTCATGCTAGCTGGGCAGGAAACAATATCCCTGTAATCAGCACAATAGTGAACAACAACCAACAATCCTTTGGTCAAATCTTTGTTCTAAATCAGTCGATAGACTCACTGTTACCAATGCTTGGTTGATTATTGCTTATTTAGTATCTATTTTGAAGATAGTAGGTCTTTTTTGATATTTAGTAATGGCCATTTAACATTCTCTGTTATACTAAATTTTCATGAAAAGGGGTATTTCTGACAAAGATATGTATTTTAATAAATCATAATGGTGTGGCTGTCATTACTAGGTACAGAGTATATCAATTGTCTTCTCTTTAACATAATTTGTAACTATGAACAAATTTACCCTGCCAAGATAGGAGGGGATTATGATAATTTTAACATTTCTAGCAAAATATTCAGATATTACTAAAAACATTGTTATGAGGTCAGATAACTCTAGAAAATGCTGGATTTTTATACAGTTTTATAAACTCTAAAACTTTAAAAAACTTTTAAGATGCTAATATAAATTTTGGGTTTCTAAGAAGATATGACAGGATATTGAGTTCTTCAAACTTGTGTGACTATAGAAATCCTTGCAGAGTGCTGAACTGATCCCTGAATGCCTTACTTGCTTGGAAAACAGTTAAAAATTATTTTATTCTTTAAAATGTTTCTTCTCCCTGAAGGTATCTAAGACCCAATACCTAGGTAAAATGGTGAAGTTGGCTATATTTGCCTTTGGTATGGTCTCCTTGCTTTGTTTCCTTGTTTTCCATGAGCTTGTTTCTTGATATCACATGTTCTTATTCTTTCTTTAGAATGTCCCGAGTCACTAACTTACACCCTTTTCTGGTTTGTCTTCCCAATGAGGTACATCCTTTGGGACATAAATACTCACTCTTTCCATCATCACAATGTGCTCTACTTGGTCCATTGCAGCCCTGCCCACAGTTAGCTGCCAGCTGTCAAATAATCTGTATTATGCTAATGATTTCAAGACTAATATTTAGCTGAAAGAGGGGCATTGAGGGAGAGAGCCAAGAACATCTGAGTTTATACTTCAATTAAAATAAATGGGTCTTGAAGCTGGGATTTCAGAGACTAAAGAAGGGTGGCAGATATTTTTGGTCGTAGATATATATATCTATATATCTATATCTATCTATCTATCTATCTATCTATCTATCTATCTATCTATCTATCTATCTATCTATTTACAGGTACAGAGAGAGAGTCAGAGAGAGGGATAGATAGGGACAGACAGACAGGAATGGAGAGAGGTAAGAAGCGTCAATCAGTAGTTTTTTGTTGCTGTTGCAACGCCATAGTTGTTCACTGATTGCTTTCTCACATGTGCCTTGACCGCGGGCCTTCAGCAAACCGAGCAACCCCTTTTTGGAGCCAGCGACCTTGGGTCCAAGCTGGCGAGCTTTTGCTCAAGCCAGATGGGCCCGCGCTCAAGCTGGCAAGCTTGAGGTTTTGAACCTGGGTCTTCCACATCCCAATCCAACGCTCTATCCACTGAGCCACTGCCTGGTCAGGTTGGTCGCTGATATATTAAGATCCCTTAATTCATATTGCAAAAAATTACAGTCTGAAAAATAGCAGAACTATTATTTTTTAATATCTAATTTGATAAATTTAAGGCACACTAAGATTATTATCAAAAGAAATACCTTAAATAGTAGTAAGTAGTGAAATAGCTATGAAAACCTAATTGTAAAGGATGTACCAGAAAACAAGTACCTCAAGAATAGAAAATGCATGGCAAAATACAATATTCTGCTAAATATTTAATTTCAGAAAATGTTCTAGAGGTTAGGATCAAATATAAACAGGAAAATATACATGTATTCAGATTGCATATACATCATCAAAAAAAATTTAACTTGCATATACGCAAAGGTTTTATGCTAAGGCATCCATCATCAAGCTAGAAACCAATACCTCAAGATGACTTTCTACTTGGCCTCAGCTTCTAATTTTACTGTATAGCTAGCAAGACATCTCCAAACAAAATTGCAGGCTGGATGCTTTCTGACTTAATAATGACATGAAATGTAATAACAAACTCAGGAGTGCCAGAATACTTAGTGTCTAACAATATTACCATTTTGTCACTCTGTCCTTAAACATCCACCTAGGAAAACATATAGGAAATAGTTATAGATCCTTTAAAAATAATACTCCCAAATTTCTCACACTGGAAATAATTTTATGTTTTGATGGGTTGCTTTGTGTTATTTTCAAAAAGCAAATTTATTTAAAGAAAAAGAACTTATTTCTAAAAGTCTCTTATTTCATATATTTCCACTTCCTTCAATGAAATGTCTTCATTAAAGATAGTAACATAAGAAACAGCCCTGTATTTATATTGTATATGGGAAAAACAATATAATAATCAGTTAATATATGTAGGTTTGCTCATCTTAGTTTCATATAAAGTAGATTTGTTAGTTTTTTTGTTTTTTTTTTTGCTACCGGTGATGCCCCCAGTAAAGTGGTTTATATGAAGAGTTTTTTACATTTCTGTTGTTTAGGTTTTGTTGGGATTTCAGGGACTTTAGAAGGTTGGGAGATATTTTGAGTAATCCTGTTATTTTCCAAAACTGCAATGACTTTCTAGCCAACATTTTATCTTTACAGAAGCATTCTACTGGTATGTGAGAATTATTATTATTTTTTTGTATTTTTTCTGAAGTGAGAAGCGGGAGACAGGCAGACAGACTCCTGCATGCGCTGGACCAGGATCCACCCAGCATGCCCACCCGAAGGCAATGTTCTGCCCATTTGGGGCGTAGCTCTGCTGCGACTGGAGCTACCCTCAGCGCCTGAGGTGGAGGCCATGGAGCGGTCCTCAGTGTCGGGGCCAACTTTGGGTGGAGAAGCTGATGGGTGCTTCTCCTATGTGCCCTGAACAGGAATTGAACCGGACACTTCCACATGCTAGATCGACACTCTACTGCTGAGCCAACCAGACAGGGCTGGTATGTGAGCATTTTTTTTTTTTTTAACATTGCTCACTTATTTATTTATTTATTTATTTATTTATTTATTTATTTATTTATTTATTTATTATAGGGACAGAGAGAGGGTCAGAGAGAGGGATAGACAGACAGGAACGGAGACAGGTGAGAAGCATCAATCATTAGTTTTTCGTTACCGTTGCAACACCTTAGTTGTTCATTGATTGCTTTCTCACATGTGCCTTGACCATGGGCCTTCAGCAGACCGAGCAACCCCTTGTTGGAGCCAGTGACCTTGGGTCAAAGATGGCGAGCTCTTGCTCAAGCCAGATGGGCTCGTACTCAAGCTGGCAAGCTTGGGGTCTCGAACCTGGGTCCTCTGCATTCCAGTCCGACGCTCTATCCATTGCACCACCGCCTGGTCAGGCTGGTATGTGAGAATTTTAAAGCATTGTTGACATGACACCAACACGCTGTGACTGCTAGCATAGATTTCTTTCTTTTGTAGGCTCCTCCCACAGTATTTTTTAAAAATATTTTTATAATTCAGTTATGACACCGCTTTGTAATTTTTCTGTTTAAACCTGCATACACATCCTCTCTTACCTAACTGACGTTTATCTTCATCTCCTATGCTGAGCATAGTTCCTGACACACAATGCTGACTTCACAAAAGTTGATGTGGCAGTAGTTCCTATGGAAAAAAATATCATGAATTAGAATGTCATCTGAAATATTTTGATGCAAATAGGTGTCATTTCAAATTACAGCAATAACATTTACACTCTAAATTCATTCTGAATCCAGCAGATCAGGCTGAATCTAAAAGAATTCAGACTTTATCTAAAAAAGTTTTCTTTTATGTTCCTTCTGTGAAAACAGTATCACAAAATAATTCCATATCTCCTCTGCTTCACCTTTCTCCTTTTAATTTTTTCCATTTGGTCAGTAAGAAATCAGGATAATTAAAATCTCATGTATATAAACTGCCTTACAGTTTACATAATACTTTCACGCATTAGTGTCTTGATTTGACAGAACCTGCAGCCATGCTGTGATGGCCAACGGTCACAATGGCAGAGGCTGTTAATTGTCTTCTAATATACAGTTACGCCTTCTTCTATACAAATTAGAATTGTTGTTTTCTTGGTAGGTGGCTGCCTGGTTCATGGTTACATTTTTCAGACATCCTTACAGAAAAGTGTAGTCATTTGCCTGAAGTGCTGGACTATGGAAAGAAGATAGACTCAATGGGTTCAATTTCTTGGTCATATATTTATAGTGAAGGGTTGCCTTTATCTCTTTCTCTTTCTTTGAAGAGTGGAATGCAAAATTGCCATCTTGAATTGTAGGGGTGAGGGCAAAACCCTAGGGATGTCAGAACAGCAAGATGTCAGGACACTGCCCCATGTGACTGCAGAGTCACCACGGCATCAGCTCATATTTTATGTGAGAGAATAAACTTTATCTTTTAAATGCATTATCATTTTGTGTCTCATTTACAGCAGCTAAGCCCATTACATAACTGAAATGGTAACTGAACAGAAAGGGCATTTTTAGTAAATCATTTGCTTGTTATAATGCCTTGTTCATACAGCTTATCTTTGTAGAGTGCTTCATAGCCTGTCGACCTACAAGCTCCCATATATAGGAGATAAGCTTTGAAATGAACTGCCTTGTAGAGTATCTTTTTACTTTTATATTAATTGGAAAATAAATACTTTTTTGTGTTTTTCATATGATGTAAAATAGTGAGGAATCTTACTGACACAATCCTACTCTATAGTCTCTCAAAAATATGTACTTCTGACTTTTCTTCTTGTTCATTTATTACCTTTCTCTCAGAATCTAACATTTAGGACAAACGCTGTGCTCATGTCAGTACTCGTTTTGTCTTATTCTTTTATGTTTATAATGGCTACTCCCGGGTTTGACACGTAGTAGTGAGAACTTATTGGACTGTTTCTCTCAGCACAGAACAAGGGGTAATCAAACATGACTATTTAGGCAGGATTATTTTGATATGAGTATCCAACATCACATTGCCAACAATTTACTGGAAGATTTAACTTGACAAATATTGTGGGCTCATTGTAGTCACATACTCGACAATCTTTTCAACTTTAAATAATCTTAATAATCTTAAAGCCTAGAAGTTTTTCTGGAAACAAAAGCAATATGTTTTAGCTAATTTAAATATTTTAAACTGGGTAAAAATGTGTTTGACAGCTTGGTATTTCTTTGGCTTTGCAAGGCTATACTCTAAATGTTTATTTAAATTCGGGCTACACTTTGGAAATAGAATCGGTCATTGAGAATAAGTTTTTATTTTGTTTCATTAAGATAGTAGTTTATAAGTTATATTTATAAATGAGTGGATACAGATGTTTATAAATGAGTGGATACATATGTTTTGGGTGCTTATTATTTTTAAATCTACAGATATCAGTATGGTGTTAAAATCATGCAATTTTTTTCAGGAAAAAACAATATCTGAAAAATAGGTCATAGTTGGTATAGTAATACAAATTAAAGAAAAAAATATATATTAGTGGTAAACAATGAAAAATGTCCTTATTCTTTAATAAGCTTTAGTGATTTATAATTTCCTTCAAGATTATATTCCTTAGGAGGTAAATAAAGGCTTTCTTTTTCCAGGACATAATTATAAGACTGCATCACCCTTATCCTTAATTATCTGTGTTATAATATTTAGTCTTACCGATTTCCCTTTTATGGCTAATCAGTATATTCATTACGTATAGAACTGACTTAAAGAATTCTAAATCACTCACTTTTTACTTTATTGGAGCTTAGCACAACCTATGAAAATGTGTTTCCTTGATAATAGATAATATACTCATTTTCCTACTTGTTGAATAAAATTTAAACTATGTCTATTAACTCTGTAATATGAAAGATGAGCATTTTTTTCATGCTAGCTCTCTACTCCCAAATCATAATTATGTTAGTATTTTCAGTCTATTGAATAAGTTTAAACAATACACATACATTTCTAGTTCCTGATTTGATAAACATCTGATATCATTTCTTAGGTCTCCACTTGTTATATAAAAATACTTTCTTGATCTTTTCCTACATCTTTCCTACTGCTTCCCTTCCCCATTCTCTGATATTACCTTCTGTCAAGTACATTTTTATTTTAGTAAAATTCAGGGTCATTAATAAATGCATTGTATACTGAACCACAAACAGGTACAACAAATAGTTGACAAGTACCTCTGATCAGTCTATAATGACCATAAAAATATTGCTGGGTGTGGAGTCAAGTCGTTGCTGAGATTACCTTTGCTTCTCCCTAAGTATAGTACCATTGAAGGAAAATGTTCTCAATAATAATGTCATATTAATTCTCTTTTCTTACATTCCACTGTATGTTTGAAATCATGCCATATTTTAGTTAGCTTCATGCCATCACCATTAAATAATTTTTGTTATTGTTTTTAAAGGATTTCCATTATTCTTGCACAGTTTACCTTCAGCACAAGCTTACTATTTTTAGATATTTTATTATGTACTTTATTATTTCAACTGGCCTTTCCCCCTAACCAATGATGACTCTTGTATTCTATGCCCATCCCTCTATCCCCTACTTGAATCTCATAGTACAGAAATTACCTTGGGAATTTCCTTAGTTGTATTGGGTGGATCTCTGTCTCTGTCTCTCTCTCACACACTTTACTCTCTTATTTATTGTAGTAAACTGTGTTAAATAGTTCTCTAAAATGTTTTAAATATCCACTTTTTGAACATGTCAGAAATCGACTTTATTCTGTCTTTACAGTTTATGAGTGTCTGGGTGTATTATATAATTCTTGATTGAGAAGCGTTTTCTTTTCAGAACTTGGAAAGCTTTATTTCCTTGCTTTTCAACAACTGATGTAGCTACTACAAAGTCAGATGCTAGTTAGTTGGCTTGTTTGGTTCCTGTTTGGAAGCTTTTTTAGGATCTTCCTTTTCTTCTTAATGACATGCCATATCTATTATTGTTATTTTCTTTGCAGTTGGTGTTCAGGGAGGTTTTTTTTATTCTGAAGATTTGTGTCCTTCATTTTCCAGGAACTTTCATTTATTATTTATTATTATTATTAATTTTAATGGGGTGACACCAATAAATCAGGGTACATATGTACAATGAAAACATCTCCAGATTATCTTATCATTCAATTGTGTTGCATACCTGTCACCCAAAGTCAAATTGTCCTCTGTCACCTTCTATCTGGTTTTCCCTATGCCCCTCCCCTCCTCCCTATGCTACCCTCCCCTCCCTCCCCCAACCCCGTAACCACCACTCTCTTGTCCATGTCTCATAGTCTCACTTTTATGTCCCACCTATGTATGAAATCATGCTGTTCTCAGTTTTTTTTTCTGATTTACTCATTTCACTCCGTATAATGTTATCAAGGTCCATCCACTTTGTTGTAAATGAACCGATGTCATCATTTCTTATGGTAGAGTAGTATTCCATAGTATATATGTACCATGGAATTTTAATCCACTCGTCTTCTGACGGACACTTGGGCTGTTTCCAGATCTTTGCTATTGTGAACAATGCTGCCACGAACATGGGGGCACATTTCTTCTTTTCCAACAGTGTTATGGTGTTCTTAGGGTATATTCCTATAAGTGGGATAGCTGGGTCAAAAGGCAGTTCAATTTTTAATTTTTTGAGGAATCTCCAAACTGTTTTCCACAGTGGCTGCACCAGTCTGCATTCCCACCAGCAGTGCAGAAGGGTTCCCTTTTCTCCACATCCTCGCCAGCAAATTATTCTGTGTTGTTTTGCTGATAAGTGCCATTCTGACTGGTGTGAGGTGATATCTCATTGTGGTTTTAATTTGCATTTCTGTAATGATTAGTGATGTTGAGCATTTTTTCATATGCCTATTGGCCATCTGTATGTCCTCTTTGGAGAAATTACTATTCATTTCTTTTGCCCATTTTTGATTGGGTTGTTTGTCTTCCTGGTGTTGAGTTCTATAAGTTCTTTATAAATTTTAGTTATTAACCCCTTATCAGACATGCTGTCGAATATGTTCTCCCATTGTGTGATTTGTCTTTTTATTCTGTTCTTATTGTCTTTAGCTGTGCAAAAACTTTTTAGTTTGATATAGTCCCATTTGTTTATCTTGCCTTTTATTTCATTTGCCCGTGGAGATAAATCGGCAAATATATTGCTGCTACAGATGTAGGAGAGCTTGCTGCCTATGTTTTCTTCTAAGATGCTTATGGTTTCACAGCTTACCTTTAAGTCTTTTATCCATTTTGAGTTTGTTTTTGTGAATGGTGTAAGTTGATGGTCTAGTTTCATTTTTTTGCAGGTAGATGTCCATTTTCCCAACACCATTTGTTAAAGAGGCTGTCTTTACTCCATTGTATGTTCTTTCCTCCTTTGTCAAATATCAGTTGTCCATAAAGCTGTGGGTTTATTTTTGGGTCCTCTGTTCTGTTCCATTGATCTATGTACCTGTTCTTATGCCAGTACCAGACTGTCTTGGGTATAATGGCCTTGTAGTAAACCTTGATATCCGGCAGAGTGATACCTCCTGCTTCATTTCTTTTTTTTTAAGATTGCTGAGGCTATTTGTGTTCTTTCTTGGTTCCATATAAATTTTTGGAATATGTGTTCTATATCTTTGAAGTATGTCATTGGTATTTTAATTGGTACTGCATTGAATTTATATATTGTTAGGGTAATATAGACATTTTAATGATGTTTATTCTTCCTAGCCATGAGCACAGTATATGCTTCCACTTGTTTGTATCTTCCTTGATTTCTTTTAACAATTTTTTATAATTTTCCGAGTACAAGTCCTTAACCTCCTTGGTTAAATTTACTCCTAGGTACTTTACTTTTTGGCTGCAATAGTGAAGGGGATTGTTTCCTTAATTTCTTTTGCTGACAGTTCATTGTTGGTATATAGAAATGCCTCTGATTTCTGAGTATTAATTTTATATCCTGCCATCTTGCTGAATTCATTTATAAGGTTCAGTAGTTTTTGACTGAGAATTTAGGGTTTTCTATGTACAATATCATATCATCTGCAAATAATGACAGTTTTACTTCTTCTTTTCCAATTTGGATGCCTTTTATTTATTCTTCTTGTCTGATTGCTGTAGCTAGGACTTCCAGAACTATGTTGAATAAAAGTCGTGTAAGGGGACACCCCTGCTAGTTCCTGATGTTAAGGGGATTGCTTTTAATTTTTGTCCATTTAGTATGATGTTTGCTGTGGGTTTGTCATAGATGGCCTTTATCATGTCAAGAAATGTTCCCTGTATTCCCACTTTACTGAGAGTTTTGAGAATGAATGGGTGCTGGATTTTATCAAATGCCTTTTCTGCATCTAATGAAATTATCATGTGATTTTTGTCCTGCCTTTTGTTTATGTGATGAATCACATTGATTGATTTGCGAATATTGAACCAGTCTTGCCTCTCCAGAATAAATCCCACTTGATCATGGTGTATGATTTTTTTCATATATTGCTGGATCCGGTTGGCTTTAATATTTTGTTGAGAATTTGAGCGTCTAAATTCATCAGGGATATAGGCCCATAATTATCTTTCTTTGTGTTGTCTTTGCCCGGTTTTGGGATCATAATTATGCTCGCCTCATAAAAGGAGTTTGGAAGTCTTCCTTCCTCTTGAATTTTTTGAAATAGCTTGAGGAGTAGAGGAGTTAGTTCTTCTTTGAATTTTTGATAGAATTCACTTGCAAAGCCATCAGGCTCAGGACTTTTCTTTTTTGGGAGTTTTTGATAACTGTTTCGATCTCATTTGTTGTAGTTGGTCTGTTCAGGTGCTCTGATTCTTCCAGATTGATTTTTGGAAGATTATATGATTCAAGAAATTTTTCCATTTCACCTAGGTTGTCCAATTTTTTAGCATAGAGTTCCTCATAGTATTTTCTTATAATACTTTGTATTTCTGTTGTGTCAGTTATTTCTCCATTGTCCTTTCTAATTTTATTTATTTGAATCCTCTCTCTTTTTTTCTTGGTGAGTCTAGTTAAAGGTTCATCAATCTTGTTTACCTTTTCAAAGAACCAGCTTCTGGTTTCATTGATCCTCTGTATTGTTTCCTTAGCCTCTATGTCATTTATTTCTGCTCTGATCTTTTTTATTTCCTTCCTTCTACTTGTCTTGGGTTTTATTTGCTGTTGTTTTTCTAGTTCTTTTAGATGCAGGATCAGATTGCTTATTTGAGCTTTTTCTAGCTTCTTATTATATGCCTGTAGTGCAATGAACTTCCCTCTCAGTACTGCTTTTGCTGTGTCCCATAAATTTTGAGTTATGTATGCTCATTATCATTGGTTTCTAGAAACTTTTTTTATTTCTTCTTTGATCTCATTGTTAATCCATTCATTATTTAATATCATGCTATTTAGTTTCCAAGTGTTTGAGTATTTTTCAGTTTTTCTTTTGTGGTTAATTTCTAGTTTCATGGCATTGTAATTAGAGAAAATGCTTGATATGATTTCAATCTTCTTAAATTTATTGAGACAATTTTTGTGTCCTAACATGTGGTCTATCCTAGAAAACATGCCATGAGCATTTGAGAAGAATGTATATTTTCTTACATATGCTTTAGGGTGGAAAGTTCTGAAGATATCTATTAAATCGAGTTGATCTAGTGTATCCTTTAAGTTTGCTGTTTCTTTATTAATTTTCTTTCTTGAGAATCTATCCAGTGTTGTTAGTGGGGTATTGAAATCCCTTACTATGATAGTATTGCTGTTAATCTTGCCCTTTATATCCATCAAAGTCTGCTTTATGTATGTCTGGGCTCCTATATTTGGTGCGTAGATATTTATAATGGTTATATCTTCCTGTTGAATTGTTCCCTTTATTATTATGTAGTGTCCTTCTTTAACTCTTACTACATCCTTTGTTTTAAAGTCCATTTTGTCAGATATAAGTACTGCTACCCTGGCTTTATTTTCATTTCCATTTGCATGAAATATTTTTTTCCATCCTTTTACCTTCAGTCTGTGTGCATCTTTTGTGTTAAGGCGTGTCTCTTGTACACAGCAAATGTATGGGTCTTGTTTCTTTGTCCACGCAGCTACCCTATGTCTTTTGATTGGATCATTTAATCTATTTACATTTAAGGTTATTATTGATATGTAGTTGTTTATTGCCATTTTGTTCTTTAAAGCTGTTTTCTTCTTTTGCTATATTCTTTCCTCCCTTTGAACTGTTCACAACAGGTCCCTTAGTATCTCTTACAGAATTGGTTAGGTTTTAATGAATTTCTTGAGGCTTTCTTTGTCTGGGAAGCTCTTTATTTCTCCTTCAATTTTAAATGATAGCCTTGCTGGATAGAGTAGTCTTGGTTGTAGGTTCTTCTTGTTCTGCATTACTTTGATTATATCTTGCCATTCCCTTCTGGCCTCAAGTGTTTCTGTTGAGAAGTCCAATGTCATCCTTATGAGGTCTCCTTTGTAGGTGATAGCCTTTTTTTCTCTAGCAGCTTTAAAATTTTTTTCTTTATCCATTAGCTTTGGTATTTTAACTATAATGTGTCTTGGTGTAGATTTTTTTGAGTTTCTCTTTAATGGAGTTCTGTGTGCTTCTTGAATGTGTGTAATGTTTCCCAACTTTAATTTAGGGAAGTTTTCTGCTATGATTTAATTGAACAAAGTTTCCATTTCCTGTCCTTTCTCCTCGTCTTCAGGCACCTCTATGATGCGAATGTTGTTTCTCTCCATGTTGTCACAGAGCTCCCTTAGAGTTTCCTCCCATTTTTTTATTCTCTTTTCCTTTTTCTTCTTTGCTTCTGTGCCTTTATTGTGTCCTCTAACTTGCTGATTCGATCCTCAGCATGATTCATCCTACTTTTAATTCCTTCCATTGTGGTCTTCAGTTCTGATACTGTATTTGTTATTTCTGTCTGAGTCTTTTTTATTATTTCAATTTCGTTTTTTATACTTGTTATCTCTTTATTTAGGTGTTCATAATGACTTTCCACTCTTGCTCTAATTTCTTTGAACATCCTAACTGTCATTATTCTAAATTCTGCTTCTGGTAATTTGGTTATATCTGGTTCATTCAGGTCCTTCTCTGGGGATTTCTCTTGATTCATTTGGTTTGCATTCCTCTGCCTGCCTATTTTGTCTGTGTATAAGCAAGTTGTGGGCACTGGAGTCCAGTAGGTGTTCCCTTTGTGTTCACTAGGTGTGGTCTGTCTGCAGGCCTGCCAACCCCTCTGCCGCTGCCTAGGGCAGTTGTGTATGGGCGTTGCCAGCACTGGCCTACTGTGGCTGTTGCTGTGATTTCCGCCTCTCCTCCACGGGAGGGGCTGTCACTCAAGCCATAAGCCTCAACACATTGGGTAGAGGTGAGCACCTTTGCTCAGCTGCGGATCCAGCCTGTTTCAGGGATTCTGCCCAGCACTCGCAGTCAGAGCCTGCTCGCCACACTTTTGCGAGTTGGGCGGGGCTTCTGACGTGCTCTCAGCTGTAAGCCTTTGCCCGTCTGGAGCTTTACCCCCGCCCTTGAGGCCAGGGCCCTCCTGCGCTGGGTCGCAAACCTCGGTTTATTGGGCCTGGCGTGTTTGCTGGCTGCACTTAGCTGTGAGCTTCCGCTCGTCCTGGGCTCTACCCCGCCTCCATGTTCAGAGCCAGCTCGCACACGCAGGATGGCAAACCGCTGTTTCTCCGACTGGGCGGGGCTAGTAGTGTGATCTCAGACGTGAGCCCCAACTCGTCCTTGGTCCTAGCCCCGTCCCTGCCATCAGGTCCGGCTTGCACAAGGTCGCAGAGCAGATCTCTGCCCGTTCCTGGGCTCCCGCTTTTTCCCGCAGGTGGGGTTATTGGTGGGCCCGCAGCTGCTGGACCGCTTTAGTGAGTCCCCTCCTCCCCTGCTGGGCTAGAGTGAGCTCACACCGGCTGTGCCTCCGCCCTCGCCAAGAGAACCTTGTTTCAGCGTCCTGCCGCCACCATCCCTTCAGTAACCCTCAGCAGAGTAGGAAGTGCCCTATCTCTTCATCCTATAGGCCTGGAAGCTCCCTCCTAAGCAACTCTGCTCTAATTGCCGCGGGAGAGCTTGTTTGGCTAGTGTCCTGTCTCCCTTTGCTGGTATTGCTAGTTCCAGGGGAAATATTTGTTTTCAATTAGGGAAGTGACTTAGCCCAGGGCTTAGGGTGGCTGTCCCTCAGAGTGTTTGTCCCTGTGCCTTCAGTCCACACTCTCTTCCTGCTGCTCTGGTCCTCTCCTCTGTCCCCGTTCCCCGGAACCCCGGATGCTTGGTTGTGAGAGAGGTTTTCTGCGCTGTCCCTTTAAAAAGAATCTTGGGTCTGAGAAAACTGTCTCTTTCTCACAAACAGTATCCTCACTTGCTTCACAGCTCAATACTGTTCAAATGCCTCTTCTAGGCTCTGGGACTGCAGGCTGGGTCTTGGTTCCTGGGACCCAGGGCCCTCCCTCTCCGCCAAACTCTCCTCCCTCCATGCAGGTCTCTCCGGGCTGCCGTTTGCTCCGGGGAGCTGGGCAGCCCTCTTCACGTTTTCGCTATTCCTACCAGTCTCAATGTGGCTTCTTCTGTGTTCCTTGGTTGAAGAGTCCACTTAGTTTAGTTCAAAGTTGGTTTATCCAGATGATGGTTCTTAAAATCGAGTTATAATCCACTTTGGTGTGGGAGTTGTAAGTTGGTACGTCCGCCTACTCCATCGCCATCTTCAGTCCCTGTTATTTATTATTTTATTTGATATTTTGTTTACCCCATTGCTCTCTTCTTTCTCGTTTGAATTTCTGTTAGTGCAGTGGTTCTTAACCTTTTTTGAGGTACTGAACCCACCAGTTTCATATGTGCATTCACCGAACCCTTCTTTAGTGATAAATAAAATATGATTTTTTTTTCCAAATTCAAGACGTAGGTATATGTTTTTTTACTGGTGCACAAAATGAGCCGGGCATGAACATCACCTTGCTCAAAGAACAAAACCAACAAAGTGCATGAACTCACAACAAATTACGGTATTACTTTATTCTGGCCTCCGCGGCAGAGCCTTCTCTGATCCCTTGAGACCGACTCATCGAATCCCTAGGGTTCAATAGAACCCAGGTTAAGAACCACTGTGTTAGTGTAATATTGGACTTTCAGGCTTTGAAGAAGTGAGCTGTCTTGATAAAACCCGAGAGAAGTTCTAGTAGCTGAGAGTGAACCTTGTCTAATAGCAAATAGGAAATTGAAACCTCAGTCTTATCACTGTAAGGAGCTGAATTTTGCCACAACCAGAATGAGCTTGGGAAAGGACCTGAACTTCAGATGAGATTGATGTCTTCCTGAAACCTTGATTTTAGACTTGTGAGATCCTAAGGAGAGAAACCAGACATACAGTGCTTGGACTTCTAACCTAAAGGAGCTGTGAGATTATAAATGGGTATTGCTTTACGCTACAAGTTTGTAGTAATTTGTTACACAGCAATGGTAAACTAATGCACTTCACATTTTTGCTATTTATTCTGGGAGTTTTGCTAGATGTTAATTTGCAGTGTTCATATAGTTTATTTTCTTAAAAATTGTTTTCTTCTTAAATCTTGAAGAGTTCTTGTTCTATGTTTTTCCCCTTTTCACAACATCCTTGCTTTGTTTTAAGGGTGTGATTCTTCTCTGATCACTCTGAAAATGCCGGATTTGTTTTAAAGTTCTTTCAATACCCTTAATTATCTCTATTTTTCAGGGGTCAACTGATATTTTTCTTTCATGTGGTTAGGTGTCCTAATATGTCTGGTAATGATCCTTTTTCACACTTTCAAATGGAAGGGGTTGCTAATAAGGGTTTCCTCCACTGTGGAAGTGCCTTTTCTAGCACTTCTTAAAGGTCTCTAAAAGGTCTCTCTCTTAAATGAGGATTCTGAAAGGGAATTCCTTTTGTATTTGAATGGACTCCCTCAGTCTTTAGAGTGAGGATGCTGCTGTGATCCACCCCTCGTGATGTTGGAATTAAATTTGGCTAAAAGGGAAGAACTCTATTTGGGAACGTCACTATTTATACCAGTTTTTCCAAAACTACTCAATTTTTTTTTTTTCAAAATCATTTTCTATTTTTATAACCTGGATTTAAGTGACAGGTGATTTTGCTTTGCATGGAATTGGACATGAGTTCAGTGGTGTTGAGGGTGACTACTGGTGCTCTTGTTTCATAAACAGACTTCTATTTTCCTCCCTTCCATCCCCTCCTCTATCTTCCCCTTTCCTCCCAAATTTCCTCATTCCTCCCTTCCCTTCCCTCCCTGCCTCCCTCCCTTCCATTCATTGACAATTGAATCATTGGTTTCTATTTGCATAATGTTGCCTTGAATTATTTTACTTCCCTTTTCCCCATTCATTTCTTAGCCCACTGTTGTTTCCTCTTTTCCATAGATACATTGATATACTTTATGTATGTACCTATCTATCTATCTATCATCTATCTATATTTACTCTTGTAAACTATGCGTTTGTAATTATTTGCACTTATATTGTGCTATAGATATTTTCTTTTTTCGTCAGTATGCTGTTTTTTAGATCTAACATATTGCTAAATGTTCATCAGTTTCGACATTTAAGAACCTCTTCACAGAGCATTTAGGCTTGTAGGTGTAAGCTGAGAAGGCTGTCCCACAGAAAAGAGATCTGTGCCTAAAATGGAGATCACATAGTTTAAATAGAGTCAAGAGGCAGAGCAAAAGTCAATCCTGAAAACCAGCTTTATCCCTGGACACAGCCAGGCTTAGAGAGATCTACAGCTAGATCATTCAGTTATTTGAACACATTCTCCTTTTGCTCAAGACAGTTTGGGTTGGACTTTTGTCATGAAATCCTGAAGAGTACAGGCAATACGTTTCAAACTCTGTATAATACAAACATAAAGGGACCCAATATGTCACTAGGTTTAATTTGATATATGCCAGGTGTGCCCTCCTTGGGCCATGCCCACTCAAATCTTTTTAGTGTATTTTCTTTCTCCTTAACTCTAAGGATTCCCACAAGATTTGCAACCAGGGGAGCAGTGGGTAGTGGTATCTTGTCCTGAGCTAACTCTTTGAACCTGTCTCCAAGGTCCCCTTTAAAAAAAATTAATTGAATTTTTTGGGTGATGCTGGTTAATAAAATTATACAGGTTTCAGGTACACAACTCTATAATACATCGTCCATATATTGCATTGTGTTCAGCACCCCAAGGCAAGTCTCCCTTCATCACCATCTAACCCCTCTATCTTCTCCCACCTCTCCATACCCCCTTCCCCTCCTCAATTTCCACACTGTTGTCTGTTACTATAACTTTTTTTTCTTTGCTTAACCCCTTCACCTTTTTCCTCTTAACCTCTATCCCCACTAACAGCTGTCAATCTGTTCTCTGTATCTGAGTCTGTATCTGTTTTGTTTGTTAGTTTATTTTGCTCCTTAGATGCCCCCATATAAGTGAAATCATACGGTATTTGTCTTTCTCTGGCTTATTTCACTTAGCATAATAATCTGATGTTCAACATCACTAATCATCAGAGAAATACAAATTAAAACCACAATGAGATTTCACCTCATACCTATCAGAATGGCTCTCAGCAACAAATCAACAAACAACAAGTATTGGCAATGGTGTGGAGAAAAGGGAACCCTCATGCACTGTTGATGAGAATGCAGATTGGTGCAGTCACTAAGGAAAGCAGTATGGAGTTACCTCAAAAAAATTAAAAATGGAACTGCCTTATGACCCAGCAATACCACTTCTGGGTATATATTCTTTTCTTTCTTTTTTTCTTTTTAAGTGAGAAGAGGGGAGATAGACAGACTCTCGCATGTGCCCTAACCAGCACCTACCTGGCAATCCATCTGGGGCCAATGCTTGAATCAACTGAATTATTTTTAGTGCCTGAGGCTGAAATTCATACCACCTGAGCTATCCTCAGGACCTGGGGCCGACATTCGAACCAATAGAGCCACTGGCTGTGGGAAGGGAAGAGGGAGAGAAGGGGGGAAGAAGGGGAAGAAACATAGATGGTTACTTCTCACATGTGCCCTGACAAGTGATTGAACCTGGAACGTCTATGCTGGGCCAGCGCTCTATCCACAAAATCAGCTGGCCAGGGTGGACATATATTCAAAGAAACCTGAAACACCAAAGCCAAATAATATATGCAGTCCTATGTTCATTGCAGTGTTATTTACAATAACCAAGATTTGGAAACAGCCCGTGTACCCATCAATAGATGAGTGAATAAAATTGCTGTGGTACATTTACACAATGGAATACTACTCAGTCATAAAAAGGAAAGGAATCTTACCTTTTGTGACAGGATGGATAGACCTAGAGATTATTATCCAAGACTTTCCAGTGAGCGACAGCAGCCCTACCTTGGCTCAGTTCTTTTCCATAACATTTCAAGAGAGCCCAAGCAACCTTGCCTAAGTTTTCTCCTGTTGTGTCTTCTATCTTAGTTCATTCCTTGTTTCACTGTCTCCAGATTTAATAAACTTACTCTCAAAATAAAAAATATAAAAAAATAAAAATAAAGTAATACATGACATATTGTTGTTTTACCTTAGTTGCTAAGTAAACATAAAAATCTCATATTGCTTACATTTTGTATTGTGGCTTGTGTAATTCTTAGAAAGCATTAACATAGTCTTAAATAACTTAAAATTATTTTAAGATATATTATCAAATATGTGTGCATGTGTTTATGTTCTGTAATCTTATTAAAGGAATAAAAGTATATCCCATTTGTGGTCATATTCTTAATCCATAGCAGAGATTGAGTTTTTGTACTGTAGGCATTTGACATATTATTTTTATTTAAAATATGACTACTTTAACAAAATACTAGGGAACAATCTTTAAAGTCAAATTAATCTTTGTTTTTATTTGTGTGTATATATATCTCCAAGGAACATCTGTGATCATTAGGAAGGAGATAGTGTTGCTTTAGTAAATGTCATTTTTTCCATCAAGTCAGTGTTGAATTTATTTCTGTACAGGTTGTCCTATGTAATTATAGGTTTTGTTTTTCAGAAATGAAGAGGGATGTTAGTCACCTGAAATCCTGGAATTTTTCACTACATTTTGAATGTTTTACTATTTTTCCTTTATCATTTTTGACTTAATACTGTTTTATTTATTTGGTGTTTCTCAACACTCAAGTCACATTATAGCCTAGCATACTTACATGATCATGATCGGGGGATATGCTCATTTATAGAGATTGTAGCTCAATCATTTAGGGACAGAATTACATATATATATATATATATATATATATATATATATATATACACACACACACACACACACACACACACACACACACCCATATATATATATGCACATATATTTATATTACTACTTACTTCTAATGTGTAATTTTAAACTGTGCCTACTTTGATTATGCGGAAGAACTTCAGATGTTGTCTCTACACACTGTGGCAGATTTAATATTATTATTATTCAGTGTAATTGTAGTTTATTGATTATTTTAGGTTTTTGATACAGTGTCATGTTAATATTTTTCAATATACGTGCTCTGTTATATAAGTATATAATATTCTGGAATAACACATTTTCTGAGATATCTATGATGAGGATTGGCCAGTATGGGGTTATAACTCTGCAAATCTATTACATATTTCTTCTTGCACATCTCCAGTAGGAAGCAGGAACATGGTGGGTCACAAACTCCCTGATTCGATTATGCCTGCTTTTTCTGTTTTTTTTCCCACTTTTCCTCAAGACTCATTTTAGAAGGATTTGATCTCATTAAAATTGACTATCTATAAGAAGTGTCATAAACTGTCAAAAATATCATAGCCTCCTTTGTAATAAATCATTAAATAGCTTTATGTTATTCTTTTGTTCATGGGACTCAATTATGTTTAGGAAGCTTTTGTGAAAAGCATGTCAATTTCTTTAAATTTCACAACTAAATGGATACTATATCTAAATGGTATAGTATGTTTTGTGTTTTTACTAAAAATGGCAGCATATAATATCTTTTAAATTAATGTTACTCTTCATCTGAGTACATATAAATTTGTGTTTACTATTATTTGGGTTTTCTTTTCATATTTTCAGAAAGTTACAATTCAGAATGAATCAGATTGGGATGGGAGACATATGGAGAGAAATAGGCTGAGCAATACTTGCACCTAATCAGAGTCTTCTACTGGATTCTTTTCATTCTTGCTCTTCTGCATGCAAACTTCCTTTATCACTGTAAGATGGAGCACTCCAGCAGGTAAAGGGAACAGTGCTGTTGTTATTTGGTTCTGTGCTGGCAGCGCTGAGGCCCTTCACCATTTTATGAGTTCATGATATTTTGTTATTTTACCTATTACTTCTTTTGCCTGAGAAGTAACCATCCCTCCAAATTGAAATCCCAGGCATATTTGAGGTTATGTTAATGTGCATCATTCCTGTAAAGATAACCCTTATTTTTGACACACATATAAATCATCTAATCTTTACAGTCAAGAAATCACCAGTTTAGTACTAAATTTTCCTGAATCATTCATGCATTACTGACACAGCATGTTGTCTCAGAAGGATATGGAATTTACTCTTTACTTCTGCTAGAACCTGGAAAAACAGTGAGCACATAGTAGGTACTTAACATATATTGATTTCTTAAAATTTTAAACAACTTCTATAAATATATGACACTATAAAAAAGCTAAGCATCTGTGAGTTACCCTTATTTCAGTGAAGAGAAAACTAATGTTTAATGACATTTAGAAATACACTGCTTACAAAATTTAGGGGACATTTCAAAATTAATATCGAGCTACAAAACATCCCCTAATTTTTGTGAGCAGTATATAAGGTTCAACAGAAGTAACTTTTAAGTTTTAGCTCACTTTGTTAGCTAAGTTCTGTAATCAATTTATAATGTTGGTAGCCTTATATTATAGAAATAAAATTGTTTTTTATTTTTGTGTTAGTACAACATTGTTGTGTTAGTACAGCATAAAAATCTAGCCAACTAATTTTAGTTAAAGCATAGTAAAGTTCTTGAGCTTCTTGTTTCTCTGTAGATAACAAAACCATGCAATGTGCTGCATTTTCACTTTTAATGTGTTGTTCTAAGGGATAGGCAATTGCTATATTGCTTGCTTAGTTCACGCATTGTAAAACAACTGGCGTAACTATTACCCACTGTGAAATTTAGTTTATGTAGCGTAGAAGTTTAAAAAGATTATACCTATTTATCAAATTTCAACAGCTTCTACTGGTTATTTAAATTAACTTAGAATGTAATTCTTACTGTTGATAATCATGCCCAGAGTTTAGAGTTTGTGTTTTATTGCAGTATATTTTGGAATAATATGACTTTTTTTTAAATGAAGACTCTTGGACAGTATGCTTGTCCTTGCCATCTGCTAAGTCTATCAGGCAGTGTGGTGAAACAGACATGGCAGCAGAGTGTTAGAATTGGACAGATCTGGACGTGAATTCTAGCTCATAGAAAGTGGTAGCCAACAGATGCTACCACTTTGCCTCTGATTCAACCTGTTTGATTCTAGAGCTTTTGTTTCTTCTGGCTTATAGTACTGTCAACATGTGGGCTTATCCTACTGGCTCTCTCTTCAGGTGTTGACCCTACTGACCATCTATTCCTTGCTACAACTTATGATTGACTGCAGCATTCATTTATTTGCTCCTGAATCATTTTTAGGAACTTGAATGCAATATGCTAAGTCTTTGTCCTTGACTTCAGTTTATAATCAGGCTGACAAATGTTGATTTGGAAAGGTAGCAATGTGCTAAAAACATTTAAGTATTTACATTATATAAACATTCATTCAGGCAGAAGGGAACATGACCCGGGCTAAAATTTTCATGCTTGATTTATTTTCTTGAGCATTTTTAAAAAATTAATTTTAGATCACAGTGGTGCTCCCAAACATAATTTGAAATGTTTGAAGCTATATCAATAATAGCTGGTAGCCTGATGTTTAAGAAAAATTGGTATGACATCACTAACATGTTATTCTTATTATAATAGATATTACATTTATGAGTATTAATCAAAAAAGTAGCTAGATGGTTAGAGAGAAAAATGAAATAATGAGATCTGTTGAAATCTCTCAAATCAACCAATCATGCATTTCACTAAGATTATTCCTCTGGTTAGAATGTTGGAAGCACGGACAAGCATTGTGTGCATTGTAATTAATCTACTAAAGACAAGCAAATGGAAAAATCTTATATGCTTTAGGGCGGCCATTGGGCCTCCTGGATAAAACATTGAAGTGTTACTCGCCGTAGCTTTTCTCAACCTCCCTATGCCTACCCAGGTTTCCTTTGAGAATAAGTCAAGGAAATCCTAATTATACAGAAAATCATACAAAAAGATAAAAGTTCAGAAAATTACAACTAAGATAATACAATATATTAGTAGTGTAATACTTTGTTCGGAGGTGAGAAGGTGACTGAGAACAGTTTTTCCTGACAATTATTTTTACTTAGTTTATCCCCGTCTGATACTCAGGCTTTGGACAAAATCCATTCTGACATGTTTAAGAGCACTAGGTTATAAAATACTGACTGTAGCATTTAATGTTGGACATGTCACAAACGAGGGCACTTTGCACTGTTCCTGGTTGTCTAAGTAAATTGTAGGCTAGTTGATAAAATAATCACTCAGTATAAGGTGATTTCTCTAAAGGGTAGAACACCTCAATTTGATTGCTTCTGCCACTATGTATTTCTTTTTGGAGTTTTGAAAAATATTTTTTTAGGGAAAAGAAACTAAATACATAATATATTTCTCAGCTATACATGCACAAATAAGCATGCAGATACATACATACATATATCCTTCAGGAGAATTGATTTTCAGTGTTATTTGAGGATAGTTTTCTTTTCCCATTGATTTGAGAAAGAGAGGAAGGAAGAGAGAAAGAGGCAATTTGTGTATATTTATTTCAGATCCCTTACTGCAAGTTTGCTATATTCCTTGGAGGAGCCCCCCTCCTTTTATTCTCAACCCCAGACCTCTATCCAGGACCTGTGAACATGGCATTTAAAGTTTTCATTGGTCACGACTAGTAGGAAATGGCCAAGGCTGTTCGCCAGGCCCGCATGCAGCAGAAGGTAACGCTCCAAACCCAGGCACAGGAAGTGCCCTGCCCAAGTCTGGACTGCAAAGAGGAATCCCACCAGCAGCTTTCTTTAAGTGTGGCAAGCAGGACCACTGTGCCTGACAGGGTCCCTCCCCACGGCTGCCCACTGAGCCCTGCCCTAACTGCAAGCAGCCCGGTCACTTACGGAGTGATTGCCCCTTTGGGCAACAGGCTCATCCTCAATGCCTCTACATGGAGGACAAGGCAGCCATGTGGGCACATCGCTCAAACTCCTAGGACATGGCCTGGACTTGGAGAACCCAGGGTATGCTGCAACTAGTGGGTAAGTTCATCTCATTTCTTGTGGACATGGAAGCTGCCTTCTCTGTTTTGCCATCACACTCTAGACCTCTAATTCCCTCACATATCTCGGTTATGGGAATGGATAGGACCCCTTCATTTCCTCTTCGCACTCCAACCCTGAGATGCAGTTTGAATGGAATCCGCTTTTTTGCACTCCTTCTTAATTATGTCATCGTGCCCTATACCCTTCCTGGGTCGAGACATTCTTCACAGTCTTGGAGCCACTATCCAGCTGACAGCATCTTTCCACTTACTCCTGCCATTTCTCACTACCTAGGGCTCCCCCATAATCAATGCTACCCTCATTTCTAACCATGTCTCTCGCCTCAAGCTTGCTCCCATGCAGGATCGCTGGCAGTCAGAACCACTGGGCTCTACTCGTCTGCGGCTTACCCAAAGGTTGGGCCCTACCTGTTCCTCCCATCAGGAACCTGCCACCAAAGTGAGCTAAAGCAGGAAGCAATGCTGTTTAGTAGGACTGGCCTGATGAAAGAAGCTTCAATCTCCTCAACCGTCTGTGAGCAAGAATCTCTCCTCCTACAACCTGCTTAACTCCTGGTGGCAGCCACCCATTCTTACCTGGACTGCCCCTATTCTAAATCTTCTAATTATCAATGTATAGCTCATATTTGCTCTTCTCCTTTTTAAATTCTTACAGAACTGCATCCGCAAAGTTTCTCAACTCACAAACAGATGTTCCTCCTGACACCCCTCAAAGCCACCACCAGCTGACCTGCCCTCCCCACTACACCCCTAATCAGCAGGAAGCTGCCAGACGAATACACGGTGCCCCTTTTCTATTTAACAAAAATGGTTGGGATGTGGGGTGGCTAATGGGGAAGGTCAGGTGGGGAACTCAGAGCCTGGGAACTTTGGTTGGGGCCACCCACACAACCAAGCACGCCAAAAGAAAGTTTCCAGAGGACCTTGAGAAAAAGATTGACTGTCCATCAGCCAGTGAGATTTCACCACGTCATAACTGCTCACCCACCCTAGAGGACCCCTTTGTATAGATCAGACAGAAATAATAGTCACTGCTATGGTCCTTAGGTTCATGCCAATCCATGGGAATACCAAAAGTCATTCCTTTGCATTTTCCTTTTGTCCAGTCACAAAGCATTTCCTCACAATTATGACTCACAATATGAGAAGCCCAATTCTTGTCTTGATCGCCAACGGGAACTTGAAAATAGGTGATATATGCACGTGTCCCAAATGATGAAATATTGCGCCTTTTTGACGTTGAAGTGTGTAATAGCCACATATATAATAGAAGGTGTCAGGACTATTCTTACATTTACACCTACTCCAAGGAGCCATGATTCAATGTTAAAACAAAATATGAGGGTGTTTTTATCAGATAATTTTTACATTTAAAAACAATACAATTATGTAAAAGTGATGTCTCTAAAACATTAATTGCCTTATGGTTATGTTCAATCCAAGAGTCGTTACCCTTTAACTCTAATTTAAAAACCAATGCATGCCATTAACTGTAGCAAAAAGAAATTAAAATTGCATAAAAACTAGAGCATGCACCAAAAATACAGATTTCAGATTTGGAATCAGCGATGCAGAACTATATAGAAAGAGTTCTAAAACCTCATGCAACATAAAATGAAAATAAAATTGTTCTCCAGTGTAATACATACAATTTACTTCAAAATTAATGTAACAACAACAACAACAACAAAATTAAACTCCTGCCAATTATCTTATCACTTTTTACATTTTATTGAATTTACTTAATTTCTTACTTTCTTCTTATTTGATGGCAGGAGCTATGCTTTACTGAAAATAGCAAAAGCAATGATTAGATATTACATACAAGGGGACAGTGATTCAATTAAAGGTTAAAATATTATTAGAAATTAGGAAGGCCTGAAGATTATTGGATTATTTTCGCTTTTGTCCTTTTTATTGATAAACCTATAATTGCTCAAAACTAAAATTATTACATTGTCTTCTAAGATTTATTATGTGTATAGATGTAATATATTTACATTAACTATAAAAGAATGGTGGAGTCATATGTACTATAAAGTTGTAAGATTTTTATGTATTGCATGAAGTGGAACAATATTAACTGTGAGTCAACTGGGAAGAGTTGAGGATAATATATTGCCACCTTAGCACAACTACTAAATGATAATTATAAAAAGTATAGCTAAAATGTCTAGGGAAATTAGAATTGAATTCTAAAAAATATTCAGAAGTCATTAAAGGAGAAACAAATAACAGTAGAGACAAGTAGAAAATATGTAATAGAATTATATACACAAATCTAACTAATTACATTAAGCCTTAATGGTTTAAACATCCCAATTAAAGGCAGAAATAGTCAGAATTGATAAAAAGATCAAACTCAAATACTATGCTTTCTACAATTCATCCATTTAAAATATATGAAGAGTGTGGCAGGCAGGCAGACTCTAAGGTGCCCTTTGACCCCTGTCTCCTGCTATTTATGCCCTGTATAATCTACCCTTAGGTATGGACAGGGCCTGTGACTTTTTTTGAACCAAGGGAATATGGCAAAGGTGACTAGATGAATGTTATTCCATGTACATTATTACTCTGCATAAGGTTGTAATGTCCAACTTGTTAGGAGATTCCCTTGCTGGCTTTGAAGAAGCCTGCTACCATGTTGTGAGCATCCTTAAGCAGAGGATAATATAGCACAGAACTTAGGACAGGCTCTGGCTACACTATCAAGAAACAAATGAATTCTGTCCTAAATCACATGATCTTAGAATGATATTTTTCCCTAAGGGGGTATTCTGATGAAGACCCAGACTACCCTGACATCTTATAGCAGGTATACAGAAGATCTAGCCAACCTTTGCCTAGATACCCACCTGAAAGAAAGTGTGAGATGATAAGTTTGAGCTGTTTTAAGCTGGTAAATTTATGATGAAATATTACACAGTAAGTGATAACTAATAATAGGTTTGATGTCTGGAAGTGAGTGAATGAGTTGCGAGGGCTACTGTAACAAGGTTTAGTAAGCTAGAGACTTAAAACACAGACATTTATCATCTCATAGTTATAACAGTTTATTGGCAAAGTGGTTCTTTTTGAGGACAATGAGGTACAATTTGTTCCTTGATGCCTAACTTCTAGTTGGTTACAGTCAATCTTTGGCTTATAAAGGCATCACCTCAATCTCTGCTTTTATCTTTACATGGTGTTTTTTCTGTGTGTATGTCTATATAAATGTACAAATGTTACTTTTCCTTTTTTAAGAAAAGTATTTATTGATTGATTTTCAGAGAGGGAGGAATGGAGTTAGGGACAGAGAGAGATACATTGATTGTTGTTCCATCCATTTATGCAGTCACCGGCCAACCCCTAAACGTGCCTGACCCTGACTGGAGATTCAATCTGCAACAATCGCCCATGAGGATGACCCTCTAACCAACGAAGTACCCGGCCAGAGCCTTTTACTTTTCTATAAGGACAGTCACAATGGATTAGAGACCACCCTAATGACTTCATCTTACCTTGATCATCTGTAAAAGTCTTATTTCCAAAATAAGGTCACATTCACAGGTGGTTAAGGCAAGGATTTTGATATTTTTTTTGAGGGACATGAGTCAATTTATTAACAGTTGTTACTGCTAAAAATGTAGACTTTGCTTTGGATCCAAAAAGTAGGAAAACTAAAAGATTTTGAGGACTATAATAAACAAAGCCTAAATTGCTTGAACACTGGATAGGAATCTGGAGTTTGCGGACATTTCCAGTGAGGGCGTCAAAGGAAGTAAGGAACAGTTTTTAGAAACTCATGGAAGGGGCAAATCCACATCACAGAGTAGCAGAAAGCTTAGTATAATTTTACTCATATTGATGTGCCAATAAAGCATATAAGTAATGAAATTAGATATTTAAATAAGAAAAAGTTCAAACAAAATATTAAAGGATCTGACTGTTCTGGCTGCTTATAAAATGTGAGAAGAGAGATAACTTAAAGAATAAATTGTCAAACAAAAAAGAACTAGGACTAAAAGTTTAAATATTTTTAGCCTCTAAAGACAGCAAAAGATTTCACAAATAACATGACTTCTGAGCCAGTACTTTTTCCTAAACTGCAAAGAATGTATAAGCTTGAAATTACTGGACCTGCCCCATGGAGCGAACCTGTCCATAAAGGAAAACAACACAATGGAAATAGAACTGCAAGATAAATAGTTGATTAATGGTGAAATAGCTAAATTTCTGAATCTGGCCATAATTGTTCTATCTTTGCATTTGTAAATCAACAAATGCACTTAATTTTTTTAAACTAGTGTGAGCTATGCTTTTGTTATGTAAAATTTAGGAGTAGGATAACTAAAATTAAGGAATAAAAAGACCAATGAAAAAAGAAAAACCCAAAGAAGTAAAGGATAAAGCTGTGTGTGTGTGTCTGTGTAAAAGATAATAGTATAGTACTGAACACATCTCATAATCTAAAAATTTCTGTCCAGAAAAATAAAGTAGGAATAGAATAGACTAGAATTATCATACAACTCCCTTTACCGAGAATAAAGAGAAGACGTACGTTAAGTAATTAGAGAGAATGTTGACCATATTTTCAATATCCTAAAATTTTGAACAGCAGCCCACCCAAGACATAGGTATTGGATTGGGACTGCAACACATGGTTGGTAGGTCTTTGCTTACCGATATTCTAATACTCTTAATGTAGTACTGGAAGAAAAGTCTTTTCTCATTCTCCCTTTATACAAGTTTTGCCTTTCTTAGGCTTGACTGTTGGCATTAATCATGTTCCATCATAAATAAAGGACTCAAAACTGAGGTGATAGGATTAAGAGTAGACTGTAGTAGAGACAATAACTTTTCCTTACTTTGACTGAAAAGGCGAGGCAATATAGAATTGGACATGCTGAGGAAGAGTCTGTAGCTTGAAGCTTGCAATGAATATGAATGTTTTAGAATTTCCCAATCAATCTGAATCAATTTTCTTGACAATTTCTCTTTCTCAATGCCAAACTTAACTTTTGAGCAGAACTCCACCCACCCTGGCCGTAAATAACATGATAGTTTATAATATCCCCAGTGACTAATCAGTGGTACACAGACAGCAGAATCTGACCCAACCGCGAGGCGGATAGACCGGTACCAAGTGTGGCACACTCTACAAATCCCTGGTCCAGCCAGTGTATGCTAAAATTTCATTTTGAATTTTTGGTTCAATGTGTGGATTTTTAGTTCTTTTCATGCATACAGGGAGGTATAATTTATATTTGATTTCAAATAGGAAGCTTTAATGAAAACCATTTCTTTGTAGTACGTCTTACAGTGTTCAATATAAAGTAGCTCCTTCCTTCTACCTTCTACCCCTAGGAATAATTTAAATCTATTTTATCATCTCTTTTCAAGGAAACAGAGATTGGCTATAAAAATAGATATAGAACACAAAACTAAAAAATTACCATATGTTATTCAATAAGTGTTTATATTTTTAAAATGTTGGTTTTATTTAAAATGCTACAGAAAAACGTTTTAAAAACCTATAATAACTCATTGTATTCTAGTGTCTTTAACAAAACCCTGATTTTATGTCATGTTATCTCTAAGAAATACCATTGTTCAGCTTGCTATTCTGTAAAAGATTTGCAATATCTTTTTATTTAACATCTAGCTGCTTTTTTATTCTAAAACTGCTGCTTCTTTTTTAACTTAATAAAGAAAATTAAAGGAGAAAGAAACACACAAGAAAAATCATTATCCTGGGTTAGAGTTAATACTATCATTGCTATTCAAAGGCAAGAAGTAATCAGATGTTAGCTTGCAGCCAAGGAAACCATTTTATTTATAATGGGAGGAAACAAAAGCCAAAGGCAGGTAATACATTAGGATCTGAAAGAAGCACAAGGAGAAAGAATAGAATCATTCCTACTAGTTGCTTTTTACTTTCACTTGACACATTTGAAATATTGTACTTAGATAGCACATAGGTAATACTATGTACCATTGTACTTAGATAATACATCGATATATTATAGGTGATCAAAATCATTCAGTCAATCAGTACATTGATAAAACATGTCAAGATTCTCAGTCTGATAAAAATATCATCCTATGTGTGCTGTGCTAAGTGTTGCATTTCATTTAACACAAACTAGAGTTCAAATATTTCCAGCTTCTAAAAGAAACTTGGTCTCTTTACCTCGTTAATTTGATAAGTACTCATTGAGTGCATAATATGTTTTGAGTAATTTTTTATATGTTAAATATACCGAAGTGAATAAAATAGAAAAACTCACTGCACTAAATTAGGCTGGATTCTAATATTTCCAGTACAACCAATTTGCTAAATAGTTTAGTCTCAATTAAAAAACATTTGGGGCACTACACCTCACTCTTTCTCTTACTCTTTGATTCAAAATAAATTATTCTTGCAGTTACTCTAAAATTGTTAAACATATTGTGGCCAGAATTTTGACCACTTATTACTTTGAATCTTTGAACTGGGATTTGTACTTTTTCAATCTAAATCTTCTGCTTATTTTTGTGTTATTGTTCCCTCTACTGTCTACACCTTTCCTCCTGGACTCAACTACTTGACCATTTGAGTTCTAGGCCTCATTCATTCATTCATTCATTTAAAATCACATTTTAATCTAATTTTCATGAAATACATATTTTTCAAACAACAATATAGTGTTATACATCAAATAAGAGTTGTAGAACTATTCCTATATTACAGGTGAAAAACCTGACATTGATTTGTTATGTAGTTTGATCTAAGTCATGTAGTTAAGAAGATAAAGTGTTCAAATGTAAATTTAGATCTTTTTGGTATTAAATTCTGTGCCCTATCTCTTAGACCTTTATCGTGACTGGATTGACGTATATTTTTTGGGAGATTATCTAGTGCTGATTTCTGGACCTTCCGAATATACCCATCTGGTTGCTTGTAAATTAAAAAAAATTGTAGATTTTATAATCTATAGGAAAAAACCCAAACCCAAACCAAATATTTATGAGGTCTATGTGAGGAAAAGTACAAATATCGAATAAAATAATTATAGAACTAAATAAATAGAGGGATATTATACTTTCATGGATAGGAAGACTTAATATTGTCAATATGTTAGTTCTTCCCAAATTGATCTGTAGATTCAGTGAAGTCCCAATCAGAGTCCCAGCAAGTTAATTTGTGGATATTGAAAATATATTTCTAAAGTTTATATGGAGAGACAAAGGACCCACAATGGCCAACTGAATATGGAACAAAAAGAACAGAGTTAGAGGATTGATGCCACCCAACTTCCAGACTTACTGAAAAGTTAAAGCAATCAAAACAGTGTGAAATTGATAAAAGAATAAGTGAATATGTCATTGAAACTAAATAAAGAGCTCAGAAACAGATCCATACAAGAATTGTCAACAAATCTTTGACAAAGGGACAAAAACCATAAAATGGCAGAAAGACAATCTTTTCAACAAATGATATTAGGATGACATCTGCATACAAAAAACATAAATTATTTACAGTCATTACACTTTTTGTAAAAATTAACTCATAAATCATTCACCTAAATATAAAATTAAAAAAAAAAAACTATAAAACTCCTGGCAGAAAGAATAGAAATAATATCTAAACAATCTTGAGTTTAGTGATGACTTTATATACAACACAAAGGCTGAATGCATGAAAGAAACAATTGGTAAACTAGACTTTATTAACATTAAGAACTTCTAATATGTGAAAGACAGTATCAAGAGAATTAGTAACAAGCCACAGATAAGGGGAATAATTTGCCAGAGACACATCTATAAAGGACTGTTATCCAATACATAAAAAAATGAAACCCTCAAGACTCAACCATAAGAAATCAAACAACTTGATTGAAAAGTGAACCGGAGGAGCAAGATGGCGACGGAGTAGGCGGACGTACCAACTTCCAACTCCCAGAACCAAAGTGGATTACAACTCAATTTTAAGAACCATCACCTGGATAAACCAACTTTGAACAAAACTAAGTGGACTCTTCAACCAAGGAACACAGAAGAAGCCACATTGAGACTGGTAGGAATAGCAAAAACGCAAAGAGGGCTGCCCAGCTCCCCAGAGCAAACGGCAGCCCGGAGAGACCCGCGGAGCAGGAGGAAAGTTTGGCGGAGAGGGAGGGACCTGGGTCCCAGAAACCAAGCCCCAGCCTGCAGTCCCAGAGCCTAGAAGAGGCGTTTGGACAGTTTTGAGCTGTGAAACAAGTGAGGGAGCTCCCAGGCCTACAGTGTGGAGTATTAGGTCCCTTTCTACTCTGCTGAGGGCTGCTTAAGGTTTTGGGGCGGCAGGACGCTGAAAGGCGGTTCTGTCGGCGTGGGCAGAGGCCAAGCCGGTGGGAGATCGGTCTAGCCCAGAGGGTCAGAGGGGAAGCGTGAGAGCGGTCCGGAAGCTGCGGACCCGCCTTTAATCCCACTTACGGGGACAAAGCGGGAGGCCAGGAACGGGCAGGCCCTGCGCAAGCCGGCCCTGACCGCGGGGACCGGGCTAGGACCAGGGACAGGCAGGGGCTCGCGGCTGAGCTGACGCTACCAGTCCCTCCCCCCCCCCCCCCCCCCCCGCCGGAGAAACCGCGGTTGGCCAGTATACGTGCCCGAGCGGGCTCCGAGCGCGGGAACGGGGTGGACCCCGAGACGGGTGGAGGCTCGCAGCTGAGCCCACGCTATTATCCCCATCCAGCTGGAGAAAATGCGGATAGCATTCATACGTGCACAAGCGGGCTCCAAACGCGGGGGCGGGGTAGAGTCCGGGACGAGCGGAAGTACGCAGCTAAGCGGAAGCCAGCAAACACGCCCGCCCCAATAAACCTTGGTTTCCGACCCTGCGCAAAGGGCCCTGGCCTCGAGGGCGGGGCTAAAGCTCCGGACGGGCAAAAGCTTACAGCTGAGAGCACGTCAAAAGCCCCGCCTAACCAGCGGAACTGTAGCGAGCAGGCTCCGACTGCTGGTTCTGGGCGGAAGTCCGGAAATAGGCTGGGTCCGCAGCTGAGGAAAGGTGCTCACCTCTACCCTTGGTGCTAATCTTGTGGCTTCAGTCACAGCCCCTCCACGGAGGAGAGGCAGAAATCACAGCAAAAGGCACAGTGGGCCGGCGCTGGCAACGCTCATACCCAACCACCCTAGGCACCGGCAGAGAGGGTGGGGGGCCTGCAGATAGACCACACCTAGAGAACACAAAGGCAACACCTACTGGACTCCAGTGGCCACAACTTGCTTATACACAGAAAAAATGGGCAGGCAGAGGAATGCAAACCAAATGAATCAAGAGAAATCCCCAGAGAAGGACCTGAATGAACCAGATATAACCAAATTACCAGAAGCAGAATTTAGAATAATGATAGTTAGGATGTTCAAAGAAATTAGAGCAACAATGGATAGTCATTATGAACACCTAAATAAAGAGATAACAAGTATAAAAAATGAAATTGAAATAACAAAAAAGAATCAGACAGAAATGACAAATACAGTATCAGAACTGAAGACCACAATGGAAGGAATTAAAAGCAGGATGGATGACGCTGAGGATCGAATCAGCGAGTTAGAGGACACAATAAACAAAGGCACAGAAGCAGAGAAGAAAAAGGAAAAGAGACTTAAAAAATGTGAGGAAACTCTAAGGGAGCTTTGTGACAACATGAAGAGAAACAACATTCGCATCATAGGGGTGCCTGAAGAAGAGGAGAGAGGACAGGAAATGGAAACTTTGTTCAATCAAATCATAGCAGAAAACTTTCCTAAATTAAGGCTGGGAAACACTCCACACATTCAAGAAGCACACAGAACTCCATTAAAAAGAAACCCAAAAAGATCTACACCAAGACACATCATAGTTAAAATACCAAAGCTAATGGATAAAGAAAAAATTTTAAAAGCTGCTAGAGAAAAAAAGGCTATCACCTACAAAGGAGCCCCCATAAGGATGACATCGGACTTCTCAACAGAAACACTTGAGGCCAGAAGGGAATGGCAAGAAATAATCAAAGTAATGCAGAACAAGAACCTACAACCAAGACTACTTTATCCAGCAAGGCTAATGTTTAAAATTGAAGGAGAAATAAAGAGCTTCCCAGAAAAAGAAAGCCTCAAGGAATTCATAAAAACCAAACCAATTCTGCAAGAGATAGTAAGGGGCCTCTTGTGAACAGTTTAAAGGGAGGAATGAATAGAGCAAAAGAAGAATATAGCTTTAAAGAATAAAATGGCAATAAACAACTACATATCAATAATAAGCTTAAATGTAAATGGATTAAATGATCCAATCAAAAGACATAGGTTAGCTGCATGGATAAAGAAACAGGACCCATACATATGCTGTCTACAAGAGACACACCTTAAAAGAAATGATGCTCATAGACTGAAGGTAAAAGGATGGAAAAAAATATTTCATGCAAATGGAAATGAAAAAAAAGCAGGGGTAGCAATACTTATATCAGACAAAATGGACTTTAAAACAAAGGCTGTAGTAAGAGATAAAGGAGGACACTACATAATGATAAAGGGAACAATTCAACAGGAAGATATAACTATTGTAAATATCTATGCACCAAATATAGGAGCCCCGACATACATAAAGCATACTTTGATGGATATAAAGGGCGAGATTAACAGCAATACTATCATAGTAGGGGATTTCCATACCCCTCTAACAACACTGAATAGATCCTCAAGAAAGAAAATTAATAAAGAAACAGCAGACTTAAAGGATACACTAGATCAACTTGATTTAATAGATATCTTCAGAACTTTTCACCCTAAAGCAGTAGAATATACATTCTTCTCAAGCGCTCATGGTACGTTTTCTAGGATAGACCACATGTTAGGACACAAAAATGGTCTCAATAAATTTAAGAAGATTGAAATCATATCAAGCATTTTCTCTGATCACAATGGCATGAAACTAGAAATTAACCACAAAAGAAAAACTGAAAAATACTCAAACACTTGGAAACTAAATAGCATGTTATTAAATAATGAATGGATTAACAATGAGATCAAAGAAGAAATAAAAAAGTTTCTAAAAACAAATGATAATGAGCATACATCAACTCAAAATTTATGGGACACAGCAAAAGCAGTTCTGAGAGGGAAGTTTATTGCACTACAGGCATATCATAAGAAGCTAGAAAAAGCTCAAATAAGCAACCTAACCCTGCATCTAAAAGAACTAGAAAAACAACAACAAATAAAACCCAAGACAAGTAGAAGGAAGGAAATAATAAAGGTCAGAGCAGAAATAAATGACATAGAGGCTAAGGAAACAATACAGAGGATCAATGAAACAAGAAGCTGGTTCTTTGAAAAGGTAAACAAGATTGATGAACCTTTAACTAGACTCACCAAGAAAAAAAGAGAGAGGACTCAAATAAATAAAATTAGAAAGGACAGTGGAGAAATAACAACTGACACAACAGAAATACAAAGCATTGTAAGAAAATACTATGAAGAACTATATGCCAAAAAATTAGACAATCTTGGTGAAATGGACAAATTTCTTGAATCATATAACCTTCCAAAAATCAATCTGGAAGAATCAGAACACCTAAACAGACCAATTACAGCAAATGAGATAGAAACAGTTATCAAAAAACTCCCAAAAAAGAAAAGTCCTGGGCCTGATGGCTTCACAAGTGAATTCTATCAAAAATTCAAAGAAGAACTAACTCCTATTCTCCTCAAGCTATTTCAAAAAATTCAAGAGGAAGGAAGACTTCCAAACTCCTTTTATGAGGCGAGCATAATTCTGATCCCAAAACCGGGCAAAGACAACACAAATAAAGAAAATTATAGGCCTATATCCCTGATGAATTTAGACGCTAAAATTGTCAACAAAATATTAGCCAACCGGATCCAGCAATATATGAAAAAAATCATACACCATGATCAAGTGGGATTTATTCTGGAGAGGCAAGGCTGGTTCAGTATTCGCAAATCAATCAATGTGATTCACCACATAAACAAAAGGAAGGACAAAAATCACATGATAATTTCAATAGATGTAGAAAAGGCATTTGATAAAATCCAGCACCCATTCATGCTCAAAACTCTCAGTAAAGTGGGAATACAGGGATCATTCCTTAACATGATAAAGGCCATCTACGATAAAGCGACAGCAAACATCATACTAAATGGACAAAGATTAAAAGCAATCCCCTTAAGATCAGGAACCAGGCAGGGTTGCCCACTTTCACCACTCTTATTCAACATAGTTCTGGAAGTCCTAGCTACAGCAATCAGACAAGAAGAAGAAATAAAAGGCATCCAAATTGGAAAAGAAGAAGTAAAACTGTCATTATTTGCAGATGATATGATATTGTATATTGAAAACCCTAAAGTCTCAGTCAAAAAACTACTGGACCTTATAAATGATTTCAGCAAGGTGGCAGGATATAAAATTAATACTCAGAAATCAGAGGCATTTCTATACACCAACAATGAAATATCAGCAAAAGAAATTAAGGAAACAATCCCCTTCACTATTGCAGCCAAAAAAATAAAGTACCTAGGAGTAAATTGAACCAAGGAGGTTAAGGACTTGTACTCGGAAAATTATAAAACATTGATAAAAGAAATCAAGGAAGATACAAACAGGTGGAAGCATATACCGTGCTCATGGCTAGGAAGAATAAACATCATTAAAATGTCTATATTACCTAAAGCAATTTATAAATTCAATGCAATACCAATTAAAATACCAATGACATACTTCAAAGATAAAGAACACATATTCCAAAAATTTATATGGAACCAAAAAAAGAACACGAATAGCCTCAGCAATCTTAAAAAGAAAAAATAAAGCAGGAGGTATCACGCTTCCTGATATCAAGGTTTACTATAAGGCCATTATACTCAAGACAGCCTGGTACTGGCATAAGAACAGGCACATAGATCAATGGAACAGAACAGAGAACCCAGAAATAAACCCACAGCTTTATGGACAACTGATATTTGACAAAGGAGGAAAGAACATACAATGGAGTAAAGACAGCCTCTTTAACAAATGGTGTTGGGAAAATTGGACATCTACCTGCAAAAAAATGAAACTAGACCATCAACTTACACCATTCACAAAAACAAACTCAAAATGGATAAAAGACTTAAATGTAAGCCGTGAAACCATAAGCATCTTAGAAGAAAACATAGGCAGCAAGCTCTCCGACATCTGTAGCAGCGGTATATTTGCCGATTCATCTCCTTGGGCAACTGAAATAAAAGGCAAGATAAACAAATGGGACTATATCAAACTAAAAAGTTTTTGCACAGCTAAAGACAATAGGAACAGAATAAAAAGACAAACCACACAATGGGAGAACATATTCGACAGCACATCTGATAAGGGGTTAATAACTAAAATTTATAAAGAACTTATAAAACGCAACACCAGGAAGACAAACAACCCAATCAAAAAATGGGCAAAAGAAATGAATAGAAATTTCTCCAAAGAGGACATACAGATGGCCAATAGGCATATGAAAAAATGCTCAACATCACTAATCATTAGAGAAATTCAAATTAAAACCACAATGAGATATCACCTCACACCAGTCAGAATGGCACTTATCAGCAAAACAACACAGAATAAGTGCTGGCGAGGATGTGGAGAAAAGGGAACCCTTCTGCACTGCTGGTGGGAATGCAGACTGGTGCAGCTACTGTGGAAAACAGTTTGGAGATTCCTCAGAAAATTAAAAATTGAACTGCCTTTTGACTCAGCTATCCCACTTTTAGGAATATACCCTAAGAACACCATAGCACTGTTCGAAAAGAAGAAATGCGCCCCCATGTTCGTGGCAGCATTGTTCACAATAGCGAAGATCTGGAACCAGCCTAAGTGTCCGTCAGAAGACGAGTGGATTAAAAAGCTATGGTACATATATACTATGGAATACTACTCAGCCATAAGAAACGATGACATCGGGTCATTTATAACAAAATGGATGTACCTTGATAACATTATACGGAGTGAAATAAGTGAATCAGAAAAAAGAAAAACTGAGAACAGCACGATTACATACATAGGTGGGACATGAAAGTGAGGGTATGAGACATGGACAAGAGAGTGTTGGTTATGGGATGGGGGGAGGGAGGGAAGAGTGGGATAGGGAGGAGGGGAGGGACACAGGGAAAACCAGATTGAAGGTGACAGAGGACAATTTGACTTTTGGTGATGGGTATGCAACACAATTGAATGATAAGATAACCTGGAGATGTTTTCATTGTACATATGTACCCTGATTTATTGGTGTCACCCCATTAGAATTAATAATAATAAAATATATATTAAAAAAAAAAAAGTGAACCAAAGACCTGAACAGACATTTCAGAAAATCAGATGTACAGATGGTAAATAATATAAAATAGATGAAAAAAATAATATAAAAGGATGCTCAATATATTGTAGAGAATTGAAAATTTAAACAAGATGCCACTACACACCTATAAGAATGATGAAAACACAAAACACTGACAACACCAAATGCTGGCAAGGGTATGGAGCACCAAGAACTCTTATTTATTACTGGTGGAAAAGCAGGGGCTATTTTGGAAAGTAGTTAGGCAGTCTCTTACACAAATGAACATACTCTAACCATTCAATCAAGCAATCACTCTCATTGTTATTTACCCAAATATATTGAAAATTAGGTGTACAGAAAACCCTACACACAAATGTTTATAGAAGCTTTATTCATAATTCCTAAAACTTAAAAGAAATAAAGATGTCTTTCAGTAGGTGAGTGAATAAACTATGGTGTATCTTGCCAATGGAATAGTATTCAGTGCCAAAATAATGAGCTATCACACCATGAAAACAGGGAAGAATACATAATACTAAGTGAAAGAAACCTATCAGAAAAGGCTTTGTAAAGTATGTTTCATATCTATAAGATCTAGAAATGGCAAAGCTCTGGGGACCATATAAATATCAGTGGTTGTCAGGGGTTAGGAGACAGGGAAGGTAGAAAACAGGATTTTTAAGGGAGTGAAACTCTTACATATAACACCACAATGGTGGATACACAGCCATTTTGAAATATTATACATTTTCAAAACTCATAGGATGTACAATACCAAAAGTGAATTCTAATGTCAACTGTAGACTTTGAGTGATAATGATATCTCAATGTAAGTTTATTGATTGTAACAAAATTTTCAACTATGCTACTGGGGGACAAAGGTTATATGGGAACTCTCTACTTTCTCCTTAGTCTTGTTTTGAGCCTAATACTGCTTTACGAAGTAAAGCTTATTATAAAACAAAAGTATGGTATTTAAAAAAAAACATTAGTATGACATATTTTCTAAGAGGTATTCTGCAATAAGAACAGTATAGGAAAAACAAACAAAACTCACCTATGCATATCAGTTTATATTTTATCTTTCTTAAAAAACCATATTGTCATTTCAACATTTTAACATATGAACACAACTGAATTTAAATAAAGACTTGGCATCTATTTCAGAAAGTGATTAAGCCAGTGTGTATTTGACTTTAAAAATGGCAAGAGGAAGCCCTGACTATTGGCTCAGTGGTAGAGGTTTGGCCTGGCATGTGGAAGTCCTGGGTTCGATTTCCAGTCAGGTCACACAGGAAAAGTGACCATCTACTTCTCTACCTCTCTCCCTTCTCTGTCTTCCTCTCTCTCTTCCCTTCCCATAGTCATGGCTCGAATGAGCAAGCTGACCCCGGGTGCTGAGGATGGCTCCATGGCCTTGCCTTGGGCCTGAAATAGCTCAGTTGCTGAGCAACGGCACATGGCCCCAGATGGCCAGAGCATTGCCCTGTAAGGGGCTTGCTGGCTGGATCCCAGTAAGGGTGCATGCCAGGAGTTTGTCTCTCTGCCTCTCCGCCTCTAAGTAAAACAGGAAAAAGAAATGGTAAGATGACATAAATGCCTGCTGAAAAGATATATCCAAACTAGTGTAGATACTTACGATTTTAATTAAAGGAAAGCCACAATTGGTGTATGATAAAAGTATAGAGAAAGAAAAAAGTTATAATAAAGGTATATGTTGTTATAATATAGAAGTTTTATTATATAGAGAGGCTAGAGAGAAAAAACAATGGTGGCTTATATATGTGACATGAAAAAATATGTCAGTTCCTTTATATGTGTTAAGTAAAACTTATTTTGAAATTCTTTTATTAAATGTTCAAACAGTGCAAAGATTTTTTTTTTTTTTTTACAGGGACAGAGAGAGAGAGTCAGAGAGAGGAATAGATAGGGACAGACAGACAGGAGCGGAGAGAGGTGAGAAGCATCAATCATTAGTTTTTCGTTGCCATTGCAACACCTTAGTTGTTCATTGATTGCTTTCTCACATGTGCCTTGACCACGGGCCTTCAGCAGACCGAGCAACCCCTTGCTGGGGCCAGCGACCTTGGGTCCAAGCTGGCGAGCTTTTGCTCAAGCCAGATGGGCCTGCACTCCAGCTGGCGAGCTCGGGGTCTCGAACATGAGTCCTCCGTATCCCAGTCCGATGCCGTATCCACTGCGCCACCACCTGGTCAGGCAAGATTTCTTTTTTAAACTTTGCTATTACATAATTTTTCCCAGCTTAATTGAGATATAATTGACATATAACATTGTGTAAATTTAAGGATATGGCATGTTGATATGATACACTTAATTAATGTAATATGATTACTGCTGTGGCATTAACTAACACCTCCATCACATCACATAATCACCATTGCTGAGAACATTTATGATGTACCCTCTTGGCAACTTTCAGGTATTTAATACAGTATTGTTAACTACAAGCAAGATGTTGTGTCTTAGATCTCCAAAACTTAGTTATCTTCTAAATGGAAGGTCACTATATTTGACCAACATCTCTCCATTTCCCCAGTGCCAGATAATCACCATTCTTCTTTATGTCTATGACTCTGGATTTTTAGATTCTACACATCATACAATATTTGTCTTTTTCTGCCTGATTTATTTTACTTATCATAGTGCCCTCAAGGTCCATATGTCACTGCAAATGGCAGACTTTCTTTTTTTCTCATGGATGTAATATATCACATCTTTATCTGTTCATCCATTTATAGACACACAGATTGTTTCCATACCTTGGCTGTTTTGAATAGTGCTGAAATAAACATGAGAATGCAAATATCTCTTCATCAGTGTCCTGTTTTCATTTCCTTTAGATATGTACCCAGAATAGAGTTACTGAATCACATGGTAGTTCTATTTTTAATTTTTTGAAAAATTTGTTTTCCAAAGTGGCTGTACCAATTTACATTCTCACCAACTGAGTTCAAACATTTCTTGTCAAGTGAGATAAAAGTCTTTGTGAAAGTTGAAGAGGCAGTTTACTTTGGATAAATATTGTGACTTTCAGTGGAAACGTGCTTCAGAGACCCAGTAGCTTTTCAAACTATTTCTGCGAGCCAGCAGATAGTGATGACACTAGTGCAGTTACATTTTAGTACGTTTTGTGGTCTGATTGATCTATTAGTGTGTATTGTGACTTACACAGTGGAGTCGAGGAGACCAGCCCTTTCTGGAGAGCTTTGCTGCATGCCAAAAATCTACTGAACTTGGCCTCATTACTCCTCAAATCCGCCATGTATCAACAAGGATTGTTTGTTTCCCTTTAGTGATAAGAAAGCCCTGACAGCTTGAGTTAACTGCTCAATGGCCTAAAGAAAGAATCAGTGAGTCAGAGTTTGAGTCTAGTTCCACCTGACTCCGATTATCCCAAGTTTACACGTTACAAAAGATACATAAATTGAAGAATATTAGCATCTAAGGGGCAGTCACAATACAAATATAATGCAATGCTTTTCATAAGAATAAGGGAGTGATTATGAAACTGCTCTATAGATTCCTGTGGTTTCAATGATGAATCTTCCAACAAACAATGAAGTTTTTAGCTTCTTGAGAAAACAGTATATATTTTCATAACATGCTGGGAGCTTTTGAACAACAGTATTTGAAAAAAGCTTGAATTCAACTACAAGTTATTTGATAACCGCTGGCATAGCTTAGAGGAGAACAATTGACATTTCAAGGTAAAAATATATATAGATTTCTATTGGATTAAACGGGGGGGGGGGGAAGTTTCCTGAGTACAAGTTACATAATTTTCAAAATTCTCTTTCAATACACAATGCCAAATGAAACCTTAAGACAGACCAGAGATGAAGATAAGAAAGAAAATAACATTGCTAACCTGCAAGGAGACTAACTGTGGGTACATTGCTTGTGCTAGAATGTTTAATAAGGATAACAGCACCTACAGATATTTGTCATTATGTATTAAGAAAACATTAGCAAAGTGACATTGACAAAGTGGTTTGAGAAGAAATATTATGTCCAGGTGAAGTCCTGCATACCAAGAGAAGTAGAGTCGAAAAGAGCATATGATTAAACCTGGCTCAAGTACTTTGACATGGCTAATCTAGAAAGACAGTCTAATTGGGCCAGCTAAGTACTTCTCACTTACCCTTTCTCTGGGACTTTGGGACGTTTTGAATTTTCATCTATGTGACGTGTGAGCTCATGCTGGTCAGAGCTAGTTATCATCCCAGATAATATATCACTTATGTATTTTAGTTTCTAGATGAATTAACAGCTGATTAAATAGTTGCTAGGAGATTATTTATGAAAGCAATATGTATACACTCAGTAGTGTGTGTATTTGTTAAAGCCATGATCTTTTAGAAGTAATAAAATAAAATATACTTTGCAGGTCAGAATTTCTAACCCAATACAAGATTTGTGTTATATACCTCAGAATGAGAAAAATTGTCAGGCTGATGATTTTTTATATCACATTTCATTTTGGGTGTTGTGTCTAGTTATTATAATCATTATTTACATTTCCAAATAGGCTGATTGAAAAATAACAACACATTGTTATATCAAATGACAAAATATGATTTAACTTATTTCTACTAAATTGTGAGCGTCTCAAGAAATTAAACTGTATTCATTTATCTTTGCCTTCATCCAGTTGTGGGATTCAGCCAGTTTGCACCGGTTATTCAGAAACGATGCCTAATTTTTTGTTGAGTTTGGTAAACTGGTTATTAAAATGGCACTTGTATTCAGGGTTCTCTCTAAGGTGTGTGCCTGGACAGTGCCAATGTGTAAATCACACATTTACATTCCGTACTCTTTTTTAATGTTCATTTGCACAACAGTGTATGCTAAGCATCCATAGTACTGTTCATTCTGTCCATAGGTGAAGAAAATTGCAAGCGAGGACGCCAATCAAAAAAGCAATATGAAAATATCTTAATAACAGTTTTATTGTATTTTTTCAGGTATTATTTAATATTTTTCATTAATATTTTAAAACTTTCTTATAACAATCTAGTTTTGTGTACCTCTTCTATTGTTCCTATTTAAGTATCAAGTGCATGAAATAATAAACTACCTTTCGGTTTTTAAATTGTTTGAATCCCACCACTGCCTTTCCCCCACCACAGTCCCTGACACACTAGCTACTCAGTACATTTTGCTGAACTCTATGTGCAATATATAGGACTGTCAGCCTTTCATAATTTAGTATGACTGGAAATAAAACCCGTCAAAATAGTGAGTGATGATCAGATGGATGACCTTGAACAAGAGGAGTGCAATGGGAAAGTTAAAGGCAGAATGGGCTTTGTAGGTAGACACTTCTTAGGTGAAAATTATTGCTCTGCTATTTATTGGCTGTGAAATATTAAGTTTATTACTTCATTGTGAAGCTTTAGTTTTTTTATCCATAAAATCAGATAAAATAAGGCCTGCCTCATATTGTTCCTGGAATAAAGACTGAATTATAATAATGCACATAAAACTGTAACAGTCTTTTGGTTAATTGTAGTGTAAGAAAATAGATGTTAAAACCCTCAAGAGGCTAGTATAGAAGATTCTTGGACTTAAATATGTTCGCATAATTGTGTATTTATCCTACATGATTGATGTAACTTAACTTCTTTAGCTCCACATCTTCCCTAAAACTAGTTCTACACTTTGTAAAGTTCTTCTTAAACACAAAAGATTATTTTAAAATTCAAAAAGAACAATTGGTATTTTACTTATGTTTTCAGAGAAGATGACAAAGAGAATCACACAGCAGCTTGTCTCAAAAACAACAATGAAAAACCCAAACGATAACCCTTTAACCATTCTACTCTCTCCAGCTTTCTTCTACCCAGGTTAGCCTCCTCATTATTGTATTTTCCTTTCCCTCCCTCTCCCACTTCTTCAATGTCTCCAGTCAAGTCAGGCCTCTCTCCCCACAACCCAAATACATTTCAAAATCATGTCAACTTAACTGTAAGTAGAAAAAGAAAAAAAATACCCAAAGAAAAATGAACTAAACTCTCTACTGCTCAAGAGAATCCCCAAGCATTAGTGGACCTAGGGATATGCTACCTAGTTTTCTCTTTTAAGAAAGGACTTGCTGCCCTATGTGGAGAGAGTGTTCAGCAGGGAAACTTGAGCTGTCTACTCTTTCAGCGTTGGCTTCAGCTAGAGGATCGACCTGCTCAACATCAATCACATCCTTTCCAGAGCAGCCTGTATCCAGCGGCTGAGTAGGATAAAAGCCCATCCACTTCGGCTCACAGAGGGACACAATGACCGGCTCCCTAGCAGGTTGGCTGAGGCTATGTTCATTCCCCCGACCCCCCCCCCCCATCAAATCCTGCTTCCGCCTTTCATAGGTTTTGATCTTCCAGAGAACCCAGTCTGTGATAATATTGAATTAATGTTATTATAAATTGTTGCAACATGAATTAGTTCTGAAATTTTATATGCATTTCTCTTGGGTATTCTCTAGCCATAAAATTTCTGAAGTGTGTGTGTGTGTGTATGTGTGTGTCCTAGTGGGTAAGACCAAATAGTTATCTAACTTCATTACATCAGTTTGCACTTCTATGTGCAGAGTATGAAATCCTGCTTGCTTGCATCCTGGCCAACACTGAATAGCATTTTATTTTTAATTTTAGCTATTCTGGGGGAAGGGAGGTGTTACTGGTGTCATATTGTGGTTTTAATTTGTATTCCCTGAAAGCTAATGAAGTTAAGCAACTTTAATATGTTTATTGACCATTTACATCCTATGAAGTCTCCATTCAATTATTGTATCTATTTTTTTTCTGTTGGGCTTGTTGTCTTTTTCTCAAATGTGTTTAGGAGTTATTACATATTCAAGATATGTCCTCCATTTAATATATGGGTTAGGAACATCTTCCACTTTATGGTTTGCCTTATTTCTCTCTTAATGGTGTCATTTGTTGAATACAAGTTCTGAATCTTAATACAGTGCAATTTAAAGTCTTTGTTAAATGGGATTTATGCCTTTATGTTTCATTTAAGAAACCTTTGCTTATGCTAATTCTATCACTGTTTTTCTATATTTTCTTCTAAAAACTTTAACATTTTACTTTTCATATTGAGATCTGTAATCCATCTGTAATTGATATGTTAAGTAGGGGTCAAGAAACATAAAATATGCATACTCAGCTGATTTATTTCTTCTTTTAATTCTATTGATGTTTACTTTGCATATTTTGAAGCTGTGTTAATTTTACAATATTACTGACTATATTCCTTATGCTGTACTTTACATCCCCAGGACTGTTTTGTAAGTACCGATCTGTACTTTTTAATCCCTTCACCTTTACTACCACTCTCCGAAGCCCCTTTTTCTTCGACAACCATCAATCTGTTCTTTGTATCTATGAGTCAGTTTCTATCTTGTTTTTTCGTTTATATTGTTCTTTAGATTCAACATGGATGTGAAATCATATAGTATTTGTCTTTCTCTGACTAACTTCTTTCTCTTAGCATAACACCTTCTAGGTATATCATGCTGTTATAAAAGGTAAAATTTCCCTCTTATTTATGGCTGAGTAGTATTATATTGTGTAAATGTACTGCTGCTTTTTCATCCACTTTATTGATGAGCACTTGGGTTGCATAAATACCTCCGCAGTGAACATAGAGGTGCATATAATATTTCAAATTATTATTTTGGGTTTCTCTCAATATATATATACACCCAAAACAGAAATTCAATGAGTTATAAAGTAGCTCCGTTTTTTTTGTTTTTGTTTTTGAGGAAACTCTACTGTTTTCTATAGTGGCTGCACCAATCTGCATTCCCATTATCAGTGCATGAGGATTTTCTTTTCTCCTCATTCTTGCCAACAGTAGTGTTTGTTGATTTACTGATGATAGCCATTCTGACAGGTGTGCTGTGCTATACCATTGTGGGTTTCAATTTGCATTTCTCTGATGATTAGTTACATTGATCGTCTTTATGTATGTCTATTGGCATTTGTATGTCCTCTTTGGAGAAATGTCTACTCAGGTCCTTTGTCCTTTTTATTTATTTTTTATTCAATGAGAGGAGTGGAGGCAGAGAGACAGACAGACACCTGCATGCACCCCGACTAGGATACACTGTTAAGCCCAGTAGGGGGTGATCCTCTGCCCATCTGGGGTGTTTCTCTGTTACTCAGCAACTTAGTGACTAAAATGAGGCCACGGGGCCATCCTCAGTGCCCGGAGCCAACTCGCTCCAATTGACCCATGGCTACAGGAGGGAAAGAGAGAGAGACAGAGAGAGAAGCAAGTAGGATGAGGGGTGGAGAAGCAGATGGGTGCTCCTGTGTGCCCTGACTAGGAATCGAACTCAGTACATCTACATGCTGAACCAAGGCTCTACCACTGAGCCAACCAGGGAAAGCTATTTGCCCATTTTCTAATTGGATTTTTTCTTTTGGTGTTGACTTGTGTAAGTTCTTAATAAATTTTGGATATTAACCCCTTGAAAGAATATCTTTATATATTCTTTATATATATAGAGTGAGTGAGCAAGAGAGAAAGAGAAAGAGGGACAGAACAGGAACAGACAGGGACAGAGATGAGAAGCATCAACTCATAGTTAAGGCATCCCAGTAGTTCATTGATTGCTTTCTCACATGTGTCTTGAAAAGGGGAAGGGGTGGCCACTGCAGAAGTGACTTCTTGCTCAAGCCAGTGGCGATGGGCTCAAGCCAGTGGCGATGAGCTCAAGTCAGTGACCTTGGGCTTCAAGCCAGCAACCTTGGAGCTCAAGCAAGTGACCATGGGATCATGTCTTTTATCACATGCTCAAGCTGGTGACTCTACACTCACGCCAGATAAGTCCATGCTCAAGCTGGCGACCTTGGGGTTTCGAATCTAGGTCCTCAGCATCCCAGGCTGATGCTCTATCCAGTGCGCCACCACCTGGTCAGGTGTATAGCTTTATATTTTTTAATGTCTAACAATGCTTCTTTCTTAAAGCCTACTTTGATATTAGTTTATCTAAACCAACTAACTCAGGTTTTTTTATTGTTGACAAATTTTGTATATTTTATTTTTAATATTTTACTTGTTTTTCTGTGGTGTCATATTTAAATTGTTCCTCTTGAAAAGTAGCAGATAATTTGTTTTTATTCAGTTTAACACTTAATCTTTAATTACATTTTAAGTTTAGTACTATGAATTAAGCTCATGTGAACTTAATGCAATATAGAGAACACCATCTAGTTATCCTCATAATTTTTAGTCTATCTCTTTTATGATCCTGTTCTCCTTTGTCCTTGACCTCATTTGTTTGAACAAAACATTTAAAATAGATCTATATATTTTTCCTTCCATTAATTTTCTGGATATTTAAATTTTTATTTATTTATTTATTTTGGGGGCCTACCTGGAAATTTAAACATTCACCTTTAACATATTACAAAATAATACCAATTTTAATTTTTAACTTTCCCAAGATATTTCTAAAATATAATTCTGGTTAACTCTTACATTATTTGCATTACTTTGTCATATAATGTTACATTAATTATTTTTATATTTAGGTGCTCCTACATTAGGCGCATAGATTTAAATCATAAAAATATAATGATTATATCTTTCTGTTGGATAGCTCCCTTTATCATTATGTAGTGACCTTTTTTTATCTCTTACTATATCTTTTGTTTTAATGTCTATTTTGTCAGATATAAGTATTGTAACCCAAGCTTTTTTTTCCTTTTCATTTGCATGAAATACTTTATTCCATCTCTTCACTGTCAGTCTATGTGCATCTTTTGTTCTGAGGTGGGTTTCTTATAGGCATCATATGAGTGGGTCCTGTTTTCTTATCCACGCAGCTACACTATGTCTTTTGATTGGAGCATTTAATCTTTTTACATTTAAGGTTATTATTGATATGTAGTTGTTTATTGTCATTTTATTCTTTAAATCTACGATCATCCTTTTCTAGATTTTTTTTTCCTTTGCTCTGTTTACAGCAGGCCCCTTAATAATTCCTGCAGTATTGCTTTAGTTGTAATGAATTCCTTTAATTTTTTTGGCTGAGAAGCTTTTTATTTCTCCTTCAATTTTAAATGATAACCTTGCTGGATAAAGAAGTCTTTGTTGTAGGCTCTTGTTTTGCATTACTTTGAATATTCCTTGCCATTCCCTTCTGGCCTCATGTGTTTCTGTTGAGAAGTCAGATGTCTTCCTTATGGGGGCTTTTCTGTAGGTAATTGACTACTTTTCTTTACAGCTTTTAGCATTCTTTCTTTATCTCTTAACTTTGGCATTTTAATTATGATTTGTCTTGATGTAGGCCTCCTTGGGTTCCTCTTTAATGGGACTCTCTGTGCTTCTTGAACTTGTGTGACTATTTCCTTCATAAATTTAGGGCATCCAAATTGGAAAAGAAGAAATAAAATTATCATTATTTGCTGATGACATAATACTCTACATAGAAAACCCTAAAGTCTCAGTCAAAAAGCTACTGGACCTGATAAATGAATTCTGCAAGGTGATAGGATATAAAATTAATATTCAGAAATCAATGGCATTTTATACACCAACAATGAACTGTCTGAAAGAGAAATTAAGGAAACAATCCTTTCACTATTGCAACAACAAAAAAATAAAGTACCTAGGAATAAACTTAACCAAGGAGGTTAAAGACTTATACTCGGAGAATTATAAAACATTAATAAAAGAAATCAAGGAAGATACAAACAAGTAGAAGCATATACCGTGTTCATGGTTAGGAAGAATAAACATCATTGAAATGTATATATTACCCAAAGAAATCTATAAATTCAATGAAATTCCTATTAAAATACCAAATGGCATACTTTATAGACATAGAACAAATATTCCAAAAATTTAAATGGAACCAAAAAAGAACACAAATAGCCTCAGCAATCTTGAAAAAGAAAAATAAAGTGGAGGGTATCACACTTCCTGATATCAAAGTATACTACAAGGCCATTTTACTCAAAACAGCCTGGTACTGGCATAAGAACAGGCACATAGATCAATGGAACAGAACAGAGGACCCAGAAATAAACCCACGCCTTTATGGCTAAGTGATATTTGACAAAGGAGGTAAGAGCATACAATGAAGTAAAGACAGTTTCTTTAACAAATGATGTTGGAAAAATTGAACAGGTACATGCAAAAAAGTGAAACTAGACCACCAACTTACACCATTCACAAAAATAAACTGAAAATGGATAAAAGACTTAAATGTAAATTGTGAAACCATAATTATCTTGGAAGAAAACATAGGCAGTAAGCTCTTCGACATCTCTCACAGCAATATATTTGCTGATTTATCTCCGTGGGCAAGTGAAATAAAGGACAAGATGAACAAATGGGAATGTATAAAACTAAAAAGCTTTTGGACAGCTAAAGGCACTGTGAACAAAATAAAATGGCAAACCACACAATGGGAGAACATATTCAACAATACATCTGACAAGGGGTTAATAACCAAGATTTATAAAGAACCTGTAAAACTCAATACCAGAAAGGAAAACAATGCAATCAAAAAATGAGCAAAAGAACTGAATAGACACTTTTCCAGAGAGGACATACAGATGGCCAATAGGCATATGAAAAAATGTTCAACATCACTAATCATTAGAGAAATTCAAATTAAAACCACAATGAGATACCACCTCATACCTGTCAGAATGGCGCTCATTAACAAAAGAATATATAATAAGTGCTGAAGAGGGTGTGGAGAAAAGGGAATCCTTCTGCACTACTGGTGGGAATGCAGACTGGTGCAGCCACTGTGGAAAACAATATGAAGATTCCTCAAAAAATTAAAAATGGAACTGTCTTTTGACCCAGCTATCCCACTTTTAGGAATATATCCTAAGAATACCAAATCTCTGATTAAAAAGAATACATGCACCTCCATGTTTATTGCAGCATTGTTTACAATGCTGGATGGACACTGGAAACAGCCCAAGTGTCCATCAGTGGATGAGTGGATGAAAAAGCAGTGGGACATATACACAATGGAATACTATGTGGCCATGAGAAAGAAAGAAATCTTACCTTTTGCGACAGCATGGTTGGACCTGGAGACTATTATGCTAAGTGAAATAAACCAGGCACAGAAAGAAAAATATCATATGACCTCAATCATATGAGGAATCTAATGAACAATGTGAACTGAGGAACAGAATAGAGGCAGAGGCAGGGTCAAAGGGCCCAGAGGGAAAGTGATCAGAAGAAAGGGGATGATAGAATGGGAACAGAAAAGGGAAAGGGATTAGTGAAATTATATATACATAACACAGAGATGAAGAGAGCTGGACAGCCTGACCAGGCGGTGGCACAGTGGATAGAGCGTAGGACTGGGATGCAGAAGACCCAGGTTCGAGACCCTGAGGTTGCCAGCTTGAGCACAGGCTCATCTGGTTTGAGCTAGGCTCACCAGCTTGAGCCCAAGGTCGCTGGCTTGAGCAAGGGGTCACTGGGTCTGCTGTAGCCCCCCGGTCAAGGCACATATGAGAAATCAATCAATGCACAACTAAGGAACTGCAATGAAGAATTGATGTTTCTCATCTCTCTCCTTTTTCTGTTTGTCTGTCCCTATCTGTCCATCTCTTTGACTATCTCTGTCTCTGCCACACACACACACACAAAAGAGAGCAGGACAGCAAATTTTGGAGGGAAGGGGGGAAGATGTTGGGGGGAGGGGCAAAGGGGTATCAAGGGGAACATGGGGGTAGGGGGGAGGGAGATATATTTGATGGAACACTTGAATCTATATAAACATGCCATTTTTAGTAACATATTTACCTTTTCTGGATCACCTCATGCCTGCATGTTTTTCTGCATTATTTTTTGTATTTTTCTTAAGTGAGAAGCAGGGAGGCAGAGAGACTCACATGCACCTTACTGGGATCCACCCAGCATGCATACTAGGGGGTTATGATCTGCCCATTTGGGGCATTGCTCCATTGCAACAGAGCCATGTCAGTGCCTGAGGCGGAGATCATGAAGCCATCCTCAGTGCCTGGGCCAACTTTGCTCTAATGGAGTCTTGGCTGTGGGAGTTCTGCATTTTAAGTTTTTGTCTAAGAAAATTTTCTTTTTTTTGAAGACCCTCTTTTTAATTGTCTTCTGGTCATTAAGTCTCATATATAAAATATCCTACAGCATATTTCTTTCATATTTTTTAAAAGATATTTTGGTGAGTATAGAGTTTTAGATTAGCACATACTTTCTTTTAGCACACAGATGTCATTCTATTCTCTTCTTTTTAAAGACATTTTTATTGTTGAGCAGTGGATAACTTTTGAAAGTAATCAGTCTTATTATTCTTCTTCAAAGATGGCTGTTCACTTTAAAGGTTTTCTCTTTGATTTAAGTCCTTAGCAGTTTTATAAAGATAAGCCTAGGTATGTTTTCTTTGTATTTATCCTACTAGGAATTTGCTGAGCTTCATGATTCAGTAGTTTTATAACTTATGTTTGATTTTTTAAAGAAAATTATTGGGTATTATTTTTACCATAACTGTTCTACCCAATTCCTTTTTCCTGTCTTTCTTGTACTCTAATTTTGTAAATATTATGTCTCTTTATTTTTTCTGGCATGTCCTGTAGGCTCCCTTCCATTATTATTATTTTATTGTTGTTTCAATTTTTATGTTCTTCTATGTTTTTAGTTTACTAATTTTGTGTTCTGCATGTCCAAATGCTATTGAACCATCTATTGAGCTCTATATTTTAGCTATATTGTTTTTAATTCTGAAATGTCCAGTTAATTTTTTATGATTTCTGATTCTGCCTTATAATCCTTTATCTTTCATCAGTTTGTTTATAATTTTCTCTACTTTCTTGAACTCTGAAGTTGTTCTTTTTTACTTGTTCCAGTATTGGCCAGTGTGTAATATGATTTTCTTAAAGGTCCTATGGTGTTATCCCTTAGAACACTGATGTTCTGGATCACTTAAAGATAAGACTAAATGATCTCTGTGAAACTACACTGGCTCTTTAATGTTTTCTTCTTCACAACTCAGTAAGTGCGTTCCAGTCCAAATTATTGCAAAGCTATTCTTTAAGACACTGCCAAGGAGTTGTGGAACTATATAAACATAGGGTATGATCTTGGCCTTTGTAGAAACTGATCAAATTAATAAGAGAAACTGGAATACATAAAGAAATTGTAGAATAATTGCATGTTAAATTGTGTGATGGTTACTGTAAAGATAATAGTTCAGAGAGAAGAAGCATTCATATGGGTTGTCATAACAGCAGCAATTACAGTAGTAATTTGAAGAGAGATCACGATTCTGACGTATCTGGCAATATAACTTACGTAGAACTGTACTGAGCAAAAATTGTACCTTCTTTTATCCAGAATAGATTTCTCATTATCATACTAGAACAGATGTTGATAACATTAGGATCTTTAGCATTCTAATTCATACTTCTGATTTTTAGACATCACATACTGATGTTAAAATTAAATTCATATGGGGGCTTCATCCTCCCTTGCCTCTATCTTTTTCTATGTCTGTCATTAGTTCTTTGTCTTTATGTGTCTGCTTTTTGGAACTGGAATGTGATTAAGTTAATTGGTTGAAAAATACACTGTTTCATGCTGTGACTGTTGGGTTTAAATACAATTGCAGTAGTTGCACTAATTAATTAATTGGGTTTTAGTTTACAAGTTTAGAGTTAAGGATGCTTGAACATGATATGTAAATTTATGCAGAATGTGCAAATCAGTATTTCGATTCAAGCATCCTGTCATAGCAGAAAAAACTATTGAATATAAAAAGTATAATGTAGGATGGATTTATTTATTCTATGGGTTGATTTATTTATCTTACAGTTGATTTATCACAAAAGCAACACCTAATGTCAGAGGTGTTGGGTGGAACATATATAGAGTGAAGATGAACTTAGGAACTTGGAACTTAGAAAATTCAAAGTTAGTTTATTTCAAAATGTACATAGCTCAAATATCTAAAGGTAGGACAAAAGGTATTGATTAAAATGAGCTGGCTTTAAAACACCTGTTTATACCTTAATTGATATTTCATTTTTTTTTAGTGTCCTCAGTTGTATGCACTCATAATATACCTTGTGGTTATACATGTGATAATATTAGAGATAGGCAGACTAACAGAATGCAGTCCTTCTTCTTGAAGGTCTCAGCATTTGGGCAGTATGCATGTGTATATATTTATGATGTCTTATGATAATAGGTTAATGAATTCCAAGGTTGCTGACAGTCTGTCTTGAAGCGATATTCTATCTATTCCTCAGGATACTGTCAGTAATAAAAAGTAATATCTTTACTTGATTAACTAAGAATGCATCAGTGATAAGTAACACAAAACCTAAAAATTGTGGTTTAAGTAAATAGCAGTTTATTTTTCTCACACTATAGAAAATCTTATAGTAGTCACTGGCATTAGTTGAGTGGCTCAATAAATAGTTAATAATTAATCAGTGCTTAGGTCTCTAAGATTTTCTTGGCCTTTATCTTCATGGGCAATTTTGGTTCCTCCAGCCTCGACCAACAATTCTTTTCTAGGCAGAAAAAATGAAGGAAGTGGAAGAGGGAAAGAGCTGTTTCCTTAATAACTTTACATTTTTATTCGGGAATGGAGGCCCTTTTTCTCTCTTGGTTAGACTTTCCATTACTCCTGCTTATCAGACCCAGGATACATGTTCAAGTTAAAAGCAATCATCAACCAAGAGCAATGCTGTTGCAGGGACTGATTATCAGGTTGTGATTTGTGACTAGGGGTTGGTATTGCTATTCTCTTTGATCAAGATCTCCCTCCACTGCTAGCTGAACGTTCTTTTACGAAAAGAGATATAGTAATAACTGTTATATAAGAAATGACCATGCATACCACAACTTTCACCTCTCAAATAATTCAAAGAATGTCATAGAAGTAGCTTCATAACCCACAACAATATTTCTTAATACCTGCTTTCCTCACGTATTCTGTTCTACAACATCTTGAAATTCATGAAATTGTTTCAAGGTCTTTCTCTTTATTCCTTACTCTCAAATTTCCAATCTCTCTTTTCTGAGACTTGGTGCTGCTCCCTTGGCAGTTGCCCAAATTTCCCTCCCTATCTTTCACCCACACCTCCATACTGCTATCTTCTATTTGCATCATCTTCTTCCACCAGATAGTTCTGTCTATTACCTCCTCCTTCTGTTGCCTCATTTGATGTTCTCAACTAAGCAGGAATCCCTGAGAAATATAATCAACTCTGACAACCTTCCTCAGGAAATTCAACCTATTACTTGAATTCTGCATTACAAAGGATAGTCTAAGAACTAGTCACAAGGTATCCTTTTTATTAGAAAAGGAAGCAATAAGGAAAAGAATACTTTTATATGAATAATTTTGTTATGGTTACATGATAAATCCTACAACAGATGTTCAAATGAATATTAGTCAGCATAGAGAATAAAACAATACATTGTGTAATAGGTGATTGACTCTTTTGGAGTTAAGAAATGAAATGGAGTCAAGGTGATTGTGGCAGGAGGAACAGGTAAGGTTCAGTGAAGACAAGAATATAATTATGGGATAAAATATGAGAGAATAATTTACACACTACTTTCTACTCTAAATTTATTTTTCCTTTCTTCTTTATTTTATCTTTAATTTTGGCTGCTCAATATTTCTAACTTTGTTTTCTGATTAACTTTACTCAATTTATTTCTTTTCTCACTAAAAAAAAAAAGAAAGAAAAAGATTAAATTTCATAAATCCTTCTCTGCTCTCCCTATACCAGTCCTTAATGAGACATTTTTACATTAAAGGGCTTTGTAAGAAAAGTCAGAATAATTGAATAATTTGCCTGAGTTTCTACATCCCACATTTTTAAATATACTCCCTCTTAGTTAATGAACTATTTGCATATCATTGTGGCCCTTTGAAGGTATGATATTTTCTTATAACCATTCAAGTTAAAATTCCAATTTTGTAGGAATTTCTGAGTGAGTTTCATTAGAATTTGACTTAAGTGATTTCCACATTGACAACACCAGAAGTCTTTAACTGGGACTTAATAAATGAGTTTATGCATGTGATCATCAAACAAGTATCAAAGAGTTCTAACAAATATATTAATTTTTTTGGATTCAATATAGTGACAGTAGAAGACATTTTTCCATGGTCCATTTCAGCCCCATTTGTAGACAGACTAGAAATTTCCTACCCCATGGATGAAGTATCAAGTTGCATAGATTTTTCTAGTCACACTGATATTAGAAAAAAATTAAAAAGCCTCTATTTATTTTCTGAACCAAGGAAAGCATCCTTCTAGTAATTAGTGTGTTTGGTTCGGTGTCATGGTTTAAAACTGAATTTGTAACTAATTTAATTTTGTCTCTTGCCTCAGTTTACTACTTCTTCAGACCTGGAACCTATAATGCTTGTTTGCAGTGGTTCCCAGTGTCTCCAGTGTTGAGGTGGGCGTAGGGGGACAATGGAAGGGCATATGCTTGCCTGAGGGTTTCTTTGCCTTTGGGTTTTCCTCACTATTTCTTTAATAACTAGCTTCAACTGAAAGTCTCCAAATGTGGCTTTTATCTGTCCTCTGGTTTGCTGTATATGACATCCTACCTCAGTCTACCTCAAACAGATGTTCTTTATTGGGATGTCCAAGGCCCTCTATGATTCCACTTAAATTTTAGAATAAACACTCATATCCATCCAGGTCCTGCATCTGCGAAAGTGCAGCGTGTATTCTTTGGTCAGGCAGGTGATAATGACAATGAGTTATCTGTTTTGGATTGCATCGTTTTTTCTTTTTTTTTAAATTGAATTTATTGGTGTGACACTGCTTGACAAAATTATACAGGTTTCAGGTGCACAATCTACAACACATCATCTGTACACTGTATTGTATGTCCCCACCCCCAAGTCAGGTCTTCTTTCATCAGCATTTATCACTCTCCTCCACCCTCCTCCACTTTTTTTTTCTTGAGATAGAGGTGAAACACCTCCATCCTTCCCTCACAGCCTTTAAAAACTTACACCAAAGACCTGATATGTTCAGGAGGAGGCTGGAGGTTATCAACGCGTTGAGTAGTGCTGTGTATATGAGGGGTAATCAAATTTCCTAAGCACGGTTTGAACAAGAGGCCTGCCACTGTGCGCGGTCATGAACTATTTTAGTGTAAGGCTCAAGACTTTGGACAAATCTGAAGTAGGGTGAATATCATTTGGACACTAATTTTTTTTTTTTTTATCCTACAGACTGGGAACAATAGTGGAGATATGAGTTGAGTAAGCTCAACTTTGGTTTTTAGGAGTCTGCATTTTAACTGGGCGAATCAGACGGGCAAACAGATAAGATAGGTATCAATTAGAAGGATTGAATTGTGGCACATTGGACATTTCTTCTTGGCCCCCACCTTTTATATCCACCACTGTGGCATCAGCCAGTTCTGTGGAGGCTTTGACCAGCTTTGGGCATGCACAACTTGGCAGTGCCCCGCTGGGGATTATACCATGTACATACCCCAGTTTCTTTGATGCTCTTAGAGATCTGCTTGATACAAGTGCATGCTCAGTAGAGGAAGGGTAGTGATCCTGGACTGTCCTTTCACCAGTGATGGAAGGAAGTCAATGGATAAGCACTATGCTTTTTCTCCTTCTTGGTTCATAGCAGTTCATAGGCTCTTTAGGGGGTTCCCTGGGATGAGCACTATGCACCTGTGATGTGGGCCACTTGAAAATACATCCTCATATGGGTCTACTGTCCTTCCCAGATTGATTCCCCAGACCCTCACATAAGGCACATACTCTTACGCCTTTATCTCAGGCTGTGGCATCAAGGAAACCTAGCCTGAGACAAACAGTGAGAGTAGACATTGGAGGAAGAACCACTAATAATAGAAGGTAAATTATTCTCTGGAAGTAAATAAAATTAAGTGATCAGTAATCTTTTTATACAAGTTCACTAATGGGTTAACATGTAACTAATTCAGGAAAAAATGTACAGAAGACTGGCTACATAATTTGTGAAGCCAATGAAAAAGGAAATGTGGGGCCTCTTTACAAGAATTATTAAAAATTCCAAGATGCTGACAGCAGAGCGTTAGCAGACTCTTTTCAATGAAAAGCCTTGTGTAATTGCACTGGCCACACAGTTATAAAACTGGCCTTGAATGCCTTACATGTTTTCTTATTACACTCTGACTCATTAGGAACTAGTAAAACATGAATAGTTACCTCTTTTTTATTGTTGTACTCAACCTGAATGCATTGTATCTCTATTAACCCCCTTTCTGTCTTTCCTCTGTGGGCTGTGATGGACTTTTGTATAACTGTGCAGTGTGTTTGTTAGAGAACCTCAGACTCCCTGCCTATCCAGGGGTTAGAAACTTCACTTTTATTTTTCTAAAATTACTACCTGTTAAATTTAGCTTTTGAATGTCTGCTAAATACATGTCCCTAGGCTAGGCACAGGGGAAAAAATGGTTCCTACTCTCAAGGAGTTTACAGAGTAGTAAAGAAAACAGGTAAGTAATCAGAGGATTGTAAGAAGTATTCGTAGAGATGTATGCAGAGGGTGCACACAGAAAATGCCCAAGCTAAGGACCAACTGAAAGGGGTGGTGTGAAAACAAGGGGATCTTCCTGGAGGGGCCCAGTTCCTCTTTTGAAGGATAATTGGGAATTATTTATATTGTGAAGAGATTGGGATATACCAGTCTGCATGCGATGAAGAAGACGTGGAGGTGAGAGTTGGAATAAATATCTACAATACATTAGAGCTCTATTAGTGGTGACAGAAATTGAATGCCAGCTAGGGTACACATTGGAACATAACTGCCATAGTGGACAAAACTTATCTTTATCCCAGTCAGTAGAAACTTAAGGTAGGAAGTGACAGGATCAAATTTCTATTTTGGAAAGACTAATTAATGTAAAGACTATATACTTTCAGGGATCATTTTTATAGTTTGGAAAGACTAATGCAGTGGCAATGAAGAGAATATGCTGGAAAGAGTAAGATAGGAGAAAGGGAAACTAATAATCTGAAATAGACAAGGTAAGAAAGTGATTAAGAAAATAAATGAGGAAACCCAGACTAAGGCATTGACAGTGTTGATGAATTATGTATACCTCTTAAGAAAGAAGAATGAATAGAAAACTGACATACTGGGTATGGGAATGTTCAAGGTTGGGTTTTCTTGAATCAGAGCCTGAGATAGTCAGGTGCTCATGTTTCAAGAAAGGGTTCTTCAAGTAGGACAGAGAGGGGAAAAAAACCAACAAAGACATGGTCTTATGTGAAGCTGAGGTTTTGCCTGGTCCTCAAGAGAAGGATTCTCATGTATAAACTGCACCATAACATTGAGGTAAGGGAGGTGGCTTTTTTCTTTGTAGCAGTCAATATTTGAGTGTGAGCCACACAGGAATGGCCAAGTTCATCATGAGGGGGCTCCTGTCAATTAGGAACAATTTTCATAAAAAGGTGGCAGCTGTGTACTATAGGGGCCAGTAGTCCCAGGAGCTGGGGGATGGACAGAGTGTTGGTAAAGGGGATTTGAGCAGGGCACATGGAGTCTATTGCAGCTGTGTGGATGATTGCTTCTAAAGCTTTAACTTGGACAAGAGTGAATGTTTTGCCATTTCTTCATATGCGGAAGGAGAACATCTGAGAGGGGAAGATTCAATTTCATACATAATGCATATATATAATATATAATGTATAGGTCTGGGATCATACATAGAACATGGTTAGTTAGTAGTGGGCTGTATGCATCAGCGAAGGAAGATACAGATTTCAGAGTTAAGGATGGGCACTTCATAGTTGAAGTCATGGGTAAAGTGGCCTTGGGAAATGATACGGAGTAAAAATGAAGAGGACCAGTGAAAGAAGATGAGGGAAACCCAACATCAATATACAAAGACAAAACATAGCAGCCTTCCAGTGAGAATGAGACAGAATAACCCTTGGGAGAGTCAGGAAATGATATTACTAAAACAAAGAGAAGGGAATTTTCAAGAAGGGTGGAATAATCAACAAAGCATTATGTTGTAAAAAATAAAGTAAAATGAGAATTATTATGCATTTTTGAATTTAAAAGCTAACAAATTCTTTCTTATTTAGCACAGTCTGTACAATGCTGATTTCTTTGGTTTCTGTTTGTTGTTATGCTGACAAGTATCTGCTAGAAGGAGAATTGCTTTTTGTTAATTCTTATAACTTCTTCATGTGAGTCATTTCATTATACTCTTCCAGGCTGGTGTTTCCTTCTAATATCAGTGCTTTGAACCATCTCTAAAGGCTGCAATTTTTTATTTTTATTAAAAAAATTTCTGCCTGACCTGTGGTGGCTCAGTAGATCAAGAGTTGACCTGGAACACTGAGGTCACTGGTTCAAAACCTTGGGCTTGCCCGGTCAAAGCACATAGGGGAGTTGATGCTTCCTGCTCCTCCCCCTTCTCTCTCTCTCACTGTCTCCTCTAAAATGAATAAATAAATAAAAATAATTAAAAAAAATTCCTACTGACAGAACCAACATCCTTCTCCAGAAACTGAATCATCTGGCTTTCTAATGGATGACTGTTTTACTTGTCACAAATTCCTTTTTCTTAGTTTTGTCCTCATGACATTGATTAGTTGTCATTTGTCAACTATGAATATGTTTTGATCTGAATGTTTGGACATCAGGAAACACATTAACCTATTTCTCTTGATTAATTTTCTGTTTTCCTCTTCACCCAAACTGTGACTCATAAAGACTAAAGCTGAACTCATTCCCTTTTAGCTTTTGCCTCTTTCTTGCATGTTATATGAAGTCTATAGTTATATCAGTATCTAACTTCAGCAAGAAAATTATATTTAGGGTCTAAAGTTTTCCACAAACACACTGTCTGTTCCATTCTTTGTTAGGAGTTCACATATCTGACCCAAAATGCTGAAATAATTTTATAGGACTTTCTTTTTAAATATTCTGATTTATTTTTATAAATTAAGGCAGTAAAGGTATGTAGTTAAAATATTTGGTACCATGCTTTAGCTTACTTGCAATTCTTTTGGAAACACTAATTTATGTAATACCACTGTTCTAACCTTTGGTGACTGAAAATTTATATAATCTGTATATTTTTATTGGAGAGAAAAAAATACAATTGGAATGCCTAAATCTCAAAATGATACAGAACAAATCCTCATCAAATTAGTAGTGCATATAATGACTATAATTAGATGTCAAACTAGCCATCAGTAATTCCAGACTTCCAGGGTAGAGGAAGTATCCAAAATTAATTAGCAGTTAGTGCCAAAAATTTACTTGTGTCTTACAAAGAAAGTCCACATGGCCTTTTCTTAGTCTACGGATCTTAGATGAGGGCATTTGATGGCTGTGGCAAATAAAACAAACCCAAGTCTAACAATGTTGGTATTGAGGTTTTAATTATGTTTCAATGGTTTCAATTTAATTTCTGTGTTGTTATTTTCCAGTTGAGCAACAACACATAGGAATAATAAAGCATGACTTTCTTCACCAGGACTAGTGACCCAAGATGTTATTGTGACAAGTAAAGTTTTGTTATATAGGGGAAAAATGCATTTCACAACCCATTTATACATTTACTTAGTAGTTTTTTTCCTTTTGTTTTTTAAAAAAATTTTTTGATGGTAGAATTGTACACTATCAACTACCTAGTATGTATGTGCTTCAGCTATCCAGTTGAGAATTAACAAATTAATAGCTTATACTGTTGAAATATTTTATCCTCATTCACTAAACCTTGTAGAGAATAAATACTTAACTAGCTCACTTGCCACAATTCTTTTAGAAGATTTAATAGGTCATCTGACACCCTAAAGCAGGGGTCCCCAAACTTTTTACACAGGGGGCCAGCTCACTGTCCCTCAGAACATTGGAGGGCCGGACTATAAAAAAAAAACTATGAACAAATCCTTATGCACACTGCACATATCTTATTTTAAAGTGAAAAAACAAAATGGGAACAAATACAATATTTAAAATAAAGAACAAGTAAATTTAAATCAACAAACTGACCAGTATTTCAATGGGAACTATGGGTGTGGATGCAACCTGTGCTCCTCTCACTGACCACCAGTGAAAGAAGTGCCCCTTCCGGAAGTGCTGCAGGGGCTGGATAAATGGCCTCAGGGGGCTGCATGCAGCCCATGGGCCGTAGTTTGGGGACCCCTGCCCTAAGGAGTTTTGGAAAGATATATGGAAGATCCAAAACAATGAAAAGAAATGGTTATTTTATATATGACAGATGAGTCTGGGTCAAATCAACACTTTTTTTGGATCTTATTTTGGCTCTCTAGTTTGTTAGTGTGAGAGATAGAAATATAACACTGTTCTATACATTATCCAATCACTGCCTGATTGGAAATGCAACATTAATAAACATGAATAACAAACAATAAAATATCATATCTTTTAGGCAATGCAACTAATTTTCAAGAATCTACTACCTCTTAATGAAAAAGTAGTCCCAATATTTATTTTCATGTTTTGTATATAAGATCATGAAAATTCAGAGAGCAGTTAGGTCTGCAGAGGAAAGAAGAATTTGCCTGGGCAATGCAAGCTAAGAAGATAACCACATTTGAATAGAGGATGAAGCATTCCAAGCTAAGAAAGTCACATGATCAAAGACACTCTAAAAGTGAGCAACATATGCACATGAAATGAGGAAGATATGACTAGGTTCCTAGGAAGGAGGTCACTGTAAGAGGACAGATTAAGAAGGGTAGTTTAAAATATTGTTGTTGATGTCAAGAAAGTGAAAGCCCCAAATTTTACAAGACAGCTAACTGGTTTCCAATGCATTTCTTTCAACAAAATGTAAGAAAGTACCTAACCAAGTAAATCACTTGATTATTAATTTTTATTTTGATAAGGTGTGATTTTTTAAAATAAAACTTAGAAGCAGTTTAAATAATTGAGAAATGTACAGGAAAAATAAATAGACTTTTAGCTCCTTACTATTTATTCACCTGAACAGGGTTGCTGGAATGCTAACTTCCACACACAAGCAGAAAGAATAGTGCCCTGACAAACCTGCCACCTCTGAGCTTCATGTCACTGCTCCAACCAACTGAGCTATCTGGCCAGGACTTAATTTTTTATTGATTGATTGATTATTTTTTAGAGAGACAGAGAGAGGAAGAGAGAAATAAGGAAGGGGGAAGAGAAGCATTCATTTGTTGTTTCACTCAGTTGTACATGCATTTGTTGCTTCCCGTGTGTGCCCTGACCAAGGATTGAACCTACAACCTTGTTGTTTCTGGACAAAACTCTAACCAACTGAGCTAACCAGCCACAGCCTAGAACTGCATCTTATTTAAGCAATAATTAATAGGTATTCACAGATACAGGAACTAAATTGAAAAGTTTCATACGTATAGGATATGTGCTTTTGAAAATATTTTTAGTTTATATTAATTATCAAAATATCAAGTGTATTTATGTTGAATTTGCATAATGTATGATGCATATGTTGCAGTTTCCTAATGCATAATGCATATATTGCATATGTTACATAAAAGCTAATTATATACTAATTATTACTATATTAATTAAAATATTTAGAGACTTATGGTCCTAGATAATAGAAATATATGGGTGGATTACTAAATCAAGAGTTCCTGAATAAAAATATATCACATAAGGGTGAAATTCTACAGTAAATTAAATGAAAATATAAATTGAAAGAAAAAAAGAAATGATACAGAAAACAGTTAGGTCATGTGTATTTTTAGATGGATGTTGGAGAGTATCAAATTGCTGTGGTTATTTTCTATTAGATAGATTTAAATAAGCTAGTAACAGTTTTCTTTAAATGAGTTAATATTTATTATATGCCAGAAATTACATCCTTTGAAACTACTGGAAAATAGGTTGAAAACTTTTAGACATCAACTTAGAAATGTGAGAGAGCTGTATATCTTTTAAAAACTATTTTTGGAAGTATGTAAGCAAAAGATTTTAAGGGATTTGTGCTGAAAATGCCTCTGCATATCACACACATTTTTTTTTTTTACTTAGGTAGTATGTTTTTCATTTTTAAAAATAATAGTTTTCTAAAATTGCCCATATTCACTTTTTGCACAAGATTTAGGAAAGTTTAAATATTGAACTGGGTGGTATTTAAGGAAAGTGGCTAATGGTCGTGGAAGGTACTAGATCCCCCTCAGTCTGCCTCTTGGGGATTAAAAGGCATAAGGATGGCAGAAAAAAGAGAGGGACTGTGAGGACTGTTTTTATTCAAATCACTTGACAATTTCAATTTACTGACCTTTTTAGTTATTTGTCATTCCATGGCTCTTTACATTTTATCTCTTTCCCTAAATGTTTTGCTTTTTGAGTCCCCCCCCACCCCCCATTGATTTACTTTTCCTAAATGGCTGCTATGATCTCTGGCACAGAAATATAGAGTGTACTATATGTAGTATACATTTCTTTCTTTAAATCCATAGAGTCAAAAATAATACTTTAATCTTGAACAAACAAGCTGAGGATAATGACTAAAAAGGTCAATTGTTAAAAAGGGAAAGAGGCACAGAATGGAGGGTTTATTGTTGGGCTATACAATTGACCCTTGAACAACACAGGTTTGAACTGTGTGCATCCCCTTATAGTATACGGATATTTTTTCTTTGAATGTACGGTTGTCTCTCAGGTCCTCAGAATCCCTAGGTTTCACACTTGCAGATTCAACCCACAGCAGATGCAAAATAACGTTTTTCAACCATGCAAGGAGCCAGCACCTCTAACCTCGGTGTTGCTCAAGGCTCAACTATATTGAATTTGAGGTGAGTTTGAAGTTAGGGCTACTGCTGGCATATAGAGAACTCTCAATAAATTGATAAACATTTTTCCTCGGAGTCAACCTTTTCTGGGTCTGTGAATTGCATCTTTAAAAAAAAAAATTTATTTATTTATTTATTCATTTTAGAGAAGAGGGGGAAGAAAGAGAGAGAGAGAAAGAGAGAAGGGGGAAGGAGCAGGAAGTATCAACTCCCATACGTGCCTTGACCGGGCAAGCACAGGGCTTTGAACCAGTGACCTCAGCGTTCCAGATCAACTCTTGATCCACTGCGCCACCACAGGTCAGGCTGTGAATTACATCTTTAGGTGAAGCAAAAAGCACCTTTTCTTCAGGTACATGCAGGCTTATATCAAGGATCACGTTTAGCTAGAAGAATCCTCTCTTTCTCTTGCTTGGTCAAGTCCTTGTGCAGGGTACTGACAAACAGCACAGCTGTGTCTGTACCTCGTCATGACAGGCTAACCCAATTTATTGATACATATTTATTTTTTTAAAGCAAAAAACATCATTCTGGCAAAAAAACCACACAACATACATTATGTTATACTATAATTCTAGATGGCATCATGTGTAAGGGTTTCCTGTTGAATTCATGTTAATGTTTATATTCAACTCGAGTAAGCTTTACTTGACAAGCTAGGGATATACCTGCCTTCAAATAGACCCAGTATATATTTTATCACCCTGTCACAAACTCTTGCTCTTTTTCTTTTGCCATGCCTCAAATTTACAATATCAGAGCAAATCAGTTTGTATTTGACAAATGCTGAAGTATTACCTATGGAAAGCCATGATTATAAAACACATATTTTGTCGGGAAAAGAACGGCGATATCATGAATTAGTTTATCTGTGAAAAGGTTGTTTTTTAAAGAAGTTTGATCCTGAGCAATGGAGTAAAAGCGATTATTCACTTATCTGTTCATTCAGCCAGTATACTATATTTTATATTTTAGGCACTGTTGGTGTCAGAAAAAAATAAGCAAAATTTTTTTCTCTCTTCTGAAGGCACTCCATAGAGTGAAAGAGAAAGACATGTGCACTAAAAATACAGTACAATATCTGTATGTCTTTCACAGAGTCCTGTACAAAGCACTGAGGTATGAAGTAAAATATAGGAAGAGCTGATTCCACTAGATGAGAAAGACTTCATGAAGAAAACACTCTCTGAGTTTGTCATGGATTGAATATTTATTTATGGCTCTCCCATTTTCATATTCACTCTAAATTCCAAAGTAATGGTACTTGGAAGTGGGACTTTTGGGAGTTTATTAGAGTTAGATTATGTCATCAGGGTGGAGCCCCCATGATGAGATATAATCTTTTAAAAAGAGGAGATCTCTCTCCATGTGCACTCACTTTTGAAACGCCATAGGAAGACATAGTGAGCAGTGGCCATCTGTGCGCCAGGAAGAGAGACTTTGACCAAACCTGACCATGCTGATACCCTGGTCTCAGACATCCAACCTCCAGAACTGAGCGAGAGAAAAAAAATGTCAGTTGTTAAAGCATCCCCATTCATGGTATTTTTTTTTAACAGACAGAGCTAAAATAGAGTTCAATTTTATTAAGACATAAGAGACTTCTAGTGGGCTGCACTGGGTATCTTTCGTTTGACGCACGGATCTGATTTCCACTCTCCTGTCTTGCTCTCTAGTCCATAAAACCAACCTGTATGGGGTACCTTTAAAGGCCTCCCCTTGTTCTAACTTTCTGTGGCTGAGCCTTGGGAGGGGGTGTGAGGGAGAGCCAAGAGTGAAGTTGGGGTATTTATTCCATAGGCTTCTCTCTGGCAGGGTTGCCTCTGGCTGCCTGGTTCTGAATTAAAAGTTACCACTCCCCTCAAAGTGGCAGATCTCCACCATTCTCTCCTTCTGGCTTCCACTTACTGCTCCTGTCTTTGTCTCTTTGGGTCTAGGGATGGTAACCTGCCCAGCTTATCCTTAGCCCCAATAAACTGCATTCTCTTTGTTGGTTTATCTACACTCTGTCTAAAGACTTGAAAAATTATCCCTTTCTAAGCCTCATTTGAAGCATCTTTATTTGAGTGCACCATCTGTTGACTGCTGAGACCCTTACTGATATAGACTGTAAATTGTGTGCAGGCATATCTGGCTAACTTATTTAAGAAATGTTACCTATTTTTAATATTGCATTCTGGCAATATTTTTAAATGTAAGCAATGTGTTTTCTTCTAATATTCCTATTGTCACTTTATTAGTCCCAATTGGAGCAGCTAGGTAGGCAACTGATTTCACTGCCTTACCAAAAGGTTTGTTAGAGCAATATAAACAGAGAAAAAAACTGAAATAGATTCCAAAGGACCTAAGCAGTGGTGGGGTTCAGGCAGTTCACACTGGTTTGGCAGAACCAATACCTAGTTTTTTGTTGACTTTGGAGAACTGGTTGTTAAAATGGCACTTGTAATCAGGGTTCTCTCCAAGGTGGGTACCTGGGCAGCCGCCCAATGTGGAAATCACAAATTTACATTCCTCACTCTTTTTTAATGTTCCTCTGTGCAACAGCATAGTCTAGGTGCCCATAATAATATTCATTCCATCCACAGGTGAAAAATAATTGCAGGTGAGGACACCAATCAAGAAGCAATATGTAAATACCTTAAATAAAAGTTTTATTGTTTTTTGTCAGTATTGTTTAATATTTTTCATTAATATTTTAAAATTCTTATAACATTATCTAGTTTTGTGTACCTCTTTTATTCTTATGTATTAAATGCATGAAATAATACACAACCTTTCCATGCATCATTATTTAAAATGGTCAATAGGGCAGAGAAACAGTTGTAAAATTATTTGAATCCCAATACTCGACCTAAGGCTTAGAAAAATCTCTCATGAGTCAGACTAGATCAAGTGAAGAAGGAAGCCATATGGAACTCAGTAGGAGTGTCCTTCAGATGGGACATTGTTCCTGTCCCCCGCCTCCCACAACCAGGAGTTGTGGTAGGAGAGGGTGGATGGAACATCTGCAGTGGACCTGCAGCATCCATGTGCAGAGAGGGTTATGTTCAGGAGGACTACAGGACCCCAGAGAAGAAATTGTTCTCTGGGAAATTCAGACAGAAATGTCAGAGAACGTCTCATAGTTTTACAGTGAAGCAGAAATAGTAAAATGAATACTTGAGTGGCCAAGAAGAGCATGGAAGTAGCAAGAAGAGGTCCCAGGATTGCCTGATCAATGAACTAGGCTATGTGAAGACAGTACAGTTATTGAGAATGCAAGCATGGTACCCATCACTGAATGTCTCCCTTCCCAGCGCCTTGGTGCTATGTGAATGATACAGAACTTAGGCACAGTCCCAGAGAATTGGTAAATAAGTGATGGGTTCATGAATTGATTAATAGTAAGTATTCACTTCCTGGAAAAATGGAGCTCAACATAAAAATTTAGTTTTTCTTCTAAAATAAGTTTTCTTTCATACTCAAGATTATGGGCACTAAGTCATATTGGCTACATATTATTAGTATTGTTGGTGAAGAGAGAAGGGATTGAGAGTTCTCCAGGTGGAGGTAGCTGTACAGTGTAAGGCAGGGGTCTGAGAGAGGGAACTTCTGGCTATGGAGTTGAATGGGAGAGAGGTAGAAGAGGATAGTGCAATTAGGGTATCACATTATGAATAACAAAAACCACTTACCTCTCTGTGTGGGAGGCCCTCTGCTAGTCACTATAAATTCATTATTGTATTCAATGCTCCTTATAATTCTCATTTTAAAGAGAAGAGTCAAAACTAAAGGATTTGAGTAAGTGCCTTACTCACACAGTAAGTGGTAGAGACAGGCTGCAACCCAGGAGCGTGCAACTCTAAAGCCCAAACTCTCAACCTCTGCCCAAACCTACCTTCTCAGGCAAGACCATACAGTCGTGCCCCAGACTTGAATTTTGTTAAGTAGACAAAGGAGAAAAGATTTATAAAGTTAATGCTGTGGTGAGATTTCTGCTTGAAGAAGAGCATTCTGTTAACAGTCAAGGAGAAAATAGTGGAGTTGTAGGACTGGAGGCAGAAAGAGCAATTTAGAGGCTTTTTGATGGCCAGGTGAGGAGTGCCAGTTCATGAAAGGTCAGAAATTAAAGGGGTGACAGAGGCAACAAACAGTACGTGACGGCCCAAGGTGACTGTTAGGATTACTTGTGGTTAAAGTTAAGGTGAAAGCTGTTCTTTTTATAAAATTGATTTATTGGGGTGCCACTGGTTAACAAAATTATACAGTTTTCAGGTGCCAATTTTATACCATATTTCTGTACACCAAATGGTGTGTTCACTGCCCCCACCCCAAGTCAAGTCTTTATTCATCACTGTTTATTCCCCCTATACCAGTGGTTCTTAACCTTTTCTGAGGTACTGAACCCACCAGTTTCATATGCGCATTCACCGAACCCTTCTTTAGTGATAAATAAAATATGATTTTTTCCCCCAAATTTAGTTTTGCCAGTGTGAGACTAGAGTTGATCAACTTGGCATTGCATATCATGCAGATAGGACGCTGACTCCCATCCTGTTCTGTGATACATGTGAATCCATGTTGTACATATTCATCTGACCACTTTCTTGTTTTGCTCGCCATATTTAGTATGGATTAAAATATTAAGAAAGAAACCACATGACATACAACTACGACAGCCGTTGACTACTGCGCGCACTAAATTCCCCGCAGCACTGGTTGGCCAAGCAATGTAACGTGATCCTCTGCAGCAAGTGATGGCTAGCGGAGCATGTCATCACGACTTTACACAAGTGTGTCTTTATCTCCGCAGCAGAGGCTTCTCCTAACCCCTGAGACCAACTTATCGAACCCCTAGGGTTTGATTGAACCCAGGTTAAGAACCACTGCCCTATACCCTTTTTCACCTTCCCCCCTTTTCCCTGGCATTCATCACACTGTTGTTTGTGTCCATGAGTTTTCTTTTTTTTTTTTTTTTTGCCCTTTTTTGCTCAATCCCTCCATCCAGCATCCAGTCCCTGCTCTGACAGCTGTCAGCCTGCTCTCTACCTATGAATCTGTCTCTATTTTGCTTGTTAGTTTATTTTGTTCATTAGATTCCACATATGAGTCAAATCATAGGGTACCTGTCTTTCTCGGACTGGCTAATTTCACTTAGCATAATGCTCTCTCTGCAGATCCATCCATGCTGTCACAAAAGGTAAGAGTTCCTTCTATTTTCTTGATGAAAGCTATTCTTAAGTTTTTGTATGTGTAATTGCAGGGATGACAGCTTTCTACTTGTTTGTTAATAATGATTGCTTAAAAAAAATGTGCAACCATATTACCACACCAGTTATAAGGAGATAAAAATTGCTTCTCTTTGGTCATGGGATAGGGTGAACTTTGAGCTGAGGCATGAAAAATGGGTAGAATTGGGACTTCCACTGATGCAGAGGGGCAAGGAAGAAGACAGGAGAAATACTGCTATAGGAAGGGGAGACAGGTTTGTCAAAGAGTTATTTCCTAGTGTAGTTAGAGTAATTTTCTTCAAACATACTTTGTACCACATGTACACATTTACCTATAATTTATTGGTACACCTTTAACTATAAATTATGATAAGATTTGTCAAAGAAACACTGTGTATTAAAAACATATTAGAAAAAGTGGAAAAAAGCTTGCATGTCTTTGCTGGTTCACGTACCAGTGGTTGGTTTTCATTTATTTTGTCATAGTGACTACAAAGTTCTACTGCATACCCAGAACCCTAGTAAAATCAGGCTTCTTTCTAGAGGGAAGGACAGAGATAACTAGCAATTACAATACATACCTTTCATTGTTTTGGATATCTACAGATCCAGGAAGGTATTGCTGGTTATCTCTGAGTGCTGGCATGTTAATTCAGCTGGTTCCTAGAATACCAGCAATGTAATTGGCCTTACATTGACTGCTTATTATGACAAAAGACTGTGTCACTAACTTTTTGTACATTATTTCTGATCCTCATAAACATCCTTTAAAACTAGGCATTATTTTCATTTTGCAGAGGAGAAAATTGTAGCTCAGAGAGATCTTTACTTGCTAGTAGGCATTAAAGTTGGAATTCAACCTTGATTCTTCCAACCCTGTATCAGCAAGCTGCTGCATACATTCTCTGTGCTGACAGAGATCGACTTGTCACAAAAAATGTGAATCTGACATTATTTTCTTATTCTGTGATATGTTCCGGTTTCAAGAAAGAAGAATATTCTGTGAAAGAGGAAAGCACATGTATTCTTTTCATAGTTCTCTTTCCCAAGGCAGGAGACTATGTATCTAGTAATACAGGAATAAAACCTAAAAGAATGGAAAGGAATAGTCGCGCAGAGGCAATGCAGCTGATTTTCCTAGATCTTATCTGCCCTGTTCCAGTAAATGGATTTAACTCCAAGCTTTCATTTCTGACTTCATGCTATGTTCCACTAAAAAAGCTGTGCTTCTCCTATTTATTTTAGGTTTAAAAGTAGAATATTTGGTTATTTTAGGTTTAAAGTAGAATATTTGGTTATTTTAGGAACTGACTGAAATTCTGTAGTGTCTATGTGAATATTCTCTAAGGAGAAAAGAGACCAAGAATATATACTTTTAGCAGATTTTGAGCCTTCATTTCGTCTTAGCCTACAAATGTCTTAATCCAACCAAACAGTTCTAAATTTGAAGCTTTATTTTTGAGTTTTAACTCTCATCTGGAAATCATTTGTTCTAAACTATAAAGGAAGCTATTTAAAACATAATTTAGGTTCAACATATAGTTTCAGGTCTAGTTTGCAAAAGTTTGTTAAAGCATGGCTATTGAATTGTGTGCTCTTTCAAAGAAAAATAAATGCAGGTTGAATATTTTTATTATTTATTATAAAAAGTGCTACAAATGCCATCATATAGCATTCACAAAAGGGAGCTAATTAGTTATACTTTTGATGACTTTTGCTTATGATCCTGGTGACATTATTTGTGTGCAAGGGACTGTTTGAGGAATGTTATTGGGTTTCAACATTCAATTGTTTTGGCTCACCTCTAGGTGCGAATAGGCGAGTGAGCAAGAACAATTATTGGGAGACAAAGTTTGTAGTGAGGTGAGCTGTGATCCTGACCGGAGCAGAAGAAGCATACCAAATGATCTTAAACATATCTATCTATCTATCTATATCTATATCTATATAGATATTCACATATGCATATATAAATATATACAAATGAGCACATATGTATGAATGTACATATATGTGAATTCAGGGTTACTTTGTCTAAAGTGTTAAGGCTTTTTAAAAAAGTAAAACAATAGAGCAAAAACTTCCTACACTATCCACCAATTTTTTTTTTTTTTTTTTTTTTTTTACAGAATAGCCATAGCATTTCTGTTGCACATTTTATTTGAAGTCTGATGTCTCCAAGATTATTTTTTACATGAGAGGAGGGGAGACAGAAAGACAGATTTCCACATGCATCCCAACTGGGATCCACCTGGCAACCTCTATCTAGGGCCAGTGCTCAAATCAACCTAGCTATTTTTAGCGCCTGAGGTCAATGCTGAGACCAATCAACCCACTGGCTGTGGGAAGGTAAGACTGAGGGGAGGAGGAGAGAGAGAGGGAGAAAAGCAGATAGCCACTTCTCTTGTGTGCCATGACTAGGAATCAAACCCGGGTCATCCATGTGCCAGGCCGACACTCCATCCACTGAGCCAACTGGCCAGGACTTGATGTTTCCAAGATTTTGACTAGTGCTCTCCTGCAACCATATTTTATAATTGCAACTCTTGTCATTATATAAACAGCAACAATAAAAAGATGAGCAGACATATGCACGTACCTGCTGTGCTATGTGCTTGTACTGAAACTTCTGAGCAGATTGTAAGACATAGAGGCAGGATGCAAATAGTAAGAGACCTTTAGAACACATGACTTGGATGGAAAAGGGTAGCAGAGCTAGGAGAAAATTATTAAAATATCTTTACCAAATTACTGGGATAGTTTAATTAAGTAAGCCAATTCCTGATATTCAGGGACAAGTTGTTTAAAAATCCATGTTAAATCGTGAGCATGCAGTATGTTTAAACTCAATAGGAAAAGTTTTGCAAAGTTGGTAATCTGTACTGCTTTGGTAAAAAATCTTCTGTCTGTGCTATTTCAGCCTCTTTTCAAAATATCCATGCAAATGTGTGTAACCTACCTAATAGTATTTTTAAAGTTTTTTGTATGGTACATAAGAACTGAAATACATATCTCCTAGTAAATATCAACTGAAATTGTTTCACTTCTTATGCAATGATGAGGAAGAGTCTTAAACTGTCTAAAATATGTCTGTTCAATATAATATGATCTGAGTGTAATCAATAATACAGGATTTTAAAGAACAGGATACAGTTTGGGTGTCAAAAAGATTAGCAATAGCAACTTTTTTCTGATAGTGGACCCTATTTATCTTTTTTAAATGACCAGTAGAGACTAGTATAGGGCAAAGGGACAGAGTAGTTTTTCTATGCAGAAAAAATATTGCTCAGGTGGAATCAATGTCATGGTCAGTGGGGTAAGCATATTAATTAGGGTTGAAATTAGAGTGTGGTCATAATAATGAATTGAAATGAATTAAAAGCTTTAATTTGACAAATGACTATCTGGGGATGAAAGGCAACAACTATATATTTGACTTTGACCTTGGATTTAGCTTTGATATCAAATTGAAAAAAAAGAAAAGCATTAGAGAGAGAGAGATGTAGAGGCAAAGGAGGGGTCAGATGAAGACTTGGAGAATGGATGGATGGTGTAGAGCCCATAGAGGAAATTTGTGAAACTCAAGGTAGATATAAAAAGATGGCCAGAGATTGAAATAAACTAAGGAGGGAATGTGTTTTTTATCTTCTTTTCTTTTCTTTTTCTTTTCCCATTTCTTGAATCAGTTAATATTCTTCTCACTGACTCTGTTGTGGTGGCTGGTAGAATTTGCCTGCCTGAAACTATTGATGCATAATACATTATATGGAATATTGTTCTCACTGTCCTGTGGGCCTTGAGTTTCATTATCACTGGAGTACTTTGATAGCATTAAGGTACTTGATAGACGTTGAAAATCTTTACACACACTGCACATAGTTGTTGTATATATCTGTGTATTTAATTTACAGAGGTAACGAAACTCCCAACTGCTAACAAAAGCATAGTCCTATAAAATCAAGCTCTATTTTTTTCTCTTTACATGTTATGTTTAGTTTTTTTCCCTTCCATCTATTAGCCAAACTAAATATATGTAATTATATAACACAAATGGAGATTTTGAGTTATAGAAGCCAAATCACAAATATCTATCTCCCTTTATTCATAAAAATGAGAGTATGTATTCTTCAAAGAACAATGCTGGCAGCGACCTTTCTTTCTGCTGAACGTATGGCATTTTTATACTAATGTTAGCACAGTTGGGACTGACTACCTACACTGTTGTAGTCAATTGGGAAATATCAAAATGTTAGAAAAAGGAGACCTTTACAATGAGCAAAATTGTATAAAAAGGACATAAGAAAAATTCAGATTGTCTTAAATTGGAATAATGCAAAGTAAGCAATAAGAAATCAGTAAATCAAAGTAAAGATAAAAATTTAAATGAGCAAAAATTGGGTCATCAAAATTGTATAGTGTCTTAATGTGGTGAATAAAAATAAGCTTTTCATCACATACATCATGAATTCATTAAAAGAATGTGCTTTAAATGGTTTGATTATGCTGATGGCCTTGTGTTCATCTACCTACTCTTTTGCACATTGCTTTTTAAAAATTCAGCATATATTTTCAGATGATTGGCTTGGGTATGGCCTGCAGTTACAGTTAAGAAATAATGTGAGGCAAATTTACTCAAAGGACAGAACTCTGTCCTTGACCCCTGGTAAACTAGTTACTTTATTTATCACAGCTGGTGATAAGATTAAATGACTAGAAATCAAACACCAGTTTCAAATGTCTGAATTTCCTGAATTCTAGGAAACCAATAAAAGCAAAATAAGTAGTTTATATTGAAGAGAAATGAACAAATATCATGAATGAACCCTCATATCTATGCCTCTTCCTCCCGCCACCCTCATTTTATTATGTTTTCACAATTTTGTTGATATCTTTTATTGAAGATTTGGGATGTTAGTTGGAGAGTCATGAAATAAAGAATTAAACTTTTCTTCTGGATTTCATAACCAAAGAAATTTGGAGGACTTTATGGGTACTTAACATAACAGTTTTCTCTTCTGCATTCTCAAAGTGGCCAAACATCAAATACATAGTCTAATTAGGTTTACTAACAGAATAATAAACTGAACAAGCATTTATTTTATAGTAATATGATTTTTTTTGCAAGTATTTAAAATATTTTAACTAGTATGATCTTTGGGTCTACTCTCCATTGAAAGAGACTCTGCCATTTTGTATCAGATGGAGGACTTCAGCTTTGTTTTATAGCATCCTTAGTAAGAATCAAAACTTTGAGAACATATACTTTTGTAGAAAATTACATTTATAAAAATGGATTTATGTTTGATTCTAAACTCATCATATATATGAATATTTCAGACCCAGACTGAGGGTACTTAATATCAGCAACATCAGAAAGCATCCACAGCAGATGGATTCTGCTTTCCCTCAAAGGTAAGTCCTGATGTGAAAGAAAATAGTGTTTTGTAAATGTTGATGTGCATAGGAGTCACCAGAAATCTTGTTAAAGTGCAGATTTGGCTCTGTTGGTCTGGGGTGGAGCCCATGATTCTCATTCTTGACAAGTTCATAGGTCCGTGATGGCGAACCTATGAGCTGACACGCATAGCCATTTTCAATGACACACAGCTGCATGCGGCCACATACCAGAGAAGTATGGGGCCGCATGCCTAGAAAGACGTTTCATCCTCGGCTCCTGCACGGCCAGGTGCAGTAGCCGAGGAGAAAACATTTGCTGTAGTGTAGACACTGTGCCGGAGGACTGTCACCCAAAACAACAGAACTCCAGCACAGAGCATCTAGTTCTGGGACTTCCAGTTAGGCCGCTTTTCTTGGAATGACACACCACCTGAGTTATGCTTGTTTTTTCAGCGAATTTTGACACACCAAGCTCAAAAAATTACCCATCACTGTCATAGGTGATGCTAACGCTACAGGTTTGAGTTCCACGTTTTATAAGGTGTAGCACAGTGGTGGGATTCAGCCAGTTTACAACAGTCCCATAGAACTGATACATAACTTTTTGTTTAGTTTGGTGAACCAGTTGTTAAAATGAAACTTGTAATCAGGGTTCTCTCTAAGGTGGGCACCTGGGCAGCTGCCCAATGTGGAAATCACAAATTTACATTCTTTACTCTTATTTAACATTCATCTATGCAACAATGGGTTCTAAGCACCCGAAGTAATGTTCATTCTGTTGTAGGTGAAAAAAATTGCAAGTGAGGATGCTAATCAAAAAACAATATGGAAATATCTTAAATAACAGTTTATTGTTTTTTTCCAGATACTATTTAATACTTTTTATTAATATTTTAAAACTTTTATAATATAATTTTGCATACCTCTTTAATTCTTATTTAAGTACTAAATGTATGAAATAATAAACTACATTTTGGTATATCTTTTTTTTATATACTTAAAACAGTCATTAGGTCAGAGCACTGATTGTTAAATTATTTGAATCCCACCACTGGTGTAACAGTTTGTCCTAATGGAAAGAAAGAGATGAATGATACAAAACTTGTTCATAACTTGTTTTAGCATAATCTTATGTATTTTCTGATTATGAGTTTATATTACATTTTAAAAAAATGTTGTACACGTGTTGGTCAAATAAATTTGCAAATATGATGTATATGTTTGCTCGCTTATAGTTTGCATTGGATGTGGGGGAACAGGCTGTAAGCAGGCAGGATCCTTATAGCCTAAGGCTTAGTTTTAAGGCTAAGCCTTTCCCACCCTTTTTGAAGTGGGGTGATGTACTCTCATGATGAATCTCATTATGCCTCAGATAAGTGACTTTGTATCAGAGACTTCCTTGTTTGTATATTGGATTAAAGGTTTGGATTTCTGCACTATAAAATGGGGCAGACAGGGAGCTTGCTCTCTCGCTCTCTCTAGGTTCCTGAGATTAGCATTAGAAAGGAGAGCAGAGAAAGGCCACGTGGAGGAGAGGAATAACAGCTAAAATGGTGGAGTGCTGAAGGAGAAGACAGTTTTTGTAGAGTTTGTGCAGAAAAAAGGAGATGGGGACATAGGTGAATAAGGCTGGTGAGCTAGAAACCTTTGATTCTAGGAAACTCGGATAAGTCAGTGGCTTTGGGAGCCCTGAATGGAAAGGGAAGTGTTTTCCCACTGTGTGTATTTCTTGCGTGCTGGGTACAAGCTAGGATTAAAGCTTAAAGCCCACCAGTTCTTGGCTCTGTTGTTTCATTACTGTCTGTCCAAATCAAATTCGAACCTGCATGGACCTGTTGGCTGTGATGGTGGCCATGGCTACTGGCTTTACAACATGCTAATTAAAACATTCTAAAGAACAACTACAGAGGTTTGGGAAATTCTTGGAAGTGGGAATAATTTCCTAATATGATTCTTTTGATTACTGCAGCTATTTTTTAAAATTTCTTTTTATTATATTCATTTGAGAGAGGAGACACACACGAGAGAGAGAGAGAGAGAGAGAGAGAGAGAGAGAGAGAGAAAGTGGGGAGGAGCTGGAAGCATCAACTCCCATATATGCCTTGACCAGCCCAGTTCAGGGTCTTGAACTGGCGACCTCAGTGTTCCCAGGTCGACGCTTTATCCACTGCACCACCACAGGTCAGGCTGATTACTGCAGCTATTTTTGAAAAGCAATATAATTTATTTATACAGTAGTTCTTACAATGTAGAGTTACTTTATCTTTCTCTTGGAAACTTATCTGCCTGGTTAAGTTTTTGTGTTAGGGAACGAGTTTGTTGATTGTTTATACTTAATACAATTTCCTATTGAAGTTATGTTACAGATGATAAATGGTTTCCCAAGGCAGCATATAAAAATGGTGTTGTCCATGTGATACTGGACTATTTAAAATAAATTCCTGGCCCTCAGTGTAGAGAGTTTTGTAGAAGAGCAGGGGGAGGAGATAAAATGAACAATATGAGAGGTTGCTGCTCTCCTGGGTGCAAAGCCAAATTCTGATGAAATTTTGAAATGACAAAGTATGCCTTTGGCACTGAGTCATTTTGAAATAGTCATCGCTCTTTCCATTTTAGCCCTTTCCTTATGATTCCCAATGTTCCATGTATTCAAATGACCTAAACCCTTATTGAACGAGTGATGCACAGGGCCCTATGTATGATGCACAGATGGTTCTGTGCATATGTCTAGGGGACAGCATTTCCTGGAATTGAGCAACATGTGTTAGAATTGCCTGGAAAAACTTGTTTGAATGCAAATTCCTGTACCTGTCTCAAATTACTGATGTATAATCTCTTGGGTAGGGCCAAAAACTTTGCATTTCTTCCAAATTCTAGAAGTTGATGTTACATACACTAAGGCATAAAGAGCACTAACCTAAATTTGGCGTGTTAAATGGGTTTGCTTTGCCCTACGTAATTGTTATTATGCAGCCTTCCCCCAAAATTAAGTCTAATTTCTCTAACAGCTTGATGAGTTATTTTGGGGGCATAGATCTATAATATTTTTCAGATATTTGGACTTAAAAGGAGTTATTCTTAAGTAAAATACAACATTTTTGGCAGGTTTTAAGGCTTTGTGACAAAGAGAATAGATTTCTGACATGACTATATTTAGGAAGAAAAATATTGGGGGTAGGAAAAACCACATGAGGAAGATATTTATAGCTGAGATTTTGCTCTCAAGTAAAATCTTCAAAGATGTTTCTCGAAATAAACATTCCCACCCAATTACACACCATCAAGTATAGTTATCTTTCTAGTGATAAGGCAGGCTCTGTAGGTAATAGAGATTTGGGAGCAACAGCAGCCATTTCTGTGGATGATTTGTAAATCATGTGATGTGTGGTTTCATGATATTTTCCAGGTTATTAAACCAGGTTGGGGCAAGAAGTCGCAATTCCCTTGCTCACATATATCCATTGTCTGAGTTCCTCCCAAAAAACCAGTCAACAAAATATACTGCTCACAAAAATTAAAGGATATTTTATTGCTTCATATTTATTTTGAAACATGCCCTTAATTTTTGTGAGTGTTATAGCTGATGAAATAAACAGCATAATAACAAACGGTTTCATGGCTAATCAGGCTAATCAAGCCTCTTTCTTTCCCTCCCTCCCTTCCTTCCTTTCTTTTTCTTCCTCTCTTTCTCTCTCTCTCTCTCTCTCTCTCTCTTTCTTCCATTCTTTTGAAGTCTGTTTGTTGGTATGAATTTAGATTTACTACATAAAGTATGGCCACAGTTAATTGAGGGTGATTTATTGTGATAATGTTAAATAGAGAGAGGACAGTCTGAAGTTGAAATGAAAAACCACATACCTTAAAAGTTTAGCTTTGATTTTGGCTAGGGCACCACACAGATATTCTTCTTTTAGTCTTTATTCATTTCCTTCTCCCACTCTTCATCTGTGAAATGGTAAAGTAATAACTACTGTGCAGCCGTGTTTTCGGGGAGTAATCAGTGTTTTTCCTGAGATGAAAAATAGTTTGTATGTAGAATGAACAGTATTACTTTAATTTTAACCACATGCTGTGCATAATATAAGTCATTAAGCAACAGTTGTGTTTTATTTTAACTCAGAATAAAGAATATAAGATGCAGCAATAATGCAATATTTTACAGACACAGTGAGATTGGAAGTTGAATATCTGCTATAGCAACAACACTCAACCTTGAAAAACAAGCATGAAGTTTAGGTGTTTGTTTTTATGAGGACAGATCTTGCTAGTTCTTAGGGAGATAAGTGAGGACTACTGAGGCCATTGATGGTAGGCTCTTTAGAATTCTTCCAAGAAATGACTCCAGAAGGGGAAGAAAAGACAGTGTTAAAGTGAAAGACCCCAGTTTCTTCCTAAAGTCCTTGTCAATTTTATAGGGTCCCTGAAATTTCTGGTTTATTTGACAATAGTTATGGTCCAGCTCTGGGACAGGTTGAGTCCTGGATGGAAGGGATTGATGCTTTCTTTAACTTTCTAGACCCATTATGCAGGATTCTTTAAAATCTAAAGTGATTAAGGAAAATATGTAAAAAAGGCAATATTTGCTTCAAAATCTCCTTGAAATAAATTTCCAGTGCTCTTGGGAAAGCTCAAGGATTAGATTAGGGGAAGGAGTTGACTAAAGACAAGTTAATTATTTTATTAGGTGTGTACTATACAATACATCTGATAATTTAAGTTAAAATTAACTAAAATTAATTAATATTAAAAGTATAGTTTCTCAATTATTCTGGCATATTTCAAGTGCTTAATAGTCACATGTGGCTAATATATCAAATACACTGTATACAGATATAGAACATGTCCACAATTGCAGGAAGTTCTTTTGGCCAGCACTAGGCTAGGTTTTATGGACCAATTGCCCTTACTGAAAGTTCCTTCTGTTCCCCAAACAAGCCTCTAGTCTGACCTGCTGCCCATACTTAATTCTCTTTTCAAGATCATGATACAACTGTGTATTCAGATTTCTCACTCATCACTTATCTTTTTAGCACCTTGACTGAAGTATTGTGAAATAATGCAGATCTTCCTTGACGGTATAGAACAAAGGGCTGGGATTTATACTGAGATATAGATGTCTTGTTCCTTCTTTTACTGGTGTATTGAAATATAATTACATGTGCTCCAAATTTTCGGAATCTCTATAATTAATACTAAAGATCTTTATTTGAAATAGGAGTCCCAAACACTAGGTTGCTTATAATAATAGGGGCTAGTCTAACAAGTCCATCAATCATGCAAGCAAGGGAACAAGCAAATATTGAACAACAATTATGTGCAGCATGTTTAGACACAAATGAGATAAAATACAAGATTTGACCTTTATTCTAAAGGTGTTGCTGAGTCTGAGAGGCAGTTACCTGGAGTGGAACAAACGTAGAACTAGGTTACATATAAACTTAAGTGTGTGCCTGAGTCCTTTTACTTTGAAAAGAGAAAAAATAACATTTGCCCGAAGTTTCAGGTTCCTCTCTGGTACGGTTGGTGGTAACCACTTGAAGGGGACTGGGTGGAATTTGGAGGTAGAATTTAAAGGTAGATATGACAGGAAGCCTAAGTTTATGTGGAGAGTAGAAGTAAAGGTTAGTGATAGTAGATTTTGACAGATTTTTTTTTTTTTTTTTTGAAACACAAATTCTTTCTTGAGGCAGTTGGTGACAGCACTAGGATTCTGGATCTGGATGTAATATGAGATATTTTAATATTTTCTATTTATAGAAACACTGAAAGATAGTTTGCAGACTGGTCACAGTTCTTTGTCCATATTTCTTAGGCTTCTAGATAACTGCAAAAACAAGCAATCAACTAACTTTCCAACTTCAGGTCAAATGAGAGAAAATCACTAGCATTCATTCGGAGAATAAGAGGTTCCAAAATTATACAGTTCTCTGTTTTATGGACAAATAGATGCCTGTATAGAATTATCACTATCTGGCAAATATGAAGAAAACTCAAAAAATGTGGAGCCCATGAAGAGGTATTATAGCAATAAATAATATTCTTTCTTTTATATATATATATATATATATATATATATATATATATATATATATATATTTTTTTTTATTATAGTGTTAGCATAAACTTTTGAACTTAATAAAATTTTATAAAATATTTATATATGACAATATAGAAAAGAAATGATACAGATGAAAATTTGTGTGGGCCAAAAGATATAAAGTAATATAAAGATTGTTAGGTACAATAAATATAAATTATAAAACATTAAAAATGGAAATACAATTTTTACCTGTTAAAGACAAAGAGTAGGATTGACACGACATATGGTCGAGAATTACAGAAAAGATTAACTGAAGATGTTGCCTAGAGTGCAGAAGAAAGGAAAAAGAGGTGAAAACAATTAAGGAAAAGATAATAAATAGAAAAGACAAACAGCAAATTATGGAAACTTACTTTTTTGAAGAAAAATCAGAACAAATAACCTAGAAGAGATATACAAAATATTATAAGACAAAATATTCAAACTAAAGAATAAACTTACTCTGTAAATTCAAATGGTTCAGAAGTAGTCACATTTAACTAAAAGGAACTGAATATAAGCATATTCTGAAATCAGTCTGGATGATTAACAGTGAAAAAGAAACCTACAAACTCTAGAAGGGAGAAAAAAAATTAAATACAAGGAGGAAAAACTAACTGGGTTTCAAGTTTTTTCAGATTTTAAAGAGAAAAGAATAGAGAACATTTATGATAGAACTTCCCAACATAATTGTACCATGGCACAAAGAGGAAAAAAAATGTTTGCATGTTAAGTTCTTAGGGCTCTTTTTGGCCAGGTGATTTGTATGGAGTTCCAACTGCCATGGTGTTTGCTAGGTTACCATCAACTTGCTGGGATTCCTAACCTTGTCATCATTCCGAGAACTTATTCTTGGAACACCAGGTTGAAAGGTCTGTTATAAGGGATTTTAAGGGAAAAGGTTGTGATATAAACATTCTGCATCCAGTCAAGTTCCCATTTATGTTGTGAAAAGGAATGGGAAAGACTAAAAAACTAGCATTTATTCTATTCTGATGACTGATAACTATTGAACACTTTAAAGTCATACTCAAGTTAAGTGAAGTATAAGGAAATAAATAGATTAACAAAGAACTTGTAGTTGGTTCTAAGAAAGAAACTGATGGAAAATTGCAAAATTATTGTGACAAAATTATTGTAAAATAGTTTAGAAATGATAATTAAGATTTAAATACAGATTATAACAAAAAATGATAGCATGGAAGTGGAATTAAATGTTTAGTAATTTTAGTATTCTACATAGAGGTCAGAATATGTTCTTAAATTATTGATATTTATAATTAGGGACATTAGGTTTAATATTTTTAAAGTGCAATTCAACACATTTAAAAATCAAGACATTTACCTTTAAAGTCTCAGGAAAAATTAAAATATAATGTAAAGGAAGAATGATAAATAGAAAGAATAAAACTAGATTAGAGAAGACCAGATATATCAATCATGAAAATAAATTTAAATACTTAGAAGTTTTCCATTAATAGGTAATTCTCAGACTGTGGAAAAATATCAAAACACAGTTGTTTTTGGCAGGATGATTTTACTATAAAAAGCTCAAAATCTATTCAGAATAAAGATAAAACTTTAAACACATTATGTAAATCATATATATATTTGAAAATAAGAAAAATGAAAAGAGAATACATTAACATATAAATTCAGGTTCTAGGAAAATGATAAAAAAATAAAGCCACAGGTAATAAAATAGAGGAATTAATAAAAATAAAGTCAGGAATTAATGAAATAGTCCTGAGTCATAAAAATAAAAGCTGTTTGAAAGGATAAAAAATAGATATGTCTTTGGCAAATCTTATCTAGCTAAATATAAAATACATCTGATAATGAGAAATTGGAGAACTTTTAAAAATCACTATTTACATGATTAAAACTGTATAAAAATGGATTTTTTTCCTAAGAACTGTTTATAAGCAGTTGAAAAATATAATGTGTAAATAAGTAGATAAAATACTAGGTGAAAATAGTGCAATTATTTTTTCAAAATAACAAGGATAAAATTTCTTCATACAAACACAAATCCTAAAAGCTTTAACAAATGACTAGCAAATTTAATCTCATAAAATATTTAGAACTTTAATTATGAAAAAGAGATGTCATCAAAAAATAAATTGAAAAATATGAAGAGGAGCAAATATTGGGAATACATCAACAGATAATGGATAAGTATGTACAATTCTAAAGAGCTACTATGGATTAAAAGGAAAAAGATAAACAATTCAATTAAAAAAATGAATAATGGATATGAACAGGCAATTTATTATTGAAGATAAAAATAAATGATAAAGTTTATTGCATTTGTAAATGCAAACTAAAAAACAACAGCTCTTTTCTTCTATAAGATAGATAAAATTTGAAGTTGTTGATAAGAACTATTTTTGGCCATGGTGTGAACAGACACTTTGATGGCATAAATACTGGTGAAGCCTTTGACAATTGACAGCAATTTACATGAAGATATTATTGGATAGTGTCTGTGTATGTATTTATAATTTTATGTGTATATATAGACAGTCTCATACCTAATGACTTTATAGATAGTAGAATGGAAACTGGAGGGGGAGAAATCAGGCTTTCCTGTTATGCTTAGTGTACTTGGTGTTTTTATGATTTGCTTATTTTTTTTAAGAAGGAGAAATACAAGTTATTACTTATATAAATAAAAATATAACTGCAAAAGGATGAGTGAATGTATTGTAAGGGCACAGGGAAATCATCTCAGGGACACCTCAATGGTTATTTTGGTTATGAAGCAGGTAGCTGTGGAATATTCTATATTGATTAAACTTTACTGGTTAGTGCAGCAACAGAAATTTTAGGGCTGTCTCACACTATGACTTGAAAAAGCATTATTCCAAGCCCTTAAGATGGTTTGTACCTTTAATTTGAAATTACTACTTAATGGTAGGTAATTTTTTTATCATTTAATTGTAAGTTTCTCAGAGTTACATTGTAAAATACTCCAGCCGTGCCTGTTGGGAAATTTCACCCCTAGAAATGGCATCATTGAGCTAGCTCCCTTTCCCTCTGGTTCCACTTTGTGGAGTACAGCACATGTGGAGGGCAGAATGGTGAGGCTCAGGTCTTTATTCCCCTGGTCTCTCCAGCTGTGCTTCTCTACCTAAAATGAGAGCTCTCTGAGTGGAGGTTTTCTCTTACCCTTATGAGTCTTGGATTGTGTCCTTTCTAACCTAATGATGAATCACCATTTTTCATGGTTGCTAGCACAGGGGTGCACCACCATTTCTTCTTTTCATCTCTGAACCTTTTACATCTCTCTTTACTATTACATCTCAATGACTGTTTGTTTGCTTTTTTTTAAAATTGTTCCGTCTTTTTTTTCTAGAAGGATCTTGAATATACAATTGGTTTCGTCTATTATCCAGCTTAGAGGCAAATGTTCCTCATTGTTTCAGAAAAGTTTGTTTTGAGTTTAAGAGTTGTTTTGTTCAATTCAAATCCAAAAAATATCCCCATACTGTATATTATATTTGATTGTTATTTGGGTCACAAATATTTTATGGTAGTATTTATACCCCCTCCCTATTATTTTCCTTCCTATCATTGTGTAAAAACAAGGTTAGTAGTCCTGAACAAAGTTCCACATTTTCTTCATGTGAAAGTCACAAACTTAAACTTACTTGTTTAAATGTATTTGTAGTTTCTAAGATAGACTTTTACTTGTTATCTAATACATGAAACATGTACTCCCAAAATTAATGCTATATATCGATATATTTTCAGTGAAATTTTGCTTCTTTTTGTGTCTTCTCTACTAAGTCCCTGTGTTTCTGCATATATTTTTATACTTCCAGTAATTCTCTCCCCCCCCCAGTTATCTAATCACCATTTATTAAAAGTTCACTTTTTTCTTTCTGGTATGCTATAAATATAATTGAATATATTTCCAAATGTACTTGGGTATATTTTAGACCCCTTTCCCGCTGGTTTATTACATTTTTAAGTTATATAAACAGTAATATGACAATTATAGTGGGAAAATATTTTTTATTATCATAATATTTTTCCAATTATTTTGTAGATATCCTTGCTTATTTGTTTTTCCATATTAATTTTAAAATCAAAGTGTCTCTTTCCAGAAAAACACCTATTAGTATTTGTAGGGATTTAAAAATGTATCCAGGCCCTGGCCGGTTGACTCAGCGGTAGAGCATTGACCTGGCATGTGGAAGTTCTGGGTTCACCTGTCAAGGGCACACAGGAGAAGTGCCCATCTACTTCTCCAACCTTCCCCCTTTCCTTTTTCTCTATCTCTCTCTTCCCCTCCCTCAGCCAAGGCTCCATTGGAGCAAAGTTGGCCCAGGTGCTGAGGATGGCTCCATGGCCTCTGCCTTGGACACTATGGCTCTGGTTACAACAAATTAACTGCCCAAATGGGCAGAACATCATCCCCTGGTGGGCATGTAAGGTGGATCCTGGTCGGGCGTATGCAAGAATCTGTCTCTCTCCCCACTTCTCATTTTGTAAAAATACAAAAAAAAAAGTATCCACAAAAATGTTAACAGTCCTTTCAAAAGGTGGAACTTAATTCTTCGTCAGTGTGGGCTGGACTTAATGATTTGACTTCTAGTGAATAAAATATGACAAAAATGGTGGAATATCAGAACAGGTCATCTGTTGCCTGGGCTACATGTTCAGGCTGGGCAGGGCCATGGTTTTTTTGATGAGCAGGGCCTCAGGCTATACTGTTGATCAGGTGGGAATATAGACAGTATCCTAAACTTGAGTGGGGCTGCAGGCTGGGCTCTGTGGTCCAGTATCTGCTGGCTGTACTGCACTTTTGGGTGATGTTTCTCTACTCATTTTCTGAACCTGGTTGCAGACTATGATCCATGTTAGGGTCAGTGGCTGGCTTCCTGCCTGAGTGGAAAATAGAGCCATAGTCTGGGATCCATGGCAGGTACTATAGGTTGGGCGCTGAGGCTTCCAGAAGGTGGTTTACCCTTTGGGATCCCTGATGAGATGGATCAATAGAATATGCTCAGCAGTTGATGTGTCTTCTGGCTTTGCTGTTTGTCTACTGGGCCCTAGGATGATCTTCAGGGCTCCACAGGTTCTCTGGCCAGGCTTCCTAATCAGGTGGGACCTATGGCTATACTCAACAGTTTTCTTTTACTCTCTTTTTTTAATTTCTTTTTAATTTTTTATAGATTTTCTTTTCATTCTGCATTGACTTTTGTACATTCTTTGGTATATATTCACTTTTGTATTTTTTTGTGTTTCAGTTTTTATTTCTTTTTTTTCTGAGTTCTGTTGGTTTTATATCTTTTTGCCATCATCATATAATATTATATCTTTTCTATTAGGATGTGTGCTATTTTCAAAGCTGCAATTGTTTTCTTAATATTTTTAGCTCATTTTCATTTACTTTATTGACAAATTTTCCTAGTGTATTCTCTTCCTTTATTGAAATGCCATTATGTTAATTTTATTTACTTTTCTTATTAATGACTGTTTATGGTTTATATCATATTACTCCCCACTTTCCGATATTTCAATGTTGCAGATTTCCTTAGGCTATTAAAAAGATGTTCTTGTGGAAAGCTCCTTGGATTGAGAATTTTCTTTTTGTTGTTATGTGAAATACTGAAAATATGGCCTTTGTCTTGTTGCTTTCCGGTCTTTTATAGGTACAAAGCAGAAGTATTTTCTTCTTTAGCTGTGGGCTTCAGCTCCCACTATGTAGGCCTTGCACTCCAAGGCTGTACTGTCAGACTTAATTTTGTTATTTTGTCTTTATACCACTTTTCAGGATTTTCTTCATTTCAGTGCTTCCACCCCACATCTGAAGCTTCTCACTTTTTTTTATACTCAGTCTTCTTGTTGCACTCACTTTAGCATCTACTTTTAGTGGTGTTTCTTGAGAGTAAGGATTTACACTTCTAAAAATGATTATTTTCTGTGCATTTCTCAAGGTCTCACCCGGACACAGCTCTGTTTGATCCTGCATTCATAAGCCATATTTGCTGTCTGTGAAAGTTTTTAGGACATTTAGGCTGTTCTCAGAAGTACTGGCTTCCATTGGGTGATCTCATTTGAGCTGTAATTATTTTGTAGTAAAACTTGGTTTTCATGGCTGGTAGGATAAGTGAATCTCACTTTTTCACTCCTTAGTGCTCCAAACACATACTGTTTATTCTTTGCAGAGTGAACACATGGCTGTCGATAGTTTGGTCCCACTCATGCCTGTTCTAAAGTTCATGGGGATTCCTTGTCCCTAGTTTTGTTGAGTGTATTGCCCGTAGTTTTGTTTTGTTTGTCTTCCTTAAGATTTGTTATTATGATTTATTATTTAGGAGAATTTGGAGAGTATTTTGAAAATGATACTGCTGCCATTACCACATTGTCAGTTGTTGTTGTTGTTGGTTTAATTGATGTTAAGAGGCTTAAACTTTTGTTTATGTAGTGAAGTGTTTTCTTTCCTGTAACATTGTGCTTGCAATTTCCTTGAGACTAGTATTGTGTTTTAATCATAATATTTTGAATAGCATGGCAGGTGACATGGTACCTGAATTATGGTATATGCTTTGTACAAGTTTATGAAAATAAATAATTTTTATTACAAGTCTTTGATATTGCCCATGTTTTAAATGGATTGAAGTTCATTGACTATGATCTAGAATAAAATGTTACAAAGATACACTTATTTTAGTGGTCATGAAAATATACCTACCAGAGCTCTTGATGCAGGAGCATAATTGGCTGACAGCCTAGAAGCTGCCCCTCCAGATCCCTATCATGTTTGCCCTGAGATCATACTTCCTTGGTGGGCTGCTCATAGTCCATGACTGAGTCTAATGGGGGTCCTAAGGCAGCCCCTTTCTATGAGAGGTAGCACTTCTCTAATGGGTGACTTTGACTTGAGGAGTGCCAGTTAACCTGGCTGAGCCTTTCTTGGAACTCTTTTGCATTTGGAAACTTCTTCAACCCAATAATTCTCCCTTTATTTTCTTTCTACTTTCATGAGTGTCTCCCTGCATTATGATCTCTCCCCTAATAAATCTCTTGTACAACTTCTCTTTTCTTCTCAGCATGTATGCATTAACACAGAATGCTCACTAACAGATTATTTTCTCTTCAACTGTCTCAATAGGTCAACAGAAATCTACAACAGTGTACATGTGGTACGTAAGTTATTTGACTTAGATCCATCATTATCTGGTTTACAACTCATATCAAATAATTATAGAGGAAAAACAGTTTCGAAATCTAACATATTTGTCTAAAGCATCCCTGAGGCCAGTATGCTACTTTAACAGGGAGGGATATTAGTACAAAAGCAAGAAGTGTCAATTCAGCTGTCTGGTCAAACATTGTTGTGGTTCAATGCTGGGAGATTTTTCAGTCTACTTAAAGGTGAAATTGAATAGACATAAGCTCTCAAATAAGAAATATGGGATCATAGAAATTTATGGACATGGCAGAAATACTAAGGCTTCATACAGTGACCAGTAAAATAATTAGCTTATTTATTTAAATATATCTTTCCAAAAGTTATCTTATGAAACCATGTGATCTAGACTAAAGTATTATGACCCCATCTAATAGACTGTTTTACAAATTTTAAGTGAAATTAGTTGATGGTAAAGAGAGTAATGACATTATGAGAACTTAGAACTATAGTAAAATTTCTTTTCTATAGATTGTGACTTTTTGATATGTCAAATAAAAATAATTTAAATTTATAGTAAAAATTTTTCACATTTGTCTTACTGTGCATTATATAAGGAAACTGATTTATAAGCTACAAGCAAATATGAAAAATAATTCATTAGACTACAATTAATTTTATAAATTCAAACTTTTAAAATGATAAAAACAAGCCCTATTGAATAAGAACTTCCTCATGGTCTTTCTCCTTTTGAACCTCAATTTGCCGATGGCTTCTCATTTCAGAGTGAAGGTGAACATTGGATGTAATGAAGTTAATTAGATATGATAGTGCTAATTATAAACCTTAGGTGAAATTATAAACCTATAAAGCAACTGTATTTTTAGGGTGCGAGTGTGTGTAGGCCTGTGAAGATTGAATCTCTGCAGTTATTTGGATTTGCACTGGAACACGCCTCTGCACTGGGAAACATTGACCTGTGCACTGTAGCGCGTGATCAGAGCGGCACTGCCAGATAGTGTCAGACCCAGGTGGATGAGTGCCCACCCTCCTTCTTCAGGGGTAGTGTAATTACAGCGATTTCATTTCAGGAAATAATAAAAGCTAGTGTTCGATAAAAGGAGAAAACCTGACTATTTTTATCACTCAAAATGGACTTATCTGCCTGATCAGGTGGTGGCACAGTGGATAGAGCTTCAGACTGGGACGTGGAGGACTCAGGTTTGAAACCCCAAGGTCGCCAGTTTGAGCCTGGGCTTATCTGGTTTGAGCAAGGCTCACCAGCTTGGACCCAAGGTCACTGGCTTGAGCAGAGGATCACTCGGTCTGCTGAAGTCCTGGGTCAAAACACATATGAGAAAGCATTCACTGAGAAACTAAGGTGCCACAACAAAGAATTGATGCTTCTCATCTCTTTCCCTTCCTGTCTGTCTGTTCCTTTCTCTGTCTCTCTCTGTCTCTGTCACAAAGAAAAAATGGACTTCTATATATCCAGGTTTATGTATAGCTTTCTGAAATGAGCCATCTCATTTTTGTATAGGAAACCCCTACAGGAAGTGGGAGTGGGAAGAATATTGACATTTAAAAGAAAGAAAGGAGGTGTGGCGCAGTGTTATGCAAAGCCCAGAGCACTTGACAGCCTTAAAGATGATGACAAGCAACAATCTCTCTTTTCACAATCAGTAAAGTAATTTTATTTCTCCTCCTCCAGATACTTATAACCTTCTTAATCAAGTTGGAATTTATTGGTCATGCATTTTCTCATCTGGTCTCCTCCAATATAACATGTCTTTATCTGCTAATTGCCCCAAGTTTTATACAGTTTTCCATTGTTTTTCAATATAGTTTGTTCCCATTACCCACTTCTGTTTGATTACTGTTATTTTTGCTCTGATTGTAATTTTTCTGCCGATGAAATTAACCTTTCATTCCAAACAGCGTGTCCCCGTGACAGTCCATCAGTTCTTTTTATTTCTTTGCCAGTTTTTAGAAAGTTTTTTCTTCCTACCTTGTGAAACTGACAGGAATTTCTGTTTATAAATGAAATTATAGTTGGTTGCATAATTTGAACTATTATAAAATTATGACTAGTTTGAGTTTTGTACAAAATCTAGGTTATGCTGCAGAGCAATGATAAGCAAGGAGAGCTAATTTAGGAGAGGTTATAATAGTTGAAGCAAAGCTTGGAAGTTTTAGTGGTGCTGGTGAAAAAAGAAAGATATTTTCTCCCTTTATTAAAATGATGCTCTTTTTAAAATACAAATAGAAATAGAAATGGCTATCACAACCTCCCTTTCCTCTCACCCTTTCAACATTGAAATGTTTCCTGCTGCTGTAATGGATGACAAAGCCTGCACTTGGCACAGAGGAAAGACAGAATTTCAAATTATGACTAGGTTTATTTTCTCTTAAATATCTGCCTCTCCAACATTTTCAATATACTCTTCATGGTGCTCATATCTGGCATTCATCTTTTAAACACAAATCTTTTTGCTATAGTTTTTTTTTTTTTTTTTAAAGTAGAAAGAATGACACATGAGATTATGTCCTAGATCGCTTTAAGAGTGACGTGTGAGATAATGCCCTAGATTGCTTTTTGGTTTAGCAGGAGCCAGCCTGCTGTTTGAATATTGGCTGCAATATGGTATAGCCTGCTTGCTTTCACTTATTCAAACCCATTTATGTTTTTCATGCCAAGTTGGAAAGGTTTATAATTCTGTTTTTCTCATTCTGAATGAAGCTCTTCCGATGAATTATACGATCTCTAGGCTACTGCATGGGAAGGTAGCTGCTAACGACTTTTAAGGAGTTCATACACTTCAAAGCAAGAAATCTCTCCTTTTTACTTCCTACATAACCCTTCGCTTTTGCCTCTTAACTTACAGCAGTAGCTTGTGCTAGGTGCTCTCGCCCAGTGATGCCATTGTCAGTAGATCTTCTTTTAGAAAGAAGAATAAAACCTAAGGTAAGCTCCATTTTAAAGAAATAGTTTTATGGGTCACAATCTGTTAACTGACAAAGCATAAACAAGAAAAGAAAAAGCAAAAAAAAAAAATTAAAAATAAGAAAAGAAAAGAAAGAAAGAAAAAATCAGGTATTGATTAGTCAATTTAGACCCTGGCTGGCTGGATCTACCTATGCTGTTGTTCTATGTGTGTTCACAGCACCAGCGAGGATGGGGACGTTCAAGGCCACATGCTATTTATTTATTTTTACCCTGAAGCACTACACTGATTGCAACAATTGAGTGACTTGGTTGGCAGGGTGAACTGTGAAATAACAAAGTCTGTGTCTGGCCGGTCATGTGGATAATATTGAATAACACCGGCCAGCTCCCGCCTATGGCTATGTCAGCTGAGCTATCCAGAAACATTGTTTTTCTCATTGATTTTTTTTTTTTTTTCAATTTCTATGAAACAAGGATTGGGAGCCAGCAGGTTTGGAATGATGCCAGCATCCTGTTGAGACAGAAGAAAAGGCTGAGAATAGGATGTATATTGACCCAATTTATTGGACAAAGTGCAAGAGCGGTGACGGAACAAGCTAGTAAGGTGTTTGCTCTGTGGAAATGTTTTAGGATAAGAGGTTCGGGACAATGAACTACAAAGGAAACTCGTGGTCAGGGTCAAAGGAAGTTCCTTTCAATTTCTTTTGATAGAACAAACATCTCCTTTTGATTGCTGGGCAGAATAGAATCTTCTTATTCTTGTTAATATTTTTGTACTATTAATTGCTCTGCCTGCTTGAAGTAATGAAATTTCGAACTGTCGTTTTTAAATAAAATGACTTCGGGAAACAAAATTAATTAGTGTATTCTTTCTTTGCATAAGTGATGGATTTGCATAAGAAGTAAATGTAAGGCTTTAGAATATGCTTCCTGGCTTGCAAAACATATTAAAATGTCCCTTAAAATATTTTAACATAAAAAACTTAAACTATTTAGTATGCTTTGTTCAGGCCTTTGTAAATAAAAACATTTCATGATGTATTAAATAGATGTAGTTCAAAGTTTTGCTCTGTTTCTTATGACATAGCTAATGTGTAAGTTCCAAACCCATAGTAACTTTCCTGGAAAAGCTCCTGTATGGACATTTGGTCACATCTTTCCTGGTGAGCAAACCTTCTGCATGCACATTGGGAGCTTGGAGAAAAGCATGGATATAAAGTAAATATTTAGGGAGTGTTTAGATAAGAAGTCAAGTAATCATGAGAAACCAGCATGTGTACAAAAAAACAAGTCTTGGGAACTAGGTGTTTTCCCTTATTATAGATAAAGGGTAAGATAAATTATATCCCATGTGGGCAGAGTATTTAATCCAATGTTTCAAGATCTAGTGTTTGAGCAAAAAGGTCATAGGAATATTAAGAAAAATCTAACTGGTTGAATTATTATAGCCTACCAGTGCTGATTAATAGACTGATAAACTAGAGGGAACATAGAAAAGTATATAATTAAGAACTTTCTTTTTATCTAACCCAGTTAGGTATTTTTAGTGATACATTTAATGCTTATCAAGTTTTCAGGTGATTCATAGCTATTATATTATATTAAAATTAGTATTTTTTTAAAGATCTCTACACAGAAAGTTTTGATAGAAATTAATACAATTAAATTAGCAGAGATGTGTAAAGTTTTACATTTAGAGAATAAAATAATTGCACAAGGACAGGATTTGGGAGACCTGGCCTTGCAGTTGTAGTATATGCAAAATAGTCCTACAGATTTTATCTAAATAGAAGGTTAATGTAAACTGTCAGTATAATGTGTCTGCTAGAAAGACCAGTGCAGTCACAGAAGTGGGTGAACCACTGCCATGCGGTAATATCTATGTAATGTTCAACTACACACTCATAGAAGAGTTGTCAAGTCCTTTTTTGTCAGAAAGGGACAGAGACAAGTTAGAAATTATTCCAAGACACACAAAACGATTTATGACAATTCAAAAAGTCTTTCACTATTTGTGTGCTTATTTCATATTAATGAAATATATGGTATCCAACCAGGCAAAGGGCTTTCATATATTCACAGTATAACATAGTGTAAGGCATCGGTTTGGGAAGCAGTAGTGTCTGGGTTTGATTCCCAGCTTTCTCACTTCCTACTTGTGTGACTTTGGGCAGCCTATATCATTTCTCTGATGTGCATTTTTTTCACTTGTAAAATGGGAAAAGTAATTCATACTAACTTCATAGGGTTGTCATAAATAAGCTAATATATGTAAATCGCCTAGAATAATAGCTTGCTTATAAGAGTTATATAACTTAGCTAGTATAGTGTCCCTATATGTGTTTTAAATGGTAATAAATAGTAAAACTCACCTTATTTTTGATATTGTGGTTTGTTTGGTTACTAGCATTGTGACCCTAAACAAGTCACCAAATTCCTTTGGTTCTCTTCTTCACTTATAAAACAGGCATACTTCCATAATAACCCTTCCGCCATTCAGTGGATAGCTGCTGAGACCTTTGCGTGGACTCAGAGTGCTGAAGAGAAAAGGGAGAGGATTGGATGACCTGAGAAGAGGGCAGGGGCACGTTCCTGTGGACTCCCAAGGCTATCTTGGCTAGCACAACCCCAATTTGGCTTTTTACCTTCTGTATAAAGTCAGCTCATCCCCAGGAGATCAATTTCTCTAGCCAGAGTCACATTATCAGAGCTCCTGAGACTAATTAAAAAAACCAGAATGCCAATTCCTTGCTTTATAAGAAAACAACAAGTGCCATGCAGGCTGAAATAAGCAAGCAGACAAGCCTATTCATTTCACTCTCATCAGCAGAAGTACATGGGAAACCAAGCTACGGTTAATATGATTTTTAGAAGAATCTGGAGGTTGAATCACAGGGAGTAGGTGATTTGAATGTTGAACCAATGCACTGAAGATATCCCGATGCAGCCGTCTTCCCAATAGTGTCAGCGCTGCACGGAGGCTGCAACACTTGGAAACCATGAGCTAAGGCTGCTCCTTCCAGGCGTGTTCTTGAATGGTGCTTACAATGTTTGCTTCAGTGAGTCCTTGTTTTTGCTGACATGACTGACTCAAGGGTGCTTAACAACTGAGCTAATTGAGAGCAAAACAGAAACTCTCTGTGTTAGCATCTTTTTTCCCACTTGGAACTCAGGAAAAAGAGGACAGTGCTGTAGAGCTAAGGTAAATTGTCCTTATTCTACTTTTTCTCCCCAGGAACAAATTCACTTTGAGGTGAGTTTAGCAAAGACCCTGCAAGAGGAAAATGGGTGAGTGAGGTTAGTGCTTAGAATGGAAGAGTTCTAAGTGTCCTCTGCTCTGGACCATTATGGTGATGTTTGGAGTGTGTTGAGTACCTCGGATGTACTCCAAACCCACTTCCTAAGGGGCTAATGAGCCTCTGATAATGTGACCAGAGATGCCAGTGGTCTGATAATAGCTGAAACCTTGAGACTGATGATGAAAAATTTCTGTTCCCAGGCCAAGCATGGGCACAGAGAACTTCCCTGTAGGCTCAGACAGAATCAATATTGTTCCACGTATACTGAAAATTAGGGTGTTACCTGAATGTTTTGGTCTATCTAAAACCCCTGGCACTCTTGCATAATAGAGAGGTGGAGAGGTCCCCTCCCCCGCAAAAAAATTACTAACAGCTAATCTTCAGTCAACCAGAGATGTATGTGAAGACTCAAAATTAATTGATCTGATTATGCAAATTAAAAAGATATATTCATTTCTACTTATGATGATTTTAAACACTGTATTCTGGGCAAGACATACAAATAGATATGTCATTGAGTCATGAAGATACTGAATTTTAAAATGTCATTGCAGAAATTAGCCTAACCAGGTGGTGGTGCAGTGGATAGAGCATCGGACTGGGACACAGAGGACCCCGGTTCGAGACCCCAAGGTTGCCAGCTTGAGTGCGGGCCCATCTGGCTTGAGCAAAAGCTCGCCAACTTGGACCCAAGGTTGCTGGCTCGAGCAAGGGATTGCTCGGTCTGCTGAAGGCCCATGGTCAAGGCACATGTGAGAAAGCAATCAATGAACAACTAAGATGTTGCAATGAAAAACTGATGATTGATGCTTCTCATCTCTCTTTGTTCTTGTCTGTCTGTCCCTATCCATCCAACTCTCTGACTCTCTCTCTATCCCTGTTAAAAAAAAAAATGTAGGTCACATAGGAGTTCCTATTCCAGAGCTGAGGGAGGAAGATGTCAATGAAGGCCTCCTGAGAAGTCCTAGCTCTTACTAAAGGCAGGGTACTGGTGATGAATGTATTCTTGAAGGAGGATGCAGTTGATTTTTCTTGAAGAATAAAGAAGAAATTATTTACTGGAAAAGAAAGCACGTATACAAAATTCTATTGGGTTTGAGTCAGTGCAAACAATTTGGAAATATCTAATTTGAATGAATAAAACCTTTGCAAATATGTATGAAAATGACATTATTCACTCTGTCAGTTGTTTAGTGATTTTCAAAAAATGTTGTAGGGATCCATTCATATTCTGTCATCTAGGCAACAAGCTGACCAAAGATGTACAATTATGAGATGGCAGGCTTGGATTATGGATGCTGTTTCTGATTAGAAAACTGTCCATTGTTACTTGGTCCTTTATGATACTTGAACCTAAAATATCATTTTCTTAGCAAAGCATTGAACATCTGAGCAAATCAAATCAAACTTCATTCAGGATATAATTTACTAACCTGAAAGAATGTAGTGAAATAAATTTTGATTATTATTTATTGATCTATTGCTTTATCTCCCTTTAGTTCTCAATTTGTTGGAAGAGCTTATCTAGCTTGAAAAATATGAAACAATGAAGTAATGTAGAACCTGAAAATTAACTTCGAAGCTTTTTGTTTCTGTTGTGGGACATTCCCCCTTCTTTTAAAATGGTCTTTTGAGATGATTGTTAGTTTTTTGAGCACTACTTATTTTCTCACTTATTCAAATTTATATTGCTGATAACCTCAAGGTTTAATTAAGAGTTTAATGGGTGAGCATAAGAATTGCAGATGTTAGTGGAGATGAAATGATTTACTTAGAAACAGTCAGAAGGAAGATGCATTCACAAAGGAACTGATGAGAAGTCAGAGGTGTAATATTTGATGAGGGCTTTTGATTGTACACTTTGCTCTCAGATGATCAGATACTTGAAAACTCTATATTTAAAAACTGGTAAGAAGAAGACACGATAGAATTAAAGGATGGCATATATCTGTAATATATTTAGACTTTGAGACAGTCCAGACAGAGCTGGGAAATGCTTTTGAAAAATAGTAAGAAAAAAATGATGCATTTAAAGTCTGTTTGGAACATGATAAAGAACTCAACTTATTTTATGTCTGCTTGGTCAAGAAGACCATGGTTTTACATCTTTGTGTGAGTAAAAACCTGCCGCCAAAGTGGCTCTTGCATTAAACATCTCACCTAAAACCCAGCCTAGTAGTCTCTGGGATTCCATTTTGTTCTCTTTCTACTGCTATTCAGTTAAATGAATGGAAACATAACTCAAAGACAGAGTGAATTTAGGACAATTAGCGATATTAAATCTGGGACTACTTTGTCAGTCTATCAGGTAGGCTGCACAGACTATACAAACATAACTGTGGCATAGCATATGGAGCTGGGGATGTGCGGAGGGGAATAAAAGATGAGGAGACTCATAAGCCAGTTAGAGAAACACAAATGCCATATGATTTCACTTATATGTGGAATATAACAAACCAAATAAACTAACAAACAACACACCCATAGAGACAGAGAACAGACTGACATCTGTCAGAGGGGATGGAGGTTGGGAAGCTGGGGGGAAAAAAGTGAAAGGATTAAAAAAACTCATAAACACAGACAACAGTATGATGATTATCAGGAGGAAAAGGGGGTGCGGGAATAGAAGATGGTAAAGGGGGTATAATAAATGGTGATGGAAGGAGACTTGATGGGGTGATGATGTTATATAGAATTGTACACTTGAAACCTATATAATTTTATTAATCAATCTCACCCCAATACATTCAGTAAAAATTTTCACGGTGGCCAAGACATGGAAACAGCCAAAATGCCCTTCAGTAGAGGATTGGATAAAGAAGATGTGGTACATATATACTGTGGAATACTACTCACCCATAAGAAATGATGACCTTGTATCATTTACAACATGAATGGACCTTGATAACATTATACTGAGTGAAATAAGTAAATTAGAAAAAGATAAGAACTGTATGATTCCATACATAGGTGGGACACAAAATTAAGACTCGTGGACATAGATAAAAGTGCAGTGGTTACCAGGGAGAAAGGAAGAGAGGAGAGGAGAAGGAGGGGGTGGGGAGAAGGAGAGGGGTTTAAAGAGAAACAAAATATAGGGTGACAGAAGATGATTTGACTTTGGGTGATGGGTACACAGCATAATTACTGTCCAAATCATGTGGAGATGTTTTCTCTAACTCTTCGTACTCTGTTTGACCAATCTCACCTTGTTAAATTTACTTGTCTAATAAATAAATAAATTAATTAATTTTAAAAAAGAAGAAAAAGAAAAAAGTATGAGGAGAGTCACCATCCTCAACCACTCTTGGCCAAGGGTTTCTCCAATTTTCTAGTAAGAAAGAATGTTCACACAATCGTATATAAATATGTGAGGTTTTTTTTTTAATTTAGTATTTTTACATGCATTTAATCTCTAGTAAAAATAATAAACTTGTTCATTTAATTGTAATTCAGTATTAATGGTGTTTTACTTGGGGTTTTCTATGGTGTTTTCCTCAGGGTGTTTTATGACCTGTGTTGTTTTCCTTAGAGTGGTCTATAGAAATGCAAATTTTGGGCATGTTGAATAAAAAAAAATTATATAAATTTACATGTGGTGCTTGTTTTAAAGATTTAAATATAGTGTACATTCATGGAAGTCTTTTCCAAATGTATTTTTTACATTAACTGTAGCACGTATTCCCTTTGACTACAGTTTTGTGGATTTTGCTTTGGGAAATATTTAAATTAAAAGTTCCCAGTGCATTGCTAATATCTTAATATAGCCCATGTAATAAAGAAGAATTCAAAATAGATAAAATCTTCAATACTTCAATAAAAGTATTCAATAAATTGAAGAAAATCTTCAATAACAGATTTCTTATTTTATAAAATATGAAAACGAGAAAGAAAAAGTAAAGTGTTATTTCTTAGAACTATCAACTGTGAAATAACTTGGCTTCTCTTTCAGCCAGAAGTAGGAGAGAGTTGTTTATTGAGTTAAGAAAAGCATTTGAAGAAAATATGATTCTTCTTATTATATACAGAGATATAAATTGCACAGTAAATTGTCTGATGAAGCAAGTTTTCTTTCTTGAGTTAAATATCACATTTTATTCCTGCTAAGTCATGCCAGTGACTGGTGTCTATTATAGGTGAAGTGCCACAGTGACTTTCTGATCTGGAGAGTCCTGAGAAAAATAGTCTGTAACACTGTTCTCAGTGTGCCATTTCACAGAGGTAGTTCTCCTTCTCAGGGAGGCACACACACACACAGAGTGCATCAACACATGCACACATATGCTTATTTTCAAATATATCTTTTTAAATTTGCTAAATAAATTGTTCATTACACCAAACAGGGACATTAAATTTAATTTAACCCTTTTCTTTTTTTTAAATTTACTTTATGAAATCCTAGTTAAAGAGTTCTCTTAGTCTCTTTTTATGTCCAGAGGCATGGACAAGAGTGTGCTCAGAGACACGAACAAGAGTGTGGTGGTTATGGGGGTGAGGGGAAGAGGAGGGGGTGGGGGGAGGGGCACAAAGAAAACCAGATAGAAGGTGACAAAAGACAATTTGACTTTGGGTAATGGGTATGCAACATAATCAAATGTCAAAATAACCTGGAGATGTTTTCTCTGTACATATGTACCCTGATTTATCGTACCCTGATTTATCTATGTCACCCCATTAAAATTAAAAAAAAGAATAATAAACAGTAAAAGAAAAGAGTTCTCTCAGGCGATATTGTACATTATAGGAAGGACCTGAATGTGGGGGACTTCATGGATATTCTTGATCACTGTTTCAGCCTCCAGAGTGAATAGTCACTGTGTATACCACCGCTGAGTTTTACTTTTCATAAGATCTCTTCCAGGTCTGGATATTTAATCCTTAGTAGACTGTCTGATTTCAAATATTACATACAATTTTATACAGTATTGATAATAATGGAATATTAAGTTACTTATATCTGTGACGGTTTTATCTAGATTTTTTACTTTCTTTTCTATTTCTGCTGAGTGGTACTCTTTTAGGATCCTAAACAAATGTCTCTCTTTACCTTTGAGAAAAATTCTTTATTAATTGTTGAGCATTGATCAATGTTCTAGGGGTCGTAGAAGAAACATCAACATATCTTTGTGTTGTGGAGTGTGTTTACTGGAAGCACCTTTGATAATGTCAGAGATGTTGTCATTATTGTTCTGGGAAGAATCTGTTTTTCATGAGCTTATGCAGTTTCTTCCATACAGCATTGATAATGGCAGAAAACAAGTATTTGTGAAAGACAAGACTTTATAAAACTAAAAATTTTATGATAATTAAATATATTTTAAAAGGCAGAAATTTTTAGAAGTTTCAATTAAGGTAGTTTCAGCTTTTATTGAAATCAGTTTTTAAAAGTAGTAAGAAATGCCCTTTCCAAAACAGAAACAAAGTATGTATTCTTTAATATGATTCATCACTTTTCAGAGAAGATGATATACATATATTATTGTTTTAATTTTTTTGAGTATCTCGTAATTGTAATTTACACATACGATTCCCATAGGCATATGTCGCCAACAGATGGTATTTATTAAAAATCCACATGCATTCTTCAATGGTTTAAGTGTCATTCTGCTTGAAGGCAAAGAAATGAATGAGATGACCTTTCAAGGTTGTTTTACTTACAACTTTCAAGAATATGATTCGGAACTGTCCCACTGTTTAAAATGTATTTATTTTAAATATATCTAAAGGTCAGGTATGTTTGGTTGTGAGTGATATATATCCAACTTGAATTAAAGTAATAATAAAAAAAAAGCACACACAATGTATTGGCTTGGTTATAAAAGGTGTGGTCAGTGTTCGTTTTAGAGACAGCTGGATTCAAAGACTGGACTGCAGTAAAGTCTCCTTGTCCTCTTTCTTTTCTGCTTCTCTCTGTAGATTGCACATCTTCCTGTAAGCAGAGAGACTCATTCCATAGACCGGGAGCATAAATCCAGAAATTGCTATTTTAGTCACCAAAGGGAAAAGAAGCCCTTTCAGCCAGCTCTGTTTAGGAACCCCAAGCATGATTTGGATCTGTACAATGTGAACCTAGGAACTATCAGTGTAAACTGCAATTTAAGTATTAAAATCCACTTTCTTAAATAAAATTGGAGAGAAAAAAAAAAAGATTGTCTTTCCTGGGTTACAGGTCTTTCACTAACTCTTGTGACTGTTTATACCAGGATTGAGAAAAACAAGAGATGCCTGGGATTCAGAGACTGCCCCACCCCATCCTCCAAGCCAGTGACTTCACAATTACAGAAGATCAAGAGTTTCAAGAAGATTCCAATTAAACTGAATATTCATTTTTTCCTGTGACTCTATCAAGATCAATTCTTTCATGCAGTGCATATTCCTAATCCTAGTCTTTATCAGAAGTCCAGACCCTTAAAGATATACATGATCAACTTTGTGTACCTCCTTTTGGCTCTGGATATCTGTAATCTGACATAATTACACAAACCTCTCTGATTACCAACCTATTTCTCCATCCCCTCCTGCCCCCTTTGTCTGTACACGCATCATGCTCTCTGGAACTCAGCTCTGTTATCTGTAAAATTGTATGTCATCATTCATCATCTTTAATGTGTATAAACTTTCCTTTTCCCTTCTGGTTTTATTAAAACCTGACTGTCACTTGAAGATGTTCTATTCCTCTAAAACTTTTCAACTGTCTTTTTTCCCCTCCCACATCCTACATGACATATCCTAGAGATGGTGTGTTTTTTCTCTAATTACCATTCCAAGATTATTTAGCCATTTATTCTTCTAAAACCCTAGCTTTTTGAATTTTAACTTAACAAACTATTCAATACACTGCCCTTCCTTATTGCTGTATCTACCAGCTGCCTGGTAACTCTGCCTCACTTATTGACACTTTGAACAAACTTTTTACTTTTTTTGGACCACCACAGTTCTATCTTTTCTTTTAATGAATTCAAAGTCATGTGAATGACTCAGTTCACAGTTTGGATTTTTAATTCCTTGAACTTCTCACTTCCAGCTGTCACGTTTACAACCTCAACTTAGATATTCTTCCCTAGGAGGACCCCATCAATTATGGTAAATAGAGCATGGAAAACTCATGGTACACTGTAATGGTACAACTATTTAATCATGGTGAGCAAGAATAGGATACTCAGAAAGGGAAATGCATCAGTGGGGCAATATCTTAGTTTCTTTAGAAGTTTGAGAAAGCTGGCAATTACAAGGACAATGACATTTGACTGTTGTTGCTGGAAGCAATTGATACATTTGATTAAAAAATAATAATAATGGCGGCTAAGTGAGGAAGTCTAAGAGCTTTCTGGGAAGCATATGAAGAAACTCCAATCTCTGAAGCCAGAGGCTAGAAAAAGGACCAGTACTAGGACCTAATTATAAGAGCAACATAACTCCAGAGAAAGTTAATTTCTCAGCCTTAACAAATCTTATGCCAGTGTTGGGGCCCTAGTTGGAAACTGAGAGTTTAGATGCAGATGTCTGGATTGATGTACTTGAAAACATTGACATCTAGGATATTTTCTGACCATCTGGACTTGGCAGTGGTGGTTCATACCTCCTGGATAAGAGGGTAGTATTCCCACTAGTCTAACAATGATGAAAAGTCTCTGCCTTGCAAAATGATACATGTCCCAGGAACTAAAATTAAGTCACAGCATTAACTGAACCAAAAGGTGAAATACTGAGCCTGTAAACAGTGGTGGGATTCAAATAATTTAACAACTAGTTCCCTGCCCTAAAGACCATCTTAAGAATTTAAAAATATACATCGAAAGGTAGTTTATTATTTCATGCATTTAATATTTAAGTAAGAAAAATAAAAAAGGTAATGTAAAACTAGATTACGTTATAAGAGTTTTAAAATATTAATGAAAAAATATTAAATAATACCTGACAGAAAACAATAAAACTGTTATTTAAGATAGTTTCATATTGCTTCTTGATTGGCGTCCTCACTTGAAATTTTCTTCGCTTTTATCTGAACATCATCGGCTGTCTAATTTATCCTTAACCATTTTTTCACTGTAAGAGTAGGATCCCATTCCTTTAGAACAGGGGCCCCCAAACTATGGGCACCCTGAGGTCATTTATCCGGCCCCCACTGCATTTCCGGCAGGGGCACCTCTTTCATTGGTGGTCAGTGAGAGGAGCACAGAATGCATCCGCACCCATAGTTCCCATTGAAATACTGGTCAGTTTGTTGATTTAAATTTACTTGTTCTTTATTTTAAATATTGTATTTGTTCCCATTTTGTTTTTTTAACTTTAAAATAAGATACGTGCAGTGTGCATAGGGATTTGTTCATAATTTATTTTTATAGTCCGGCCCTCCAATGGTCTGAGGGACAGTGAACTGGCCCCTGTGTAAAAAGTTTGGGGAACCCTGCTTTAGAGGTAGGCTGATTAGACTAATAGTCATTGTGTTTGATGTATTAGAAATAGGTGACTTCTCTGAACATATTATTTTCAACTTTGAGAAACCCCTTTCTGCTTCTGCTGAATTTACAGCAATTATTCTGACAATATTTTAGCTTTTTGAAACAAATGACGACTTGTCACTGCTTGGTTGTTTGACACTTTTACTCTTTACGTTATATGTTTGTTTACTGAAGTAACAAATGCTAGGGAATTAAAATGTAGTATTTCATCAAAGATAAAATGAGTTTTATAAAATTAATAAATAAATATTACAAGCATATTTCAAATTCTTTTTACCTATGGACAGAATGAACATTACTTTGGTCACTTAAAAGACTCTGTTGCCCAGATGAATGTTAAAAATGAGTAAGGAATGTAAATTTGTGATTTTCACATTGGGCAGCTGCCCAGGCTCCCACCTTAGAGAGAACCCTGATTACAAGTGCCATTTTAACAATCAGTTTGCTGAACTCCACAAAAAATTAGGTATCAGTTCTGCCAAACCAGTGTGAATAGGCTGAATCCCACCACTGCAAGTAAGAGTGCTGGACCAATAAATTACTGAAGGACCTACCTGAAATATACTGGCAGGGATCTGAAGATGTATAGGATTGGATCATGAGAGTGCTGGATCAAGAGGGCCATTATGAAAGACTGGATAAAGAAAAGTTTATGGATATGAAAACACTTTCCAATACATAATATTAATTATGCAACAAGGACCTGGAAATAACATGTTGCTTGTTTTATGTCTTGAAATCTTAGAGAAAGTAATGTTCAGTGTGATAGAAAAGCCAGAACTGAGGATGGTAGAGGTAGGCTCATAAAGCTTCGGTAACTAAGGCTGGAAATCTCTTCTGATGACCCTGTTCAAATGGCGGATACCCTGTCTGCCAGCATCTTAAGAAATGCATTAGTACAGGGACACCTGCACTAATGAGAAAGTAGGTGGTGGCTGTCTTCTACAAGCCAGACCTGAGAGTAGGGGAGCATCTTTCAGAACGGGGCTCATGATAGGAAAGAGAATTATAAGATCTGAAAATAACCGAAGCCAAGTGACAACACTTAACCATTAGAAGCAAACCGTATTCCTGGGAAATAGATTTTAGTATGGAAACTTAGGGCAGAAGGTTTATTTCCTTGATAATTGTTCACTATAAGCTACTTGAGGGCAGGGAATTGCCTGCCTTCTTCACTTGTATAACTTTAGTACAGAGATCTTGCTGGACTCCTTAAAGCCTTCTAATGAAGATTTGGAAATGAGCTTCCTAAAACAATGAGAATGGGAGGACATATATAGATTGTGCCAATGCTGGAGTCCTTGTGAGATTGTTAGCTACTTACATTTGTAATTTTCATAGTATATTTAAAAATGTTTGGCTAAACAATGACTGTGGCACATTAAAAATTAAATATGATTTATACATTATAACCTTTAATAAAAGCATCTGTTTTCGTGTTGAAGTTTGAGAACATTTACTTAAATTAAGCGTTGTGTAAGGTCTTTATTGAAAAGGATGGTTTCTGAATGGAGAGCTAGAAGAAAATCTATTCCTCTGCTAGTTGAGCACAATCATGCGGAGTCACTTCGTAAGATGGGAGAATCGTGGTGATGATTATTTTTATTCCAGTTAAGAAGGAAAAAATGACTTTAAAATAAAGTAAGAAAGTGCTGAGGTATCTGGATAAATGTGATGAAAAAGTGTAGGAAAATTTCAACCAGAATTTCTCAAGCTATGTGCCTGAGAACATAAATCCTGTGAGTGATTAATAATGTTCTGTGTTCAAAGGGTTTATAGCTGTATCTAAGTTTGAGAAATGCTGTCTTAATTTTTTGACCTTTAAAAATATTATAACCTAAAAAAAAAAAGATTGCATTTCCAATAGGTAGCAAGATTTCTTGTGACTCCTGCTTTTGTGGAAAGACTTAGGGAAAAGAAAATCTAAGATTATGATTATAAAGAGCTAAGACTAAATATATATAAAGTTCACTAATTTAACCTAGATTTTTTAGTTTTCTTTATACCTTGTTTCAAATAATTTTCAATAGTTTCTGATATTTCCCAGGTTCTGTTTTAAGTACTATAAGAGATACAGAGATCAAGTATTATGTGTTTTATTTCCAGAAGGATCTTTCACTGTAATAAGTTAGTATAGTAGTGATTTTATATTTATGTTATTAAAATAATCAAGAAAATAATTATTTATAACAACTATTACAATATGGACTCATTTCATAATACCTATGCAAAAGTAGTCATTGGGCAGTAGTGACCAGTATTTCAGAAACAATTGTCACCTACATATCAGTTTACTGAGACGTTGGATATAGTGTTTAAGCTAAAAATAATCTGGTTCAAAATCTTCACTTGTGTATTTAACATGATCAAAAATGTCACTTAAGCATTTTTAGCTGGCATAAGATAATCTAGTGGAAGAATTTGTTTGGGGCAAGCTCAGTCTCCTAGTTCAATGCTTCACTAGCACCTCCAGGCCCCGTATGTATGTTCATAGTTCACCTTCCCCCTTTACTCCTCAACAAACTTGCTCAGATCATTCGTTTTTAACAAAGTATGCATTATAAAAAATAGTATTGGATCATGCCCTATTCTTGGGATTTTCACTTTTAGTTAATATTTTTAAGAGAATTTATATATTTCTATATAAATCGGTGAATAAGGAAGATATATATTGAAAAAGTCTTCAGATTTCTTCACAACCTAGAATCATATTACATTAACATTTTCTTTGATGTGTAAATCAACATTACCACTTGGAGCATGTGTTCTAAATTCACATTGAAATACTTCTTGGGATTAAGGAGATTTTTGCTATGGGCTTCACCTTATAAAAGAGTGGTTCTTAACCTTTTTTGAGGTACTGAACCCACCAGTTTCATATGCACATTCACTGAACCCTTCTTTAGTGATAAATAAAATATGATTTTTTTTCCAAATTCAAGACATAGGTATATGTTTTTTTACTGGTGCACAAAATGAGCTGTGCATGAAACATCACCTTGATCAAAGAACAAAACCAACAAAGTGCATGAACTCACAACAAATTACAGTATTACTTTATTCTGGCCTCTATGGCAGAGGCTTCTCCGAACCCCTGAGACCGACTCATTGAACCCCTAGGGTTCGATAGAACCCAGGTTAAGAACCACTGTTATAAAACAAGAATTCACCTTAAAACTTCTCAAAGGAGAAAGACTTATAGGGTATTCTTGTAGAGAACCAAGTAACTAGTAGCTAGGCAAGCAGAAGTAACTATAATAAAGGAAATTTTAGAAAACGCCAGGAAGCTATTATTTAAACACAGGTCAGTGTTTTAATGAAATAAAATATTCTGTGTTTGTTATTAAAACTTGCTTGTGTTATGTAGGGTCTCTCATACACACTTTTGTGTCAGACTATCTTCCATCAAGTCTTTATTTTGATTGCCTGGGGGTTCTTTCTGAGAATTCACTTAGCTGCTTGGTTCATACTACCTTGATAAGAACTGTAAATTAGTATATTTTAAGCACTCTCAACCTAAGAGAGAAGCATTGAACTTGATGGGACCATTAAACACCGTTTACAACCTGTTGGTGGAGAGTAGAATCCAGCCTGTGGAGATAACACTTGGCTCAAGGCTGAACGCATCTCTAGAATCTTGCTTTCTGGAAGTCAGGTGCATTTCTTGAGTCCATAAGGGTTAGAGTCCAATATCTAATCGGGGCCATTTGCTTAAAAGCAAGACAGTCTTCCTTTTAAGGGTTTACAAACTAGAGTTTTATTTGGGTTCTTTTGTTTGTTAATAACATTAAATCATTTCATCTTCTTGGGGAAATAATGATATTAGAGTGTCTCCAAGACTAAGGAGAAGACTGTGACTAGATATTTGAAGGAATAAATTATTATTCTAAAATTCTTTTTTTTTTTTTTTTTTTTTTACAAGGACAGAGAGAAGGATAGATAGGGACAGATAGACGGGAACAGAGAGAGATGAGAAACATCAATCATTAGTTTTTCGTTGCTGTTGGGACACCATAGTTGTTCATTGATTGCTTTTTCACATGTGCCTTGACCGCGGGCCATCAGCAGACCGAGCCACCCCTTCCTGGGGCCAGCGACCTTGGGTCCAAGCTGGCGAGCTTTTGCTCAAGCCAGATGGGCCCGCACTCAAACTGGCGACCTCGAGGTCTCGAACCTGGGCCTTCCACATCCCAGTCCGTGGCTCTATCCACTGCGCCACCGCCTGGCCAGGCATATTCTAATATTCTTGCCATGCTATGATGTTTGATTCATTCTTTCACTTCATCTCAAACCCCTATTGTCTACTTCTTTAGTCAGTGTCACCAGCATGTGATAGCTTCTTTACTTTTCATCACATAAACTGAAGACCCAAGGGGGCATTGAGATCTTTAGCCCCAGTTGCAAAATTTCTAGCCGAGTTCTTATATTGGTCATACTAGGTTCAAGTGCCCACCTCTAAATAAATGGGCATGAGGTCAAAAAAGGTAGGCAGGCTACAATAGGAATCATAAGATGCATATGTGGGTGTGCGAACAGAATTCCAAGAAGTTAATGTGAAGGAGACTAAACAATTGGCATGCATTGTACCTTGCCACCTCACCATATTCTTTAAATAAAGATGAGTCATCTCATTTTGTTTGTTTGTTTATTTGTTTTCAGAAATGTAAAGCTGCCCAGTCACAGATAGGTTATGTAAAGAATATTATAACCTTACATGAAAATTAGTTATTATTTTTTCCCATCAAGTGTAAAGTGACTAATTCTCTGGGGAAGAAAAATATTTCCCATTTGACTGAATACGGTTGCTAACAATGGAGAACAATTGTAGCAAACAGAACAACCCAAGAAACACACATTAAGATGACAGAATGATGCAAGCCATACATATTCATTCTGCACTTACAAATAGCTTCTATCATGCCATCAGTTAGTGATAAGCAAAGTTTGTATTTTAGAGAACACTGGACTGCATTGAAGAAAAGCAGCTTTTATAACACACAGAAAAATATCAATAATTTAGAAATTAGTCACACAATTGAACTTTTTACTCTCTACTTTTGGCAAGAGGAACTGGAAATCATTATAAAAACCTTCAGTGTATTCCTTATAGTTCACCTGGTGCAGTAGGCATAAAAAATGTATATGGTTCTCAAAAGATTGTGGGCTAAGCTCTTCCTGAGACTTTACTATGCAATATTCAGAGTGTCACAATTTATTTTACTTTATTTTTTTACAAGGACAGAGAGAGAGTCAGAGAAAGGGATAGATAGGGACAGACAGACGGACAGGAACGGAGAGAGGTGAGAAGCATCAATCATTAGGTTTTTGTTGCCATCGCAACACCTTAGTTGTTCATTGATTGCTTTCTCACATGTGCCTTGACCGTGGGCCTTCAGCAGACTGAGCAACCCCTTGCTGGACCTTGGGTCCAAGCTGACAAGCTTTTGCTCAAGCCAGACAGGCCCACGCTCAAGCTGGCGAGCTCTGGATCTCGAACCTGGGTCTTCCGCGTCCCAGTCCGATGCTCTATCCACTGTGCCACCACCTGGTCAGTCCAGAGTGTCACAATTTAAAGAACACACTCTAGGTACTACTACATATTCACACCTAAACTAATTGAATCAGACTGACTATAAAGTCTAAGATTCTGGTGCCATTGTGTAAATCTAGGAAGAATGCTCTCCTCCAGAACTATGGTTTAAAGAAGTTTATTTTTGCTTGGAAATGCTACAACCCACATTAAATTAGACAGCTTTCTTGTTTGATTATGGAGAGTGGCTAGAGAAAATTCTTATACAGAGAAGACATTTTGGATACATTTTACATAAAATGACTGTCCACCATAGCCATAAAGAGCACTGTGATCTCAGTTATATAATTACAAGCCTAATCTCGGACAAAGATAATTTTACGCGTTAGAAGTTTTCTTTGAACTGCTGCACTTTGGTTTTGCTAAAACTGGGTAACATGTAAAAGCCACTCAAGCATATTGAAGTTATGGACAAAGAATAGCTTTTCCTATGCTTTAATCTAAATTCTTTTTCTTTAGCGTATGGTCACTTGGCAAAGGACACATACAAGTCTAAGAGCACAAAATGACAAAAATACAATCTTCCAACATTGAAGGTTAATCATTTGCCTAGACTAGAAGATAAAATTATATATGAAAGAAAGCCAGTTTTCCCACATAAATCTAGGGTACAAATGTCCAGCTTCCACTGAAATCACCAATACTGAAATAATGACACTCTTCTTACTCTCTTTGGCAGGTCCACCTACAATACTTTCACCATGTTTACTTAGCTCTTTACCAAGACAAACCAGTTTTTCTATCCTACTGAACACTAAAACATATGACAACACATATAAACAACAACGACAATAATCATATGTATATGTCAAAGAGAAACAAATTAGAAGTTCTATCTCTCACATACACAAAGTTAGATTTATATTGACAGAATTAATCACATAAAATTTTAATCTTAATTTTGTTTCATCCTTTTTATTCTCCAACTTTTGTGCCATTTTCTTCTACAATGCCCATCTATGGTTTTGCTATCAGAGCAAAGGCTATTTTGGTTAAAGCTTTTGTAATATATTTTTGTTCCTGGGTCAAATCTACTTTAAGAGAGTGTGGCTAAAATGTGCCAACTCTTAATTAATTTGATTCCTAATAATGTGACATCTTTTGTGTCTCAAGCTATTTACTCTCTCAATGTTAAATGTAAACTTTGCCTCTCAGACATCTGAAGTTCAATTGACATCACCACATTGTTTCCATTTCTTAAAAAAAAAAATTTACTTATTCATTTTGAGGGAGAGAGAGAGAGAGAGAGAAAAGCACATCTATTTGTTGTTCCATGTACTATACATTCATTGATTGATTTTTGTATGTGCCCAACCGGTATTGGACCTGTAACCCTGGCATATCGGGACAATGCTCTAACCAGCTGAGCTATCCAGCCAGGACATATTCTCCCTTTCTTCATCCACTCTTTATGAGAAGTGTCTTGGAGAGGTTATTGTGCTCTGTTCTTGGTCACTCTTCCTTTCCTGTCATGCTCGAAATACTCCAGAAAGTATCCTCTGTCACTTTCTTATCTCTGTACTCCCAGTGATATTACTTGAGATTCTTCATGACCTATCAGATCAGCACAACTCAAAGGTTGTTCTTCTCAGATTTATATCACTGTCCTTTTAAAACACTAGAACATAATATATTTTAATACACATTCTCAGTTTACTTTGTTACGGTGATTTTTTCCCCCACAAGAGCATATAGACTTTTAATCAAAGAGTTTCCAGCAATAGTCTCAAAATATTTTATTAAACACTTTAGATATTTCAGTGATTATGATCTTGGTGAAAAAGACTACTTCAGGCTAAAATAATAATTGTCTTGAAGATATGAAGATTCTACCTAGTTCCAGGGGAAAGAATAGTACCAAAAAGCATACATAGTCTGTAGTTGATTTATGAATCAAAATATAAAATGCCTAGATTGTGGCTTATTATTCTTTGAATTCTCAGCTTGTTCATTTAAAACAGATTTGGTTTCCTTTTTCTTAGTTTGGCACTCTGGCAGAATTCTGCTTTAGAAACAGTGATCTCTATGGAAATATAGATTATAGTTCATGTTAAAATATGTTTGCTGTTGACATCCTTTTGGCTTAACATGGTACCACATTTAGTGGAAGTTTAGTGTTACAGAAGTTGCTTGAAATGATTTTGACAAGGAAAAAATGGTGTCATGAATATTATAACAAGAAATATTCTTTCAAAGATGAATATATTTTAGTTCTCAACTACAGAGGTAGAAGAATGGGAGATTTTAGCATGCTAGCCTTTAACAATGGCTGGACCACTCTACAGATTGAAAATCAGGACTGGACTGACACAGAATTTGGAGAATGCTTGCTTCATCACATCTAAAGATGGTTTTGGTGTTTGAGAAGATCCCAGAAAAAAAAATTAGTTTCTAAAACCTCCAGAGCATTTTGACTCTTTAAAATAAGATTTTTATTTGTTTGTTTGTTAGGTTTACTCTTAGACCTCCTGAATTCTCCTCTCCATGACTTAAAAAGGTGAAAACTTCCCATCTGGGGAGAGATTTTGACAAATGTCCCACCCTTAGGATCTCTGTGAATATGAGCTATCTCATGGCTAGCTAACTGTGGAGATACCAGTTTCAAGAATGTTCTAACATTAATGAACCCCCAATAAATTGATATTACATCTCTTTTTTATGAATTTCCTTCAATTATCATTAGAAGCTTCAAGCTTTTCTAGAATATTTAGGATGCTATAAAATAAATTTTCTTTTTCTAAAGTTTTAAAATTCATCTTTCAACATTATAAATTAAATTACTTTAATCTTTGTCTAATTGAAATCGACATTTGGCAGGCAATGATTTTTCTGCTGAAATGGAAGGGGCATGGTTACTTGACCAGTGCTGTAGAGAAAATTCCAGTATTAGATAAAATAGATAGTCTCTAGATTTTCATCAAAATCTGATATCCATATAATTGAGGCTACATGGTTGTCAATATCAAACACATTTGTTGTCTCCTTAAATCTACAGCTTGAAACTAAAGCCAGGATTTTAAGTCACAAAGATATCACTGATAGCATGTGGGAAACTTTCAAAGATGTGCCAGGGGATTTAAGGAACATTGCTTCCATTAATCTTGCTGAAATTCTCATTACTAAATCCCTATGTATTGCTTTTAAGATTTTTCTCAAAAATGTCTCAGCATACAAAGTATGGACAAATTATTCATTACAGCTCTTACTTTACAGTATTCTGAAACTGTTTCTAAGTAATTCAGTACTGACTTTCCTCTTCTATAAAATATCATAAAACACCTTTTGCCTAAATGAAAAATTTGCTTTTTGATAACATGAACTTTCACAAAATTTGAAACCCGATTTCTACACTCAGTTTGACTAAAAGGAAAATAATAGTAAAGTTAAAAGAAACTATAGCAGGCCTATTGATTTTTGTACCAAAAAAAAAAAAGAAAAAAGAGATACAAGCTTAGATATTTTTATTGCATATATATATATATATATATATATATATATATATATATATATATATATATAAAGTATATATATTCTTTCTCATTTATCTATATATCAATTGAATAGGTATAGAAATAACAAGACTATAATACCGAGAATAAATCATGGTCTACTGGGGAGATAAAACTATAAAGTATAGTAAAGAAATGTAACAGGGAAGAAGAAGCCTGGGAAGAAAAGAATTTGAGGCACACAAAGTCATCCAAGGATTTGAATTATAGAGCTAGTTGGGTAGGGTAGAATATAAACCTAAAATGTTATTAAGTCAAATTTAGAGGGTTTTGTAATGCAATGATAATTTGCCCTTCATTTTGTAGAGATGAAATGATCAAATTAAGAATGATAATTTAGGAGACCTTATGAATGAAAGGCTGGCATATGTAGACAATGAAGGCAGGCAGGTCAGTTAGGTGGGGATTTCTTAGAGCAAGTAGAGAGGGTCCAAATATGAACACAGGAATTGTCAGTGGTAACGTAGAGAAAGAAATAGATTGAAGGAACTGATTGGATGTGCATTAGGGAGAAGGAGGGGTCATCGATGGAGACTTTTTAGCACAATGGGTTCAGTACTGATGGAAAGAAAAAGAAATGGCCTAATGTTGAGACAGAAGATGATGGTTTCCATTGGTTATGAAAAGCTCATTGTGCTCTCTGAGGTTTGTGACTAATTTGCTGAGTGAGATTTTGGCTGCAGGTGCAGATTTTGAGACATCAGTTCTGGAGAAAAATTTAAAAAAGAGTACCTGAAGGGGAAATTTGAGAATCTTGGTGGTGACTGAAGTCAGAAAAGCAGTCAAGAAAGGAGATGGAGAAAAGTAGTCAGAGAGATAAGAAGAGGGTCAGGAAAGCTTCCCTAGGGGAGTCTTGTCATGAAATTTATAGAGGAATGTCATCAGAGGCTCAAAGACAAAGTGGTTGAGGATGATGAAGCCAAGTCATTAGTTTTGGTAAGTATGAAGTGATTAGTATCCTTATGAACAGCATTTTCAGTAGAGTGGTCATGGATATAAACGATGAAAGCTATGAGTTGGAGGGACTTAGTACAAACCTTCATGGTTGTTTGGAAACAGAATCAAGGAGATACACGAGATAGTATCTCGAACAAGCACAGGTTGAAAGCTCAAAAATAAGGAAAACAAACTGGTGGTTGCCAGACACTGGGGATGGGAGGTCGGCATAATGGATAAAAAGACTCAAAGAGTAGAAACTTTCATTTATAAAATAAATAAGCCATGGGGTATAATGTGCAGCATGGTGACTTTTATCAATACTGTATTACATTATTTGAAAATTGCTAAGAGAGTGGATCTTAAAAGTTCTCATCATAAGAAAAAGTTCTGTGTAAGTATTGGATGTTAACTTGACTTATTATTTTGGTAATCATTTTGTGATATATATTATTGTTTGCCTGAAACTAATATAATGTTTTTTTGGTCAGTTAAAGCTTAATAAAAAATGAAATAAGCATATATAAGTAGCAAAAATAAAATAGAAAAGTTGTAGTTGAGAAAAAGATGCTGCTTTAGGAAGGAAAAGATTCTAGAGTGTTTGAATAGGTATAGTAGATTGGAGAGTCCAGTGGATAGAGAAACTTCTTAGGCAAAGTCAAACTTTGGCATTTCAGTTCAATCTTTAAGAAACCTCTCTCTCACACACACTTTTAGTATAAAGTCATACACATGATGATTTGAATCATAATAATTGCTCAGAGAGCTCCCTGTATTAGTCAGGATAAGCTAATTATTGCTGCAAAAACAAACACCCGCCCCACAAATTATTGTTTTAATAAAATGATATTTAATGAAGTTTATGTTTTGTTCTGCTTCATTCCCACCCCCTCCCCCCGGAGCTGACAGGGTCATTCATAGCATTTATTCAGGGACCCAGAGTCACAAAGTCTCCATATTGTCAAGTACTCTTGTAATCACCACTGTAGGCGGGATATCATAAATCTCATATGGGTTCTTGCAACTTTCTCACAAGAGTGATATATGTCACTCCTGCTCACATTTAATTGGCCAAGTTAGTCCACATAGCCACCTGCCTTCAAGTGGTCAAGGAAGAGCAAACCTACCAGGTGGCTGGAAGGAGACCCAGAGCTTTTGAAACTATTTGTAATGATTACAACACTACATTAAGTGTTTAAAAGGGAAGTATGGGATTCAGAGGATATGGGTGAGGGAGCAAAATAAGTTTAATTAATTACATTATCCAATGCTATTAGGTTACTTAAAATGCATATAATATTGAAATCATGTCATAGGAACACCTGTAAAAGGGAGTTCTTCATAATTGTTTCTAATAAAATGAGACAATTAGCCTTCTCTAATGTATTAGTTATGATTAGTTTTCTCTGCATGTGACAGGAAAAAGAATAATATGACAATGGCTTGAAAGAAGATAATTATGTTTATCTTATGTAACAGTTTGAATATGTACAGGGCCTCTATGAACATCAAGGATCAGGTTTTTTCTACCTAACTTCTTCACTATCTTCAATATTTGATTTCTAATTCATTCTCCAAGGTGCCTATTAGCTTAAGCCATTTCATCGGTTGTATATGAGCAGCAGGGCACTTCCTAAAAGGTTTCACTACCACTTCTGGATATATTGCCTCGGCTAGAACTTAAATAGATAACCACAGTGAAGCCTGGTCCATGTGGCCTTTACTTTGGGTGCCCTTGTGCTCAATTAACATCTGAAAATTCCAGTTCTGAATTAGAAGAGGAGAAGGGATATCACATAACTACTCATTTTACATATGTCACCATGCCTGTGTGGAGGATCCGCCTTTTTGATTTGGGGATTCCTCCTATTTTTAGCAACTTTTAGCATGGGCAGAAATTAGAGACTCAGTGTTCCACATCAGAAAGGTAACAACTCACTTGGAATATGTATATTTTGGAGCTAAAATTCCTTCTCTAGTCTACTCTTTATATATATTTATTATTATTAATTTTAATGAGGTGACACCAATAAATCAGGGTACATATGTACAACAAAAACATCTCCAGGTTATTTTATCATTCAATTATGTTGCATACCCGTCACCCAAAGTCAAATTGTCCTCTGTCACCTTCTGTCTGGTTTTTCTTGTGACCCTCCCCTCCTCCCTGCCCCACCCTCTCCTCCCTACCCCCACCCCGTAACCACCACTCTCTTGTCCATGTCTCATAGTCTCACTTTTATGTCCCCCCTATGTATGAAATCATGCTGTTCTCAGTTGTTTTTCCGATTTACTTATTTCACTATGTATAATGTTATCAAGGTCCATCCATTTTGTTGTAAATGATCCAATGTCATCATTTCTTATGGCTGAGTAGTATTCCATAGTATATATGTACCAAGGCTTTTTAATCCACTCGTCCTCTGACGGACACTTGGGCTGTTTCCAGATCTTCGCTATTGTGAACAATGCTGCCATGAACATGGGGGCGCATATTTTCTTTTCGAAAAGTGCTATAGTGTTCTTAGGGTATATTCCTATAAGTGGGATAGCTGGTCAAAAGGCAGTTCAATTTTTAATTTTTTGAGGAATCTTCATACTGTTTTCCACAGTGGCTGCACCAGTATGCATTCCCACCAGCAGTGCAGGAGGGTTCCCTTTTCTCCACATCCTCGCCAGCACTTGTTCTGTATTGTTTTGCTGATGAGCGCCATTCTGACTGGTGTGAGGTGATATCTCATTGTGGTTTTAATTTGCATTTCTCTAATAATTAGTGATGTTGAGCACTTTCTCATATGCCTATTGGCCATCTGTATATCCTCTTTGGAGAAATTTCTATTAATTTCTTTTGCCCATTGTTTGATTGGGTTGTTTGTCTTCCTGGTGTTGAGTTTTATAAGTTCTTTATAAATTTTGGTTATTAACCCCTTATCAGACATGCTGTCGAATATGTTCTCCCATTGTGTGGTTTGTCTTTTTATTCTGTTCTTATTGTCTTTAGCTGTGCAAAAACTTTTTAGATTGATATAGTCCCATTTGTTTATATTGCATTTTATTTCATTTCTCCGTGGAGATAAATCGGCAAATATATTGCTGCTACAGATGTCAGAGAGCTTGCTGCCTATGTTTTCTTCTAAGATACTTATGGTTTTACGGCTTACATTTAAGTCTTTAATGCATTTTGAGTTTGTTTTTGTGAATGGTGTAAGTTGATGATATAGTTTCATTATTTTGAAGGTAGATGTCCAATTTTCCCAACACCATTTGTTAAAGAGGCTGTCTTTACTCCATTGTATGTTCTTTCCTCCTTTGTCAAATATCAGTTGTCCATAAAGATATGGGTTTATTTCTGGGTTCTCTGTTCTGTTGTATTGATCTATGTGCCTGTTCTTATGCCAGTACCAGGCTGTCTTGAGTATAATGGCCTTGTAGTAAACCTTGATATCCGGAAGAGTGATACCTCCTGCTTTATTTTTTCTTTTTAAGATTGCTGAGGCTATTCGTGTTCTTTTTAGGTTCCATATAAATTTTTGGAATATGTGTTCTATATCTTTGAAGTATGTCATTGGTATTTTAATTGGTATTGCATTGCATTTATACATTGCTTTGGGTAATATAGACATTTTAATGATGTTTATTCTTCCTAGCCATGAGCACGGTATGTGCTTCCATTTGTTTGTATCTTCCTTGATTACTTTTATCAATGTTTTATAAATTTCCGAGTACAAGTCCTTAACCTCCTTGGTTAAATTTACTCCTAGGTACTTTATTTTTTTGGCTGCAATAGTGAAGGGAATGGTTTCCTTAATTTCTTTTGCTGACAGTTTATTGTTTCTATATAGAAATGCCTCTGATTTCTGAGTATTAATTTTATATCCTGCAACCTTGCTGAATTCATTTATAAGGTCCAGTAGATTTCTGACTGACTTTAGGGTTTTCTATAGTATGTAGTATCATATCATCTGTAAATAATGACAATTTTAATTCTTCTTTTCCAATTGGGATGCATTTTATTTCATCTTCTTGTCTGATTGCTGTAGCTAGGACTTCCAGAACTATGTTGAATAAAAGTGGTGAAAGGGGGCACCCCTGCCTGGTTCCTGATCTTAAGGGGATTGCTTTTAATTTTTGTCCATTTAGTATGATGTTTGCTGTGGGTTTGTCGTAGATGGCCTTTATCATGTAGAGGAATGTTCCCTGTATTCCCACTTTACTGAGAGTTTTGAGCATGAATGGGTACTGGATTTTATCAAATGCCTTTTCTGCATTTATTGAAATTATCATGTGATTTTTGTCCTTCCTTTGTTATGTGATGAATCACATTGATTGATATGTGAATATTGAACCAGTCTTGCCTCTCCAGAATAAATCCCACTTGATCATGGTGTGTGATTTTTTCATATATTGCTGGATCCTGTTGGCTAATATTTTGTTGAGAATTTTAGCGTCCAAATTCATCAGGGATATAGGCCTATAATTTTCTTTCTTTGTGTTGTCTTTGCCCGGTTTTGGGATCAGAATTAGGCTCGCCTCATAAAAGGAGTTTGGAAGTTTTCCTTCCCCTTGAATTTTTTGAAATAGCTTAAGGAGGATAGGAATTAGTTCTTCTTTGAGTTTTTGGTAGAATTCACTTGTGAAGCCATCAGGTCCAGAACTGTTCTTTTTTGGGATTTTTTTGGTAACTGATTCGATCTCATTTGTTGTAATTGGTCTGTTTAGGTGTTCTGATTCTTCCAGATTGAGTTTTGGAAGATTATATGATTCAAGAAATTTGTCCATTTAACCTAGGTTTCCTAATTTTTTGGCATAGAGTTCTTCATAGTATTTTCTTACAATGCTTTGTATTTCTGTTGTGTCAGCTGTTGTTTCTCTACTGTCATTTCTAATTTTATTTTTTTGGGTCCTCTCTCTTTTTTTCTTGGTGAGTCTAGTTAAAGGTTCATCAATATTGTTTACCTTTTCAAAATACCAGCTCCTGGTTTCATTGATCCTCTGTATTGTTTTCTTAGTCTCTATATCATTTATTTCTGCTCTGATCTTTATTATTTCCTTTCTTCTACTGGTCCTGGGTTTTATTTGGTGTTGTTTTTCTAGTTCTTTTAGCTGCAGGGTCAGGTTGCTTATTTCAGCTTTTTCTAGCTTCTTATGATATGCCTGTAGTGCAATGAACTTCCCTCTCAATACTCCTTTTGCTGTGTCCCATAATTTTTGTGTTGATGTATGCTCATTATCAATTGTTTCTAGAAACTTTTTTATTTCTTTTTTGATCTCATTGTTAATCCATTCATTATTTAATAACATCCTATTTAGTTTCCAAGTGTTTGAGTATTTTTCAGTTTTTCTTTTCTGGTTAATTTCAGTTTCATGCCATTGTGATCAGAGAAAATGCTTGATATGACTTCAATCTTCTTAAATTTATTGAGACCATTTTTGTGTCCTAACATGTGGTCTATCTTAGAAATGTACCATGAGTGCTTGAGAAGAATGTATATTCTACTTATTTGGGGTGAAAAGTTCTGAAGATATCTATTAAATCAAGTTTATCTACTGTATCCTTTAAGTCTGCTGTTTCTTTATTAATTTTCTTTCTTAAGGATCTATCCAGTGTTTTTAGTGGGGTATTGAAGTCCCCTATTATTATGGTATTGCTGTTAATCTCCCCCTTTATATCCATCAAAGTCTGCTTTATGTATGTCGGGGCTCCTATATTTGGTGCATAGATATTTATAATGGTTATGTATTCCTGTTGAATTGTTCCCTTTATCATTATGCATTGTCCTTAGTTATCTCTTACTACAGCCTTTGTTTTAAAGTCCATTTTGTCAGATATAGGTACTGCTACCCCGGCTTTTTTTTTCATTTCCATTTGCCCATTTGCATGAAATATTTTTTTTCATCCTTTTAATTTCAGTCTATGTGCATCTTTTGCTTTAAGGTGTGTCTCTTGTAGACAGCATATGTATGGGTCCTGTTTCTTTATCCATGCAGCTACCCTATGTCTATTGATTGGGTCATTTAATTCATTTACATTTAAGGTTATTATTGATATGTAGTTGTTTATTGCCATTTTATTCTTTAAAGCTGTATTCTTCTTTTGCTCTATTCTTTCCTCCCTTGAACTGTGCACAACAGGCCCCTTAGTATCTCTTGCAGAATTGGTTTGGGTTTAATGAATTCCTTGAGGCTTTCTTCTTCTGGGAAGCTCTTTATTTCTCCTTCAATTTTAAATGTTAGCCTTGTTGGATAGAGTAGTCTTGGTTGTAGGTTCTTGTTCTGCATTACTTTGAATATATCTTGCCATTGCCTTCTGGCCTCAAGTGTTTCTGTTTAGAAGTCCGATGTCATCCTTATGGGGGCTCCTTTGTAGGTGATAGCCTTTTTTTCTCTAGCAGCTTTTAAAATTTTTTCTTTATCCATTAGCTTTGGTATTTTAACTATGATGTGTCTTGGTGTAGATCTTTTTGGGGTTTCTCTTTAATTGGGTTCTGTGTGCTTCTTGAACGTGTGTAATGTTTTCCAGCCTTAAGTTAGGGAAGTTTTCTGCTATGATTTGATTGAACAAAGGTTCTATTTTCTGTTCTCTGTCCTCTTCTTCAGGGAACCCTATGATGCGAATATTGTTTCTCTTCATGTTGTCACAGAGCTCCCTTAGAGTTTCCTCACATTTTTTGAGTCTCTTTTCCTTTTTCTTCCCTGCTTCTGTGCCTTTGTTTATTGTGTCCTCTACTCGCTTATTCTATCCTCAGCGTGATTCATCCTGCTTTTAATTCCTTCCATTGCGGTCTTCAGTTCTGATACTGTATTTGTCATTTCTGTCTGATTCTTTTTTATTATTTCAATTTCGTTTTTTATACTTGTTATATCTCTATTTAGGTGTTCATAGTGACTATCCATTGTTGCTCTAATTTCTTTGAACATCCTAACTATCATTATTCTAAATTCTGCTTCTGGTAATTTGGTTATATCTAGTTCATTCAGGTCCTTCTCTGGGGATTTCTCTTGATTCATTGGTTTTGCATTCCTCTGCCTGCCCATTTTGTCTGTGTATAAGCAAGTTGTAGCCACTGGAGTCCAGTAGGTGTTGCCTTTGTGTTTTCTAGGTGTGGTCTGTCTGCAGGCCCGCCACCTCCTCTGCCGCTGCCTAGGGTGGTTTGTATGGGCATTGCCAGCCTCAGCCCACTGCAGCTATTGCTGTGATTTTCACCTCTCGTCTGCAGGAGGAGCTGTCACTCAAGCCACAAGCCTCAGCACTAAGGGTAGAGGTGAGCACCTTTGCTCAGCTGCGGACCCAGCCTGTTTCTGGGCTTCCGCCCAGCACCTGTGGTTAGAACCTGTTTGCCACAGTTTTGCAGGTTGGATGGGCCTTCTGACATGCTCTCAGCTGTGAGCTTTTGCCCGTCCATAGCTTTAGCCCTGCCCTCGAGGCCAGGGCCCCCCTGCACAGGGTTGCAAACCAAGGTTTATTGGGCCAGGCGTGGCTGCTGGCATGTGCTCAGCTGCGGACTTCAGCTCGTCGCCCCAGGCTCTAACCCACCCCTGCGTTCAGAGTCAACTCGCGCATACTGGATGGCAAACCGTGGTTTCTCCAGCCTGTAGGGCCTTCTGGCATGAGCTCAGCCACGAGCCCCACCTGTCCCTGTTCCTATTCCATCCCCGCGGTCAGGGCTGGCTTGCGCAGGGTCGCAGAGCAGATCTCTTCCCATTCCTGGCCTCCCGCTTTTCTCCGGCAGGTGGGTTTATAGGCGGCCCGCAGCTGCCTGACCGCTTTCGCGTGTCCCCTCCGCCCCTGTTGGGCTAGACCGGCCTCACACCGGCTGGGCCTCCGCCCCCACCGAAAGAACCATGTTTCAGGGTCCTGCCGCCACCATCCCTCCAGCAACCCTCAGCAGAGTAGGAAGGCCTTTAATACTTCATAGTGTAGACCTGGGAGCTCCCTCCCTCTAAGCAGCTCTGCTCTAATTGCCGCGGGAGAGCTTGTTTGGCTGGTGTCCTGTCTCCCTTTGCTGGTATTGCTAGTTCCAGGGGAAATATTTGTTTTCGATTAGGGAAGTGACTCAGCTCAGGGGTTAGGGTGGCTGTTCCTCAGAGTGTTTGCCCCTGTGCCTTCAGTCCACACTCTCTTCCCGCTGCTCTGGTCTTCTCCTCTGTCCCTGTTCCCCGGAGTCCCCGGTGCGTGGTTGTGAAAGAGGTTTTCAGTGCTGTCCCTTTAAAAAGAATCTTGGGTCTGAGAAAACTGCCTCTTTCTCACAAACAGTATCCTCACTTGTTTCACAGCTCAATACTGTCCAAAGGCCTCTTCTGGGCTCTGCGACTGCAGGCTGGGGCTTGGTTCCTGGGACCCAGGTCCCTCCCTCTCTGCCAAACTCTCCTCCCGTCACACGTGTCTCTCCGGCTGCCATTTGCTCTGGGGAGCTGGACAGCCCTCTTTGTGTTTTCGCTATTCCTACCAGTCTCAATGTGGCTTCTTCTGTGTTCCTTGGTTGAAGAGTCCACTTAGTTTAGTTCAAAATTGGTTTATCCAGATGATGGTTCTTAAAATTGAGTTATAATCCACTTTGGTTCTAGGAGTTGGAAGTTGGTACGTCCGTCTATTCAGTCGCCATCTTGCTTCCCCTCTCTAGTCTACTCTTATATTTATTGAAACAGCACTTTGAAAGAATGAGTCTCAATATTGGTTTAGGTGTCTTGTATGCCCACTTCTTATCTTACCTAATTCATAGCTCATGGTGCGAAGTGAGAGCAAGCTTGAAAAAGTGTGAGCGGTCTTATCAGTTGGCTGTGAGTTTAAGTAACAGTTCTCTATCCGGAACTGGTTTCCACCTGGTGTTCTTATAGAAACTCAACAGAGAGTGAGTTTTAGAGAATGGTGGAGATTCTTCATTTTTGCTTTACTCCCACTATGGGAGCTATAAGATGGAACAAAAGTTACTGTCAAAAGAGAGAAGAGACAAAATGCTGTGGAACTTCAAAAGTAGAGGAGGTGGGCAGCTGCACTTGACCCAGCATTAGACCTGGCTCAGAATTCAGAAAACAGTAGAGATCTTTTACTTTATACATTCAGTTTTCATTTGTTCTTTATTAAATTCTTTCCATTTCATACAGCAGATGTTGGACTTACATTATTTTTGTAGTGGTAGTAGTAACACAAATTTGAATTGTGAGAGAATGTATTATTTACATTGCAGATGAGATTGTCCTTGCCAAAGACCCATGAATTAAACATCCAGTAGCCCGGGGTATGATGGAGCTCTTAGGGAATGCAGAGGGTGGTTAGTAAACTGTGATGTTTGAGATTCCTGAGATGGTAGGGTGCCCCTTCTGTTGTTGCTTCACACTTGACGATGGAATAATGATGGCAAAGCAGAAAGAAACATCTAAAACTGAAGATTTTACATTTAATTGAGAATTGGTTCATAGTCTGGGTCAATTCATCTGAGAGTAAAAGATGTTTATAAATCAATGCTAAGTGGACAAAAGAGAAAAATAAATAAATACTGTTCTCATTTGCAAAAAATCATTTCACTTCACTTCCTGATGCCATCTTTAAACCTCATATAATATTAATTTTTTGCCTATTAAAGAAAATTTATTTTCCTCTGTAATTTGCTCAGTTTTTCAATATTATGAATTATATGATAAAATTTAATATGAACTGTTTATATTTGTATTTCTGACCAACTCAATTTTTGAAAATAATTTCACTGTCTTTTTATATACAAAACTGTGTCTGGTTGTTAAATAGGCCTCTTTTTTTTTTAACAAACAAAAATAAATTAAGAAAAGATATTGCAGCAGTTTGGCCTTGGACCTGATATACTACTATTTATTTTAGGCCATTTAAAAATATTTATGTGAGAGTGTCTATATCACAAAGACACATTTGAAAGTAAGGTTTTATTATAGGCTGTCAAGCCAGCTTTTAAAGTTCAAGGACATATAGCCTCAGTATATTTATTTATTCACAACTTATGTTGGTTTTATTTTAAGTGGATATGCATTAATAAAAGATAACTATTGTTTATGCCAAATCATATCTTTTTTTTCTTTATCCAGAAGAGAGGTAACGCAACCTATTATTCTATATAGTTGTTAGCTGAGGGAAAACAGATCAGTCATATTCCAGTATCAGGTTGTAAGAAGTCTCTTGACAAGAATTTTTGCACCAAAATTGATAGCACGTTGAATATAGTACATTATAATCTCCAGTGAAGGATGAATAACATAAAACAACACTCAAAGGATGCTACATTGCAAAATGATATCAAGCAGCCTATTCTGCATTCCTATTTTCAGCACTCTTCTTTAGGAATATGATTGATTTAGGCAAATGTACCTATTAGCAACCAAATGGCACGGCAGATTGCCCAGTGGCTCTGAGATAAAACACTAGCAAGTTGAAAGAGTGTGGATGAAACCTTTTATTCAGTTATGAGAACAAAACATGACATACTCTTGGTAACACCATGCTTCCTATATGTGTTTGCATGTAAGCATGTGAGTTTAAACATCATTATTGTCATTTTAAATAAATCTCAAAGTAAATTAAAAGATAAAATTTCAAAAGGCTCCTGAATTATAAGACACAGTTACTTTGGTATCAACATTTTTCCAGAATTGGTATGAGCAGAAGGAATTACTGGCTCTTAAATAGAATGAACTAATTCTCTTCTTCCTTTTGCTTTCGCTTTTGATTAATTGGTTTTGGCTTGCCAGAACCACAGTGCTCACCATAAAGAATACAAGGGCTGGGCATGTACCATGTTTTCTCCACTGCATTAATTGAACTGTAAATGAGATTTTGGCCGATAAAATAAAACATGCTGCCTAGAGCACACAAAGAGAAACATAAAGGAGATTCAAATGCTTAGTAATCTGAGCATGGCTTAAAGCTCCTCCCAGGAATCAGTCAAATATGGCATGTACTTCTTGTTGATCTATTCCCTTAAGCCATATTACAAATTCTTATGCACACATATAAATAAATTTTAAGAACTTGATGCATTTTTCTTCCCCCAGATATCGTTGGTACTAACACTGCTCTTGACATAATTCATTATGATTTCAATATCCATGTAGATTTTTTCCTTCAATACCCTGAATGCTCAATTATTTTTACCTCTTCTCCTCTTCTAATCTTGTTTAACAGCTTCCTTTCACCTCCCACACTAGATTCCCTAGATTTTTTAAAGCATTCTCTGTAAATGTGACTCCATAATTCTAATTTTAAATGTTCCATATTCAAGCTATCACATCTCATTTTTCTAGCTCACTTCCTCGAGTGTCTTACTTCAACAATATTTCTTTTTACTTTCTCAGTGGGACTTAGAACACTTGTCTTTAATTTTTTCATGTCTTCATTCCTTTCTTCCCAACTTAAATACTGTAGTCAGCAATGTCACTCCCTTGCATAATCTTCAACTTCCTCAGTTTTCTCTCATTTCCTTATAGTCAGCTCAATCCTGATTAACCCTTTGAGTAGTATAAACATTCATGTGCATCCTCACTCAAAGGGTTAACAAAAAATTCACTACTCAAAAGGTTAAATACCACCTTCTGCTATTTTTTGGCGGCAACAGCCATGGCTCAATGTGTCTGAAGGAAAAGACATACCTTGGTTATTCCATTTGGAATTCTTTATCTCTGGCACAAATGGAATTATGGAAGCAGAAATCACAATATACACACGTTGACCATTCACTCTTCCTCTTTTCAAGGAAGATGCTGCCAACCTCCACATCTCTGTAATCCCCAAATATTTCTTCTCTTGACTCCCTCTCAACTGATAACTTCTCCTACTTTACTGAGAGAATACTGCTCTATCACGCTACCTCCTTCGCATGACTGAATATGACAGTCAGTTACAGGTGCTTTTCAGATCACCTGCCTGACAAACTCTGTTCTCCTTGAAACATTTTTTTTCACTTGACTATCAAGACAGCATACTCTTCTGGTTTTCCTTCAGTCTTGCTAACCACTCCTCTTCCATCACTTGGTGGGTAACACGTCATTTCTCCCGGCTTGTAAGATTGGAAAGCTTAGAGCTCATTTTTATGGATGATTTTTCTTTTCTGCTTTCATTCATTCATTCATTCATTCAGTCGTTCATTCATTTATTAATGTTATACAGTTTCATGGCTATAAACACCACTTTAAGCTAAAGACTCCTGTTGCAGTCTGGACATTTCTAGCACTCTTGGATTTGTTTGTGCTGCTTTCCTTGGATTTATAGATAGGCATGACAGTCTCAGGGTGTTCATGACTAAACACTTGATCTCAGTTTTCCTACCCATGAAACAAGAACATTTTGGCCCCTCACATTTCCTATTTAAGCTAATGGCAACCCCATCCAATTTTTTAAATTCAACACCTTTGTAGTCAACTATCTATGAGTCTTCTTTTGCTGCTACATCCCAGGTCCAATCTGTCTGCAAAAAGATTGCCAGCTCTACCTTCAGAATACATCCAGAAAGCAGTCCTTTTTTCTCTGTATCATTGCTTCCAGCTGTGTCTACTCGGCTCTCAGATCTTGCCTATGTTATGTGATAACCTTCTGCCTTTGCCACACTTTCCCCCACTTTCAATCTATCCTTGCCATAGCAACCAGAGACATACATATAAAGTATTTCATTTAAAAAAACCCTTTACAGGCCATTGAATGGCTTCCTAACTCACTCAAACAAAAATGTTATAATGGCCAATAGCCTTAACTAGCTGTGCCTTCCAGATCTTCCCTGACCTCATTTCCTGCCATACTCCCCCTCATCCATTCAAATTCAGCCACAGCAGCCTCCTTGCTCTTCTTTGTGATATACAAGCATGTACATGCCTCAGGGTCATTACAGCTTCTTGCTGTTTCTTCTGCAAAGTTCATTGCCTCCCTTCTTGGGAATCTCCTCAAAGGTCGGTGAAACTCACTTTGAGCAATTTGGAGCCTTCAATATATTTATTGTCTGACTTTTTCTACATGTTTCTACAAACACCTTCTAATATATGTATATGTACACACACATTTACTGTATTTAATTAACTAAATAATTAATATTTCTTCATTTTTCTTTATTAAAATGTGTTCCATTAGGACTGGGAATTTTATTTTTTTGTGCATTTGTTTTTACTGCTATATCCCAAACACCTTAAAAATATCTGCTATATTGCAGGTACTCAAAAATATATGTTTATGGAACTAATTCATTAATGGATTCATTGCTAACATTGGTTTGCACATAATCTTGGGGGAAAATAGAGGGTTTGACAGTCAATCTAGGTCTGTGCTGTCCAAATATGGAGGTCCATGTTAAAATTTTAAGGCCACTTTGTTGAAGGCAAACCAAGTTTGTTGTAACTTCTGTGGTGTCCGTATCTTTGTAAAAAGAAACTCCTCTGCTCTCTTGATGCAATTTATGTGCTGCTTTTATTATTTTTCTTCAACATTTTTACAGAGAAGTGTTTCTTGCAGAAACCTAACAAATGATATCTGTTTAACTGGAACTCCTTGCCTTCACCAGGGAGGAATTAAATGTCCAATGTCAGGTCGGAGTTAGTTTTGGGACAAGGATTCAGAACCTCTTCTGTTTATTTTAGCTGCTCTGTTTATAACTGTTTCCTCCATCAAATCGAGGAAAAGTTAGACCCATTCATCAGGAAATTTTAAAGGTGGGCACAGTTTCTAAATTTTTAGGGAAATGATTAGGCGATGATATATCAGCATCTGGGTGTGTAGTAGGGGGTCGCATTATGCTGATGATACATCCTATTGTTGATCAACGGGAACAGACTAAGGCTTTTTATTACACAAACTAGCTGGAGCTTATGAAAAGAGTGACTACATTTTCTTTAGTCATCTGTGCTGTGACACTCCTTATAATTTGCTCTTTGCTTATTGACAGAAGTTCTCTCATTATCCCTGTTGTTTTCCTCTTTATGCTCACGTCTGGGCTACTCAGTGGTTTGTGCACATTAACTCAGTGAGCATCTGATTCTCTGGGGGTATCTCTTTTTCATTTTTCATCTACGAAGGTCTAGGCGCCCCGAGCACCATTTGCTGGAGGGCGTTTCTGATCGCACGCTTGTTTTCAGAGGCATAAAATATGTTCTCTTGGGTATTTATGTCTTCCAAATAACATGATCCCTCATAGCGTCGCACACTAGTAAAAGAAATCCTGAAATATTTATATTGATTATATTCAAACGAGAAAAATGGAGAAAACTTTTTTCTAACAGTTTTTCTGAGCTCAATTAGCTGCGGTCATTTGATTGACAACTATTTCTATTCTGCCTGCCTCCAGCTCCTAGAGTTGCAGAGCTGTTGAATGCTATAACACTTTGCTGTTTTTAGGTTAAAAAGGATTCCTCTTCTATCTCTGCTCCTACTGAGTTCTGTCTATACACTTTCTCATTCTTCCTTCTCAGTTGTGTTTGATTTGGGAAGCTCGTCTTTGTAACACAAATTGATATGAGTGTAGACTCACTGGAGGTCCAAATTCTGTTATTTATAGCACCAATCAGCCATCTCGTGGGAGCCTTCACACTGTACAATTTTGCATCTTTTTATCCAGAATAAAAGTAAGTCCCATAATTTAAGAAATATCAAGTTAAAAATTTAATGAAAACAATTCACTATGGTTTTTATTTAATTCTACCAAACACCACCCTTTAGCATCCTAATGGTCAGGGTGGTCTTTTTCATCCTGGGTCTTAGCCATAGGGTGTCCAGTGCCCCTAGGCCTTCCTGTCAGATAATTCATAGTACTCTTCTGGCTAACAGAGATGCATTATCTCTCTGATTCCTTTCTTTTGCTCTAACTACCAGATTTTAATATTCGTCCCACTATGAAGACTTTTTCACTTTCTGAGGTGACAATCAGGTAATTTGTGCTATAAAATAATAAAGCTGTGGGCACATAGATTTTTGAACCCAGGGTCCTGAACACCTCCTCGAGTAGCATATGCATTAAGCAAAACATCTTTTAGCTACACTGCCTCACCTTGTTTTTAAAACTAAAAGTGTAACTCATAGTAAAATAAAAAAATTAATATAGATTGAGTACTTTTTAACTACGAAACTGTGTTAGATGCTCGATAGCCTTAAAAATGAAACAAAACACCCTTCACAATTACTGTAGAGCACTAATTTTGAACCCCTTTTTTCTCTTGGCACATGTAAAATAATTATTAAAATTCTGTGGCATACCAAAAAATATAGTTTTTGCTGATCTGATGAAAAAATAATTTTGATTTATTCAGACTGGATGGCTATTGTTATTTTGCTGTTGTAATTTTTTCATTTAGCAATCTAAGGGAAAAGAGGTCAGTATCCCTGACTAAATAGTTAGGTATTACATGCTTAAAAATTCTTGCAACACACCAGTTGAAAATCACTGCTCTAGAGAAATAACAACCGTTCTAAACCTCATTTTATTAATGAAAACAGAGATTAAAGCAATTAAGTAACTTGCCAAAGGTCACAGAGCAAGTTTGACATAGCATATCTTTTAATCCTTACAATAACGCAGTTGGTTGGTGAATCAATTTAAATAATTTTCTATGTGTCTCAAGAACAGAAGTAGCAGATTTGGCACTCAAAGTCAATAGTCTGACTTAAAATCTTTGAATTCTTTTATAATATCTATGTCCTTATTACATCATACTAACCTTGTAGAAAGTACTAAGGCACTTTAAAGTTTGTTTGTAAAATGAAAAGGTGAAGCAGTTATCCGTTGCCACAATAATGCTATGAAACACTCACCCACAAAACTTCAGTGACACACACACAATAAATGTTTATTTGGCACATAAGTCTCAGGGGTTCAGCTGACCTCACTGGGTTGGCTCACTTCTCTGTAGTTAGCTGTGGGTCATCAAGCAGCTCTATTCATCTTGGCTGGACCAGCTCTTGTGCCTGGAGATTAGCTGTCTGCTGGCAGACCTAGATCATCTCATCTGAAATGACTGCATTGACTCATTATCCAGCAGGCTGGTGTAGAGTGTTCTCATGGAGATCTGAGGGGGGGGGGGCAGAAAAGTCTATTCATTCATATACTTTTTGACCCTATGCTTTGTTACATTTTCTAAAATCCATTGGCTAAACCAAGTTACATGATTAAACGTGGAGTCAGTGTAGGAGAGCCCTACAAAATTTATGGTGAAGGTCACGGGTACATGATAGGATGGAGCATTGGTTCATTTTTGTGGCAAACTATCACAAAGGACTAGTAAATTTTAAGCAGATGTGGGAAAGGAACCCAGTATTCTTCTGATTTTCTCTCCTATGCAATTTATACTCTTAAAATAAGTAACATTTTATTTGTTATATTGTTACAGATTTTCTAAAAAATAATTTCCATTGCTTTGAGAGTGTGAGAGAGAAATGAGAGAGGGATAGAAAGAGATGGTAGGGAAGAAGAGAGAGAGAAAGAGAAAGAAGCATCAAGTCATTGTTCTACTTAGTTGTTCCATTTAGTTGTGTGCTCATTGGTTGCTTGTTGTACAGGCTCCGACTGGTCTTATAGCTTTAATATAAGTATTGCTCAGCATACACAATCTCTAGAAGCCAACATTTACTAAAAATTGAATGTGTGATTTCTGGTGACATAAATGTATTCATGCTCTTAATTATAAGCCATAAAATAAACATCAAATTTGAATAGTGCCCAAACAATGCTGCCTGAATTTATAATTCTCTTTTACTGTTGGCCCAGCTCACCCTGTGTCTAGTGATTTCATGGTTTAGAAGTTTGTTTTCTCCTAGTTGATGCAGCTGTTCTCTTTGAGTGAAGGTCCATGGGGAAAGATGGATAAACACATAAAGCTTCTGAAAGCCATCCCACATTTCTCAAAGTCATCCCTCAGCTTAGTGCCTGGGTCAAAAGTATAACAAAGTCAGCCTTGGTAATTGTTCATGAGTTTTCACAGAGACTCATTGTCAATACTCACAACCTCAGTTCAGGCCAGTGGAGCTTTATGAGGATAAATTTTCAGTAGAATAAAAATACATGAGAATTTAAAGCCCAATCTGGAGAATTGATGCTTACAAGGGGCTATATATAAGGTATTTGTAAGAGCAATTAACATTGTTTTATTTCTTTGATTTACCAAAACACAAAGGCATTCAAAGCCATTCTGTCTTTCTCTGTAATGTACAGGCACATTAACGGTAAATCTAACACATACAGGTGAAGTGCTTTGAAATTATATGAAATACCTAGCCCTGTTCTGCAAGTCAATGGCACAAATCATTAGTTCTAAAATTTTTATTTTCTTATAAAAATATCATGAATTACCTTCCCATTTCTCACATCTGTTCTTTGCATCCTTGTTTCTGCTAATTTCTTCTTTCCTTAATAGTTTTTCATGTCACCTCAGTGATATTTTTTCAACAGACATTATGTCAGTGTCTAAAAGAAGTTCTCAGCTACAGATATATGTGTGTGGGTAGAGAAGGGCTGGAGAGAGGGAACAGCAAGGCATCTTGGGAAAAAAATTCACCTTCCCCTTTTCCCACCCACATTCACTATTTGCCATGTGTCCCCTTACAAACCTCCTTTACTGTGGATCTCAAACACTATATTTTTAAATGATTTATTACAATTTTATATCATGCGCTTTTCTCTTTTACCTATCTTTTAGCTTACTATCACCATTTTTTTAGACTAAATTTATTAGAGCAAGGACTAGAGGAGATAGAGCTATGATACACAGCAATCAGAGCCCAGTCTGCTTTGGAAAAAGAAGCCACAGACGTTAGAGAGGTCTCGTCACTTTCTAAAATAGAAAATGAAGGGTAGAAATAATATTTACTAATGTTAGCAAAAAATATAGGTAGGGTCAGTTTTGAAGAGAATATCAAATGTTCAATTTAAGATATGCTAGACTGTAAAATGATTTAGAATCATTCAAATGGAAATATCAAAAAGAAAGATTGGATACTAAGGTCTGGAAACCCGACATGAGTTCTTACCACTATAGTGGCATATCTAGCTAGAGGGATCTTCTTTTATTAAAAAAAAAAAATCTCTCTCTTTTATATAACTAAATTATTTTTAGTAATTCTGATATAAAACAAATATTAAAAATAAGCAGAGAGTGGAGAGAAGGGGCAAGATGGCTATGGGGTAAGCGGATGTACCAACTTCCAACTCCCAGAACCAGAGTGGATTATAACTTGATTTTAAGAACCATCATCTGGATAAACCAACGCTGAACTGGACTGAGAGGACTCTTCAACCGGGGAACACTGAAGAAGCTACATTGAGACTGGTAGGAAAAGCAAAAATGTGGAAAGGGCTGCCCAGCTCTCCGAAGTGAAAAGCAGCCTGGAGAGACTTGTGTTGCGGGAACAGAGGCGAGCAGAAGGGTAGGGACCTGGGTCCCAGGAACAAAGCCCCAGCCTGCAGCCCCAGAGCCTAGAAGAGGTGTTTAGATTGTTTCCCAGGATTGAGCTGGGAAACAGGTTAGGATACTGTTTGTGAGAAAGAGACAGTTGTCTCAGACCCAGGATTCTTCTTAAAGAGATGGCGCAGAAAACCTCTCTCACAACCACTCACCCGGGATTCCGGGAGACAGGAAGAGAGGAGAAGACTGGAGCAGTGGGAAGAGAGTGCGGTCTGGAAGGCACAGGGAGAAAAGCTTTGAGGGACAGCCACCCTAAACCCCGGGCTGAATCACTCCACAAATCTGAAACAATACTTCCCCCGGAACCAGCAAGGGGAAGCAGGACACCAGCCAAACAGGCTCCCTTGGGCAATTAGAGCACAGCCACTTAGAAGGAAAGAGCTTTCAGGAGTATAGTATGGAGTGTTAGGGTCTGAGCTGCAGTTCCCCCATCCACACTGCTGAGGGTTTGCTGGAGGGTGGGTGGTCGTGAGATGCAGAAGCGTGGTTCTGCCAGCAGGGGCAGAGGCTGAGCCAGTGGTGTGAGCTTGGTCTAGCCCAGCGGGGGCAAAGGGGACATGCGAAAGTGGTCCGGCAGCTGTGGGCCTGCCTGCGACCCTGCCTGCGACCCCACCTGTGAGGGAAAAGTGGGAGCCCAGAACGGGCAGAGATCCACTGATGGGCAGGGGCAAGCAGGAGCGCAGTTGTAACCGGCCTCCAAAGATTGAAGCCCTGTCTGAACCAGCTTTGCCCGGGGAGGTGGGGCAGAAGCCCGGCGCCTGGCTGAGTGCGTAGCAGCAGCCCAGCCGAGGAGGCAAGGTTGGCAGGGGTGGAGCGGAAGCCTGGCTTGCAGCTGAGTGTGCAACAGAAGCCCCTCCCAGCCGGAGGATCAGGCTGATAGGAACCCATAGCTGAGCAAAAGTGCTCACCCTTGCTCTTGGTGCCCAGGCTTGTGGCCCGAGTGTGGTGCGCAATTCCACCCATGGGAGAGGGGCGAAGGCTGAGACCAGCTGAAGCTTATAGAGCCTGGCACGAAAACATCGCCCCTCCTGTGGAGGCGAGGCAGAGACCACAGCAGCAGCCGCAGCAGCTGGCACTGGCAACACCCACACCCAACTGCCCTAAGCAGCGGCAGAGGGGGTGGTAGGCCTGCAGACAGACCACACCTAGAGAACACAAAGGCAACACCCATTGGACTCCAGTAGCCAAACCCTTCTTACAAACAGACAAAATGGGCAGGCACAGGAATGCAACCCAAATGAATCAAGAGAAATCCTCAGAGAAGGACCTGAATGAATCAGATATAAGCAAGCTACATGATGCAGAGTTTAAAATAATGATAGTTAGGATGTTCAAAGAGCTTAGAGCAACAATCGATAGTCATTACAAACACCTAAACAAAGAGATAGCAAAAATAAAAAAGGAAATTGAAATAATAAAAAAGAATCAGACAGAAATGACAAATATAGTATCAGAACTGAAGACCACAATGGAAGGAATTAAAAGCAGATGGATGAAGCTGAGGATTGAATCAGCGAGTTACAGGACAAAATAAACAAAGGCACAGAAGCAGAGCAGAAGAAAGAAAAGAAACTCAAAAATTCCAAGGAAATTCTAAGGGAGCTCATGACAACATGAAGAGAAATAACATCTGCATCATAGGGGTTCCTGAAGAAGAGAAGAAAGATCAAGGGATAGAAACTTTGTTCAATCAAATCATAGCTGAAAACTACCCTAAATTAAGACTGGAAAATGTTTCACTCGTTCAAGAAGCACAGAGAACTCCATTAAAGAGAAACCCAAAGAAATATACACCAAGACACATCATACTTAAGATACCAAAGCTAAGTGATAAAGAGAAATTTTAAAAGCTGCTAGAGAAAAAAAGGCTATCACCTACAAAGGAGCCCTCATAAGGATGACATCGGACTTCTCAACAGAAACACTTGAGGCCAGAAGGCAATGGCAATACAGAACAAGAACCTACAACCAAGACTACTCTATCCAGCAAGGCTAACATTTAAAATTGAAGGAGAAATAGCTTCCCAGACAAAAAGCCCTTCAAGGAATTCATTAAAACCAAACCAATTCTGCAAGAGACCCTAAGGGGCCTGTTGTGTACAGTTCAAAGGGGGAAAAGAATATAGCAAAAGTAGAATACAACTTAAAATGGCTGTATTTATTTAAAATGGCAATAAACAACTACATATCAATAATAACCTTAAATGTAAATGGATTAAATGATCCAATCAAAAGACATAGGGTAGCTGCGTGGATAAAGAAACAGGACCCATACGTATGCTGTCTACAAGAGACACACCTTAAAACAAAAGATGCACATAGACTGAAGGTAAAAGGATGGAAAAAATATTTCATGCAAATGGAAATGAAAAGAAAGCCGGGGTAGCAATACTTATATCTGACAAAATGGACTTTAAAACAAAGGCTGTAGTAAGAGATAAAGAAGGACACTACATAATAATAAAGGGAACAATTCAACAGGAAGATATAACCATTATAAATATCTACGCACCAAACATAGGAGCCCCGACATACATAAAGCAGACTTTGATGGATATAAATGGCGAGATTAATAGCAATACTATAATAGTAGGGGATTTCAATATCCCACTAACATCACGGGATAGATCCTCAAGAAAGAAAATTAACAAAGAAACAGCAGACTTAAAGGGATACACTAGATCAACTCGATTTAATAGATATCTTCTGAACTTTTCACCCTAAAGCAGTAGAATATACATTCTTTTCAAGTGCTCATGGTACATTCTCTAGATAGACCACATGTTAGGACACAAAAGTGGTCTCAACAAATTTAAGAAGATTGAAATCATATCAAGCATTTTCTCTGATCACAATGCCATGAAACTAGAAATTAACCAGAAAAACTGAAAAATACTCAAACACTTGGAAACTAAATAGCATGTTATTAAATAATAAATGGATTAACAATGAGATCAAAGAAGAAATAAAAAAGTTTCTAGAAACCGATGATAATGACTATACATCAACTCAAAATTTATGGGACAGAGCTAAAGCAGTACTGAGAGGGAAGTTCATAGCACTACAGGCATACCATGAGAAACTAGAAAAAGCTCACATAAGTAACTTGACCCTGCATCTAAAAGAACTAGAAAACCAGCAGCAAATAAAGCCCAGGACAAGTAGAGGGAAGGAAATAATAAAGATCAGAGCGAAAATAAATGACATAGAGACTAAGAAAATAATACGTAGGATCAATGAAACCAGGAGCTGGTTTGTTGAAAAGGTAAACAAGAACGATGAACCTTTAACTAGACTCACCAAGAAAAAAAGAGAGAGGACTCAAATAAATAAAATTAGAAATGAGAGTGGAGAAATAACAACTGACACAACAGAAATACAAAGTATTGTAAGAAAATACTATGAAGAACTCTATGCCAAAAAATTAGGCAACCTAGGTGAAATGGACAAATTTCTTGAATCACTTAATCTTCCAAAAATGAATCTGGAAGAATCAGAACACCTAAACAGACCAATTACAACAAATGAGATTGAAATAGTTATCAAAAAACTTCCAACAAACAAAAGTCCTAGGCCTGTTGGCTTCAGAAGTGAATTCTACCAAAAATTCAAAGAAGAACTAACTCCTATTCTCCTCAAGCTATTTCAAAAAATTCAAGAGGAAGGAAAACTTCCAAACTCCTTTTATGAGGTGAGCATAATTATGATCCCGAACCAGGCAAAGGTAACAAAGAAAGAAAATTATAGGCCAATATTCCAGATGAATTTAGATGCTAAAATTCTCAACAAAATTTTAGCCAACCGGAACCAGCAATATATGAAAAAAATCATACACCATGATCAAGTGGGATTTATATTGGAGAGGCAAGACTGGTTCAATATTTGCAAATCAATCAATGTGATTCATCATATAAACAAAAGGAAGGACAAAAATTACATGATAATTTTAATAGATGCAGAAAAAGCAATTGATAAAATCAAGCACCCATTAATGCTCAAAACTCTCAGTGAAGTGGGAAAACAGGGAACATTCCTTAACATGAGAAAGGCCATCTATGACAAACCCACAGCAAACATCATACTAAATGGACAAAAATTAAAAGCAATCCCCTTAAGATCAGGAACCAGGCAGGGGTGCCCCCTTTCACCACTCTTATTCAACATAGTTCTGAAAGTCTTAGCCACATCAATTAGACAAGAAGAAGAAACAAAATGCATCCAAATTGGAAAATAAAAAGTAAAACTCATTATTAGCAGATGATATGATATTGTATATAGAAAACCCTAAAGTCAGTCAGAAATCTACTGAACCTTATAAATGAATTCAGCAAGGTGGCAGGATATAAAATTAATACTCAGAAATCAGAGGCATTTCTATATACCAACAATGAACTGTCAGCAAAAGAAATTAAGAAAACAATCCCCTTCACTATTGCATCCAAAACAATAAAGTACCTAGGAGTAAATTTAACCAAGGAGGTTAAGGACTTATACTCGGAAAATTATAAAACATTGATAAAAGAAATCAAGGAAGATACAAGTGGAAGCATATACAGTGCTCATGGTTAGGAAGAATAAACATCACTAAAATGTCTATATTACCCAAAGCAATTTATAAATTCAATGCAATACCAATTAAAATACCAATGACATACTTCAAAGATATAGAACACATATTCCAAAAATTTATATGGAACCAAAAAAGAACACGAATAGCCTCAGCAATCTTAAAAAGAAAAAATAAAGCATGAGTTATCACTCTTTCAGATATCAAGGTATACTACATGGCCATTGTACTCAAGACAGCCTGGTACTGGCATAAGAACAGGCACATAGATCAATAGAACAGAACAGAGAACCCAGAAATAAACCCACAGCTTTATGGACAACTGATACTTGACAAAAAAGGAAAGAGCTTACAATGGAGTAAAGACAGCCTCTTTAACAAATGGTGTTGGGAAAATTGGACATCTACCTGCAAAAAAATGAAACTAGGCCATCAACTTACACCATTCACTAAAACAAACTCAAAATGGATAAAAGACTTAAATGTAAGCCGTGAAACCATAAGCTTCTTAGAAGTAAGCTCTCCGACATCTGTCGCAGCAATATATTTGCCGATTTATCTCCATGGGCAAATGAAATAAAAGGCAGGATAAACAAATGGGACTACAACAAACTGAAAAGTTTTTGCACAGCTAAAGACAATAAGAACAAAATAAAAAGACAAACCACACAATGGGAGAACATATTCAACAATACATCTGATAAGGGGTTAATAATCAAAATTTATAAAGAACTCATAAAACTCAACACCAGGAAGACAAACAATCCAATCAAAAAATGGGCAAAAGATATGAATAGAAATTTTTCCAAAGAGAACATGCAGATGGCCAATAGACATATAAAAAAATGCTCAATGTCACTAATCATTAGAGAAATGCAGGTGAAAACCACAATGAGATATCACCTCACACCAGTCAGAATGGCCCTCATCAGCAAAACAACACAGAACAAGTGCTGGTGATGATGTGGAGAAAAGGGAACCCTTCTGCACTGCTGGTGGGAATGCAGACTGGTGCAGCCACTGTGGAAAACAGTATGGAGATTTCTCAAAAAATTAAAAATCGAACTGCCTTTGACCCGCTATTTTACTTTTAGAAATATACCCTAAGAACACCATAGCACTGTTCGAAAAGAAGAATTGCGCCCCTATGTTCGTGGCAGCATTGTTCACAATAGTGAAGATCTGGAAACAGCCCAAGTGTCCCTCAGAGGACGACTGAATTAAAAAGCTTTGGTACATATATACTATGGAATACTACTCAGCCATAAGAAATGATGACATTGGATCATTTACAACAAAATGGATGGACCTTGATAACATTATACGGAGTGAAATAAGTAAATCAGAAAAAAACTTAGAACAGCATGATTTCATACATAGGGGGGACATAAAAGTGAGACTATGAGACATGGACAAGAGAGTGGTGGTTACGGGGTGGGGGGAGGGAGGAAAGGTTGGGAGAGGGAGGAGGGGAGGACCACAAAGAAAACCAGATAGAAGGTGACAGAGGATAATTTGACTTTGGGTGATGGGTATGCAACCTAATTGAATGATAAGATAACCTGGAGATGTTTTCTTTGAACATATGTACCCTGATATATTAATGTCACCCCATTAAAATTAATAAATAAAATTAAAAATTAAAAATTAAAAGAAAAATAAATAAATAAATAAAAGAACACAGTGGAGAAGGGTAGGGCCCCTGGCAAGCAGGGGAGGAGAAAGAGAGACTAGTATTTGCAGGTAATGAGAAACAGAATTCTGAGAAAGGAGGGGAGGAGTTCCATAGGACGGAGGGAGCTGTGCAGGAGGGGAGGAGGGTTGTTGGGTCGGTGGAGGAAAAATGATCAGGAGTGGAGGGTTTAGCTGAGGTTTCTCTGGCCAAAAAGGGCCTGCACTGTGAAGCAGGCAGCACAGAGATTAGGACGGGAGCGCAAATACTAGTGCCCTGAATTACGGGATCTCTAACGATTTCCCAGTTCTGTGGCAATTGTTAAATTGGTGAGGGTGTTAAAACCGAAAGTCTCTTCAGGAGGTACCATGGTTCGATTATCCAGTAGGTTCTGTGGCCTGGCCACAATGGAGAAGAGGAACAGTTTCCTCTTCTTTAGGGAGGGAGAGATTTTGTTTAAGGTACTCTGGGAGTGTTTTGAGTCAGGTTTCGAGACCTTACAGCCATCACTGCCATTGATGGATAACTAACTCAGAGAAGGGGCTGGAGTTGATCGAGTATGTTAAGTCACAAAGGTCCGAAGTATGCCTTGTCTGGTAAAAGTCTAAAGCTAATGCTGGAAATTCAGTAAATGCCTGTTAACCACACAGTGATAGCAACAGTTTGGTTCCTAATTAATGCTGTTTAAGACTTTGTCATTGCCTGGCCTGTGGTGGTCCAGTGGATAAAGCATCAACCTGGAATGCTGAGGTCACCGGGTCAAAGTCCTGGGCTTGTGTGGTCAAGGAACGAATGTGAGTTGATACTTCCTGCTCCTCCTGCATTTCTCTCTCCCTTCTCTAAAGTAAATAAATAAAATCTTCAAAAAAAAAAAAGCAGAAAAGTACAGAGAAACTTATTGAGTATATGTATTTACCAAAAGTAATTAAATATTCTAGTACACAGAAGGGAAAAGTCATGAAACAATGATTTTTAATTATATTAATATGTCTTTTGCAAAAAGGGAAATATATTATACCCAGTTAATGTTTTGTTACCATTAGCGTTTGTTTTTTGAGCCTTCTGTAAATTTATCAATTTTTGACAGAGACAGAGAGAGAGAGTCAGAGAGAGGGTCAGATAGGAACAGACAGACAGGAAGGGAGAGAGATGAGAAGGATCAATTCTCTGTTGCGGCTCCTTAGTTCATTGATTTATTTTCTCATATGTGTCTTGATTGTGGGGGGTGGGACTACAGCAGAGTGAGTGACCCCTTGCTCAAGCCTGCAACCTCGGGGTTTCAAACCTGGGTCTTACGCATCCCAGTTTGATGTTCTATCCACTGTGCCACCACACCACCTAGTCAGGCTATTATTATCTATTTTCTATTTAATAAGTAGTGTGTCAAAATTTATCAATATATCTTCCTTCCTAAACAATTAAAGACTACTTTTTAGTCATTTTAATTTCACAAAGTTTCTTCTACATGAAAGTAAAGATATACAAAGAAAACTCTACATATAATAAGAACTTTGAGGTAGATAATAAAATCTCACTTCACAACAAGTTCCAGAAATCACGATAGTGTTCAGGTCTTTCTTTCTTCAGGATCGATTCTAGTGGCTTTGAAATATTTTCTGCAGTTGAAGAATTTCAAGCACAAATAAAAATGCCCAATAGTCAAATAAAATGACAGAACTGAAATAACTCAGTCATGCTCTTTATCTTTATAATTACTGTGCTATCACAGGCTATCTGGAATTTTCTACTTAAATGCAGGAACATATAGTGCCATTGGATTTGAAAAGTGTGCATAAAACAAGCCCAGGGCATTTTTAACTTCTATGAAATTATTCTTAAAATCAGTATGTGTGAGTTCAGGTAGACCAAAGGCTGACTTAATAATAAAGAGTTTCCCCTGTTACTTTTCATTAGAATATATTGTTTATTAAAAAGCATAAAATAAAAATGTACTAGCTTGAAGCTTGCATATATATTATCAAAATTTAACAATAACTAGAGCAATTGTTTAGAAATTGATCTAAGTTTGAGTAAGAAGTATTTTATCGCATTATTTTATATTTAATATTTTCAGCAAATGGAGATAATAAAAAACAGACGGGCTTTTAATCTGTTGTGATTATTTTAAATAATTGATAGGGAATGGATCCTTTTGTTGCTTATTTTGGGGTCTAATTCTCTGCTGTCCCACTGTTGGCACGTCACACTGACCTAATTAGCCTGTCCTCACTTTATTGTGACTTCCTTTTGCATATTTCCATTTTTAAAACTTACATGAATTACACATGTTATCAGGCTAACAGTTTCTAACCCTCTACCTATATCGCCCATTTAAAACTGCCTATTGGGAGATTGAGTTAAACAAACATTAAGTAGTAATTATTAAGTGATTTAATTTAATTTAATGGAATTTTGGCTGATGTTTTAATTGTATGTATCATGTCTAAGCATGTATACTCTTGGCTTATCATTATATAAGTTAACATGGACTACTTTAACAGAGATATCTGTTCACGTGGCTCACCATTCAACATATGTTCCTAATAGTTACAACCCCTCATTTAAAATATGTCAACACTATGAGCTTGAGAACGAGAAGTTTTCTCTGGATCTCACCTGTAGGCTTATTCTAAATTCTCATTTTCTAATTCAGAAAAAGTCAAATAAAAAACTTTATAATTTATCTACATGTAGATTATTATTATCATTTTTATTTTACATCAAGCGAGAGTCAGGGAGGTGGAGAGACAGACTCCGTCATGTGCCTCGACCAGGATCCACCCGGCAACCCCTGTCTGGAGCTGATGTTTTGCCCATCTGGACCTCTGCTCTGTTGCTTGGTAACCGAGCTATTTTAGCACCTGAGGGGAGGCCATGGAGCCATCCTCAGTGCCTAAAACAACTTGCTCATTCGAGTCATGGCCGCTGAAGGGGAAGAGAGGGTGTGGAAAGGGTGGAGAGAAGCAGATGGTCACTTGTCCTGTGTGCCATGATTAGGAATTGAACCTGGGACTTCCATAAGCCAGGCTGATGCTCTATATCTGAGTCAACTGGCCACTGCCTTGATTCTTTCTAATGTCAAGTAAATGGTATATAATGAAATAGAAAAAGGCATAGAACATGATTAAAATCCTTTTTTTGAAATAATTACACAAAGAAGTTAACAAGAATTGTTCAGAGTAGTCCTCTGTAGCCTTTACCCAGTTTTCTTTCTTCTTATATAACTATAGTATAATATCAACACCAGAAAATGACATTAATAGATTGTATATAGTGGTCCTATGTCATTTTATTAGTTGTGCCTGAACTTTGTAACAACTGCTGCGATCAAAGTACAATACTATTGCCTCCCCAGAAAGATCACCCTTGTGTTACTCCTACACTCAACTGTCTTCCTCACCCCACCATTTCAACATCTCTCTCTAACCATCTCTAACCCCTCTATCCACTAATCTGTTCTCCATAGCCATAACTTCTTTATCATTTGAGAATGTTATTCAAATGGAATTATACAAAATGTGACTTTTTTCGATTGGCTTTTTAAATGCAGCATAATGCATCCAAGAACCATCCAAGTTATTACATGTATCAGTAGTTCTTTTTATATTTTATTGCTTGGCATGATTTATCCTTTTATCCCACAGTATAAATGTAACACTCATTTGTTAACTCATTAAATAATCTTTTGGTTGTTCCAGTTTGGGGCTATTATAAAGAAGGCTGCTATGAATAATCATGGGTCATTTTGTGTGGATGTAAGTTTTCATTTGTATGGGAGTGAGAGTTCTGTGTTACATGGCAGGTGTATATTTATTTCTTTTATAAAAAAGGAAGTTTCTATTTTCCATTTTTTATTCCTATAAGCAATGTATGAGAAATTCAGTTTGTCAGAATTCATGCCAGCATTTGATATTGTCACTATTTTTTATTTTAGCTCTTTTAATAGGTATGTAGTCATATCTCATTGTAGTCATATCTCATATTTGATTTGCATTCCCTAATGGACAGAGATGAACATTTTCTCATGTGCTCATTTGCTACCTACAGATTTTCTTCTGGGAAATATTTCTGTATCTTTTGCCAATTTTCTAATTGAATTGTTTTAGTTTGTTTTTACTATTGAGTTTTTAGAGTCCATTGTAATTCTAAGTATGAATCCATTGTCAGATGTTTATGTAATAAATATTTTTTCAAGTTTGTCATTTGTCATAAACTATACCTTTCACTCTTTCAATAGCATCTTTTCTAAGCAAAATATTTTAATTTTGTTAGTCTAATATACCAATATGTCCTTCTATGGATTGTGATTTTTGGTGTAAATTCTAAGAACTCTTTATCTAGTCCTAGATCCTGATATCTTCTCCTATTTTTTTTCTATGTTTATTATTTAAAAAGGACTATCTTGAAACCATAAAAACAACGTAAGTGATAAAAAAGGCTTAAAGTATAACGTTAAACAAAAAGAGCAAAACACAGCCTGACCTGTGGTGGTGCAGTGGATAAAGCGTCGACCTGGGAACACTGAGGTCGCCAGTTCAAAACCCTGCACTGGTCTGGTCAAAGCACATATGGGAGTTGATGCTTCCAGCTCCTCCCCCCTTTCTCTCTTTCTCTCTCTCTCTCTCTCACTCTGTGTCTCCTCTCTAAAATGAATAAAATAAATAAAAATAAATAAAAAAGAAAGCTACAGAAAAAAAAAAGAAAGCAAAACACAGATCTCTGGCAGGAAAATATTATGATTTTGCTTTAAAATTTTTTTGGTGCTCTTGCTCTAACTTTTGTTCTATTATGATCATATTTTCAAATTCTCTCTTTCTCTAAATATATATTTCTCTACATATTTTTCACAGGTACTTATGCATCTGTTTATATAGAAAAAGATAAGAAACAATTTTAAGCATGTATTAGCAGTGTTTGTTGTTGTGGTTACACATGGTTTTCACTTTTTGCCTTATAATTTTTGTTTTCTTCATTTCATGTAATGAGCAGACATAAAGAAAATAATTTTAAATTCAATGAGAATTATGACTTAAAAAGAATCTGCACATATGCCAAAATGTAGCTTGTTAGCCAATAACAAATCTACAGTCAATTTTTGTCTTTGTTTATATATTTATAATTATTTTACTCACAAAGAACAAGTTCTTGACTTTGTTCTCTGTTACCTTAGAACTTTCCTTTTAATTCTGCATCTCTCAGATTTTAAGGTCAGAAGGAGAGGAGTGAGAAAAGCTTCCCCTTAATATAACTTTCTCTCCATCAAGTTCTAAAAATATTCCAACATCATCCATAGAAATGTACTCTTTAGAATAACACATACTAAAGTGTTGCTTTACACTCTTGTCCATTACTTTTACCCCTGATACATTGGTCCATAGAATAGGAATTAAAAGCAGATTCAGATAATTGGATTTAAAAACTTTAGGTCTTCAGTTTTGGGAATCAGTTCACTCATGTATTTATTCATTTATTTATTAAAATATTTCTATAACTGCATTTCTTTATATAATTGTGGAAAATAATAGAAAGATAAAACAAATATGTTTTACTGTAGTGTAGAGTATATTCTAGAACTAGAGAAAAGATATGTGAACGAGTAACCAGAATACAATTAGACAATAAAATACATAGAAGAGAAATAATAAAATGCCCTCAGGCCCCTAACATCATATAAAAATGAACTTAAAATGGATCAAAGATCTAAATGTAAAACCTAAAACTATATAACTGTCAGCAGAAAACTTAGGAGCAAGAATTTCATGATGTTAGATTTAGCAGTGTTTTCTTTTATTTATTATTTTATTTTATCTTTTTTAAGTGAGAGAAAGGGAGATAAACTCTGGCATGCTATTTTTAGCACCTGAGGTTAAGGCTCCAGATGGACATCCTCAGTGCATAGCCTGATGTGTTCTTCATGGGTTCCAACAAATTGAGACATGGCTATGGGAGGAGAAGAGAGAGAAAAAGAGGAGGAAGTAGAGGAGGGGTGGAGATGGAGATGGTCACTTCTACTGTGTGCCATGACCGGGAATCAAACCCAGGACATCCATATGCTAGGCCCGTGATGGCGAACCTATGACAAGCATGTCAGCACTGACACGCGGAGCCATTTTCGATGACACGTGGCCACATGTGGCCGCATACCAGAGAAGTATGGGGCCGCAAGCCGAGAAGGACGTTTCATCCTCGGCTCCTGCACGGCCAGGTGCAGTAGCCGAGGATAAAACATTTGCTGTAGTGTAGACATTCTGCGCCAGAGGTCTGTAGGCCAAAACAACAGAACTCTGGCACAGAGTGTCTAGTTCTGGGACTTCCGGTTAGGCCGTTTTTCTCAAAATGACACACCACCCGAGTTATGCTTGGTTTTTTGGTGAATTTTGACACACCAAGCTCAAAAGATTGCCCTACCACTGAGCTTTCTGGCCATGGACTAGCAGTGTTTTCTTGAAATGACACCAAAGTTACAGCCTACAAAAGAAAAAAATAGATTTAATTTAATAAAAATTTTAAAAATTAGCCTGACCTGTGGTGGCGCAGTGGATAAAGTGTCGACCTGGGAACACTGAGGTTGCCAGTTCAAAACCCTGCACTGGTCCGGTCAAGGCACATATGGGAGTTGATGCTTCCAGCTCCTCCCCCCTTTCTCTCTCTCTCTCTCTTTCTCTCTCTCTCTGTCTCTCTCTCACTCTATGTCTCCTCTCTAAAATGAATAAAATAAAAATAAATTAAAAAAAATTTTAAATTATGCATCAAAATATAATATCAACAGTTAAAGTAGCAACTCACAAAATGAGAGAAAATATTTGAATATCATACATTTCATAAAGGATTAATATCCAGAATATATTAAAAAAACTTCTAAAATACAACAACAAAAAGAGCCCAATTGAAAAATGGGCAAATGACTTGAATAGAAATTTCTTTAAAAAAAGATATGTTTATGGCCAATAAGCATATTAAATTATCCTTAATACCACTAATTATTAAGAAAATATAAATAAATCTTACAGTGATATTTTACTCTACACTCATTTGGGTGGTTATTTAAAAAAAGCAAACAAAATAAATGTTGATGAGGATGTAGAGAAATTGAAACTGTTGTGAACTCTTGGTGAGAATGTAAAATGTTCCAACCACTGTGGAAAACAAATGGTGGTACCTCAAAATATTAAAAATAGAATTACCATATGATTTAGCAATTCTACTGCTGGGTGTATACCCAGAGAAATTGAAAGCAGGGTTTTGAAAAGATATATGCACACCCATATTCGTAGCAGCATTATTTCCAATAGCTAGAATGTGGAAGCACACCTAGTTCCATCAATGGATAAGTGGATAAAGAAAAGGTGGAACATACATACAATGGAATACTGTATTAACCTTAAAAATGAAGAAAATTCTGACATTAGCTACAACCTGGATAAAACTTAAGGACCTGACTAAGTGAAATAAGTCAATCACAAAAAGGCAAATCATATATGATTTCACTTATATGTGCTACTTAATCAAGATTATAGAGAAATTAGCATAGTGGTTACCAGGGGAAGGGGGGAAAGAGGAATGGGGAGTTTTTGTTGAATGGGAATAGTATTTGTTTTAAAGGACTGAACAAGTGTCATGACAACAGAAACTACTCGAAGACCAGATAAAATGCACCAAGAGGCCAAGGGAAGGCAGCAGTCCTGGTCAGCAGGTTGAAGACTGAAACACCATCCCCAGCTTTATTCATATATTTATTGGCCAGCACAAATAATTCAAGGGAATAGAAAACAGAAGTACTCAGGGGGTGAACATGTTTCTTTAGGACAAGGAACATGCTGACTCCTAATCTTTGTTCTGAGAGCCTAAACATTTTCTGTTGCTAACACTTATCCTGTTTTTCTGTTTCCAGCACATACTATTACCAGTACAGGGTCAGAGAAGAATTTGGACTCTTGTCTTCTTAGGGCTTTTGCCCTAGGGTGCCTCGCTGCCTCTAATTGTTATCCTAACTCTGCATGTTTTTGCAGCATGTTCCCACAAAACAGTTCTGGAGATGGATGGCAATGATGGTTATACCACCTTATAAATGTATTTAATACCACTGTGCAATACACGTAAAATGGTTAAGCTGGTTGAGTTTTATGTTATATATATTTAGCCATAATAAAAAAAAATAGAAAATATTATAAGGTCTTCAGAGGAAGAACCAAATGGATATATGTTTAAAACTCCATACATAGTATATACAATTGAATAAAATAGTACCATTAAGGAAAACATTAATGATATTGCCAGTTTCTAATAAAGATAAGAAATTTCAGTACCTTATCAGAAAATCATCTAAAAAAGTAGATTGTAGTAGCTCAGAGAGACATTTTATTATGCAAATGTCTAAACAGATAATAGAGCTTCTGCTTACTTTTTCTCACAGAGCACAATCTTCTACACCATTTTTTTCCTTCCCCATTTAATAGCATAATAAAATATCCAGTTAAGGCCCTGGTCAGGTGAATAAGTTGGTTAGATCATTGTCCTGACATGCCAGGGTTGCAAGTTCAATCCCCAGTCAGGACACATATAAGAATCACCATATGACAACATGAATGAGTGGAACAACTTGTCAATGTTTCTTTTTAGTTTATATATATATATATATATATATATATATATATATATATATATATATATATATATATATATATATATATATATATTTTATTATTAATTTTAATGGGGTGATACCAATAAATCAGGGTACATATGTACAATGAAAACATCTCCAAGTTATCTTATCATTCAACTGTGTTGCATACCCGTCACCAAAAGTCAAATTGTCCTCTGTCACCTTCTATCTGGTTTTCCCTGTGTCCCTCCCCTCCTCCCTATCCCACTCTTCCCTCCCTCCCCCCATCCCATAACCACCACTCTCTTGTCCATGTCTCATATTCTTACCTTTATGTCCCACCTATGTATGAAATCATGCTGTTGTCAGTTTTTCTTTTTTTCTGATTTCCTTATTTCACTCCGTATAATGTTAACAAGGTACATCCATTTTGTTATAAATGATCCGATGTCATCATTTCTTATGGCTGAGTAGTATTCCATAGTATATATGTACCAAAGCTTTTTAATCCACTCGTCTTCTGACGGACACTTGGGCTGGTTCCAGATCTTCGCTATTGTAAACAATGCTGCTGTGAACATGGGGGCGCATTTCTTCTTTTCGAACAGTGTTATGGCGTTCTTAGGGTATATTCCTATAAGTGGGATAGCTGGGTCAAAAGGCAATTCAGGCCTGACCTGTGGTGGCGCAGTGGATAAAGCGTCGACCTGGGAACACTGAGGTTGCCAGTTCAAAACCCTGCACTGGTCTGGTCAAGGCACATATGGGAGTTGATGCTTCTAGCTCCTCCCCCCTTTCTCTCTCTCTCTCTCTCTCTCTCTCTCTCTCTCTCACTCACTCTGTGTCTCCTCTCTAAAATGAATAAAGAAAAAATAAAAAGATCCTTGAAAAAAAAAAGAATGAAAAAAAAAAAAAAGGCAGTTCAATTTTTAATTTTCTGAGGAATCTCCAAACTGTTTTCCACAGTGGCTGCACCAGTCTGCATTCCCACCAGCAGTGCAGAAGGGTTCCCTTTTCTCCACATCCTCGCCAGCACTTATTCTGTGTTGTTTTGCTGATGAGTGCCATTCTGACTGGTGTGAGGTGATATCTCATTGTGGTTTTAATTTGCATTTCTCTAATGATTAGTGATGTTGAGCATTTTTTCATATGCCAATTGACCATCTGTATGTCCTCTTTGGAGAAATTTCTATTCATTTCTTTTGCCCATTTTTTGATTGGGTTGTTTGTCTTCCTGGTGTTGAGTTTTATAAGTTCTTTATAAATTTTAGTTATTAACCCCTTATCAGATGTGTTGTCGAATATGTTCTCCCATTGTGTGGTTTGTCTTTTTATTCTGTTCTTATTGTCTTTAGCTGTGCAAAAACTTTTTAGTTAGATATAGTCCCATTTGTTTATCTTGCCTTTTATTTCATTTGCCCGTGGAGATAAATCGGCAAATATATTGCTGCTACAGATGTAGGAGAGCTTGCTGCCTATGTTTTCTTCTAAGATGCTTATGGTTTCATGGCTTACATTTAAGTCTTTTATCCATTTTGAGTTTGTTTTTGTGAATGGTGTAAGTTGATGGTCTAGTTTCATTTTTTTGCAGGTAGATGTCCAATTTTCTCAACACCATTTGTTAAAGAGGCTGTCTTTACTCCATTGTATGTTCTTTCCTCCTTTGTCAAATATCAGTTGTCCATAAAGCTGTGGGTTTATTTCTGGGTCCTCTGTTCTGTTCCATTGATCTATGTGCCTGCTCTTATGCCAGTACCAGGCTGTCTTGAGTATAATGGCCTTATAGTAAACCTTGATATCTGGAAGAGTGATACCTCTTGCTTTATTTTTTCATTTTAAGATTGCTGATTCATGTTCTTTTTTGGTTCCATATAAATTTTTGGAATATGTGTTCTATATCTTTGAAGTATGTCATTGGTATTTTAATTGGTATTGCATTGAATTTATAAATTGCTTTGGGTAATATAGACATTTTAGTGATGTTTATTCTTCCTAGCCATGAGCACGGTATATGCTTCAACTTGTTTGTATCTTCCTTAATTTCTTTTATCAATGTTTTATAATTTTCGAGTACAAGTCCTTAACCTCCTTGGTTAAATTTACTCCTAGGTACTTTATTTTTTTGGCTGCAATAGTGAAGGGGATTGTTTCCTTAATTTCTTTTGCTGACAGTTCATTGTTAGTATATAGAAATGCCTCTGATTTCTGAGTATTAATTTTATTTCCTGCCACCTTGCTGAATTCATTTATAAGGTCCAGTAGATTTCTGACTGACTTTAGGATTTTCTATATACAGTATCATATCATCTGCAAATAATGACAGTTTTACTTCTTCTTTTCCAATTTGGATACATTTTATTTCTTCTTCTTGTCTGATTGCTGTAGCTAGGACTTCCAGAACTATGTTGAATAAGAGTGGTGAAAGGGGGCATCCCTGCCTGGTTCCTGATCTTAATGAAATTGCTTTTAATTTTTGTCGATTTAGTATGATGTTTGCTGTGGGTTTGTCATAGATGGCTTTTATCATGTTAAGGAATGTTCCTTGTATTCCCACTTTACTAAGAGTTTTGAGCATGAATGGGTGCTGAATTTTATCAAATGCCTTTTCTGCATCTATTGAAATTATCATGTGATTTTTGTCCTTCCTTTGGTTGATGTGATGAATCACATTGATTGATTTGCAAATATTGAACCAGCCTTGCCTCTCCAGAATAAATCCCACTTGATCATGATATATGATTTTTTTCATATATTGCTGGATCCGGTTGGCTAATATTTTGTTGAGAATTTTAGCGTCTAAATTCATCAGGGATATAGGCTTATAATTTTCTTTCTTTGTGTTGTCTTTGCCCAGTTTTGGGATCAGAATTATGCTCGCCTCATAAAAGGAGTTTGAAAGTCTTCCTTCCTCTTGAATTTTTTGAAATAGCTTGAAGAGGATAGAAGTTAGTTCTTCTTTGAATTTTTGATAGAATTCACTTGTGAAGCCATCAGGCCCAGGACTTTTCTTTTTTGGGAGTTTTTTGATAACTGTTTCAATATCATTTGTTGTAATTGGTCTGTTTAGGTGTTCTGATTCTTCCAGATTGATTTTTGGAAGGTTATATGATTCAAGAAATTTGTCCATTTCACCAAGATTGTCTAATTTTTTGGCATATAGTTCTTCATAGTATTTTCTTACAATGCTTTGTATTTCTGTTGTGTCTGTTGTTATTTCTTTACTGTCCTTTCTAATTTTATTTATTTGAGTCCCCTCTCTTTTTTTCTTGGTGAGTCTAGTTAAAGGTTCATCAATCTTGTTTACCTTTTTGAGAAACAGCTTCTGGTTTCATTGATCCTCTGTATTGTTTCCTTAGCCTCTCTGTCATTTATTTCTGCTCTGATCTTTATTATTTCCTTCCTTCTACTTGTCTTGGGTTTTATTTGCTTTTGTTTTTCTAGATCTTTTAAATGCAGGGTCAGGTTGCTTATTTGAGCTTTTTCTAGCTTCTTATGATATGCCTGTAGTACAATAAACTTCCCTCTCAGAACTGCTTTTGCTGTGTCCCATAAATTTTGAGTTGATGGATGCTCATTATCATTTGTTCCTAGAAACATTTTTATTTCTTCTTTGATCTCATTGTTAATCCATTCATTATTTAATAACATGCTATTTAGTTTCCAAGTGTTTGAGTATTTTTCAGTATTTGTTTTGTGGTTAATTTCTAGTTTCATGGCATTGTGATCAGAGAAAATGCTTGATATGATTTCAATCTTCTTAAATTTTTGAGACCATTTTTGTGTCCTAACATGTGGTCTATCCTAGAAAACGTACCATGAGCACTTGAGAAGAATGTATATTCTACTGCTTTAGGGTGAAAAGTTCAGAATATATCTATTAAATCAAGTTGATCTAGTGTCTCCTTTAAGTCTGCTGTTTCTTTATTAATTTTCTTTCTTGAGGATCTATCCAGTGTTGTTAGAGGGGTATTGAAATCCCCTACCATGATAGTATTGCTGTTAATCTCGCCCTTTATATCCATCAAAGTCTGCTTTATGTATGTCGGGGCTCCTATATTTGGTGCATAGATATTTATAATAGTTATATCTTTCTGTTGAATTGTTCTCTTTATCATTATGCAGTGTCCTTCTTTATCTCTTACTACAGCCTTTGTTTTAAAGTCCATTTTGTCAGATATAAGTATTGCTACCCCAGCTTTTTTTTCATTTCCATTTGCATGAAATATTTTTCCATCCTTTTACCTTCAGTCTATGAGCATCTTTTGTTTTAAGGTGTGTCTCTTGTAGATAGCATATGTATGGGTCCTGTTTCTTTATCCATGCAGCTACCCTATTTCCTTGATTGGATCATTTAATCCATTTGCATTTAAGGTTATTATTGATATGTAGTTGTTCATTGCCATTTTATTCTTTAAAGCTGTATTCTTCTTTTGCTCTATTCTTTCCTCCCTTTAAACTGTTCACAAGAGGCCCCTTAGTAGCTCTTGCAGAATTGGTTTGGTTTTTATGAATTCCTTCAGGCTTTCTTTTTCTGAAAAGCTCTTTATTTCTCCTTTAATTTTAAACGTTAGCCTTGCTGGATAATGTAGTCTTGGTTGTAGGTTCTTGTTCTGCATTACTTTGATTATATCTTGCCATTGCCTTCTGGCCTCAAGTGTTTCTGTTGAGAAGTCCGATGTCATCCTTATGGGGTTCCTTTGTAGGTGATAGCCTTTTTTTCTCTAGTAGCTTTTAAGATTTTTTCTTTATCCATTATCTTTGGTATTTTAACTGTGATGTGTCTTGGTATATGTCTTTTTGGGTTTCTCTTTAATGGAGTTCTGTGTGCTTCTTGAACGTGTGGAGTGTTTCCCAGCCTTAATTTAGGGAAGTTTTCTGCTATGATTTGATTGAACAAAGTGTCCATTTCCTGTCCTCTCTCCTCTTGTTCAGGGACCCCTATGATGCGAATGTTGTTTCTCTTCATGTTGTCACAGAGCTCCCTTAGAGTTTCCTCACATTTTTTGAGTCTCTTTTCCTTTTTCTTCTCTGCTTCTGTGCCTTTGTTTATTGTGTCCTTCTACTCGCTTATTCTATCCTCAGCGTGATTCATCCTGCTTTTAATTCCTTCCATTGCGGTCTTCAGTTCTGATACTGTATTTGTCATTTCTGTCAGATTCTTTTTTATTATTTCAATTTCATTTTTTATACTTGTTATCTCTTTATTTAGGTGTTCATAATGACTTTCCACTGTTGCTCTAATTTCTTTGAACATCCTGTCATTATTCTAAATTCTGCATCTGGTAATTTGGTTATATCATTCAGGTCCTTCTCTGTGGATTTCTCTTGATTCATTTGGTTTGCATTCCTCTGACTGCCCATTTTGTCTGTGTATAGGCAAGTTGTGGCCACTGGAGTCCAGTAGGTGTTTCCTTTGTGTTCTCTAGGTGTGGTCTGTCTGCAGGCCACCCACCTTCTCTGCCGTTGCCTAGGTTGGTTGGGTAAGGGCGTTGCCAGCACCGGCCCACTGTGGCTTTTGCTGTGATTTCTGCCTCTCTTCCGCGGGAGGGGCTGTCACTCAAGCCACAAGCCTCAGCTCCAAAGTTAGAGGTGAGCACCTTTGCTCAGCTGCGGACCTAACCTGTTTCTGGACTTCAGCCCAGAACTCGCAGTCAGATCCTGCTCACCACAGTTTTGCGGGTTGGGCGGGGCTTCTGACGTGCTCTCAGCTGTGAGCTTTTGCCCGTCCGGAGCTTTAGCCCCACTCTCTAGGCCAGGGCCCTTCTGCGCAGGTTCGCAAACCCAGGTTTATTGGGCCGGGTGTTTTTGCTGGCTTTCACTCAGCTGCATACTTCCGCTTGTCCAGGACTCTACCCCGCCCCCGCGTTCGTAGCCTGCTCGTGCACGTGGGATGGCAATCTGCGGTTTCTTCGGCCAGGCGGGGATAGTAGCTTGGACTCAGCTGCGAGCTTCCACTTGTCTCGGGGTCTAACCCGTTCCTGCGCACGTATAATGGCAAACCGCTGTTTCTCCAGCTGGGCGGGGTTGGTAGTGTGAGCTCAGCTGCAAGCCCCCGCCTATCCCTGGTCCTAGCCCCGTTGCCCGGTCAGGGCTGGCTTGTGCAGGGTCGCAGAGCAGATTTCTGCCCATTCCTGGCCTCCCTCTTTGTCCCCGTAGGTGGCATTACAGGCGGGCCCGCAGCTTCCAGAGCGCTTTTGCGCGTCCCCTCCAACCCTGCTGGGCTAGACCGAGCTCACACCGGCTTGGCCTCTGCCCACGCCGACAGAACCGCATTTCAGCGTCCTGCCGCCCCAAACCCTTCAGCAATCCTCAGCAGAGTAGGAAGGGACCTAATACTCCACACTGTAGGCCTGGAAGCTCCATCACTTGTTTCACAGCTCAAAACTGTCTAAATGCCTCTTCTAGGCTCTGGGACTGCAGGCTGGGGCTTGGTTCCTGGGACCCAGGTCCCTCCCTCTCTGCCAAACTTTCCTCCTGCCACGCGGGTCTCCCCGGGCTGCCATTTGCTCCGGGGAGCTGGGCAGCCCTTTTTGCGTTTTCGCTATTCCTACCAGTCTCAATGTGGCTTCTTCTGTGTTCCTTGGTTGAAGAGTCCACTTAGTTTAGTTCAAAGTTGGTTTATCCAGATGATGGTTCTTAAAATTGAGTTATAATCCACTTTGGTTCTGGGAATTGGAAGTTGGTAAGTCTGCCTACTCCATCGCCATCTTGCTTCTCCAATGTTTCTCTTTATATATATTGTCACTGTCTTCTTCTTTTCCTCTCTCTCTAAAAATCAATAAATAATTTTTTTTAATACCTCGTTAAAATGTGAGAGTATACAATAGTCATATTTTTAACCAATAGCTTATTTTTAAGCATCATACTTATATAAAGATAAAAGGAGAAATAGAACATGTTATTGTCAATATGGAAATACACATAAAATCAATTGAAATTTCTGAAATTAAATAATTTTCACTTATAAAAATGACAGTGTCCCATGTTTGTTTAATAGATATTTGACAAGTAAAAAGATCTGTAAATGAGGTGCTTGACTTCATTGCATAAAGTGTATTGAATTAACAGAATCAATTTTTAAAAATTTGTTAATATGTAACTGGAACCCTACATTCATAATATCTTCATTCAAAGAATTTTAATACTTTTCTTTAATTGAAGAGGGCTCTATCTGCCATATAACTCTAACATGTATAACATGTACTCTAACATGTGTAATTCTTCAGACATTTTAAAGCATTTATATGCCATTTTTATGCATAGAAATAATTAATGGCTACTAAAACTAGCTTGGCTCTTTAGTAAATTTGGACATTTTAATTCCTCTTAGGGCACAATGTAATCATCTGATGGGCCTGTGATTTTGCTTATAATATTTTAATTAATTTACTTTTTCTTTTTTATGTTGTCATTCATCCTGGCTTAGCTCTTGGAAAACCAGAACTTAAGAGTCTGGTTTTAGTTCCCATCCATTTTTATTGTAACACAGCAGGCTTCTTTTTATGTTGCACATATGCATTTGGATGCAGGAACACATTGGGGAAATGAGAGTTGGTTTGCTGTTCTTGCTATAACAATATGACTTAATTTAAATATTTATGTATCTAACTGGTTTTACTGATATATTGAGTTGTACCATGGTGTCACAATTCGTGATCTTTGTAATGTGTTTTATTCTTTGGATCATTTAATTTTGTTAGGCAGCCGTGGTTTATTTCCTAATGACAAGAGAACACGCTAATTTCTTACTTCTGTTTCTTTTTTGTATCCTCTCTCCACCTTTCTCTTCTGTTGCAGTTTGAAGCATTAATCTAATCTTTTGTATCTGAAGAAAGATTTTCCTTATTTTATTTAGGGGCTGGCTTAGTTTTCCTAAGTTTTTAATTATATGTAGTCAGACCTGGTTAATCTGAATTAGTATGCCAAATCCATTTTAGAACTAACTACGAATAAGTATAGTAGTAGTTCAAGGAACACATGCAGAAAAAGGTTGAATAGCTGAATCGGTTGTATCAATACACAAAGAGAAGTATTTTTTGTTGTAACAATGTATTTATTGTACATTCTTCCTTACTCAAACCCAAGATTTATGAACATCATCATTGTGGACACTTTGGACCAGATAATTTTGTTTTTATTTTCTGTTTGTTTGTTTGCTTTTGATGTCTTATGCATTGTGGAATGTTTAGCAATATCCTTGGTCTCTGATGGAGATAGCATCCCACACCCAAGTCATGAGCATCAAAACTGTCTTCATACATTGCAAATGTGTCCTGGGGGCCAAAATTGCTCTAGGTTGAGAGCTACTGCTGTAATTCTTCTAAAACCTTGATTTAGCTATTGGCAGCCAGGAAAAATAAAGCACACAATTGTATTTCTTGTTTCAAGAGTCAAAAGTTTACTGTGCTAGCTAGTAAAAGAACATAACATGTTACACAGGACTGTGTTTGACCACTGGTAAGAGGCTCCAAAGGATCTCAGTATGATGTTATTACAGATTGGAAGGGACCCTATTTACATTAATACCTAATAAATGTTATACACTCAGAAGATGGCCAATAGAAAGGGATTATTATTGAATATTCATCAAGCACAAATGCAACTATAATTTTAATGTATAGATGTACCATTTACTAACAACCTGTATCTGAATATTTAAGTTGTTGCCAATTGTTGTACCTACTATGCCCTTGATATTTTAGTCATTAAGACTATTAATTATTATAGTCTTGAAGTGCTACAATAGGTGTCAGAGGAGATACAAGAATGACACACCACTCATTCTGGTAGATATCCACAGCCAGAACCCCTTTAGCCCCAGACTCAGAACAAACCTACTACCTTGGAGTTTATATTCCAGTCTACCCCACAAAGATGGCCTTACCAAAGTTGGGGAGCAACCCGTTGCCTACGTCCTTTAGATTGTTATATCCCAGTCTACAATAAAGACGCATTAGTATACATACATGTGTGTCTGTGTAGATGTGTGTGTGTGTGTGTGTGTGTGTGTATTGTTATCTACATCTGTAGAATGTGTGTGTTGGTTGGTATATATTTAAGTGACAATATAATCTGATTTGCCCATCATAAAAATAAACAAAACACAAGTTATTAGCTCATCTTTTTTCTTAGGCAGGATGAGCTGTGAGAAAATTCCTTTTATTTACACAGAGCAGGGTGGGAATGTACATGAGAAAACTTGACAGAGTGGATATAATGGTACATAGGAGAAAATTTACAATAAAGAACTGCATGGAAGAAGATTTATGAGACACAAAGACCCAGGTGGGTGTGACTCAAAGGCTTTGGAGGTATTTAGAGGGAGGAAATGTTTCTGAAAATAGTGAAATTTAAAAATTTTAACATATCAATCTGTCATTTTTAAAAAATGTATCTATTGATTTTAAAGAGAGGGAAAGGAGAAAGAAAGAAAGAAACAGAAGCACTGATCTGTTACTTTATGTGCCTTGACCTGGGATTGAATCTGCAACATTTGCCGATTGGAATGATGCTCTAATCAACCGAGCTATCCAGCCAGGGCTCAATTTGTCTTAAAAGGACATTTCAAAAAAATTATTAGCAAACTTTTCCTCATTTTTCTTCTGGGAAAAAGATATTTTAATAGTTATTCAGTGCCTGGTCGACAAGCTGCAGACCATCCAGGGTGGTCTTATACTGTAAAATTAATGCTGTTTCCCATTATCTCTTAAGTTCTATTCAAGATTCTTTATGTTTTTAAATGAGGGAAATAGAACTGAAACTAGTTTAAGTATAACAAACAAATAAACCCAAAAACGTAGGGTTCATGGGAGGGCTTATGTAACTAAGTTAGAAATCCTTTGGCAGATGACTTCAGGCACTAGCAGATATAGAGGTTTATAATATTTTCAGTACTTGCTCTCTTTCTTTTTCTCCTTCCATTTCTCTGGGATAATCTTTTTATACAACAACAACAGCAACAAGTCATTATCAAGCCAGAATTAAAATCTTACTAGCTTATTACACTTTATACACAAGAATATTCATGAAAGTCTACCATTTAAGTAAAGTGTAAGAGAAAACATAGATTTGGCTGATTAAATCATACATGGCAAATCAAGGAAGGATATAAATATGTGTAGGAGTTATAGTCCTTGTTTCTTAACTATTTTTGAGGCTGGAAACTTGTTTATAAGTTGTCTCCTATAATATACATCATGTTTCCTTTTACTTTAGCTAGTAACTCAGCTGTTTGGAATTAAGTTCCTTATGCAGTAGATGACATAGACATAGTTTCTGGGATATGACAGCCCTCTGTGGACTTACGTGTGTGAGGTTGCTATAGTTTTCCATGCACTGTTACTCCCAAACATGGTAATATGAGTTGTTCCCCCAAATCTCTTGATTTCATTCATACATCTTCCCTCTTCCATTGTAAAGGAGCCGTATTTTTTCTACCTGATTGATAATAACCATAGCCATAGCAGCAATAGAATTTCCTTGTTGCCTTTTCTTCTGGTAAAATAACAGTCCCAGTCTTAGCTTTCAGTTCACTGTGACTATTGGTGAGCAGTGTTCTATCCAATCAAACATATTTTTGGTCTATAAGCTAATTAAATATGATTTTCATGTGTAGCCAATACTCTTTGGATTACCACCCAATTATTTGCTTATTTTGCTGTGTGATGACTTTCTGGTCATCAACAATGCTGTTAGTGTAAAATGAGGGCATAGAAGACTAACTATATGACTACACCTGGTATGGCTCACAGAATAATGAAACCCAAATCAGAATCAATTTCTATTCTAGTGATGACAAATTACTTCCCTCTAAGGTAGAAGACATTAAAGGTAGTGAGCTAATCCTCAGATACTGGTTGTTCTTAGATAAGTGGTTCAAATCTGGACAGTGCTGTTGTGTATTCGATTCTCACTGTGGTGGTAGTCAAATCAGCTTATATGACAGGATTTCTACATTGTTGAGCTAGCTCCTGCCAAGATATTTCTATGAGCTTCTTGGCAGTACTTCAGTTAACTTTATATCTGCTTAAGCTAGCTAATATAAGCCTCTGTGGTTTACTATCAAGAATCCTGTGTGACTCAGGCCTTTGGTTCCCAGAATGAAGTAAAAGAATACTTCTCTTGCTATCTATGAAGGGAGAACAAGGCCTGACTTTCCAACAATTTTCATACAATAAGTAATTGTTCCAAAACAGGAAAGGTGTTTAGTTTAGACAACTGGGAACTACATTAATTTAGTACGGTCGTTATGACAAATTCCCACAAACTTGATGCCTTACAACAACACAAGTTATTATTTTATAGTTCTGAAGATCACGGAGCTCAAAATCAATTATTTTACTGGGCTAAAGTCAAGATGTCTGCAGAGCTGGTTCTTTCTAGATGCTTTGAGAAGAGAATCCATTTATTTTCCTTTTCTAATTGCTAAGTTGCTGCTGATATATCTTTTCTTGTGGCTTCTTTCTTGACCTTCAAAACACGTAAATCTCAACTTTGTTTCTACAGTCATATGACCTCCTTTCTGCCTCCCTCTTATAAGGACACTTGTGATTGAGTTTAGGACCCAACTAGATAGTCCAGGATAATATCCCCATCTCAAGACAGTTTAATTATGTTTGCAAAGTCCCTTTTGTTATCTAAGGTAACATTTAGATTCCAAGGACTAAAACCTAAATGTGTTTGGGACCATTAGTCAGCTTGCCACAAAAGCAGATTCTACTCCAAGGGAAAATGAAAAACAAAACTGTACAACCCCCTCAAAATAAAAATGCCCACCTCCAAGAGAAACTTTGAATGGCTTGTGTCACAGATCTATCTCTGAATCTAGGTATAGGTTGAAGATGGTATCATCCAGTTTATATAGAACTGATCTTCCTGAAAAATGGCCAACATTTGTGAAACATTTAATATGTGCCTGTTACCCTGCTAAGCACTTTGCTTGTATTATGTCATTTAATTTTCACAATAGATACCTACATTTTATAGATGAAAAATCTGAAGAATGGGGAGGTAAATAATTGGTAACAAAGACACAGAGAATTGGGACATAAACCCAGGCAGTTTTGTTCCAGAACTTGAATGTTTAACCATGAAGTGATGCTGAGGAAGAAAATGAGGGGCCGGCAAAATCAAAATATCTCCATTACCCTCTGTGATCATGCAACATTATACTGTCATAGGCGGAAGTGATACTGAGAGGGGAGGTTTGAGAAATCAGATGCTTACTTATAAGGGGTCAACATCTGTAAAAGGTAGGGGAAGAGAACAGAATTGAGCAGAAGGAGAAGTCAAATTCTGATACAGATTTGACAAAGTCTTGGTGAACTCAGTAAGGATCTGGAGAAAATTCTGCCCTCCAGGTGGTCCTGCATCTTCCTGAGATATCTAGGCCTTAAGACCCTCACCTCGCTCAGACACTGATGTTGGCTGCTGTGGGAAGGACGTGACCTTAGGAAAAGTGAATCTTAACATGTGAGGCAGACTCTCAAGGAACTAACAGTAGAATACTGTCTACCGACCCGAGTCTTACAGCTAGACAGTCCTTTTCTTTGAAGCCGATCTGGGTGAGGGATGTTTCTTTGTTTCCACATCTATCATTTAGAACAGTTTTCAAACTTGATCATATGTTAGAATGATATAGAGAACTTGTGAGAAATACAGCCTTAGGATCTTACCCCACTCTAACTGCATCTGAATCTCTAAGGTATGGCATAATAGCAGCTTTTCAATAGAATCCCCAGGGCGATTCTAATGTAGAACCAGGATTGATTGAGAGCAAGCCTGAGAGAGTCGGTAATTTTTGGAACTTCCAAAAATAAGAGAGGGGAAAAAACTATCTTGGAGAACCATGTGGGTTGCTGAGAAATTCATTTGTGATAAGGTATCTATAAACACATATTTTAATTAGATTAGGTTTTCCATTAGTAGTTTTCCTATTCACAGATATAAATAGAAACTTGCCACAAAACATACAAGCATATACAAACAAAAGATACAAGCATATACAAACAAACACATGCTTTGTATAATTGTCACTTAAGTATTTCAGAATCTCCCCAAACCAGATCATATGGTATCAGAAGAAGATTTTTTTTTTTTTTTTTTTTTATCTCGTTGGTCTTTAAATAGCTCTCTCTGAAAACTTAGTTCTTCAGCACCATGGAACCTCACAAATAAATTTCTAGTTATCTATTTATAAATGAAGTTCTGCCCTCACTGCTGGGAGGGGTCATGCCTAGTGTGATCTCTCAGCCATATGGCTGAGAAAATGAAGTGGTAAATTTATTCTTCTGAGATATATGTTGATGCCTCAGCTAATTAGTCTTTTCCAAAATTTATGTCATAGCTATTAAAAGACATGAGACAGAGAAAATCTATGGTTTTTAGCTAATAATATGCTAACTTACTTTGAAATGAAACCAGGTAGATCAACTGGTAATCTAAATTAGGAGATATGAGTAAAATCTTATAATTCAGAATTACTCAGATTAATCAGTATTGTTTTTACTTGAACTGGAATATTTTCACAGCAAAAATTTAATTTGTTTATAATTATAATAGCTATTTTAATAAAAATTTTAATTATATTTTATTGGGGTACATGGCTCTCATACTATATTTCCTGTTTCTTAGGGTCAAGATCACTTTCATCTGTACTTAGATTTGACCCTTACTCAGACTTTAGAACCAATTCTGACTCAGAGACCTAAGTAACAATGAAAGTCCTACTCAGTAAATTGCTGGTTTGTCATTCTTACTGTAATACTGATCTTGGTAAGTAATATGCCTCCTCTCCTTGAACCCTTAACTTTGACTCTATTGCCTAATACTAGACCTTTGAGATGCTAAAAGCTTGTCTGGATTTGCTGAGAATGACTGACACTTGATCCTTGTAACCATCAGTTTATTCTCTATTTGGAGTAAGAATATTGAATCTTGGTTTTAGCACTGACTTTTGGTGAGTAGATTATTTGTTGTTTTTCTTTCTTTTTTTCTAATAAATGAGTATTTTTCATTTTGGTGATGCATTTTTAGACTCCTATTATTTTCTTACACTCAGACTTTCATCTTTGTCAGACCTTTCAGAAGCCCTACCAAGTTTTACAAGTACTTTCACAATTATTAACATCAATTATCTTATGGTAACTTCAGTCTTTAAACATTACTCTTTCCTGGCCTACAATTTTACTTAAATATTTTATATTAGCAGCAGATTTCAAATCTCAAATTTAATATTTCAAAAACTATTAATACAAAGAAATGGATAACCAAACTTATAACAATGTGAATGATGGATAAAGGAAAAAACATTTGAAGAAAAGAGCTCAGAGTCATTATGTTCTAAGTACGTAGAATGTGAGTTGTTAATTGATTGCTATTACTAAATCATCAAGTATGGAATAGCACTCATTTATTGCCTTTGACTAGTAAGTGGTAGAGAGTTAAAACGTCTATCTAATATGATTTGCGTGGATTGAACATCTTTCAGAGTTATCTGCTTATTTTTATATTACTAAATGAAAGAGGATTCAGTCTACATTTTTATTTCATACTGGGGTAACAGTATGCTTCTTGTCATGTAAAAATACCACATGTCACATTTTCCGTAAATTGTTAACATGTGCCTTTTAACTAAAATAGTAAGAGAAGTACATTTGGAAAATACTGGAGCAAATAAAGTTTGTGTGGATAGTGTACATAAGCCATTAACCTTTCTTACTTTTGTTTTTGCTCCTTCTTTCTCAAAGGTTGCCTATCCATTATCTCTAGAATAAAGATTTTAGCCTGATCTTTAAGTCAATCAGTGACATGATGAGAACCTAATATCTGTAAATATTTATGTTCTTGCTTTCTCTCTGTTGGTGTTTTGAATTAAAATCTTTAGATTAAGACAATATGCATATACATATATGAGCATTCATGTATGTATATATTGTATCTATGTATGTATCTGTATCTATCTATCATATATCTACTGATTTATCTATCATCTATCTATCATCTATTATCTGTTTGTTTATCTATCTACCTACCTACCTATGTATCATCATCATTATCATCTTTACCTAATACACACTGGACAAAGACAACTGGAAACACATCTATAGTTAAAGTTGTATTTATTGGTGCTTCTTGCAGTAAGAGAGACTGTCTGACATGGGGGACCAGTAAAGGGCTATTGGAAGAATTTGTTATAAGATTAGAACTTGTGTTGGGTTTTTGAGTATCTACTGAAGTTTTGAATTGGATGCTTTCAGAAACTGGGGCAGTTCTATACTTTGGTATCTTAGTAAGTTTTATCTGAGATGCAGGAGGAACAAAGTGAGCCTAAAACTATTTGTTAACAGAACAGCAGGTCACTGATGTTAGCTGGAAGAGTGCCGCAATTGATCATTTTTATGGTTCATTTTTTTCTGTGTTAGTCTGTTTTATCTGTGCTCCGACATGGTTAGGAAGTGGTCCTGTCTGTCTTGCTCCATCATAGTTACAGAGAAATCTTTTCTGATGCCGGCATTCTGTGAAATGGTTTACATTTAGTAGGAGAAGCCATGGCCTAACTGTGTGTGCCAACCCAGCTCCCAGCTGACTGATGTCTTCACTTCTTTCTCTCTGTTTAAATATATGTACATGTAGATGTACTCATATGTAGGATCATCTATTGCATTATTGTCATGTTTTATTTCTATTGGCATTTATAATTATATTGGCATCAAGTAAAGCTACTTTAAATGTCGAAAGAAAATTACAAAAGAAAATAAGTTGGATTATATATAGTTTAATGACATCAATAATTGCTAAATGGTGTCTTTGTGTGCTCTATAAAGAAGGGTATCCTGGTTGCTGTCCATAGAAGAACAATGGGAGAACTGAGTTTTCACAAGGCATATGGTGATATGTGGGCATGACAAATTCAAATGACCTGGGCTGTAACATTTTTACATTTTGAGCAGTGGTTTACTTGCACATACATCATTCACTACAGTGCACTAATGTTCTTCATATGAACTTTACTGGTTTGGCAGTTTTTATTTAATTTGTAAATGTTTTAATTTTATATTTGGATGATTGCTATAGTGAGATGTACTAAAACTAACTTTATTATATATGTAATTAAAAGTAATTAATTAACCTTGCGACTGAGAGATTTCTTTCCTTTTAAATATTTCTGAACTCATTTGATTAGATCCCTTGATGAGTTGTCACCTCGATATACCTGTGCTTTCTAGTTTAAGTATTTTCTAGATTTTTTTTAAAAATCTACTTTTATGGACTTCTTTTCATCTCTGCCTCTTAAAATCTTACACATCCTTCAAGGCTCATCTCAAATATCACCTGTCTTTTCTAACCTGATTAGTGAAATTCTAATCATTTTCTCTCTCTGCTGTTATCACATTTCTATACTGAAAATAAAGCTCTGTCTGCTTGTTCTGTTTGGCTCTATTTATGTAGATAGCAGTCCGCCTATGTTTAAGCTCCTTGAGGGTAAGAAGCTCTATATTAATTATTATCATCCCCATATTGTGTTATGTAAGTTTTGGCGCATTGAATTTACTAAATAAACATTACTTTGCATAAAGTTCAGATGATTAAATATTTGAAAATAACTAGCATTTTAGGAAAAGTTGCATATGTCAGAGTATTAATTTTGAAATGGAAAAAGCCAAGGCAGTTAATAAACATCTAAAAAACTTAAGAGAAAATGTGTTCTTTATTTAAAATAATAGTAACACTTATTTTTGTTATAACAAATATATTATACGCTGACTAAATGTCAGACATTTTGTGAGCACTTAATTTCCAAAATCTCACTTAATTCCCATATGAACTCTATCAGGTAAGAATTATTATTATTCTCACTTTGCAGATGAGAAAACTGAGGCACAATGTGATGGAGTATCTTTACCCATGTACACAGAGTTACTAAGTAGTGAAGAATTTCCAAATCTAGTATTTGTTCCAAAGTCAATAGCATAATTAAATTAAATAAATTGCACATATTCACATTCTATTTACCTATAAATTTACTTACAAATATCAAAGCTGTCAGGTTCTAAAAATGATTTTGAGGGCACATTGTAGACTAGTATTAGGGTATCTGAAAGTTGATGAGCAAAAAATTCTTACTCATGCTACATTTTTAAGATCATCCATGTTTTAAAGTTTCCTTAAAATTAAAGTATTTAATGTTTCTATGTCTTTCCTACTTTATTGTTAAAAAAATAATTATAACATTCAATTAAAGTAATATGCAAAGATTTTCTTATGAAGTAAATTTGAAAGCCCAAAATGCTTAATGCTGTCACACAGTTGGAGATCATTATTAGTCCTTACCAGCTCATAAACAAATGCCCTTTGCCTGACCAGGCGGTGGCACAGTGGATAGAGCGTTGGACTGGGATGCGGAGAACCGAGGTTTGAGACCTCAAGGTTGCCAGCTTGACAGTGGGCTCACCGGGCTTCAGAAAAAAAAAAAAAAAGCTCGTCAGCTTGAACCCAAGGTCACTGGCTCGAGCAAAGGGTTACTCGGTCTGCTGAAGACCTGCAGTCAAGGCACATATGAGAAGGCAATCAATGAACAACTAAGGTGTCACAACAAAAAACTGATGATTGATGCTTCTCATCTCTCTCCGTTCCTGTCTGTCTGTCCCTATTTATTCCTCTCTCTGACTCTCTCTTTCCCTGTAAGAAACAAATAAACAAATAAACAAAACAAACGCATTTTGATGGAATTTTATAGCACTAGTTCTAGTTAGATGAGAATCCTATCTACTCACAATAAATATCTAAAGCTTTACTATGATAATCTGCAGCAAATAACCTGCAGCAGAAATTTTACAGTGTTCTTTTTCCCCCCAGATCTGGCACAGATGACTAACATTTAACAAGCTGGAATTGTGTTAGACACTTCAGTTACTAAATGACAAAAATGTTCCAAGAATGATAATAAAGACCTTTTTCTTGTTTGACCTGTGATCTGATTTTTATCATTTTTATAATAATGTGTTTCCATATTATATTCAATAAGTTACAGATGAGTCATATTCATCAAAATAAGCTTAATTGGTATGTGATAGAGGATCTGGCCAGAACATTTTTGAGATACTTAAGACAAGAGCAAATGAAGCTTAGGGAATGCTTCTACTTTGTACCAAACCGTACACGAATACATAAATTCACTAATGATTGAGAAACAGAGATATCATTAGAGGGAGTTGTGTCCCCAGGTATATATCAATAACTGGCACATGGGCACCTGAGGAACAGATCACTGAGGGGATAATTCAAAGGACCAATAAATATGAGTGATTTCCCTAGAAATAAAGTCAATTCCAATTTACAGCGTGTAGCTGTTAGAATTAAATGTTAGTCCTAGTTAGCATCTAAATGAAATTTAAATCTATTGTTCTCAATAAGCATTAAAACAAAATATTAGCCTTCAGATGTTATGAAAATATAAATTTGCTTAGTTACTGATTCTTGTCATTATAGCTTTCTATCTAAATTTGGATGCATCACAAATACAGCGTGTCCGTAAAGTCATGGTGCACTTTTGACCGGTCACAAGAAAGCAACAAAAGATGTTAGAAATGTGAAATCTGCACCAAATAAAATCAAAACCCTCCCAGTTTCTGTAGGATGATGGGGCAGCATGTGCTCATGCGCAGATGATGACATAACACCGTGTATACAGCGGAGCAGCCCACGGCCATGCCAGTCGAGATGTGGACGGTACAGAGGAAAGTTCAGTGTGTTCTGTGGCTCGCTAAATTAGAATCCATGACCAAAGTGCAATGTGAATATGGGCGCATTTATAACGAAGCACCACCACATAGGAATAACATTACTCGGTGGGATAAGCAGTTGAAGGAAACTGGCAGTTTGGTGGAGAAACCCCGTTCTGGTAGGCCATCAGTCAGTGACGAGTCTGTAGAGGCTATACGGGATAGCTACCTAAGGAGCCCTTAAAAAATCTGTGCATGCATGTGCTCGACAATCACACGTAAGCAAGACTACAGTTCATAAGGTGTTAAAGAAACGTCTCCATTTTACAGGGTGCAAATTGTGGCTGTTGCATGCTATCAAACTGGTGGATAGACCCACACAATGTGTGTTTGCTACAGATATGCTTCATGAGATCGACAATGATGCAAGATTTTTGCAGAAGATTGTGTTTAGCGATGAGGCGATCTTCCATATCTGTGGACATGTTCATCGCCATAATGTCCGAATATGGGCTGCTGAACATCCTCATGTTTATGTTGGGTACAAACGTAACACCCCTAAAGTGAACGTGTGGTGTGGCCTGATGCATAATAAGGTGATAGGCCCCTTTTTTTTTTCCACGAAGCAGCCTGTGATGGCAAACACCAAGTATCTTGACATGTTGGAATTGTATGCAGTGCGACAATTTCCAGAAGGTGTCATCTTTCAACAAGACGACACTACTCCACACTATGCCACCATTGTTCGTGAGTGTCTGGATAGAACATTCTTCCCGGTGGTGGATAGGCAGGGGTTCTGTCAAGCCATGTCCACTATGATCCCCGGATCTGACGCCCTTAGACTTTTACTTTTGGGGTTATGTGAAGCAACATGTGTACATTGAACGTATTAACAACATTAATCACTTAAAACAGAGAATCACATACGTTATTCACTCTGTTACACCAGATGTCCTTACCCGTGTGAGACAAGAACTTCACTATCATTTGAATGTGTCTAGGGCAACAAATGGAGCCCACATCGAACTGCACTGAATAGGTATGAAAATGGGAGAGTTTTCCTTTTATTTGGTGCAGATTTCACATTTCTATCGTCTTTTGTTGCTTTCCTGTGACTGGTCAAAAGTGCACCATGATTTTATGGACACACTGTATTTAAGGATACTCTCCAAATTTTAAATAACTATTTTTGAATTAACATTTTGAGCAAGAAAAATGAGACTCAGTAAAGTTGTTTGCTGTATGCCATGTGGATAATTATTTAAAGTATGAGCTAGAACTCAGGCCTTTTGATTTTCTGGATGTGGTTACTACTACCACATCCTATATATGCCATCCAATTTGCAGATAAAAGATGGAATGTAATTTAAGTAGTGTAGTGTTTAAATTGGGTGAGCAGTTTCAGTTGTGGATAACAGACTGAGAACTTTTTCAATCTTAATCTATTTTTATAGTCCCTGAGGAAAAAAAAAGTAATATAAACAGAATATAATGAAGAGAATACTAAGAGGGTGTTATCAGAGAATGAGATATTTCAACACATATTTAAAAGTCAGGAAGAACTTGGGAGAGTGTTAATGGAGAAAATACAGCATATGACATCAGAGCCCAGAATATTCTAGAGGAGACTACAGTAACAATGAGAACTGATTTGCTGTTAGAAACATGTAAAAATTTGGGGAAACAAACTAGAGAAAGAGATTTTTAAAAATGAGTAGAAAATGAGGAGATTAGACCCCTGGTTGACTCAGTGGTATTGGTCTGGTGTGTGGAAGTTTGGGTTTGATTCCCAGTCAAAGCAAACAGGAGAAGCAACCATCTATTTCTCAAAACCTCCCCCTTCTCTCTCTTTCTCTCTGTTCTCCTTCTGCAGCCATAACTCGAACGATTCAAGCAAATTGTCCCCAGTTGCTGAGAATGGCTCCATGGCCTCAACTCAGGCGCTAAAATTGCTCTGTTGCTGAGCAATGGAGCAGTCGCCCCATGAGGGCAGAGCATCACCCAGTAGGGGGCTTTCCAGGTGGATCCTGGTTGGGGCACATGCAGCGGTCTATCTCTTTGCTTCCCCACCTCTCAATTAAAAAAAAAAAAAGAAAGATAAATGAAGGGATTAATTGAAGTTTCTATATAGAAATATTGATTCCTCTGTCTTTTGGGGATTCAAGCATCCCACTAACAAACAAACAATGCTACTTTATCTAAACATAATTTGGGGAAGTGGTAAATCTCCAGAGTGGTTATTGTGCCCAATGTAGAACCCTCCACTTCCTGGCATCTGAGAATTGACACACCAGATTAGCTGAAGCTCACTAGAAAGAGGCCAGAAAGTCCCCCAGAAGTGTTTAATTACCATGCAGAGTAAAGGATTACTAGGGCACCTACCATTGTATCTAGTAGCAGAGGATGCTCTCATTCGCAGTTTTAATTCTCAAATATCAGGGAACCAACAGTCACATGTCGTAGTTTGGGTTTCCCACAAAGCCGACCCTGAGATAGAGTATCCTGCAGAAAGTTTATGAGGAACGCTCTTGGGATCAACTTCTGTAGGGTAGGAAAAGGTAGTAAGATTGGATAAAGGGAGAAATGGGGTTGTGATACAGTTAAAAAAAGGACACAGCTGACAATGCAGGGAACTTTGAAGCTGAGATAGCCCATCAAAGATTTTGGAGCAAGGACTTTGGGGACTTACGTTCCATTGTTGTTTCAACCTTGTCTGTGAGTTGCCCAGGGAGAGCACATGACCTTTGGTCAAGTGGAACACCCAGATGAGGAACTTCAAGCAATGACTGACAACTGACAGTGGTCAGATGGCAACCATTCTAGCAGCAGGTAAATAAAACTTTCAATAGGGAAATCTGAATGGCATACCATAGCATACATGAAACCATAGATGTGTGAAGAAACAGTCAGTGTGAAAAAGAAAGAAAAATAAATAAAATAAAAACTACTACCCTAGGATTAAATAAAACAATTTGTAAAATAAAAGGAATAAAAAAAATTTAACATGGTCTAGAGATGCAATAGACCATTATGTTAATAAAGCTAGAATTGGATAGTTGTAAAAGCTTCATTAGAACAATCAAGAGTTGCTGTAGATTAAAAAGTTATGTGAAAGTATTTATTAAAAATTCAATTAAAAGTGATAGAACATAATGTCAAGCAAATGTCTAAAAAATTAGAACAAAAAAATAAGAAGCCAGAAACAGCTGAATAGGTAAATAATGATTTTAACAATCAACTTACATCATCTTATTTTTATTATCTAATTTTCAAGTTTGACTTTTCTTGATGACTATTTGCACTTTGATTTAAACATCACTTTATAATCTAAAGTTAAATATGCAGCCTCAAATCGCTTTTTTTTCCTTCCATAAGAAAGAAGTATAAAATGTTCTCATGCTAAATTAGGCTTTATACAACTTCAGTTATTAAGAAACTGAGTAGAAAATTGCTTAGGAAAAAATAAAAGTCTGCTCATTTACATTTTATTTTTTTAACTTTTCTGACTCCTTTCACTCTGGATGAATAGAAAGATTAATTCTGAGACATTCCTAAAGCTTTTCTGGGCTCTAAATTAGATCAAGTTGGGAGTTTCTTTCTTGTTACACTACTTCTTCCCTGTTGGCACAGTCTCCTGTCTCTGTCACTTGTCTGTAGCATGTGCTGTTTGTCTTCCCAATTAAATTGAGAATCCCTTATGTTTATCATTCAGCAAATTAAAAAAAATATATCTTGTATTTAAAATGTTAATTTACATAAAAATATGTATGACTGCTATTAAGCAAATATTGCCAGTTTAATGAATATTTTAACAGTTGGAAATAAAGAAGCTTAAAAAGCATCAGTTTTAGAAAATTATGTTACAACATCTAATAGATTAAATATTTAAACTCAGTAAAAATATTTCAGTATAACAATTGTGCATTAGGACTTTAATTATTAGAGGAGAAGCTCATGATATTGTTTAGAGGTCACATGAATTTTGATTAATAATTTAAATCAATACAAGTGTTTTTTCTTTCTTTTTTTTTTTTTTTTACAGAGACAGATAGGGACAGACAGACAGGAACAGAAAGAGATGAGAAGCATCAATCATCAGTTTTTCATTGCCGTTGGGACACCTTAGTTGTTCATTGATTGCTTTCTGCTTTCTCATATGTGCCTTGACCGCGGGCGTTTGGCAGACCGAGAAACTCCTTACTGGAGCCAGCGACCTTGGGTCCAAGCTGGTGAGCCCTGCTCAAACCAGATGAGCCTGTGCTCAAGCTGGCGACCTCAGGGTCTCGAACCTGGGTCTTCTGCATCCTAGTCTGATGCTCTACCCATTGCACCACCACCTGGTCAGGCAATACAAGTATGTTCTTACTGTGTATGTCTATACCAGACTTTCCCAGTACTATCTGAAATGTATATAACTAATAATGATTGTGGAACATGAAAATATTAAGTAAATGTTAAGTAAAAAAGGTATATAAATTGTATTTGCATTATTTTTGTAACTATGTAAACTATATATGCATATGAAGAAATACTAAGGGTACATAAAATGAAGAATTGCATTTCATAGCATTTGATTGGTAACTTTCTTTAGATTTACTGAACTTTTTATAATGCTGTTATAGTACCTTTCTAAATAAAATTTAAGTGTTTGTTGCAGATAACTGTATTGAATAATCTTTTTTTTTAGGGAAAAATCTGTCTCTCCTTCACTGTAGTCAAAGAATGGGAAGGCTATATATTACAAGATATATTCCAGATATATTTCTTCTAATTATGGAGAAGAATTTATGTGGCAGGAATTTTTAGCTTTTTAGACAGCTCTACATTTTTGTGGTTAAAAACTTTAGAATTATGAAGTTGAAGAAACTCCAGATAATCTGTCTTAACCAGCCTCCATTATGCTCCCCAATGATCCTCTTTTGCTGATAGGTAAACCCTTGTGTAGTCCGTCCCATACTGAATCAGAAGTTCTCAATGCAACTGATAGAACACGGTGAATGGTGAACGTTACGTAGTGTATCTTCTGAGGCAAGGTCACAGAAAGCATGGATTCTGCCTTGTTTCTTCAATCATGTATTCCAGGGAAGGTCAGTAACCTACGGTATTGACTGTTGAGCAGCCATGTGAAAAAGCCCAAATGGATAAGAATTGAGGTCCTAGACTAATACTCGGCATCAACTTGCTGCCTGTGTGGCGAGCCACCTAGGAAGCAAACTCTGTAGTTTCACTACATCAGATGACTGTTGCCCCAACTCGTCTCTAATAAGAATCTCATGCAGCACATTGGGCCCCCGAACTGAATTCCTGATTCACAGAAACTGTGAGAGATGTAAGGTGATCATTGTTATTTTAAGCCACTAAGTTTTAGAGCAATTTGCGACAAAATACAACTAAGACATAAATTATGATATTTTTGTTATTTAGTAGTTGCATGGAGCTCCATACCACTTTTCAGATGCTCCTGAAATGAGTTGCCTTATATGTGACCAGTAAATCTTTTCTGAAACAGTAGGGGAATTGTTAGCCACAATTTGTTTGTGGTGGCCCTGGAATGCCCACTATGATGACTTTTCTTATCACTGACCATATCACTGACCATATTCTTGCATTATTCATTCTGGAATCATAATAAAAAAATTCAAATGTATCCATTTAACAGAAAGGTAGTACACAAACAGCTAGGCTTTTTCTGACTTACTCTGAACGTTTCATAATTAAATAAATCAAATGCTTTAGCACAGACATTGTGTTTATTGAAACCTTTAGATTTTTTTTCTACATGAATAATAAGAAATGTATTTTATTTTTGTCATTTAGAAGTATGGTGCTTCCGTGCCTCAAAGCAGTACATAGATGAGCATTAAGTACCATTTAGATCATTCAAAAATGCGATTTGTTTGTTTGAACAAGAGATACTCTGGGGGAAAGGAAGGGTGATTTAACAAAGCTAACTGAAGATCATTTTCTAGCCCTTATACGTATACCCCTCTTTCCTCTTTCCAGAAGTTCACATTATGTCATTTCACTTTTACGAATAAGCAAAATAGTACCTGTTTATGCTAACCAAGAGAAATACAAGGAAGGTTTTCATTTTTATGAAAAAAGCTGTTACAGTATTTAGTATAGACCTTTCATAAACAAAGTAGTATAGGGCAAATTTTCAGAAATTGAGGAATACTCTTTACTTTATACCATTTGGCTTAGGAAAGTTTTCATAGAAATGCTCTACTTTTGGGTAGTGGGGAAACTTGTATTAAAAGTGAATAATTGTGAAGCAATTAATGATAAAAAGTCAAATATTTCATTAAATTGTGACATTTTAATGTTATTTATACTGATACAGTCTAGCTACCTGAACAATATAATTTAGAAACATATGTTCACAATGCAGATTTCAAAGTTTGAGTTTATTAATATCAATGCTGTGAATTCACTGAAATGAGAAAATACAGAAATTGTAATTTTAAAGATATGTGGTTTATATAACCTTAGTAACTAAAAGTAAGAAGACACATTTTAATGCCTATGCTTAAAGGAGACTATAAAAGAAAACATGAAGCTACCTGAACTTTGCTGTTGATTCTGTGTGACTGATGTAAAGGACTTGGGACCTTCTCATTAGTTAAATCCTATTTGTCTGTTAGCTTTTCAGAGCAAACGGACATTCATTGCCTCAGAAGTATATTTTCTACTTTGTCCCCAGCTCCATTCATATTCATTGTTTTATTTACTCTTATTTGTTAAGTTGTGCTCTATAGCATTCATCAATCTCTGTTCTATGCCAAAACCAAAGGGGAAAACCAACAGCTAAACAACAAGACATCTTGGCATGTAAGAACATATTTGAAAACTATGCAAATAATGATTGTAGCTTTAGGCAACTCAGCTTTCAGGTTCAAAGATTTACAATGCTTATAATGCAACTTTAGTCTGCTGCAGTGGCATTGACTGACGTTTCCAGTGTCTTCACCATGTACTTTTGATAGGGTAATTAATATTATAATAATATATGAGCCCTGGCTGGGTAAGAGGCTGGGAAAACTCCTCATTCACTATGGCTTACTATCCACATTTATAACATGGAGAATAATTATTGCTTACCTGTGTCCAAAGGCGGATTAAGGTTGGTTGAGGCCCTGGTTACAGAAGAAAATATTGGGCCCCTTAAAAAAAGAGAGAGAGACAAGGAAAATAAAAATACATGTTAACCATATTTTTAAATAAATAAAAAATATTATGTACTTTTATTGTTAAAATTGTACATATGAAACCAAATTTGGTGTCATTGGAAATAAGTGTAAAGTTAAGGTTTTGTGGGGCCCTTCAGAAGTCAGGGCCCAGGGCGTGTGCCTGGTGTGCCCGCCATTAAACTCCCTTCAGGCAGTCCCAAATTTGAACCCTGTAGGGTGAAACTACCTTCTTAATGCCCCCCACTAGGAGAAAAGAGCTGTACTCTTTTTTTTTCTCCCATTTTGATAAATATTCCTTAACAACTATTTCTCGTTTTGGTGGTATGTACCTCAAATGAGTTACAGAAAATGAGGAAGAACATGGCATAGAATGGTTGGCTAGAAAAAATAATCAAATAATGAATTTTTATTGACACAAATGCCCTGTTCTTTTAACTTTTGATGGTTTAATCATTCATTGAAGTGGGAGATGATTTTTAGTGTCTAGGCATTTTACTTCCCCCAAATGTCATGTGTTGGATTACACTTCTAGATTGGGTTAAATGGTCAAAGATATTTGTAGTAATACTAGGAGAGGCCACTAGAAAAGAACCATCAATATTCCCTACATTTCTCAAATTTAAGTTTGTAGTAATATTTTTCTGAATATAAAGTGGGAAAAACATAAATAATGATACCAGGTAAAGCAGGGTTTAAACCTGTTTAGCCACTGATTACTAATGTGAATTTAAACCTTCATGTTCTCTATGTGACAATTTGAGATAATAATGCTTACTTCATGATCTTGTGAAAATGAAATGTGAGTGACTGTGAAGGAGCACTTTTGACTCTAGCTCATGGAGGGACACAGTAAATGACCCTTCATTTCTTTCTTTCCTTACCAGAACAATTGATTTTTTCCTTTCAGTTGTCTAATTGGTCTAATTGAAACAGTTTAATTATAGGATTTATAGTCTTACATACTTCTTATTTATTTTACCTCTTCCTTTCTCTTAGTAATTTATCTCTAAAAGTAGTTTGTAATTCCTTGTTAAACTTTAAGAATAATTAAAAAGTATAAATTACCTCAGGTGTTTTTTAAAGTGCAGTGTAAAGTCTGGTGTGTGTATGTGTGTGTGTGTGTGTGTGTGTGTGTGTGTGTGTGTGTTAGATTAGTTCATATATTCAAGCCTGCGGCAGGTAACCTTGCTGCAGAGGAGACAGGTGAAAAAATTGCTCGGAGAAAGATTGCTACCTGCATCCTTCAGCTACATGTGTAATTGGTCATGATGATGGCAAATGGGGATACTTTCTTTCAGTAGCTCCTGTTTACAGTACATCTTGTAATATAAAATATGAAAAATAGTTAAGTTACATATGATTGGCAAAACAAAAACAAACAAAGAAAAGGTATCACACCCTCATATTTCAAATTAGAGGGATGAAATTATAGGATGCATATTTCTCTTGCCGTTTCAAAGCTTATATAAGCCTTATTAAAGGCTGGTTTGAGAATGGCCATCATTCTTTTTTCATGTGACCACATAAGAAAGGTTTTGATGGGCCCTGAGGTGTAGCAGATGAAAGCACTGTGACCTGGCTGGGGCCTGTCACTCCCTCTCAAGTAGGTTTGACGTTTTGAGATTAAGATTCTGAAGCATTAATTTTCTAGAGGTTTTATTCTTGAACTAAGCAGCTTTGGAGATGGATATTCACTTTAGGAGGTGGCTGGCTAAACCACATGTGTCAATTACAAAAGACATCTTAAAAGACATTGTTTAATACTGTATATATGGTTATACATCTAAAAGCAGATTATTAATATGCTTTGTATCAGACATAATATTTACTCTTTGTAAAGCCAGTAGTCAAGGCCACCATCACAGCAGCCTGACCCACGCAGGTTCACATTAGATTCGAACAGTTGGTAATGAAACACAGGAGCCACAAACTGGTGAGCCATCAGCTTTAATTCTAGCTTGCACCCGGCGGGCAAGCAAAAACACACACTGGGCTCCAAAACCCACTCATTCAGTGCTCACAAAGCTACTGACTTATCCGAGTTTCCTAGCATCAAAGCTTTCTAGCTCACCAGACTTATTCACCTCTGTTTCCCATCTCTTCCTGCACAAACTCTTAACAAACTGGCTTCTTCTTCAGCACTCTGCCATCTCGGCTGCTTCTCCTGGCCTTCACGTGGCCTTACTCAGCTCTCCTCTCTAATACTAATCTCAGGAACCCAGGAACCGAGAGAGAGCAAGCTCCCGGGCTGCCCCAGTTTATAGCATAGAAAATTCAAACCTTTAATCCAATTATACATAAAGAAAGTCTCTGATACAAAGCCACCCATCTGAGGCATAATGGGATTCCTCAGGAGAGTGCACCACCCTACATCATCCAATCAGTCAAGGGTGTGGGGAAGAGCTTACTCTTAAACTAAGCCTTAGGCTATAATGACCTGGCCTGCCCACAGCCTGTTCCAGAACACACATTAATATCAACGAACTTCCATGTGGGCAGCGCCATCTTTAACAAAGTGAGCATAATATATTTTATCTGCCCAACACTCTTCCTTCACTAAATACAACTGAAATCCCTGGACATTATATATAAAATAACATCAAGAACAACAGAAGACTCTGAAATATGGAGAAAAGTGACACTGGCTGGGGACCTCAGAATATAAGGGACGAAGTGGGAATGTGTTCCTTGAGTATTCTTTTTGTCTCCTATATCTAAGACTTAGTTGTATTTGAAGAAGCTACAATCCAGGGAGCCAATGAGTACAGAATAAAAAGAAAATGTGAAAAAGGGCTAGAATAGAGGCAGTTTAACAGCATGAAATATGTTTCAACAGTAAACTCTACTCCAGTCAAATATAACAAAAAACAGAACACGTCTTTCCTGCCCCAGAAGAGGTTGAGTGGGAAGCTTAAGCTTTTACCCTTTCCAGACTTACATAAGGCAACTCAGCCCTCCTGCCCTGGTGGGGTTGGGAAAGGTTGAGTGGGGAGACTGAATTTTCATCTCCCCCAGGAAGTAATTAATGACACTCTAGCTTCTAGTAATGTTGGTGAAGACCACATGGTAAGTCTGGACTTCCACCCACACCCAGCAATAAGGAGGGGCTCTTGGGGTTCAACAAAGACAAAATGAAGGACCTGGTTTCCACATAATCTTGGCAGTTAAAAGACACCCTGTAGGTCCAGTAACCACGGTCACCATCAGAGCCGCCTGGCCCGTACAGGTTCGCGTTTGATTCAGACAGATGGTAATGAAACAATGGAGCCAACCAAGAACTGGTGGGCCATTAGCTTTAATCCTAGCTTGCACCCAGTGTGCAAGAAATACACAGTGGGAAAACACTTCCCTTTTCATTCAGGGTTCCCAAAGCCACTGACTTATCCGAGTATTCCTAGAATCAGAGGCTCCACCAGCCTTACTTACCTCTGTTCTCCATCTCCTTCTCTTTGCACAAACTGCACAAAATGGCTTCTCCTTCAGCATTCCACCATCTTGCCTGCCTCTCCTCTGCAATTGTTATGGCAGGAACCAAGCGATGGAGCCTCCAGTCTGCTTATTTTATAGTGTAAAAAATTAAAACCTTTAAACCAATATACAAACAAGGAAGTCTCTGATACAAAGTCACTTATTTGAGGCATAATGGGATTCCTCATGAGAGTTCACCACCCCCTAGCATGCAACAGTCAAGTGTGGGAAAAAGCTTAGTTTTTAGAAGATCTTAGTATTAGAAAAGATCTTAGTATTAAAAGAGTGGCAAAGGCTTAGTCTTAAAACTAAGCCTTAGGCTGTAAAGACTTTACCAGTTTACAGTCTGTTTCCCACACCCAGTGCAAACTATAAGCGAGCAAACATATACATTATATTTACAAACCTATTTGACCAACACACCTATTAGAGCAGTATTAGAAGAATACAATCAAAAGTGAATGTTTACATGAGATCTAGAATATTATGTCAAAATACTTGAAATGCCCAGGATTGAATTGGAAATGATTATCTTACCAAGAAACAGGAAGATCAGAAATACAACGGAAAATAATAATCAATAGATGCCAACATTGAGATGGCAGAGTTGTTAAATTATCTAAGATTTTAATACAGACATTATTCAAGTGCTTCAATGAGCAAGTATGAACATACTTAAAGGTTGAGTCTGCTTCTTTTGAAGTTAGTTCTCAAAATTCTTAAGCAAACAAGCTATCTATAGTCACTTATTAGTTAACAGGTCATCATTTACATAAACAATGTTAAAAGAATGGTGGGGTAGCCTGACCTGTGGTGGCACAGTGGATAAAGAGTCGACCTGGAATGCTGAGATCACCAGATTGAAAACCTGGGCTTGCCTGATCATGGCACATATGGGAGTTGATGCTTCCTGTCCCCCTAAAATTAATTAATTACAAACACCACTTCCCCCCCCCCACCGAGGTTTGCCCAGTCAAAGCACATAAGAGAAGCAACTACTATAAGTTTATGTTTCCTGCTTCTCACCCCTTTCTCTTTCCTTTCTCTCTCCGCTTTCTAAAAAAATAAATAAATAAAATCTTAGAAAACAAAAGGAATGGTGGGGTTAGGTTACAGGAAGGGATGTGGAGTTTTCACATATTCTCAGCATAGACTCTTCTCCCAGCACCTCCCTGTGTTCACCAGCCAGGAAGTTATACAAATCCCTTAAGTTCAGGATTGTATGGAGGCTCCATCATACAGGTGTAATTGATCGGCAACTCTATTTTTGGCCCTTCTCCCTTCTCAAGAAAGTGGAGGTGGTGGGGCTAAAAGTCCAAAGCTCCAAGTCATGGTTTGGTCTTTTTGATGAGCAGTCCTCATTCAGAAGCCATTCAAGAGCCCACCTGGTCACCTCATTAGAATAAAAGACAATCCTATTACCCAGGACATTATGAAAGTTAGGAGCTCTGTGCCAGGAAATGGGGTCAAAGTCTAAATATTAGAACACAAGATGCTCCTACCACTCTTATCACTTAGGAGTTCTGTGTGCCAAGACCAAGGGGCAGATCTCTTTTCTATTATCTCAAACTTATCATTATCTCAAATAAACAATTTAATAATCTTTTTTAAAAGTGGCTTATATGTTTACACCCTATATACTTGTTATTAATATGATTTATCTTGTATCTTTATTAACACAGGTACTTTCTTGATTACAGGTAGTTTTGTGAAATGAGTTCTAGTAAAAGGGAAGTTAACATTTTTAAAAAGTCTAAGGATTCAAGATTCAAAGACTGTATTCAAATTCTAATGGATACAAGCCCTGGCCAGTTGACTCAGTGATAGAGCATTGGCCTGGTATGTGGATGTCCTGGGTTTGATTCCCAGTCAGGGCACAAAGGACAAGTGACCATCTGCTTCTCCACCCCCTCCCCCTTCTCTCTCTCTCTCTCTCTTTTTTCCTCCCACAGCAACGACTCAATTGGCTCAAGAGAATTTGCTTCAGGCACTGAGGATGGCTCTATGGCCTCGGCTTCAGGCACTAAAAAACAGCTCTGGTAGCAGTGGGAGCAATAGCCTCAGATGGGTAGAGCATCGCCCCCTGGTGGGCTTGTTGGGTGGATCCCAGTCAGGGCATACGCAGGAGTCTGTCTCTGCCTCCCCTTTTCTCACTAAAGAGAATTTAAAAAATAAAAAGTAAAATAAAATTTACTGGATGCAATCATACAATCCTCACTATTTAAGATTTTAAGCACATTGAAGCTGTTGTATTTCAGTCAAACCAGAACTCTGTAAAGTCATGTTTCCTCAACTAACTCCTTTTACATTTTGATGGAACACTCTTTAGTATCTATAATAATACATTGCATTGATGTTCTAACCATACAGGTTATAAGAGTCTCTCAATTCTATTATCTCTTTTTATCTTTACAAGAATTGCAGGTAGTTGGTAGGGTATATAATATTACCAACATGTTTTTCTTTCCCCAAGAACTAAAATGGGAAGTCAGAGTGTGTAAATAAATTTGCCCACAGAACAATAGTTAAACAAGTGTCAGGACAGAAACTGGAATTTCGTCTTTTACGAAGTTCCTTATATATAATGCTGCATCAAAATGTTAACTGCCTTTAGTTCTTAACTCCTTCTTACACATACTAGGAATTTTTTAAACTGCAACAGGTGTGAATCTCTTCTTTCCTGAAGATGCCACTTTTAATATGCTGCTCTCCTTCCTCAAAGCACAGTAAAGTCTCCTCTGACTATTGATAAAGTTTTTCATTCTTAGTTCTTGAGGTATGGTGCGTCTGTTCTTCACAATCAAGGGCATTCAAAAAATTTAGTAATTTTTATTTAAAAATAAATCAGAACCAAAGATACATGATGTAATCCTATTTAATATACTTTTTTAGACAGCAGTTAGTATTTTAAGGGAAAAAAAAGTGAATCTAGTTTTAAAATGAAGTAGATTACATTGAAAGGAGTATAGCATTGCTTCTCAGAAACATGACCATCAATTTTACTCAAAAGAATGAAACTAAAGCCTTTCCTTTCCACCATGGAAGGACATTTTCCCTACAATCAAATCACTAACTATTGGTATGAAAAGAGCAATCTAGACAAAAATTCTATGCTAAATTTACTTGACTGAACTCCAGTTTCAATTCCTACTTCCCCAGGCCCTTAACTTTGACCCACACTCAGCCTGAGCCAGCTCCAGAATGTGGAAAAACTCCTCCACAGCAGCCTTACAAATCTTTGTAAGGAAAAATATTTCCTGTTTAACTTTCTGATCAGACCACTGGCTCATCCCACTTCCTCTTAGCTGGTTCTTTCAAGCCTTTTTACCCCTCCATATAAAAGAAACTGCCTTCTGCCTGACTTCTGAGATCCTTGCAGATCTTAGTTGAAAGGTCTAGAGATGATGAAAAACAGGCATCTATTACAATCCCAGTCCTGAAAGGTCAATGTGAGGAAAGCAGCCTGCTTGAGGGAGCTGATGTAATGGAAGGGAGGCCACGTGATAAGAGTTGTGTTATTGAAAGAACTAGTTGTCAAAACCACCACAGTGTGGCAGAGAAGGAGGGAAATGAATAAGTTCTTCATTCTCTCTCTCTTGTCCTCCTATTTCCTGATTTGTCCCCAGTCTAAAATAGGCAAAAGCTAAATAACAATGGATTGGATGATGTGGTTCTAGAGGTTAACTGTTACACCTACCCCAGGGCACGAAGCAGGGCATTGAAGTGCAGCTATAGAACTGGGAACAAAAAGTAAACTGGCAAACTTGTTTTTCTAATCTTATAGTAAGTATTTTTAAAATCATATTCAAACTTTTATGATAGGCTGTTCTATTTTAATTATTGGATGTACGTAGAGTGTGTATAAATCTGTCAGTTCATTAACAAATACAAAATCAAGATAAATTTTTCAAAATTATAGTAGCATTGAATAATTTCTGAATATACATTTCTACATTTGAGTAGCAATTGTCATAGATTTCAATCTGCCTGGGATGCCACTGCACTTACTGCTATTGAAAATTGGCATGCCAATTATCATATTGCGCAATATCAACCAGCCAAAGCTTTGCAAGGGCATGTGGCTTGCAGTAAAAAAAATTAATGAGCAATGTCATAGAAGCAACAATCTTGAAAGGACCTTTCAAAGGTGAAGATATCTTCATTCCTCGCATTCCTATGATTCCAACGGATATGCCATTTCAATGTAAGAGATTGCAATTCACAATTCAATTGGCACTTGCAATCACCATCAACAAAGCTCAGGGCCAATCTTTAGAATTATGTGGATTAGATCTAGACACGGATTGCGTGTTCTAGAGTCGGCAAATCAGACAATCTCTATATCTGCACAGACAATGGAACAACAAAAAATATTGTATACCCACAAGCATTGTAAAGTTAAACATATTAGAGGAAATGTGTGCTTTCTCTTTTCTTTCTTTTCCATTTAACCAGACTGAGCCACAACAACACGTGGCTGGGAACAGCTAGTGAATAATATTTGAATAGCTCTTGTGTTAGTTAACAAAATCTGTATACATATCTACACAGAGAAATATAGTTTTGTTCTAATTTGCCTTTGGCCTGCATAGTGTGGACGGATGATGAAGGTATTTCAGATCCTTATTTGTTGGCCCTGAAGTGTGGATACCCTGATTAGTGTACTTCAAATGTTAAAAGCCCCATTCCCCCTAGAATGTATATTAAATCAATACATCTTTATATCATGCTGTCCACACCAAGGTGTTTTAAAATAAGTTACAGGCAATGAGACTAGACAGTTTGTAAAGCCAGTAGTCGCGGCCGCCATCACAGCCGCCTGACCCGTGCAGGTTTGCATTGGATTCGAACAGTCCGTAATGAAACACAGGAGCCAAGAACTGGTGAGCCATCAGCTTTAATTCTAGCTTGCACCCGGCGGGCAAGCAAAAACACACACTGGGCTCCAAAACCCACACATTCAGTGCTCACAAAGCTACTGACTTATCCGAGTTTCCTAGCATCAAAGCTTTCCAGCTCACCAGACTTATTCACCTCTGTTTCCCATCTCCTCCTGCACAAACTCTTAACAAACTGGCTTCTTCCTCAGCACTCTGCCATCTCGGTTGCTTCTCCTCCACATGGCCTTACTCTGCTCTCCTCTCTAATACTAACCTCAGGAACTCAGGAACCAAGAGAGAGAGCAAGCTCCCGGACTGCCCCAGTTTATAGCATAGAAAACCCAAACCCTTAATCCAATCTACAGACAAGAAAGTCTCTGATACAAAGCCACCCATCTGAGGCATAATGGGATTCCTCCCTACATCACCACCCTACATCATCCAATCAGTCAAGGGTGTGGAGAAGAGCTTACTCTTAAAACTAAGCCTTAGGCTATAACGACCCGGCCTGCCCACAGCCTGTTCCAGAACACACATTAATATCAACGAACTTCCATGTGGGCAGCGCCATCTTTAACAAAGTGAGCATAATATATTTTATCTGCCCAACAATCCACCCTTATGCTCACTTTACTATCCACAACCTACACCACCGGCATCCCTGTACAAGGAAATTAGGCACATTACACAAATTACAACATGACAAATCATACAATTTCAACAATTACAAAGGTACACACATTTCACCAGTCTCTAAGCACTTTGCCAAAAGTGCAAAATGTCCTCGGCCTTCTCTCTTGCCATTTGAAAGGAACTGAAAACATCAGCTCCTGCTGCTGGGCTCGAGCCCCCTGCTGCCACTGCTTTCTGCTCCATGGGCCTTACAGCCCCTGCCTCAGCCTCAGCCTCAGCCTTAGCCCTAGCCTTGGCTTCAGCCCCGGCCTCAGCCCTGGTCCTGGCCTCAGCTCCGGCCCCGGCCTCATGCCGCTGCTGGCTCTCCACAACATCCAGGGCAATCTCCAACTCACGAATTCCTTCTCCAGCATCTTCTCCATTTCCAGGTGAATCTCGCAAACCTGGTCAGCCTCCTCCTCCAGCGCTTCCATCAGCTCCAGGGTCAACATCTGTTTCTCCCACGTTTCCTCCAGCTCCTTCCGCTGCTCGGTTTGCAGGTCCCGGGCAGCCTCTTTCATAGAGCTCTCAGTTTCCTCACACATGGCTGTAAAAGTCAGCCAGCCTACAGTCCCCTAAAAAACAGCTATGGGAAACCAAAACAGCAACCACTCCTCTACTCCACCACTCAAAGGTGGTGGTGGCTCCATGCCGAACTGTATCGAATCCTGCCACAGACTACGCCAAATGTAAAGCCAGTAGTCAAGGCCACTATCACAGCAGCCCGACACACGCAGGTTCACATTGGATTCGAACAGTCCATAATGAAACACAGGAGCCAAGAACTGGTGAGCCATCAGCTTTAATTCTAGCTTGCACCCGGCGGGCAAGCAAAAATACACACTGGGCTCCAAAACCCACACATTCAGTGCTCACAAAGCTACTGACTTATCCGAGTTTCCTAGCATCAAAGCTTTCCAGCTCACCAGACTTATTCACCTCTGTTTCCCATCTCCTCCTGCACAAACTCTTAACAAACTGGCTTCTTCCTCAGCACTCTGCCATCTCGGTTGCTTCTCCTCCACATGGCCTTACTCTGCTCTCCTCTCTAATACTAACCTCAGGAACTCAGGAACCAAGAGAGAGAGCAAGCTCCCGGACTGCCCCAGTTTATAGCATAGAAAACCCAAACCCTTAATCCAATCTACAGACAAGAAAGTCTCTGATACAAAGCCACCCATCTGAGGCATAATGGGATTCCTCCCTACATCACCACCCTACATCATCCAACCAGTCAAGGGTGTGGAGAAGAGCTTACTCTTAAAACTAAGCCTTAGGCTATAACGACCCGGCCTGCCCACAGCCTGTTCCAGAACACACATTAATATCAACGAACTTCCATGTGGGCAGCGCCATCTTTAACAAAGTGAGCATAATATATTTTATCTGCCCAACACAGTTATTATAAGAAATTGAGAAATAAAAGAAATAATCAACAGGTTTACTCCATATCTGCTTTATTGTGAGTTCTCAAATACTTTTAATTAGTTAATTAAAATATTCATATATATATATATCTGTAAAATTCTAACGTAAGGTAACATTACTATGTGATCTGGTATAAACTACCAATATATTTTTTCTAGAGTATTGTTGAAAACACTTAGTCAACTAGTGAGACACCTTAGTCCTGGTTATATATGTGTAGTGCTTTGGTTCAGTCTTCATATGCCTCCAAATTATGCACTGATTACCATATTCCCCAGGTCACACTATTGTAGGTTGGATTTCTGTAATACAGACTGAGACAGAAATTAACATGCAGGACATTAATTAAGAAGTGCTGTTGGGATCAATACTTGTGGGAGGGAAGAAAGAGATGCAAAAGTTGATAGAGTGAAAGAGTGGAACCTGAGCTGATCCCAGGTAGAGCTGCGAATCTGAGATGGCCAAAGAGTTGCCTCAGTTGGTGTTGGGGAACTGCAGATTGAATGGGGCTGCCTGTGATGAGACCTTGAGTGAAGACGGCTGAGGAGTGCCTTCAGCAGCAGTCCCAGCAGCTGGGGTAATGGTTGTCATTCCCAACAGGCAATCTGAACAGTGCAGAGCTCACCACATACACACTGATATACACAAACTGATGTTAATATTAATGCTGAGTACTAGTTCTAAACTACTATCAATCTCTTTTTATAGTTCTCTAATATTCAAACTTAAAGATAGATTTCAACCTGAAGCATAATTATAGACTCCAGAAGTATTTCCATATGAGAGGGAAGAGTTTCTTCCTGGTTCTGATGTTTGTCCCCATCAGTTTTGAAAATCTGCTTTGGATCCTTTCTAAACCAGCCTAGGAATTCCTTTAAGGAAAGTTGAAGAGAGGTCTTTGACAAAATATAATAACTTCCAGTCTGATTACCTTTTGCTGAATTCACTCAATTGCCTGTTTTACAGCCCAGAAACACATAATAATTCTTTCCAATATCTTCTCAGAAGCAATTAGTACTTTTCTTGCCATTTTTCTGGAATTTTGCTATTAAACAGTTTAAACTGCACTAGATGCAGGCTTACATTACAATTATAATACTAATATGAGCATGCAATATTTTATTTTTGCTTTCAAATTATGGCCAATAAGAATGCAAACAGTTGAGGAAGGTTATAGATTTTCCAAGGCTGTTGGTCAGCTAACCCATAATAATGGTCTTATGACCACTCTGCTGTATTATTTTGAAATTTGATTTTACAACAATCTTAGGACCAGTCATTTAATCCATAGTTTGTATGTGTCCAGACTGGTAGGACTAAAGGAAATATGACACAGGAGTAGTATTGTCAGGTAAAATATAGGACACACAGTTAAATAAAGTATGTCCTGCATAATATTTGAGACATACTTATTCTAGAAACAGTTTATTTGATATTCAAATTTAACTATGCTGTCTTCTAGAAAGCAGCTCCTTGTACTTGAACCTGACTTCTGTCTTCTCAGTGCTCTCTAAATCTATATACATAAAGTACAGAAAGCATGTATCAACAAGATATTCCATCATCTTGTGACAATTTTTATATGCATAATTATTTTTTAAATCAAAAGCAGCAGTGATTTTTGTTTAGATTCACTCAGTAAATAATAGTCAACCATGAAGAAAGATGTCTTCTCCATGTGAGTCTTTAGAATAACTACAAAAAATACACAGCTAGATTTTTCCCTTTTGCACACAGTATAGTCAAGGTAGCCCCACACTAGAAATGAAAAAATGGTCACTTATGTTGTTGTGTTTTGAGGGGCAATAAAACACACCACTTTACTCAAGGTAATTATTTGCAAATAAGCAATTTTACCTGGCTTGTGCCAAAATGGTACTGGAGCTGGCTTGAAAGAACTCCTGCTGGTCTGCAGTGATCGAGAGTATCAAGATGACATCAGCTGATTAAAATACATTATATACATGTAAAAAAAATCATGATAAGGAGAAAAGGAGAAATACAAAAACAATGCTCTACATTGTTGGATATTTTGGAGGTTGTATCAACTCATTACTCAGAAAATTGATGAGGTGTTGGGAGGAAAACATTTCTTCAGTTATCTTGGGGGTCTTATGAATTTGAAAACTAAACAGAAATAATAAAACAGATCAATGGGAGAAAAGTATATAAATTTATTTACTCTTAAGTTTTACAAGCCTTAGGAGCCTTTGTAATGAAATTAAGACCTACACAAATGTTAGACCTGAGTATTTTCATGCTAGATGTGATAAAGAGTAGATAATTGTGTAGAAATATGATGGGTTAAGGAGTATGAGTTAAGTGTAGTAAACTGAGAAAAACTTAGCAACACTTGTTCGTTAGGATTTTTTCTGGCAACCCTTTCTCTTCCTGGATAAGGATGCTCTTTTCCTCTAGTATGGAGAAGGTACCTCTCACATGAGGGTTTTACCTCTTATTTCTTGGGAAAAGGGAGAGGGAAGCAAAGTGATCTTACTGTTTCTGTAGTTTTTCAGATCTTTTAGCTGAAAATAGTCATGGTACCAAGATTCCATATTTTGGGATAGTGTGTGATGAACCCCAATCAGTGGGAAATACTTAAGTATTTGTCCTGCCTTTCTTGTATGAAAAAACAAAAATTGAGACAGAATAATAGCTTTAGTGTATGCAAAAAAGTCCCATTCAGAAAAATTCCATCTAATAAAAGTAGAAGAAATAAGATGAGAAAAATCTACCTTTTTAAAAATTCTTAATGAAATAACCCATTCTATTGTATTCATCCTTTGCTAATAAAGAAAATTGGTGAAAGTTGATGAGAAACTTCTCACTTTGGGAAATAGAACACTGTTTTGCCAAGATATCTTCCTCATCATATTCCCATCGTGCTTTTCTTAAAAAGGGATTTTGAAGAAACCTCAGGCTTTGTTCAGTTTGTTCTCATTTCTACCATACCTTGTATGACTTGATCAGAGTTTCTTCTTAGTCCCATGAGTCTATGAAGGATTTCTATTTTTTATGTCATTTTGGTCATTTCAGTTGGTAGGAAGATGAATGATATAGGAGTTTAATGTATGTTTAAGTCAAAATTCTAATGGAAATTAATCTTTTTAAATTTGTTTTTACTTTTAAAAAGCTATTATCAATGTTGATATACGAGCTAGAAGCAGTCTTAACAATGCTATCTTTAATTTTGAATTGCATATATATGTATAAAATGTTTTCATTTACTTATTATGCTTACTATCTCAAAAAATATAGATCAAATCTACAAGCATACTGCCTACATATATTTTCTAGCATGACAATATTTATAATATATAATAGTCTTAAGTGTTATTTATTTTCCCTGTTAATTTTCCATACTAAGTTGAGCAATTTCAGACTATCAAATTATGAATGAATAGCTAGATCAACTCCTCTTTTAAGAAATTTTGCAGAAGATTCCTCTCATCATAGATTTGCTTAAGATTAGAGAGTCTCCATTTCATTCCTGAGAACCTTACTCAGCATAGTGTAGCCATGGCCTTATAACAGTGATATTTCTTTTTCTTCAAAAGGACACACTTGATATCAGAAAGTATGATACCTCCTACTTTATTCTTCCTTTTCAATATTGATGAGTCTATTTGTGTTCTTTTTGGGTTCCAAAAATTTTTTGTTCTATATCTTTGAAGTATGTCATTGGTATTTTAATTGGTATTGCATTGAATTTATAAATTGCTTAGGGTAATATAGACATTTTGATGATGTTTATTCTTCCTAACCATGAGCATGGTATATGCTTTCATCTGTTTGTATCTTCCTTGATTTCTTTTATCAATGTTTTATAATTTTTTGAGTACAAGTCTTTAATCTCCTTGGTTAAATTTACTCCTAGGTACTTTATTTCTTTTTGTTGCAATAGTGAAGGGGATTGTTTTATTTATTTTAATTTCTCTTTCTGCCAGTTCATTGTTGGTATATAAAAATCCCTCTGATTACTGAGTATTAATTTTATATCCTGCCACCTTGCTGAATTCATTTATCATGTCCAGTAGTTTTTTGACTGAGTCTTTAGGGTTTTCTATATACAATATTACATCATATGCAAATAATGATAGTTGTACTTCTTCTTTTCCAATTTGGATGCCTTTTATTTCTTCTTCTTGTCTGATTGCTGTGGCTAGGACTTCCAGAACTATGTCAAATATGAGTGGTGAAAGGGGGCACCCCGCCTTGTTTCTGATTTTAAGGGGATTGCTTTTAAATTTTGCCCATTAATTATGATATTGGCTGTGGGTTTGTCATATATGACCTTTATCATGTTGAGATATGTTCCCTGTATTCCCACTTTGCTGAGAGTTTTGATCATGAATGGGTGCTGGATTTTATCAAATGGTTTTTCGGCATCTATTGAAATTATCATATGGTTTTTCTTCTTTCTTCTGTTTATGTGATGAATCACATTGATTGATTTGCGAATATTGTACCACCTTTGCCTCCCCAGGATAAATCCCACTTGATCAAGATGTATGCTTTTTTTCATGTATTGCTGGATCCTGTGTGCTAATATTTTGTTGAGGACTTTAGCATCTAAATTCATGAGGAATATTGGCCTATAATTTTCTTTCTTTGTGTTGTCTTTGCCTGGTTTTGGAATCAGAATTATGCTTGCCTCATAAAAGGAGCTTGGCAGTCATCTTTCCTCTTGAATTTTTTGAAATAGCTTGAGAAGGATAGGAGTTAATTCTCTGAATATTTGGTAGAATTCACTTAGGAAGCCATCAGGTCCAGGACTTTTGTTTGTTGTGAGTTTTTTGATAACTGTTTCAATCTCATTTGTTGTAACCTGATATCAAGTTACACTACAAGGCCATTGTATTTAAAACAGCTTGATACTGGCATAAGAACAAGCATATAGATCAATGGAATAGAACAGAGAACCCAGAAATAAACTGACACCTTCATGGACAACTGATATTTGACAAAGGAGGTAAGAGCATACAATGGAGTATAGACAGCATCTTCAACAAGTGGTTGGGAAAATTGGACATCTACCTGCAAAAAAATGAAACTGGACCACCAACTTACATCATTCACAAAAATAAACTCAAAATGGATAAAAGACTTACATGTAAGCCATGAAACCATAAACATCTTAGAAGAAAACTTAGGCAGTAAGCTCTCTGACATCTCTTGCAGCAATATATTTGCTGATTTATCTCCACGAGCGAGTGAAATAAATGACAGGATAAACAAATGGAACTATATAAAACTAAAAAGCCTTTGCACAGCTAAAGACAATAAGAACAGAATAAAATGACAAACCACACAATGGGAGAACATTTTCGACTATATGTCAGATAAGGGGTTAATAACCAAAATTTATAAAGAACTCATAAAACTCAACACCAGGAAGACAAACAATCCAATAAAAAAATGGGCAAAAGAAATAAATAGACACTTCTCCAAAGAGGACATACAGATGGCCAATAGGCATATGAAAAAATGCTCAACATCACTAATCATTAGAGAAATGCAAATTAAAACCACAATGAGATACCATCTCACACCAGTCAGAATGGCACTCATCAGCAAAACAACACAGAATAAGTGCTGGCGAGGATGTGGAGAAAAGAAAACCCTCCTGCACTGCTGGTGGGAATGCAGACTGGTACAGCCACTGTGGAAAACAATATCAAGATTCCTCAAAAAATTAAAAATGGAACTGCCTTTTGACCCAGCTACCCCACTTTTAGGAATACGTCCCAAGAATACCATATCACTGACTCAAAAAAAGAAATGCATTCCCAAGTTTATGGCAGCATTGTTCACAATAGTGCAGATCTGGAAAACAAGTGTCCGTCAGTGGACAAGTGGATTAAAAAGCAGTGGTACATATATACAATGAAATACTATGAGCCCATGAAAAAGAAGGAAATCTTACCTTTAACGACAACATGGATGGATCTGGAAACTATTATTTTAAGTGAAATAAGCCAGGCAGAGAAAGAAAAATATCATATGACTTCACTCATTTGTGGAATCCAATGAACAATGTGAACTGAGGAACAGAATTGAGTCAGGGGAGAGATAGAAGGGACCAGAGGAAAAGAGGACAGAGAGAAGGGGGATGATAGGATTGGATAAACCTGAAGGGAAGGGGGAAGGATGCTATGGGGAGGAGGGCAAAGGGAATGTTGAGAAAAATACAGGGGTTGGGGGTGCATTTGGGACAACACTAGAATCTATGTAAACATAATAAATTAATATCAATAATAAAAAAAAAAGGACACTCACTCCACTAACTTTGAATTTAAGCTTTTAGACAAAACTATAACTTAGAGTAAATAAAAGGCTTTGCAAGAATTCTGAGATATTTGAACAATCTCTGGCACCAACACATAGGTTTTTGCTTAACCAAACATAAGGCAGGGGAAACAGTGTGTGGTTTATGCTTTGAGAGTGGGTCCCAAGTTAGCAACTTTTTAAACAAAACTAGAATCATATCGGTATTTGACAGAAAAGGCAAGCAAGCAAACACACACACACATACAAAAACAATAGCAAAAACATGATAAAAGAAAAAAACCCAGAATCCATACATGCTTTAAAATCTCCCATACATGTGTAAACTTAATAAGTAAAATTCAAACCTTGTGCCATTCCATGTTTACTTATCCACTTACAGTATTGGACACCCAGGTCCTTTACCAGTGCAAACAGTGCTGCATACTCTTTTAAGTGACCTGAGGCATAAAGTTGGGTTATATTTATAATGGATGGATGTTGGGTCATAGAATCAGTGTGTTTATTGAAACCACAAGCCAGTTGCTCTCTCAGACATGGCTACCCTGATCTACACCATCAGGGCAGGATGCCTCCTATAGCTGCTAATTTCCATCCAAACTTGACATTTTTCATTTTTTAACATTTGTCAAAAGTGATACCATGCTGTTGTCTTAATTTGCATTTGCCTGAGTATTATTGACTCCCTGTAATGTGATGATAAGCTTTGAGTTTTTTTTTTTTTTATTTCTGAAGTCCATGTTGATATCCTTTTGCTGAGTAATCACACTGGCACCTGATGCCAACTTCTTGTTTGCAAAAAAGCTGCACTGGGCATTTTTAAAGGCTGTTTTTCTCAACTTGTGGTCTCTATTTTCAATCTAAGATGTTGCTCTATAACCTAGTTTATAAAAGTCCTTTCTCAGAGAGATATAAATTTGAAAGAAGAGATCGTATGAGCACAGAAAGTGCTTCAGGCATATCTTCTGGAAAAAATAAAAGAATGAAAGAGAATAAGAAAGTTGGAGTCCCATTAAAGGTGATGAAACCAAGGGAGAATAAAAGTATTTTGACCATATTGGGTTAAGCACTAGGATGCTTAGCAGCATGAATGACTTGTGCTATCATACAAATAAGATTCTTTGAAAGTCTAAGGAAAAGTATACTCTTTTCATGGTTACCCCACTCATACCAACTCTTAGAACTTATTTTGGAGTTTTTCATTAAGTAAGCAATGACTTCTAAAATGGTTGAAAAGGGCTTCAAAATAACTAAAATTTCTCTCAGCATTCTAGATGAAAGTACAAGAAACTGTCTTTCTGGCCAGTTCTGTAGTCTACTGACCAAGAAAGGGGATTTATTCACTCTTTTGTCAACTGCAGTCCTTTGACCTATCAATTGTCTCATGGCTATTTCCTGTGTATCCATACATTCACCAAGCCTCACCAATTTTACAGCCCTATATGCTTTCAAATTAGACTTCTCCTCTCCCTGTGTGCCACTGCTGCTCTAGTTCAGGGTATTGTAAGCCCTTGTCTGCATATAGCTCCTGCATTGGCTTCTGAAACCTGCCTCTAGTCCTGCTTCTCTCAAATGTATACACCATTCTATTTCCGCTGGGATGCAGCCAGAATGCAAACATGTTGTTTCCTTCTCACAACTTTTTAAATGATTGTTCTTCCCAGAATAAGGCAGAGATATTCTCAAATGACAGACCTTCTGAGACATCACTTCCTTCCTCTTCTTCACTGTATTTCTCCACACTAACACATCTTAGCTGATTTTAGCTCCCTAGAAACACAAGGCTGCTTCTTGCTCCTGACTCCTTGCCAACCCTGTTAGTCCGGCTGTCTGGCTCTCCTCCCTCCTCTTACCTTTTCCAGAGCAATGCTATTCAGTTCATCAGACTCAGGTCTGGGTGATCAGCTATGAGTCCTTCTTCCCACTCAGGCTGAGCTAAGTGGTCTTCTATGGTACCCCCATAGCACCCATAAAAACCTCAATTACTGGATTTATCAGATTATGTTTAAACTTTTTCTTTATATCTATCTGATGCTCTAGTATAAGTGTTCTTCAGCAGGGAAACTATGATTTATTTATGTTCATGTAGTAGTAAAAATATTCTTTTAAGGGAAGGAAGTAGAATTCCTTTGGGGAAGAGAATGATTTTGGATTAATAAAACACCTTAGTGGTGTCTAATACAGGGGGTCCTCGGGTTACAACAGTCTCGATATAGAACATTTTGAGTTTACAATGCTCACTCTCATAAAAACTTAAAAAAATTGAGACACGTGTGTTTTGGCTTATGCCCTTAGCATCATACTTACGAACTATGTGAGCGAACTAGTTTGGTTGCACATGGCAGAAGAATATGTGGTATTCTTTTTCTGTGGCTTAGTTGTGTTTTTATGTTCTAGATTATGATTCTACAACTGTGTTACGATAGGTAAGTGACTTAGGCTAGGATGTATTCCAACTTACACCAAAATTCAGATTACATCACTGTCATAGAAATGGAACTGTGTTGTAACCTGAGGACCCCTGTACTCAATTTTACATCTTTTATTGTACTCCCCAATAATATTATTGCTTTCACTCATGTTAGATCTTCAGGAAAGCAATACTAACATAGTGTTGAGCTAGTAAACTTTGTGAAATAAATTTATTAAAGGCAGTTCAGGACATGATTTCATGAAAAAAGGATTTGCCCCTGGATGGCAACATGCCGCGAGAATATCAAGAGTTCACTGGAAACAGGAACTGGTTGGTTGTCCTAGAGAAAGACAAACGTCATGATTTCTAGAAATACATGAAACATTTGTTAGATTTCCTTGTAATATGTCATTTGAGTCATTTTATCTTAAGAGACAAGGAAAAGGATCGTAAGCTGGAAGACTGAAAAACCAAATATTTAATCATATGGAAAAATAAAATATTATATAAAAAGTAGGAGAAAATGAAACAGCATAGGTAGGATGTCCTCTTTCTGTGTAAAAATAGTTTATATCCACACATAAAAAAAGGGAATATAAGAAAATATTAATAGTGGTTTCTCTGGCTGCTACATTTATTTACTTTTTTAATGCTTTTTATATAGTTGCTATCTTTAAAAAAATGGCTACTTTTTCATTATCAGGGTAAATTTTTTTAAGTAAAATTTTTTAAAATTACAAGGATAGTGATGGTTTGACATTGAAAAAATCATATATCAAGTGCAAGTTGTTGGTGTTTGCCCTTGGAAAAAATGTTTTTGTTCAGTCTAAATGATACTGGACAAAGTTTAGGGAGAGTTTACCACTTGACTTCTCTCAAATTCTCCTTTGGCCTTTGCTGAAATCCTGCTTTAGGCAAACTGGCAGAAGATATCTTTGGCCTCATTCTCAGCCCTCATTTATAAATGTATCCCCATCAAGTCCAGGCCCCTGGAAATGCCTTGACCTTCCACGCTAGACTCTGTGATTTCACCCCTATGTGTCCAGTGGCATTTCTTGTTCTCTATTACCATGCCTTTGTTCTTATTTGCCGCCAGTGAAAAATGACTTAAGCAGTCTTATTCCCACAGAATTTTATACTTCTTTTGGGAACAAGGAAATTTGGAAAAATAAGCCCTTGATATGTGTTACATCTCTTATCAGGTCATCTTTTGAGCTCTCTTCTACCTCATTATCTTCACATTGACTGATGTGCTGTATTGATTTTGCCTAAGAAATACCTTTCGAACCTGTGGCCTGTGCCCATAGGCACTGCCTTCAAGGAATCACTACTGTTTCCACTAGCTCTTCCAGGGACCTGGTGGCTGATCTCCATTTCTTTAATGCTCTCTCCCATTTTTATTCTCCAAAGGCCCCCTAGCATTACTTCACACAACATAGATAGCATTATCACATACTCTTTCCTTCAAAAAAAAAAACTTCGATGATGTAATGACATACTCAGAAATATGGCCCAGAAATACATTTCAAATCTTTCAACATATCACACAAGATATTTTTTATTTAATCCAGGTGTGCCTCTCCAGCATTAGCTGTTGTCATTCTCTCTCCCTCCCTATGACTCCCCAGACATTTTGCTTTCCCCAGCTACAGTATGTGCTTTCCAGATGCTATTCCTTCTGCCAAATATTGCTCATCGAACCATTTACCTGAATAATTCCTCTTCAGTTTTCAAAACCCACGCCAGTTAATTGATTCCATGTGTAGAATTCTCTCATTCATAGCTCTCTCTGCTATGCCAACACATCATTTTCTCGTTTATCTGTGACAACACCTACAGCATCATATTGTAATTTTTTACAAACATGTCTCCCTCTTTATTGTTTCTTGAGGTCATTGGAAATCTGTGTCTTGTCATCTTGGTAGTTACAGAACCAACATATAATAGTTTCTAAATAAATGGGTGGGGAATGAGATAATATAAAAAAAAATGAGTTCAAGTACAGACATATTTAGGAAGAATCTTGTCAGACTAACCTAATATGACAATACATTTTTGTTGTTGTTGTTGTTAACATTTAAGAATATGACGGTAAAGAGGATTTACTGTACGCAAGCTCCTTTTCTGGGACAATGGCCCATTCTAGTACCATATTCAGTTGTTTTTCCTCAAACTCTGATACTGAGTTTTTCCTGAGGATTTGACCTGGAAGGTTAGCAAACTTGTTTTGTACAGTAGCGGCTAGTAAATATTTCAGGTTTTGTAGGCTATCCCAGCTATTCAGTTCTGCTGTGGTAGCAAGGAAGCATCCACTGACCACATGGGAATTAATGTGTAATTCTGTTCCAATAATACTTTATTTACAAAACAAGCAATAGACCTGATTTGAGCTAGGGACTGTAGCTTACTGATCCATGACCTAGATTGAGGGTTTAGATGAACATACTAAACACCTAGACCACATTATGGTGGGTTTAAGTTTAACTCATCTGCCAAGAGGTGCCATAGAGCTGAGCTGTGATACTCCAGACTCTTTGTGATGAGTGGTTCATACGTGCAGTCACCAGGTCCTCGCTCCCACACATTCGCTGACAGAACCCCTTAGGAAGGTTTACATTGGTCAGTCTCATCAGTGTTCAGGTGATAAATTATCCAGGTAAAGTTATTGTTACAAATTAGAGCTGGCACCCTGAAATCTTCTGTATCATACTGTCACCTTTGGAGCAAGTCTTAACTACACCATTGTATCCAGCAAGAAATGCCCTTCCTCTCAGAAGCCACCTTTGGAACAGCTCCTCCCAGTGATCAGGGGACAAAGTGAACACTGGCTTCCTCAAACAGTGCCTTGCTTGGAGAAGTAGAAGGGTAGACATTTCTGCAGCCAGGACAGCACATCCCTTGGCACCATTAGTTTTGCTCACACATCCCAAACTACTTGACAAACTCTACTTCCAATCCCATTGACCTCACAGTAGAAGAGCCAGTTTTCAGGAAGTTTGAAGGATTTCTGGAAGCGTATGCAGTGAGGATGCTTTAAAAGATAGAGAGAGAAATGAGAGAAAGAGACATTAAGTATCTCAGAAGCATGAAATATTTCAAATGACATTAATAATGTCTTCTGTCTAATGAAATCCAGACCATGCCTTTTGTGATACTTCACTTCAGTATGTTCTACATACTCCAGTGAGTGATTCAAGCAACTACTTATTCTGAGAATAACAATGACTGTACTTCATAACCTGCAAGAAATGACGTAATGTTAAGAGGAATATTAAGTACTAAGTTTGAGATACAGAAGAAGCAATGTTATGTGCTTATACTTCTCATAATCAAATTCCATCTCAGATAGTATGATGGGTGTTTTTAGTAACATTTGGTTGATACACTGTGTGGAGATAAATTGATAGTTTTAAAACCCAACAGAGACTTGATCAAACTTTTATTGCTCTGGACTCCTTATTTCCGTGCTTCTCCTGATCACTTCTGGCCAGTTTCCGTTGCCTGCTTTTACATCTGAGGATAAAATTATTTTTAAAAAGCACTCTCCTTGCTCATCACCTTTGCTGTCATCTTGCTCCATGGTTCTGCTCTCACCATGGTGAGTGAGCACCTTCTGAAGCAGCACCTGCCAGGGAACAACTGTTTTTAGAGATCTCAATGTGACATTCCAGGAAACAGATGAGCTGAAGAGAGACTGTCATGTTACCTGGTAGGACAAATTCAAGATAGGCCATGAAATTTTGTGAGTGCTGTAAGCAAAGGTATGTGATTTAGGAATATTTCTCTTCTTTAAATGGTATGTCTTTTATATTTTGTCATAATTTGGGTTCTTTTCTACATATATGTGTTAATGAAATTTCCAACATCTATAACACTCCTTAAGTATTTTCGACATTGTGACTAATTTATAAAAAAATAACTGTGTTGAAGTTATCTTTAAAATGCCAGTTATTTACCAGGAAGCGTTCATTTCCTTAAAGCAACAATTTTCAACGAGTGTGCCACAAGAATTTTTAAAACATGTAATACCTGACTATTTAGTCAGGGGCGCTAACCTTTTTTTCCTTTGATTGTCAAATAAAAAATGACAACAGTCAAAATAACAAATAGCCATCTTGTGTGCATGAATCAAAATTGTTTCTATTTTACTTTGTATCTGCAAATAAAGGTATTTTTGGGGTGTCATAGAATTTTAGAAATTATTTTATGTGTGTCATGAGATGAAAAAGTTGAAAATCCCTACCTTAAGAAATAAAAAAAATTTTAAAAGGGAAGATTCTCAATAGTATGGTTAGGTTGTTTGCTGTGGGAAACATCCCTAGTGGGAAAGGATTAATATTGGTTGTTATTTGCTCCAAATATATAATAATTATATCTGGAAATTTATTCTATTAATGGTTCTATTCCGATGCTATAATTTGAGCTTGTGATTTCTTTTTAACTAGAGACAGTGACTTTCAATAATCAAAAGAAATATCCTTGAAATTTCACAAGAATTTTTCAAAAATTTAAATGTTGAAAACAAGAATCTATTATCAGTCAATATTTTTATGTGCTCACCTACATATGGTCAAGGTATAATACCTTGCTTATGCACAATTGATCAATCTTGACAGTAAGAATATCAATAAAATATTTTTAATACTCTGTTGATTGTTCACTCTGCAAACATTAGCTGTTTTTTAGTTTTTGGCAGTGGATTCACTTTCACAATTGTATAATAAATATTTATATAGATATTTTAAAAATATTTTAATAATATTCTTCCCTAAAGGTTTTGAGAGTGAAATAAAGCATTGTGTTAAGTTTACAAATGAGGAAACTAAAACAAAAATAGTTTGAGCAACTTACATAAGCCAGAGGGTATTCAGGGAGGCCTAAGGAGACCTTAACCCAATAGCAGGGTAAAGATTCTTGTCACAACACAAGAAAGTATTTGAGGTTGAGATAGAAAGATTTAACAAATCATCATTAATTTATTAAAGTGAAAGTACTTGCTTGAGAAGTGATAGTGGGCAAACTCAGAGAACAAGGTGCCTTCATAGGGTCTGTGAAGAAGGTTTTAATTAAACATAGGTATAAGAACTGACTATAGAGATGCAATATGGCTTCAGCAGCAGAGGCATCTGGGAAGTGCTGCACTTTCAGTAGGAGCTTGCTGTGACTTTCTGCAGCCTCACACTGGACTGACTGCTCCCAAAGCAAAATGCTGCCATCCAGAGACAAATATGATGTCCCAGGGGGGAAGTTCATGAATATATAGAGCAGTGGTTCTTCACCTTTTTTGAGGTACCGAACCCACCAGTTTCATATGCGCATTCACCGAACCCTTCTTTAGTGATAAATAAAATATGACTTTTTTCCCCAAATTCAAGACATAGGTATATGTGTTTTTACTGGTGCACAAAATGAGCCGTGCATGAACATCACCTTGCTCAAAGAACAAAACCAACAAAGTGCATGAACTCACAACAAATTACAGTATTACTTTATTCGGGCCTCTGTGGCAGAGGCTTCTCCGAACCCCTGAGACCGACTCATCGAATCCCTGGGGTTCAATAGAACCCAGGTTAAGAACCACTGGGATAGAGTGTAGCAATTGCCTGATGTTAACTCTAACTTCGAAATGCATTGTCTTTTCTGGTGGTTTACCTGACTACATACCATATCAGTGTGCTATTCACCCCTATAAAAAGTAGACCCTATTCTGGGAGGGAGTGGATTTTTCCCAGCCTGCCACCACTGGGAAGAAACAGCTGCCATGCCTGGGTATGTAAGTACCCCCATTGAAGCTTATATGAATTTGGATAAGGCTACGTGTGAATTCTTCAAAATCGATTCTGAATTAGATTTTTGGGACTTTTCCCCAACACAGGCAAGGGGGATGATAAGATGGTCCTTGGCATCTGACACTGCTGGGGTGACCGCTGATGCAATTCATCCTTGTCCCCCTTCTCCTGATAGTAATTTCTTTTTTGTTCCAGGAACTGTCATGACAATTCAGGAGCAGAGAGATTTCAAAACTTCAATGTAAATTTATTATAATAATATTATAATGGCCCTGTTGATCACCTGTAGGTCAATATGGTACCCAAATGTGGTTGTGACTCACTTGTGTTTTAACTACAGGAAATTGGGAAGGGAAGGAAGGGGAAGAGGTGATCAACAAAAGTCCTGTCTGTAATGTTGCAGCCACGGTAGAAAAAGTGAAGTGTAGAGCCTGGGGCTCTTTCTCCCTATTCTTACTTTTCCTGCCTCAGGCCCACACATGTAAGTTGTGTCTGTCTGAGGACAGAAACTAGCACTACTGACTTCTCTGATCCACAGGTCAATAATCTACTTTCCTTGGTCAGGAATGGGAGTTTGAATTGCCTAAACACTTTGTCAATAATGATATAAGTCTTGTAGTAATGCATTCCTTCCATCAACAGAAAAAGAAAATAGAAATAGGAAATTTACAAGTTATCTCTTGTTCCTGTCCTTAGTGGACACGTGTTAACTCCCATAGGTTTTGTCTTGAGTGTCTGAGTCTTCTGGGGGGTTGGCCATGTCTTTCTTGTCTTGGATGTGTAACATTTCCAGAACAATAGGCAGGTCAGGGCAATGCTCTGAATTTAAAGGCATCTAGAACATCAGCAATTAATTGAAATTCTCTTGGGAATAATTGAAAATAATTGTCTTTCCAATCTTTCTATTAAAATTATAAAGGCATTTTTGGTTAGCATTTTACTCAATAGCTTTTGAAAGTGAGAGAAAGTAGGTGTCTATGTGCATACATATTACAGGATACGGGGCAAGGAGAAATGACTAGAGTTCACATTCTGAGATTTGTTATACCTTGTTTTGAAAAAAAAAAATGACATTATATTTCCTTTCCATAAGATGTTTTCCCAGCTTGTCAATAAAAGTTCATGATCAAACTTATATTAGTAGAAAATGAAAGTTTAGAAATATTTTTTATCTCATCATAAATGAAATCTAAAAAATAGAGAACTCCAGAAAATTGTAATATTTTTTGTGTTTTTTTAAAAATGTTATTAATTTTAATGGGGTGACATTAATAAATCAGGGTACCCATGTTCAGAGAAAACATCTCCAGGTTATCTTGTCATTCAGTTATGTTGCATACCCATCACCCAAAGTCAAATTGTAAGTTTACCAAAACAGTCAGTAACGACTCTGTGCTGGGAGGGGAAAAAATACCCTCAAAATTTCTGCTTCCTAATTCGCTTGCATCCAGAAGGCAAAACTCATTTTCTGAAATGTTAACAAGTATGCTTACTGGGTCCTAAATATCATCCTCACAAAGCAAATAAAACTCAGCAATTTGCAGGCTGATAGAGAAAATCAGTTTGGCCTAGAAAACTTCTCCTGAAATAAACCATCAAAGGGAGAATGGTGCCCGAGTTTGGGAGGTTGGTAGCAGAAGGCGAAATAGTATTGTGTTGCCTCCAGCACTGGAAAAGTCTCTCTGAGGAAAGGAAAATGATGACTATTTGGGTTTGATTTTAACTGATGGGAGCATTGGTTTCTGTGATCGATTCCCTGGAAAAATAGCCTCAGTTCCAACAGCTTGGAGCTGCTGTAGGGCTTTTTATTTGTTTGTTTGCTTGCTTTGCTTGCATTTTAACATTTCTTCTCAGGACTGCTCAACTAATGGTTGTGTTATATTTCCCCTTTTAACCAAGTTCACAGTCATTAACACACATAAGAAAATTAAGGACCTTGCATTTAGACTGTAAGGTCAGTTTCCATATCCACTTTGAACATTTCCAGTTACTCAGAATACTGTAAGTAGCATTTTCCACTCCTTCTAAGTAACAAAGTGAAAACGTTATTGGAGAAAAGAAAATGTGCTAAGAACTCCAGTGGGCACCTCTTCCAGTGAGACTGGGCATCTCTGAAATTGCTTGAAAAGAACTGCTTTTGCTTGAGAACGGCTTAGTCATTTTGGCTGCTTCTTCTCTACCCTCTCCCGCTTCCATTCATGCTGGGGCAGCTCCGAGTTCAGAGGAATCTGTTCTAGCCTGTTCACTGCTAGGGATGCATTTGAAAACATTCTGAGGTTTCCAGCCCTTTGGTCCTGTTACTAAAGAAAAAGATCCTTCTTTTTCTTGGTTCAAAGTCTTAAAGATGCCCTTGGATATACTTCAGATACGCGTGAGGCAAATCTAAAGAACTTTTGAAGTTTGCTTGTTAGTCCACTAAAAGAAAAAAGTAAAAAGGCAATTTCCATATAAAATTGGGTGTCATTTTACAGTCATGTTATACTGAAAATTTTGTGTCTGGTGAATTACAAGCTGCCAATCCTTTTGAGTGACTCCCTGAGAAGAGCTTGGTAGTTGTGCCCCAGAAATGGGTGGAGATTGTGGACTTTACCCTATGTAATGAAAGCCTATTGTAGGAGGACCTTTCATAACATAATATAAAAGCCTTTTAAAGCCTAGCACCTCCACCGCTAATTGCCAGGCAAGGCATTACCATCAGAGGCTCATACTGCTCTTTAAAAGGTTTTTAAATGATGGTGTGAGGAAATAAAGCCTTGTCATCAGAAAGCTTTTTCAAATGTGCTCTTCTTTATTCTAGCAGTCTGGACTTTGCATATAATGAGACTGAATGGCTAGTGAGTGAGTGTCTGATGCTAGAGGAAGGAATGGTGAATAAGAGCTAAGTGAATGGGAGCTTTCTTTACATTGTGTGTAACTTGCATTGAAGTGAAAACTGGGACTTCTGGTTATAGCACTAGGACCGGAAGGCAGAGGTCAGCTTTTTCTTTAGGTTGCTTTCTTACTCCAAGCAATTGAGAGAGAGAAGAGAGGACTGATGATCCCATGGTCTCTTAAGGAAAATACAATATATAACTCTATGAAAATAGAGCCCTCAATAGTAGGGGAAAACTACTTGTGTCTCTATTCTAGAATAATTATTTGGATGATATAAGATTATGGATCTTTATAAAATAATATTTTTATCATACAGTTTTGTTGTTTGCTATAGTATTTTTAACTAAGTATTCAAATACTTAACTGAGGTACTTGATTAGTTATTATGCTAAATTATCTATCCAAAGTTTCAAAAAGAAACTGTATATTATTAAACGTCACTGACATTATAAGGCTAAAAAGTAGTTTTCAGTGATAAGCACATCCTAAGACTGTTTTAAGGAAATATGCAAGAGAAAGTATAAAACATGGACCTTTTTACATTGGCTTCTATTTCTTCCTTTTTAAATTTGTAGTTAAATATATATAAAAATTGATCATATATATAATTTTTAAGTGTAAAATTAAGTGGTTAGTTACATGCATAAGGTTGTGCAAACATCACATTATTTAAAGCTTTTTCATCACCCCATACAAAAACTCTTCTGGCCCTGGTCAGTTTGCTCAGTGTTAGAGTGTTGGCCCAGCGTGTGAATGTTCTGGGTTTGATTCCTGGTCAGGGCACACAAGAGAGGTGCCCATCTGCTTCTCCAATCCTCCTCCTCTCACTTCTCTCTCTTCCTCTCCTGTAGCCATGGCTTGATTGGAGTGAGTTGGTCCCAGTTGTTGAGGAGCTTCATGGCCACTGCCTCAGGAGCTAAGAAGACTCAGTAGCTGAGCAATGGAGCAATGCTCCAGATGGACAGAGCATCGCTCTTACTGGACCTGCCAGGTGGATCTCGGTTGGGGTGCATGAGGGAGTCTGTCTTTGCTTCACCTCTTCTTACTGAATAAAAACAACAACAACAAAAAGAACAAAAAAAGAACCCCTCATAACTATTAAGCTCTAACTCTCTACTTGCCTTCCCCTCAACCCCTAATAATCTTGATTCTTCCTGTCTCTATGATTTTGGTTATTTTAGGTATTTCAAACAAATACAGTCATACAATATTTTTCCTGTTGTATATGCTAGAGATTTGGCAACTTAACACTAAATTAATTTTCTCTCAGGTATGGAAGCTGGAAGTCCAAGATCAGGATGCCACAGGTTTGACTGCTGGTGAGGCCTCTATCCTCAGCTCCCAGAGTATGGTTTTGCTTGTGTCCTCAAATGGCCTTTTGTGTGTGTATATGTGTGTACAAATGTGGAGAGGGAGAGAAAGAGAGAGAGAAAGAGAGAAAGGGGGAGTGACGCTAGTATTTTAATATATGAATGTTTTTTTTGGAAAATAATATTGTTCATAACAGGGAAATAAGAAAAATAATAATATTTACCCAGACTGATTTTTATTTGCTATTTTTTAGAAATTTACCAATAAGAATTTCAAAATTAAAGGCACTAGTCTTCTAGAAACAGAAATATGAAAACCAGACACTTATGATGGTTACTTCATTTTGAACTTTAGTTCTCCTATCCAATTCTTGTCTCTCAGCTCTACTCCAGGCTTTCTGTGTTGTGTACCAATAATTTTGGACATCATTATTCTAGATGATATTTTCTTTATTTTTTAATGTAAAGAAGAATTGCACATCTGTCTATCATCTATCCAGCTATCCATACATCCATATTCCTTCCATCCATTCATTCAGCACTACCACACAAACAACAACAAAAAATATTCTCAAAAACAAAAAAACAGAAATCCTCCTTCTTGAAGAGATAAGGGATGCTGTAACTCAGATCAAATACTATGCTAAGCTGCCAGCCAGAGTCCACTGGGAGGAGACGGTTGTTTTTCTTAGTACAGTGGTGCTGCGTGTTTAAAATTTCCCTTTAGGACCTAGGAAGATAGAGTTCCAGAAGGAAACTCTTAAAGAAATAGAGATAAAAAGGTGGGTTTTTTTTTCTTTTTTAATTTACGGAAAAAATCTTAAGACTTTGAAAGATAGTATTAAACGAATTATCCTCCTTAGACTTTTATGTCCAAACAGTATTAATCTTTATAAGGATTTTACTAATTTATTAATAATTTTAAAGTTTCAAGTTGTTTATTTGTTGATACTCGTTGAAATAAGTGGTCACTCTACCCACATTTTTTATAAGAAACTTTCGCCCTTCTATGTCATGTCTGTTGACCTGACAGCTTATTACATGGCCAGAATACATGCAGGATCTGAATTTGGACTTTATCTTCTTGAAATCTAAGTCCCAGAAGTTGATCATAAGAACAGAAGGCAAGCTGACCAAGAGTTTGTTATAGTGACAGCAGTGTGAAAGCCAGGTACTGTCCCCAGAGTAAGACACAGTCTCTCTTCTTTAATTGTGATGTATTGGTATTTATGATATGAGAGGTGTTATTTCCATTCAGAAAGTTCTGTGTTATGCTAATCTTTTTGAAACAGTTCCTAATCTCATAGTTTCTTTTACTGTTTCATTTGACAAACATATTCTACCTATTTGAAGTTTCAGCATCATCTAAAAATACACTTCTTTGGAATATTCTCCATGAATTCAAAAGTTGTGTTGGATGAGTTCCTAAAGTGAACATTTCTTCAGGGGTACTATATAGGATTTTAAATCAAAACTGTTTATTTGATTTACCATTTCTAAGTAAACAATACTTTTATATAGCACATCATTAAAGGAGCAATACAGATTGTGCTACCTTTTAAATGACCTTCAACCAATGTCATCTGAGTGATCATGTGTGGAGAGGCCCTTTCCAGTAGTTTCCTTATAAAAGAGGAAACACCTGTGCATGGACTTGTTTAGTATCTGTTGAATTCAAACAAGTAAATTTCTTCTAATTAATTTAAGAGCTAATTTATTTTAACTGCATAGCTTTTGTGCCATATATGGACATTAGACCTCTTTTTAAAAAATGCTGGAAGGCTGACCTGTGGTGGCACAGTGGATCAAGCATCGACCTAGAATGCTGAGGTTGCTGGTTCAAAACCCTGAGCTTACCTTGTCAAGGTACATATGGGAGTTGATGCTTCCTGTTCCCCCCATTTCTCTCTCTCTCTCTCTTCTCTAAAATGAATAAATAAATAAAAAACAATTTAAAAAATGCTGGGAAATAACAAATCTTTATTTAACTATTTTTCAATAATTTGAAGTATATTGTTTTTACTTATTTTCATATTTAATGTTCTTTTTTTTTTTAAAAAAAAAAACAAACAGCCTGACCAGGTGGTGGTGCAATGGATAGAGCGTCGGACTGGGATGCGGAGGGGCCCAGGTTCGAGACCCCGAGGTTGCCAGCTTGAGCGCAGGCTCATCTGATTTGAGCAAAAAGCTCACCAGCTTGAGTCCAAAGTCCCTGCCTTGAGCAAAGGGTTACTCGATCTGCTGAAGGCCCATGGTCAAGGCACATATGAGAAAGCAATCAATGAACAACTAAGGTGTCACAATGAAAAACTGATGATTGATACTTCTCATCTCTTTCTGTTTTTGTCTGTCTGTCCCTATCTCTCTCTCTCTCTCTCTCTCTCTCTCTCTCTGACTCTCTCTCGGTTCCTGTAAAAAGAGAGTGAGAGAGAGAGAGAAGGGGAGATGGAGGGGAGGAGAAGCAGATAGTCGCTTCTCCTGTATGCCCTGACTAGGAATCAAACCTGGGACATCTACATGCCAGGCCAACATTCTATCACTGAGTCAACTGACATATTTAATGTTCTCAATCAAGTTTACTGAAGAGTCTTAGAAAGAACATAGCATTTTGCAAAATACTGCATGACTAATTTATGAGCAATATATATCAGTGTATGTAAGCAACATTTTTGCTTTAGGAGTTTTAAAACTTTGTTTTTGATTCTTTATGTCTTCAAATGGAAAATACTTATTTTTCCCCTTTTCCTAAATCAAGAGACTGCTACCATTAAAATTTCCAATGCAACTGCGGTTTATCTTTTTAAGCAACAAGGATTTGAAGATAATTTGGCTGTTCCAGGTTAAGGCTAGCTTAAACACAGAACTTTGAATGACCATGCTTAAAGATATAACTTTTATACTGCAAGCTTCTCAGTTTCATTATATTTGAGCGACTGTGGCATGTAAAACATGTTGTTACATCGGCACACTTGGAACTTTCAATTTTAATGAGTTGAAGAGAGAAGTAATTCTCTGCTTAGATTCATGTTTCAAAATGTCCTGGAGTGCTGATATTTTCTCCCAAGAGAAGGCAGAAATTACATTGGATACAATATAGTACATGAAAGAATAGTTAAAGTCAACTTTTATTGTATGTAAGTAATTATATACTATAACAGATTAACATGAGACTAGATTTTCCATTCTCATAGACCTCTCTTACAGGTCATCTCCTTTCTTGTGGAGACTGGATAGATTATACCCTGCACATCTAACTTTGGAAAATCTATTATTAAGGGAAAAGAAACATAGCACAGTATTGCCTGATACCTCATTATTTGTCCTTCTGTTTATTATTGCTCTGCAGTGCCCCTTAGTTTCCAGGAATTGAAAATTGCTTGTTATCAGAAATGATGAAAAAAAAGATGTTATCTATTATTGTTAGCTTTGGGGACTTACTGTCCCTTTTAATGAAAAATGGGTGCACACACAAAAAATGGACAGATTAAAGCAACACTTTTCTAGAGTTCAAACTCTTTAGTAGATGATATTTTCACATCTGAGTGTCCTAAATGTTTTGGTTATGAGAAAAATTTAGCAAGTAGGAGTTCTGACATGCAATTGAAAGATATCCTAAGCACCTAAATCAACACCAACTAGTCTTATTATAAAAATACAAGAAATCTATTACTAGCATTTGTATTAAAAGCATGGTACAGTGTAATTCAGAGGATAACATCTTGGATGTCAATCTCATTTTTACTTTTTATCTTTTGACTAATCACATTAAGATAATTATTTTTTCTGGTTGAAATGTACATTCCTCTCTTCTGCCTGGCTTGGGCAACTCTGTACCATATGCCAAACAATGTTAATCACTTGATCTAGAAATCAGAACTATTAGGCCTTAGGCATACTTCAACTAACAAGTACTATGGGCTCCAAATTGACTGTCAGCCTATTAGGTGTTGTAAGTTGGGCAAGGTTTCACAGAACACTTTCTACTGGAGAAGTAGTAGATATGAAAGGAAAAGAGCAAGATAGAGGAAAGGTTCCAGACATTGAGGTTTCTCTGACAGAATATTAAAACCATTCAACTAGAAAGAGATTTTCCTTTCGAATGTCTAATGTTTGTACCTCATGGGTTGGAAAACCAGATTATATTCAATCCCACTGTGAACATCAGGTGTCCTGAAGTGTTTATCTTTGACTATGGTAGGTGTTCTGAGTTGACTACCGGTATGTCCTACCAGCCCATTAAAGCTACACCAAAAGCACAGTCAGGCAGCTGAAAAAAAGCTGAAAAAAGATCTGATGCTTGGAAAATGTTGAGGCGAATTTTCTTTGCAAAAACTTAAATAGATAAGTTTGTAAATGTGAACTAGAATGATATCAAAGTATTTTAAGGTCCCTCCCTCCCTCCCTCCTTCCCTGCCTCCCTTCTTTCCTTTTTCTTTCTTTTTCTTTCTCTCCCTCTTGTCTTTTCAGTAATCCTAACCACAAGTTGAGATACACAAATTAGTTGGTCTTCTGTCTTCATTGACTACTTGGGCGCTCTCTTGGTGAGATCACATTGCACTTCCTATTTCCCATGTGTGTGTTTGAATGACCCTTCACTCATCTGATGCTCTAAAGACAGCTGACTTCTCTCCTGCTGGAGGGACACTTAGGTTGTCTTAAAACAGTGTGAGAACATTAAATTTAAATTGGCAGGAGGACTTGAAAGCATGGGTTTTGTGTGTGAAAACTTGCTCTTCAAATATCTCCTGTTTCTTAATGGGCTTCTTTGACATAATTCTTGAAAGGGAGGTTTAATAGTTGCTGTGACCTTTTATTCCTTCATTCCTTTCCAATATTGGCTAGGAGTTTTTTTATTAAGGTACTTTTCAAAAGATGTGCAAACCATGTCTAAATGCCTCTTGTGCATTTTCCAGCTGTAGTCTTTTCTTCTCCTGGCACTTCCTTTCTTTAATCGTTGCTGGCACTGCCTGCCTCCTGTTCTGTGCCACTACCAGAAATAGCCCACTCAACAGCTGGCCTCTAAGAAGCAAGACTGCGAATGATCTTGCACTGTGACAGCTATCCTGCAGGTAGGAGACATCATTCTGGCAGCTTCTGGTTGTGCAGGAGTGGGCTAGTTTACGTTGCAAACCTGCACTTGGTCCAAAGCCCAAATGACTGAAATTGGCTCTCAGAAACCTTTATAAGCAATTTCTGAACTCTTCCTGAGTCCTAGGAAGCATTGATGAACATCACAATTCACCGATAAAAATTGCTATGAACTGTAGTGGAGACAAAATCAGATTAAGAAATTATTATTATTCTTTTTTCTGATCTCTAGACAAGCAACAGAGAGTCTTCAAGATGAATGTTAGTATTTTGGGGGCTAGAGTTGAGAATGTTTGCTTTTTAATCTTTTGAATCTTCAACACACTGCAATGGGACTCTATGGGTCTGCCAAATTGAACTGCATTTCAAAGGAAATTTAGGCAGTGGGAGTTCCCAGAATATCAAAGGCTTTTAGGTGTCTCATCTTTAAAACACATCAGCCACTTTTCATTCTCCTCTGTCTCAGGCTATCCTTTTTTTATGGTACGGGGTCTGTAAGCTATTTTGCAAGATGCTGCTCAACTACCATGGAAAGTGACTAATGAAAATGTTCTAGCTCCAAATGGACAGCCTAATGAGGAGAACGCAGTGGAGCGCACCATTTTCTTCTAGAAGTCATATATGGAGGGAAATGTGATCGTATGTTAAACAGAGCTGCTCTATTTTGCTTAACCACAATCTGTAGAAAAGAAAACTTAGTAAACCCTTCAGCTACTATAAAAATGATCACTTCCACTATTACCACCATTATTTCAGAAATTACCCACAACACTGCCCCAGAAAGGTCTTTGACCCCATTTCTGGGTAGCACCTGCTGGAAGTTTGACTTTGTTGTTTGGGTTTTGCTTCTAATTAGATGAATTACTAAGTAAGATGTCTTAGAAATAGTCTTTAAAAAATCTCATTGGAAAATGAAAAACAAAGTTTCTTTCAGATTTCATTTCCAGTTCAGAAGTAGGAGAATATATCTCGTTATGCTAGCATGCTGCATTCTCTTGTCTAAAAACAGAGTCACAAGCAATGGCCAATGCTGGGGAATACAGAGTGTGAATTTTAAATGTTGCTGCTCTCACAGATACCCAGAGGACCCAGTCAAGACCCAACAGGAGTCTGCTTGGCACTGAATGTTGGACAATAAAATTTCATGCAGTGGTAACTGAAACCTAGGGCAGATTTGAGGCCACTGGGATGTGGTCTGGTTGTTTTTGAAGCTTATAATTTGCAATAATAAGAATTCTTATGTTTTCTGGCTCAGTTTAATTACCAAATTGATATGAGAAATACAAATGAGAATATCAGTATTAGGAGGGAAATGTCTTTCAGTATAACAACTGGCATTGAATTGAAGTCTGCAACTTTTGATTTTAACAATAGATGTTTTTCAGTTTCAGTATGGTAGTATTGCCAGAGGGAGAAAAAACATGAAATTCCCATGATGAGAAACCCCCCAGCATAACAAGTTCAAAATAAAGAGCTACTGACCCCACCGACAAAGACTCCCACTGCAGAAACTCTCTAGTAGGCATGGGATGTCAGGATGGTGTGGAAAAGATACATCAGGCAATGTGGAAAACTGTTTGTTTCTTTAGTTATTTATTTATGACTTCTCCATAGTATGTCCTGTATAGCTTAACCATGAAAAATAAACTTTAAGCTGCGTGGAAAAAGCATAGAACTAGTAAAACAGAACTAAAATAGAAATCTGATATTAAATGTGCACTGTATCTATATGACACCAGAGGAAATTATCATTGCCATGAGAATTTGTATAGAATCACTTACATGGCATATGTAGTTCCAAACGGGGGTGGGGGGTAGAAAGAGAAGAAAAAGATGGATATTTTAATATCATCTTGATACAGTCCTGAGGGAAATTTTACATTCTCTGAGACAACTTTCCAATGTTCTTCATTTTGATTTTGATGAAAATTTACATTGGTGGGAAAAATATCATTATCTGTTGCAGAAAAATGGTTGCCAGGTCTTAAATTAATGACTTGGAGGGCTCTAAGACTGAGCCAGATTGGTCAGGGAGTGAGTGGTTGTAGTAAGTGTGAGTGCCCTTAAGGAAAATTTTGCAGGCTGAATAAAATACTTGAATGCTTAATTTTTTTAGAAAGCTCTTTACAAAGTTGACATAGACAACTACAATTATCTGTCCCTTACCACATTTTGGACTGAAAGTGAATGCACTTCCTTAATTGGGCGAACAGTTTATATTCAGAATTTTAAAAGGACTCGATTCATTTTTCTTATTTGAGTTCAGAAACTAGAGTGCCCTCTGCTATCAGTTATAATGTGAGTTACAAAATCAAGTAATATCTATTTCAAGGACATGTTAAGATGCCCACATTTGCTTCCTCTTTTTTTTTTTTTTGTATTATTACGACCCAAATAGATATTTTAAAAGTCAAGAAAATACAGTGAAATAAACATTGCTAATATAGATAGAACCCCAACCCACACTACCAACACCACCCTTCCACTTATTTCTAGTCTAGAAATCGACTTTACCAGTCAAACCCATTTTAAAGGTGAATGGTTATTTATACTCTAATTGTAAATTTATTTATTTATTTAAGAGCTTAGTAGTTTTCTTTTCTTTTTATTTATTTATTTATTGCATTTACATAGATTCTAGTGTCTCCCCGAATGCATCCCCCCCTTCCCTGTATTCCCCTCAACATCTCTTTTACCCCTTTCCAAAAAACTCCCTCCCCCCTTCCCTTCAAGTTTATTCCATTCCTCAGTTCACATTGTTTCTTGGATTCCTCAAATGAGTGAGGTCATATGATATTTTTATTTCTCTGCCTGGCTTATTTCACTTACCATAATTGTTTCCAGGTCCATCCATGTTGTTGCAAAAGGTAATATTTCCTTCTTTTTCATGGTCCCATAGTATTCCATTATATATGTGTACCACTGCTTTTTAATCCACTCGTCCACTGATGGACACTTGGGCGGTTTCCAGATCTTCGCTATTGTGAACAATGCTGCCATAAACTTGGGAGTGCATTTCTTTTTTTGAGTCAGTGATATGGTGTTCTTGGGACATATTCCTATAAGTGGGATGGCTGGGTCAAAAGGCAGTTCCATTTTTAATTTTTTGAGGAATCTTTATACTATTTTCCACAGTGGCAGCACCAGTCTGCATTCCCACCAGCAGGGCAGAAGGGTTCCCTTTTCTCCACATCCTCGCCAGCACTTATTCTGTGTTGTTTTGCTGATGAGTACCATTCTGACTGGTGTGAGGTGATACTTCATTGTGGTTTTAATTTGCATTTCTCTAATGATTAGTGATGTTGAACATTTTTTCATCTGTCTATTGGCCATCTGCATGTCCTCTTTGGAGAAGTGTCTATTCATTTCTTTTGTCCATTTTTTGATTGGATTGTTTGTCTTCCTGGTGTTGAGTTTTATGAATTCTTTATAAAATTTGGTTATTAACCCCTTGTCTGACATATAGTCGAATATGTTCTCCCATTGTGTGGTTTGTCTTTTTATTCTGTTCTTATTGTTTTTAGCTGTATAAAGCTTTTTAGTATGATGTAGTCTCATTTGTTTATCCTGTCATTTATTTCACTTGCCCGTGAAGATAAATCAGCAAATATATTGCTGTGAGAGATGTTGGTGATCTTACTGCATATGTTTTCTTCTACGATGCTTATGGTTTCATGACTTACGTTTAAGTCTTTTATCTGTTTTGAGTTTACTTTTGTGAATGGTGTAAGTTGGTGGTCTAGTTTCATTTTTTTGCAGGTAGCTTTTCAATTTTCCCAACACCATTTGTTAAAGAGACTGTCTTCACTCCATTATAGCCTCTTACCTCCTTTGTCAAATATTAATTGTTCATTAAGGTGTGGGTTTATTTCTGGGTTCTCTGTTCTGTTCCATTGATCTTTATGCCTGTTGTTATGCCAGTATCAAGCTGTTTTGAGAACAATGGCCTTGCAGTATAACTTATCAGAAAGTGTGATACCTCCCACTTTATTCTTCTTTTTCAAGATTGCTGAGTCTATTAATGTTCTTTTTTGTTTTCATATAAATTTTTGGAATATGTGTTCTATGTCTTTGAAGTATGTCATTGGAATTTTAATTGGTATTGCATTGACTTTATAAATTCCTTTGGGTAATGCAGACATTTTAATGATATTTATTCTTCCTAACCATGAACACGGTATATGCTTCCACTTGTTTGTAACTTTCTTGATTTCTTTTATCAATGTTTTATAATTTTCTGAGTACAATTCTTTAGCCTCCTTGGTTAAATTTACTCCTAGGTACTTTATTATTTTTTTGTTGCAATAGTGAAGGGGATTTTAAAAAAAATTTCTCTTTCTGACAGTTCATTGTTAGTGTATAAAAATTCCCTTGATTTCTATGTATTAATTTTATACCCTGCCACGTTGCTGAATTCACTTATCATGTCCAGTAGATTTTTGACTGAGACTTTAGGATTTTCTATATACAGTAACATATCATCTACAAATAATGACAGTTTTACTTCTTCTTTTCCAATTTGGATGCCTTTTATTTCTTCTTCTTGTCTGATTGCTGTAGCTAAGACTTCCAGAACTATGTTGAATAAGAGTGGTAAAAGGAGGCACCCCTACCTGGTTCCTGATCTTAAGGGGATTGCTTTTAATTTTTGCCCATTTATTATGATGTTTGCTATGGGTTTGTCATAGATGGCCTTTATCATGTTTAGGTACGTTCCCTGTATTCCCACTTTGCTTAGAGTTATGATTATAAATGGGTGCTGGATTTTATCGAATACTTTTTCTGCATCTATTGAAATTATCCTCTGGTTTTTCCAACATTAGAAGTGGGGCAGCAGAGACACAAACTCCTGCATGTGCCTGATTGTGATCCACCTGACATGCCCACCTGGGAGCAATGCTCTCCCCATCTGGGACATAGCTCTATTTTAGCTGGAGCCATTCTAGCACCTGAGGCAAAAGCCATGGAGCCATCCTCAGCGCCTTGGCCATCTTTGCTCCAGTGGAGCCTTGGCTGCAGGAATGAAAGAGAGAAATATAGAGAAAGGCGAAGAGGAAGGGTGGAGAAGCTGATGGGCACTTCTCCTGTGTGCTCTGAGCAGGAATCGAACCAAGGACTTCCACACACCAAGCTGATGCTCTACCACTGAGCCAACTGGCCAGGGCTCTAATTGTAAATTTTTAGGTGGGGATACAAACACTTAGTTTGAAGAAGTATGAGAAAGTGGAAAGAAGAGATGTTGCCTATTCAGACATATACAGAAATATATTTTGCTGTGAATAGAATACACTTTCTAGGGAAAATGTAGATCCACTAAGAAAATCAATGTTGAGATCAAATAATATATATTTAAGAACAAGATTTTAGATTTTTTCAGTAAAATCCACATTAAATTTCGCTATTGAAACAACTTGATTAACCATAAAAAGAACATTTCTAATATTATCTTTTGGTATACATGTTCTCAGAAGACTAATTTCAGATCAATTTGCTGGGAACTGTGCTGTCTTGGAGAAGTATTTCCTGCAAATTATTTTCTCCCTAAATGCCAAAGCACAGGTGGAATAGATAGATTGTTTACATAAAATTTAAAGTGAGCTAAGAAAAGGCATTTTGGGGAAAACATCTATTTTAGAAATTTATGGTTATAAATATTAAAGTTATTCTAATAAGACTAGGGCTATAAAAAACAAAGAGAAAAAATTAAAAAGTTATATTTCCATATTTGTTTTGATCTGTTGTTAGTTTTCTGGAGGAATAATCCACAATATTATCAATTTACTTAACCTTTAATTGACTTTCATTGTTTTTTATCATTTTGGATGGCTATATAATCTTTTATTTTATTGCTGTACCATAATTTATTTACCCAATCCACTATTCTAGGACATACCATTACTTCCAACTATTCATAGTTATAAACACTATTGTGAAAAACACAGCAAAGAACACTGTTCTAGGATTCGTAATTTTTGAGTTCTAACTATTTTATGAGAATATGATATTGGACAACTTAGTTAATGTCCTTAGTTACTTCACTTGCCAAATAAAAATGATTCTAACCTTTACCAGGACTGTGGAGAAGATCAGATATGCAGCTGTATGTAAAGATGCTTTAAAAATTGTAATTTACTGAAATAAAAAATGTATTAGTCTCTAGGATAAATCTCTAAGATGACCCATATAGCATGAGGCTTATTGTGTGAGACTAGAATTCTATGGGCATTGCCTTTAATGAATTGTAGGGTTTTCTGCTCACTCAAAATTAGAGTCATTCAACAATAGTAACTGACTAATGTTAGAACTCAATGGAGGGCAAAACCTAGTTGCTTAACTTTATCGATTACAGTTTTATCCAGAGCCACCAGTAATTTGAAAAAATTACAGGATAGCAATGTATTAAGTATTGCTATTACCTTGCTGTTTAAAATGTATTTTCACATATATTTCTTGGCCATTTTTATAAACTTGTGCAGAAAACTGTGGATATGCTAACAATATAAAAAGGAAATAAGGCTCAAAGAAATGTTTGTATATGATTTGTAAAGCTAAAGAGTGGTACATAGGAAGCTCAAACCCAAGACTTTTAAGTTTTTATTTTGGGATATCACATGGAGCAGACAGAAACCAAAATAATGTATGATATGATGAGTAAATCTTGAAATGCTTCTAAGTAATTTTTATGAGACAGAGTGCATTGGTGCTATACATAATCAATCCCCAACACAAACACATACCCACATGCACATTACATATAGACTATTTCCTTTTAGGTAATTTAACAAATCAGAATTTTTAATTTTTAGAATACATATGCAGAAAAGTACACATTAATACAAACTCTCATATTTATTTTAGGAACTCAATAAATAGAAATTTTCAATTATTCTATTTTAATTGAGGTGTAAAAGTGGTCATTACTGATTTAATTTGTTTTCATTAAATTACTAATATGTTGAACATATGTTTATATGCCATTGGTAAGTTATATTTTTTTGGTAAATCACTTATTTATATTCTATATTAGTTATTTATTATTATCTAATAAATTACTCTCAAATTCAACAGATAAAGAAACAAATATTATCTCAGAGTTTCTATGAATCAAAATTCTAGGAACTGTTTATATGGGTGCTTTAGATCAAGGCCTCTCATAAGGTTGCAATCAAGTAGTCATTACAATTTAATCTGAAGACTTAACTGTTTTTCACATCCAAGCTCACATGTGTGTTGTCAGGCCTCTGTCCTTTGCCATGTATACATCTCTGCATAGTTGCTTCATTGCTTGGTAGTTGACTTCCCGAAGAATGAGTTAAAGAGTGAAAATGCCCAAGACAGAAGTCATTAACTTACTTTTAAATCTATCTTGAAGTGACAGCCATCACTTTTGCTATGTTTTATTCATTAGAAGGGAGTAATTAGGTACAATCCATACTCAAGGGGTAAGGATTATACAAAAATATGAGTAACAGGAAATGAAATTAATGGAAGCCATTTTAGAGGCTGCTAATTGCATATCACTTAATAATTTCTCTATTTTTTTTATTGGCATAGAAGTATTTATGTATTAAATTCTTTATTTATTATGTCTATCTACCCTTATAAAATAGGTTGCATAGTTTTCCTACTTTGGAAGATACCTTTTAAATTTTCTTTCTTCCTTTTTCCTTCTATTTCTCCCACTTTCCATCCTAGCTCCTTTCTTTACTTTCTTTTTTTTTTTTGCCCTCCCTCCTTTCCTTCCCCTTTTTTCCTTCCTTCTTCCTTCCTTCCTCCCTCCCTCCCTCCCTTCCTCTCACTCTCCCTCTATTCCTTCCTTCCTTTCTTCCTTTCTCTCTTTTTATCTTTCTTTTATTCTTTTCTTCTTTCTTGCCATTATGAGGTCAACTACTTCTAATGCTCCTTCATGAACTCAAATTATAATTTATGCATCAGTCTTGTAGTATAGATTTATTTTTATAAGGAAAATATTAATTAATCTCATTGAAATTATTTCCACTAGTGAAATATTTTGATAAATTGTGTGGCTTATTACTGAAACCTTATATATAATATAGACTCAGTGGTAATTACAAAAATTATGATTTCCACAACTCTATTTGTTAAAATTATAAAAAATTTAAAATTCTTTCCCACTTTTATTTACAGTAATAAACATAGTCAGGGAATGAAGTGGGGGGACATTTAGACACTTCTAGTACATGAAGGAAAGAATTATCAGATGAACAGAAAGAACACTGCTATGTTTTTTTCTGTAAAAATTAAATTGAGATCAATTGTTGGCATAAAAAATTTTCAGTTAACTCTTAAAATAGCTGTATAAATATGTAAGTGTTTAAGAACTGGAATAGGCTTACTTTTAAGAAAGACTATTTCTTCTTAATGTAGGCACTTAAATAACAATAAGAGTTGTATATTAGTGAAAATATAGTAGAAAAAGAATGTTGAACAAGGTGATAACCTCAATCTCTTATGCACTAATACACATCTAAATTCTAACATTTGAAGTCTTGGCTGGTTGCATGCAAGCTTCATGCAGGGAAGTCACTCATAGTTTTCTTCACTTCATAACCAGAAAATCATTTTACAGAGAATGAGACTATATTACTTTAAACATATCAGTCAAAATTTTCATTTTTTTGCTCTCTAAAATAGAGGAAATGACATTTATATAAAAACATTTGTTAAGAGCGAATGAATTCAAATATTAAATTTTTTATAAATGTCTAGGACCAGCATAAAACTGAATGGGTTTTTCTACGTTTTGGATTGGACCAGATAAAATACATGCCTAGAGCAGCTAGAAACATGAACTCAAAGGAAGACTCAAACGCATGTATTTTCTCCTGAAAGCACATAATATCCTTGTTGTGCTTAGGGACACTTGATGGCACTTCAACTCTCTGCTTGGGGGCCATCTTAAACTATAAAAACAAAAAAACACAAAAATGCAAAACACATGACACTAGTAAACAACCCAAAGGAATTTATTTACAGTTTGAGAGCTGAAAGAAAAAGCCTGTGTCTTTGTTCAACCTTACCTGGGAATAAATTTTCAGATCCGGTAATTAGTTTTTCTCCACTTGTAATTTACATATCTTCAAATGGTAGTGAATGAACTGATTATTGATTTTGAGGTTATGTATATGTTTTAGTGAGTAGATACTTTTGAAAATATGAAATTCATGAATAATGTAGGTAGATTATATCTTTTAAGTGTTATACAAAAAAGGCATATGTGAAAGAAAGCATGTTTTCAACATGGATGATACTGGCTTGTTTCAACAAGGATGTTTGCAAATAAACTTATATAAGGCAAATAGTATTTTGGTTGATAAAAAACATAACCACAGACTCACAGGAATCTAACTTTGTATTTCCGCTTTGAATAATATGCCAGCATTCACCAATTCAGTGTTTGCAGTCACTTTGTAGAATATAACTACCATGAATAATGAAGATGATTACATAGTCACCAAGACAACAGAAATGATAATATTGATTTTTTTCAGTAGAGCTTTCTTTGTACTAAGCATAGGGCTAAGCATTTCACAAACATTATTTAGCAACAGATAACTGAGGAATCATTATTATTAATATTTTATGGAGGGTAAAATTGTAATTCAGAAAATTTAATGATATAAAGTAAACAGAGAGCTAAGTTTTAAATACAGGGCTTTCTGATGTTGAACCCCAGTGATCTTTCTGCTGCTCTACAGGGTCCTACTTTAATAATAAAGTTGATTACCATAAGTATGTATTATTGTCAAGCATACTTGTAAAGTCAATGAAAACATCACATTCTGAATATCATAATTCCTCATCATAAATGTAACAATTAGGGAAGAAATATTTTATGTGTCAACAATTGCTACCAAAGGAATTAATCCAGTGTACTTCTTCCTCTTCCTTCTTTTCTTTTTTTATGCTTGCTTTCTTCCTCATTCTGTCATTTTTTGCAATATTTTCTAATTTTGGTTATGATATATTCTAGAACATTTCATTTATTTAGATATGTAATAATATCTATCAATTTAGATTTTTTAAATTTAGTTAAATGATTATATTCATGAAAAAATGCATTAGCATTTAACCATAATACTGATTTGGGAATTACATAATTATGAGAATGAAAGTTTTCAGAACTAGAGTTAGATTTGCTTTACCATTTCTAACCCTTTTGTTATTTCTATACTGTTAATAACATAGAACTTAAACATGTGCCATTTTCAAGTAGAACAAAGCATATTTTTAAAACTTTTGAGAAAATAAATAGGACAGAAATGTGATTTTAGAGAAATGTTGTATAGATAAATATTTACTTCTTGAAAATAAGTTACCTTTTCTTGGATCTTACGGAGGTAGAAAGAAGGGGTAGGCAAGAAATAACTTAAGAAGACAGCTCATGGAAATGAAGAGGCAATATGGCATTTTTACCCTTCATAGAATGGTCCATTTCATAATAAGCAATCCAGAGCTTGTATCAGTGAGTTCTCTGCCTTTAATTTTTTTCCCTTTAGGAAATTTACCAGAATATTATGTAATTTTTACTTGTGATAAAGAAATTATAACCATCATTCTATATCCCAAAATTATGAAAATAATAGTAAAATAACCAAGACCCGTATTTGTTATTTTATAACTTATCACAACACAATCTTCTTATGATGACATTGTATATGTATAATTGGTGGTGATAAAACACAAATGAATATTTTAACGATTAAATGAAAAAGTCAATGAGTATATGGGAAGCTGTGTGAGTGAATGAGGACAAAATAGAGATTGTGTTGAGCAAAGATAACTGTTTTTTCTATCTTCTTGCCTGAGTGTGCCCTGCTTGCCAAAAAATATAGAACATGGATCTGTTTTTACAGTAACCTTGAATATCTTACAGATGGATTTCCAATTACTGTTACATAGATATTCATTGTAGATGTAGGATGTTATAACTTAACATAAGGTGTTAAGTGAATATCCATAAAATATTATGGTTGTGAAAGACTACAATATATTTCAGCTTTATCTAGAAGAGTGCTATCTGCTTTGCATTCACCTAAGGATATGCTACAATTCTTCATACTTAAAAGTACTTTCTATTTGTATTTAACTAAACAGTAAAAAGTATAGGAGCTCCTTCAGAGAGAAATTACTCTGAAATTTCTCACTACTGCCTGACCTGTGGTGTCGCAGTAAATAAAGCAGTGACCTGGAATGCTGAGGACACTGGTTACAAACTCAAGGCTTGCTCTCTCAAGGCATGTATGAGGAGAAACAACTACTGTGAGTTGTGCTTCCTGCTCCTCCTTTTCCCTTCTATCTCTCTCTTCTCTCTAAAAGAAATAAAAATATTTTAATAAAATAAATTCTCACTACTATTGTTACAACATTTAGAGCTATCACTTTTTTATTATTTAGAGTCTGAGATATTGGGAAGATATTAAAATAAAATTTCAAGAGGGATTATATCTTTGAAATTATTTCCAATTATTTAAAAATACAAGAATTATAAAAATTATTTAAAAGTTCAAACATGACCATAAGGAATCATGAAAATTTTACTATTTGGCTAAAAGGAAAATTAGTGTTTATTAAAACTTTATCTTTCTCTCCTCTGTGTCCATATTGTGAGGCACAATTTATTAATATGGATGTTTTGGAAAGTAGGCTTTCCGCTCTTTTTTGGGATGCCATTCTATTGATATTATGTTACAAATATAGCTGGTGTGGAGGATAAACTGGACTAGAAATACCATTTATTTAGTAAATGAAATATACTTCATAATTTTGATTAAGCTATAGAGAAATAGCCCTGACCAGATAGCTAGGTGGGTTAGAGCATCACCCAAAGCACAGAGGTTGCTGGTTCAATCCCCAGTCAGGGCACATACAGGAATGGACTAACGTTCCTGTCTCTTTCTCTCTCTCTCCTTTCTTCTTCCTCTCTTGCTGAAATCAATGAATAAAAATACTTAAAAAAAAAGATAGAGAAATAGAAAACAATTGCAACTGAGATATTCAAAAGAATAAAATGATTTGGAAATTAATCTTTTAGTGTCTACTTCTCATGTCAATAATGCAATGAACTAGACTTCCATTCAACTTCATTACTTGTGATCTAATGTAGCATGAAACTTTGTATAAATTTGCCACAAATACAGAATAGCTGATATACATGAATGAATGAAATTTTGTCTGAAAGACTGCCCTAATAGCTCCATTTTGAGTTTATATATGTTTTTAGTTTTCTTAGACTTTCAATGTTTTTATACAATACTCATTTTGTTTGTAATGTTGGAGTAATAAAAAAGCTTTAAAAACAAAAAAAAAAAATCAAACTTTGCCTCTGAAGTTTATAATGTCATCTTAGAACATTTTTGATAGTGTCCAAACACTTTGGCAATATTATCAAGGTTGATAAAATCACCAAGTTTCCTTAAGGCTGTCAATGTCCTAGATAGTATTTGATATAGATGCTGAATTATATGTATAATTGTTAATAATTATCACAATTTAAAAGTAGGCAGCATGTCTATCTCAGAATTAATATCCTTATAACAATTTTCTTCAATGTCAAGAAACAAGATAGAGAACTATGGCAAATTCATACTTATTTTTCTTCTACAAGATGAAGTTAACATTTACAGAGCTGCAAGGTTTTATTATTCTAAACACAGAGCAGAAGGAGCATTCATGAAGAGTGCTGGAAATGCTAGATAAGCTCGTAGTGACTGGCAGAGGCAAAGCTAGCGGTACTTAAGTTACCTTGTATGCTTCCTCATTATTTTGCTTTGTTGTTGCTAAAGGGGAAATCTATTAACCAAGAGGAAAATTCAGACCAAAGAATCAATTACTTCCTTTTTTATATTCATCATGATAAGTTTACCCTTTTATGTTTAGCATGAGGACACAGGTTGGTGTATAAATCACTTGAACATTGAAAGATGTTTTTTTTACCTTAAATAAAATTAGATATTGGTGACTGGCAGCCACAACTATAGGGAACAGAGAATATATGCTAAAGTCACTTCCTTCTTATCAAATACATTATTCACTCTGCCACTGCTCTGCTAGCCCAGAGTTATTCCAGAGATTGGCTCACCAGCTGGGCCTTATTACACCAATTAGAAAGGTGACCTTTTACAGTAACCAGTGGCTTACTGGGTTTTCTTTTCAATGTAAAAATTATAAGCTACATATGTAAAATATTTCAAATGAACAAAGAAGTCAAATAAATAACATTTTGGGAGGTAAATCTACAAAGTTTTACAACATATTTCTATTTCTTCATATATAAGTTGGATTGATTGCCTGGAAACAGACACAAAGTAATAATAGTTATACCACATTCCAATGTCAGTGCTGTTATATTTCTCTTGTGAAGCGACAATTGCTTTGACTTTCTGTAAAATACGAAATGATACAATCAATCACTTGACAAAAACATTATCGTGCATACAAAGTCATTTCATTCAAAAGATCGTTTAGAATTTTATGCTTTGGAAATGTAGTTATTGAAACACCTTTTGTTATTCTCTTGAGCACTATTGCTTTTCAAATCCATGGGTCTGAAAGTAAATGACAAAATATAACAAAGAATTTTTACAGTATAGCATAGTTAATTAGAAATAAGCTTTGGGATTAGTTCTACTCCTTAAAAGATATGTAACCTTGATTAATCTGGCCTCCAGTTTCATTATCTTATAATAGAGTTAATATGACCAATATCATAGAGCTGATATTAAAGTCATTATGAAATAATTTATATAGAATTCTTAAGCCTGACTGGCACATAGTGAGTGGCCAACAAATGTTAGTTGGTTGGATGCATGGATAATTCTCCCAGTCAGACTGCATCATTAAATCACTTGTTATTAAAAGGAAAATGACATGTTTTTCTCCTAGGTCACCTTTATTAAGTTAACTGTAACTCTTTACTGGCTGAAATATTTTCAGTCAGTCATCAACTTTATTAAATATATTTGCAATTCTAAACTCTATATATATACTCATAATCTCCAAACTGCCCAGAAAAATTCAAAATTGGAGGCAGAAGACAATATGTGTGTGAGTTTACCACTAAAGTTGTACTATCTTCATATTTCTTAAAATGCTCATCATAAACGAATGGATATGCAAAAACTCTTTACTAATTGTATATATTTGTGAGCAAAAATGTGCACCTAGTGGTAAGTTCTAGAAGAGGGAAAATGGAAGGACTTCTATGAGAGTTCAAAGTCCTGTGAATTATTTCAATTAAATTATATCTTAGTTTCTGATTTGGGGCAACTCAGGTTTTTCTGAAACTGATTTCCCTCATTAATTGAGAACCTAGAATGATAAATGGAATAATAACTTCAATGTGCGTGAGGAATCAGAAAGCACTGGTCTACCTACAAAGTCAGGAACTATTTTATCTATTATTGCCAGATGGACATGTGACCATGTTTATTGTGATTTTCAGATCAGAAGCATGGGAGCTAGTAATAGGCTGTTAATGATCATCTTTCTCTGCCCATTCTAGCCTGCTTCTATATTATGGTTCCAGAAACTACATCCATATAACTTTGCTATAATGGTATTTGTGAGACCTTGAAGGGAGAGGCATCCTTAGTCAACCTGTCTGCACCAAGTTATTCTGACTCTGTTTCTTATAATTAATTATTATCACTTGTTTATGTTCAGATGATATCACAATGTTCCACATTTTTCTGTTTGTATACTATTATTTTTACCAATCTGTTAACCTAGATCCAGAGCTGAGGCCTACAAGATCCTCAAAGGAAAGTTAATATGAGCTCATTCACTACATCTCTAGAAGGACTTCTCTGGAATTGCCTTAGTGCTAATACGTCCTCTGCTACTTTTATATTATCTTTCTAAAATTTTTTAAATTGTATTTATAAGGGTGACATTGGTTAATAAAACTATACAGGTTTCAGGTGCACAATTCTACAATACATCATCTGTATATTGCACTGTGTGTTCACCACCCCAAATACTTTTTATATTTTCATACATTTTTATTTTTGTGGTTGCCAAACAATAATATAGCTTTTTACATACCTGTTTGCCTCATTAAACTAGAAGAAGCTCTTTAATGGAAAGGACTATAGTTTTAAAAAAATTATGTCTGTGTCTATAGCAATTAACACAATGCTAAAATAAATCTTATTAATTGAAAGAGATTAAAAAAGAAAACCATAGCTATAAAATAAGTCATTTAATTTTAACAATACATAAATGCTTATTAAAGAAAAATTAGAAAATACATACATGATAGAAGAAAAATAAACCTACTAATAATACAACTGTCAAAAACACAATTACTGACAATAATGAAAAATTGTTTTAGAGTCACTATATTGATAAAAATTAAAAAAGACTGATGGCACTAACTATTGGTAATGTTTAATACACAGAGTATGGAAGTGTAAATTTGGTCAATTATCTTTTGGTAACATCTAGAAAATATGTATACTATATGTCCCTACAATTCTTTATTAGGTATATAACTTAGAAATCTTTATTAAAATAATTAACTATGTATACTGGAAATCTCTAGTATTCAAGATGGCCCATGAAAGTATGTTCATTGCAGTATTGTTTGTAAGGGAAAAAATAGTAAACAATTTGTATATTCTATCAGAAAGAGGATGGATAATTGAGGGAATACTATATAGCAGAGAACTGACTGTAGATGCATGAACATGATACTTAAAAACAGTTCAGTTCACAAAATGATTCCATTGTTCATATCATTTATATACATGAAAATTCACACTTATACTATCCTATGCTATATTTGGTTTATGTATTTATATATACAGTAAAGTTTAAAAAACAGACTGGAATAAAAAATCGTAAAACCCTGATGTAGTTCTAGGGAAATGAGGAAGGTAACACTTAGGAGGAGAAGTGATACTTCTAATTCATCTATGGATTATAATAAAAACAAAAATAGCATGTTGGTGTGTTGATCTACTTGCCCAAACAGATAGTTTAAACTTTAAAACAATAGTTACTTTTATTTATTCAGTTTTTAGCACATACATCTTTGTCTGTGTACCTGTACTTTGAAAGCTTTCCAATGACAACTACAGTGTGTGGCATTTAGAAAGTATTAGAAACATTTATTGGACACCTGATTGATGTCAGGCAGTTTTTAAAATTCTGGATAAGACTGAGAACCAGAGCCTAATTTTGAGTACTTCACAAAGGAATAGGAATTAAGACAATTAATGCAATATTGACTGCCAGCTAGAAAATTTCTCAAAGTCATTATTACCAAATTGAATTCTCTGTATATTTTCTTTGTAATTTTTCACAGTAAAATCTTTAAAAAACATACATTACCTAGGGTAGAAACAGATTAACAATAACTATACAAACCATATAACTAAGGAAGGATACATGTAATAATTTAATATAACCCTCTCAAGATGTTTCTTTCGAAAATGGATCCAGAATGGCCAGCAGTATAATTCCCATTCTCTAGCAAAATCTCTCTCTTTTTTCTTGATTTTGCTATTCCAAAGCCTTTCTATCTATCAGTGGAATAAATTTATATATGTGAAATGATCTATTCAATTTTTACTTGCCCATTAAACAATGAATCATATCTGCAGAGTATTGTCTATTTACAGGTGTGTCTGACCCTAAGTGAGAACTAGGTGTATCTCTTACATTTCATTTTTCTTATGGAAAATTAAAGTCCATGTTGTGTTGCCTGTTTATAAGATTTGGAATAAAAAGCTTTAGATCATTATTGTAGATATCCCGGTAGAGTTTACAACTAAGGGCTAAAGCAGAAAGAAGAATAAATGCCAATTTTACCACTATCTAAGATAGTTGAGGAATGTTGCATAAAGCAAGTTCATACCTTTTCTTGGAAAATGCATGTTTTTTTTAATCACACAAAAATACAATTTCTTAAAAATTCTAATTGAATGTACTGTTCTTACTCATCATAATGACTTGTCAACTCAAATAAAAACCCAAAATCTGGGCAGTTTGTATGACATGTTCAGTATGGATGTTCAGTATCTAACTTTACACTTAGATAAAACTGCATCAGAAGTTGGCTGCCTGACCAAGAGGTGACGAAATGAATCGAGCATCAGCCTGGGATGCTGAAGATCCACGTTGAAATTCCCAGATGCTTGTTTGAGTGCTAGCTCACCAGCTTGAGTGTCTCTGGTTTGAGTGTGGGATCATAGACATGACCACATGGTCACTGGCTTGAGCTCAAAGGTCACTGGCTTGAAAACCAAGGTCACTGGTTTGAACAAGGTATCACTGGCTTGTCTGCAAATGCTTCCTCCTACCGCCTACCTCCATCAAGGCACATATGAGAAAGCAATCAATGAGCAACTAAGAGGCTGCAAATATGCATTGATGCTTCTCATCTCTCTCCCTTCCTGTCTGTCTGTCCCGTGTATCCCTCTCTCTCTCTCTTGCAAAAGATTAATATAAAATAAAAAAGTTGAATATGTGTAGATTTGATGGTAGAGCTAGCCTGCATCTTATGCTAGATTTTTAGCTGCACATGAGAGAAACAGGGGAGACAGGGATTGAGCTGGGGATGGAAGGGTTGATTTATTAGAAATAAAAAAGAGACATGGTTTTTAATTCCAAGAATTATTTTAGACATTGACAATGAAAAACAACATGTAAATAGATGGACACTAAAAAGAATTATGAAGCTTTACGGCCCACTTCTCCCCATATCCCGCCCCCCTCCCCCAGGGTGCTCTGGCTGCACCGCGCTCGTTTTGAGATCCCAGCTCCTGCTAAGATAGCTCCGTTGTCCCCTCCATTCTGCCACCATCGTGATCATCTACTGGGACATTCTCAGTCACAATGAGATGTCTCTGACATCAACAAAATCTGGGGGATTGCAGACTGGCTGTGCCTGGAGATAGAGGGGAAAGTGGTCAGTAGGACAGAGGGTAACACTGATGACTTGCTTAATGGTGGCAATGCCTGCACTGAAGGCCCCCTAGGGTGAAAGTACCTCAAACACAGTAATATAGGACCATCATTTGCAGGAAACCCACTTTGCAAAAGAAGCCTACAGGAAGTACATGAATGCTGACGTGAAATCAAAGGGAAACTTTTAAGGACAGAGACCAGAAAGAGTAAAAAGTCTTTTATGACAGGGGTTGCAGAATAAGTCAAGCAGATCCTTGCTAATTTTCAAACTACCAGGTCTGTATTGTGGAAAACGTGAATTTAGATAGCCTAGTTGCTCTGCTGAACTGCGGTGACAATGGTGCCACTGACCCCATATATGATTTCCTCTAAGGATGGAAATGGAAAAATGTTAACAAGTTTGGCAATTTGGACCTATTACTTGTCATCACTACTAACTGCTGCTTTTCATCCACACCACCAGAACTAGGACAATTTGGGACTGATGTTATCTTGAGCTTTTCATTTGTTTTGACCTTGATTTATTTGGAGTTGAGACATTGTTTTTAAAGGGTGCGGGACATGTCATGTAGCTTGTCTAAATATAAAATACATTTAAACTGAAAAAAAAAAAAAGAAAAAGAAAAAAGAAGTATCAAGCAATAGAAACAAGGTCTGTTAAACTCTGGGCTTCTGCCAAATTGGAGAGGCAAGCAATTGGCAGAGGCTGGAGGGGAACTTAGACAATAAGAGAAATAGTAGTGGGGAGGACCACCTGCTTCTTTTAAGAGATTAACTCTTGTTAAGCCCTTGGAGCTCAGCGATGGAATCTGTTTCCGCAGGCAGGAGGCAAAGCATGCGGTGGTGTTAGACTTGGGAATTCATGCCAAATCAGAACCATTCCTGCTTTTCACGGAGGCGGGACAGAGCATAGAGCCAAACAGCTGAGGTGTTGGCTGTCATGAGAGTATTTTGGAGGTAGAAGTTTCCTTCAGGCAATTTGTATTTTATTCATGCAATTTCAGTAAGAAAAAAACCCCACAACAACTCTGGTTTAACAGGCAAAGCATTGGATCCAGTGCTCGCTCTTTCAACACTTTTATATTTTATTATTTTGTGCAGATTATCATTCAGGTGTACAGGATGCCCCTTTTAAAATAATGCTGGAGATAATAACAGAGGCTGAGGAAATTTTGGATACAAATGATGGCTCTTAGGGGTAATTTTTTTAGGAAAAATGATTATATAGGGTAGTAGCTGTTTGCAAATATAAAATTTACAGTGTTGGGCAGAGAGTAATTAGTAGTTAATGCCCCTAGCACCTTGGGGGCTATTTCATGATGTAGCACAAGGTCCTCAATTCTGCAATGGCTTCCCTCTTTTTCAGCTAGCATTTGAACCCAGAAGTGACTTTCCATGTTAACAGTTGCTAAAAGATCTCTCTGATCATCAGAGCAGCACCACAAGCTGGCATCTCATTTGAAGAATGCAGAAAGAAGGTGCTTAGATGAGAGAAAGTGTCTTGAAGAAACGCAATGCTTTTGGAAAAGAAACTCTGGAAAATAGCATTTAATGGAGTTTATTTATGTCAAGCAAAACCTTTCAGTACGGCCTCAACGAATGAGGGCTTGTCTTTAATACTGGTTGTTTGGGTGTACAGGTAGGTTGCCTGTAGTTGCTGGTGAGAATGCTAATTCACTACGGCAGTGGTTCTCAAAGTGTGCGCCAGGGAGCACTGGTGCGCCCTAGAAAATTTCCTGGTGCGCTGTATGGTATTCCAGAGAAATGTGCCTGTTGGGGACTAAAAAACCAACAGGGGTTTTGAAGTATAGATTTTTGGGAGACAGAGGTATGGGGAATCGACTGTTAGCTGACAGTCTGCCCAACCCCCCACCCTACTTGCCTGATTAGGTTGCAAAAGACTGTTAAGCTGTGGTGCTGGATTGTTTACACTATTCCCCATACTCCCTGGAAAGACTGGAGGCAAGTTTCTTCTATCCTTTGTTTGGTGTAAAGTTAAGATGATATGTGTGGTGGGGGTTTTCTGCACTCGACACAATTAAGAGTAAAAAGAGAGGAATTCTTCAATGAATTTATGAGGAAATGAGAGTTTGCCTTTCAAATATATGCTAAACATTGAAGAAATCAATGTTCATATGAGGACATATCAGGCTCATGTTTCTCATAAACACAAGAATGAAAAAACTTGACACATTCGTGCCAGGACCTGCTGAATTTACTAAATCTTATTAAGAATGTATCTCTATAAATAAAAAGATAACTTTTCTGTTTTTTTATATTTTTAACCCTTCTTTTTTATGAATTCTAAAAAGCGTAACTCAAAAAATGTAACATAAAAATGTTGTTTAATGTCAGAATAAATTTAATTTTGTTGTATTTTTTTGTTTAATTACCATAAAAGCATGCTTGGACTTTATATTTTTTCTTTAATATTTGACTTAATTATTATAACATATTTATCAGAAATTTGTACATAGTGTGCCTACGAATATTTGTAGGATTTTAAATGCACCCTGACTTCAAAAAGTTTGAGAACCACTGCTCTATGGAAAGAGAATAACATGAGTTTGTAGTACAGGACCCAGAATAAATCAGAAGTATTTTCTCGGCTACCCTAGTTTAGCATTATTATAAACTTCTTGATAAAAATAAGTTGTAGGTTAATATAAGAACCCATGATATCAATTTTATAACTTATTTTTAATGTCTTTTCTTTTAGATTTTATTTATTCATTTTAGATAGAGATTGAGAGAGAGAGAAGGGGGAGAGGAGCAGGATGCATCAACTCCCATATGTTCCTTGACCTATTACAGGAATCAAAGAAGGACAAAAATGCCCAGATAATTTGATGATGGAAGTAGGATTTATTTAGCTGGTGAAGCTGCATGACCCTGTAAAGCTAGTAGTTGAGGCCACCATCACAGCTGCCTGGCTCATGCAGGTTTGCATTGAATTTGGACAGATGGTAGTAAAACAATGGAGCCAAGAACTGGTGGACCATTATCTTTAATCCTAGTTTGCACCCAGCAGGCAAATAACACACACTGGGCTCCCAACCCCACTCATTCAGTGCTCACAAAGCTACTGACTTATCCGAGTTTCCTAGAATCAAAGGTTTCTAGCTCCTCAGACTTATTCACCTCTGTTCCCCATCTCCTTCTCCCTGCATAAACTCTACACAAACTGGCTTCTCACTTAGCACTCCACCATCTTGGCTGCTTCTCCTGGCCTCCTCCATGTGGCCGTTCACTGCTCACCTCTCTAATGCAAATCTCAGGAACCAAGAGAGAACAAGCTCCCTGTCTGCTCCACTTTATAGTGTAGAAACCAAAACCTTTAATCCAATATACAAACAAGGTAGTCTCTGATACAAAGTATACTCACCTGAGGTATAATGGGATTTCTCATGAGAGTGCACCACCCTACATCAAAAAGGGTGGGAAAGGCTTAGTCTTAAAACTAAGCCTTGGGCTATAACAACTCTACCTGCTTACAGCCTGTCCCCCACACACATTAATATAATCACACCTATTCCAAGCAAGAAGGGCAACCAATATCATCACCTTGGTGACAGGTTTCCATGTGGGCAGCTCCATCTTTAACAAAGTGAGCATAATATATTTTATCTGCCCAACAATCCACCCCTATGCACACTTTAATACCCACAATCTATACCACTGACATACCTGTGCAAGAAAATTAGGCACATTACACAAATTACAACAACATGACAAATTATACGATTTCAACAATCACAAAGGTACATACACTTCACCAGTCTCTGAGCACTTAGCCAAAAATGCAAAATTTCCTCGGCCTTCTCTCTTGCTGTTTGAAAAGCTTCCCAGGGCAAGGGAAGGGAATCCAGCAAAGCCACCCCCCACCCCCATCAGGGTATTTCACATTGTCCAAAATCTGTAAGTCCATCTAGTAAAGGAGCCAGTGCTCACTCTGGTCATAGTCCAGGAATCAGTCCACGCACATGGGTCCTCAGCCACCCGCTCATTCCTGCCATCCTGACAGTTTTATACTGTCCCAAAGAGGACCATGTGGCAATGGCAGTCAGCATTTCCATCTCTGCTCCAGAGAGCATGATGGCATCCATCCCTATGTCCGAAATTACTGATGTACCAGGAGAGTAGTTGTTGGGCAGATAAAATATAATATGCTCACTTTGTTAAATATGGCGCTGCCCACATGGAAGTTCATTGATATTAATGTGTGTTCTGGAACAGGCTGTGGGGAGGCAGGGTCGGTATAGCCTAAGGCTTAGTTTTAAGAGTAAGCTTTTCCCCACACCCTTGACTGATTGGATGATATGGGGTGGTGCACTCTCATGAGGAATCCTCCTATTATGCCTCAGATAAGTGACTTTGTATTAGAGACTTTCTTGTTTGTAGATTGGATTAAAAGTTTGGATTTCTACACTATAAAGGGGGTCAGACCAGGAGCTTGCTCTCTCGGATCCTGCTATCACCATTGCAGGGGCCTCCCTGATCCCTTGCCCTCCATGGGAAAAGCAGGTTTTCTGCTTTTCCCTTGTCTTCTCTTGTGGCTTGCCTGTCTTGGTGAGACACCAATAAACAGAATGGCCTACCACCCTCTGACTCCATCGTTTCATTACTGACTGTTCGAATATAATGCGAACCTGCATGGGCCAGGCGACTGTAATCCTAAACCTGGCCACTAGCTTTACAGTAGTAGATACTCTTTCCTTCTAGGCTTTCATCTTCTGGAGACTGAGGATAACAACTCCAGCCCAATTCTTCTCATCCTCCAAAGAGGAACTGGAAATGCCAGTTCCCGCTGCCAGGCTCGAGCCACAGGCCGCCGCCGCCGCCTTCTGCTCTGCGGCCCCAGATCCAGTCTCAACTCCAATTTCTCACAGCTGCTGGCTCTCCATAATGTCCAGGGCAATCTGCAACTCACAAACCTGTGATTCCTTCTCCATCAGCTGTTCCATTTTCAAGCGAATCTCACAAACCTTGTCGGCCTCCTATGGTGCTTGCTCCATGTTGGGCAGATAAAATATATTATGCTCACTTTGTTAAAGATGGAGCTGCCCACATGGAAGCCCGTCACCCAGGTGATATTATTTGCCCTTATGCTTGGGATGGGTGTGGGGGAAAGGCTGTAATGTAAGCAGGCCAGGTCGTTATGGCCTAAGGCTTGGTTTTAAGAGTAAGTTCTTCCCCACAGCCTTGACTGATTGGATAATGTAGGGTGGTGCACTCTCCTGAGGAATCCCATTATACAGAGACTTTCTTGTTTGTATAATTGGATTAAGGGTTTTGATTCTACGGTATAAAGTGGGAGAGACCAGTAGCTTGAGCTCTCTCAGTTCCTGCTATTGCCATTGCAGGGGCCTCCCTGATCCCTTGCCCTCCATGGAAAAAGCTGGTTTTCTGCTTCTCCCTTGTCTTCTCTTGTGGCTTGCCTGTATTGATGAGACACCAATAAACAGAATGGCCTACCATCCTCCGGCTCTGCCATTTCTTCACCGTCAGCCCGAATCCAATGGGAACCTGCATGTGAATGGCCACGATAGCGGCTCCTGGACTTACACTCCATCTCCAGGGTCAGCATTTCTTTCTCCTGCGTTTGCTACAGCTCCTTCCGCTGCTCGGCCTGCAGGTCCTGGGAAGCCTCTTCCACAGAGCTCCTGGCTTCTCCACGAATGGCTGCAAAAGTCAGCCAGCCTACAGCCCCCAAAAGAACAGCTGTAGGGAGCCATAACAGCAGCCAGTCCTCTACTCCACCCCTCAAAGGTGGTGGTGGCTCCATGCTGATCTGTATTGAATCCTGCCACAGACTACACCAAATGTAAAGCCAGTTGCCACAGCCAATGCTCGGTTTGCATTGGATTCAGACAGACGGTGATGAAACAATGGAGCCAAGAATTGGTGGGCCATTATCTTTAATCCTAGTTTGCACCCAGCAGGCAAATAACACACACTGGGCTTCCAAACCCACTCATTCAGTGCTCATAAAGCTACTGACTTATCCGAGTTTCCTAGAATCAAAGGTTTCTAGCTCCCCATACTTATTCTCCTTTGTTCCCCGTCTCCTTCTCCCTGCATAAACTCTACACAAACTGGCTTCTCACTTAGCACTCCACCACTTGGCTGCTTCTCCTGGCCTCCTCCATGTGGCTGTTCTTTGCTCTCCTCTCTAATGCAAATCTCAGGAACCTAGAGAGCAAGCTCCCTGCCTGCCCCACTTTATAGTGTAGAAATTCAAACCTTTAATCCAATATACAAACAAGGTAGTCTCTGATACAAAATCGCTTATCTGAGGCATAATGGGATTTTTCATGAGAGTGCACCACCCTACATCAAAAAGGGTGGGAAAGGCTTAGTCTTAAAACTAAGCCTTGGGCTATAACGACTCTACCTGTTTACAGCCTGTCCCCTACACACATTAATATAATCACACCCATCCCAAGCAAGAAGGGCAACCAATATCATCACCTTGGTGACAGGTTTCCATGTGGGTAGCTCCATCTTTAACAAAGTGTGCATAATGAATTTTATCTGCCAAACGGACCCCAAACAAGGCAACAAAACACGTGCTTTCTGAAGTTAGAATTCTTACATCTTATACGCCTTTACAGTTTTAGCTTTCACGTGACAAATGCCTGATTTCTAGGACTTCCTTGTTGGCAGGTCTACCTGACTTTTGTGTCTTAGGGAGGGGAAGGGGAGAAGGGGCAGGAGGGTCTGTCCTTAATAATCCTGTCACTCATTCTCCTTACTGGAGCTGCAAGTTCATTTCAAGGAACTGATAGCAAGCATGGTCCACACCTGTGGTGTTATTTTCCAAACTTTTCTCTCTGCCTTTGTTCCCTGAGTTAAGAACACTGAGGTCACAGGCTGGAGTGTAAGACTCCAAACATTGCAGACCCTCCCTCCTGTGCATTCTTCTGGTTTCTCCTCCCTCAGACCAGGCAAGCCTAGGGTTTTAAACCTGTGACCTCAGTGTTCCAGGTTGACACTTTACCCACTGTGCCACCATAGGCCAGGCCAATTTCCTAACTCCTTTACTGTAATGATATACTTATGTTCATAAAAGTTTATACAAAACAAAATTTGAATGTCAAGGACAACTGCAGGAACAGTGTGATACCTCCAGTTGACTTTTTCGAGCAAGATTTTTATGTTGTTCTGCCTAAGTGGACTTTGAATTGGTATGTAACATACAGCTACATATCTCATTAGTAACAGATAAGAAGCAACAATTGAATAATTTTGCATATAAATTAAAGAGTAGACCTGGGAAAATGTTAAATAGTGATTACCTGGTAATAGGTTATCAATGGTAAACAGTGATGAAGTCTTATCATCAATAAATACACACTCAGAGTACACTCAAGGTTTGCCTTATTGTCATCTTTTATTTCTGAGGGCCCACATTGCATAATCATTTTCTTGTTTGAAATGTTAATATTCTCTCCTTTTCCCTTTGTAAAACCAGTAGCCACAGCCACCATCACAGCCACCTGGCCCATGCAGGTTCGCATTTGATTTGAACAGACCGTAATAAAAAAACGGAGCCAAGAACTGGTGGGCCATTAGCTTTAATCCTAGCTTGCACCCAGCAGGCAAAAATTACACACAGTGGGAAAACACTTCCCTTTTCATTCAGGTTTCAAAGCCACTGACTTATCCAAATTTCCTAGAATCAAAATTTTCTAGCTCACCAGACTTATTCACCTCTGTTCCCCATCTCCTTCTCTCTGCACAAACTGGCTTCTCCTTCAGCATTCCACCATCTTGGCTTCTTCTCCTCTCCTCCACGTGGCCTTTCTCTGCTCTTCTCTCTAATGCTAATTTCAGGAACTGAAAGAGAACAAGCTCCCAGTCTGCCCCATTTTATAGTGTAGAAATTCAAACCTTTAATCCAATATACAAACAAGGAAGTCTCTGATACAAAATCGCTTAGCTGAGGCATAATGGGATTCCTCATGAAAATGCATCACCCCACGTCATGCAACAGTCAAGGGTGTGAGGAAAAACTTAGTTTTAAAACTGAGCCTTAGGCTATAATGACTTTGCAGTCTTACAGCCTGTCTCCCACACCCAATGCAAACTATAAGCAAGGAAACATATATCTCATATTTACAAACTTATTTGACCAATAGCCATCTCCTCTCTGCACCAACTCTGCACAAACTGGCTTCTCCTTCAGTACTCCGCCATCTTGGCTGCTTCTCCTTGCAATGATAGTTTCAGGAACCAAGAGAGAAAGTATCTGGTCTGCCCCATTTTATAGTGTAGAAATTCAAACCTTTAAGCCAATATACAAATAAGGCAGTTTCTGATACAAAGTAACTTATCTGAGGCATAAATGGGATTCCTCATAAGAGTGCACCACACCACATCATGCAATAGTCAAGGGTGTGGGGGAAAAGCTTAGTGTTGAGAAGATTTTAGGATTAAAAGGTTGGGAAAGGCTTAAGGCTATAAGGACCCTGCCTGCCTGTAGCCTGTCCCCCAACCCAATGCAAACTATAAGCGGGCAAACATATATATCATATTTGCAAACTTATTTGACCCACACCCTTCTACTGGAGTTCTCTCTCTCTCTCTCTCTTTTTACAGGGACAGAGAGAGAGTCAGAGAGAGAGATAGAGACAGACAGACAGGAACGGAGAGAGGCAAGAAGCATCAATCATTAGTTTTTCGTTGTCATCTGTTGGGCAGATGTAAAGCCAGGAGTCAGGGCCACAATCACAGCCGACTGACCCGTGCAGGTTCCCATTAGATTCGTACAGTTGGTAATAAAACAATGGAGCCAAGAACTGGTGAGCCATCAGCTTTAATTCTAGCTTGCACCCGGCGGGCGAGCAAAAACACACACTGGGCTCCAAAACCCACACATTTAGTGCTCACAAAGCTACTGACTTATCCAAGTTTCCTAGAATCAAAGGTTTCTAGCTCACCAGACTTATTCACCTCTGTTTCCCATCTCCTTCTCTCTACACAAACTCTGCACAAACTGGCTTCTTCCTCAGCATTCTACTATCTTGGCTGCTTCTCCTGGCCTCCATGTGGCCTTACTCTGCTCTCCTCTCTGATACTTCAGGGAGTGAGAGAGAGAGATCAAGCTACTGGTCTCTCCCACTTTATACCATAGAATCAAAACCTTTAATCCAATTATACAAACAAGGAAGTCTCTGTATAATGGGATTCTTCAGGAGAGTGCACCACCCTACATCATCCAATCAGTCAAGGGTGTGGAGAACTTACTCTTAAAACCAAGCCTTAGGCCATAACAACCTGGCCTGCTTACATTACAGCCTTTGCCCCTCATCCATCCCAAGCATAAGGACAAATAATATCACCTGGGTGACGGGCTTCCATGTGGGAAGCGCCATCTTTATCAAAGTGAGCATATTATATTTTATTTGCCCAACAGCAGATAAAATGTATTATACTCACTTTGTTAAAGATGGCACTGTCCACATGGAAATCTGTCACCCAGGTGATATTTACCCTTATGCTTGGGATGGGTGTCGGGGACAGGCCCAAGCAGTCCAGGTTGTTATAGCCTAAGGCTTAGTTTTAAGAGTTAGCTTTTCCCCACACCCTTGACTGATTGGATGATGTAGGGTTGTGCACTCTCATGAAGAATCCTCCCAGTATGTCTCAGATGAGTGACCTTATATCAGATACATCCTTGTTTGTAGATTGCATTAAGGGTTTTGAATCTACACTATAAAGTGGGGCAGACTGGGATCTTGCTCGCTCTTGGTTCCTGAGGTATTAGAGGAGAGCAGATTAAGGCCACGTGGAGGAGAGGAAGCAGCCAAGATGGCAGAGTGCTGAGGGAGAAGCCAGTTTGTACAGAGTTTGCGCTGGAGGAGATGGGGAACAGAGGTGAATAAGTCTGGTGAGCTAGAAACCTTTGATTCTAGGAAACTCGGATAAGTCAGTTGCTTTGTGAGCACTGAATGAGTGGAGCCCAGTGTGTGTTTTTGCTTGCTTGCCGTGTGCAAGCTAGAATTAAAGCTGATGGCTTACCAGTTCTTGGCTCCGTTGTTTCATTACTGATTGTCCGAATCTAATGCGAACCTGCACTGGACAGACGGCTGTGATGGTGGCCTTGCCTACTGGCTTTACACCGTCACAACATCTTAGTTGTTTCATTTATTGCTTTCTCACATGTGCCTTGACCGCAGGCCTTCAGCAGGCCCAGCAATCCCTTGCTTGAGCCAGCAACCTTGGGTCCAAGCTGATGAGCTTTTGCCCAAGCCAGATGGGCCTGCACTCAAGCTGGGGAGCTCGAGGTCTCGAACCTGGGTCTTCCGCATCCCAGCCTGACGCTCTATCCACTGCGCCACCGCCTGGTCAGGTGGAGTTCTATTGATGCTGGAGGTACTATCCATCTGTTTATATAGAAACAAGATGAGAAGTAGAAAAAAGTGTAATATTTAAAGTCCAATAGACTTTTCTCATAATGCAATATTCTGTACTTAAAGTGTCTTGCAGATTATTAAAATTTTAAAGATTTTGAGATTATATAAAATTCACTGATATGATACTGTTATCCTTTACAAAGTTCCCATTGTATTGCAGACCCTTAGAAAGTGCCCTTATGATTTTTGCATCTAGTCCTAATGCCAGCCCTGCAGGGCATATGTAATTATCCATATTTGTTAGAGGAAAACACACTGCTCATGCTCAGTTACACTAAGATTTTACTTAAGATATTTCAGCCCGTAATAAACATAAATGTTTTCTCAAACCATTTTTTTTGGCTCCCTATGTAAACATCTATATCAGCAATCTGATACAAGGTACATAAGCAATTAAAAATTTTCCAGGAACCATATTTTAAAAAGCAAAGGGAAACCAAAAAAATTAATTTTCTTACTTTTTTACTTAATTCAGTATGTCATAAGATTATCATTTTGAAATCCACTCGATACAAACTATTATTCATGAGATAGCTGACATTTCTTTTTCATAATTCTTTTGTGTGTGTGTGTGTGTGTGTGTGTGGCAGAGACACAGAGAGACTGAGAGAGGGACAGATAGGGGGAGAGAGATGAGAAACATCAATTATTCATTGTGGCACCTTAGTTACTCATTGATTGCTTTCTCATATGTACCTTGACCAGGAGGGCTACAGCAGACTGAGTGACCCCTTGTTCATACCAGCAACCTTGGTTCAAGCTGGTGAGCTGTACTCAAACCAGATGAGCCTGTGCTCAAGCAGGCAATCTCGGCATGGCATTTTGAACCTGGGTCCTCTGCATCCCAGTTCAATGCTCTATCCACTGCACCACCACCTGGTCAGATGATATTTCTTTTTTTATTATTATTAAATCTTGGTACTCTGAAATGCATTTGGTGCTTGTAGCACAATTCTATGATTTAGCCCCATTTCAAGGGCTCAAGAGCTATCAGTGGCTAGTGGCTACCATACAGACACCACAGGCTTATATTGTTTAAAATAAAGTTATGGTGCAATATATGATACTTAAGTGCAAAGTTTAGTTGATCCCTGGCTCTACTACTTGACATAGAAAGCATACTAGGCAATAGCTTAGCCTGAGTCTTTTCTCACAAGCATTAGATTGGTATAATACTACTTAACTCACAGATTTTTGGGAGGGATAAGCTAGGTGTCTCATGGGAAAGATTTGGCGAATTACCTTACAGATAGGTGCCAAAAAGAAAAAAGGTCCACTCTCTCTCTCTCTTTCCCTGTTTTGCTCATAGACTCTATTTCTATAAAATTGTGCTTAGAAGCCCCAAAGCTTAATTATCAAAACTTCTCGAAAATGGCTTGAGAAACCATGTTTAGCATAATGAATTACATATTTTAGTCTGAGTTTATTTTGTCCATCTATAATTAATCCATTGTCCACTTATTTATTTAAAGTCCATTTTAAAGATTCTAAAAAATAAAATGTTAACTGTTTATGGAACCTCTGTATTTTCTTTCAAACACATGGCTCTCTCTCATCCCCAGAGGTAACCAAAGTCCTACATGTTTTGCTTGATATTATTTCCTTGGTTTTATTTTATTTCCTTAGTTTTATGTGTAGTTAAAACAGATATGAACACATCATTTAATTCTGCCTATTTTTATACTTCATATAAATGGGAGTATACCACATGCATTCTTCTTTTCCTTTGTCAAACATAGTTTCTATAAGATGCAAGAAGTTGTAGTTGGTTTCCTTTCACTATATGGTATACCATGCAACAATTTTAAAATGATTATTTTTTTGTTGTAAAACTTTATTGTTTTCAATTTCTTGCCATAATGAATAATGGTTCTAGTAACGTTTTAATGTCTTCATTTATATCTGTATTCATATTTATATATACATGTATACACACACACAAACAAATGAATTTTCCTAGGTTATGTTTCTTGAATGTAATTGCTGGGTATTATGATAGGCACATTTTTAGCTTTATTAGATAATACCAAATTGTGTTATTACATGACTGTACTAATTTATATTCCCAGAGAAAATAATGCTTAAAAGACCTTGGTATTGGCATACGATACACAGGATAATTGAACAGAAGGTACAGAAACTAACCCATGTGAATGCAGGTAGTTGATTGATGAGAGTGATGGCCTTGCAGATCGATAAAGGTAAAGGATAATTGGTTAGCCATAGAGAAAAAAGATCAACTGAATCCCAAGACCTACTTTATCCAAAACCAATATAATTTCCAGGTGGACTCGAATCTTAAATGTAAAAAGCAAAAGTATAAAATTTTAGAAGACCGCATAAGGAAGTCTGTTATCTCAAGCAAAAAAAAAAAAAAAAAAAAAAAAAAGTTTAAATGAAGACAAAAATAAATAAAAAAATACAAAGAAAATAAGATGCATATTCTACTCCATGTTTTGTTCACCAAGGGACACAGACAGAAAAAAGCACAAAATAGAAAAATTAATCTAATTAAAAGATTCTAAATATTACAAGTTGGATTAGCAATTTGCGGGTCACAGATGATTCATCACATTTATATATATTTTAATAAGTCTATGTATATATTTTTAACAAATCTCTAAAAATGTAAAAAAGCAAAGCAGAACACATGTTTAGCTCACAGGCAATAAGAAAACAGACCACGGGCCTGATTTGTCTGGTGGTATAGTTTGTGGCCCCTGTGTAACACGTCCATCACACACGGAACTGCTGTCAATAGCAGGAGTTCATGTGAGAATACTAAAATCTGAAAATGTGCTGAATTCATGTGGACATGGAGTTAAAATTTAGAACTGCAGTGTCTCCAGGTCTCTTATCTGGCAACCATACTCTATCAAATAGGAACTTAAGGATCAGAATGAACCAGAGCTAACAGCCAAATGGGAGGGGTAGTCTCTATCTTTTCTCCTGCTCAATGCTGCTGCCTTTCAACAGCATTGAGATTCTCCATTAGGTGGAAGTCACAGTACATCTTGGGGCTGACAAGACCTCATAATTAATACAGTAAGTCATGTTGTTACACAGGACATGGCTTGTTTGCCAGCTTCTTGTAGGAGAGAAGAAAGTAGCACATCAGAGGTATAATAACATTCCTTTTTATTAAACCTATTTTTCAAAAAAGCTCATAAAATGAGCAATTTTATCAACAGCCTTTTCCTAAATGGACCACTTTAAAAGATGACAGGAACCAGTCTGGTAGTTGATTTATCCCTAAAAGTTTCACTTGGAACAAAGAGCCCCATCAGCACTTTTTTTCTAAATTAAAGACAAATATGTGTGTGTGGGGGGACTTCTGGCTTTCCATATGTTCTTTTCCTCCTTATATAAAATTCTCCTGGGAGCTCTCTCCCAAGCTCCTAACCTCAAAGCAGACTTTCCTGAAACTTTTCGTTCAAGCAAAATTCAGCATTATAGAACTTTTATTTATTCTCAGTAGATATGGGAAAGGTTAGTAGGTATTATTGACCTGAAGTATAATAATGTCCCTCAAGGCTAACCTTTAAATCTTTATGCGTTCAGTAATTCAAGCTATTCAGAGCATCTTTCTCAGTCTTCAGGAATATTATAACATTCCATAAGGCTATAAAAAAAAGTAGTGAAAAAGGGCAAAGGGAAATTACCTTTTCTTACATGATGGCTCTGTAGCGTATTCACATACTAAGTTGACTCAAATGAGTTTCTTTTGCAGTCTGCAGAGAGTCTCCTAAAAGAAATATTGCAGAATGATATTAACCTACAATATTGAATTCCTTTATTAAGCCAGGGAATCAAATTACACCTTTATTAAAAATATAAATTAACATCTTAGCTTGACTAAGATAAAAGACTCCTACTGTCATTACTGTTTATGAGAACATAAATATAATTCCAAATGACACATACTAATATGTTGTTTTCACCCATTTTTTTCATATGGCCAACAATGATATTCTTTGAATTATTTATATAATAAATTACAGTTATTAAATGATGTTAACTTACTAATTCTAAGTCCTTTTGGTGACTGAGATGCATTAAATTTTGACCTTATAAATTAAGTTTTAAGTCATTATTGCTTCTATAATTTTTAACTTAAACATGAATTCTAAGCTGGAAAAAGATATGATTGCTTATTCTTTTTTTAAATAAATGTTTTGAAATTTTATTGGGATGTTTTCTTTTTCTTCACAGAAACTCCTACATAAACAAATGAACATTTCTGGAAGAAAAAAAATATAAGAAAAATGCACTTGATAATACTGAAGATAATAAAACTGCATTAATAATGATAAGGATAATATCTATTTTGGTCTTCAGATTATCAGGCACTTTCCTTAGGTCATTAAGCAGCATTCTCATTATGTTGTAGCTAATTAATAATTATGATTAGCTTTCTTCTAGTTATATACTCAGTATTTATTATAGTTCTGGGATTCGTGTCTTTTTAAATAACATCAAGATTGAGCTGATGTCGTGACACACTTAATGCAAGTTTAATAACAGAAGGGGGCATTAACACAGGTAAATATATGTGTAGATACAACAGATGTTTCAAAATAGAATAAGACCTAGAACATTAGGAAAAAATAAATCTTTTATAATTTGATAAAGACTATATTTTTAGAAATATTAAACACACATAAACTCATGGGGAAACATTAGAAAACTTCCATTAAATTGTCAAAAAGGACAAGAATGCTCTCTGATACTACTTCTAATCAGCATTGTTTTGGAAGTCTTAAGCAGCAAAATACAACAAAATATAAAAGTAGACCTATATGAATAAAAAAAAAAAGACACAATTGTCTTTTCTTATAGATGCCATGATAATCTATATATGATCTAAGGTAATTAATAAGATAATTAGAATATATATGATAGTGTAACAAAAGCTATCATAACAATAAAATCTCTAGGATACCTAAGAATAAACCTGGTAATAAATATGCAAATTCCTTATGGAGAGAGTTACAAAGATCTTTTCCAGGACATTAAGGAAGATCTAAATAAAACATGAGATAAATAATGTTCATGGATAAGAAAACTCAATATTTTAAAGCTATCACATTTCCAAAGTTAATTTTTCAATTTAAGAAGTTTCCAATCAACATTGGAACTTAGTTGTTTTATAAATTCTATAAGCCCATTCTAAATTTCCTATGTAAGAACAAGTGGGCAGCTAATTAAAATTGGAGAATAAAGCTAAGGGATTAACCCTACCAGATAGTAAGACACATTGAAAAGGGAATCTAATTAAGACAATGTTATGGATGCAGAGACACATAGAGATTCAACAAACAGATCAGAAAATGGCAAATACCATATCCACATCAACAAAAACTTTAAATATAGAAGAGACACTTAAATATTGGTGAAAAAATAATACTGAATAAATAATGCTGCTCAGCATTCTTCACAAAAACAAATTCAAGGTGCATTGAAGATCTGTATGTGAAAATCCAGAAGTTAAAAAGCCTAGCACAACTAAAGAAAATGCAAGTAGTCACAAAGGAATTTCAGGCAAGGTAAACTGAACAGGTGATACTATATTTTATATATAATCTGCTGATTCTTGCTAATAATGAGGAAAATGAAAGTTAAAACAATACTTAGCTCCCATTTACAATCATCAGGCAAATACCCCAAAGTGTAGCAAATTTTGCTGAGGAATGCTCATATGCTACCTTTGTAGCCTAAATTCTTATGTCTCCTCAAGGCAGCAGTGTCTCTTGTTAGTGTCTATTAGTTTTCATAGTGTATACAGTCATCCTTGTTATCTGCAGATTCTGTACCTGCAGATTCAATCAAATGAGGAATGAAAATATTGTTAAAATAATGTTACATAGTTGCTGACATGTACTACATAGTTAGGCCTATAATGGTGTGTTCATACTGAACATGTACAGACTTTCCTTCTTGTCATTATTCCTAAACAGTGCAGTAACAACTACTTAATACCATTTACATTGTATTAGGTATAGAAGTAATCAGGAGATGATTTAAAGTGTACAGGAGAATGTACACAGGTTATATGCAAATAGTACACCACTTTATTTAAAGGACCTGAGTATCTGTGGATTTTGGTATCCTCAGGGGTTCTGCAACCAGTTCTCTGCAAATGCCAAGGGAAGTAGTATAGTCTTCATCTCACAGATTCTCAACTTCCAGGTATATAACTTCTGAAGCACGTATGTACAAGGAGAAATGTAGAAGAATAAAAGAATCATTACTGTAGCAGTGTTTATAATGTTCAATAAAAGCAGGAATGTACAAAGTCATACGTCTGATATATTGACAACAAATTAAAATATATTTTCATGAGCAGATACAAGTTTAATGTACGGCTTTGGACCAAAATATCATTCTGTAAGTACCCAATAAATACGATTTGCATTCTTTTTTAATAATAGTAGTGTATAAAGCAAGGGATTGTCCCCATGAAATTTAAGAAGGGAGGAAATGACATGAAATAGGGAGGGTTTTCAGGGGCTTCAATTACACCTGTAATAAGTTACAATCCACACCACACAAGCAGTAGGTGACTGAAAAACTAAAATGATAATGCAGCTATCAGTGAGGTCAGCTTCAGGGAACATCTCTTTGAGGCATATCAACTGTGTATTAAATTGTATTTTGCAGAAGGTGTACATTTTAACATAGAGGTCAGACATGAAGTGCATGTATGGAAGAAAAGATAATGTCTTAGGAAAACAGATTATGTCTTAGAAAAGATGTCTTAGGATAATGTCTTAGAAAAAACAGCATACAATAGAAGTTTAGCCCATGAGTACTGCACTTTAAATAAAATCCTATTAGTCAAAAGGACACACACACATTGCAGCATTTTACTAAGGGAAAGAATGTGTGCAATGTAGTTTATGAAATTTAAGGAACCAAGCATATGGAGAATGAGAGATAAAAATCTGTACAATCAACGTTTGCACTATGGAACTAACCCATGTTTGCATTTGGCAAACCGTTTTAAAGAGTGAGTAGCTGGAAACTTGCAAAATAATAAGAGACATTTCATATTATTTTAGGAGCATGGCTTACACAATTCTCTTGGTTGCTCCTAAGGTCCCATATTCCTTTTAAGTAAGTAATTTTATTAAAGAACCAGGTCTTTGATCATTTAAATCATCTAATCTAATCCATCTCTTTATTTGCCTGTCAAATATAAACACATAAGGTGTTTTTTCCTACCATTGAGCCCATTAACAGTTGTAGCAAGAAATTGGGAAAGCTGTAGTACGAATTTAGTGGTGACATTTCAGGTGAAAAAAAAGGTACAGTTGTTTATTCTGGATAACCAAAAATTTTAATTTTCAGTCTTTGGAGATTTTTTTCCTGGATTTCTTTCTCTAATTTGTTTAATCATGTTTGTAAAGGTCATTTTGCATAAATGTAAGGAGTGTCATGTTAGAATGCTATGCATGCCCATAAGCCTTCAACCCTTCTGGAGGGAACATTTTCCTCCACTATTTGGTACATTGCCTCCCACCTCCCAACCATATAAATTTGTCTTTACTCCAGTTCATTGCTTCTGTCAAATAAAACATTGAAATTCTCCATTTAGATCAAGCAGCGCTCCAGGTATTTGGAGATAATAATTAATTCATCAATGCATTTATTTAATACATATGTTTTATACGTTCACTCCTGTTCAGGGCACTAGATGTAAAATGACCCATGAAAGAGACATGTTCTGGGAGGACATGAAACTAGTCCTATAGGGTAACTATGGATTAAGCTCTAGTATCCCTTTAAAAGTGTATAGTCTAATGGCATCTCACTTTCAGGTAACAGGATGGTCTATAACCTAACCTGCATCTTCCTGAAGTTGTAAAGAAAAAATATAAAGTAATCACCAAAGAGTTGTATTGTAGATATTTTAGGACCATATTATCTCTAATTTATCAATTTTCTTAGACATGAAGGTCTATCTCCAGGGGAAATTAGGAAATCCTGGGATTATCATGTTACATGGACTAACATGGAACATCTCTTCAGTTATGTTAACTTGATCCTCTTTCAATTATAACTAATTTCTCCCACTGCCCCTAGAACACTTTTAGTTATATGCACCTGATTTCTGCAAAAGTTGTAAAGTTTTTTGGAAAGCAACAGAAAATACTGGGTCATCAGCTAAGAAATCTAATAGGTAAATGCTCTTAATTTGTGTGCCTTGAGGGTAATTTTATTATAAACAAGAAAGTCTGTCTCTGGCTTTTTAGCTAAAAAATATTTTTGCAGGAGGAGAGCATATTGCAGAGTAAAAAGAATATTTAAAGAACATTTTGGACATACCATAAGTGATACCAAAACTTAAAGGCTTAAAACAACAACCATTTTATTTGTTCAGAATTTTATAGGTCGGTAATTTGAGCTGTGCTCAAATTATTTAAATTCCTCACTAGTTATATGCCAAAAATCACACTAATGGTCTATCAGCCACAGATATTTAATAATCTATCAGATGACAGCTTTATTAGATGCTTCTTTCATATAGTTAAAAGTGAGAATTGGAGACAACCCAACTTGGAAATGCATTAGCTATTCATTAGAATCATTCACTTTTTTTTTTCAACTTGTGTGAGGTCACTTATGTGGCTGCAGTTAACTGTTGTGCAGGTTGAGTAAAAAAGATGGTCTCCATCATATGTCTGGGGTTGGTGTGGGCTCTCAGCTAGGCCTCTGTTTCCATGTCATTTCTCATCCTCTAGGACAGTAACTTTCCTCACATAGCACTGCACTCAAAATAGTGAGAGTGAAATCTCCAAAGTGCTGTGATGACTAGGTTCTTCTGTTGTACATCAGGATTTCACTTACATTCCGTTGATCAAAGCAAGCCGCAAGGCCAGCTCAGGTCCAAAGGGTGGAGAAATACCCATTTCTTTTTGGGAAGGGTTGCAAATGATTTATGATCATTCTTAGTCTATCACATGTGGGTATCAAGAAAAATAGTTATTTTTAGGATACTGTTAGGGGCAGTCACCTCCAACCATGACCAATTACAGGGAGAGGTTGCTTATCTTGGCTGCGGACACGTACCTGCTCTTGGCTAAAGAAGACAGTTTTCCATGATTGGCAGGGACCACAAGATTATATATAGTCAGTGAGTGAGGGCTAATTCCTCACGACAAAGTTAGGGTGTCATTACCAAAAGGAATGAATGCTGAGTAGGCAAGAAACTATGGAAGTTTTTTTACTGAATGGCTTTTGGTAAACCATTTACCTTTCTTGGGTCTGATTTGGACTCTTTCATTTGTAAATGAAGCATAAGTAGAATGCTCACATATGTTTCTTAAGGTGCTATGATTTCATTACTTTGATTGTCTTCTGTATCCAGTTTTCATCATCAGTTGCCTCTGATAGCCAGAGGCTATCAGATGCTCTGCTTGAACATCATGGAAAAATAGGAAATCTGGGTTAAAAAATCAACACTTGCCATTAGACTGCAAGTTCTAGGAATGCGGGAAATGTATCTTGTTCATGTTGAAATTTCCATCTCTTCAGATATACAGAGCTTAGTAAGTATTAATTTCATGTTGGAAGAACTGACTAGTTATGGACTCTTCAGAAGCATTTTATCTTTTATGGACCTGCGTTTTTGTTTCATATGGCGGGTGTAATTTAACTCAGCAGCATACCAACTGAAATTAATATTATCCTGTTCTTTCACCCTTTTCACTATTACCTTTTCTAAATTTACAGAAGAAAAGCATATCTTTCACCTGTTTTGCAATTTACCTGGTGTATTGCTTTTGGTACCCATGCCTCTAGAATAACAAACAGAGGGACAAAATGAAATATTAGTAAAGAAGTTTTAAAAGGGTGAATGAATTGAATGAACAGCTAACCCATACAGTTTCAAGTTAAATTATTTCTAATTATGCACTTTCTTTTGTTCTTTTCTTTTTCTTTTTAAATTAAGTTAGAGGTGGGGAGGCAGAGACAGACTTCCACCCCCAAAGCCTCCTACTGTGTGATGCTCTGCCAGTCTGAGGTTTGGCAACAGAGTTATTTTAGTGCCTGAAGTGAGGCCATAGAGCCATTCTCAGCGCTGGGGCCAACTTGCTCGGATGAGCCATGGCTGCTGCAGGAGGGCAAGAGAGAGATAGAGAAAGAAGGGGAGGGGGAGAGGTGGAGAAACAGATGATTTATTCTCTTGTGTTGACTGGGAATCAAACGTAGGACATACACGCGCGGGGCCAATGCTGTACCACTGAGCCAGTTGGCCAGGGCCTATTCACTCTCTACCAAATGAAAGAACCTAAGTAATTTGTCATTTTACAGATTATTAAATAATTATGACTACTAGATCATTGGCTTGATTTTTGGCATCTAACTAGCAAGAAATGAAAATAATTCATTAAAATTGCCATAATGAACACTTTTTAATTTCTAAACACTTGTCTGTGTCTATTAAGTTTCTTATTTCTTATTAAAATTAAGAAATTACATCATATTATGTCTAGAAAGAGGAAGGAGGCAACCCCTATTTATCTCAGTTCTTAGCAGTTCTTAGGAGTTTTAGAAGGTTATCTAATTAGTTCCAATGGCCAATGTGAAGAAGAATTCCCAGGGGTAGTGGTCTCATAGTTACCCAGGTCAGGAGACAGCATGTCAACTCTGAAGTGCTAATGGGGCATTATGACTGGCATAGGCAAAGGGAGAGGGAGGTCCTTTCCTAGCCCCTTCTAAGAAAGGTCCCTCATAAAGCATGATGCCCGATGGAGTTGAACAGCATTCAGAGGAAAGCAAAATCACTACCTACACAGGACCTGGTCCAAAATGAAAATTGGGGCACTCTGATCAAAAATTGAGAATTTCAAGATGGCAGCAGCAGAACTTTAAGTCAAGTGGAAGGCCCTTCTTGAGCACAGTGCCTTGGGCAACCACACAGATGATATTCCCATGAAGTTGCCCATGTCACAGACCTCCACATCAACAGAAACCACCCGTATAAAATTAAATTTGCCAGAAACAGAGTTAGGCCAAGGACAACCCTCATTCAGTAAGTGCCCATGGTGGAGCAAGCACATCTCTGCTGCCTCTCTCTATCCTTTCCCCTGTCTCCAAAGTTGGAAAAATTTCCTCCTAGAAGAAGAAAGAGAAAGAATATCTCAAAGCCAAAATTTTCTGTTCTTTCTTCTTCACAAAAAAGTTGGGGTTTGTATATTAGCTTATATTGTAGGAAGGAGGATAGGAAGTTGACTGTTGTTTGAAGTAGAAGCTTTTATTAAATACATTTATAAAATAAACATAAATGATATTTCATATGTCACATAAAATAAATAAATGACACACCTTTCATGTTTTAGAATGATAAATGCTATATCTTCTTGGAGCTCAATTTATTAAAAAAAATGCCATTAAATAAACAGAATTTGATACAGGAAAGTTCAGATGAACTATAAGAAAAAAATAATACAGCTTCACCTATATAAACCAAAAGATTAAATATCTTCACTAAACGTAATTACCTCAGTCCACTTATGGTTATGCTGGAGGGAGAGTAAGAAAGTTCAAAGAACAATGAGAAGACAGAGGGAGGAAAGGGAAAAGAGATGAAGGGGTTTGAGCGTCCTCTGAAGGACCACAGAAAAGAGGGTTTACATTGAGAAGATTTCAACAGGCAGGGTCAATAGATCAGATTTTCTTTAAATTCAATCATAAAATGTTAATGAGCCTAGAGAATTTTATTTTTAAAATCAATATCAAACGTCAAAATGAGAGAAGATGAAAAAAAAACAGTTGTCTTTAGAATGCAATTTAGAGCTTGCATGTTTTAGAATTCTTCATAAAAAGCAGAGATTGAAGGTAACAGCAGCATGTTTTTTTGTTTGTTTGTTTCATGCTAGCCTATCACAACAAATGGAGAGACTGAAGATCAGAGACCAGTTCTAAAAGGCTTTCAGATTGACCTCTTGGATATGGGAACACAACCCAATATCTAAGAAGGGAATGAAAGACACAGGCAGGAAAGGCAATGTTTGGAAATGAAAATGCTGGGGCCTTTAGGGAAGAACAATTGAGTATAACTGTGGAAATGACATAATGGAATTATGCTGGTAATTTCCCCTTGCTGCACATATATATTATGTAGAGAATATTGGATTGGTAGCTTCTTTGTTGTGAAACTGCCTATTCGCTTCCAGGCCCTGGCAGAGGTGAAGCAATGTTGGGAGAAATGACAGAGCACGTGATAAAGGATAAAATGACTTAAAAAAATTATGTGTGTTGCACAGGATACTGGAATACTGTAAAATCTGAGCATGCAACTAAATCCAGACTTAGAAAAGATTTGCATTTCATTTAACCTTGGTATTGGGCCACCATGTTGTCATGTATAATAATAAGCTTCTCAAATAATTATCAACTTCAGCTAATTGCTTGGTCCACAACAAAGTTAACAGCTCTTTAGTTGAGATTTTCCTAAAATAGCTTACTTATAGCCTCTATTTTCTTCTTAAAATTTTTCCCTAGAATCACATTAGGCAGACAATACTGGCAAATAAATATCTTTGACTTATGTGGCTCCTTGATAGTAGACATATTTTCATGTTTTAAAATGATAAATGCAATACCTTCTGTGAGTACAATTAAAAAAAACCAAAAAACAGATGGAGAATGCAGAATGTCCAGAAAGTTGTCTGAGGTTACTGCTGAGTTCTTAATTTTTTTCCTAAATACAGTATGGTCATGCTCTTTGTTTGTTCTTCCTTAGTAGAGGTAGTTATATATTAAAATTTGAGATAGTTATATTGCAAATCCTTCACGGAAAAGACTTCTTTATTGAAAAGTGAACATTTATTTAAATATATTTAATAAGCTACCATTTATCAATAACAATATGCTGTATTCAATAGTGTCAATAGAAATGTAATGAGAACCATCAATGGAAGACAATTTTTGTTAGGTCACAAGTCTGAGGCAGGCCTCACTGGGCTAAAATCTAGGTGTTGGCAGGTCTGGATTCCTTTCTGGAGACCCAAAGGGAGAATCCAAGTCCCTACTTTTCCATATTCTAGATACTGCTTACATTTCATATTTCTCATCAATGGCAGCCTTCCCTCTTCAAAACCACAATGATAGGTTGACCTTTCTCACATTGAACCACTTCAACCTTTTCTTCCACTTTTTTAGGCCCGTGTGATTAGTTTGCATCCACCCAGTTAATCCATAATAATCTCCCTATTTTTAGATAAAATGATTAGCAAATCCAATTTTATCTGCAATATTAATTCACCCTTCCATATTTACAGGTTCTGAGGATTAGGTCATAAATATCTTTGAAAGACCATTATTCTGCTTACCACAAATAGTACATATTTCACAGCACTACTGTGAGGATTAAAGGAAGTATTATGGAAAGTACTTTAAAAAGTACCTGCACATAGTATTGTAAGTATAGGGGGCAAATATCAAAAGGAGGAAAATGAGATGGAACACTGCAGCTATCCAAATTGGAAACTTAGGGTGCACTTACTGTATCTAAGCAAGGAAATAATGCTTTGTGTTCTGGAAACAACAGGTCTAGAGTATTATGTTCCATCATGATTATTATACTGCAATAGGACATTTATAAACAGGAAATAACCTGAAAAATGACAAGGATAGTGGGTCAACCTAAAACCATCTTAGGCAGGATGCCGTATAAAGTGATGCTTAAGGATAGATAGCGCTATTGCTTCTCGGCCTTTTGGCTAAGATGAGTGTAAGTATAGGTAATGCTGAAATCATGGGTGTGTGACCCATGCAGTTATATGAAGGTCTCAGAGGGCCCATGCTTTGTTTAATGTTCAAGCCATCTTGAAATGTTACATAATATCATCTTTAAACTGGTGTTTTATTGGAGCCCCGTGAACAGAGAATGTGTGAATAGAGAGGATATGCACAATATACATCTGCTGTTCATTTCAATGCTTCTCCCACATGGCATTCGTAAGGCACCATGATCACAGAGTTCTGGTAGACCTAGGGTGTGTGAAAGTTTCACAAGACTCAAAATGAGTAAAAGGTAAATAAGCATGTTATTTATGTCTACAACTGAGTAATTCTGGGTCCTGACAGCCAAGAAAGGCCACACTTTCCCATTGAACCAGCACTTTCTTCAAAACACAGAAAGAAGTCAATGACTCTAAGACAGATGAGTGACGAAGGAATTCCATCGTATTTTTTCTTATGGGTATTATTTGACTTATATTGACCAACACCTTACACTGAAAATAATGACATAGAAGGAAAGACAAGGCAACCTGTAGTCTTTCAGTAGTTACTTACTCATCGTAACTCAAAGTATGTAAGTGTTGGTAAAATATATGTCTATCAAAAAGTAAAATAGCCTGACCTGTGGTGGCGCAGTGGATAAAGCGTCGACCTGGGAACACTGAGGTCGCCAGTTCAAAACCCTGCACTGGTCTGGTCAAGGCACATATGGGAGTTGATGCTTCCAGCTCCTCCCCCCTTTCTCTCTTTCTCTCTCTCTCTCTCTCTCATTCTGTGTCTCCTCTCTAAAATGAATAAAATAAAAAGAAATTAAAATAAAAGTTTTTAAAAAAAGAAGTAAAATAAAAACTTGAGTCACTTTGTGCAGCATTTCTGCTATTCTAGCAAGAATACACACACTATGAAATACAAATTATGTAATTTCAATGATCCTGCATATGAGTTAAATGCTCTTATATCTGCATTTGAAAGTGGCATTCTAAAGGATAAAGATGAATGGTAGCAGTCATGTAATCATTTACAATTTAATTTGTCTTCCTTAGAATGACATTATACAACGAATAAAAGCATCACAAGTTGTGAGACCATGAAAGAAAGAAAAACACTTCGTATTTTACACCGGTACCAGTGGTTTTTCCTGTATTTTGAGCAAGTGGCCCAACATTTCTATTTTATACTTGGACCTGCAAATTATGTAGCCAGCCACGCATGAAAGCTCTGGACTTATATCGCAGTTGAGAATTTCAGGTCGCCCTCCTGCTGGTTATGTAACCTTAGATAAATTATTTAAACTCTTTGTGCCTTAGCTTTTTTTCATAGGGGAAATGGAGTATTGATAGGGTTTTAGAACTGAAGAATTTAGTTAATCCACGGATTGCACTTAGAATAGCATCTGTCTCACAACACCAGCATGTAAGCTACACAGTAGGTTCTGTGTCTTTTTGGTCCAAGCATCTAAAATCATGTCTGCTGCATAATAGAAGGTTAATAAATGATCTTTGAAAGAATGAACATACCTAACTAATTAGATCATTGGTTCCCAAAAGCTACCCAGGCTAGCAGTACAATTTCTATTAAGTATGGATTTTTAAGCCCTATCTCCCTAAGCTCCCAATTCACTGCTTTTTGAGTAGAGCTCAGAAATATAAATTTTAAAGAGCTCCCTGGGTAATTTTAATGGATTCCAGGTTTGGGGGTGATTGTACTTATAATGTACCTCTCATATCCATGCTTTTTTTTACTCTATTCTCTCTGCCTGTTTTTCTCATTTACTTCCTTTTTACAGTAAAATTATAGATATTCTTCTGTGCCAAGTTCCCTTTGTCCATGATCTAGGACAAAGGAATGCATAATTCAGTTTCATATTTTATTCTGGATGGTTGGTGTGAGTATCACACCAGGTATGTGTTGTACACATTTTTTAAATTGAATTTATTAGGGTGATACTGGTTAACAAAATTATACAGGTTTCAAGTATGCAATTCTATAATACATCATCTATACACTGCATTGTGTGTTCACCACCCAAGTCAAGTCTCCGTACCTTCTACCACCTTCTTCAACACCCCCCCCCCCATAAATCATCACACTGCTATCTGTGTCCCTTATTTTTTCTTTTTGCTCAATCCCTCCACCTCCATTTAACCACCTAACAATCCTGACCAACTGTTAGCCTGCTGTCTATCTCTGAGTCTGTATCTTCTTTGCTTATTTGTTCATTAGATTCCACACATCAATGAAATTATATGGTACTTGTCTTTCGACTGGCTTGTTTCAATTAGCTTAATGTTCTCTAGGTCCATCATGTTGTTGCAAAGGATAAGATTTCCTCCATTTTATTTTCATATTTTATTTTTATTTTTTATTTTTTTCTATTTTTCTGAAGTGAGAAGCAGGGAGGCAGAGAGACAGACTCCCGCATGTGCCTGACCGGGATCTACCCAGCATGCCCACTAGGGGGCAATGCTCTGCTGATCTGGAGCATTGCTATGTTGCAACCAGAGCCACTAGTGCCTGAGGTGGAGGCTATGGAGCTATCCTCAGTGCCTGGGCCAAGTTTGTTCACAACGGAGACTTGACTGCAGGAGAGGAAGAGAGAGACAGAGAGAAAGGAGAGGGGGAAGGGTGGAAAAGCAGATAGGTGCTTCTCCTGTGTACCCTGGCTGGGAATCAAACCCAGGATATCCACATAGCGGGTCAACACTCTACCACTGAGCCAACCGGCCAGGGCAAAAAGATTTCCTTCATTTTTTATGGCCGAGTAGTATTCCATTGTTTTGTACACATATTTTATACTGCGATTAAATGCCAGACTCAACAACTAACTTTCTCACTTAAAAAGAATGTTCAGGTTGCTTCTATATTACAACGATATGTATACTTGAGGACACAAACCTGATATAGGTGTCCTGTAGAGTGTATACATATAATATGCTTTGGTAGTCATATGTGTCAGTGACATTTGATTACTATAGCTGCTTCCTTTCAAACAAAACTTGCTTCAACTACTGGGAATGCCTATTAAAGAAAAATGAAGAAGGGTTGGAAAATAAAAGGTGATTAAATTTGTCAAAATTTGGAAACCAAAAATATCCATATCAGAAAAAATAGATTTAGAAATAGGTCGAAAAATTTGAAGAAAGTTTTGTCAAGGAAAATAAGAGTTTTATATGATTTTCTGATTCAGTACTCTGCTAGAATATATTTATTTTCCCCATGCTTTAGAAACCTTTTATAACAATGTAGAATTTTAATATAATTCTTATTGTAGGGGCATTAAAGAGCTACTTCCATGATATTATGTGTGGGATGAAGTGCAACTGTGCCCCAAGATATGTAACATCTTCATGACAGATTTCCACAAATTCTATTGCCAGAAATCATATCTGGGATTAAGCTCCAAAACCCCTAGCAAAACTCTAATATTTTACTTGAGAAATTATTAACACCCCTGAATTAGTTAAATTAGCAGACTCTAAGATATCCCTTTGAAAATCACTCATCTGCCATTATAGATTAGGAGAGACCCAAAGGCACTGGTTGCCAGTGAAGGCTGTTTAAACAGAATAGAGCATCAGAAATAAGAAAGCCCCACAGGTAAAGTGTGTTTCCCTCATGGTCATGCTTTGCATGGAAATTGTAGATTTGCTGATATAAAGTTGGCTTTCTGTACATTTCTGCTGCACTCAATCCAAATAGTTTTAGTTCTGTGCGTGGGATATGACTGAATTTATGACCTCTTGTACCTCTTTTTCTTTTCTTTTTTTAAATTCAGTGAAAGGAGGGGAAGCAGAGACAGACTCTCTTGTGCGGCCCAACCAGCATCCACCTGGTAAGCCCACTAGGGGGCAATATTCTGCCCATCTGGGCATTGCTCCCTTGCTCAGCAAGCATGCTTTTCTTAGCGTTTGAGGCAGAGGCCATGAAAACATTTCTACACCTGGGGAAAACTTACTCTGATCGAGCCATGGCTGCAGGAGGAGGGGAGAGAGAAAGAGAAGCAAGAGGGAAGGGGTGGAGAAGCAGATGGGCGCTTCTGTGTGCCCTGACAGGGAATCAAATCCAGGACATCCACACACCAGGAAATACTCTGCCATTGAGCCAACCAGCCAGAGCTCTATTCTATTTAAAACATTTTAACAGTAAGAAGGGAGAGTAAAAAAGAGCATAAATAAAACTCAGGTTGGCTTTCCTCATGTATATGTAGTTATATTGACAGAAAAAAGGGTGGTCAAAAGGAGTGTGTTTCTTTTGACCAAATGTCACCATTACTTAAACAGACCGTGGACAGCACAGCCCAACTGGAGAGACAGTTTCCCAGTGAGTGAGCCATGTATAAGAAGCAAGGTCTCTGCAGGCCTGTCTTCATGAACTAAACAAAGAAAGATTTCATAGGTTACCTAATAGAATACCAGGTAGACTTGATGTAGCTAAAAGGGAGGACTCTTAAAGGAATGGTATAGGAAATAAACATGAATTTTCTAATCCAACACAGAACCTCTGGGACTAAGTGAGATTGAGCATGAGCACTGAAGCAGTAAGAATACTGCTTGATGAATTCAGAATGTATAAACTCCACTTTCCCTCTCCAAAACCTGACCCCTGGCTATACAGCAAATAAATCAATGTGGTATTTCTGGGAAGGAAATGGGCCACAATCAGGCCCCATGAGCACTTGTCCTCCCTTTGCCATGGTGACCTTAAGTAAACCACATGATCTTTTAGTTTCTCATTTTCCTTACCTGAAAATTCAGAGTATAAATATTGCCCCTCTTAATTTACAAGTTTGATTAAGAATTGGATAAGGTTCTGTATGTTAAAAAACTAGAAAAAGAATAAAGCACTATACAAATGCCAGATCAGCTAGTATTAAAGTATATGCTTATTGTTTCTTCGGGTTAATTACTCTGATCCTCATTTTAAAGGACAGAAGGCAATTGTGATGGGTTCACAACTTTTTCCAAGATTTTGTCTAAAATGTTATCCTTTAAAAATATTTGGTTAACTCTTCTGTTCATTTAGTCAAAACTGCTGAAGGAGTTATAAAGAGATGTGGCCTAAATAATAGATGCCCATGGCTTAAAATTGGAAGGCATTTTGACTGGTCTCATATGGTAACCATGCTATGGCATATAGTTATATACATTCTAACTTCTAATGGAAATCATACTTTGGGGAAGAATAATTTGTTATGAATTTAATAAGCCACATGTCTGACTTTTAGTAAAAATTACATTTGAATGAACCATCAAGTACTTGGCACAAAGGAAACAAATGATCACCATTATGAATTGGAGAAGTTAGGTTAGCTCTCATACACTAGAAATAAATGACAAATCCATTAGATGGCAGAGGGCTTCAGGCATCAGTTCTGTAATGATTAAATTCTGAGAGTTTTATTCTTACATGAATATATGAGGTGGTGATTATTTGTCTTGTTAAACCTGGTTGCTTAGAGACAGCTGAATGATTAAGAGATAGTTGCTATTTACGTCTATAATTATTGTGATTACTATAACTGTGGTATCCCTTGGTGGGATCCTGAAAATGGTAATATAGTGTAAGATTTCACAAACTTAGGCCTATAAAAACTCAGTATATATTCTAGTAAAAAAGATTTATAATGTCTCTTCCTTGCCATTTCAATGGGCTCATTTAAAGAATAATACAATTATTTGCTCTTGTTTTATATAGTTGCTGCCTTTCAATCCCATTATGAAATAGAATAAGAGGTTATTACTAAAGATGAGGGGAGGGAAATAAAATCCTTCTGAGGAAAGAATATCAGAGATTGATATCGCCTGAGTCTCAATATCATAATTGACTAATGACAACTTAAAAAAAATCCCAGTGAGAGAAACACTGAGGCATTTTATTCCACTGGTAATCACATTACTAAGTAATAAATAGCATGAAAATTGATTACATTTTTATTTATTTAGGCTGAAGCTTAGGAAAGATTTGCCAAAATTGGAACTGTGAGGGTACATTCTGAGTTGGTTTGAAGCAGGAGTTTAATCATATCTGTTTCATCCCTCAAACAAACGAAATCACAGTGAATAAAAACAGTACACCTGCATTATGTTGTTACATAGACACTTGCCTTGCCTGGAATAGTCTTTATAACCAAGAGCCACAGAAACTGGTGTGATAATGATGGAGGAGAAAAGAGTAACATAGTCAGCTGTGGAGAAAGTAATGCAAACCAGCTGTATCATGTTTTCCAGTCATCTCCGCATACTCTACTACCACAAAACGCTCGTAATCACAATAAGGATTCCTTCTGAGAAGGCAGGAGCAGTGCCCCATATTTGACACTGATTTTGTACATATTGATATATAAGTTATACAAACATGATTGCTCATTTCTGCCCTCTTACCTTTCTACCATTATTATTCTTAAAGTAGGTTGTCCGAGGATGTATTTCTCACACTTAGAACATTTATTTTGCTCATGACACTCTCCAACATGGAGCATATTCATGGAAAGTTGCAAGAGCTACACATAGGATCTCTTAAATGGATTATAATATTGTCTCATAGGTATGAATTGTTTTATTAAGCATTATCTTATTTGTTATGCTCACACTTGTCCTTAAATGTATCTGCTATGTGCAGTGAAATTGCAGAATCCTAAATTGATTATTAAAAGGATTGTGAAGACTTCTGGTCAAGATGGCAATATAGGTAAATGTAATACCTCCTCCCACAGCCACCTCAAAATTACAACTAAACTACAGAACAACTATCATTCAGAAACACATAAAATTTAGCCGAGAGGAGGTCCTACAACTAAGGTTATGTAGAAGAAGCCACATCGAGACTAGTAGGAGGGGCAGAGATGTGGTATGGGCTTTTTCCCCACACTCATATGTTGCACATAAAAATCAGGAGAAATATCTCAGCTATGGAGGTTCCCCCTTGGGAGCAAGGGGTCCCAGCTCCAGAGAAGGCTGCCCAACTCAGGGTTCTAGAACAAGGAAGAGAAATCCCCATAATTTCTGGGTATAAAATTCAGTGGGGATCAGTGGCTGAATGAGACAGAGGCTGCTGGAGTCGCAGGCAGCTCCTCTTAAAGGGCATATACATGGACCTACTTCAACTCCTCTCTGAGCTACAGCACTAGGTACTAGAGCTTCTAGGACTAAGTGAGACTGTGCGTGAACACTGAAGCAGTAAGAATACTGCTTGATGAATTCAGAATGCATAAACTCCAGTTTGCATTTTGATAGATAAACAGATATGATTCAACAAATATGATTAAATTCAAAAGGCACCCGGGAAATATGGAGAGGAACTGAATTGTCTGGCATTAGAATGAGAGCTGGGGTCAGCTTTCTGTCAGACAAAAATTTTGGCAGAAACCATCATTCTTTTTCTGGGAACCCCCACCATAGAGCAGGTAGATGGGCACCATATCTGAGTCTCCATCAACCTGGCTCACACTGTTGGTCCTGCCCTGCTGATTTCCTGAGACTCTGGTCCATTCAACTTTCCAGCCCAACCAAGCTGTTTTCAGTGGCTTTTTCATACAAACTGCTTATTTAGCTTCTTCTTATACCTTCCTAAAATATCTAAATGGTTTATGAAATTCAGACAAGCAGCATCTGGCCTCTGCATGCCATGTACCTCTTTCTAAATAGCCTCAAGCTCAACACTAGCAGCAGCTGGCCTTTGCTTGCAGCTTGACCTCTCCCGGGCACAGGTAGCAGCCATTTGCACATCACTCTGAAGCCAATGCCAGGTGGCACAGCAAAGGTGGTGACTGACTTTGTGCTTCTCAGGACTCCTCAGAGCCAGAGCACCTGGTGGACAGCTTCAGACCACACAGGACTACAACCCACAAGTGATACACTGAAGGGGTGGACTCTGTGAGCACCAAAGCCTCCCTGAAGTAAGCTTTGTTTTGTAGGGTTGACTCCTGCACTTCAGCTCCTTGGCTGTAGTCACAGCTGATTCTGGCAGTTGATCTGGCTGGGGGTCAATCCCTCCCAGTGATGCCAACAGTAATTAAGGCTCACCCTTAGCAGAACAATACATGCAGCACACAGAAAGGCACAACTGAAGCACCCAGTTTGAGTGACTGGGGAGGTTGTACCACAGGGCTCTACATGACACTTAATACAAAAACCGCTATATCAAATTAGGGAGATGTAGCAGCTCTACATAATACATAGAAACATAAAATTAAGGAAGCAGGCCAAATATAGAGACAAAGAAACAAGTCTCAAATGAAAGAACAGGATAAATCTCTAGAAAAAGAACTAAATTAAATGAAGGCAAGCAAACTACCAGATACCTTGTTCAAAATAATGGTTATAAGGATGCTCAGGGATTTAGTAAGAAATTCAAGGAACTTAATGAAAACTTCAACAACCTAAAAAATAATATAGAAATCATAAAAAATAATAGTCAGAAATAAAGGATACACTAACTGAAATGAAGAGTAATTTACAGGAAGGGAATCAATAGTAGAGTAGAGGAAGCCAAGAATAAAATAAGTGATTTGGAATATAAAAAAGCAAAAAGCACCCAAATAGAAGAGCAAAAAGGAAAAAGAATCTTCTCTCCCCAAATGAAGATATTGTAAAAAGCCTCTGGAATAACTTTAAGAGGACTAATGGTCACATCCTGGGGTATTGGAAGGAGAAGAGAGAGAGCAAGGAATTGAAAATTTATTTGAAAAAAAAAAGACAGAAAACCTCCTTAACTTGGTGAAGAAAGTAGACATACAAGTCAAGGAAGTGGAGAGAGTCTCAAACAAGATTACCCCCAAAATGGCAAACCCAAGACATAACCTGATCAAAATGCAAAATGTTAAAGACAAAGAAATAATCTTAAAAACAGCAAGAGAAAAGCAGTTAGTTACCTATATGGGAGCTCCCATAAATCTGTTAGCTGATTTCACATCAGAAACTTTTCAGGCCAGAGGGAGTGTCAGGAAATATTTAAAGTGATGAAAAGCAAGGACCTGCAATCAAGACTACTCTACCTAGTAAAGCTATCATTTAGCATCAAAGAATAGATACAGAGCTTCCCAAACAAAGAAAAATTAAAAGAGTTCATCACACCAAACCAGTATTACATGAAACGTTAAAGGGTCTTCTAAGGAAAAAAAGAAAAAGAATAATAAAAAATATGAACAATCTTGCCTGACCAGGCGGTGGTGCAGTGAATAGAGCATCAAACTGGGATGCAGAGGTCACTGATTTGAACACAGGATCACCAGCTTGAGCGTGGGATCATAGACATGACCCCATGGTCACTGGCTTGAACCCAAGGTCACTGGCTTGAAGCTCAAGGTCACTGGCATAAGCAAGGGATCACTCACTCTGCTGTGGCTGCCCCCACTCCTCTGGCCAAGGAACATATGAGAAAGCAATCAATGGACAACTAAGGAGACTAAGGAGCTGCAAAGAAGAATTGATGCTTCTCATCTCTCTCCCTTCCTGCTTGTCTGTCCCTATTTGCCCCCCCCTCTCTCTCTGTCACACACAAAACATATGAATAATCAAATAGCAATAAATACATATCTATCAACCATTGAATCTAAAACACAAAATAAAGGAACAAGCAGAATAGAAACAGACTCATAGATGCAGAGAACATTTTGACAGTTACCAGATGGGAGGGGGATTAGGGGAAATGGGTGAAAAGGATTAAGAAGAACAAATTGGTTATTAGAGAATAGTCATAAGGATGTAAAATATGTCATAGGGAATATAGTCAATAATATTCTAATAACTATGTATAGTGTCAGATGGGTACAAGATTTATTGGGATGATCACTTAGTCATATAAAGTCTAACACTGGGATGCACACCTAAGACTAATATATTGTATGTCAACTGTAATTGAAAACTAAAAAATGATTAAAAATATTTTTAAATGGCAAAAAATAAAAGAATCATTAAAGATTCATTTGAATCTCTACATAATTAAATGCTGTGCTTCCTATACTAATATAAAAATATCACTGAAAGTGATTTGGGCAGCTGTAGGGATAGAGGTGAATTTGTACTAACCCATCTCTATCTATCAACCTGTAGATATGAAATGCTCCCTCTGGTAACAGGTCAGTATTTAGCAAAAATGAGTTCCCAGCACCTCTCATATTTTATAGCTGATGTATTGGATTTTTTCCCCCTTGCTCTTTGATTTCAGCTCTTTTCTTGTTCTCTCCCTGAAAACTTCTTGCCCTTATGTTATTACAGTGGCTTTCTTTAGTTTGCTCTATGGATACAATATTTGACTTTGTCCCTTAGTTATTATTTGCAATTTTCATCTGAAAACCTAAAACTACAAAAGCATGACCTCTAAGACCTTCTCCTACACCAGATCAAGAAAATATTGCTGCTGGTTGGTTCAGCCCAGTCCCTGGACAAAATGACTGACCCCTTCATTTTTGTTGCTTTTTCTTGTGGTCAAATGAAAGCAGCAGCAACTGTTGGTTTGCTTAAGTGAATACCTACCAGGTAGGAAAAACAGCAATGGCAGTTAAATCTGTAGTTTTATATGATGCCCTATCATGGCATTCTGAACAGCTAAGTGCATTACAAGAATCAACAGTGTCCAAATTAATACATACATAAAATAATTGTAATTAACATGTAATATGGGGAAGTGTAGCAACACAAGAGTCAAGCAGAACCCTAGTACCTTCTGACACTCTCATTCCTCCATAAAATGGGATTATCAACTTCAGAAGTTGCCTCAGGACATTTTCATCATTTTCACAGACATAATAAAACCAAGGGGAAAAAAATCCAAAATCATTCAGATTTTTAAGATTTTTTAAAATTTTGTTGCTTTATTTTATTTTATTTGTAACAGAGACAGAAAGAGAAACAGATAGGAACAGACAGAGAGAAAGGGAGATGAGAAGCATCAGTTTTTTGTTGTGGCTCCTTAGTTGTTCATTGATTGCTTTCTCATATGTGCCTTGACTGGGGGGCTACAGCAGAGTGAGTGACACCTTGCTCAAGCCATCGACCTTAGACTCAAGACTGTGACCTTGGTCTCAACCTGGTGAGCCTTGCTCAAACCAGATAAGCCCGCGCCAAGCTGGCGACATCGGGGGTTTGAACTTGGGCCCTCCCTGTTTTAGTCTGACACTCTATCCACTGTGCCACTCCTGTTCAGACAGATTTTTAAGATTTCTAAAAGCAATTTAAAAATGTTAAGACATATAATAAGACAGATAACATGTGATAGTAGAAAAAGATGATTTCTCGAAACAGGTAAAGTAAAACATAAAAAGAATTCATAATCCCAATACTTAGAGGATGACAGTGAACCATTTGGTGTTTATCTTTAACTTGATTGTTATCAAGCTCCCAAGTCCCATGATAAAATTTGAAGAAAAACTTCTTAAGATAGTGATAACAATTTGAGAATAAACACTTCAGTATAACAACAATTTTATTTTTTCTATATAAAAATGCAATTATTTTTTTTCTCTTAATAGTCCCCCCCAATCTAAGGTTTGAATTCTCAGGTTGTAATTAATAAACTGTGTTGATTATTTCAATATTAAGTTATTAACATTAGTTAATTGGAATTCTAATTGCCAAAAATGTGAACAATGCAGTAATCATAATTCTAAAAGCAACTTTAATTTGATATTGCTGTTGATATTAACATGACAATAGCTTTTTCTATTACAATTGTTAGTCTGAATAAATTTCTCCTCTCCTGAGACTGTCAGATTGTGATTCCTAATGACAATATTAGTATGCTTCTGAATAACAATCAGAATGTATAATGCTGTTAAAATACTTAGGATGATCCAGGTTTGTTGGATCTGTCAGCATTGACAATCATGTTTCCTTGCATGTCATATGCTTTTCTCATTTTCAGTCATTATAAATATACATTTTTTAGTTATTAAGCTAATATAATTAAATTTTTAATTATCCAAAAGGATTCTAAAATAATAAGAAAACCACTCCCAACAAATCAATTTTATTTTTTAACATGTCTTATAAACATCACATAAGTTGAATCCATCTTTAATTAAAATCTTTCTGCATAGATGAACTGAAAATCTCACAAAATGAAACTTGCCAAGTTATTTTTAATTTTCCAATATGTTATTTATTTGTGTGATAGCTCATTAAGAGAGATCACATTAATAAGAAAAATAACAAAACTAAGGAATGTTTTATTGGGTAAAATACATTCTTTTTTCTTTGAATATTTATCACTTGTTATGGACAAGGAGATGGTATATAGGCAATCCACCATATTGTATTGTTGTCAAATAAGATATTGTTTCACCTGATACGGGTTCCTAGGATTCAGAAGATGACCACCCATATCTGGGTTAAAAGCCACTCTGCATTGAGCCAGCCAGCCAGTTTATTCAATTGTGGGGCATTTCTGGCAAGTTCCCAGATAAAAAACAATAACTTGGTAGCTGTCATTTCTCCATTAATATGCCAGCCCTTTAAAACTGAAGCTTTAGATCATTTTTCTAATTCAAATGCTAAAATCCTCATCTTAATCTCTAAGGACCAAACAACTCAGTTTGAGATTTCCATAATATTGGCTGTTCATTATATTTCCTAGAATAAGGTAAGAGGAGAAGCTCTGAATGTGTGGATCCAGACTGAGTCTTTCCATATTTTCTGAGCACTGGACCAACCGTCATTTGTGTTTTTTCTGTTTTGTTTTGTTTTTAAAGCAGAATGCTTTTTCCTCATCAGCACTGGTTTTATACTCAGCTAGTTAAACCAAAGCCAGTGTGTGATCATCACAAAGGTGTGATCTCTCAAATATGCACAAATGCAAAATGAATCCTGATTGCCCACTGGGTCATAGTTTCTCTACATAGAATCAATAGATTTAACCAAAATTATTTCCTACTCACATGCTTTTAACACAAGGTGCTCATGCATAGGTGTATATTTATGTATTCATTGATTTGTCATTTTATAAATACTTTGAAATGTCTACTCTATTCTAAGCATTATACTAGCCCCCAGATGTACAAGTGAGATCTCACTAGCTGCACTTAAGGAGCCTCTAGTTTATCACAAGAAATAGGTTGTCAATCAAGTACTTGGCTGGTGAATGACGAAGAGCTTAAAGAGAAGAGTAACATTTTAATAAAGGCTCAGAACAACGATGCAGTCATTCAGATTAGTAAGGGGGTAGAGGTGCCAGGAGGAGAGAGAAGCATGCGTGAAGGTTTGGGACAAGGAAAACACACTGAACCCTAAACATATAAATATCGCTGAAGAATCAATACATTTGACAAGTGAGTGTGGCGCTATGTAAGTGATTTGCCTCAAGTCACACTGTTATTTAATGTGGGGCTAAATGCCAGGATTTCTGAACCCAGTTTATTGTTGAACTATAAATTTCTAACATAAAGGGGTCTATGGAAATGCAAAGGTAATGAACTGTATATATAGCAAAACATTTATAGCATTATAAGGGGAACAAATCTTGTGCTATACTAGTTTTAATTTTAGTTTATGAAGGATAGACTTCTTTTGCATCTTAGGCAAAAAAGCTTTTCACAGTACAGGTATTTTCTTGATGTGTAAATTAAAATGTAATGTTAATTAATACCACTGTGTCACAGGATTAGATATATAATTCATGCTGCCAGTTTTAATACAGCTACAGAGAACAGCAATATATCTACAGAGGGTAGTGAGATTAACCTCATGTTTATAGGGAAAAAAAGATGTGTTTGAGACTCAGATTATAGATTACATATTAAGCTATGGGAAAGTTCAAAGGAGTGACAATACTTTTAAAACATTATGTGCCACTACAGTTCAAATGATAAGGGACTTTGCTGCTTTAATGGTGCTGTGATACTATCTTCAATACAACATCTCTCAAAGGCTTGGATGAGTGATGAGAGAGGCGTTGTAGGAAACTGTGCTTTGATTTCAAGATTGCCAGCTTTCAGATGGCCGTCAGAGTTCTGGAATTGACTGAAGCAGTAGTGCTAACCTAAGCAGTTACTCTCTTAGTAGCAATCATTGTTGGGACTGAAGGAGTTCTGGAGAATTATTGATACTTGGGCTCCGCTGTTAATTAAAACTGTCATTCTATGTCAATATGTGTATTCAAGATGAGAATCTTTGTGTTTGTCTTCTAGATGGTTTACAATAATAATTAATGTAAAATGAGAAAACATCTTAGTTTGACAACATGTTCTAGACAAACAACTAGAAAATAGCTTCAAAATAATCATCTGATAACGTACTGCAACAAAATTATAGGTGCAGAAATCAGATCAGACATTTTTAGGGCTGAAAATATATGTAAAAGTGTTAAATTTTTCTATATAAATGAAGATTCTCATATTGAGAATCTAGCTGCATGTGGTTTATAATAGGCAAAAATTATAATATTTAAGAAAAAAATATTAAAAATAGAGATATTAATATTAGAGAAAGTAAAATTAAGGCAAAAATATTAAGGCAGTTACATTCTACATTAGTAACTAATAATTCTCCAAAAGATTCACACATCATTTATCTTTATTTACAAAACTACACAAAATATATAAAGCAAGGATTGAGAATAATATGAGAAAAATATAATCATCTTTATATTGAAGAAATTAAAGCATCTCTCAGAATCAGATTGATTCAATACATTAAAAATGATTAATGATAGTGAGAGCTTTAAGAGTACACAAGTTTGTCTTCAACATGATGAAGCCACTGAATGCAAAGTCAGAAACAGCTGCACAGTGGTACATACATCATTATATAGCATTTCTACTACACATGTACCATTATTGAACATTAAAATGTAATAAAATAATTAAAAATTTTAGTTTTACATAACTATTTATTTTCTTTTAAACATAATTTTTTCATTATTTTCTTTATTTTTTTTTATTCAGTGAAAGGAGAGGAAGCAGAGACAGACTCCCACATGTGCCCGGACCTAAATTCAACCAGCAAGCTCAATAGTGGGCAATGCTCTGCCCATCTGTGGCTTTGTTCCATTGCTTAGCAACTGAGCTCTTTTTGGCACCTAAGGTGGAGGCCATGGAGCAATCCTCAGCACCCAGGGCCAGTTCACTCCAAACAAGCCATGGCTGCAGGAGGGGAAAAGAAAGAGAGAGAAAGAGAAGGGGGGAGGGTTAAGGGGATGTGGAGAAGTAGATGATTGCTTCTCCTGTGTGCCTTGGCCAGGAACCAAACCCAGGACATCCACATGCCAAGCTGACACTCTACCACTGAACCAACAAGCCAGGGCCTAAGCATCATTTGTTTAATTATAACTTCATAAAATTTAATTTTTTTAACTATCTGGGTTTAATGTTTGACTTGCACAATTTCTGACAAACATGGTGAGCCAGGGGGAGCTGTCTCTAAAAACCATGACTCTCTTGCCCAGGAACTTACTCTGGGGCACTAACAGCAGATTAAAAAATCTTTGGGTTCCCCCATAAATAAACAATTCAAACTATTTTTTTATTTCTCAGCAAGATCAAAGAATTTATCCCTCTTCAGTGAGTGTTCCATGAGATGAAAGCACAGTTTCAATCAGAAATACTAAATTTTAGCATCCTATGTTATGCAAGCAGCAGAAATGGCAGAGTTCCATGTCTTTTCTATTCATTTTTTAGAATTAGAGTGGAGAAGTGAAAAGTCTCTCAGACTGATGTGTATCATTGCATTTATTTGAAGTGAAGGATGAAATTGGACATTTATGATAGAAATAACTTAAAATGTATGTAGGAATGTCAGTAATCCCCAAATCAATCTAGTCAATTATTGATCTAGTGATGCGAACAACATTTTAAAGAAAACTGGAGAAGGTATTTCTCATATTTGTCTAAATGAGAAAAAATTTTCACCAAGAAGTTTTAAAAAGTGAAAACAATGCTAGAGAGTTAGGAAAATCAAGTGGGATGTTATATATGCCGTGTCTTGCCCAGATTGTTTACTAGATATTAATTATTTTACATATCAGACATTAAGTGGATATGAACAATATTTTTACTATATATGCATGGTATAATGTATCATAGTACAGTGAGCACACATACACATTTCACTCTAAGAGAGAGGAATATTACAATTCATTTTGCAGTTGCCAATTGGGCCCTTCCTAATTCCATCACTTCCTGCATAGAGGTAACTACAATGCTATTTTTTGTCTTTGCTACATCTTTGCTCTTTTAAAAAATAGTTTTTGCATATATATTTGTATTTCTACACATGTATTGGGTAAGTTGGGATGAGTTTACACTTTATTGAAATGGCATTATGCTTATGTATTTTTCTGTAACATGCTTTCTTTTTTTCTTCATAAAGCTTTTCTAAGATTTAGTCATTTGTATGGCTTTAATTCATTCATGTTCACTGTTATTATTTTATTTGGGAATGTTTAAGAATTTATTTATTTATTTTATTATTCATGTTCAGTAGTAAATTCCAGTTTTTTATTCTCGCTACCAGCCCACCTGTGAACATTTATACCTATCCATTGTACTCATGCAATTCTTTCTTTGTTTTATCAACAGGAGTTGAATTGCAGGGCCATGAAGTGTGCACACTGTACTAGATTATTTGCATATATTTCATCTTTCACCAGTTTTTCATAAATGTACTGTTCTAAATTTATTTTTATACTTTCACTGATACATAGGTAATTCTTATTTATTTTAAACTTGTGCATATGCATTGCTTTCTCATTTTGTTCTTGACATCTTATCTTTTAATAACATAAATCTGAGCATCTCATCACATGTGTTTTGGCCATTTTGTTTCTTCTTCAGTAAATGACAAACTTTTTTAGTTTTCTGCTTGACCGAAAAGGTCCCATTTTTTGTCTTGTACGTAAAAGATCGTTTTTCCAGCTATTGAATTCTTGGTTGATAATTTTCTTTTAGTACCTGGCTTCTGTTGTTCTTGTTGTTGAGAAGCCAGCAATTGATCTAATTGTAGCTCCTTGAAAGGTTATCTCTTTTATTTCTCAGAAAGCAATCGTTTTTGTGTGTGTGTGTGTGTGTCTGTGTGTGTGTCTAATTGTGAGTTTCTTTTCACTTAAACTTTTGGAGACTTTTTTGGCTTCTTGAATCTGAGTATCTTTCATCATTTCTGGAAAATTTTCACCCATTATCTTTTCAATTATAAATTTTCTCTACTATTGAAAATTTGATTAGACATCTTACTCCTTATCATTCTACCCTTTATCTCTATATAGCTAATATCTCTATTTTTTATCTCTTTTTCCCTCCCTGTGTGTGCTAAATTCTGGATAATTTCTGCTGATATCTTAAAAGTTTATTACTGTGTTGTTTAAGTGCATCTAATATATTGGTAATCTTGCTTAAAAAGTTTTTGTACCTTTTTATAAATTTTAAAATTGTATATTGCCTAAAATAAGTCTATCTTTGCTCTCCTGAGAGAAATCCAATTTAGATATGGAGTCTTAATTTAGTCTTGAATTTAAATTACTAATATTGTATTTTCAAGTTTACATGTATGTTTATAGTAAGATTGTATTGTAATTTTTCTTTCTCCTTCTCTCCTTGAAAGTATGTCTATGAATAGCGTGCAAGACAATGGTTTCTTAACCTCAGAACTATTGACCATTTGTATCAGATAATCTTTGTTGTTTTTTTTTCTGTCCTGTATATTGTGAATGTTTAGCAGCATACTTGGCTTCTACTTACTAAATGTCAATAGCTCATTTTCCCATCCTCCAGTAGTGATAGCCCAGAAACGGCTCCAGACAAGCAAATTACCCCAAGAATCTGTCCCAGGTGAGAACCACTAAGCTACCATAATGGTGAGAAACAGTATGGGCCCATTTTATAAAATGTGTAGTTGGTACTTTTAAAATTGTCAAAGATAAGAAAGGCAAGGAAAAACTGTCAAGTTGTGTCAGATTGGAAGGAATATAACATGATATGCATTTTCTTGGTCGAACTCCAAGAGTAGAAAGTAAAATAAGACATTTTTGTGAAAGTTGTTGAAATATGAATGGAGTTTATAGTTTGAACAATAAGTTATCAGAATTAATTTTCTGACTTGAAGGGTTGCATAAGGTTTAAAAAGAGTAACTATGATTTTGGGAATTATATGTAAGATATTTAGAACTATGGAGTGATAATACATCATATCTATGTTTTACTTTAATTTGGTTCAGAAAAATAAAGGCTATTACTGCTGCTACTACCCCTAATAATAACAATAGGGAGAGGGAGAAGAGAGAGAGAGAGAGAGAGAGAGACCAAATAAAGTAAAATATTTACAGTAGAGGAATCTATATGAGGTTAATCAATAAGTTCTTTGTAGTACTTTTTAACTTTTCTCTAAGTTTAAATTGTTTCTTTATAATTTAAAGAGTATATGCTGCTTATTTTACAATGAACTAAGAGTATGTAAAGCTTAGTATCATATATTGAGATTTTAGAAAAAAAGTGCTAGAGATACAAAAAATGATATACTGGTAATAAATACATTTTAGGAAAAAAATTTATATTATTATTATTTTTTAGTGAATGAGAAAGAGAGAGACAGGAAGGGAGAGAGAGATGAGTACCATCAACTTGTAGTTGTGTCACTTTAGTTGATCACTGATTGGTTCTATTACATGCCTTGACAGGGGCATGGGGGGAACTCCAGCCAAGCCAGGGACCCCTTGTTCAAGCCAGTGACCTTAGGCTCAATCCAGAGACCTTGAGCTTCATGCCAGCAACCTTTGGGTTCAAGCCAGTGACCACAGGGTCATGTCTATGATCCTACAATCAACCTGGGGGCACCATGCTCAAGCTGGTGAGCCTACACACAAACCAGCATCCCTGGGGTTTTGAACCTAGGTCTTCAGTGTCTCAGGTCAATGCTCGTATCCACTGGCCCACCACTGGTTAGGTTATTATTTTTTTTAAATTGGAGAAGTGTATACTGGCATTAATTCATGCACATATGATTAAATGTTTTACATATGACATTCAATTTCCCTTCCTTTATGATATGACTCTCTACCTCCAGGACCCCTCCTGTACACGTTCACATCAAATATGAAGCAGCTATACAGATGAGAAAGGGATATGATATAAAAATCTGAGAGGGTAGATTAATACTTGAAGGGACAAAGAAATTCAGAAAAATAAATGGGAGCCTTCCAAAATCACAGAGAATATGTTTTAGCACATGAGGTGTTTTAAGTAGCAGAACAAATGAAATGAACTATTTAAAAGAGAGACATACCTCAACATGAGTAATTGATACTTGACTATTAGAGGAAAATGTCTGAAAGTGAGTTAATTCAATTTATAATTAAATGAAAATATTCTAGGCCTAAAGAATGTGCTTGCAATGAAGGATGTTTCCCCATTTTTTAAAATTTAACCAAATGACATTACTTTTTCTAGATAAATCAATATTTTACATTTTTAAAATTATTTTTTGGTTTTAATAGAAAAATGTGTATTTTTATTATAAGACAAAACACTTTTTTTTGGAAGCAAGTTTTAAATCCACTTTTTAGAAATTTTTAAAAAATTTATTGGTGATTTGAGAGATAGATTGATAAAGAGAGAAAAAGTAGCATCAGTTTGTTGTTCCACTTAGTTGTGCATTAATTGGTTGCTTTTTGTATGTTTGCTGACTGGGGATCAAACCTGCAACCTTGGTGTATTGGGATGGTGCTCTGATAAACTGAGCTACCTGACCAGGGCTAAATGAACTCTTTAGTAAAATTAGATCTGTGACATTTTGCTTTAGACATGAAATACTAAATATAATCTATACTATAAATACTAAATTATATATAATTATATTTTCATTATAATTATACATTATATTGTTATATAATATACAATATAACTATGAATATTATTTTATATATAATATATGTAAATCTAAACCTGGATAATGATAAATTCACTTTTAGGTACCAAATGCCAAATGATTGATAAATCAGACAGACTATAGGAGCTAATATAAAAGTTTAGTGATATTAATTATAAAATCGAGCTGTTTGGTCAACTGACAAAAATATCATTAATGTGAAATCTCTACCAGATTGCAGATAGTACACATAATGAGTAAGTGGGGTCTGGTTTCTGACAAACTACAGTTTCAGTTATTGTTTTGCCACTATTAGTTGATCATTTCACAACAGTTACATGATCTCTATAAACCTGAGTTTATTCAGCTATTTGGAAACTAAAAAACATAGTATGTACTTCATGGGATTATTGCAAGAACTAAATAAAATAATATGTGTAATTTTTTTTCTTTTTCTTTTCAAAGGGACAGAGAGAGAGAGTCAGAGAGAGGGATAGATAGGGACAGACAGACAGGAACGAAGAGAGGTGAGAAGCATCAATCAATCATTAGTTTTTCGTTGCCGTTGCGACACCATAGTTGTTCATTGATTGCTTTCTCACATGTGCCTTGACCGTGGGCCTTCAGCAGACCAAACCACTCCTTGCTGGAGCCAGCAACCTTGGGTCCAAGCTGGTGAGCCTTTTGCTCAAGCCAGATGGGCCCTTGCTCAAGCTGGCGAGCCCAGGGCCTTGAACCTGGGTCTTCCGCATCCCAGTGCAATGCTCTATCCACTGCGCCACTGCCTGGTCAGGCAAAAAAAATTCTTAACACAAGACAATTCACAAGTTACATGCAAATCTCACAAATTTGGCTATTTGTTTGTGAAGATATTAAACAAAAAACATTTCTCTGCTAAAGCTTTACTCCGAACAGTCAAATGGAGCTTTCATTCCCTAATTACAGCAGTAATTTGCTGAGTTCATTTGCTCTGGATAGAATTTATCCTTTGTGTAATATTTTGGATATTATGTTCTAGTGGAGGGATCATTCCTCAGGAAATTGGACACCCACGGATGTTGATAGATATCCTTCCGATTTCACCTATTATCAATCAACTTCAGATCAATCTTAATATGTCACTCAAATCTCCTCAGACTTACTTTTCTAGTCTTTATTATGCTAGTCTGTCATCATTTCCATTTTTCAGCCCCATTGAAGTTCTTTCGACATTCCACACACATACTGCCTTCTTCCCTTGACTCACAACGTTCCCCCCACATAAGTCTTTCTCATCCTACTCATTTTCTTTGAAATTCCTGCCCTTGTTCAAGGGGATGATGTACATCCAATCTGAAAGCAGCGTTTCATGACTTAACCAGTTGAGATTAATCTCCATCTTCCATGTATGCTCTCAATAGTACATTTGATCAGACAGGATCCCTACCAGGGAAGATGAGTAAGAGCCTCTGGAGAAGGCATGTGCAAATTTAGAAGTGATCAGCTCTACTGTGTGGAATGATAAAGAGATACTATGAGTCTGCATAAAGGACTGTGTCATAGTTCAGAGTTACAATGTATTCTTCTCCTCTTGGAACCTGGGCATGAATTCAATCATCTGTTAGATACCACCCCAGGATAAAGTAGAGTCTAAAACTGGGTGTAATAAAGTCAGTGGGTAAAGATACAATTGTGGAATTTCCCACTTGAACCTTCACCATGTAAAGCTGTTAAAGTTTGATAAAAAAAATGTAATTGTGCATTTTGTCTATTACTGCTAATAGTTGTTTTGCTGTGCTCTTTAGTAAGTACTTTAAGATAACAGCGTCAAAATCTTAAAATAGGTAATAATGACTGAGAGCTTACCTACTTTTCACTTTATGTGCATTATAAATGTGTAAATAATCCTTATGATAGCCACATAAATTAGATTTTATTTTTGATCTCAGTTTACTGTTGGGGAAATTGCGTCTTCGAGAGATATATTGTTGCTCAATGTCACTGTCTAGTAATTATCAGAAACTGTATGTTCAATTGATTCTAAAACCTAAGTGTTATCTACCAGATAATTTTCCTATATTATTTATAGGTCAGAATTGAATCATTTTCTGCTTACAAAAACAACATTGAGATAAAATTTGTCATATCATCTTATTTAGAGGCATTTTCCAATAAAAGTGCTTAATTAATGATTAAGTTTATTGAAATGAGTTCTTTAAGCCATTTTCAAGGTTAAAATCCTTTGATCCACATAATTTATGTTCAAATTCATGAGATCTTACTATTAACTATTCATCATCCAAAGTATATAAAAATTGGTTAAACACAAATTTTGATTTTTTGTATTCCTCCATAAATGGTAAATCTATGTCTGTTGGTCAGTAAGACAACTACATTTGTGTCTCAAGTAAATTGGTTAAACTGTATTGATCAATGGCATGTGGTTTTAAATATAAAGCCACAGGATATAACTTTGCAAGTGATATGAAAATATATATATATATTACAGGGACAGAGAGAGTCAGAGAGAAGGATAGAAAGGGACAGACAGACAGGAACAGAGAGAGGTGATAAGCATCAATCATTAGTTTTTCATTGCCGTTGTGACACCTTAGTTGTTCATTGATTGCTTTCTCACACGTGCCTTGACTGCGGGCCTTCAGCAGACCAAGCCACCCTTTGCTGGAGCCAGCAACCTTAGGTCCAAGCTGGCAAGCTTTTGCTCAAGCCAGATAGGCCCGCGCTCAAGCTGGCGAGCTCGGCATCTCGAACCTGGGTCTTCGCATCCCAGTCCGATGCTCTATCCACTGTGCCACTGCCTGGGCAGGCTGATATAAAAAGTATTTAAAAATATATATAGAATTGCACAAAAGTATTTCTACTTCACACTATTTTAAGGTCAATTCAAAATTATATATTTGAGGAGTTGCATACAAAATAATGCCCGGAAGTTTAGACTTATCTTATAATAGTTTGTCTTTGTTGAGGTTTTCTTGACCTTGAATGTTACCCCACTTCCTTTTGCTGATTAGTTGGATTATGTATATTTTTAATAGTTCCTTAAAATAATCTAACCAGCAGGCACACAATTGATTAGTGTTATTAGAGTTGATTTTATAAATCTGTGATTGCACCACTTAAAAATAGGTATTTGAAACTCAGCTCGAGTGCCATTAAGCAATTATATGCTAATATTATATAAATATCCTACTAAAATTTCTGCAGCACTCACTAATTATTTTATTGTTTATTGAAAGTTGTAATGAGTCATTTAATTGTAAATACATTTAAAATTGAAAAGAAAAATATGGCATTCTTTGGGGATAGTAAATTTTTCCACATTACATTATATTTTTATAACAACTCTCTAATTAATCTACTTCAAGTTATTTATATTGAACTAGTTCTTATGAACTATGCCATCACTTAACAAAATTTACAAAAAAACTTCTATACCTAGGTGTAAAGGTTCACCTTTCCATAAAATAACTAATATGGTGACTATTTTAACAGTGAGAGCTACCAGCTCACAACATTTGTCATGTCATTGTACTGTAGTTAGAATTATAAGATGTAGCCTACTTTCAGCCTTGACTGTGTAAATTTCTCTCTCTGACTGGTTATTTGTGTATTCATCAGAAGCATAATTTAGCCTCAATACAAACTACAAATATTTAAAGTAAAATAAACTACTTTTATTGTTAAAAATATTTCTGAATATTGGACAAATGCTCCAAAATGATGTTTTCTTAAAAAAAAAAAAACTAATTGTGTTACCTTCTTTTATTTCTGGATAGTACTCATTCTCAACTCTGGATGAAATTTATTTCTGGTACAGAATAGAAATATAATTTATAATTAAGAGCAACCTAACTGTTAAATTACTGGATAAAACAATGTTTTGCTAACTTTGATGCTACTTATGGAAATAGAATCCATAATGCTTCCCGTCTAATTGTGCCTTGTGTTGGAGACTGAGAAAATGGCACGGGCAATGTGAATACATAGACTACTGCAAATTACTTTCTGCAAATTTATTTTAACCTTTTGCTGTAGACTTATAGAAAGAAATCCAATTAGCATATTCTCTTCTTTTCTTTTTTGTATCTTGGCTCCTGATTTTTTTTTTTAATAGAGTTGTAATTGAAACCAAAATAAACTGTATATACCTTAATGAACATACAGGTTTTAAATTAAGGACACTTGAGTAATATATGTAAGCCTTACACTTGTATTCAACAAATACAATCTGCTAGACTTGGCATTTAAGTTCACTTGTGAAATTATATTTATAGTCGTCCCTCGCCATATCGCAGCTGACTTTTCATGAACTCCATGTATCGTGGATTTTTAAATTGTATATAATTTCTAATTTTATATCATGGATTTTTTGCTATATCATGGGATTTTGCGGTAAAATATGCATTTGCTAGCCCAAAAAATTGAAAACAATATAAAAATATTAATTAAAGCATATTAAAATAATATTAAATCAAAATAGAGCCTTAAAATACATATAAATAATAAAATAATAATAAAGTTGCTACTTCAAAGATATTCACCTATCCTCAGGGGTTCTGGAATCTAACCCCCATGATAGACAAGGAACCACTATATTATTATTTCACTTTGTTAGCTCTTAATGGTTAGCACATTAGAACAGGTAAATCAGTAAGGCCTGAATACCCAATGATGATAAATTCATCCCTCACCTCATCTTTGCTGTGTAAGTATTATTAACTTGTTGTCTCACAGAAATCTTCAGTGAATAATTATAAATGAAGCTCTATTATAATTATAAATAGATAAGCTCTATTATTTTATTTAGCTACTTAATATTAATATCCTAAAGTCTTTGAGATCAGGTCTTATAAAAGTTGACTAAAAATTACACATAGAAACAATAAGTAAGTATACATGATTTGTACTTGAGTCTTTCTTTCAATTGCATGGTGTGAACTCTTTAACTAAAAATTTCAACCAATAGAAAAAATAAATATGGTGCATCCACACATCATTTATGATCATGTGAGCCACCAGGTAAATGCATACCCCCCCAAACACACACATGTCATATGACTTCACTCAATGCCTCGCCTGTGGTGGCGCAGTGGATAAAGCATTGACCTGAAACACTGAGGTTGCCAGTTCAAAACCTGGGCTTGCCTGGTCAAGGCACATACAGGAGTGGATGCTTCCTGCTCCTCACCCCTTCTCTCTTTCTCTCTTTCTCACTCTCTCTCCTGTCTCTCTAAAAATGAATAAATAAAAATATATTAAAAATTAAAAAGAAAATACTCCAGTTGTTGATATCTTGTTTTATACATATAATGGGAGAAATTTTTTGAATAATGGGTATAGTGTCAAAAAGAAAGATAAATAAATTTGAGGTTATTGGACAAAATATCCCAATAAAACCACTTGTCAATGAAATGCCACAGTAAGATTCTGAAGGATAAGGACTGTATCTTTTCTATATTTTTCTCACCCATCTCTCTGTTTGTGTAGTAGTATTTCATCTGCTTGTCTACAGCATGGACACTCAAGCATTATTCTCACTATCTGACTAAAAATATTTGCTTCTAGAGAAAGAGTTGATTTTTTGTGAATTGTTCGGACCTATAGCATCTACATCTGCAGTAATAAGTCATAGGCTAAGTTGCAGGCAGAATGACTTGAAAGACTTCAGCTGTTTTCACAATCAGTTCCAATCACTAAGGTCAAAACAATCATGAGGGACCTTAGACTTCTTGCTAATGTTGGCAAAATGACTATTTTGGGGATACAGTTATCTATGCTTACAGGTTAAGATCTCGAGGTCATAGTTCTAATCTAGCTCTTCTCTTAATTATTTAAACTAAAAATTCTCATAAAGTACACAGAATTTATAAATCAAATAGTATGGTTTGCTTCAACATGGAAAAAAATACAATATAGACACTTTAAAAAATATACATAAACCATAAAAGCACTCAGGATGCACAACTAAGAGTGTGTTTTCCAGAAGGTGAACTAGTATTTTTTATGGTGTGCTCTAAGCCTAGGCCAAGGTTACAAGGCAAAAACCCAGATCTGTGACTGGGTCCTGAATGATGCACAGGGCAGCGTGAACTCCAGAAGAGTCCAAATTACCATATGAGTTGTACTGGAGGCTAATACCTAATGTCACATGGGTGGTGAGTGGCTTGCTACAATCAAAATTGTGCTGTGCGGTATTGCAGTATTGCACAAAAGAATGAATCTGACTTCCACTATGATTTGTAGGAAATATCTGGCAATGAGGAAACTAAGAATATGAACTAACAGCATGAGGATTCGCATCAAAAGGATGTTGAATCAAGAACTGTTGAGAAGATGAATGACAAAAGATAGTATATAGGGGAAAAAATAGAAGTCAGCTGTATAAAATCTTACAAACAATGAAATAGATAGAAATAAGTGTGTATTTCAAATAAAGTGCTTCACTGGAAGGTCAAAATATAATCTGAGTTTGCTATGATTTAAGGCATTACTTGAAAGCCAAAATGCTATTTCTTCATTCTATTTTAGGTTCTTACAATTTATTTAGTTCTTTGATAGTTAAATGTTTGCTATTTACATAATGCTATCTTGGTTAACTGCCAACTTGTGATTGATAAAATTACAGATAATTTTTCATGACAGATGATAGGATTATCCAGATGTGAGACCCAGGAAGCATCAAACAATAAATTAAAAACACTAAAAAGGATCATTTTGTGCATTTGTGGTTTTAATGGGCAGTCTCTCCTGTTTTAGAAGATTGGGCACTGAATTCACACCAACATTTAACTAAATACAAATAACTTACTGATTGATCTTGATCAAATTAATGGTTAACTATCTTTCCTCTCCACTTTCTTAAAGCCATTACGATTCTTGCTTTTATTCCAGAGGTACTAAAATTTTGTAACACTGTTACCTAATTGTGAGGTTTTCTTTTTTTAGTTTATTTTGTTGTCTTTTTGGTGCAGATTTTCATTCTGAAATTCCATGTTTTACCGTATAATAATATTTCACAAATTGTTTCTGTGCCAATTTGCTTCTCTTTATTTCTCTTTCTGTAACTGATGTTTGAACACTAGGCTGGACTTTTATATTTTCTTTTTCTAAAAACTATCATCATTTATCTCTGCTCTATCCTCTTCTACCTCCTCCCACCTCCTTTCCCCTCTTACAGTTCCCACACTTGTCTGTGTCTATAACATTTTTTTTCTTTCCTTAGTCCTTTCACCTTTTTCACCCAACTCCCGAACCCCAACCCCCTGACAGCTGTCAGTCTGTTCTCAATATCTATGAATATGTTTCTGTTTTGTCTGTTATTTTACATTAATCATTAAATTCCACATAAAAGTGAAATCATGTGGTACTTGTGTTTCTCTGACTGGCTTATTTCACTCAGCATTATACTCTCCAGATTCATCCATATGGTCTCAAAGGTAAGATTTCCTTCTTTTTATGGCCAAGTAGTATTCCAATGCATAAATGTACCACTGTTTTTATCTATGCATATACTGATGGGCACTTCGGCTGATTCCAAATCTTAGCTATTATAAATAACATTGCAGTGAACATATGGATGCATATATTCTTTTAAAATAGTGTTTTTGGTTTCTTTGGATATATTCCCAGATGTGGAATTGCTATTTGGGAATAGTCGTTTGGGAATTCCATTTTTAATTTTTGGAGGTAACTCCACACTGCTTTCCACAGTCACTACTCCACTCTGCATTCCCACCAACATTGTACAAGGCTTCCCTTTTCTCAACTTCCTCTCCAGCATTTGTTATTTGTTGACTTATTGATAATAACCATTTTGACAGGTTTAAGGTTACATCACGTTGTGGTTTGTATTTGCATTTTTTGATGATTAGTGACATTGAACATTTTTTCATAGGTCTATTGGCCATCTGTAAGTCTTTTTTTTTTTTTTGGAGAAGTGTCTATGCAGGTCCATTTCCCATTTCTTAATTAAATTGTTTATTTGGTGTTGAGTTTTATAAGTTTCTTGTAAATTTTGAATATTAATCCCTTAGCAGATGTATCCATGAATATGATCTCCCATTCAGTGGTCTGTCTTTTCATTTTGTTGATCATTTCCTTAACCATACAAAATTTTTTAGTTTGACATAGTTTCACTTATTTATTTTATTTCCCTTGCCCAAGGTGATATACCAGAAAATATATTAATTTGAGACATGTCTAGGGTTTTACTGCCTACATTTTCTTCTAGAATTTTTAGGTTTTTCAGTCTTAGCATTTAAGTCTTTATTCCATTTTGAGTTTATTCTTGTGTATGGTATAGGAAGGTGGTCTAGATAATTTTTTGCACTTATCTGTCCAATTTTTCTAACAGCATTTATTTAATAGACTATCTTTACCCAATTGTATGTTCTTACCTCCTTTGTCAAATATTGACTACATAGGTGTGGGTTTATTTATGGGTTCTATAGTCTATATTCTTTTTCATTGATCTATATGTTTGTTTTATGCCAGTGCCATGCTCTTTTAATTACTATAGCCTTGTAGTATTATTTGATATCAGGTAGTGTGATTCCTCCAACTTTGTTCTTCTTTCTCTATATTTTTATTTTTATTTTTGTTCTTTCTGACAGATTTTCTCAATTTTTTTCTCTTTTATTTTTTGAGTCCCACTGATCTAATTATTACTCAGGTTTTTCTTGTTTCCTTGACTGAGATTATTCTTCTTGACTGGCATCCCTTCATCCTGTCATTCTCAGTTCATTTTGCTGTGATGTTAATCTTTCTAAAATTAAACTGCAGCATTTAAAAGACATTAAGACTTTTGGTTTTAACTTGAATTTGTTCTTAGATTATTCTCTGAGGACTAGTTAATATTTACCAAACAGCCATAACTCAAATTTTACTTCTTCTGTTCATATGCTGCTTCTTTTCTACTTCGATCTTGATCTCTTCCTTCAAGACTTATTTCAGACATAATTTCTGCAGAAAAAATGTCTGAAATTGTGATCTCTAGCTCACCTGAACCTTTATAGGCACTTAGTAAGTATGTATCATGTGATACTTATAATGTATATTTATACTTAGTTATTAAACTTGAGTATAAGTTATTATACTTATCTTGCAACGTAGTTATTAGACCATCAGTCTTATTGTTCTCTTCCATTTCTCTAATAACTCTAGTCTTTATTTCTGTTATCTCCATAATGCCTAGTAAAAAGGTCAGAGGTTGACTTGTATTTATTGATGAATTGAAACTCATTCTATAAAAGATAATACCCTAAATCTCCACTAAATACCCACTTAATTTTTTTCTTTTCTGAAGTGAGAAGCAGGAAGGCAGAGAGAGAGACAGACTCCCACATGCGCCCAACTGGGATCTACCCAGCAAGCTCACCAGGGGGTGATGCTCTGTCCATCTGGGCCGTTACTCTTTTACAACTGGAGCCATTTAAGCACCTGAGGCCAGAGGCCATGGAGCTATCCTCAGCGTCCGGGTCAACTTTGCTTCAATGAAGCCTTGGCTACGGCGGGGGGGAAAGAGAGAGATAGAGAGAAAGGAGAGGAAGAAGGGTGGAGAAGCAGATAGGAGCTTCCTCTCTGTGCCCTAGCTGGGAATCAAACCCAGTACTTCCATATGCTGGGCCAACACTCTACCACTAAGCCAATTGGCCAGGGCCTCACTTAATCTTAACATGAGGAAAAATCATATTTATATGATTAAGCTGGAAAATAACTTTTAAGATCATCTATAAAACTCTGTAATCCATAATTAAGAAACTTAAGATCCAAAATTATTGACTCTGCTTCAGGGCACATAACCAAGAAATAACAGAGCAACTGGAAGTCCAAGCTGCTTTCCCTCAGGGTAATGATCCCTGGATAAGAACAACTGCTGCTTTGAGATACAGAAAGGGGACCTTAGCTGTACCTGCAGCCTGTCCTCTCCCCTTTCGTGAATCATATGTCACATAAATTCTTCCTATTAAATCATGTTTAAATTGCTATTAACAGACGTCTTAGAAAAGGGCGGCAAAACAAAGCCAAAGCACAGAATCATTTTCATTCTGTTTCTCCCCAAATTAATAAAAATAGATGGAGAAAGGCATTTTAAATTTAATCAAAATGTGACAGTCACAACAAACACAAATGTTTGATGAGGCCCCAGGGACCTTAAATCTACTCTGAGCTCTATGTTATAAGTGATAAATCTATAAAATCCTAGTCATTTTCATAGTATTCCAGTGTTTGAAGAACAATATGTGACATGGATGCCCTCTGTTGTAGGATTGGTACAAACAAAATATATCTGTCAAAGGAAGCTATGTTGTTATGAGAACAATTCACTTTATTATCACAAGATTTATATCTTCTTAATTTGCTTAATAAATTTGTCAAGTGATTCTAATTTTGTGAAAGCACCCATCATCTATTAATCATGTGACATTTAGTCACTTCAAGAGGAAAAGTTTCAAATTTATTTCCATTTCACCTATACCTTACAAGTCTCTGGTGTTTAGAAATATTAAATATAGAATCAAAACCCAAAAAATTTTGTTATAAAATAATACACAGCTACAATAAAATGACTGGTTCTTAATTTTTATGTTCATCAAGAATATCTGAAAGGCAGTCATTTATTATGGTTAAAAACAGCTTTTGGAATCCTATATTTAGCTTTAAATCACAATCAACTATTCGCTATTAGCAATGAAAGTTAAGACCAGTTTAATATCTTCTGTAGGATTCTTTCCAGAAGAACAATGGCCTTCTTAGATGTAAAAATAAGGTGAGATAATGTAGCAAAGTGATTAAAGCAGAAAGCAGAATTTAGAATTTAATATGTGCTCAGTAAATTACAATGATTATCATTTTGTCTGCTTAGAATTTCAATATAGTGAATAAAGATAAATACAGAGAAAAATAACTTTTTTTCATAGTGAATACAAATAAAAATTGTTTTGGCCAGTTTGGCATATTAAATAAAAATATCTTAAAAAGTCCCCAAATTTTATCTTATTAGTGTACTTTATTTTTTTTTAATTTTTTTATTTATTCATTTTAGAGAGGTGAGAGAGAGAGAGAGAGAAAGGGGGGAGGAGCAGGAAGCATCAACTCCCATATGTGCCTTGACCAGACAAGTGCAGGGTTTTGAACCGGCAACCTCAGCATTCCAGGTTGACGCTTTATCCACTGCGCCACCACAGGTCAGGCCTAGTGTACTTTTTGTTGTGAGTTATAAGGAGTTTGAGGTTGGAGATCCATTAGCAGCTGTTATTGAAGTCTTCCTGAGAGATAATAAGCTTTTGATTAAGAAAGTGTATTTATGTTGTTAATGGTAAATGTTTTTAATTGATTAGATTTTGAAACATAATAAACTTTCAATGAAATAGGAGCCTGTCTGAAGATGGATAACATTAAAACTTTGAGAACTCCCATCTAAAAGTATTCGTAAATTGTAATCTTGACAGCAAAATAATTTTTTTCAAATTGGAGGTAATTTTTGTATCTCAGAAATGTTTTGAACATTACATGATAATGAAATTCTCATTGTTTTACATTACAATCAAACAGTGAAAACTTTGAATGCTTAAGAATTCTCCCACATTTTAAGCATATGACACCACAATTAATTTTAGAGGTTTTTTGTTTGCTAATAATACTTAGTTCAATGCAGATTTAACACTCATTTATGTTAGACATCTTTCTAAAGCTTCTTTGAAAATGTATTTTTGTTCTAAGACATTTTTATATTTCAGATAATAGAGATTTTATCTCTGAAGTTACCTTTCTTACAAATTGAATTTTTTTTCAAATAAGTTGAATTCTCTATGAAATAAAAGCAAGAATTGGACAGATAATCTGAAATTACTGTGCATCAATATGGATGTATTTAAAATTAAGACTTTTTTTGAGCAGTTTTAGGTGCACAGCAAAATTGAGAAGATAGAGAAGTTTCCCTGTCTCCCCTCTCTCTCACACATGTGTAACCTCTCTTCTTATCAAGTTCTAGGACCAGAGTGGTGCATTTGTTACCATGGATGAGGCTACACTGACACATCGTCTTGATCACCAGTTTTCCCGGTCACCGCCCCACAGCTGGCCTTCCCCACACTCTTCTCTCTTTTACTGAAGACAGCTTTTAAGCATTCCTAAACCACCTCTAGCAGTTCCTCATTTTTCCTTCTTATATTCCAGGTATACACAAGGTATTCATCTTAATAAACTTCTGTTTTTCTCTCATCAATCTGTCTTTTGTTACATGGTTCTCATCAGAGACTTTAGTAAGGTAGAAAGAAAAATATTTTTCCTTTTCTTACAGTTCCACTATTTCAGTTGACACCGTTTGAAAATGAATTATTTTCTAAACAAATAAATTAGAATTCATATCTTCTGTAAGCTAATGGCATTTAAATAATAATACAGTATTAATTACATATAAATATTCATTCTTATTTATTAACTACTGTAGAGAAAATTACATTCTATGACTAAGAAAATTATATTTGATAGATGGTTTTCAAATAATATAATTTATATCTAATAACTCATGATATCCATTAATTTGGTTTAAAAGGTGAGGATATATATATTTGAATCTACTTCATCTTAGTGGGTGTGATTGAAAATTGTATTTCTGAGCATCAGATAAATTTAGTCTTTTGATATTTTCAGGAGGGTCCTTGGATTACTGACCACTTTTGTTTTGAAAGTTTTCCAGGGAAAAGTAATCGGGCTATATTTTACGATATAAAACTCAGAGAATTCAAGTATCCATTGGTCAAGTGTTGAGGAAGATGCAAAGTTACTTCCCAAATAAAAGTCTATACTTGAGTATATTCACCCTTGGATAATCAATATTCATCCCACTCACTGCAATAGAAACCTCAGTTTTTAAGTGGGCATTTCTCAACATCACTTGTGGATACAGCGGATGACCAAGTTCAGGTCAAAGAGATGTAATTGGAAGCATTGTGTGCAACTTCTAAAATATCTGCTACTTAGAATCCCCTTTTATTTCCCTGTTGACTAAAATATAAAACTTATGCCTAGAAAATGAGTACTTAGGTTGAACCATGAAACCAAGGTCGATAGAAAAACATGAGTGATGAATCCTGGTACCCTGACCACGGAGCTACCAAACCACTGCTGACCATCTCCTAGGAGTTTCTTTTACCTAGGAGAAAACTGCTGCCTTAATTATTAACTGTTCTTGCTGTATGCCAGTGAACTTAATGTCCAAGTAAGATACTGTTTCTGCTCTAGAATTCTTTTTTTATTATTATTAATTTTAATGGGGTGACATTAATAAATCAGGGTACATATGTTCAAAGAAAACATCTCCAGGTTATCTTATCATTCAATTATGTTGCATACCCATCACCCAAAGTCAAATTGTCCTCTGTCACCTTCTATCTGGTTTTCTTTGTGCCCCTCCCCTCCCCCCTCTCCCACCCTCTCCTCCCTCCCCCCTAGTTTTTCATTGCTGTTGCAACACCTTAGTTGTTCATTGATTGCTTTCTCATATGTGCCTTGACCACGGGCCTTCAGCAGACCGAGCAACCCTTGCTGGAGCCAGCAACCTTGGGTCCAAGCTGACGAGCTTCTGCTCAAGCCAGATGGGCCCGCGCTCAAGCTGGCGAGCTCGGGGTCTCAAACCTGGGTCTTCCGCATTTCAGTCTGACGCTCTATCCACTGCGCCACCGCCTGGTCAGGCTCTAGAATTCTGTTAAAATGAGGCAATAAAGATTTGTCATTGCAAGTATTTTATATGTATAGTGTATATAAGAGATCAGGGAAAGTACAGATACTCCAGTACTTTTAGCCTTTTGTAAAGTGCGTTTTTACCAATTAAATAAAAGTTGGTTTTGCATCTCATTTGCATAATCAAACAACTCTTTGACTTGTCATTTGCTTTTCTTATGTTCTTATTTAATTAAAAAAATCAAATGCTTCCTTTTTTAAATCACTTCCTATTCACTTTGAAATATCACCTAATTTTTGTGAGCAGTGTATATAAATATAAATGATGGAAATTATAAAGCTTAATGAAGATATAGAAGACATTAAAGAAGGCATATATAGCTTATTTTATTTAAAAAATATTTTAATAGCTATTTTATAGCCTGACAACTTTGTTCCTGGAGCTATCTTTTAAATGCTTCCTGATTTAAACCCCGTTAAATTTTCAATCATATTCGGTTAACACTTGGCATGACCCATTATGTTAGACACGTTCTGATTTTTAAATCATATATGTTCTTTGCAATGACCCTGCAGGATATATGGTATTTTGTAGGTTTACCATGAGTCAGAAGCTGAAGAGGAGAGTAACACGTTTCAAGTGCCTGCTGGTAAACGGTGGAGCTGCTCAGATCAGGTTTGGACGCCTTCCTTCTACCAGACTCAGAAAAGGGGCCAGTCCGCTTTCCTGCAGCTTGCAGAAATGTGGCTATGAATATCCCATGGTGCTAACCATTCCATTCATAGACGGCTTTTTCTTAACGTTCTTGTAGATATATTTTTAAAGCCAACTAATCTATAACTTACAACCAAAAATTCATTTTTACTCTTTGGACTCATACAAGGCCTAGAATGTTTTTTTATTAAATCGTTTCAGATAGGTAAGGGCAACGACCCTGTCCCCTTGTGAAACTTTTCTGCTGGAGTGCAGTGTCTCTAGTTACTTCACTATTTATCATATCACACGGCTTAAATTCCTCATGCTTCTAGTTTCCATGATGTAAACTAAAATACTAACTTCATGGTTGTTCCTTGGATTGCTTGTTTATTTGATAAGTTAATATTAAACTTCTTTTAAGTGTTATAGTTCCAGATAGAGTCTCCATTAGTATAATAAAAAATAAACAAACAAACAAATAAATAAATAAAATCATAATTAGACTTCGCCTTAAAGAAAAGCAAAGACAATAAAACTGACATCTTGTAAAGGTGGTTTAACGACCACTCTCATGTTAAATATAACACGTGGGAAAATAATGTGTTTGTAGGTAATTTTGTTTTAAACAATAAATCTATGGTTATTTGAGCATGATAGAACTCATTCAGTAAGTGAGCCTGTTATTCCAGGTCTGAGACCCACTTGATATCTTGCTTGTCTCCCACTTTCCAAGTTTCTTTGCTCAAAATGATTAGTGAAAAACAAGTTATTTCTTAAGTGCTGGCAAACTGTGTACTGCTGTGCTGTATTATCTGAATTAGTGGTTTTTAAAAAAAATTTTTTTATTTTATTCATTTTAGAGAGGAGACAGAGAGAGAGAGAGAGAGAGAGAGAGAGAGAGAGAGAAAGGGGGGAGGAGCTGGAAGCATCAACTCCCATATGTGCCTTGACCAGACCAGTGCAGGGTTTTGAACTGGTGACCTCAGTGTTCCCAGGTCGACTCTTTATCCACTGCACCACCACAGGTCAGGCTGAATTTGTGTTTTAATGCACTCTTTCTTCGCAGTATTTTAGGTTATCCTTAACTCTTTCTGACTATGTTTTGGTATATAGAAACCACTCGCTGTCTCCAGGCTCTGTGGCATCAAGTGCAACATAAATAGTATACAAACAGCCACAGAAAGGACGACCTGATGACATATTCTACTTGTGTCAGTACTGCCTAGCACATTTATGTTGTGAAGCTGTCTTATGACTTAGTTTCACCTTTCACCAAAGTGCATCTTTTTTTGTGTCAATTCAACTCAGCATCATGTTCTAAACTGTGACTCTAATTATTGTTCTAGTTTCCAGTTACCACTTCCATTTCTGGGTCCCCTGGTAGTTACAACCACATAAGAGTTTGTAGTATGTGATATTCTATTTTGTGTGTTTTTATTTTTTTATTTAATTTATTGTGTTTACATAGATTCTAGTGTTGCACCGATTGCATCACCTCTCCCCTGTTTTCACATCAACATAACACTTTTCCCCCTCCCAACAGCTCCCTCTGCCCTTCCCTTCAGTTTTAATTCTGTTCTTCAGTTCACATTGTTCCTTGGATTCCTCAAATGAGTGAGGTCATATAATATTTTTTTTCTTTGCCTGGCTAATTTAACTTAACATAATAGTTTCCAGGTCCATCCATGTTGTTGCAAAAGGTAATATTTCCTTCTTTTTCATGGCCCCATTGTATTCCATTATAACACTTGGGCTGTTTCCAGATTTTGGCTATTGTGAACAATGCTGCCATAAACATAGAAGTGCATTTTATTTTTTGAATCAGTGATATGGTGTTCTTGGGATATATTCCTAAAAGTGGGATAGCTGGGTCAAAAGGCAGTTCGATTTTTAATTTTTTGAGGAATCTCCATACTGTTTTCCACAGTGGCTGCACCAGTCTGCATTCCCACCAGCAGTGCAGGAGGGTTCCCTTTTCTTCACATCCTCGCCAGCACCTATTGTGTGTTGTTTTGTTAATGACCGTCATTCTGATAAGTGTGAGGTGATATCTCATGTGGTTTTAATTTGCATTTCTCTAATGATTAGTGATGTTGAGCATTTTTTCATATGTCTATTGGTCATCTCTATGTCCTCTTTGGAGAAGTGTCTATTCATTTCTTTTGCCCATTTTTTGATTGGATTGTTTGTCTTTCTGGTGTTGAGTTTTGCAAGTTCTTTATAAATTTTGGTTATAACCCCTTATTAGACATATTGTCAAATATGTTCTCCCATTGTGTGGTTTGTCTTTTTATTCTGTTCATATTTTCTTTAGCTGTACAAAAGCTTTTTTGTTTGATAGAGTCACATTTGTTTATCCTATCTTTTATTTCACTTGCCTGTGGAGATAAATTAGCAAATATATTGCAGCGACAGATGTCGGAGAGCTTACTGCCTATGTTTTCTTCTAAGATGCTTATGGTTTCATGACTTACATTTAAGTCTTTCATCCGTTTTGAGTTTATTTTTGTGAATGGTGTAAGTTGTTAGTCCAGTTTCATTTATTTTGCAGGTAGCTGTCCAATTTTTCCAACACCATTTGTTAAAGAGACTGTCTTTACTCCATTGTATGCTATTACCTCCTTTGTCAAATATCAGTTGTCCATAAAGCTGTGTGTTTATTTCTAGGTTCTCTGTTCTGTTCCTTTGATCTGTATGCCTGTTCTTATGCCAGTACCAGGCTGTCTTGAGTACAATGGCCTTGTAGTATAACTTGATATCAGAAAGTGTGATACCTTCTACTTTATTCTTCCTTTTCAAGATTGCTAAGGCTATTCGTGGTCTTTTTGGTTCCATATAAATTCTTGGAATATGTTTTCTATATCTTTGAAGTATGTCATTGGTATTTTAATTGGTATTGCATTGAATTTATAAATTGCTTTGGGTAATATAGACTTTTTGATGATGTTTATTCTTTCTAACCATGAGCACAGTATATGGTTCCACTTGTTTGTATCTTCCTTGATTTCTTTTATCAATGTTTTGTAATTTTCTAAGTACAAGTCTTTAACCTCCTTGATTAAATTTACTCCTAACTATTTTATGTTTTCTTGTTGCAATAGTGAAGAGGTTTGTTTTCTTAATTTCTCTTTCTGCCAGTTCATTGTTGGTATATAAAAATGCCTCTGATTTCTATGTATTAATTTTATACCCTGCCACCTTGCTGCATTTATCAGGTCCAGGAGTTTTTTGACTGAAACTTTAGGGTTTTCTACATACAGTATCATATCATCTGCAAATAGTGACAGTTTTACTTCTTCTTTTCCATTTTGGATGCCTTTTATTTCCTCTTCTTATCTGATTGCTATAGCTAGGGCTTCCAGTACTATGTTGAATAAGAGTGGTGAAAGGGGGCACCCCTACCTGGTTCCTCATCTTAAGGGGATTGCTTTTAATTCTTGCCAATAATTATGATGTTGGCTGTGGGTTTTTCATAATTGGCCCTTATGTTGAGGTATGTTTCCTGTACTGCCACTTTGCTGAGAGTTTTAATCATAAATGGGTGCTGGATTTTATTAAATGATTTTTCTGCATCTATTAAAATTATCATGTGATTTTTGTCCTTCCTTTTGTTTATGTGATGAATCACATTGATTGATTTATAAATATTGTACCATCCTTGCCTCCCCAGAATAAATCCCACTTGATCATGATGGATGATTTTTTTCATGTATTGCTGGATCCGGTTGGCTAATATTTTGTTGAGTTTAGCATCAAAATTAATCAGGGATGTTGGCCTATTATTTTCTTTCTTTGTGTTGTCTTTGCCTGGTTTTGAATCAGATTTATGCTTGCCTCATAAAAGGAGTTTGGAAGGCTTCCGTCCTCTTGAACGTTTTGAAATAGCTTGAGAAGTATAGGAGTTAGTTCTTCGAATATTTGGTAGAATTCACCAGTGAAGCCATTTGGCCCAGGGCTTTTGTTTGTTGGGAGTTTTTTGATAACTGTTTCAATCTAATTTGTTGTAATTAGTTTGCTTAGGTTTTCTGATTCTTCCAGATTGATTTTTGAAAGAATTTGTCCATTTTACCTAGGTTGTTTAATTTTTTCGCAGAGAGTTCTTCATAATATTTTCTTACAATATATTGTATTTCTGTTGTGTCAATTGTTATTTTCCCCCTGTCATTTCTAATTTTATTTATTTGAGTCTTCCCTCTTCTTCTCTTGGTGTGTTTGGTTAAAGGTTCATCGATCTTGTTTACCCTTTAAAAGAACCAGCTCTTCGTTTCATTGATCCTCTGTATTGTTTCTTTAACCTTTATGTCATTTATTACTGCTCTGATCCTTATTATTTTCTTCCTTTTACTACCTCTGGGCTTTACTTGCTTTTATTTTTCTAGTTCTTTTCAATGCAGGGTTAGGTTGTTTATTTGAGCTTTTTCTAGCTTCTTAAGGTATGCCTGTAGTGCTATGAACTTCCCTCTCAGTAGTGCTTATGCTTTGTCCATTAAATTTTGAGTTGTATGCTCATTATGATTCATTTCTTCTTTGATCTTATTGTTAACCCATTTGTTATTTAGTAATATGCTATTTAGTTTCCATGTGTTTAAGTATATTTCAGTTTTTTTGTTGTGCTTGATTTCTAGTTTCATGCCATTGTGATCCAGAGAAGATGCTTGATATAATTTCAATCTTCTTAAATTTATTGAGACTCTTTTTGTGTCCTAACATGTGGTCTATCCTAGATAATGTGCCATGAGTACTTGAAAAAAAATGTATATTCTGTTGCTTTAGAGTTCTGAAGATATATAATAAATACAGTAGTCTGCTGTCAGTTAATTTTCTTTCTTGAGGATCTATCCAGTGATGTTAGTGGGGCATTGAAAGATGTTAGTGGGGCATTGAAATCCCCTACTCTTATAGTATTGCTGTTGATCTCACCCTTTATATCCATCAAAGCCTGCTTTATATATTTAGGTGTTCCTATATTAGGTACATAGATATTTATAATGGTTATATCTTCCTGTTGGATTGCTCCCTTTATCATTATGTAGTGACCTTCTTTATCTCTTATTATAGCCTTTGTTTTAAAGTTCATTTTGTCTAATGTAAGTATTGCTACCCCAGATTTTTTTTCATTTCCATTTGAATGAAATATTTTTTCCATACTTTTACCTTTCGTCTAGGTGTATCTCGTTTTGAGATGTGTGTCTTGTAGACAGCATATGTATGGGTCCTGCTTTCTTATTCATGCAGCTACCCTATGTCTTTTGATTGGATCATTTAATCCATTTACATGTAAGGTTATTATTGATATGTAGTTGTTTATTGCCATTTTATTCTTTAAAGTTATCTTATTTTTTTCCCCCTTTGTTGTGTTTACAACAGGCCCCTTAACATTTCTTGCAGCATTGGTTTTGTTGTAATGAATTCCTTGAGATAATTTTTTGTCTGGGAAGCTTTTTATTTCTCCTTCAATTTTAAACATTAGCCTTTCAGGATAAAGTAGTCTTGGTTGTAGGCTTTAGTTCTGCATAACTTTAATATTTCTTGCCATTCCCTTCTGGCCTCAAGTGCTTCTGTTGAGAAGTTGGATGTCATCCTTATGGGGGATCTTTAGTAGGTGACATTTTTTTTTCTCTAGCAGCTTTTAATATTTTTGCTTTATCTCTTAGCATTGGTATTTTAATTATGATGTGTCTTGGTGTGGATTTCTTTGGGTTTCTCTTTAAATGAATTCTCTGTGCTTCTTGAACCTGTGTGACTTTTTCCTGCATCATTCTTTTTTTTTCCAGAGACAGAGAGAGAGAGAGTCAGAGAGAGGTATAGATTGGGACAGAGAGACAGGAACGGAGAGAGATGAAAAGCATCAATCCTTAGTTTTTTGTTGTGGAACCTTAGTTGTTCATTAATTGCTTTCTCATATGTGCCTTGACCATGGTGCTACAGCAAACTGAGTAATTCCTTGTTCAAGCCAGTGACCTTGGGTCCAAGCTGATGAGCTTTGCTCAAACCAGATGAGCCCGCCCTCAAGGTGGAGACCTTAGGGTCCCGAACCTGGGTCCTCAGCATCCCAGTCTGATGCTCTATCCACTGTGCCACCGCCTGGTCAGGCTTCTACATCAATTTAAAGAAGTTTTCAGCTATGATTTGATTGAACAAGGTTTCACTCTCTTGTTATTTCTCTTCTTCTTCAGGAACCCCTATGATGCAGTTGTTATTTCTCTTTATGTTGTCACAGAACTCTCTTACAGTTTCCCAAGACTTTATGAGTCTCTTCTTTTTGCTGCTCTGTTTCCATGCCTTGGTTTATCGTGTCCTCTAACTCACTGATTCAATCCTCAGTTTCATCCATAATGCTTTTAATTCCTTCCATTGTGTTCTTCATATCTTTTTATTTTTTATTATTAATTTTAATGGGGTGACATTAATAAATCAGTGTACATATGTTCAAAGAAAACATCTCCAGGTTATCTTATCATTCAATTATGTTGCATACCTATCACCCAAAGTCAAATTGTCCACTGTCACCTTCTATCTGGTTTTCTTTGTGCTCCTCCCCTTCCACCTCTCCCTCCTTCTCTTCCCTTCTTCCACCCAGTAACCACCACACTCTTGTCCATGTCTCATAGTCTCACTTTTATGACCCACTTATGTATGAAATTATGCTGTTATCAGTTTTTTTCTGTTTTACTTATTTTACTCCGTATAATGTTATCAAGGTCCATCTATTTTGTTGTAAATGATCCGGTGTCATCATTTCTTCTGGCTGAGTAGTATTCCATAGTATATATGTACCAAAGCTTTTTAATCCACTCATACTCTGATGGACACTTGGGCTGGTTCCAGATCTTCGCTATTGTGAACAATACTTCCAGGAATGTGGGGATGCATTTCCTCTTTCGAACAGTGCTACAGTGTTCTTAGGGTATATTCCTAAAAGTGAGATAGCTGGGTCAAAAAGCAGTTCAACTTTTAATTTTTGAGGAATCTCCATACTGTTTTCCACAGTGGCTGCACCAGTCTGCATTCCCACCAGCAGTGCAGGAGGGTTCCCTTTTCTCCACATCCTCGCCAGCACTTATTCTGTTTTGAGTGCCATTCTAACTGGTGTGAGGTGATATCTCATTGTGGTTTTAATTTGCATTTCTCTAATGATTAGTGATGTTGGGCATTTTTTCATATACCTATTGACCATCTGTATGTCCTGTTTGGAGATATTTCTATTCATTTCTTTTGCCCATTTTTTGATTGGATTGTTTGTCTTCCCAGTGTTGAGTTTTGCAAGTTCTTTATAAATTTTGGTTATTGACCTCTTATCAAATGTGTTGTCAAATATGTTCTCTCATTGTGTGATTTCTCTTTTTTTATTCTGTTCTTATTGTCTTTAGCTGTGCAAAAACTTTTTAGCTTGATATAGTCCCATTTGTTTATCTTGCTTTTTAGTTCATTTGCCCGTGGAGATAAATCGGCAAATATATTGCTGCAACAGATGTCGGTGAGCTTGCTGCCTATATTTTCTTCTAAGATGCTTATGGTTTCATGGCTTACATTTAAGTCTTTTATTCATTTTGAGTTTGTTTTTGTGAATGGTGTAAGTTGATGGTCTAGTTTCATTTTTTTGAAGGTAGATGTCTAATTTTCCCAACACCATTTGTGAAAGAAGCTGTCTTTACTTCATTGTATGTTCTTTCCTCCTTTGTCAAATATCAGTTGTCCAAAAAGGGTGTGGGTTTATTTTTGGGTTCTCTGTTATGTTCCATTGATCTATGTGCCTGTTCTTATGCCAGTACCAGGCTGTCTTGAGTACAATGGCCTTGTAGTATATATACCTTGATATCTGGAAGAGTTATATGTCCTGCTTTATTTTTTCTTTTTAAGATTGCTGAGGCTATTCGTGTTCTTTTTTGGTTCCATATAAATTTTTTTGAATATGTATTCTGTATCTTTGAAGTACTTCATTGGTATTTTAATTGGTATTGCATTAAATTTATAAATTGTTTTGGGTAATATAGACATTTTAATGATGTTCATTCTTCGTAACCATGAGCACAATATATGCTTCCACTTGTTTGTATCTTCCTTGATTTCTTTTATCAGTATTTTATAATTTTTCGAGTACAAATCCTTAACTTCCTTGGTTAAATTTACTCCTAGGTACTTTATTTTTCTTGTTGCAATAGTGAAGAGGGTTGTTTCCTTAATTTCTTTTGCTGAGAGTTCATTCTTGGTATATAAAAATGCCTCTGATTTCTGAGTATTAGTTGTATATTCTGCCACCTTGCTGAATTCATTTATCAGGTCCAGTAGTTTTTGACTGAGACTTTAGGGTTTTTTATATACAATATCATATCATCTGCAAATAATGACAGTTTTACTTCTTCTTTTCCAATTTGCATGCCTTTTACATTTTCTTCCTGTCTAATTGTTGTAGCTAGGACTTCCAGAACTATGCTGAATAAAAGTGGTGAAATGGGGCACCCCAGCCTGGTTCTTGATCTTAAGGGGATTGCTTTTAATTTTTGCCCATTGAGTATGATGTTGGCTGTGGGTTTTTCATAGATGGCCCTTATCATGTTAAGGAATGTTTTCTGTATTCCCACTTTAATGAGAGTTTTGATCATGAATGGTTGCTGGATTTTATCAAATGCTTTTTCTGCATCTATTGAAATTTTCATGTGATTTTTGTCCTTCCTTTTGTTTATGTGATGAATCACATTGATCGATTTGCGAATATTGAACCAGCCTTGCCTCTCCAGAATAAATCCCACTTGATCATGGTGTATGATTTTTTTTTATATATTGCTGGATCCGGTTGGCTAATATTTTGTTGAGAATTTTAGCGTCTAAATTCATCAGGGATATAGGCCTATAATTTTCTTTCTTTGTGTTGTCTTTGCCTGGTTTCAGGATCAGAATTCTGCTCAACTCATAAAAACAGTTTGGAAGTCTTCCATCCTCTTGAATGTTTTGAAATATCTTGAGGAAGATAGGAGTTAGTTCTTCTTTGAATTTTTGATAGAATTCACTTGTGAAGCCATCAGGCCCAGGACTTTTCTTTTTTGGTAGTTTTTTGATAACTGTTTCGATCTCATTTGCTGTAATTGGTCTGTTTAGGTGTTCTGATTCTTCCAGATTGATTTTTGGAAGATTATGTGATTCATGAAATTTGTCCATTTCACTTAGGTTTCCTAATTTTTTGACATAGAGTTCTTCATAGTATTTTCTTACAATGCTTTGTATTTCTGTTGTGTCAGTTGTTATTTCTCCACTGTCCTTTCTAATTTTATTTATTTGAGTCCTCTCTCTTTTTTTCTTGGTGAGTCTAGGTAAAGGTTCATCAATCTTGTTTACCTTTTCAAAGAACCAACTCCTGGTTTCATTGATCCTCTTGATTGTTTCCTTAGCCTCTATGTCATTTATTTCTGCTCTGATCTTTATTAGTTTCTTCCTTCTACTAGTCCTGGACTTTATTTTCTGTTGTTTTTCTAGCCTTTTAGATGCTGGGTTAAGTTACTTATTTGAGCTTTTTCTAGCTTCTCATGGTTTGCCTATAGTGCAATGAACTTCCCTCTCAGTACTGCTTTTGCTGTGTCCCATAAATTTTGAGTTGATGTATGCTCATTATCATTCATTTCTAGAATCTTTATTTCTTCTTTGATCTCATTGTTAATCCATTCATTATTTAATAACATGCTATTTAGTTTCCAAGTGTTTGAGTATTTTTCAGTTTTTCTTTTGTGGTTAATTTCTAGTTTCATGGCATTGTGATCAGAGAAAATGCTTGATATGATTTCAATCTTCTTAAATTTGTTGAGATCATTTTTGTGTCCTAACATGTGGTCTATCCTAGAGAATATTCCATGAGCACTTGAAAAGAATGTATATTCTACTGCTTTAGGGTGAAAAGTTCTGAAGATATCTATTAAATCGATTTGATCTAGTGTATCTTTTAAGTCTGCTATTTCTTTATTAATTTACTTTTTTGAGGATCTATCCACTGATGTTAGTGGGGTATTGAAACCCCCTACTATGATAGTATTGCTGTTAATCTCGCCCTTTTTATCTATTGAAGTCTGCTTTATGTATGTCAGAGCTCCTATGTTTGGTGCATAGATATTTATAATGGTTATATCTTCCTGTTGAATTGTTCCCTTTATCATTATATAGTGTCCTTCTTTATCTCTTTTTACAGGCTTTGTTTTAAAGTCCATTTTGTCAGATATTAGTATTGCTACCCTGATTCTTTTTTCATTTCCAATTGCATGAAATATTTTATTCCATCCTTTTATCTTCAGTCTATGTGCATCTTTTGTTTTAAGGTGTGTCTCTTATAGGCAGCATATGTATGGGTCCTGTTTCTTTGTCCATGCAGCTACCCTATGTCTTTTGATTGGATCATTTAATCCATTTACATTTAAGGTTATTATTGATATGTAGTTGTTTATTGCCATTTTATTTTTTAAAGTTGTATTCTTCTTTTGCTATATTCTTTTCCCCCTTTGTACTGTTCACAACAGGCCCCTTGGCATTTCTTGCAGAATTGGTTAGGTTTTAATGAATTTCTTGAGGCTTTTTTGTCTGGCTTCTGCCCTGCCAACAGGATCGTGCTTCCATGTCCCACTGCCACCCACCCTCCCACTCCTCTCAGTAGTGTGGGTGGGGGCAATGCAGCTTAGACCCAGCACTCAATACTATATTCCTGATGGTTCCCTTCTTCTAAGCAACTCTGCTCTGAGTGCCACAGTAGAGCTTGTTTGGCTGGTGTCCTGTTTCCCTTTGCTGGTATTGCTGGTTCCAGGGGAAATACTCACTTTAGATTTGGGGAGTGATTCAACTCAGGTGTTAGGGTGGCTGTCCATCAAAGTGTTTCTCTCTGTGCCTTCTAGATTACACACTCTTCCTGCTACTCCGGTTCTTTCATCTCTCCCCATCCCAGGTTTTCTCTGTGGTCCCTTTAAGAAGAATCCTGGGTCTGAGAAATCTCTCTTTCTTACAAACAGAATCCTGGCTTGTTTTGCAGCTGTCAATACTCCTCTTCTATGCTCTGGGTTGCAGGCTAGGGCTTTGGTTTTGAGGACCAGTACCCTCCCCTCTCTGCTAAACTCACTTCCTGTCATGTGAGTCCCTTTAGGCTGCTGTTCACAACCGGGAGCTGGGCAGCCTTCTCGTGTTTCTGCTTTTTCTACCAGTCTCAGTGTGGCTTCTTCAGTGTTTCTTGGTTAAAGAATCTTCTTAGTTTAGTCCAAAGTTGGTTTTAACAGATGAGGGGCCTTAAAATTATGTTGTAATCCATTTTGGTTCTGGGAGTTTGAAGTTGGTACATCTGCCTACTCCATTGACATCTTGCCCTCTCTCCAAAAATGGTTTTTTGATACTCTATTTTGTGTAAATGATCTGTTTTCTATTTTAATGACTTGCTAGATTCCCACATTTAGGAGTATTTTAGACCCCCAGATTGCCCTCTCATTCTTCTCCTCTTTCTTCTCTCTCCAGGCAATCATGCACATTGTGAAGGTTCTACCTCCCTCTTCTCTGATGTCTACATTCTTGGTTCATTCCCCTCATTATTTTAGTGATGTCTTTGCTCTGGCTGACATCCTTCATGTGTTCTTTTACACACTGCCAGCAATATTCAATTTTATGAACAAAAATCTGATCACATCTTTTCTCTGCTTGAAGTCTTTCGCAGACACTCCTGTTACCACAAACATCCAGATACCTGTTATCATTCTGGTGCTCACTTCTCACTGTACCACACTACACTGAACAACTGTGTAGTTTTCTGGTTACTTCACTTGCTCCAGTATCTTCATGGAGACTGAAAGAACTATTTGGAAGGACGACTCATAAGAGAATATATCAATGATTTTACTTTTTTTTATCCCATTTAATCTTTGCTCATCTTTTAGAAAGAAGTATAATCATTATCTTAAATTTAAAAAAAATATGTAACCTTGGAAAAGCTGCATAAAAGCTGCCCAGTGTAACAGAAAAATAATAAGTCAACAAAGCTAGATAAAATTCAAATCTTTCTCCTCCAAAGCTTATACTTTTATCCTGTATACCTCCGTGCCTTTCCATGGCTGTTTTCTTTCCCCAGAATTTCTTCTTCCTACTTATCTATCTAATAAACTACAATTACTCTTTCAAACTGAGCTAAAATGCTATCTTTTTAAAATTTTTCCCAAGAATCTTTCACACTTGTTTAGAGTTAAAGGATTCCAACAGTAGGCTCTAAAATACCTTATATCCACTCTGTGTAAAATATATTATATTGTAGCATTAGTTTCTTATTTAGCCATCTGTCTCTCTGACCAGATTTAATGGGTTTTGTACCTTACTGTATTATTTTTTTTCATCCAAAAAACTTACCATGGTATATGCAGTCACAAACAGTTTGTGGTTAATTTACAGTATTTGCTAATGCTACAAAATTGAATTGGGCTGGTTAAATCACAATACATTGTAAAGATGATGTGTAGTAGAATTGTACATCTGAAACCTGTATAATTTGGTCAACCAATATCGCCCAATAAATTCAATAAAAAGGAAAAGAGAAGTCCAAGCACTTAGAAATGATATGCATAGTGTTAGGAGTTGAGCCTTTAACATTGCACATTGCTCAAAGTAGTAATATACAGCTGTGAAACTTAGCTCCCTCTTTGGGAAAAATAGAAGAATTCAGAATGTATATAATATATGCAGCTTGAGAAATTTATTAGTATAATGTAAATTTGAAAAATTATTGTTTTATGAATACTAATTAGAGAATATAAATGGTAAACACATGTTTTTAAGCTGGGGGAAGATTTCTGATATATTGATGCATAATATAGTTCTTAACACATGCTTATTATACTCTAACTAAACAAATTGAAAGGCCATGGCTGTGAAAGAGTAAGAAATACCAATATTAAGCTCAGATCCACTTTGGCAGCATAGTAAGGTCCCATAAAACATGACTGACTAACAAAATTACCAATTATTCCACTAAAATGACACCATGAATATGACAACTCTGATTCTAAAGAATCCACTTAATTTGATAATATAATATTTTGGTTGAATTAATTAATTCCCACTTGCCCTGACCTATATACTGACATGAATGTCATGAATTTGAAGTTTATTACTGAGAAAGTGTTCGTGACACAAATTTTAATGTAGCAGGTTTGAAAAAATAAAACCCATTTCAGGCAAATTGGGGGAAATATGCCTATTACCCTTTAAACTTATATAAAAATAAAATAAAAAATATATCCTTTTGTTAACTTGCCAATCATACTTTGTCACTTGATCCTTAAAATTTTTGTAGACATCTTTTTGTGTTGTGTTACAATTTTATCAGAAAGCCAGTGTCAAGATTGGTATACTCATTTCTTTCCATGATGACTGTAGTGTTTTTAGAGAGTAGAGTTTTATTCTCTCAGAAAACTAGTAAATTTAAAAAAAAACAACCTTCTAAAACTAGAACTTTCAGACTATGTAAAAACCGCCCTTAGTCTGGGTTGAGATTTACTTTTATAACACTGGTTATTAGATTTCTTATCATACTGCATTTTCTTTGTGGTTTTAAAAGACACACTATTGACTATCATGAACCATGGGCTATGGATATATTAAAACTCTTTGAGATAAAATAGCTCTCCAATTCTTTTTCTAAATTGGCTTTTTACAGCATTCTTTATTGTTTTTGTTCTTATACATCTTGCTTTTCTAAAGCATATTTCACAATGTTTATGCTCTCTCTCTTAACACCCATACAGGTCACATTTATATTTTCTTAATATTTCTTGGAGCCTCATCTTTATAAATAAATGCTTCACAATGTAGCCTCATATTTATAAATAAGCCCTTTATATGATGATGGTGAGAAAAGATGTGACCCTGGCTTTAGTGTTTGTCTAGTCTCTAAACTCAAGAATGTATTGTATAAGGAAATACTCATTTTCCCTTCTAACTACTCAAACCAATGACAGTGATTAGCTGAAAGGAACTTCCATTCTTGTAAATTATAATTTTATCTAATTAGTGACATCACATAACATGATAAATTATGAATTTGCAAAATTATTATTTGGTAAATGAATGCTTGTCAGTTGCTCTGGTGGCAAATAAATCTCCAAGCATTTGAAGAAGGCTTAAAGGAACAGGCAGCAGAACCACTGTCATCACTGTTGTACAGAAACTCTTTCTTCACAAACTGGTGATCTTTCCCATCAAAGGATTATGTTTGACCTAATGGTTGAAAATATCCTTATTCTGGGGAAAACATGCATATTTTGGAAGTTGCTGAGTATCAGAAAAGAGCAGCAATTCTTTTGTTTTAAAACTCCAATTTTAGTCCGTGGGAGCCAGGAGGAATCTCTGCAGCAGTGTGGGCTGCAAACCTTCTTCTTCGTTGTCTCTAACCTCTAATATCCCCGGTACATTCTTTATCACATCGAATGAGAAGGAATGGGATGAGCAGCCAAGAGGTTTCTTAATAAGGGTAATAAGGATAGTCGGTAATGTTTACTAAGTCTTGGTGCCGGGAGCCGTTCTAAGCATGTTACACGTGTGATTTATTACTTACATCAGTTTAGGAAATGCGTGCTACATTTCCATCCCGATTTTACAGAGGATGGAGTTGAAGTATGGGAGAGGAGCTTCCTTTGGGATCACACAGCAAGTGGAGAATTCGGATGCAGGTGATGGATACAGAGTTCAAGAGCCTTTCTATTTCCTCAGACTGTTGCTATACTCTCAAGGCTTTTGCAACTGACCTACACTGTTGATTTCAGGTTTTGCAAATCCTTAAAGCTTCTGGGGTTATGATACTGATGAAATTGCGAGTCTGGGAAGGAATTTGTGCTTTCCTAAAAAAAAAAGAAAAAAAAAAACCTCCAATTTTATAGAAGTAAGATTTACATATGACATGTGCTCTTTATACTTAATTGGGGTAAGACATCAGTTTTCTAATTTTCTCTATGCCAGTTTTTAGAAATGCAGAATGTACCAAAAGTTAGAAGAACCTGCTTAGACCAGAACTAATTTCGGTGTGAGGGATTAAGTATCACCTCTTCCTCCTCAGAATGGTTTGTCCTTTAGTATTGCTGTAACTGCCTATATTAGACATGTTGGTCAATATCGGTGGTGTTCATTAGGTCCTCCTGGTTACATTACCCACCTCGCCTTGTTCAAACAGATCCACTGAGGCTACCACTTAGTCAAGAATTGCTATTAATTGGACCTGATATGGGTCATTGGGACTCCACTTGTAAAACAGCCTAATATAATAATTCTATACTCTAACTTCTGATCTCTAAAATAATAAACAATTCCTATCTCTAAAACAGTAGTAATTTACTAAGACAAATAGAATGTATTATCCCTGACCAGGTGATGGTGCCGTGGTAGAGGATAAGTGTGAGATGTTGAAGACCCAGGTTCAAAACCCTGAGGTCACTAGCTAGAGCGTGGATTAATTTAGCTTGAGCATGAACTCACCAGCTTAAGTATGGGGTCACTGGCTTGAGTGTGGGATCATAGACATGACCTCATGGTTTCTGGTTTAAGCCCAAGGTCACTGGCTTGGTGGTAGCCCTCCAGTCAAGGCATATATGAGGAAGCAGTCACTGAACAACTAAGGTGTCGCAACTATGAGTTGATTCTTCTCTTCTCTCTCCCTTCCTGTCTGTCTGTCCCTGTCTGTCCCACTGCTAAATAAATAAATAAATGTAAATAAAATGTATCATTCTATAAATTAGGCTCAAGAATCAAGATGGGCTGGTTTAAAACTTCAGATAGAAGTAGATGTAAAATTAGAGAGAAAGGGATATTAAAATAGTGGATTTTAGAATTGCCTTATGTGTTCACGGCTTTCTAACTCTCCTGTATCTTTGCTGTAATATCATTTTTTCTCAAACTACCATATAGAGCACATCATGAACAATGATTGCATGATAAACACTGAAGTGATTCGAACACATATTCTCATTTGTTGTCCTAGACTGAAAGATAAATGCCAAGTTGCAGATGCGTCTCTGTTCTGCCCTATTTTATAATTTTTACCCAGAAGTGTTCTCCTTTCCTAACTAACATATATTACTTTGAGCTCTCTTTTTGATTGTTGACAGACATTTCCACTGTACTCTGGATCATCTAAGGCACCATATGTCACATCTGTGTGGACTTTTCTGAGCCAGTTTCTTCCTTTGTAAAGTGGGAGTCATGCCATCTCATATGAAGTATTTTAGCGAGGACTAGAGATAACATATGTAGCAACTTTGCTCCACTTCATAGAGCAGTGGCACACATAAGAAACAAAAACATTCATATGGGTAACTTGAAATAAAATGTGTGATCTTAGAAGATTAGTAGTTGTAATTGTGCATATTTACTTCTTTGAAATTTATGATACAGGCACCTTTTTCAAAATGTTCTTACATTGCATAGCTACTGTTGAATAATAAGCAACTGTAAAAATCACATTGGTATATAAAATAAAGTATTTTTCACTCATATGTCCCCAGGTTAGGTGAGGTTTTGCTGATTTATGCTGGGCTTGCCTGCTTGGTGTTGGGCTATGGAATAGTTTTCGACCTGCTCCCAATGTCACTCAAAATTCTGGGACTAGCAAACAAACTTCTTCATAATTTTCTAAAACAGGTTCCATGGCCTATCTAAAAAATCAAGGAGAAGGTGAATATAGAAGTGGGTGTGTGGGTGAATTAAGTATTTTCTTTAATAGCAATTTTGTCTACTACATTTGTCATCTAATGAAGGGAATAATTAAGAAGGCTTCCAAAATTTTATTTTAAAATATACAAAAAATGAATAAAATATGCACTTTATTTATACATCAGATACACTGAGCAGTCAATAAAATACTTTTTAACTACAGCTTGTAAATATCAGTGAGGATAGCTGGTCAGTAAATACAGAAAATGAAAAAATTATTTAGTGTGTGTGATAATAATCCTCAGTTCAAATTCTGTTTTGATCCTGAAATTAATGGAGGTTGCAATAAGGCATTTCCCTGTTTGTTTCTTAGGGCTCTGTGTGTAATGGCTCTTAACTTCCCTTAATAAAAGGTTACATGTGTTTGATCTGATTGAAGGATTTCTTAGTTTTACTTTTGTTTCTGCTTTTAATATTATATATAATATATACATATTTTATATGTACAATGTATTATATATATACGTTATATTCTATCATATGTGTGTACATATATATTCAGTCTGAGTAATAAGAATTATTACAACAATTAATTTATGTTACTACTAGAAAAACATAATATTTAAATTAGCATATAGCTAATTAAAACTTATGACACCCTTCCATTTTCCAACATTAATCATTCTTTTTATCAACCCAGTTAAAGGACATTCCTAAAATAGTAATATTTTAGGGTAGAAAAGGCAAAATATATTGAAAAATTAAAGCTATTATATAACCTAAAATTTGGCAAAAGTCTTCATTTAAGTGTGTATGAAATATACAACTAGTACTAATGGTATTTGAAATTATAGCAAACAAAACAACAAATTCAAATGACATTATTTTAAAATTTTGTATCAAAATAAAAAAAGAAAATACATAAAAAACAAATGTACCTGGAATGATGTATTTTATTCAAGTACAGTATTTCAAAATGAGGAAGATGATTTTGTAAGAAAAAGTAGAGAACAGATAAAGTTGTTTACATATTCAATTCTTTCTGTATTATTTTGGAAGAATGGGGAAGAAAGTAAAGTTATGATATTAAAAATTGGAGATATTCTTAAAATAGCTCACTATTTTATCCCATTGAATATCAGAGTATGCCTTTGAAATGTACTCTATTCTTTTATGAAAATGAATACAATCTGTGAAATCGTGATTATGTTTGGGAGAGGAATATTTTTCAAACACTCTGAGATTCCAGCATAAAAGAGAAATAAAAATCTAAGCAGATTCAAAAGTTCTTTGTATTCATACAAACTGTGACACTGATCTAGCCTGAATCACATAGATCAAGAAACTGTAATTCTATCCAGAAAACCATAAACACTTTATATTACTGGTCATTAGATTAAAGCTTTAGAGCAGATAAAAGAAAATAGTACTTTTAGAGAAAAATAAATGAATCACACTTATAAAATTATTCATTTCTAATTTTCTGTCTTTTTGTGATTTATCTCATAATTTCAGTAATGAAATAAAAATATATTATAAAACTGACTTTCAAAAGAATGTTCTCAGAAACTCACATACATTGAGAACAAGGTAATTGAAAATGAATTATTTGTTATTACACATTCTTGAAAGAATGTTAATTAGTAATCAAAACAATGTTATATGGTGTTGTCTATATTCATTATTAAATATTAATTTATATATATTAATGCTTACATTATTTATGCATTGTGTATATGCATATAATTTTAATACATGTTATCAAAAACAAATCTCAAAATAAAGTTGTCAACTTGTTTGAATGAAATAACACCTTTGTAAGGTTTTATCAAGATACTTTATCACGATACATACTACCAAGCTATATTTTTAGCAATTATTTTTTATTTTATGAAACTATATAGGTTCAGACTTGGTCTAATTAAAGTTCAATATGCTATAAAAATGTCAGAAATTAGGATTGATGGCAAAAATGGTATAACTTTGGACAAATTATTGTCATAATTGTAACTTCACTTATCACCTTTCATAATTTACCAATTTATAAATGAAAACAGTTTTGGTACAGGATTGTGGGTAGACTGGAAGATTATCTGTTCCTATTCAGCCTCTCTTACTCTTTGTTTACAATTACCAGATCACTTGAGTCATAGTATTTGAACTCTAAAATTGTTTGCTTATTTATTTGCTGTTTTTCTTTCCTAACTATGTCTGTACTGCTAACATGTGGTTGATACTCAGGAAATATTTGTGGAATGACCAAAAATTTCCAAAACAAGGCTTGTCAAATTGTACTGTGTACATAGACTTTAATAAACTTCAGGTTAGGAAGGGATTCCAGATCTGCATTATCTTTTCAGATGTTCCAAAGTATCCACAACACAATCAAAGGCTTCTTTTTGTAGAGTTATTATTCTTTTTAATAGAATAGCTCTTCCTCATGACAACCCCAGAAGCTAAAAGGTATTTTGACATTTTTACACGATAGGTCAAATTGTGCATTCACAACACTCATTATGGGGTAAATCCTGACTCTTTTCTAATTCACTCACTCTTCTCAAATGATCTCCTTCTGCCATATTAAAGAATAAGAAAGAAAGGGGCTGCTTCTTTTAAGAGGCTAAATGTACCACCAGACTCCTTGTCTATTTCTCCTTTTTGTGACCTTGCTTGGTCAATCTTTCTTCCTCTCGCATTTTCAGTTTCTCCATATTATTCACCGTTTCCCCTGTCCAATATTTAGATATTGTTATTTTCCCACAACCTTATGAAGCCTTTTCTCACCCTGCATTATGTTCGAGTTATTTATTTTACTATCTCTTGCAGTTTGTTCAGTATGAAGTTCCACTCCACCCCCCTTCAGAAAATTGCATCTATTGCCTCCATTTCTACATTTCCCAGTCACTCTTTAAAACATATTTTTAAAACCTAAGTTTTTTCTCATCATTCTCCCAGAACTCCTCTCAAAAAGACATTGAATTTCCAGGTCTCTCAGTCCTTATCTTTACCAGTCAGGACTTAAATATGGCTTTTCAATATTGGTTAAGAAAGGCTCGCTGCTCTGACAGAGAACCCTATAATTCAGTGGTGGCTAAACACTGTAGAAGTTTAATTCTCATGTCATGAACTGATGGGGCTCTAGGTAGAAGTTTGGGACTGAGGATGGGTGCTGTGCTCAACTTCTCTGGGGCCCAGGTTGTGAAGAGTTCTGTTGCCTTCAATACTCTATCATTTTAAATAAGTTTCTAGATTGCTCTAAGAGTTGTCATCCAGCTGTACAAACATAGAGGAACAGGTGGCAGATTTCATGACCTAGGTGTGGAAGTATATGTGTCAGGTTTCTCAGATTTCATTGTCTAGAATTCAGTTCCATGGCTTCATTTAACTGTGAGGCAGGAATGTAAAATGTGGGCTCAGAAAGAAGAAACAGATTTAGAGATGCAACTCCAAGTTTCTGCAATGCCTTCTAAAAAATTTATTTTCCCTTGTCTTCCAGGACACTTTGCTCTTCTGTTTATTTTTACAATCTCTCACTAATACACTGGATGCTTTTAAGGAGTGCCTTGAATTTTTTACATCAACAAAACAGTATGTTCTTTCAATAAGTTTATTCAAATCTATTGCCTCAACCAATATGTACACGTGTCATTTTGTCTCTAGCACTGATTAATTTCTTATGATTTAGAATCTGATTTCTAATTGCTGGCTGTACATTTCTATTATTAATAATCTGAGTCTCCTGAAGTCTAACACAATAAAATAAATATCCATCACTGTATTCTCTGATATTTTGTTTCTATTCAAACTTGGGTTGTGAGAATTATTTTATTCTCTTTGCTTCACTTCCAACGGGCATAAAGTACCTTTTATTGAAGTTTTCTAATGACCTGCTAACTGGTATGCCTTCATCACATCTCTTCCTCTTCTTGTACACTTTATACACTGCTAAATATTCTGTTTAAAGATTATGGATTTGCTATGGTCTTCTTTTACCAGAAAACTCAGTTGCTCACCACAAAATAAATAGTTCAAACTCTTCAATCTGTCAATCATCATCCTGGCAAGTTAGCTTAGTTGATTAGAACATTGTCTGGAAACACCAAGGTTGCATGTTTGATTGCCAGTCAGGGCACATTCAGGAAGTGAGTAGTCAATGCACAACTAAGTGTAACACGAACGAATCTCTCTCTCCCTCTTCCTATCTTTGTCTCTCTAAAAGACAAAAAAGTGACAACCATGCTTCCTCACCTACCTCTCATGATACAGTTGCATACGTCACTTTGAGATAAGAAAGGGTAAAATTTGGGTTATAAAAAAAGAAGATTTGGAAGGGGCGCTTAAAAATAAATAATTATATAAATAATAGCATTATTAATGGTTGACATCTCTATATAGAAAATTCACTATGTGCCAGGCACTATACTAAGAACTTTGAATGAAAAAGCTCATATATCTTCTCCACAGTCTTATAAATATTCAAAGTTATTTTCTCAAATACATAGATACAAAGGTTATCACTTGTCAAAATTCATGCTTTTAGGAAGTTAGAGTTGTTTGTGTAATTTTGTCTTCAGGATGAAAAGAAGATAATCAGGTAGAACCTCTATTTGATCTAAAGTGTTTCAATGCCAGAAAACACATTAGTATTTACTTTTCTCTACTGTTTTTCCATTCAGCTTTACTCAGTGGAAGCGGGAGTTGTAAAGGCATCCTAGGATAAGAGTGGGATCAAATGAAGAAAAATGAGTCCTTTAAATTGACTTGATAGATGAGTGTATGTATTTGTGTGCTTGAAACCAGAGAGGAAGATTGAGGCAATGTTATATAGGTGACACTCAAGGTTTTTTGAACTGAAAAATGCAATTACTGGAGATGAATTCTTTGGGAAATTAGTAGAGTCATAATGTAGAGATAGAAATAAGTGGGTTGAGACCAGAAGAAAGAAGCACACTATTCTAAAATTTAGGGGGAAAGGTAATAATACCTCAGTGTTAATATACATATGATAATACGTATGATGTCAATCTTCCTGTGAAATAGATACTCCCTAGACCTCAAAGATGTTATCTACCTTCTGACAGGGAGATATCACTGTGGTATTATGTATCTTGGTCTCCAGATCCAGACTCTACATCTACATAGTTTACTGCTTATATCACTTTTACTTCCAAATTATTTTTATGACATTGATTCTTCAAATTGTCCCTGTTTTTGAAAAGAATATGTTAATAAAAATAATTAAACATTTTTCATTTGTACCCACATGAAAAAGGGGATATAAAAGCAATAACATGATTAAAAGTTATTATGGTGTAGCTTAACTGATATTTTTAATCTGATAAGAATAATTAGATATTTTTTATTTAAAGAAGAATCTGTCCATAGATGTCCAATTCTGTACAAATATAAATTAATAATGATTTTTTAAAGTCTGGATTCCCTGCAATTTGTATGAATTTATTTTCATATTAAATGAATCCATGTGAGCCTTTATTTTGACATGATATTCTTATTTGTCTTCTAATTATTTCAGCCCTCATATATATTTTTATTAAATTACATTAGAAAGTGATTTTTAAAATGGTGCTTAGGCTGTGCAGTGGTGATGATATGAGAGACAGGTTTTGAGGATCAGTGTTTTGGAACAATTGTCTCCATGGTGAAGAGAAGAGGGTGGAGAGAGAAGCACTATATACAGATATCTGTTACAGATTCAGTTACAGTTAGTCCATTTGCTTGCATGCCATATTAAGGGCATTCTCTTCAATGTTCTCTATCATTAGGAATTTTCAGGGATGCCCTTGGATATGAAAAGATAGGCGAAGAGCGTTTGTAATACTGAAACTGGACCTAAGGGCAAACAAACACTGAAAGCAAGTCTGATTTAAGTCGCTACTCCTCTTCCAATGGCCTCTTGTACCTCTTTCTCTTCTTTATTTCACAGGTTACTCTCATGACTGCTTATGTTGTCTTACTCTCCACTCTGTCCATGATCCTGGTAAGCCTAGTAATTACTGTAGTTCGTCAACTTTATCTATAAGCTAGGTTCTCTGCTAAGCCCTAAATAGGCATTATTTCATTTATTCCTCACAACAGTCCACAGAGCTTGAATCATTATTCCTGAGGAAACTGAAGTTTAGGAAGGCTGAAAAGTTGGTTCAAAGTTCTACCATCTTCGGGTAGCAAGCTGCTGTTCAAACCCATTTGGTCGGACCCAAAACTTGGGCTACATTTAAAATTCAAGTATGATTTAAGAATCATGGATAAACTTGCCCCAAAGTCAAGACAGAGCATAGTTGTAAGAAAGAAAAATAGGGTGAGACAAGTTATAGTGTGCGATCTTCCTATAGAAACATATAGAGCTGAATAGGACCATCTTGGGAAAACCTGTGAAGCAAAGTTTATCGTCAGCTTCTGTAATGCTTTATATTATTTAATATACTTAAGCTTCTGTGGTAGCTAGTAACCTAATGCTGCCCAGATGTTTCACCTGTCATGATGAACAGCATTAAATAAAGTCATTTTTTCTAAAGTGTAAGTGACAAAAGGTTTTATCCCTGTCAGAGAAATTTGAATTTTTTAAAGGGTGAAATTCTTAGGCAGTGACTGGTAGGTGAAAGTTTTATTTTAGGCCTCAGCCACTTTCCATGGCTTTTCAAGTCACACCCTCTGTGTAATCAATCAGGCTTCACACCAATGTGATATTCAGGACTGTGCCTGAGACTAAATATGCACTTTCTCATTGCATGTTTATGGAAAACACACTTTCTGGTCAATTATTTTGACCATCATTGTTAAGTTTCATATAAGCCACAGAAATACATATTGGGTAGCATCTTAAATTGAATGAAAATTTTTTTCCATTCAGTTGATTTTTTTCTTCAGAAAAAATTCAAACAAATATTTGTTTCAAAAAAGGCATACAACTTGGACGCTCTAAAAGCATGGAAGTTGTTTAATTTATTTAAAATGCATTGCCCACAGGGTCTTCAGATTTGTAGATGGAATAATTTTTATAAAAAATATTCTGTAGATACATTTGTATATAACTGCATATAATTCAAAGTCTGCATTAACATTTTTGGGGGCTTAAGAAATTATTGGGTGAATTGAATGAAGGTGATCAAAAGATACACATTCACAGTTGTAAGGTAAATAGTATTGGGATGTAATGTCCAACATGATGACTGTAGTTAACACTACTGTATGGTACTTTGAGAGTTATTAAGAGAGTAGATTGTAAGAGTTCTCATCATAAGGAAAAACATTATTTTTATTTTTTGTATATATATATATATATATATATATATATATATATATATATATATATGGGATAATGTCTATTAACTAAAGTTATTTTGGTAATTATTTCAAAATATATGTAAGTTAAATTATTATGCTATACACCTTAATCTGATAGAGTGCTGTATGTCAATTATGTCTCAACAAAACTAGAAAAAAACAGAAAATAAATTATTGAGAGCAGAAGTTTATTCATCTTCAAACTATGTATGTTAGAACTAGTGAACAGTAAAGTAAGTGACACAACCCAGATTGTCCCAGTCGAGAATGATTTGTCAGGTGAACCGATTAATGTAGCTTCACCTTTGTCATGGTAATAATGTGGTTGAATCTATGCTTACAAATAATCACCAACTTATATTTGAAAGATAATTCAGCTTTGTTTTGTGTCAGTGAAAGGAAATGAATTTGCATTTGATTAAAAGAAGAGCTCTTAGGCATTGCTATTTTAAAATGTCAACAAAACCCATAAACTGCCTCTGTGGCTATGTTTCTGATTAGAGACAGTGTATGGCATATCACACCTGAAGCAATGGAAATGCAGAGGTCCAACAAGGGTGAATTATCACCCCACTCAACCAGCACCCATCAGACCAAGTGATTAGTTCCAGATCAGTCATTATATATAACAGCATTGTCAGTAATAAATGATGTCACATGATCAATGAATCTTGAGTCTGCAAAAAAAAATTGAGGTTTGCTTTTAAGATTTATGTGGAATAAAAAAAAAAATCTCTTGGCAGAAAATGTTAAACCCACTGGCAATGAATCTGATTTCTGCCTTGGTGAAAAGATAATTGGTTCAGGAAAAATGTGATTAGATTGTGTCCCTCTAGAAATCACATAGGATTGAACTTTTCAATTTGGTCTTTATAGTAGATGTGCACAAATCTAAGAAACCTCACAGTCATACACATTTAGTTCTATTCACGGGCATGGCCAGGACAGAAGCTATGGCAAAAGCTGAGCTTGTCAGACTCATGCTTTCATGTGAGTGGCTTTTGCATCTAGTAAATAGTAGTTTGGTCAGGAAAAATGGGAGAGGGAAAGGCTGGATGGCAATGGTGGCCAAGGTAGGACTACAAATTGACAAAAAGCTGGGCAGACAGGGAAGACTGAATATGGGAACAAGAAGTCACATGACAAATTAGCCTATATGGCTTGGAGCTGACATAAAGAACTCACACTCACAAGTTGCATAGTGTAGAAAACACTTTTCCAGAGATAAAAGTTTCTTCATGTCAAAACTTTGAAGGACATAAGGCATCTCCTGGGCTATATCTGTTCTTAAAGGATCACTATCCTGGGATAAATGGGAATTTGAATTTTATGTTAAACTACCTATTTATTGCATGGACTTCATTATGGTCTCTTGCAAATGTTGCCTGGTACTGAATATTCTTTGTCTTTTGTAGCTGTAGTTATCCATAGAAGATTATATGTGATAAGTGCTTAATCCAAAGCTAGCATGATAACGTCCTCATTAATTCAAAGAGTATGGTGTGATATTGTGTTTAGCCTCCACAATTGCTTTCACAATGTGCATTCTCTCCAGGGTATTGTAGAATGGGTACTTCTATCCTTTCTGCACCTGTCTCTCTTAGTATACATTGAAGAGGGCATTTCTTTTTTTCTATATGATATTGCTCAACCCAATAAAGTGATGGCTAGAGCTACTTCCTATGTCTTGTTCTTTCTCCTGGAATTGAACCATGTATAACCCCTGTCTACATCTGTCTGAGAGAGATCTTATGTCTAATCTACCCTATAATTGGTCTCATATTAGGTGATTAGATGTAAAGAATGGCAATGAGCTGTCAGCATCAAAGCCCAAGACAGAATTAATTATGACTATTATGTTTGAAAATTTATACTTTCAGAGTAGGAGAGTAAGCAAAGTTTCTCTTTTCTGATAACATCTATTTACCAGCTTTACTATTTAAAATGTATGTTTATGTATTACATACTAACTATGTGCTCACTTCTATAGTTCGTTCTGAGTTTATTTCACTGATTAAGTGCAATGATGTCTCTTCTATTTTTATTTCTCTTTAAAGCAAACTCCCTATTTCTTCATCTCTAGGTTTTTAGAGTATAAATATTTTTTCCTCCAATCCCTTGTATAATTAGGGAACAGTATCAATGTGGAAGGACCAGAGGTTATTCAAGCATCAAACCACCCATGAGCAGCAGAAAGGTCATTCACTTCTCTATCCTGTGGCTTGCAAGGCGCTACTCAGTCTTGTTCGACAACTGCCATCACTCATTGGGTTACAGTGATTCTGTCCTTATAAGCTTACGAGCAACAGGCATTAAATAGGTGGTCAGGCTGGCTCTGAGATTATGAGGCCAACAGACCTAACTAGGCTCTATCTTTTTGCATCTATCACCAAACAGAAAAATCACTCCTTCCTTTCTGAAGGGAATGCATGAGAGGGTGGGAAAAATTGGAAATGCTCTCCAGTTTCCTTTCTTCTAAGAACTGAAGTGACAATGCATTCCTATTTGTGGAAATGAGATGCATGTGAATGAGTTTCCTCTACACTGGAAAGAATATTGAATTCAGAGTCACAAAATTTGAACATGAACCCAAACCTGCTACTTATTAGTACAAACTATTTACATCATAAACCTTGGTTTTCTTATATGACAAATGAGAATAACAATTTCCACATCATAATATCTTGCTAAGAATTATAAAAAGAAATATTACTGAAAAAAAGGCACCTAACAAATGGCAGAAAGTATTGTGTTTAGAAAATAGTAAAAATAACTTTTTGAGCCTCAGTTTCTCATCAGTAAAATGAGCATATATATTTATTCATCAGATGGCTCAGAAGTTATGGGACAGCATGTATAATATGAAAATGCCTGATACTTAACAAAATTTTTGTTTTAAGGCATTCTTGTCTTCGGTCTAAAAAGGGAAAAGACTGTATTAGACAAACATACAATTTTTCCTTCCTCTGTGTCTCCATCTACATCTTTGGAGATAGTGGCAGATCCCACAAGCCAAAGGCTCAGTCCGGTAAGACTACTCTCTTCTCACTTCAGACAGTCCCCAGGCTACTAACAACTTTGGTCTACGTGGCTGTAAATTGGAGATCCCCATGACCCCCCTCCTGCAGTCTGCTTAATTTGCTCGAGTGGCTCACATAATTCAGGAAAACACATTTACAAGTTTATTTAGAGATATGATAAAGGCTGTGGATAAGCAGCCAGATGAAAAGATATGTAGAAAGAGGTTTTGAAAGGTCCCAAGAGATGAGCTTCAGTCCCTGTGGAGCTGGGATGTCAACACCTTGTCAGTGTGCATGTGTTCAGCAATCTGGAGGCTCTCCACACCCTGTGCTTTTGGAATTTTTATTGGTGTTTCATCACATGTGCATGATCAGTCATTAACTTCATCATCTGTCCTCTTCTTTCTCAAGAGAATGGGGGACAGAGAGCAGTGGCAGGGCTGAAAATTCTAAGCTTCGTAAAATGGATGGGTCTTTATGGTCAACAGCCTGCATTCAGGAGCCCACCTAGAGTCACCTCATTAGAACAGAAGACATTCTTACAGCCCAGGAAATTACAGGAGTTGTAGTATCAGGAACCAAGGTCAAAGGCAAAATATCAAAATAAAAGATGCTCCAGTGCTTTTATCACTTAGGAAATAAAAAGTGTTTTAGGAGTTTTGTGACAGAAGCTGGGAGCAGAAACCAATATATATTTTTATTATCTCAAAAAGGCCAAGTCTGTTTTCTATGTGCCCAGCCTCCCCTGCTTGTGCCCTGCCCTTCTTTTCCTTAGCCCCCAGTGTGGTATTGTGTCCTTCACATACTTCTCTAGCCTGGTGCTCAGGGACCCCTGTGCTTTCTCCTCTCCCATAGCAATACACATCATTAGGGAGAGATTCTGTTGCATAGTATATAATATGTATTATGCACTCATATTCACATACACAACAATACATAACATCTACATGTAAAAACGTCCATCATGTAAATGTAAGTGCATACTGTTTCCCATCAAAATTCTTTACCTGTTAACTCTAAGTTTCTGTTCATCTATGAAAAATTTCTGTGATCATAAAAGTATTATAGAAGATACTTGGGGAATTCCCAAAGGTCATTTTCGGTTCCTCTGCAATCATACAGTTTGGGTCACCATCTACGTCAACTTACACATAAACAAACTCTGCTAGCACCTGGGCTCTTAAAGATGATATCGCCAGGGTTATTATTTATGTTCACTTACAGGCTACTGGCACAGGGCCCTGAAGTCATTTGCAGTCTTGGACAGAACAGATAAATTCCTGGGGTGAGGTCTGAGGAACTATGAGTTAGAGCAGCTGGACTCTCTGGCTTTTTTTTATGGAAATACTAGTGAAGTTGACAACTGTAAAAGGATACATGGGCACAGCTGGAAATAAAACCAGAAACACCTGATTTGAAATTTGTGCAAAACTATTTGCATTGTGTCTTGCTAAGTCTCATTTAACCACGTCTCAGCAAATGTGAAGACAAAAATCCAAGCAAGCAAACTGGCATCTCAGTTCATCATCAAAATTTGGAGCTATATCTTAAAGCAGAAAAAGAGTATTTTTGAAAATGCTTGAAATGTTGTCACAGTACATTTAAGGTAAAGCATCCAAACCTGTTTTCAGCACTTGCTGTGTCCACTTTTAGTGATATGAGGAGGAACTGAATTCAGACATGTAAACTGTCAGAATGCACAAATTCTTGTCTTCAAACATTTCTTTTATAATGTGAAGATTTGTTTTACTAGCTCTAAAATCATTTCCCAGTGGAGTGGCATTTCTCACAGACCAGCACATTAGATGTAAAGTTGTAAACACTTAAGTCATTGTCAAGAAATAAAGTCAACAGAAGACATAACTGAAATAAAGAACTGTAGCAATTCTGAAATAGAAATAATGCTGCTAACTAACAGTTATGAAGTATTTACTGTATGCTTCAGATTGTTTTAAGCATTGATTATGCATTAATTCTTTTTAACCTTATAACAAATTTATAAATTTTATATATCATAGTTGGGTGTGATTTATTCCATAAGAGTTATACCTAGACTTGTTTGAGTTTCCTAACTCAACAGGAGAGAATATTAGTTTTTTAATTTTTTTATAATTTAAATTATTTTTATTTTTCAATTACAGTTGACATCCAATACTATATTAGTTTCAGATTCACACCCTAGTAATTAGACATTTTATAACTTTCTAAGGGACCATCCCCACATCTCGCACCCATCTGGCACAGTACATAGTTATTAGAATACTACTGCCTGTGTTCCCTATGCTGGACTTTACATCCCCATGACTATTCTGTAACAATCAATTTGCACTCCCAATCCCTTTACCTTTTTCACCCATGCCCCCAACTCCCATCACATATGGCAACCATCAAAATGTATTTATATCTATAAGTATGTTTTCTGTTCTGCTTGTCCTTGTGTTTTTTGTGATTCATTTGTTGATATGTGTTTATTGCCATTTTATTGTGTATATTATTTATCTTTTTTTCTTATTATTTTTAAAGAAGGCTCCTTAACATTTCATGTAATACTAGTTTAGTGGTGATGAACTCCTTTAGCTTTTTCTTGTCTGTGGAGCTCTTTATATGTCCTTCAATTCTAAATGATAGCCTTGCCGGGCAGAGCAATCTTGGTTGTAGGTCCTCACTTTGCATCACTTTGAATATATCTTGCCAATTCCTTCTGCCTGCAAAGTTTCTGTTGAGAAATCAGCTGACAGATTCATGGGTGCTCCCTTGTAAGTAACTAACTGCTATTCTCTTGCTGCTTTTAAAATTCTCTCTTTAAGTCTTTGCCTGTTGATTAGGATGTGTGTTGGTGTGGGCCTCTTTGTGTTCAACTTGTTTGGAACTCTCTGGACTTTCTAGGCTTGTATGTCTATTTCCTTCATTGAGTTAGAGAAGTTTTCTGTCATTATTTTTCAAATGTGTTTTTAATTTCTTGCTTTCTCTTCTCCTACTGGCACTCTCATGATGCAAATATTGGTACACTTGATGTTGTCCCAGAGGCTGTTTACACTATCTTTTTTTTTTTTTAATTCTTTTTGATGTTTTGGTTGGTGTTTTTTGCTTTCTTATATTCCACATATAAGGGTCAAATGATACTTGCTTGAGAGATTTTAGGAAAGCCTGAAGTGTGAGTCAAGGTGGATCATTCATACAGCAATACCACTGGAAACAGCCTAGGTAGGCCAGCAAGTGTGTGGGGCAAAGTGTACACAACTCACCAGGGTGAGCAAACAGTGATAGCCAGTTTAATAGAGACTCAGAAATGGCTTGCTCCTGCTGGCTCGGTTGGGGTAGGGCTTATCAAAGGAACAGTTGCCCCTCCAGCACTTCTATCTGGGAGAAAGCTGCCCCCACCCCAGTCTTTGCTCTGAAGCCAGATAATTAAGTTTTTCTCAGACTGAGCCTGGTGCCTTTGGAGCTGATTTCCCAGTGCTGGAGCCCAGAGGGAGTGAGTCAAAGTTAAGTCTGTGTACAAAAACTCTAAGAGGAACTGCCTGGAACTCCAGCAGCCTCCGTCTCACTCAACCTCAATTCCTGCTGGACTTTACAGCCTTATAGGAACTTCTTTTCTGGGCACTGGAACCCTGGACTAGGGGCCTGGTGTGGGGCTGAGATTTCTTGCTCCTAAGGAGGTACCTTGGAATCCCAGCTATCCTTCCTGAATTTTATCCCTATATGTGGGTGTGGGACTAGCTTGTTCAGTGTCTCTGCTCCTTCTCCCTGTCTCCGTGTGGCTTCTTCTTTAAATTTCTAGGTAGGAATTTTATTCAGTTAGATTTCAGGCAATTTTAAACGATGTTTTTTTCTATAGCTGTATTTGTAATGTGGTTGTGGGACTGTGTGAATACTGTGTTTACTTACACTACATCTTGACTGGTCTATTTTTGTTTTGTTTTGTTTTGTTTACAGGGACAGAGTGAGATTCAGAAAGAGGGACAGATAGGGACAGACAGACAGGAACGGAGAGAGGTGAGAAGCATCAATCATTAGTTTTTCGTTGCCTTTGCAACACCATAGTTGTTCATTGATTGCTTTCTCACACGTGCCTTGACCACGGGCCTTCAGCAGACCGAGCCACCCCTTGCTGGAGCCAGCGACCTTGGGTCCAAGCTGGCAAGCTTTTGCTCAAGCCAGATGGGCCCGCACTCAAGCTGGCGAGCTCGGGGTCTTAAACCTGGGTCTTCTGCATCCCAGTCTGACACTTTATCCACTGAGCCACTGCCTGGTCAGGCTTGACTAGTCTATTCTTAACACAGGATTTCAGAAATGGCCAGAATATGAGCTGACATGTCCATCTCCATTTGCCATGCCACACAGTCTTTACCCACCCCCACTGCTCTATTATTTTAATAAAGTAGGGGAAAACAGAGGAGAACTCAAGGATTTGCCCGAGGATTATTAATACATAGTAAACAGAGGGAAACTACCTTTTCTCATACCTGATCATCATTTAGTGCCACAAGGATTCTTTCATTCCTTGTCAGTCTTGCCTCTTGCTAAGTCTGAATCCATTGCTGGAGATAACTAGCTCTAAGGACTTTTCTAATTCTGTCTTCTCTATCAGCCTTTTTCCCAGGCTAGGGGTGACAAATAAAAAATAAATAAAAAATGGTGAGTTCTGCTCTTGCAAAAATTATTCCATTTTTCCTTACACTGAGTCCTACCTATACTTTTTGTCTGCTTGTGACCAAATTGGGTGAGGTTTGCAAACGTTTTCTTTATATTGGTTATTGATCAAATCCACCTTCTAGGCAGAACATAGAAATAACTTTCAATAACCCAAATCTCTTGTTTTTAATTTCATTTCTTTCCAAGGCTCATAAGTGGAAAGTGTACCTCTCTCTGTATTAAGCAGGAGTTCCTAGAGACCTGGGCCCTTCAGAGGCTCTCAAACCTGGTAGTGAGCTTACCTGCCTGAGTTTACCTTCCTCTTCTAAGAATTTTCATTCTCATTATAGTCACTGGAGGATATTTGATGCCTGATGTTATATTTTTACTAGTATTAAATTTATCATTTTTTAATATTTTTAAAAATTTTTATTATTTTATTTTAAGTAAGAGGAGAATAGATAGATAAACTCCTGCATGTGCCTCAACTGGAATCTACCTGGCAACCCTTGTTTGAAGCCAATGCTCGGACCAAGCAAACTATCCTCAGCATCTGAGGATGATGCTTGAACCAGTTGAGTCCCTGGCTATGAACAGGAAAAGAGAGAGAATGTGGAGAGGAAAAGGAAGAGAAACAGATGTTCACTTCTCATGTGTGCCCTGAATGGGGATCAAACCCAGGGTGCCACACACTGGGCCGATGCTCTATCTACTGGGCCAACCAAACAAGGTTAATTTTAAGTCTTCTTGAGAGTTTCTGTGACTCATTATAGATATTGCTGTCATCTGTGACTATATCATATAATGGCTAATTAGATATTATACGGTCAAATGGAATTCTTAATTCTCATTTTATTTTCATCTTCCACAGACACACATAAATTCTGCTTTTTTTTTCTTCTCTATCTCAGCAAATGGCATCATTTGGTCCAAAGCAAAAATCAGAGAGTCTCCCTGAATGCTACCTTGTCATCATTTTCTGTGATGAGGTGAGAACCATGTGATATGACCTAAAGAATGTGCTTTATTAGGGACATTTAAAGGCAAAGGTCAGTACAGTTCCTATTCCCTCATCATTCCCCCAGATGCATACAGTGTGATGATGTAGCTGACACAAGCATTGAGGCAGTGGTCCTGGGCAGAGTTCGCTCTACATTCAAAGTTGAGTTAAGTTGTCTGTTGCCTTAACTCTAGCAATTGTTTTCCAGTTTGTCTCTCTGTTTTCATCTGGTTACCTTCCTTATCTCCTCTGCAATTAATTTTTCTCATTGTTTCTCCAACTCCAACCCCATCACCCTATCTCCATAGCAGCCAGAGTAAATTGTAAAAAGGAGATCAGATTGTGCTACTCCCTGATTATGCTCTAGTAGCTTCCCATTAAACTTAGCGTAAAATCCAATGTATCTGTAAAATCTTCATAGTCTGAAAGAGTCTTTTTGATCCCTTACCAATTATGCTCTAGTCACTCTTGTCTTCTTTCTTCCCCTTGAATATTCCAAGCTCTTTTTTTTTTAATGGTGTTTGCATTTGCTATCTTTCTGCCTTCTATGCTTGGCAATCATCTTTTTTTCAAGATTAGCTATTTCTTATAAACTAAAATGACATCAGTGGAATTAGGCTCTCCTGATCAAAGCAGTTCCACTTTTAACCTTTCCTTTTACTCTTTGTTGCAATACTTAATTGCTCTCTAAACTTGTCATGTTCATTTTTTTTATTTACCTGTTTATTATTCATCTTTACCCATGGTAATATATCTGATTTGTAGAACACCCTATCTATTTTGTTAAAGATGTACATTATAAGAGCTCAGTAAATATTTGAAGAATATGTAAGTTATTGATATGCCATTAATATTTTGGATATATACTATTGAAATGTTATCATGGGTTTATGGTGGTTTTAAAATATACCTTCAAATTCATTTACACATCTCCTTTCAAGAGAAAAGAGTGTATGTGCCCCTTTGCTTAAATCTGGACTACATTCCAGCTCGGGGCTTAAGAGAATCTTTCCATTTTCTATTTCTTAGGATGCTCACATTTGGAACCCAACTACCATACTATTAGGAAACCCACGTGAGTAAAATTTTGAGACACAGCCCAAGTTAAGGTTCTAGTCAACAGGCAACATAAACCTCCAAACACATTGTAAGAGAGCTTTTGTATCAGAAGTCAGCACATTTATTTATTTATTTATTTATTTATTTATTTATTTATTTTCTGTAAAGGCAGCTAGTATTTATTTACAATGTGGGCCATACTGTTTCTGTCACAGATACTCAACAATCACATTATTGTACAAAAGTGACCAAAGCAATATGCAAACAAATGAGCAAGGCTGTCTTCCAATAACTTGATTTACAAAAATAAACGGTGGGTCAGATTTGTGTATAATATAAAAGTTGGCACACCTTGGACTGAGGTGTGCCAACTTTTATATTATATGATTCTATCCCCAGAATCACTAAGTTGTTTCTAGCCTTTGAGCTTCTTTAGTTGTTAACATACACAGCAGAGATAAAGTTCCACACTAAGTCTTGTTTCAATTGCAGATTTTTGAACAAAATAAATGCTTTTAGTAATTTTAAACCATTGAATTTGGTTGTTTGTTATACATCAGTAGATGACTGGAACAAGATTAAAGACAATCTTTTTAAAATATGAAAATATACAGTTATATATTATACGATAGATGATAGTTAATTTCACTATCTTTGAAATTATTCCATATATATATGTTATAAGATGAGATCAGATTCATGTGGTAGATTTAAAATTGACTTTGGGGAATTTTATAAATCACAATATTTTAATTTTAATGATGCTTTACCAGTATTCTCAGTATGTGTGATACATATGAAATATGACTATATGCATAAAAAGTATGAATTATAATGCACATTCTCAACTTCTTGACTTCAAAATTAAACTTTCTAAAACATTCAAAGTAGAGTAATTGTAGAAAAATATCAACTAGTTCATTTTAAGTTTCAAGTGATGTTTCTTCCAGAAAAATACATTAATAAATATCCTGGTCTATGAGAAAAAGAAAACAATATGCAATAAAATCCTCAGTTATTATTCAAAATAAAAATATTAAAGTAGTTCTCTGTAAGTTTCAGAACTTTTACATGGAATGCATATCTATATTAGGAAAAGATATGCAGCCATGGGGAAGCTTATGAACAGACTAATACATTTCCACGGCAGTGCACATGTAAAGAAAAGTATAACCTTTAGTGGTAGTTTTGGTAGGTAAGATTTTTCAGATTTTTTATTTTATTTTTTTCTTATAAAAAAAGACTATCATTATGAATACTTTTGTTTTCTCAATAGATTAAAAACCTTATATTTTTAAAGTTCATGCTTTTAAAACTCATTTTTGCATGTCACAAAGAATATCTTAGATTTCAATATAGTGCCTATATTACATGAGAGTCACCTGGACTGAATGTGAATTTTACAGATTACTGGTTAGTTTTGAATCTTTGTTTGGATACTGTATGGCCAGTGGCCATGGCCATCATGGCCATTCCCATGAAGGCTCCCGTTAGATTTGGACAGATGGTAAAGAAACTGTGGAGCCAAAAACTGGTGGGCCATTCCTTTATTCTAGCCTTGAGCCCAGCAGGTGAGTAAAAACACACTGGACTCCAAAACCCACTCATTCAGCACTCACAAAGCTACTGACACATCTGGGTTTTCCTAGATTCAAAGTCGCCACCAATCTAAGTCATCTTTGGTTCCCCATCTGCCAACATGGCTTCTTACTCTGAAAAACTGGCTTCTCTCCCCTTTCCTTTCATCTTGGCTTCTTCTTCTCCTTCTTCACAAACTCTTCTCTCACAAAACCTGTCCTCCAGCACACATTAGCATAACAATGGCCCTTCCTAAGCAGGAAGGTAATTAGCAGTTTCACAGATAACTTACCTGGGCAGCGGCCATTTTTAACAATAAAAGTGAGCAAACATAAAAAATCATATTTTACAAACTTATTTGCCCAACAGATACGCACTTGGAATGATTGTTCTATAATCCTTTTCCAAAATGTAGAAGTATTTCCTTCCATTGGTATAATTAATGTGGCAAGTGCATTGACATAAAAGTTCTAACACACACTCTTTCCTCCAAATAGTGACTGACACTAATAGATGGAATACCTGACCTTCAGATAGTCTGTTTAGAGAGAGTTATGACAAATGATTTTGTTTCTAAACTAAGAAAACAAAGAATAAAATAATTTTCAAATAGAAATACTATTGTAAATGATACAAATCAACTAACTTTTTGCAACTAAAATAGGAGATTTGAGAAGAATAATATAAATAAAGGTGCTGTCATTTGAAAATATATAGATTTTCTTTCCCTTGGCAATTAGGAAGAAATAATATACTTAATACCAGATGTTAAGCATTTAATACTATAGATGACTTTTAAATTCCTGAGCATGTATAAAACTGTATTGCCCATCTTATGGGGATGTGTGTTCCTCAAATTTCTTTAAGGGAAAATTCAAGCAACTTGAGAAATTGTGTCAGGAAAACATGGTATTTTCCTTTTAGTCTAGGTCAAATATGCATTAAATGGACAATTCAAGCAAAACCATTGAAATCTCACCTTCTTCAATTTTCTTGAAGTGTCACCTTCATGGTTGTTTGTTTTGATGTTTAAGGTTTTTGTATTTAAGAAGGAAGTACTAACAGAATATAGGATTTTCTGAAGTGCTTTATTTCCACCCCATTCTGCTGTTGCTTTTGTTTCAGGGGAGTTGGCAGCTGCTTTTCAGTTCTGTGATAGCTTCGGAAAACCTGCTTTGTAAGCATGTTAATTTTCTTCCCTTGAGAAAAAAGCTTGCTAATCTCAGGAGGTATCTCAAAATTTAAATTGAAGTAAATAGAAAATTTGCTAAATTGAAAAAAAAAAAAGAAAAGGAAGATTCCATGCAGCTTCTGATGAGTGGAAACACATCTGCCACGCAATAGAAGGTGACATTCAGTAGCTCATTGCTTTCTCAGAATGTGTGAAAAAAAATCATTGCTGTTCAGTATGCGTCTGGTTTGAAGTGCCAGCAGGTAAAGGTTTAATTACTGATCTGTCTGTTACTTGACCTGTGGATTATGTAGGAGTAGTCTAGTCCCATTTTCTGCTTTTCCCCATAGAAACTATTCTTTCAAAAGGTATCTTCAGAATAACAAGACCTGGCTTCTTCTTATCTGCTTATTTTTTGTATAATTATCCATTTTTTAAGGGACATGTCAACAATAATTTATAAGCCATTCAAGTCATACCTTTTCACAATAATCATGCCAATGAGATTGACATAGGTGTGTGTTAGAGATGGAAGTCAATAGTGAAAAATGTCTTAATTGGGTACACATAGAGGATTTAGAGGACAACCAAGCCTTCCCAATGAACATTTTGAAAAACACGACCCAAGGTTATATTTGGAAGTGAATTGTTAGTTGGTGTGGTACACAAATATGGCAGAAGTACAACCTAATCAGTACAGAGGTCAGCCTCTGGACAAGCAAAACACAATCCCATCCATGAGTCCCACTTACCACATGGTAACTTTCAACAAAAAGTTACTACAAAAGTTAAAAGTTAAAGAAAAAGAATGATCAAACATATTAGACAGGATTCTTTAGGCAACATCTTTCTAACTACACTGTCATCATGTTACTTAGGGGAGACTTTTCAACAGAATTTTTTATTTTTTTTATTCTTTCTCAAGTGAGAGGAGGAGAGATAGAGACAGACTCCTGCATGTGCCCCAATGGGATCTACCTGGAAACTCCCATCTGGGTTCAATGCTTTGCCCATTTAGAGCTATGCTCACAACTGAGCTATTTTTAGCACCTGAGTGGAGGCTCCATGGTGCCATCTTCAGTGCCCAAGGGTGATGTGCTTGAACCAATTTAGCCATGGATGCGAGAAAGGAAGAGAACGAGAGAGAGAGAGAGGGAAGGTGGAAGAGGAGGGATAGTGACACAGATAGTCGCTTCTATGTGCCCTGACTGGGAATTGAACCCAGGATATCACACTCCGGGTGAATGCTCTAACACTGGGCAAACTGGCCAGGACCAGAATTTCTTTTCTTTTTAGATAATTAATGTTGGACGTTTGAAGTCATTATGTTGAGGTAATTTGTAATACAGCAATAGAAAACTATTGCACAGCTTTCCTCTCAGGATGAGTGCGTCATATCATTGCACAGCTAAGCTATTAAATAAAATGTAGAACACAGATGTTTCATTACTCATTGTGTGCTCATGTCCCTGTTTTTTCCCCTCACAACTTGGAAACACATATCAGAATATATCATCTCTTCCACAGACCTACTCAGGGTTCTCTTTAATCCCTACTCCCCATCCCTAAGGCACTGATAGTGACCTGATTATTTTTGCAATGTATTTTTGGCGATGTTAATCCAGAGTAGATACAGGTACTGACATGATAATATATTCTTTGATATGGAAATAATCCTCAAATCTTCTTAGTGTTTGGAAATTAAGGTCACATTCCTGAAGAATGAAATGGTAAGATTCCACAATTGTTGATACCAAGCCTTGGGCATGGCACACACATTGTATTGGCTTACACAGGTGAAGTGGTCAAACTCCTCATGGAGGGGATAAATAAAAACTTAATTAAAAATAGAATAATCAACTAAAATAACTGAACTTAGCCTTGGCAGGTTGGGCCAGTGGTAGAGTGTCGCCCAGCATGTGGATGTCTTAGTTTCATTTCCTAGTCAGGGCACATAGGAGAAATGACCATCTAATTTTCAACCCTTCTCCATCCCCTTTTTCACTCTCTCACACATACACTCACTCCCTCCCCCTCCCCCCCACACACAGCCATACCTCAATTGGTTCAAGTTCATTGGCCCCTGGCACTGAGGACGACTTCGTGGAACCTCCACCTCAGGCATTAAAAATAGCTCCCTTGTAAGCATGGCCCCAGATGGGCAGAGCATGGGGGTTAGACAGGGATTGCTGGGTGGATACTGGTCTGGATGCATGCGGGAGTCTGTTTCTGTACCTCTTCTCTCTCACTTGAAAAAGAAGAATAAGAAAAAAAATAACTGAACTTATATTCTAAAATCTTAATTGAGAAGAAATGGAAAATTCTAAACATTACTTTATTTATTTTTTCTCTTCATTTTTAAACATGCTTTTTTTCATTTTCTTTAACCCTCAGATTAATGCTTTGAATAACTGCATTAAGCTATGATCATCATTTCTTCTTAATAATCCATTTGATACTGAATTACATTTCTTCTCTGATTCAAGTACCTTATTATAAGTAGTTATTTTAAATAATAAAATACATAAAATATTTTTATTTCTATATGACATTAAAAGACATATTAATATTTGTCTTTCCTAATTTTCTTCTAGTCATTCCTTTTTTCCATAACTAAAAATAAAAGATATTACCTTTTTCAATTTAAGTTTCTTCAAATCTTGATTAATACTTTCTGTAACTAATTAGTAGAGTAGTATGAGTCATATACTAATGCAGATATAAGAATCTCATTTTTAGTTATATAATTGGAATGACCTATAAATAAGCTTTATTCTTTATTTGGAAATTAAATTTACCACCCTGAAAGTATGTACTCTGGGTGGTCTTTCTTTCTAATGACTATATCAAAAGCATTTGAAGTAGAATTGGAAAAAAGTGCTCACAAAAATTAAGGAATATCTTATCACTTCATATTTGTTTTGAAATATCTCCTAAATTTTGTGAGCAGTGTATACGCAGGGACAGGAACTGAAATCTTAGAAATTAAATAACTTTCCCAAAGTCAGTTAATAAAGTACAGTTCAAACCCAACATTTTAGCTCCAGAGTCTACCAGAACTGTAGACATTGTCTCACTCTATTCCTCATTCTTCATTCCTTTCCTTTTTGCTTCCCTTTGTTCTTTTCTCCTTCTCTCTCTCTTTTAAAAAATTATTAAGTATTATGGAGTCTTTTAAAGTAAGAGTAAATGAAAAATGCATAAATAGCAACATATATACCTACATATATGTCTCAATGTATCACATTGCATTGTAATTAGCATTTAAGTGACAATTGTTCACATTATCTCGTTCTGTGAAATCAGGATCATAGGGATATTAGCAAGGGTTTTATAATAATGGAGATGAGATAAAGGTAAGAAAAATGGGGGTCAGGTGCACAAAATAAATATTTTATACACTTTACATTTTGCCCTTGTTTCCCAAGCATGCATTCTGTTGTTGCATAAATATTGTTTTACCACAAAACTATATTTTCAAAAATACTTATGAAAGGGTTATATAGTCTTTTGCCAGTGAGTGATTCCTGGGAATTTTAATAAGCCTGAGCACCTGCCATTCAGCAGATAACAGTCCCAGGATTGCTGTGCACTCAGAACTGCACAGTGTCACATTTGCACGGCTGCACAACTCTTGCAGAAATGCTCCTGGAATAGCACAGCTTCATCTCCAGCAGTCACAAGGCATTGCAGGAGCTGCCACAATGCTAAAATTCTCACCAAAGCTATCGCCTTTGGATGCTGAGGCCAACTAAACTGGAAGATTGACAGGCTGATGGAAGACTTGTCAGTCCCTGTCAATTGTGCACCTTGGAAGGGAGGTGTTCCTGTGATATAGATTGTAGTGGAGCTGCACTCCAGCATGTCAGAACCATTGCTCCACGCAGAGTCCCTGAGCGTGGAGAGTGAAAGAATTCACTTCATCATAGCACAAAGTACAAATAGTTACAAATAGGGTCACTGTGGTGCTCAGTGTCCTCATGCCCAGAGTAATTAACTCCACATGCCGTGGCTGAGGGCTGTGACTGCATTCAGCGGAGATGATGACGTGTCTGACCCTGGAGGGTATGGATGCTTGACTTCTTTATTATAACACAATGAAAAAAGTAATAGTTTTTACTACATGGCATTGCCGTTCTTCCACTCAGGAAATGAAATGAATTTTTATGTGTTGGATCTCTTATGAATTCTGTGTGATTTTTGTCCCAGGAGTCTACTAAAAAAAAAAAGGAAAGAAAAAACTGCTCTTTTTGTACTACTAAAAGATGCAGTGTGTAACCCAAACAGATGGAAACAGCTTGACTTTAACATAAATGTTATAATATGTAGTTTAAGTGTAGAAATCCACAAGGCACAATTAACAAAAAGTCTGTATCACAAAAAAGGTCTAACAAGTTTACACTGACATACGGATTGAGGCACTCCTGCATAGGGCTTTATTTTTTAAAATAATCTTGTATGAAAGTAATAGAGAATTTTAAATATTTATACCTTAAAAAAGATGAAACATGAAAAGAAATTAAAATGGTAATTGGTACAAAGTAAGTGCAGACTAAACATTAACTGTTATTTTTATTAATGGTAACTAAGATTTTTCTTTAACTTTTCACACAAAAACTGATTATATATTAAGTACTCGATTAATACATAACAAAAACTTTTCAGTGTTATATGAGAAGCCATCTTTTCACTAAATACAAGTAAAAATTGTGTATTGTGAATAATCATTTCTAACCTTCAAATTATGTCTTGCATCATGTCACTTTCATGTGTATCAACCACACTCTTACTTTTAAGAGACACACAGAAAAGGTAAAACATAAGCTATCTTAAATATAGTTTTAGAATGCTATTGTTGAACAGTATGTAGATTGGAAATGAATGTCAGCAATACCCAAGAAGGCGAATGACAAAAGTGTGAAGTTATGTGGTTCACTTTGGCCCTATTGCCTTATAATTCTGGACCTCTTTTCAAGTTATTTCTGCTTTTTTATTCTTATTTCTTTACTTATTTCTTCACCAATTCCTAAAGGTAAATGTTAGGGTTACCAAGCTGCCTGCCATAGTTGATATCAACAACAAAAAAAGATAAAATATACAGATTCTGAAGTATTATTAATTTACCTTTCCTCTCCACAGTTATTTACAGTTTAAAAGAAGACTTGGAAAAACAGAAATTGCTTAATCTAAAGGAATAATTTATTAATCACTATTATTAGTGACAAGTTAATGGATAGCCTTCCTACACCTTCCAAATCGCACCATCCAAATCCTCTGCCATTTCAGCTGTGGGTTCAAATGGTCCATGTACCGAGGCTGTTACCTAGTCAGATATATTTTAATGGAACATTTTATTCTTTAAGATTATTTATTATTTTAAAGTATTATCTTAAATACAACTACTAGTTTGAAAACATCAGTATTTTTTTTTGCGGAACTTGTCATAGAGTTTACAACACCAAGCCAGTGAAGCTCCATTATTTCCAAAATTGATTGAACTTGATTTATGTTATTAGTTACACATTTAGCATTGTGTAAGCATTCTGATGCACAACTTAAGAGTATCATATTATAAAAGTGAATAAATGAACTTGACCTGTGGTGGTGCAGAGGATAAAGCTTTGAGCTGGAACACTGAGGTAGCCAGTTCGAAACCCCAGGCTTGCCTGGTCAAGACACATAGGGGGGCTGATGCTTCCTGGTCCTGCCCCCCTTTTCTCTCTCTCCCATTCTCTCTCTCCTCTCTCTAAAATCACTAAATAAAACCATTTTTTAAAAATGTGAATAAATGTCCAAAAATTTACAATTAATCTTTTTATTTTTTAGACATTATATTTCAAATGAATAATTAAGCAAAACAGTATTCTTTATTTTTAAAGTTAATAGTTTTTTAAAAATTTCTTTTTATTTTCTTCATTTTAGAGAGAAGGCACAGAATGAGAGAGAGAGAGAGAGAAAGAGAGAAAGGGGGGAGGAGCTGGAAGCATCAACTCCCATATGTGCCTTGACCAGACCAGTGCAGCGTTTTGAACTGGCGACCTCAGCAAAACAGTATTCTTAAAGAATTTCTCTCTTATAATTATTGAAATCACTTCAGAAATGAGCGATAAGTGGTAGGGTGGGATGCTAGTGGGTAGGATAGATCTGGGTATGAGAACTTTCTTTACACCAAGGGAAAAACATTTAACCAAATAAATTGTTTCACATCTGCTCTAAGCCAATAATTTAACACAGCCATATAAAAAATACCAGCACTGATATATCTTATGAAGTTAATCCACCAAGAAAATCTTTTCATGGAAGAGCCATGAGGTTATCAGCCAAATTCACAGTGGTTCAACTGCATTCTCATGTCTCCTCTCTCTCTGGAGGCCCAGGATTAATAGACTATTTTGATCAAGGCTCCGGGTACATTTTCTTATGCCAATAGCCTTTCTTGAGAACAAATCAATAATAAATCAATTTTAAAAAGTGTGTATTATTATGAGTTCCAATACTGAGAGTCAGGTGTACATGAGTGGTGGAAAAATAAGTCAAGCACAATACAAAAGGCAGCAGAGGCTGGAAATCTACCCAACTCAAGTCCTGTTATGTAAAGGAAAGCTCAGCTAGGACACAAAAATAGCAATTGGCTGTTCGAACAGATATTTTTACTTCGCCTAAAAATGTTTAGGATTTTTATACTTTTAAATGAATATACTAAGTGATTTTTTTTTTACTGAAGTTGTAAATAAAACAATAAATGAACTCTTAATGATTGTGTAATGTTTTAAAGAAATGCTTATTTATAATTTTTGGAAATTTTTTTTAACCATGATGTTTTATTATTTAGGAACTTCTCTCTCTTAATTTTCCTGGTTAATAAAAATATGTCTGTACTAGACATATTTCCCTCTCTCTGTATAAGAACTGCCAAATAAATCTTTAAAATCAAATACATTAGGCAGATATATAAAATAGTTTCATGAGAACTTGGTGCTTTTAAGTTATCAATGCCTAATGGCTTTCACACACACGAAAGAAGTGGTTATGTCTTATCACATTTCTAATCATCAGGGGCAAAGTAAACGCTTGAGCTAGTCTTCATTTCTAGGCCTGAAATGTTGATATTTTAAAATCATGCATCTCAGTGGTGGAAGTACATGTTTATAGATAATACTACTTTTAACTTTAACTTCTTTCAAACAGTTTACAAAATAATTTTATCTATGTTACAAATTATAACAATTTCTTCCTTAATGATGGCGACCAGCAGAGAATTTAAAATGGACTACGATATTGACACATTTCAGGGCAATTTATCCTTCTATAGTGTTCTGAGGAAATGGTGTTACCTAGACTACATATTATTTCTCATTGGCCAATATATTCTATGTTATAGATCTATATTTCATTTACTGCTTTCACTACAGAAGAAATTCAATCTTAAAAGGCTGTAGCATAATACAAAACTAATGACATGGCATTTATTTTTTGCTAAATTCAGGGGAAAAATTGTATATCTTCACTATACTATTTGATATATATTACATATATTTCATTAGAAATGTCTTCTCAATGAATCACAGTTATAAGATTCCTATTAAATATTTGCAATATATAGAACTGTTTACTCATAAGATAAAGTATACATGATATAAATTATTTTTTTGTATTGGGAAGGTTAGTTTGTATTTGTTTCACAAATATTAATATCTTATTCCTTTGTAGTATAGAATAAATTGAACCGTATAATATTTAGGCTTCTAAGTGTTATTACTGAACTTCTTCTAGCATATAATAAACATAGATTTCAAAAGTTCCTAATATAATCTAAGGAAATCTGGCTAAGTGTTTAAAAAATCATATTTAGGAATTTGTTTCATTTCTAAGATACTACTCTTTTTTAGAGTCTGCCTAACTGCATAAGAACTCAAGTTTTTAAACCAATGAGAATATTGAATTTATGTAAGAATTGACTATCATAACCTGCCTTAAACCTACATTATATATATTATTAATTCTATATCTATCGCATGATATAGTAGTAATAACTGACCTCAAATTTTGTTTCTTTTGCATTGAAAATAAAACATTTTAGTGTTGTATGAACTCTTTCCCCATGCCTTTAGCTTGCATTGGCATTTATGCAGCAGCAGGAGACCATTATCCAGTGACACATTCTACCCCACTGACATTATCACTCAAAGATGGTCGATTTCATTTTCAGGAAGGTTCCCGAGAGCTACAGACAAGTTACAATCAATCACACAAGCATAATTGCTAGCAGAGTCACATTACTCTCAAAAAGAAAGAGTAAAGAAAACACAAATGTACTAATAATACATATTTAATTTTCATGTTTTGCTCCTCAAAAACAGATGAATTATAGCATAGCTTCACATTAACAAAGTCATTATGTTTAAGCCTTGCCACTTTTCCCCTGACTTATAAAATGGGCTGAAATGCTTTGCTGGGTAGTTGTAGAGTAGGAGCAGGCTAGGTGTCATGGGAAAGGTTGCAGTGGTGGTACATCAGGTAATTTATGGGTGGCAATGAGTGGTGAGCTTTGAACATAGTCCAGTTAAGCAAGAGATAAACCAGACTAGTTTTGAGGTATAGGTATATTTAAGCAGAATGCAGGTTGAAGCAAGTGGCAAGTGTGGAGGGTAAATGAAATCACATTCAGATCAAGTAAGACTGAAGCGCAACAGAAGGTGAGGAATAGAGTCAGGGGTCCAGCCCACTAGGTTGAAAGAGCTTCAAGTAGAGTTTGTGAAGAAAAAATTCCTGTGGACATTGTGAGAATTTCTACATAATGGGCTTCAGACTCATTCAGTGGATCAAACCCTCTCCTTCCATCTATCTTCCACAAAAAGATAGACATAATTCTATGAGTCAGTTTGTCTTTGAGGATCCTTAAAATTACCTTCCTTTCTCCCAAATGTTTCTGTTTTAAAAGTTGGAATTATGTTTTGTGACCTGATGTGGAATTCTATTGGGATGTCTATGTTATATGACGATAAAACAATCTGATAGCAATCCTCCTCTTAACTTCTCATCATAGAGGGGAGAATCAGAGGTTTATTAAATATTTTAGTACAACTTCAGGTGCCCCACACATTTCACCAATAAGGAAAGCAAGACTCAGTAAGGTAGCTGTGTGTGAGCCCATTTAATAAGTGAGCTAATTCTACAGGCTTGGCCCCCTGATGTTCAGGCCCGTGACCTTTCCACTTTATCAAGTGGCCTGTCCATCTAGCTTATTTTACCATCCAAGGGCAGAGACCTGGTTAGTAATAGAACACTTGACATAGGTTTTATGAAATTCCACTGTGAAAACATTTCCTATGAAGTAGTTATCTTACCCTTTGTAATGTAAATGTAAAGCTAATCAATCTTGGTTAGCTAAATAAAGGTATTGAATTATCACAAAGTCCTCTCATTGCTACTCACATAATTTTCAAAAGATTTTAAAGTATCAGACTACATTGCTATGTTCCATGTTACATATAAGGTTGAATGAACTCTTTACTTCTATTAAGATGCACATAATTTAAATCCTCCTTCACGTATATAAAAACTAACAGATATTGAAGTTCTTTCACAATTTGTTTAAGCTTTCTGGATCTCAGGTTCTTAATATATACAATATGAGAGAATGGGGGATATTAATGTATTGGTTAAGACACAGAATCTATTACCAGATTTCTTGGCTGAAATTCTTGTCCTACTGATAAGATGTGTTGCTTTGAGTAACTTCTCTGTGTATTAAACTTCTGCATGTAGAATGTGGCTAATTGTTAATCTAGTCCATAAAGTTGTTCTGAAAATGAAGTGAGTTAATTAATATAATCATTCAGAATAGTGATTAGCCCATGGTAGGCATTTTATCAGATTTAGTTATTATTATTGTAGTAACTTTAATATATATTCTTCACTGATAACAATAATTCTATAAATATATTCCATATTGTGATTTTTCTTTAAAAATATAAATTTTATAGCAACTAGAGGCTGTTATTTGGAGTTTTCAAAAGTGGAACAGCTCATTTATTTATGATATCTGTAACAAAAATTCATTATGTTCTACTTGACCACAAATATATGTAACTTTAAATCAGTCATTATCAACCACGCAGAACGGGTAGATATCTGACACTTTCTCCTCCCTAATGTTGGTTCTCTGGGGTACAAATAGTCGGTGATCATCGATGGGAGTCAAATCTCCTCATAAAGGTGCTATTTGGAGATGATCTTGATACACCTGCCTACCAAACAAATGAGCACTATAGTACCAACCATAATTGAGAATCACTGCTGTAGATCTATTTGCAAAACCAAATCCAAGCAGTATGTTCAAGCTATTGCATCAATTAGCTAAATTAAAAAGGAAATACAGTAAGTAAATGTGGTACTTCTTTTCTCTTTTCAAAACTGTTTGAAGTAAGGTAGAAAAGAAGCCCTGAATTATACAATTGACATGGAATAGTGGCTTTTGGATTGACATAATAAGAGATACGGTATTATAAAAAATTCTTAATCAGCAAGGTGATTCCAGCATAGCTTCTCACCACCTGGTCAATATATCTCTTGCAATTACACTTCTTGATTTATATTTAATTTTATTATGCATGTTCTCTGACCTGCCTAATACCTTACTCAATTATCACAAGTATTTTTTTTACTATCTTACATGTTTATGGACAACTGGCCAACATCAATTATCCAACAAGTATGGATACAGCATCTACATGGAGTCAGACGCCAGACTAAGCATTGGAAACACCATTAAGAAATACATTATGTCTCCCTTAAAGGACATGCAGTTTTATTTGAGTGACTGGTAAGTTAACATACAATTAAAATACATTATAGTAACATTATCATAGTGATTCTTAAGTGAAGCACCTACATTTTATGAAGAAGGTGGTAGATGAATTAAAAATGCTTTATGGAGGTGTTGACATTCAACCTGGAACTAAAAGACGGGGTAAGGGAAATACATTCTAGCCACAGGGCACGGTAGTACAGGATCTTTGAAGTAAAAGTAAGCATACAATTTAGAGAACAGCCAGTACTTTAATATGGCTGCAGCATAGAACATGGGGTGAGATTTAATGAGGGTGATAAGAGAGTCAAGATCAGGAAGGGTTTCAAAGCCAGGATGAGGCATTTGGAAAATATACCAAATACTAAAAAGTTTAATAGGGTGATTGATACAATCAGAATTTCATATTAGAAGTATAATTCTAGTTGATATGGAAAGATTGAAGAAGGACAGGGCTATAAGCAGTGACATCTGTTAGAAAAGGAATTCGCTCGTGAGTAGAAACTAGAATTTGATGGCTGAATCCAAAGGTGTATTTGCTAGTGGAGATGAATGAAACTCAGAAATATATACAGTTGACAAAATTTGAAGGAGAAATCAAATGGGTCACCCAGATTTCTTGCTTGAACAACCAAATGGAATTAGTGTCATTACAGAAACAGAGGATGTGACAGGACAGGTTTGCGGGGAAATATTCAGGATTTGAAGTGTTGAAAGGTGCCTGCAATCTGTAAAAGGGGAGAAGACACATAACAGAATTAAGTATCCTGGTCCAGAACTACAGCAACAACAAAAACATCTGAGGTGGAAATATATATTTGGGAGTTATCAGTAGACAGATGGTAACTGAAGAGTTGGAGTAGATGAGGTTAATCCTGACACACATGGCATTTTAAAGGATAAGTAGATGGAGAAGGTCCTGTGAAAAACAATAAGAGACAAGAGGCAAAGAAGAAGACCTTTGAAAAGCATAGAGTTGTAGCTGCATAGCAGGCAGGACTTCACATGAAATACATACTGAACCTTGTCTATTTTAACAAGTTTATTAGTGAGCTTAGCAATAGTAGTTTCAGTGAAATGTGGGTAAGAAGCTACATTACAGAGTTTGTGGTGTGAATGGGAGATAAAAATGTAGAAATACTCTTTTGTTTGTTTGTTTGGTTGGTTTTTAAGTGAGAGGAAGGGAGATAGAGAAACAGACCTTTTCATGCACCCCGACCGGGATTCACCTGGCAACCCTGTCTAGGGCTGATACTCAAGTACCTAGCTATTTTTAGCACCTGAGGCTGCTGTTCTTGGTTGGGACCAACTGAGTTATCCTCAGTGCCCTGGGTTGGCCTATGAACCAGTGGAACCACTAGCTGTGAGAGGGGACAAGGGGAGAGAAGGAGGAAGGGTGGGAGAAGCAGATGGTTGCTTCTCCTGTGTATCCTGATGGCGATTGATCCTGGGACGTCCATATGCTGTGCTGATGCTCTATCCACTGAGCTACAGGTCAGAGCCCAAAATACTAAGTTTATAGGAAATGCTTTTAAGAACTTTGGCTAGGAAGTAGAGGAGCAAACATGAATGCATTGGGTTGAGGGAGGAAATAAAAAAAATTGAGATAAAGAGACAGAAGTACGTTTAATTGCTAAATGGAAGAAACTAAAGATTAAGATATTTCTAATACTGTGCAGGAGAAGGAAGGAATATTAATAGCAACACAGTTTTTACAGAAGAAAGAGAGGGAAATAGAAGCTTTAACACAAGTAAAGGAATTCACTTTAAACAAGGAAACAATTTTGGCAAAAGAAATCGAGACCTGATGGATATACATGCAGAAAAATTGTTTAAGTGAGGGAGGAGGAAGTAGGTAGAGTTTTTTCTAATCATATTTTTTTGGTGAGGTAGATATACTATTGACTGTAAGAAAACAGGAGGTGGTGGAGTAGGAGATTTGATGGAAGTGGAGATGGTTCAGAATAGTCACTATCGAAGCATGGACTCGAGGGATAAAGCCCACAATATAAGCAACATGGTGGGATGTTTTGGTCCCAGAATGATACTAAGAGGCATTGAAGGCCCAGTTTGAACTGGAAACCATGAATTTGTAATGCCTTCAATTTTAGAGGTTGTGCTATTTTTACTCTAGGCATGGTCAGCATCCCTTATATAATGCTTGAGAAAATAGTCGCTATGAACTTTCCAGAATTGTGATTTTTGCCAATTGAGTATAATGGAAGGACAAAGAAATCAACAGAGAACATTGTCAAGGAAGTGACTGAGTGATGGACAGTAAACTTTAGGCTACTGAAAAAAAGGAAGAATGAATGGCAGATCTAGGAATTCAACTTTTAAAGGACAGAAGTATCAAGAAAAAACTATGCTGTAGCAATTAAAGAATAGAAGACTGTGATCAGAGAAGAATGTTGCCATTTTTGCAAAAGGTTTTTTTTTTCTCCTACCATACAAAAATAAAACTTCATACTGGCAATGTTTTTAACAATGTACAGATATAAACTAATGAAACAAAATAAATGATGTCTAGAAGGTAAACAGGTGATCAATACTATGATGTCAAAAGATGAAAACTTTTTGAGCCCCAGCCAATTCTACTTGCAATCTTGTTTTTAAATTTTAATGTCATTGACTTTTTTTAACAATGCGAAAATTGAAAATGTCTAGTTCTAATATTCTTCTTTAAGAGATTGCTAAGCATTTTTTAAAATGGGTTAATAGGCAGTAGAAAAGAAAGATCGATTAGCCGCTGTTCTAATTTGAGCACTCAGACTCATTCAGATTATCTGTCCATTTCAGATGTATAGATATGTGCAGCTTCTCCCATTACCAAGTGGCCAAGTGTTTAGGGCCCCATTTTCATTTAAGAGCTGTGTTTAAAATATGTTAGGTTGTAAAGGGACATATCCACAAGGCTAAATCATGTGGAGATTCAATAAAGGAGGAAGATACTTACTGACAAAAAAGTAAAAATTAAAATTAATAAATACATATAAAACCCAGGGAAATAAAGGTTAAGTACAAATCTATTTTGATATCTTATTCTTCAATAAATAATAATATAAACAAACACAAAAATATCTTATAGAACTTGATTCATATAATGTTCTGACAATTGCTTTTATAATTTAGTAAGGGATATATTAAAATTGATAAATACTTGTCTAAATAATCATTTTAGTAGTAGTATTTAGACAATACTTGTCTAAATAATCATTTTAGTAGTAGTAGTAGAATCCTATATTTGGACCATAAGTTGTGTTTCTTTCATTTTTTAACCATTTTTTTTTTTTTTTTATTAACTGAGAGACGGGAAGGTAGAGAGACAGACTCCCACATGTGCCCCTGTGGAGATCCACCCGGCAAGCGCCATTCAAGGCAATTTTCTGCCCATCTTGGGCCACCGACCCGTTGCTCAGCAACTGAGCTATTTTAGCACCTAAGGCAAGGCCATGGAGCCATCCTCAGCACCTGGGGCTGATTTGTTCTGCAACATTGCAGGAGGGGAAGAGAGAGAGAGAGAGACAGAGACAGAGAGAAAATGGAAGGGGTGAAGAAGCAGATGGTTGCTTCTCCGGTATGCCCTGACCAGGAATCAAACCCAGGACTTCTACACATTGGGCCAACACTCTACCACTAAGCCAACTGGCCAGGGCCACCAATTTTTTATTACAGTAAATTTAAGGTAAGTTTACTGTTTGACTATTATACCTTATACAGCTTTATATATGATGAAGTTGATATTTACATCAGTGAGAAAACAGATGGCCATATATTTATTAATTGGGTGCATGATTTCTATTGTTTAAAAATAATGCTATTCCTCTTATACACAATAATAAATTGAACATGAGCCAAATAATAAAAGGAAATAACTATAGAAATACAATAATAAATTGGAGTTTTTGAAACTTAATTTAGGAAATCCTTCTGAAGCAACACTCAAAGTTTAAAATCCAGGAAGGAAGAGTCTGGCTATCTGACCTTTATACACTAATTATACTTATTAAATTATTACATCTTTATAAATTATTTAGTTTATTCAAGACAAATTCTTTGGCATTAGTTTATATTTTCAAAATTCTCTGGTTTTTCTCAGACATTCATTCTTGTAAATAACCTTTAGATCCATTTGGATAATCTCTGATTCTAGCTACCCCTAAAAGAAGCTTGCTGGGATTTGCATTGGCAATGCAAGTCTCTGGGTTAACTGAAGTAGAATTGTCACCTTTGTAGCCTGTAAATTGTCTTTGTCTTTGTCTTTGTAAATGAATATGTTTTAATAACCTTCTAAGAACATTAATATGCACTTATATAATCACTGTTTAATAAGTTAAAATTGGCAGTTTATTTAAGTGAAACTCAAGTTTTCAGACCCATTCCAATAACCTTAAGAGCCTGAGTGGTTCATATGTCACAGGTTGAGTACCTGTGAGAAGAGAAGAATCTGGTTTTTGTTTGGTGGATTGTATCACCACTCAGGGATGTAAGGGGGTATGATTCAGAGTGGGTACCTTTGTTTAGAGGTCTAACCTTGAGAGATTTTCTTTCTTTAGAAGATGGTTTAATCCAACTCAGGTTAGGTTTGAATTTTGACCCAGTTGATAAATTGAAAGATCTCTTTCTAAGTATAAGAATTAATAATTTTATTTCTATTTATGCTTTATTCATCCATCTACCCATCCATCCTTCCATCCATCCATCCATCCATCCATCCATCCATCCATCCATCCATCCATCTATCTATCATATATCTACATAAGAGAATTCAGAAAAAAGAAAATTAACTGCCACTTTAATAATGACATTCAATTTTATTCATTTATACACCTTTTCACTAAACAAGAATTCACACTACTGTCATTTCCCATAGCTGAAAGAGTACAAAATAAACACAATGCTGATATTTCTTTTGCAATCTGCCTCCTCATGCAGAATAGATATTTATTATTATTAAGTGATTTCAAATAATAGTTTCAGGTAGCAATGTTCTAGCTAATTTGGTATTAGAACAAAATAAAAATCTAATCATTGCTATGAATTTTTGTTTCCCCTAAGTATATTTTTTCCATGGTCAGGGAAAAAGATTAATTCAAAACTTGTTCTAACTGCTTTTCATTCAGCTATAACTAAGTTTCATTGGGTTAAATTTGGTAATTTTCCAATCTATGTGTGTTTTAGGTTGTTATCAAGACTAATTCAGTTGCTTGTTTTCTAGATTCATAGGTTTCATAAAAAGTTCATTTGATGTTAGTTTAGGGCTTTTCTGCCCAGTGAGGATTATAGCATTTGTCACAAGGTGCCAAGATTTATTATAGAAAAAGGGAAATAATTTGTAAATTTTGCAATTAAAATGACTATATTTAGAACGCTTAATAATGGCATGTAAGAGACTACAGTGTTTGTATTCTTATTCTAATTAGCCAATTTGCTGTTACTTTTCTTAATTGTGAAAGGTGATTTCAATGCAGAGTGCTACGTGGTGATTTATAGAACATTAAGACTTTAGCTTATATCGGAGCTTTTAGTAGAATTGGGTCATATTCTTTGGCACAAATGTTGTCACATCAAAGAAGGCATGAAACTTATCATGCTATTTATTTATTAAAGGTTAGCTTTCATGGAATAGATATTGGAGATAGTGGCACCTATGCTTTTTCTAATGCGCCTTATTGTTTGCGACAAAGGCTGACTGTATTATCATTATCATTCTGGTCACATCACAGAGAGAGCTTGGAATTTTAATAACTACCCTATTCAGTGAATTATAGTCGTTTGATGTAGCAATTTGACAGTATTGTGATTAGCTGGCTAGTGGCTACTTCATCTCCTTAGTGTTCTAATAAGGCTACTCTATCCAGGCCTGTAGGCATCCTGGATGCTGTACAAAGAGGTAACGGAAATGATGAAGTGTTGTATGTTATTTATAGCCTCAATTTGCTGAACTAGCTTGTTTTGTGTTGGTTTTGAGTGAAAGGGAAGATCAGGAGACTTTAATGATTTCCATTTGTGTCCTCTGGGTATGGTACTCAGTTCGCTGCACCCTCTAATTTAAAAGATGGCATTACTTCTCAGATGAAAGTGATTGTGCCAGAACCTGGCTTGAGCCAGCTGCAGAACTAAATGAGGATTTGAAAAAGCCATTGCACGTCCCTAAATGCTTTAACATACTACCAGGGAGTAACTTTGGCAAGAGGAGGAGAATTCAGTTCACAATTTCATTAATCACATCAGCTTCAACAAAAACAACTGCTATTTTTATTACTTTTAGAATATTAGTAAAACTTAAATCATGTTGCAAGTGATCTTTATATCAGACTCTAGTCTAATGGCAATATGATTTTTTTTAAAGAAGAGACAAAAGAATATATTTTTTTCTTCTCTCCATTTTTCCACTCATCCATGCTTCTATCCCTTTATTCACCCCTCCATTATTCTAACTAACCAATATTAATTGTCTACTTTGATGTCATCTACATGTCTGCAATATTTATTATGTGTCAGGCAGTATGTTTGGTGCTGGGGATATGGGGATGAATAAAATCTTTGTGAAAGTAGTAGCTGAACTATACCTTAACAAGACACTATGAGATGATGTGGTAAGTTGTTTGACAGTGATATGGTATTTATGCCAATAGAGTTGGGAAAGACTTCCTATATGTGGTTGTCCTTGAGCTGTGATATGAAGGGCATGTAGGTACTGTCAAATGGAAAGAGAGAGAAGTGCTCCTGGAAGAGGGAAGGTTTTTGTGAATATGAGCAGCAAAATGTATGAGTTGAGCACCTGCTCTTTGAGAAACCATAGTAGTGAGGAAACAGACAGAAATACAATCCAGCAGGTGAAGTGCTACCTAGAAGTATGCACATTTGCTTTGTAGAACTTTGTCATCTACATGAGGTTTATTTTGTCTTACATGTGGAAAAAGAAAGCAAACAAGATATTTCTGATATTGTCATTTTTGCTTCCAAGGATGACTGATTCTCAGAATAAAGTTAAGTAAATGTACTTCTTGACTTTACTTGAAAAAGGACAGTGAACTGGAATTAGTGTAGTTATTTAGTAAATATTCAGTAATGAGGTGATTATTATTGAAATAACAATGTGATGCTTCAATGGCAGCTTTTGTGGTAAATCTTTTATATCCATTATTTTATTGAATCTGCACAAGTCTGTGGTAGGAACTAATAGATTGCAATGCTATGGACTAAGACACTGAGCCTTGAACACTTTTGTTAACCCACTCAGAGCCATGTGGCTATGAGTGACAGCGGGGGCTCCATCCCAGCTCTGTCTTCTTCCAGAACCCAATGTTTAATAGACATGATATACTGCCTACCTACATCGGGCAAGGTGCTGTGCTAAACACTAGAGTTGTAAGTGATAAAATTCTGGGAGTCTGCAGTAGAGAATTTGGGAGCAATCCTTAAATTTCAAGAAAGTTTAAAAGATTTGAAAAACAGTGCCTATCTATATTTGAGAGTGTTACAATACCCTGCAATTGCATGGCAGAGATTGTGGATTTGTTTGCCTTTTGGGGTTATGATTGCTGTCTCCTTTTGTGTCTTCTAGGTATTCTTCACTATGGGAAGTGCACTACTCTGGAATCCTCTAAAGCTAACAATCTCAGAAAAGCAAAATAAAAGAGTTTGGGGATACAATTAGTGGCCATAATACAGCATTCTCTGTATTACCTATAGTTAAAAGTTTGGTGCTGAAAACTAGGACAGCAAAAGGCATTTTTATGGGACTACTTTGTGACCCACTTGCTTGAATCCAATGACATCAATCTACATATTGTTATTCTTTTATGCTTTGGCATGTATGCTAGAATAATGTGCCTTAAATTCTTCATAATGGCAAAACTGTTACCACTACATTCATACTTTTCTCACTAATAATTTTAGCAGATAGGTGCATTTAGTATAAAATGCAGCACTTCTCTTCTGTATATAATAAAAAAGAATTTCATTTTCTTTTAACTTCTACAGCTATTTCAGATTTTAGAAGAATATCAACATAACTACACATGTATTGCTTTTATTAAAGAAAGTATTCCAAGGATTAAATGGTGTCATAAATTTTGTAGCTGGTTGCCTAAGGAAATCATGTGCCTGATTTTAGATATTATATAAAGAAGCCTTCTTAGACTAGGCTTGACCATTCTATTATATTTCTTGTCTCTAGCAGCAATTTTAAACAAATAGCAGTATATGTCAAAACTTCTCAATCCATCTTTTTTCTCATAGTCTTATTTTAAATGTTTATCTCTTTAGTTTTTTGTTCTGAATTTTGTATAATTTCTTGAGATCATTCTTTCCATACATTACTTTCCCCATCAGTGTCTTATTTGCTTTCTAATCCTGGGCTGAATTCTGATTTATTATTATATTTTTCTCCTATGAAAGCATTATCTTTGGTTTTTATTTAGATCTACTCGGTTGTTTTAGAAATCTCTTGTTCCTGACATAATTTTTATTTCTTCTCTTCCCCTTTAAATGTATTCATCATATATTTTATCTAATAATTGTAATATTTTGAAATTTTAGGTTATTATTTTATTCTATTGGTTCTAGCATATAGTATTTGGTTCATCTGTGTGTATATTTTTATTGCAGCTTTTAGTTGTGCAATTATGTTCTTTGAATCATTATTAGTTCCTGGGAAAGTATATACAATAAGAGACAAGTAATTTTTATGGGATGCAGATTTTTATGTTTTAAGATAAATTATGATTATGATTATTAGTGTATATGATTTATTACTATGAACATTAAAAAAATTTAAAGTAGGTGCATTTTTCTGAACCTTTGATAATTAATTGGTAGAATGCTTAATAGCTAGAAGTGAGCACTTATATTCACTAGACATTTTGTTATTCAAAATCTATTCAGTGGTTTTTTCCGGAAGTATTTATTCACACAATGAAAATTAACAAAAAGCTTCCTGAAACAAAATGACAACTGTGTTGCTTAATTCAGTAATCAAAATTAAGTGATTACTTATTAGGTTTTAGTTTAAATAATCTGAATTCATTCAGACAGCAATGGAATTCAAACAGAGAGTTATTGAGGGCAGGTCTCTGAGGCTAGCCAAAAGAATCAGTTTGTATGACAGGCTCAAGTTTGAAATTAAATATATTTTCTAAGGTAATGGAGCAAGAGCAGATCTGTCACACAGTGAAGTCAAGAACCAACAGATTGTCAACAAAACAAGTGAAAACAGAGGATATCTAGAAGAAAAAGAAGTGAAGGTAGAAACAGAGAGGTTCAGAAATGGGGTGGTTTGAATACATTCCATAGAAATAAATTCTTTATTGGTTCTGCCATCAATGAAACACATCTTTTTCTATTCAAAACATCTATTAAGGCACAAAATTAGTGAGTTTTTTAAAAATAAAGCTTTTACACTATTATTGGATTTGGATGAAAGAGTAATTATGCAAAAATGTATTGAAGAAGATATAACAATGCCTCAAGAAACCCAGAATTTAGTGAAAATAAAATTTTAAGTCAAGAAGCAATGGTTAGAGTAGAATAAGGTGATAGACATTATACAGCAATACATAAGTTGTACACATGTATTGTAGACTATTCTATTTTGAGTAGGAAATATTTTTTAAGATTTCCTAATTATAATCCATTATTATACAAATAACAAAACAAAGAAGTTATTTCCTTCCAATAAGAAATGGAGCCATGACTCAAATTGTCAGGATCCTGAATTATTTCACTTGGCCTCATTTAAAAGTTGAAATACTATATAATGTATTAAATAGAAGGGGCAACAGACATTCCTTTAATATTAGATTATATATATATGATACTTGTGTGGTGTGAGCATATTATTTTGCATTGTATAATTTACATTCTTTGTAGCTCATTTTGCTCCCCAAAACAATTATTAATTGAGCATAACAATTATTTTATAGCATCAGCAAAGTTACTCTCAAGCCACATTTATAGCTATTATATCACACTTTCAGATTTAACCACTTAACCCCAGACATAAAATGAACAGAGTTTGCAAAAAAATGATTGATAGATAGCGTGTTCTTTTGGTTACCTCTGTTGAGTCCATCTGCTGGAATGGCATGGTGCCTGCTAGGAAGGTCAGCCTGTGTTCATGGGAGGATTCCCTACATGGGTAGCTCACTAAACTACACCTAATTTGGGTCAACCATGTGAGAAATATTTCACTTAGTGTTATATATCACTTCACAAAGATTAGTACAATCTAAAACACATCAATTGATTGATGTATTTAAGCTTTCTAAATAGTTATAATATTTCTATATTACTAAGTTTTTTATTTTACCTTATTATTTATTTCCTTCCACAAGCAGTACAAAGATTTAGGACTAGGTTGACACATCCTATTAAAGAATTTAGAGTCAAAAGGGATAGGAAAAGGTATAACTAACTGCAATACTATGAGAGTGAGAGTTGTTATTCAAAGGTATATGATAGTGCTATGGGAACGCAGATTTGGGAATGGTTAACTCTGCCTATGGCAGTTAGTTGAACTTTCACAAAGGAAATAGCTGTTAAAGAGATCTTGAAAGATAAGTAGCAGTTCTTAACGTTTGAGGACTGTAAAAAGTTTTCCCATGAAAAGCAGACCATGCGGAGATAAAAAGACACAAGAGAAAGTTTGGACTATTCAGGAATTGTGGGAGATTTAGTTTGGCTGGAGCATCTCAGGAGCAGAAGGTAGACAGTATGGAGTGAGCGGTGGACAATTGACCTGAAAGGCAAAACAGGCAGATTGTGAGTTTTCATCCATTTAAGGAGTTGGATACCCTTTTCTGGTAACAAAGGAAAAAAATAGTTATCAACTCTTTTTACCAGTGGGCACTGAGTTGCAGTTTGTGTTGCGTCAGTACAACCAGGTGTCCCTGGAAAAGATTAATCTGGAAAAAGAGAAGGTGATGCTAAATACCACCCCTTTCCAACAGTAACCACTTACCTCTAACCCAAGGAAACAAGAGAAACAAATAGAGTGTGTGCATGTCACATTATGATTCAAGACATTGCTTATAACCTCAAGATGTTTGCCAAGTCCCACCCCTTCCAAAGGGGTTTCTACTCTAACCTCCTTCAATATAGATATTCTGGAGCTGCTAAAACCAAACCAAACAAACAATCAGAATTTCACTTAAAATACTACTGAAGTCATCCGAAGAAGAAATCAACCGATGGTTGCTCACTTGGTACATAGTAAATAGAAGACACCAGATTGAGAAATGCAGCCAGTAGAACATTTTTAAGGACCAAAGAAATAGATTCCTACTTTTTTCCTAAATTATTTGTTTGTTTGTTTGTTTGTTTTAGCAAGAGAGGGAGAGAGAGAGACAGACAGAGAGAGAGACAGGAACATCAATCTCTTCCTGTATGTGCCCTGAACGGGGATCGAACTAGAAACCTCTTCATATGGGGTTCGTGCTCTAACCAACTGAGCTATCCAGCCAGGGTAGAAATAGATTTCTTTCTAAACTTATTATTTGCCTTGGTTCATGGAAGAAAACCATGAATGAATTTTTTTATATCATATTATCTTCAGAAGCCAGAGTATTTTCAATTATCTTATTAATTTCCTGATTGCTTTTCAAACATTAAGTTGATTTATTTTTTACCTAGCCATATTATTAATGGTTGTGATAATATGTTCAAGAAAAACCCATGGTACATTTGTTGTTATGAAAAAATATAGCACCTCTAACATTATAACTTGTGTGCATTGTGTAATTCTGTCCTGAATTAAGTCTACAGTTCCACAGACTACAAATAAAACATAAGACCTTTCCTATGACTCTTTATGCACTTTGTTTATGAAGATTGCAAAGTTGAACAATGAAATGGGAAGGTCCTGGTTCAGTCAGACAATTCTTTATGTTTTAAAAATTTATTTGTAGCTAACTCATTTTTCTCAAGATATACTAAATAATTATCAAAGTAAAGTTAAAGTAAAATCACCTTATTTACATGAATTAAAGAATAATAACAAAATATTCTTTGACTGGATTGAGAAGAAACCTAAAAACAATTCTATATTTTGACTCACCTAATTACTTATTTATATCTGCTTGTACTCAATCATCTAGAAAAATGGTAGGATTTTTTTTTAAAAGGAAATTTTTGTCCCTATGTGGACAGAAAACACATTACCTAAGAGGCTTTTACCTAGTTTATCCCTCTGGCTGTGTCCATACAACCACTCTCAGCTTAAAATCACCTTTTCAGAGAGGTTTTCACTGGCCTGTGCTATCAAGTGTAGCCAATTCTCTCTCCCATATTTCCCCTTCCTTGCACTTGTTATTACTTGACAACATCTGTGTGTGTGTGTGTGTGTGTGTGTGTGTGTGTGTGTGTGTGTGTTTTAAGTAAGAAGCAGGGAGGCAGAGAGACAGACTCCCACATGTACCTGACCGGGATCCACCCTGCAAGCCCACTAGAGGGCGATGCTCTGACTATCTGGGGCAGTTGCTCTGTTGCAAACCGAGCCATTTTAGCACCTGAGGTGGAGGCCATGGAGCCATCCCTAGTGCCGGGGCCAACTTTGCTACAGTGGAGCCTTGGCTGCAGGAGGGGAAAAGAGAGATAGAGGGAAAGAGAGTGGGAAAGGGCGGAGAAACTGATGGTCTCTATTCCTGTGTGCCCTGACACACAGGAAATCCACACGCCAGCCGACGCTCTACCACTGAGGCAACCTGCCAGGGCCTTTTTAAGTTTTGTTTTACTAATCGTTCAGTGTTTGTCCTAAGATATAAGCTCCAAGGGGACTTGGCCACTAGTGTTCAGTGCCTAGGTCTCTGTCTGGGAGTGTAGGCACTTACAAAATACAAGGTGGAAAAGATCAAGAATGAATGAATAAGTTAGACATACATGTGAAGAAAGGAGGCACCTGAAATTGGGACTGTTTTTCATTACGGCAATTTAAGTCAGGGAAAAACATTCCATCTGTCATGTGGTACTTTTTAAGCTTCTCTAGGAAGGGAAGGGGGACCTACTAGTAGTTACCTAGAGAGAAAGGAAATATGGATTTTTCTTGTTAGCATTAAATTAAAGCTTTGTGACAGAGAGCTGCAGGAAATGCTATATCAGAAAAGAGATATTAGACCTATTATGTAAGTGAAATTACTCTGTCACGTGAGAAGCACTGACAGATGGTGATATAAATCATTGTTATAGCATTCTTAACTGAGAAATTTAATATAAACCTTTGCTGAAAATCAGTAAACTTCCAGACACAAGGCCAGAATCTCCAGGGAACAATTAACAGTTGCAATGAAATCATAGAAATTTTAGCATGGCAAACCGATAATGCTCACTCCTAAAGCCTACATGAGGAGGGAAACATAAACCAGCAATCTAGCCCATCAAAGGGTTTTATCTCAGACTGTGTGGGAGCAGGAGCTGCCACAGTTTGGAGGGTCAACCAAACATTCTGGTTTCTGGCCAGCCCACCATCTCTCAGTCCCCAGTGCCGTCTGAGCAGCTTTATACATCCACAGTGAGACTGACCAGCTGGCTGCTCACAGCCACATCTCTTAGAGCAACCGCAATCGTCTCTACTCATTTTCCCTTTGTGTTTCCTGCTTTTTAAAGCTTCTTTTGTTCTGTAAGCTTTATACCAATTTCTAACTTTGTTGTTCATGTTTGACTGTTAGTGTTCATTTCACTTCCCTTAAATCTAGAATATTGTCTGGGTACTTCTTTTCTAAACCATCGATCCCCTCACCCCACCCCAAGTTCTCTGTTCCCTTTCCAAACCAACCCACAATTCTGACCTACTTTTCATCTGTTTTGATCTGTATCCTGAATTGTTTTGTATTCATTCTTTCGGGTGTTTTTTTTTTCTTCTTTTTAATCTTTAGGCCTCCTTTCTCCAGTATTGTCACTATTCAATACTCTCAATGATAATCTCATTTATTGATTTTTAGAGAGAAAAAGAGAGGAGAGAAGCAGGAAGCCTCAACTCATAGTTGCTTTCTGCATGTTCCTTGACCAGGCAAGCTCAGGGTTTCAAACTGGAGACCTCAGTTTTCCCGGTCGACGCTTTATCCACCGCAGCACCACAGGTCAGGCAATAATTTCCTTTCAATAGCAGTCAGCTATCTAAATCTTGAGTGTATCTGTGGTCTGGGGTATTGTTGCTTGCATATTTTCAAGACATTAATCCTAATCCCTGAATTTTCGATGTGATATCTTCTTTTCACAGGTAAGTAATAGGATACAAAACAATAGTTGAAGAGCAAATTGACTATGACCTTGAATATGCTGCAGATGTAGTTTGGAACTCTTAATGATCAGCTGACTATATGATTCTCATAACTGTTTCAATTTTTTAAACCAAAAGACAAATGACAACTTAGCATACAAAAAGTAATGTTTACACCAGTTATGGCAACATGTATAATCTGCCTTAAATTATAAACATAAGTACAAACATAGCCATGACACTTCTGTAAATTAGTTGTTTTAAAACTCTGTACAACCTACATGCAAAATAAATAACTTTTAATAAAATTTTACAAATTTATACTGTTTTTATAGGTTTTCACATCTAGTTCTTCTAACATTGCAGGTGAAGAAACTGAAGCCCACAGAGATTAAATCTCTTAGCAAAGTCCAAATCTTCTCTCTTAAACATTTTATTTTCATTTCAATTTACATTTTGGGACTTTGAACACACTGCAGACATGACTGACCCTATCTTAAAAGGTGAAAGATTTATTCGCTCTGAAGAGAAACCAGAGTATGACTGACCCTATCTTAAAAGATGTGGGCAAAACCCAAGTGATGTTGAAAACAGCATCTTTGCTTATTTATTCAGTTAGTTGTCTCTACTTCTGTTTAAAAATGGTCAGGAACTGAAATTACAGGTAGTGATTCTGCTCACGCTCTTCCCTATGTGTAGGTGTCGGAGGTCACCATGAGCTGCATTATGTACTGTCTGTTGATTTTCCCCTTACTCCTCCACAGTTGCATACTGAGACAATGATGTAAGAGGTGGAAACAGGAAGATAATGGACCAGATTCTCCTTCCCTGCGTGGGGAGATGTGGGCTTTATTATTGTAAGGGCTCATAAAACACAATTGGGTAAAGGGAATCACTTCCCCTAGAGTCTGCTTAGGAAACATTTTTGTGCATGAATATTTTGTTTAAGCATATTTTCTCTATTCTTTTCTTCCATCCACAAAGGCTTATTGAACACTATACAAAAAGCACTTTTCTAGGCATTAGGAAAACAAAAAGGAATAAGAACCACATTATTTTCAAGGGGTTCTCAGTCCTGTAGGATGGGAGCAGATAAAAAGACAATATTAATGGCATAGAGTAAGTGTTATAATGATGAGAAGCACATCCATGCTTAAGACACATGGAAGGAGCATCTAAAGCAAAAAATAAGGTCAACAAAAATTTCCCTGGAGCTCCAACAGTTGGAGTTAAGTCTCCCTGGGTTCTTTTGAACTATCTCAGTAAAAAAAAGGCAAAACGCCATCCTAGAGAGAGAATTGAATCATCACATACTCTGTGGGCCACATAAATGATTTTGGCTTTTGTAAACTGCATTATGGCTACTTCATAGTTTAACTTACAGCCACTCTAGGGAGGCCAACATCTTCCAAGGAGGGATGACACTTCTTCAACATATTAGTGTTGCCCATTCATCTCACTAAGCTGAGCTGTTTTGCAATATAAATCCAAAATTCCAATGGCTTAACAAAATGAAAGTTTATTTCTCAGTCACATTGAGTTCAAGGTAGGACAGATGAAATTCCTCCATCTTGTATTTATACACACGTCCATTCATCTTCCATAATTGCAGCAGCTGAGGATTGCTTGGGAGGTTATAAAGAACTGGCCTAAAAGAGGTTGCATCACCTTCAGCCCTTGACCCGAACCCAGTCCCATAATTAGATATAAGGGAGGTTGGGAAACATAGTCTCTCTGTGTGCTGGTAATGGAGGCAGTCATATGGCAAATTCAGATTAATATCTTTACCATAAACAGAGTACCAGAGAGCACCCTATCACTTATGTGGTATCCTGGGATCCTATTTAGGACATCATTTTGAAAAACAACCTACAGCTTTGCTTTCTCAAAATGTCATTTGAATTAAATCCTTCTGGATTTTCACTTTCTTAAGTAAGTAAAATGCAATTGCAAATGAGGAAAAGTAACTGGAAATAGCTAAGAATTGATATTTATCGGAATGAGGGAACAGTGGTCGGCACATCTGGGCAGAAAACACATTTTCTTTGTTCAGTTAATAGACGCAATCCTTAACTTGAGGTTTCCTAGGTAATTTCTTGTAATTCTGACCCTAAGTGGCTTCTAGTTTATTTAATGGGATTGCTTGAGATAAACCATTTGTTTTTGAGCAGCTTAAATGTTGGAGTTTCTATATATCAGTTTGTGAAAATCAGCAAAGCAAAATTTCTGCTCTCCATAACCCTGACTGCTTGCTTAGTGAATTAAATGCTTTCGTGGTATAATTATGTGCAAATTATGAGTGTGATAATATGTGGGAAAGAGAAGTTAGGAAAACATTTTCACTGTCTGTAAAATGCTTATAATCTCCGTAAAGAGATCAAGTTAAGTACTGAAAAATAACAATGTTGCACAATGGAATTAAATAACAGCATTGTGGAGCATTGAAGAGGAAGGATAATACGTTAGCACTGTGTGGATTTGGGGAAAATATGGCACAATAGAAGTTTAAATTTTAAGAATGAAGTAAGCTATCAATAGAAGTAGGGGTGAATGAGATTCTAAGATAGAGGAATAATATGAGCAATTTAGCTTTGTGTATGTTGTGGATAGTTTAATAGCTTTGTGTAGTCAAATGACGAGTGCTTAAAGGATGCAGGCTCATAGAGAGGATACTAAAAATCTTTCTACAGAAGAGAAAAACAAGCCCAGGTGCCCTAATTGCCAGGGTGGGGCTCTCTGTTGTACCTGTGTGCACTGCAAGGTTGAAACTGTCCCGGTCAGGTAGGGCTGAATTGGTTGCACGTGGCCAGTCACCCTCCCTCTGCTGACACAAGGCTAATTAGCAAAACAGTGAGTAGACTGTTATGAGAAATGATTATTTTTTAATAGCTGTCATCAGATTTTCTTGTAAAAACAGCCTACTTTAGGTCATGACTTTGAGATATAGCACTAGGTAGCAGTAGTCTACTCAGCAAAGTTACAACCTGAGTCTGTTTTCTCTTGTATAAAATGGAGTTACCATTGTCTACTTCACTGGGTAACTAGGATAACAACTGAGAATATTTGTTCATTTCAAGCACTTAACATAACATCAGGCACATGATAAATGTGACATGAATGTTAGATGTTGATATTGGTGTTACTGTTGTTGTTGGTGCTTCCACAGGCCAGTTGAAGAGGAATTAGAAGGAATTAATACTACCAATGAAAGGTATAAACTCTGAATGAGATACGAACAGGAATATGGATAAAGAAAAACAGAGGGGGTATGAGACATAAGAGAAGCTCCTAGTAGACCACAGAAAATTGCAGGAAATGGTTTAGAAACTTTGAATAATAACCTTTAAAAAATCTAATAGATTTTTCTTTACTGGTTTCTCATTCTTACTTTATAAGTGAAGACCAAGAACCAAGTCAAAGATGACTAGGGTAGACATAGTCCAAAAATTTTGCAGAAATTCTAAGGAGAACTAAGGAGTAAAAAGCTTCACAGTATGTGACATAGGGAAGGGTGGACAATCAAGGAATTTAGCCAGGGTCAAGGGCAGTATGACCCTATTGGCTTCTGCTTTTCCTCACCCAGAAAATCAAAGCTTGTGTATGGCAATTGAGTGTTAAATTCCTTCTCTGGAAACTTCAATACTAATATAGAGAATTGTCTGGTTAATAATACGTAAAGAGTTTTGTTTTCCTGTGGTTTGTATATTTATACTTTCTATCGTTATTATGCAATTCAATAAAACAAAACCAACTTTAGTAGTATCTGTTTCAGTTTAAGATTTATGATATGGTGCTAGCTTGAAATATTGCTAATTATCTGGTTAGAAATGGATTGCAGATTTAAAGGAATTGGGAAAAGTGTTTTGAAAAGAGCTTTGGGGTTTTTTTTTTGTTGTTGTTTTTTTACAGGGACAGAGAGAGAGTCAGAGAGAGGGAAAGGTAGGGACAGACAGACAGGAATGGAGAGAGGTGAGAAGCATCAATCATTAGTTTTTTGTTGCCGTTGTGACACCTTAGTTGTTCATTGATTGCTTCCTCACACGTGTTTGACCGCGGGCCTTCAGCAGACCAAGCAACTCCTTGCTGGAGCCAATGACGTCTGGTCCAAGCTGGCGACCTCAGGGTCTCGAACCCAGGTCTTCTGCATCCCAGTCTGATGCTTTATCCACTGCACCACCGCATGGTCAGGCAAGCTTTGGGGTTTTGAGACAAAGGTTACATATCAACTTTTCTTATTGGGTGGTGACTTAGTTGGAATTACAGTGCATTAGAAGTCAGAAGATCTTGGACAAATTACAAGATCCAGTTTAATGACAATTTCACTTTTAAAAAATAAAGTTTCAAGGTGTCATTGGAAAAATAATATATCTCCACATGCCTAGTTCAGTGCCAGAAACATAGCTGCATTAAAAACAAACAAAACAAATTGTATGCATTCTTTCAAAAAATATCTCTTGACTACTTATTATGTGCCAAGTACTATGATCAGCCAAAGGCAAAACAATGAAGAAGGTTCTTCTTCCTTAAGAAGCTCATTGCTAATGGGGAGTGAGGAAACACACACACACACACACACACACACACACACACGTAAATAGAATGGTTATAAGCTGTAATTATTGACTGATGAAGTAAACCAACAAGAGCCTGAACAGAAGGTGGTATATTTTAGATATGCTTGTTGATTTTAGCACTTGCTATCAAGATGTCACTCTTTCTGAATTATGTAAATTTAAGAGACTATTGTTCCAAGTGTAAAATAGATTATAATGTATATTTGTTTTCACTTTTTTTTTCCATTCCAACATACCAGCTTTTTGACCTTGGATAATCTCTGTTGGGTAAAAAAAAAATCTAGTAACTCAGTTCCAATGACTTAGTTTTATTGCTGGTTATGAACATGTAACTTATATCACTCTGCCTCCTACCCTGTGCAAATCTGATTAATTCTTTTGGCTCAGAAAGGTAAATTGAAAATTTGGGGCGAGAGGAATTTGGTTGCAGATTGCAGTGATTCCTGACATTTTGTTATAAATCATGAATCCTTGAAAATGTCTTCTTTGTAAGTTATAGCCTTTCAAACTCTGAAAATTGGCAAATGTCTGAATCTATGCATTTATTATTATTTTTTTTTAGTGGCAAAATAAACCGTTGGTGACTTGAATCATCTAAATAACCACTTTACTACTCAAACTGTTTTCCTTTCTACTATATGGCAGGTTTGCTCAATTTTTCAAACTATTCTTAGCCAGGTGATAATTTATAGTGAGCTCATTAAGTAGAGCACAAGCTCTATCTTTAAAAGGATTTTTTGAAGGAAAAAAAAAAAGCATGTTTAAGAGATTTTTGAAGTTGCCTACCCCAACTTGCTCTAAGAAACTGTTGTAGTAGAAAGTTATAAAGTGAAAAGCACAGATTTCCAATTCTTATATAACCAGTTAAACCCACTATTTCTAAAATCTAACAAATCTTTTGAGTTGATATTCAGTTAAGCCTGACTTCTGTAGTGTGGGAGTTGAGAAAGACCTGAGAACAATGGATTCTGAACTTAACAAATAGGGTAGTTCCTTCAGCCTTTTTTACAGTTTTCACTTTCCGTGGTTTTAGGTTCCTGATGTCAACTGCAGTTCAAGAATATTGAATGAAAAATTCTTGAATTAAACAATTAATGAGTTCAAATTGGTGCCATCCTTAGTAGCATGATGAAATTGCTCCATCCTGGCTCTGGGCTGGTTGGCTAAGTGAATAGAGTGTTGGCCTGGCATATGGCCATCCCAGGTTCAGTTCCTGGTCAGGGCACACAAGAAAAACAACCATATTATTTTCTCCCCCTCCTTCTCTCCCTTTTCTCCCTTCTCTTCTGCTTCCCCTCCCACAGCCAGTGGCTTGATTGGTACCAATGTAAGCCAGGTGCTAAGGATAGCTCGGTTGGTCCAAGCCTTGGTCTCGGAATGGGGTTGCCAGTGCCTGGTTGGGACGGATGTGGAAATCTATCTATCTCCGTTCCTCTCACTTAAGAAAAAGAAAGAAATTATTCTATTCTGTTCTCTCTTCCTTCCAGGTGACTCATATGTGGTCCTGCATCTCCATGCTGTGTATGCTTCCTACCCATTAGTCATTTAGCAACCATTTCTGTTTCAGATTTGCTGTGAAGTATAGAGTCCTTGTGTTCAAGTAATCCTTATTTTACCTAATAATGCCACATTCACATAACTTTTATTACAGCATGTCGATATAATTGTTCTGTTTCACTATTGTTTTTATTTTCATAATGTGTCTAATTTACAAAATTAATTTTATCATAGGTATGTATAAGAAAAAACAGAATATATAGAATTCAGTACTAATTTTGGTTTCAGGCATCTACTGGGAGTGCTGGAATGTATCCCCTGCAGATAAGGGGGATACTATTGTAGTATGAATCTTCTTCTGAGCTTATAAAATATATGCGTTCCTAGGTTCTGTACCTGTCATACTATATCAATTCTAGACAGGGTGGGACCAAAGAATTTATATGTTTACTAAATTTAAAAGATGATGAGCAGCTACATTGGAAAATATCTTTAAAGTACAAATGAAGTCATGGAGTTCCAATGTATAGTGAGAATTTAAGATATGAAAAGTAAAGGGGGAAGTTATTCATTGATTCATTCTTTTTCCAATAAAGAGTTATTTTACCATATATATTAAGGTAGAAGCTGGTTATACAAAGATAAAAGTTTGTTCCCTGACCTCAAGAATATTCTATGTTTGTTGCATCAAAGGGCAATTATCGTGTGTGTGTGTGTGTGTGTGTGTGTGTGTGTGTACATGGTATCAAAGAATGTGTAAATTTTATTTTCTTTTGACAAAATTTGAGATGCAAGTACTAATATTCTTAATCTAATTTTCCTTCTTTTCTACTGTATCATATGCAGAGGTATAACACATTTCCTCCATAGGAATAAAAAAATTTAATATAAAACTACAAAAGTTAACATTTATTGCCCTGGCTGGTTTGCTCAGTGGTAGAGCGTTGCCTAGCATGTGGATGTTCCAGATTCATTTCCCAGTCAGGACACACAGGAGAGGCACCCATCTGCTTCTTTACCCCTTTTCCTCTCACTTCTCTCCCTCTACCCCTCCTGCAGCCATGGCTCAATTAGAGGGAATTGGTCTGGGCACTGAAGATGGCTCCAGGGCCTCTGCCTCAAGCATAAAGAAGAGCTCAGTGGCTAAATGTTGGTCAAATAAGTTTGTGAATATGATTTATATGTTTGCTCGCTTATAGTTTGCATTGGGTGTGAGGGACAGGCTGTAAGCAGGCCGGTCGTTATAACCCAAGGCTTAGTTTTAAGACTAAGCTTTTCTGACCCTTTTTGATGTGGGGTGGTGCACTCTCATGAAGAATCCCATTATACCTCAGATGAGTGACTTTGTATCTGAGACTTTATTGATTGTGGATTGGATTAGGGGTTTGGATTTCTATACTATAAAGTGGGGCAGACCAGGAGCTTGCTCTCTTGGTTCCTGCTATCACCATTGCAGGGGCCTCCCTGATCCCTTGCCCTCCATGGGAAAAGCAGGTTTTCTGCTTTTCCCTTGTCTTCTCTTGTGGCTTGCCTGTCTTGGTGAGACACCAATAAACAGAATGGCCCACCATCCTCTGACTCCACCGTTTCTTTACCGTCTGCCCGAATCCAATGGGAACCTGCATGTGAATGGCCACGATGGTGGCACCTGACCATACAGTGAGCAATGGAGCAATGCCCCAGATGGGCACAGAGAATCGCCCCCTAGTGGGCTTGGAAGGTGGATTGGTCAGGGCACAGGCAGGAGTCTGTCTCTGCTTCCCCTCCTCTAACAAAATTAAAAAAAAAAGTTAACATTTATTAAGGACAATAGGCAGTGCATTAGGTACTTAATAGATGTTAACACATAATCCTCACAACAACCTTATAAAACAAGAGCTATCATTTTTATTTTACAACTGATGAAACTGAACGTTAAGTAGCATGCTCAAAGTAACACAGTTTGTAAGTTGTAGTGTTAGAAGCTGATGTTCAGATGTGTACTCATTTATAACAAGTTTGTGTCTCTCTGGAATAAAGGAAAAATAAAATCATTTTTGGTATTAAAAAAACGCTGGGTACTTTATTGCTAGTGACAAACAAGACAATGATATTCTGATATTCAACAAGATGGAGATCACTGGGATAAATAAGCATTATTAGCTCCTTGTTTCTATTTCTACAAAATACACAGCCCCACCCCAGCAGCAAAGCTACTGAATATGGAGAAACAGTATTCTCTATAGACCCTGGAGGAAAGTAAATCACCCTGAGAGTTGACAACAATAAATTTTTCACTGCACACTAATCAAGCAGATAGAAAGAAGGCCATGGCATGTGATTTACTTAATTAAATCTTTGAGGGAGGTGAGGTAGTTAGCTCATAGAACTGTATGCTTTACACATTGACAAAATCCAGCCATGTCAGCATCACAAAAAAAAATAAATTGAAAAAAAGATATGAGTTTAACAATGACAAATGCAAATGATTAGGATGCTCTGTCTGCTTCTGTTAAATGTGACAGAGCCTGCTTCATGTCAGAAAAACCAGGAAACTTGTATTTGGCAGCTGGTGCCTGAGTCTCATTGTTCCCATTAAAACTTCCCCTTTGTATGTGGTGAATCATTGTTCAGGGAATTCTCTTGAGGCTGGTCTGGCAACCAAAAGAACCAGGCAGCTCTTCTTGAGATAAATGCATAAATGTGGTCAGATGAGTGTTGACAAACTGCTTCGTTTTGACTTGGTGACCCTTGTCCATCTGAGATTCACATTAGGATATTTTGGAACCAGCTGTGAGCCTTCTGTAGTTCTAGTATCCCTTACACCTTCTCATGAGTTAAACATATTAATATAGCTGAACTTTATCAGTCAGAATATTCTGGGTTTGATGCAATAACAAACAGCCCTCAATTCTCAAAGGATAGACCCAGCAGAGGTTTGTATCTTGCCCATGCTACCTGAACAGCATTGAAAGGTATCAGGGAGGGAGGGCTCTGGCTTTCTGTGTCACCTGGTGACTTGGGTGGAAAGAAGATCTATCTTGACACGTGCTTTTACAATAACTGGGGCAAGAAAAGAGAAAGTAATAATTACACACTGACTTGTAAATCTTCTGTCTGGAAGAAATAAATATCATTTCAAATTACCTTTCATTGGCCAAAATAAGTCATATGACTAATTTGAAAGTGAATAGAAAAATACAACACTATCACTTGGTGAAAAGATATGAAATAAATATATATAAGATGTGAAGCAGAATATATAAGGAGATGGTTAAATGTCTTTGCAACAAGGCTGCTGGCTTTCCCCAGTGTGTGGTCCAGGAAAGATAGAATAAAGAATTCCCAACAATATTTAATAACCTAATCTTGAAAATTAACACACTTTCTTTTCCATTTTATTCTATTTGTTAATATAATGATCCTAGCTCTACCTTTTGAAGGGAAGAGTATCAAATAATTTGTGGACATATTTTAAAATTACTACAGTGAAACTATATTCCTTATCCCCATACTTTGACACACTTATCTTTATGCCACATATAACTAGTGATATGTCTTTAAAGGGGCAATGAAGTGAAGTTAGGAATATGGACTCTGAGATTAGACTCTCTTTTTTTGTTACTTTTCAATTATATAGTATTAGTTTCAGGTGTACAATATAGTGATTAGACATTAATATAACTTATGAAGTGATCACCCTATAAGTCTCGTACCCATCTGAAGCCATGTGTCAATGTTACAATGCTATTGACTATATTCCCTATGCTATATTCTAGATCAGTGATTCTTAACCTTTTTTGAGGTACCAAACCCACCAGTTTCATATGCGCATTCACCGAACCCTTCTTTAGTGATAGATAAAATATGATTTTTTTTCCAAATTCAAGACATAGGTATATGTTTTTTTTACTGGTGCACAAAATGAGCCGTGCATGAACATCACCTTGTTCAAAGAACAAAACCAACAAAGTGCATGAACTCACAACAAATTACGGTATTACTTTATTCTGGCCTCCGCGGCAGAGGTTTCTCCGAACCCCTAAGGTTTGATAGAACCCAAGTTAAGAACCACTGTTTTAGATCATTGTGGACTTTTTATATCTAAAAATGTGTATATCTTATCTCCTTTTCTTTATCATCCATTTCCCCAAATCCTCTCCTCTCTGAAAATCATCAGCTTGTTCTCAGTATCTATAATTTTGTTTCTGTTTGGTTTGCTCATTTATTTTGTTTTCTAGACTCCATATCAAGTGAAATTACATAATATTTATCTTTCTCCATCTACTTTATTTTCTTTAACATAATACATCCAGGTCCGTCCATGCCATCACAAATGGCAATATTTCATTTTTTATGGCTGAGTAATATTGCATTGTCTGTGCACCACATCTTCTTTATCTAGTCATCTTTTGATGGACATTTAGGTTGCTTCTATATCCTGTTTATTATAAATAATGTCACAATGAACATAAAGGTGCATATATGAGATCAATTCTCCTAATTTAAAATTCCAATTGTATAGCTTATAGGGAATAAAACCTTTGGAAAATTAAATAAATTCTCGGTGTCTCAGTTTTTAGGTTTGTAAAGATATAGATAGATGATAGATAGATAGATGATAGATAGATAGATAGATAGATAGATAGATAGATAGATGGATAGATAGATAAATACAGCATTAGGATCATGTTTAGCACAAAAAAGCTACAGAAGTTAGCACACATTTCAACTACTACTACAATTATTATTGTGTGTAGTAAAGAAACAAGTATTTATTTTGTTTCTTACTGGAGAATGACTTAATCTCAGTGCAAAGGATCTGTATGCTCACTGCTGTGTTCTCAGAGTCTAGGTTTTCAAAAGTATGTGTTGAATACATTTATATGCTAGCAGGAAAATATATTGGTTTATATATTTCAAGTTTGGTGGCTATAAATAGACTCAAATATGTCCATTATTCACCCATTTATGTATTTAAAATGTTTGTGTTGAAAGCTTTCTACAAGTCTGACATATATACTGGCACATATTTCAACACATCATGTTTCCACTCAGCTACAAAGTAAATGTTACATCAAAAGACTTTAGAGTTAGGATAAAAAAATTAGATGGATTGAGGAAAAATAACTATAGGAATGAAGATAACTTGTGATCATGACCAGAGCTATTATATTGGTAATTAGACAACTTACAACTGTTTGTTGTAATTTATAATTTATAATGGTTTTCAATTTACGATTGAAAATATATATAGGTTAAACTGATATATCTTTTTCATGTTAAAGATAACTGATTAATTTGGAACAATTATAAGAGAAATATATCAGTGATAAATGAGAACCTTAGTACAAATATAATTAGGTCGATGCTGTTAGGGCTTCCAGCTAGCTTCTCTCTGGGTGGTACACAGTGCTTTTAAAGTTTAATTTCAATGACAACCTCAGAATTTCTTAAACGATTAATTCACAGAAAGTAAAGGTCTATTACACATTTTCTTTCAAATTCAATAACTGAACATTTTTAAAAATTTGAAACTTAAAATTTGTATTTTAATTCCATGGTATGCAGAACCCCACAGAATTTCTGCTTTTGCTTGACTCAGGCCAAGCCAATCAGAATGTGACTGACAGAGTTGTCCGCACTGGCCATCAACTGTGAACAGAGCAGTAGCCCAAAGCCCATTTTGGAAGAGGTCTGAAACATGTCATGCCTAGGTAATATCATTACACTACTCTTGCACCTGCAGTTCACATTTTGAAGTTGTTTAATGAAAACATCTTTCCCCTTAAACCAAACGTAGTTGATGAGAAGGTGGTTATCTGTACCCTAAAGTTATATATATACTAGTAAGTCCTAGTCTACCCAACCACAGGCACGAATACGAATGGCTTCTCTTGAGTGAGTTTGCCTTTGGCCAGGAAAACAAAAGGTAGCATACTCCCTTTTAATTGGTTGCTCCAAGCAAATAACCTGGTGATGAGGGAACAAACCCAGGCAAAGTCTGAAGTCTGAAGTACATTGACCTTCCCAATTATACATGGCCACTGCTTCTTTTCCTAATCCTATTGTGCACATATTATTTTTGCTGCTCATGTGAACCCACACAACAAGGTGATATATATATATATATATATATATATATATATATATATATATATATATATATATATATATATTCTTTGTTTAGCATTATGAATTCAAATGATAGTTGCAAAATTGTTATGCTTTAAAATAAGAACAAATCAATTAAATATATTTCTGACTATTCTAAAAAGAAAAACAAGTGCTACTCATCTTTTTGAAAGATAGATAACATTTAGATTACAACAGGGAGATATTACAGAGATCAAATGGCAAGTACATCACTAACTATAAAAATATTTTAAATTTAATTAAAACATTATAAGCACACAAGAATATAAAAAAGAAGACAATATCCTACTATTTTCTGTTCATTAAATAAATAAATGTATTATACATATTTTGGGTCTGGCGTGTGCTAGGCATTGAGGATACAAAGTAGACAAAACATAAACAGTCTCTGAACTCCGGTACTTATGTCAGCAGTCAGTATTGTGTGGAGGGAAGGCAAACAATAAACAAATAATCACACTAAATCACACTGTGCAGGTGCCTTGAGAGACAAGTATGGTGATTTATTTACTTAAAAACAATATTTTAAATAATATGTTTTTTACCTACTATGTGTGCTTTTCCCCCTTTTAGGTATGTGGTAGTAAACAAAGTAAAAAAAAATCTGTTTCATCAAATAAAACTGGCAAGTTTTCTGATTTAAAAAAAAAAATAGATACATACCATGAAAGAGTGTGTCAAGCAGATGTGTGGTGAATAATAGGGAGGGATGTGGTCAGAAAGTTTTTAAGTTGAGGTAGTAGGATGGGTAAAGTAGGGTCGTATGGATGATTTCAAAGGCATTGACTTTTATCCTGGTTTGAAGGCAAGCTTTGGAGAGCTTGTATAAGTGACATAGTCTAACATGCCTTCAAACCTTGACTCTGGCTATAAGAAGCAAAGGTAGAAGCAAGGAAGGCTAATAAGAATTCTATTTTATATTCCAGGTTCAAATAAGGATGGCTCAGAAGAAAAGGGGTTGTACTCTGGATATAATCTCAAGATAGAGCAACATAGTTAGCTTTCAGACTGGATAAGATATGGAAGAAAGAGAGGGGTCAGGGAGAGCTCTCAGGCACTTTAAAATAGAGTTTTTAAAGCAGTGAGAGAGTGACAGTTGAGTTGATATTTGAAAAAATGGTGGGAATTATCTAGAAAAAGAATAAGGATATACAGAACACATGGGGTGAGAGGTGATTGTGATCCTAGAAACATGAAAGGAAGTCACTTTTTTATTGAGGTATTAACAAAACACACTGAAGTTACAGTAGATGTATTACACTTATAAAACATTTAGGGAATATTTTAGCAACCTTTTGCACTATAAAACCATGCACACGGCATTGTATTAATCATAAATTCTTAAATCAGGCTCTACATTAATTAGACTTATTGTACATGTACTTAATAAACATTATTCCAGAACTACTAATATATAAGGTTCTTCTTGACACTATTTATCTGTACCCAAACCAAGAAGTGAAAAACACAAGTGGTGTATTTCCAAAATTCCATTGCTATGCTTCTCTTAACACCAACAATAAGGATTGGAAAGAGCATGCAGGCTGTGAGAACATAATGGCCTGACAGATCTGGAACTCTCGACTGTAAATAAATTAGGAAATTTCCAGCCTGCTCATAAGGATTCAAACCACACATTTAACCTGGGTATGAACTACATTAAATCTGGTCACATATTAAATAACAAATTAAGCAAACATGTATAGCATCAGCAAATAGATGTAATAGTTCCAACATTTCATTTTCTATTAAATATTTACTCCTTTTACTAGTTTCATATTTATTTTACTTTCTAATACTTGTTCATTTCATCTGTTTCTTAAACACAGTACTTATATAAAAAAGCTATACCAAGAAGGCAGTGCCCTCTACAGTGTGTACGTAAAGTCATGGTGCACGTTTGACCGGTCACAGGTCAAAAGTGCACCATGACTTTATGGACACACTGTATGTGGTATTTAATGCAGTTTAAATCATCATACTTGCACTTTTTATTTTAGTTCACTTCTATAATGATCTGTATTTTTACCATTCAGAGCAGCTTCTAGAAATACGTAGTCTTAGAAGTGTTATTAGCTGAATCTGAAAAATTAAGTTATCCAAACTGCCCAGAGTGGTGACCATAAATGACATCAAAGGCTTTGTATTACGCTATTTTTAAAACTAGGACCATAAAGTTTGGTTTGGATTTTGTAAAGGAGGAAATCAGAAGTATTCAGACAGGATGTATAGAATTATGACAGTGAAGCTTTCTCAGCATGGAGCTGACAGAATAAAGGAAACACTGGAGAAACACATCTGGCTACCGGCTCGCCTTCTAAAGGATGCCAGGAGACTGGACGAGAAATCATTGTTGCTGTTGTCTTCGCAGAACATAAAGGTGGATGCTATCAACTTCCTAGATAAAATTATGGCCTAATGCTATCAGTACATCTCTAAGAACTGAGAAATGCCAAACCCACTTTACCTTAGGTTTTATTGCTATCTAAAAATAAATGTAATTTACAAGTTGTAAAAACTGCAGAAAATAAAGCAGACAGAAATCATGTCAATTCCTGGTTCATGCTTTTTTTTATCCTGGCTACCCAGTGTCACTGATGTCTCTAGTCTACCTCCTCTGTTTGCAGAATCTGTCAACTGTGGCGACATCAAGGATAAGCTCTCTTCTGAAAGAATTAGTATTAATTACATCATGTTCACACAGTAGGCTCCAGTTTAGCAACTGCTTTGTAATGCTCTTCATACAGGAGTTCTCCAGAGAAGAAATGTAATGTGAAATTACTCCTATTTTACTGATGAGAAAAATGGGGCTTTTTAATAAAGATGTTGAACTTATATACTGTGAGGGTATTTTGAATTCACCTTTCTGCACATTCATCTTTGTGATGTTATTGCTATTTTTATTATCTCTTTGCTATTGGGGGCTCTTCATTGCAGCACAATAATATTGCATACTTTTGCCAAACGAAAACATTTCCCTTTTAAAGTTTTCTATGTGACGTCTATTTATAGTGGGCTTTCTTTCATCTACTTGAAACGTATCGCAGAACCCTCTTAGCAGGGATTGCTGGAGGTTTTTATGAAGAGGACTGTCAGCCTTTGCATTCTTTACACATCGTTGAGTTTTTAAGTGCAGAACTGTGGCAGCTTCCTATATAACACAGTCTAAATGGACCTAGCAACTGAAGACATACCTCAGCAGCATTTCAAAGGCCTCATAGTGGCCCCAGGTACTTTTGAGAAAATGGTACTCTCTCAGTAGGCACTTGTGGGAATCTAAATGCAATGTTGGCCCTGGTTAAAAGAAAGACCCCAGAAACATCAAGAATTACTGAGTACGTGAATCCAGATCTTCTTTTATACTCATTTTAACAACTTCCACTAAACTCGGTGAGAGGTTGAAAATAATGCATCTGGGGTCAATGGAGTTGTATGTTTTGAAATAATGCTGTTGACCTTCATTCAAAAGGGAGATGAGAAATATAGAGATAGATATCCACATCATATGTACATGTGTGTGTGTATGCGTACTATTAAGAATGCATTGACAATGAAATCTTAGTGATTTAAGTAAAGCATTGTTTGTGAGCAGAGAAATTAGAGACTAATCTCTCAGGGGGACTGGGCCAGGTTCAGAGAGAAGCTGACATTTGTGTTTTACCTGAAGTTGGAGATAGAATCACGAAGACGGGGAAAGAGAAGAAAAGAATCCCATGAAAGAAGATGACAGGAGCAGAGGTATGAATGGAAGGAAGGGATAGTGCGGGGAATGGCGAACATTCCAGTTTCCTGGAAAAGTAATGTTCTTACAGTTAAGCAGGAATAAAAACAGTTCAGACATAGAATAGCAAAGGCTAGAAAGCCATTATGAAAGCTTTAGAAGTTAACAATGTAGGTAATAGAAATTAATAAATGGATTATATACACAAGAATGATAAGGTCAGTTATGTTTTATAAAGAAAACAACTGGCAGAGAATCACTTGGGGAGGGGCATTGAGGCTACTGCAAGAGTTAATTAAAAAACATGTGAAATGACCTAGAAACTCCGAGTAACTGGCCAGAGCAAAGGAAATGAAAATAAGCTGGGAAAAAAAACTAGGATATGGCACCAAAAAGATCTTATGATTAATTAAATGGAGGCAGTGGAGCAATGGATACTCCAGAAAGAAGAATAAGTAAAGGGGAGAACTGCTTCTATATATGGAACGAAAATTTAATGAACACTTTTTTTCTTCTTATTATTCCTTAAGCCACTACATATTGATAATATAATATTTATAATAGTTAAATAGAGGATGAGTGTTTATACTTAATCTTCACAACAGACCTCATACATGGATAATATTGAGACTAGAGGAGAAAGCAAATGCAGACAATTTAAGAGTACCACCTTCAAGAGAAATTGCAATAACACCTAAGTTACAAAAAAAGGGTCAAGTTTAATCTTCTGTACGTTCCATGAGAGATGCCTCTTTTGTGCATCATTAGGTTCAATACACCAGAGTTGAAACATGCTTAATATAAAATACTCTTCATCTTTTCTGGGGGGAGAAGGGAGTTCTTATTAGGTAAAGACTATGAGACAATTTTCTTTCTCTGCCAGGAATAAGAAAAAGAAAACCAAACAAAGGTAATAAAAGGTTAAAATATTGGGGATAAAATTTATAAGATTAAAAAAAGTTAGAAATAACTTTATTTCTAAAGTTAGAAATAAGCTATTCTGCTTATTAACAGTGTAACTACTTCCTGGATCTGGCAAGGAGGGATATAACCTTTATTATTCCATTGAAATGGACACCTAATATTGCCTTCTATTTCTGTATTCATTATAATATAAATTTTCTTATCACATTTCACTGTAAATTGTGTTAGTTGGTTTTACATTTTATTCTATCCTCGAAACAACCCTTTTTAGTGTATGGGACTGGTTCTTTTATGTTCCTTTTATAGGTTAGGAAATTGAGAATTTTCCTCACAGCAGTTAAACAGCAAAACTGGAACTTGAACCTTAATCTTCTGATACAAAATGCCTGGTATTCTTTCCACGAGCCCACATTACTTAAGACGGTATGCTATAATATCTGTAGGCAAGCAGTTTCTATTATGAGGAAAGAGATTGAAAGTTAATTTTTTAAATTACCCTTCATTCTCTGCAAGGTTTGTAAGAGGTAGCCACAAGCTGAGAATGCTTCATTTATCTTATCTCTTTGACAAGGAGTAAGATGTATTTTGGAATTCCCTAAAGCCCAGGAAGTCTACTGTGCAAGGACCGAGCTTTCTGTAATTAAAATCTACATTACATTTGGATGGAAAGGACAAACTCACTTTGGGAGGCGTGGAGCCATATGCAAACCTTGGTTTAATAAAAAAGAAATCAGAAATCAATCGAAAGTAAGATTTGTTAGGATTAAGTTGTTAAATAAAACCATGTTCCAGGCAGAGTTGACAAAATCTTTCTCTTTGAGTTGGTATGAAGTGAGGAGCTTCTGCAATCGTAAAAGGATTTTATTGTGTAAGTGGGTGAAAAGAAGAGCTATCATTTGTTGGTCTGAACTTGAAGTGTATGAAATTTTTCAAAAGATTTAGTGAACAGATGCTTTTCAAAGCTCTTACCACCTCAGCCTTTACTACTAGCAATTTCAAACAAAGCAGGAGGTCAGAGCATTACTGTTATTTCCCTTCCTTTGTCTGTAGTCCCCTTGGCTAACCTCTGATACAGCCTGGAGCAGCCCTGAGAAACCCCTATAGAGAAAACACAACTTTTAAACTGGGAGCTTGTTGTCAGCTTGAAATAATTTCTCCAGTTGCTCCCTACTTTACCTTTTCTAACATTAAGAAAGGAAATAATATCTATGACTTGTCTCCAAAGATGTACTATTTTATTTGGCTGGCTATTATGAATTTGTCATTTCTTGTTTTTTTCCTTTTTTATGCATTGATTTTAAAGAGAGAAGACAGAGATTAATTTGCTGTTCTACTTATTTACACATTCATTGACTGATTTGTGTATGTGTCCTGACCCGGGCTGGAAGGAACCTGCAACCTTCATGTATGGGGATGGCACTCTAAACAAACAACTGAGCTACCTGTCCAGGGTGAATTGGTAATTTCTTACCCATGATGAATTCTACATATGTCTTTCTGAATAATAAGACAAGATGGTGTATGAGGAACTAGTGGTGACTCTTGTCAGAGACGTCACGTCCCAACCCAGTAGGTGCCACCTTAGATCAGGTTCCCTAGAAGCAGATCTTCAGATGACGATTCCTATGCACGACGTTCATTAAGGGGATCCTTCCTGGGGATGTGTTCAGGTGGGACTTCAGCAGGGAAAGGAAAAGGAGAAAGTCAGCAAAGGTGTCATGTCCAGCAAAGTCCTCCCGAAGGTGGCCTCAGTTCCACCTTCCAGGGAATGGGGTCTTGTTTGCTACTCCTCAGTCATTGCACCTGAGGGCAGTCTTAGAAGGACAATCTTACAGGGTCACAGGAACAAATGTATTCTGAACCTAGGGGCAGTAATCATAGAAACAGTAAAATAGGTCCAAATGGATCAAGGCAGACACATCGGTTAGCTTTTAAAAATTGGGTAGAGTTGCATCGGGTATTTATTTTTCCAGATTCCACAAAAATTATTAAATTATGAAACAAATGATAATGAATGGCCCTGGAGTAGAAACATGTTTTTGAAGAACTGTGTAGAGAGAGGATTGAAGTACTAGGAAAGACAGGGAGAGAGAGGCAGAGTTCACTGCAGGAGTTTGACAAAGTGGCTGCAGATTTGCTTTTATACTACACTAGATAGCATCTTTTTGGGTTAAGTCAACTTTGCTTCTAAAGTGGCTATTTTGAAATACTTATTGGTATTTTTATCTAAATTCCCCAGATACATTAGGTAAAAAATAAAAACACCAATGGCAATTTCGGCTCTTTTAAGAACCACTACTGGTTTATTCCTTTCTCACTGACTTTTTTATACGTGTAAGGCTTCCTGATCTACTCTCTTGCATTTTTCTCTATGATCTGCTTTGCCAACCCCAAATTGGAGAGTGTATTACTAAAGCAGCAGAATTTAATAACAGCTTGTATTTCCAGTAAACATCTCTCCTTGTTATAAGTCTGTCCTGCTCCACTGCACTGGTCCAGTCCAGAAGATGGCTGAGAGCAGAATACTTAAGCAGCTGCAAAGATTGGGCAGAGTGGAGACGCTGCAAATAAGTTGCTCAGGAAAAAAAAAAATTCGTAAGATCTGATCAAACCGCAAGGTTGACTTCTGGCAATTAATTGTACAGATGCATCAACCCTATTTCATTATGAGAAAGGATATGGCAGTAGTTCACATGTCCACAGATTATGACAATCATATTGAATTGCAAGCTGAGCCATGAGGAAAGTATTTTGAATATAGAATACTATCTCCAAAATAACCATTATTCATATCTACAATTGCGTAAAAATATTGCCAGAATTGTCAGTTTCCTAAATAAAAGCTGAAAGCTGCATTTTAGGTCTTAAAAATAGGCTATAAGTAATGGCACCATACGCAAGCTGAGAGTACTTTAGCTGCTTCTTTCTGTCTGCTTAACTAGAAAATACTTTGTGTTTGTAGTCTGGAATATTCTCCATCATCTCCCCACCCCAAGTGGGAGGGTTTTATAAAAAGGTTGACTACCTTTGCTCTAGATCCACTCATCCTGTCCAGCTGAAGCACATGAGAGGTCTTTTTGTCCACTGACTTTGATTCTATTGGCCAGGAAGAGGTATTAGGAGGAGCCTACTAAGGAGGAGCATAAGATAACCACATTTATTTACAAACTCCCTACATCCTGCCTGGGCTACAGCCCTCTCCCTCCATCTCTCTCTCTCTCTCTCTCTCTCTCTCTCTCTCTCTCTCTCTCTCTCTCTCTCACATGTGGAAACCGCCTTCCCCTTGAACTTTAGACTGAGGGCTGAAAATGTTGCTAGCCCAAATTTCTCACCGTTTCACATTGTTTTCAAGTGTTTCCAGCCCCAGGAGGGTTTACACACCTCTTGTTGGTTTCTCTGAATCCTGCTCATACCTCTATAGCTTTTTTTTACTAGACTCAACTTCCCCATTTGAGCACAACTTCTGGGACTTGACCAAAACAAAAAAGAATAGTTGTTTTACCCCAGAAGGCATATCTGCTCATAAAGCTATAATTCCCACGTAACTCTGGATCCTGCAACGAGAACCAGACTGTTGGTTAGAAGCAGAGCTGCCTGCCTCAGACTCAGGTTAGTGAAGCCTGTTCCAGACCCCAGGCTTAGAAAGCCTCACTTCCCACAAACTCACAAAAATGAATTCATTAAAAACACTTGGCTGCCTCTGTTACTTGAAACCTAGCAATTGGCACTGGTGTGACACAACCTGAAACGCTAAACATCTGCTCTCATGACTAGCAACGTTAGCCTCAAGGAAGTATCCCTCCACATTGCTGCAATGGCCCTGGGACAAATCGTACTGTGCCCAAACCTTTGAAGGTTTGCAGTTGTGCTTCTACTACTGTGGGAAACCCGCTGCTTTGCGATGCAGCAAGAAGTCAAAGGGTGAAAGCACATCGGTAAGTGGGGGAAAAAGCTACTTTATCAAGTTCTTTTCCTCAGATATGAATGCAGTAATTTCCTGCACAATCAAATTTCATTTCTTAGTGGTGTAGAGCATCTGTTTTCTTTTTTCTCTTCCTGTTCCAATTTGTAGTTCTGGAAGTAATTATAAATTAGTATGAGTAGTCCCAACAATGGCACAAAGTGGCAGAAGAAACAGTTGTGATGTTAAATAATTAACATTTCTTTTATGCTTATGTATTTCTAGTTCAAGTATTAATATGCTTAAGGCCATTGCCACATAAGTAAACACTGAAAATTGGCCATTCAAATAATTTTTTGTAAAATATGACTAAAATGAATTAAAAATTTAAAAATAAATAATCATGCCTTATTTTTCTTAAATAATGATCTTTATTTACTATAATTCATATTTATTTTTAATTTTAATAAAGTTTTAAATATTTTAGAAGAAAAATATTTTGAAAATGATATTAACATTTCAACCTTTGCCTGACCTGTGGTAACGCAGTGAATAAAGTGTCGACCTGGAACGCTGAGGTCGCCGGTTCGAACCCTGCACCTGTCTGGTTAAGGGACATACTGGAGTTGATTCTTCCTTCTTCTCTCTCTCTGTCTCTCTCTCTCTTTCTGTCATCTTTAAAATGAAAAGAAAAAAAAAAACCCCAAAACATTTCAGCCTTCAACATTTAGATTTTGATAAAGAGAGTGAACACAATTTGCACTAATCTTTCATATTCTCTGGGAAAAACTGCAACTCAGTCATTACAAAATTATTATCAGTATCAACTATGTAGTAAGTGATGCAGCTTCTGACAATATAATGATGATAAAAATGATATTACCAAATACTCAATTCAACTACTAATATATGAAGGCGAATAAATAATCATTTCTGCAAAAAAGTACTAAGAGAAAAAAAGAACTTTGATTTATAATTTAACTGAATCCTTGCTAACAGTGATAAGTAGATGAGAGGAAAGATACAGCTACAAAGAAGAATTTGGCTAAGCAATGAACTCTTTTTCTCAGCAAGGCCCACAGAAGAGCGATTTGGAATTAAAAGATAAAGAACAGGAATTAACTGCTATTCGGCACAATAGTATAGTGTCATTCTTTAGTGACCCAACCCAGAGCACTGTTTTAAAAATTATGTTACAAATTTTTTTTCTTATGTGTCAGTTTAGCTGTGTTTGTGTGTTATTATGTGTGTGATCGTGTGTATGTTTGACTACATGTTATTTTTCCAGTAGTTATTTGTGACCACAGTGACTCTGAACAATTTATTGAAGACTAAAGTAAAAAGTGCATTTTATATTGTGAATGTATATGAATACATGCACTCACACAAAGAGTTATAAAATTTTGGAAAAATATTTTCACAAAATGATACCCACTGTTACACAGTGTGCGATACAAACTGACATGTTTTTATTCTTTTTTGGGATTTTGTGAAAAAAATGCTGATAGCAATCCTCTAAGCCGAACTTTCTCAGTGGGATTGGTACTGCCCCAGTGGGAGTCAAAATAGTTGTTGGGGGCAAAGAAAACTTAGTATAACGATTTGTGACCCACCCAAAGGTCACAGTAATAAATAGGTGTACAGTGTATCTATGGTACCAACATTTCCTGGTGGTGTGGTGTTAATAAAACAACAACAACAACAAAAAATTTTAATCACCTTGGGGGTAATTGAAAATAATTGGGAAACACTGCAAAACTGACCTGAATTTGGAAAACACTGTTTAAAACAATATATACATATTTTAAAACTGTTTAAAATTTAGGAGAACAAATAACCATGCCTAAAGTTCACCTTGGTAGAGCGAAAGCAAATGGGACCAAATGTATAGAGAACACAAACACATTGAACATTTAGACCTAGATTCCCGAGACCCTGGTCTCTTTCTGATATGGGAGTTAGGATGCCAGCTGCCTTTCTGAAACCAGCACCCTTACCACTTTCTTTTCTATAGATTAAACAAATTCCTCCCCCCTGCACCAAGAAATCAGGATCCCAGCTTCAGCTCAACTAAGGGAAGCGAAGACAGGAAATTATTTTGATAAAATATAAGATTCACCTTTTAAATTAGGTTGATCTTGGAAACAAGAAGTGAATATAAAATTATGGGATCTGCCCATGCTATCATTTAGGAAAAGAAAAGAATGTTCTTGTGGTATGTACTAGGCAGCAAATAGGGGGAAATGAACTCTTTAGTGTTTGCTTCACAGAGAGTTAAGAAATTTAATACATCAATTACATTTGCCAACATTTTTCCCCCTGGTTCTCTGTTCTTATCAACCATTCTTCTCTTTTGATCCTTGCATTTCCATTGCTAGATCTGGTTCATGATATAGAAAAACAAGGAAATTTACCAAAGCTCTCATATTAGAAAAAAATAAATGTTTTAAACAATGTTTATTTCTATCCTGAGTCTAATACGCAAAAACATGTGGAAATAGTTTTCATATTTATCAAGCAAACTTGGAATATAATTCACTGCAAGAAATGACACCAAAAATTTCAGCAATATCCGCAAGTCACTGCATTGCACAGTGCCAATGCACATAACCCTCAGCTTCTAGATCTCGGTAATTGCAATAAAAGAGAAAAGGGATTCGAGCAATAGATGAAAAGGTACTGTGTATCCAGGTTTCCTTGATCCAATTGTTCGTTAAGCTATTCAGAGCTCTCATCACAAAATGAAAATGTTTGTTAGCAGTTTAGTCAGTGCAATCTCTGTTAGAGACATGATATGGTTCATATGCCCATTCTGAACTGGAAAGCAAGGAGAAGGAAGTCAAATTGCATCATGCACCCGCTGTGTTCAGAGAAAGGCAAAAAAGCTGAGGCATAGAGATGGCCAAAGAGCCAAATCACACCATTGCAAGTTGGGAGTGAGAAGACAAAGCATAAGGCTGCTTCTATCATTAAAAAAAAAAATGTGTATTTTGGAAGGGTGGCAATTTATTTTTTCTAAGAAGATATAGGGACAAGTTGAAATGATAGCCTGCAATGTATAAGCCATTTCTTGTGAAATGCCTCTCTCTGATCCTAGTTTTGATTTTTTAGTACTTCGTGGTCTCATATTGACATTTTGATGTGTGCAGATTTACTTTTCTCAGAAACTAATACTTTATTGTCATGTTCAAACTGGCATCTGACATCTAGATCCAAGATAATAAAAAATCTATTTTCCATACTATCATTAGAGGTACTTTTATTCAGGAAATCAGTTTATTTGTTAATAGCACAGTATGATATATAATAAAGTCCCGTGTAAGGACAGTTTCAGAAATTGATAAACTTAGTACCATTCTGGAAGTACTGTGCAAAATGGGAGTAAGGAAATTGTCTTTAAGAAAATAAACTCACACATATAAATACCCATAGAACACTCAGTCTAAAGGATAGAAAATATTGTCACAATATCATTATTATTTATCAGATGAGGCCTCAAAATATTCTTTAAACTATCACTATGTATTTTCCTCTGTATTTTGTGCCTTTTATTTTTTGAAATGTGTGACTCATCAAATTCAGGGCAAAGGACAAATTAGAAGGGAAGGTAATCTCTAGACAATTGATTATTTTTAGGCTGAGAACCTCTTGTAACAAAGTTACTTCTAATCAAAGATCTTTATGTGTATAATTATAGCACCTTAAATGTCCTCTGAATAAATCACAGAAATATTGTTTCTTTTTATTTTTTGAATAAGCTAACTTTTCTTAACTGGCAGAGTTCTCCTTTTCTGTTTATAGTTCATATTTTTATAAAAGAGGTCCAAATAGCCTGACCAGGCGGTGGTGCAGTGGATAGAGCGTCAGACTGGGATGCAGAAGACCCAGGTTCGAGACCCCGGGGTTGCCAGCTTGAGCCCGGGCCCATCTGGATTGAGCAAAAGCTCACCAGCTTGGACCCAAGGTCGCTGGCTCCAGCAAGAGGTGGCTCGGTCTGCTGAAGGCCCACGGTCAAGGCATGTGTGAGAAAGCAATCAATGAACAACTAAGGTGTCAAAACTGCAACGAAAAACTAATGATTGATGCTTCTTATCTCTCTTCGTTCCTGTCTGTCTCTGTCTATTCCTCTCTCTGACTCTCCCTCTGTCCCTGTAAAAAAAAAAAAAAAAAAAAAAGAGGTCCAAATAGCCTGACCAAGCGGTGGCGCAGTAGATAGAGCATTGGACTGGGACGCAGAGGGTTGCTGGCTTAAGTGTGGCATTATGGACATGACCCCATGGTTGCTGGCTTGAGCCCATATGTTGTTGGCTGGAAGCCCAAGGTCGCTGGCTTTAGCCAGGGTCACTTGTTCTGCTGTAGCCCCCTGAGCAAGGCACATATGAGAAAGCAATCAATGAACAACTAAGGAGGCTAAAGAGCCACAACAAAGAATTGATGCTTCTTATCTCTTTTCCTCTCCGTCAGTTCCTATCTGTCCCTCTCTCTGTCTTTATCTCTGTCTCTGTCACACACACACACACACACACACACACACACACACACACACACAATGATGAGGTCCAAATAGACACTTCTAGATGCTTTTGAAAAAAGATCACTTTCAACTAGTTTGGTTAGCAAAGTAAGCTAAAAGTGATGTACACTATTGGAATAGCAGTTTTGCTTAAAACAATCTCATTTTCCTGCATAATTGAGGTTTTTTTCTTTTCCTGGCTTATTCAGTAATATATCATCTTGTATCCTATTATTGTATTCTAGCTTGTCTGGACAATACTGCAATAAATTTTGTGATGGCTGACAGAGCATTAAGTGAATTTCAATAAATTATGAGAAACTTCATTCTGCCAGTTATGCCAAAAAAGAAAAAACCTTGACACCTCAATAAAAGAAAAGGCAATAGGAAGAATTTTAAAAATGAATCTCTAAAATTTAAATATTAGTCCTATTTTTTCTAATCATTTTATCTAGAACAAAGAACTGAATATATATATATATATATTATACTTTACAGGGACAGAGAGAGAGTCAGAGAGAGGGATAGACAGACAGGAACGGAGAGAGATGAGAAGCATCAGTCATCAGTCTTTTGTTGCGACACCTCAGTTGTTCATTGATTGCTTTCTCACATGTACTTGACCGCGGGCCTTCAGCAGACCGAGCAACCCCTTGCTGGAGCCAGCGACCTTGGATCCAAGCTGGCGAGCTTTTGCTCAAGCCAGATGGGCCCGCGCTCAAGCTGGCAAGCTTGAGGTCTCGGACCTGGGTCTTCCGCATCCCAGTCCGGTGCTCTATCCACTGTGCTACCGCATGGTCAGGCATATTTTAAAATATTTTTTAAAATAACTATTGTAGATTCTGACAATTGTTCCCAATGAACACTTTCAACTATTATTTTTTCAACTCTTTGCAATAAACACACTAATTAATATGTTAAGGGAAGGAAGAACATATTTTATACATTTGCTCTTACTTTAATACTCTTAAAAAAATTAATTCTAATTTTCACTTTTTTTGGGGGGGAGGGGGTTAGCCTTCTTCTTTTCCCCTCTGTAATTTAATTTTCTTTTTTCCTCTCTCCTTTTTCTTGAAATTCAAGCCTGGATGATTGCAGGCTTGGCGGAAGACTTGTTTGTCAGTTGAAATTCACTAGAGAAGGTGGAAGGTGTGGTCTGAACATGTTTAGGAGGAGATGAGCTTTTTGCTGGGTGGCACACCAAAAAAATATCTGACAAAAAAAAGTAGGTATAATTTTGATTCATTCATACTGGATGGCTATTGTTGTGTTGGCTGTTGTCACATTTTTATTTGGAAATCTAAGGGGAAAGAGGTTGCTGCCCCTGACCAAATAGTCAGGTATTGAGTGCTTTAAAAATTTATACAGCATAGCTGTTGAAAATTGCTGTTGTATAATATCAACCAGAATACTGATTGATAAACCCATCTATTTTATTAATATTTTTAAGTTTTATTTGTTTTTTTAATTAGTTTGCTGTCAATATAATTTCTAAACTGAATTTATTGAGGTGACACTAGACTACATAATTATACAGTTTTTAGTTGCCCATTTGTGTTCACTACTCCACCAAAGTCAAATCATTTTCTGTCATCATTTATCTTCCCTGTATCCTCTTTTGCCTCTTCTTCTTTGTACTCAACACACTATTTTCCATGTCTATATCTATACATTTGTCTTTGTGTGTGTGTGTGTGTGTGTGTGCGTGCACGCGCGCATGTCTTTCTTTACTCAATCTTCAGGCACACAGCATAGTTGTTAGACAATCATACTTTATAGGCGGGTCTCCCAAAGCTTCACATATCCACCTGGTCTCAACTGTTATTTGTACTCATTTGTGTATTTTTAAAATTCTAAACAATTTTGCCACATGTGTGGGTTTGTGTTTGCCACCATAAAAAGCACAATAAACATTTCTGTCACCACAGGATTCTGTATATTACCTTTTTATAACACAACGACCCCCTCCTATCCACTGGCAACCACAAAAGCCTCTAATGTCTAAAGTGTTGTCATTTCAAACTATAAAAATGAAATCATATAGTATGTAACCTTTTGGGATTGACTTTTACAGCAGCACCATTCCTTGGAGATTCATTCAAGTTGTTACATGTATACAATTGTTTGTTCCCTTTTTATTGCTGAGAAGTACTTATTGCTGAGAGGTGTGTGCTTGTATAGTTTATTTACACATTCACCTGTTGCAGGGCATCTGGCTTGTTCCAAGTTTTGGCTCTTACAAATAAAGCTGCTGTGAAAATTTAAGTGCAGGTCTTTATGTAATCACTCTCAATTCTTTTTCTAGTTAAGATATCTCAGGAAATGACAGTAGTACTTTTAAACTGACATATGTGGACCTGACCAGGTGGTGGCGCAGTGGTTAGAGCGTCGGACTGCGATGCGGAAGACCCAGGTTTGAGACCCCCAGGTCGCCAGCTTGAGTGCGGGCCCATCTGGCTTGAACAAAAGCTCGCCAGCTTGGACCCAAAGTCGCTGTCTCCAGCAAGAGGTTGCTCAGTCTGCTGAAGGCCCGTGGTCAAGGGCAACCTCTTTCCCCTTAGATTTCCAAATAAAAATGTGAGAAAGCAATCCATGAACAATTATGGTGTTGCCACGGCAACGAAAAACTAATGATTGATGCTTCTCACCTGTCTTTGTTCCTGTCTGTCTGTCCGTATCTATCCCTCTCTCTGACTCTCTCTCTGTCACTGTAAAAAAAAAATAAAATAAAATAAACTGACATATGTGATGATTCATTTACAGTTAATGCATTCTATTGGACTTTACCTTCCATGGGGGCAAGAATTACGTCTGTTTTTCATATCAGTGCTTTCCAAGTGCCTGGAACATAAATATTTGAGAAATGAATAGTTGACTGCACAAATAAGATACTATGAACATATTTCTTAACTAGTCTTACATCATTTCTGAAATTTATAAATGTATAAATATTGTACAGATGAAGAAAAATAGGTAATTTATCCAAATTACTTTGAAAAAGTAGGTAAGATAAATTTCAAACACATATCTGATTTCAAACTCTTCCTCTTTCATTGTACTAGCTTTTTTTCTTGCAGCTATATAATCATTTCTACTTTTCTCTAATGGAGCAATTTATTTGTGACCACAGGGACACAGCTGTGACAAAATACTACATTCAATTGATAACCTAACACAACGATATAATGAAACAAAAACTAACCCCACTGCCTTTTGTTTTGTGATAGACTATATGAAGAAAACATACAGAACTGCTATGTAATTTCCAGTTTGCAGGTGTGGGAATCTCTATTTCATAAGACACAAATAAGCCTGGACATATTCGGTAATTACTGTGTTAATACAGAGTAATTGCACAGCTATTTCTTTCTTTCAAATTATATGGTAGTTCTTGGAATTACCATAAAAAATGAAAAACTTCTAGTTGCCAGTAAGTGATTGCTTTATAATTACAAAATAATTACCCAGCTATTTTGTCCTAGAAATATAAAGTGTTGTACAAAATCCATACACTTTGCTGCCAGAAAGCTGCCAAGGTTCAAGGCTATCAGTCCTTATAGGAACTGCCCTTAGGAATTTCTTAAATTGTCACAAACTTGAACTTCTCAGGGGAGAAAAAAAAATGTCATAAGAGAAACAGCTTCCCTCATTAGGCTAGAATTTTCAGTGACCCCCAAGCTGGGGCATTGTAAAAATTAAGTCAGTAATGGTAGTAACAGAACTATTTTGACTACCCCTGATGAGACCTGGTTGGCTGAGATTACTCAGGAAGAAGCCAGTTAATTTAGCAAAGTCTTTATGCATTTCCATGTGTCACAGAATCAACTTGCTACATGGGAATTGTGACAGTTACTAACTTATTCAACTTTTCAGTCAGTTAAAATATTGACCTTGGTATGCCTGCCTATTTATACTATATATTATTACTTCATAATGTTCTTGCTACTTATACTATTAAAACATTGCATCCTGTGAATGTTAGAATATTGTGTACAGATTGATTATCATGTGTGATGTCAATTTGACTTCTCTGGATATTTGAAATTAAAAAATTTTTAGTAAGTCAAAGATAAAACAGCTGTGTAGTTTTAAGTTACAGAATTGAAAACTACTGGAGAGAATCATTTCAATGACAAAACAATGTCTTCATTCACATTTTTAATTACTTCTACAAGATGTAATGCTTTCATATTGCAAAGAGTTAAAAAATTACCTTTTTAGATCTGATAATACTGAAATGTTTTGGAAATTCGTAATAAAAAGAAAACTTAATATGGAATTTCGATCCCAGGCATAATTGCGTAACTCATATATTGTTTCTTTAGAAATAGGTTTTAACTTTTTTTAAATGTACAAGATACCTATTTTCAGGCAGTAGCAACATGCAGTACTTGGTTGTGATTCTTGAGGGAAGGAAAACCGTGAAGCAAGCTCTACTAAACCTTGACTTTCTGCCTGAGGCACTTTGTATACTTCAGCACAGGGAGTGCAACCAAAATAGAGAGCAACACTTTCGCTGGGCAGAGGGAATGAGATCAAACATCAGAGTTATTGAGGTGACTGAAATTTTCAAGGTAAGATACTTCAAAGAAGGGTAGAGCCTGGAGAAAAAGCTAAAAAAAAATATGCTTTGGGCCCCTTGGAATTTTTGGTCACTCACCTGCAGATTGATAGCGTGAGATGCTATAGACCTTGACAGAAAACAAGTACTAGGGGCCCAGTGGGCTGAAAGAAGTTTTCAGATTTCTTATAGTACTAGAATACAGAGTTTAAACCATGGAGAGAGTAGGTCACTAAAGCTGAGTATTCTAGGTATTTAATTGAGTGTTTAGAAGAGCCATACTTATTTTATATAGAAAAAAACTTTTTTCTAGACTCACCCCCCTCTATACTCTAGAAACAATCCCCCACAAAATAAAACAAATCTAATTAAATTGACAGCCTGTCAGAAGAAAATTAAACACTCCTTTAGTGAAATTTACAATCCACATGCTCTACCACATAGCAAACACAATGTCCATATTATATTTTAACAAACTAAATAGTGTAGAATTAGGAACTTGGCTCATAATAAGGAAAACTAAGAAAAACTCAACTGATAATACAAATGTTAGAATTAGAAGACAAGAAGTATAAACATATTTTATAAATATACTCCAGGTTTTAAAGCAAAAGTTGGACACAATATATGCATAAATGTATTTTCTCAAGAGAAAAATGGAAATAATATAAAACATTAAATTCTGAAACTGAAAATATAATTTCTAAAATAAAAATTACATTAAATAAGCTTACCAAGAACTTTGACACCGCATAAGAATAGATAAGTGAACTGAGATAGAGTCAAGCAAAATGATCAAGACTGAAGCATGTAAGGGAAAAACGATGGGGAAAAACAACCTGAGCAAACTTTAAGACAACATCAGGAAGTCTAACATATGAGTAACTTGGGTCACAGAAAGAAAATGAGAGAAAGATTTGGGCAGAGTAAAATACTTAAAAGAAGAACAATAACTAAAAATATTCCAAACATTGTACATGAATAAATTATAATTAATTTTTTAACCACTTATTCAAAACAATGCCAGCCAGGAGACAATGGGCCTATATTTCTTAAATGCTGAATGGAAAAATCAAAATACAGTCAATGTAGAATTCTAAATCTTTCATAACTGCCATGTAAAATATAAAAAGCTATGCAAAGATTTTTCAAAAGTATTCTCCTAAAATTGTATTGAAATTAAAATATTTTCAGATGAGCAACAGCTGATCAGCAGATTTGTAAGATAATAAATGTTGAAAAGTTCTTTATCTTAAAGAAAATAACACTGAATTGAAACAAAGTCATAGAAAATAATAAAGAGCACCAGATATTTTAAGTTGTGAATAAATGTATTTTTAAAGTGTCTTTTGTATTTTTTTAAATTGGGTTACAAACTGAAATGATATTAATGTATTTGTACAATTGTAACATACAGTTTGTCCATAAAGTCATGGTGCTCTTTTTACCATGTGACCAGTCAAAAGTGCACCATGACTTTACAGACACACTGTATTTAAGAAATATAAATGACAAAATAGTACTAAATCTTGGAGGGAATAAATAGAAAAATTCTATTGTAAGATTAATATGTTGTATATGAAGTGATACAATATTAATTTATCATTGATTATAATGACCTGAGGATAAATAGCTTAATCCTAGAGTAACCTCTATAAGAATAAAAGAGGTATAGCTAAAAGTCAAATAAAGACATAATTAAATACTAATGATCCTTACTTATTCGAAAGCTGGTAAAAATTCAGATAAAGGCAAACAAATATTATATGGAATAAGGAGTAAACAACAAGCAAGAGAGTCGACAAATTCAACCATACCAATATTTACAGTTAATGTAAGTAATATATTTCAATGAAACAAAAGAGAGTTTCATCTTGGATGTTAAAAAAAAAAAGCAAGTTCCACTTTATGCTGGAAGGAAACAAGAGCTGGTTTTATATAGAAGAATGGAAACATATATACTAGGCAATTGTAATTATATGAAAATTGAATTGTTTCTATTAATATCAAATACTATAGGCTTCAATGTAAGGCATATAACCAGAGAAAAATAAAAATATTTTATAATAACAGAAATTACTTCTTCAAAAATACTTACTATACATAAGCATGTACACTTAAAGTAACTGAGCTTTTAAATATAAGAAGAAAAATCTACAAATGAAAGAAGAAATAGAAAAACAGACAAATTCAATTAGACTTTAACATTTTTTTCTTACAGGGGAGGCACAGACAGGGACACACAGACAGGAAGAGAGAGAGATCAGAAGCATCAGCTCATAACTGCAGCACCATAGTTGTTTATTGATTGCTTTCTCATATGTGCCTTGACCCGAGGGCTACAGCTAGGTCTGTGGCCCCTTACTCAAACCAGTAACCTTGGGCTTTAGCCAGAAATCTTGGGTTTCAAACCAGCAACCTTTGGGCTCAAGCCAGAGACCATGGGGTCATGTTTATGATCCCACTCTCTACCTGGCAACCCTGCACTAAAGCTGGTGAGCCTGCACTCAAGCCAGTGATCTTGGGGTTTAGAACCTGGGTCTTCAGTGCTTCAGGCCAACCATCTATCCACTGAGCCACCACCTGACCAGGCTAGACTTTAACATTCGATTAGGCATAAACACACTTAACCTAATTCACATATATAGAAAGCCTCACCCAATGTCTCAAAGAATACATATTATATTCATATGAAGTATTGACCATGGTGTGCCATATATTGTGTCATAAATAATTTTTAATAAATTTCAAAGCATGGAATAACTCAATGAATATTCTGGGACTAGAACTTAATAGAAATGAAGATAAAAAATATATCTGGTAAATGCCGAAATATTTAAAAATTGAGCCACCTGCTTATAAATCTTATTTGACTAAAAAAATACCAAGAAAATTAGAAAATATTTTGAACTAAATAATAATAAAAACAAATAGAAATATTATTTTGAGGATATAACCTAAGGAATGTTTAGAAATAAGAACATTAATAGCTCTATGACATATATTGTGAAAATAAACGTGATTCAAAATAAATTCTCCAAACTTCCATGTTAAGAAATTAGGAAAAATAAAGTAAAATAAATTTGTAAAAATATGTTTAAGAAGAATATGATAATGAAAAAGGCAAGATAATGTAAAATAGAAAATAGACAAACAAAGGTTATTGACGTCAAACTTTGTTTTTGAAGAAATTGATGGAATTGCTAAGAAGACTGATGAGGAAAGAAGAAATAATAAAAGTAATATCTAAATGAAAGAATAGTATTGGAGATTACAGAGACATTAAAAATAAAATAAGTAAATATTTCAAATAATTTTACATCAATACCTTCTATAGCTAAGGCTAAATGAAAACATTCTTTAAAAAACACTACTTAATGCCTGACCAGGTGGTGGCGCAATGGATAGAACATTGTTTGGGATGCAGAAGACCCAGGTTTAAAATCTCAAGGTCGCTGGCTTGAGCAAGGGGTCACTGGGTCTGCTGTAGCCCCCTAGTCAAGGCACATATGAGAAAACAATCAATGAACAACAAAGAATTGATGCTTCTCATCTCTTTTCCTGTCTGTCTGTCCTTATCTATCCCTCTCTCTGTCTCTGTCACACACACAAAAAAATTTACCAAAACTGATTCAAAAAAATAGATCTTAATAACAATATACTTACTAAAGATAGTAAATTGCTATCAAAGCCTTTCTACCAAGTAAAATGAAGTCCCAGATGGTTTTACTGGTGAATTTTATTCCACATATACATTAAAAAAGTTAACCCTAAATTACACAAATTCTACCAGAAAATAAAGAAGAAACATCCCTGACTCATTTTAGGGAAAGTAAAACTCTGCTACAAAAGCCTGACCAATGTGCAAGATGAAAAGGGATTTACAGATGAAATATTAGCAAATTAAAGCAATCCAATATGAAAGGACATATGTTCCTCACTTCACACTACATACAATAAAATTAATTCATGAAGAATCATCAAACTAATCCTACAAACTCAAATTATATAACTTCTAGAGGAAAAACAGCCCCAAACCATGCATAGATATACATGGTTTTCTCTAAAAACTGATGAGTCAGTTCACAAAATAAGTAGATAATGAAAAGCAAGCATATAAAAATGCATAAAATAAGTCCAAGAAAGGTAAATTAGAGCTTACAATGAGATTCTACTATTATAATGTATAAAATGTTAAAAGATTAAAATAATTGTGATATGACAACCAAAACTCTCATTTATTACTGATGGTAGTATAAAATATAACAATTATAGTGAAAAACTATTTGTTAGTTTCTTTAAAGTTAAAATGTCCACCTAAACGTTTAAAATAGTCAAGGAGTTGTACCGTATGAATCGCCCTTAATAAAAGTGCTTGCATTTCATGTGCGAGTAGTTCACATAGCTGACAGTGACCAGCTGTACCATCTTCAGGAGCTACCTAATGTTCAGGATGAAGCCATAGTCTCAGGTACTGCTTCCAACCCTGTTTATCACCTGACCATTTATGTTCCAAATGAGAATCTTCTGATGGGCAGACTTTGTCGTGAAGACTTCAGTGGTTTAGCTCAGGATAGAAGATCTGTACTGCAATCTGAGGCTCTCATGCCTAATTCTGCTTCCTCCTCACTCTTCTTTCACTGGTGTTAGCTCATAACATAATTTGAAGGCATTTGTAGCCCAAACCACTATTTTCCTTTTAGCATTACCTCAAATAAACATTTTGCATTTACTTTATTTCAATATTGATTTTCCCAGAGGACCTGAATATATATAAGTTGAATAGAAGAATTTATCTTATTTGCTAGCAAACAAGTTAGCCTGACCTGATGTTATGGCTGGTGGCAGGAGATAGATTTCTAGTCCAGAGACAAAGAATTTTATTACTCTACTCATGGCAGAGCAGGCTGCATGAGTTTAATGTTTGCAGGAGTTCCACTTGCTCACCCTCTTCCTTTCCTTCCCTCTAGTCTAGGAGATGTGGAATGGCCCACACACACACACAAAAAATTACCCTCTGTCCAGAAGGGTGACACCGTCTATATCTTCCATAGCTGTTGACTATATAAACATCACTAAAAAGAGAGGAGAGCCCAAAAGCTATCTCTGCTCACAATGAAAAAACATGAGAGTCCATGTAGAATTGTCTCTTGACACTAAATCCAGCAATTACTTTCTTAGATATTTTCTCAAAATAAATGAAAATATTTTTTTCTAAACAAAAGGACATGTAAAAGATTGTTCATAAGAATTTTTTTAATGATAGTCCCAAACTGGAAAAAGAGTTAATCAACAAATTATGAAATCTTCGTACAGACAAAAACTAGTCAGCAAGAAAAGTTAACAAACTAGAGATACACAGTAACATGGATGGATGTCAAAATATGTTAAGGAGAGAAAGAAACACAGAAAGAAAAAGAAGAATAAAGAGGAAGAAGGGAAAATGTAGTAGGAAGAGGAGGAAGAAAGAAGGAAAAGAAGGAAAGAAGGAAGGAAGGAAAGAAAGAAGGAAGGAAGGAAGGAAGGAAGGAAGGAAGGAAGGAAGGAAGGAAGGAAGGAAAGAAGGAAAGAAGGAAAGAAGGAGGGAAGAAATGAAGAAAGGATAGAAGGCAGGAAGAAATGAAGAAAGGAAGGAAGGAAGGAAAGAGGAAGGAAGGAAGGAAGGAAGGAAGGAAGGGAGGGAGGAAGGAAGGAAGGAAGAAAGGAAGGAAGGAAGGAAGGAAGAAAGGAAGGAAGGAAGGAAGGAAAGCAGGAAGAAATGAAAAAAGGAAGGAAGGAAGGAAGGAAAGCAGGAAGAAATGAAAAAAGGAAGGAAGGGAGAGGAGGAGGGAGGGAAGAAGGAAAAGAAATGAAACAGACTATTATAGACTAAATGTGTCTATCCACCTCAAGTTAATATGTTGAAGCCCTAACCTTCAATGTGATGATATTTGCAGATGTGGCCTTTGGGAAGCAATAATAGTGAAATGAAATCATGAGGGCATGTCCTTTATGATAGTATTATAAGAATAGACACATGAGGGATCTTTCTGGGGTAATGAACTATTCTAAAATTTAATTGTGGTCAAGCTCGCACAACTCTGTACAGTTACTAAAAATTATTGAATTGTAAACTTTAAAATAAAAAAAAATCTGGCTAAAATTATGACAACAAAAGAACTTGCACAGCACTTTCTCTCTCCCCCTCTCTCTCTCTCTCTCTCTCTCTCTCATATCATGCATGCACCAAGGAAAAGCCACACAGTGAGAAAGTGAACATTTGTAAACCAGAAAGGAAACCTTACCAGAACTTGTAAATGCTAGCACTCTGATTTTAGAATTCAAGCTTCCAGAACTGTAAGAAAATAAATTTCTTTTCTTTAAGACATCCAGTGTATGAATGGTGTTTGGTTCTAGTAGCATAAGCGGACTAAGACACGGATAAAACCATTGCATGAGTCCATTTAAAATTTCTAAATAGGCTAAATTTCCTGATAGAAACCAGTAGAATGGTGGTCTCCGATAGGAGGGTGTGGGAGAATGGCCTAGGGAAACATATAAGGAAACTCTCAAGATTGACCAAAGTTTTCTGTACCTAATGGGGTGTGGTTAGATGGATACATATACACATTTGTCACAAATCGTTTTTTTTTTTTTTAACTTTCTGGTGATTTTTTTTTTATTTCTTTTTTTATTTATTTATTTTAGAGAGGAGACACAAAGTGTGTGTGTGTGAGAGAGAGAGAGAGAGAGAGAAAAGGGGGAGGAGCTAGAAGCATCAACTCCCATATGTGCCTTGACCAGACCAGTGCAGGGTTTTGAACTGGCGACCTCAGTGTTCTCAGGTCAACACTTTATCCACTGCGCCACCACAGATCAGGCGTCACAAATCGTTTAACTGCACACATAGCTCTGTGCATTTCACTCTCTCTATATTGTACCTCAATAAATATTTAAATATATTCAAAGTGACAACAAATCTATTTTCAGAGGATGTTCAACTTTTCTAAAGTAATCCAGTTTACTTCCTTTACTTTGAATCTACGTTTGAGACTTTTTGTTGTTCTGATAACACTGGAGAAGAACTATTTTTTTCATTTTCTGGTGCATGAGGTTTTAGAACTGTTTCTATATATGTCTGCATCGCTGATTCCAAATCTGAAATCTCTTTTTTGGTGCATGCTCTAGTTTTAATGCAATTTTAATTTCTTTTTGTTACACTTAATGGCATGCATTGGTTTTTAATTTGGAGTTAAAGGGCAACGACTCTTGGATTAAATATAACACAAGGTAATTAATGTTTTACAAACATCACTTTTACATAATTGTAGTTGTTTTTAAATTAAAAAAATTATTATCTGATAAAAACACCCTCTTATTTTGTTTTAAGATTGAATCATGGCTTCTTCAAGTAGGTGTAAATGTGAGAATAGTTCTGACACCTTCTGTTATATATATGGCTGTTACACACTTCAACGTCAAAGGCGCAATATTTCATCATTTGTGACACGTGCATATATTCCTATTTTCAAGTTCCCATTGGCGATCAAGATAAGAATTGGGCTCCTCATATTGTGAGTCATAATTGTGAGGAAATGCTTCATGACTGGACAAAAGGAAATGCAAAGGAATGCCTTTTGGTATTCCCATGGTTTGGCGTGAACCTAAGGACCACAGCAGTTGACTGTTATTTCTGTCTGATCCATACAAAGGGCATCGGCAAGAAAAGACGGCATATGATTGCATATCCTAATATTCCTTCAGCAATATGACCTATGCCATACTCTGAGACACTCCCCGTTCCAGTTTATAATGGTTTTATTTCTTCTAAGGAAAAAAAAAGTGATCATGGTGATCAAGTGTATTTTGATAAGATGCATGAGGAAATGGTTGTAGAATCTGAAGGGTCTTCTTTTGATGCTAAGCAGTCATTAACTCCTCAGCAGTTTAGCCAACCTGAATTGAATGACTTAGTAAGAGATTTGGGCCTATTGAAAGAAAGCAGCTGAGTTATTAGCCTCCAGGCTTCAGAAAAGAATGTACTTCACCAGTCAACTAAAGTATCCCATTTCAGAAAGCATGAACAAATTTTTGTGGACATTTTTTCCAAAGACAAACACTTTGTTTACTGTCATGATATCAGTAGTCTTCTCAGCCAGCTAGGTGTTACCACTTACAGTCCAACAGAATGGCGGCTATTTCTTGACAGCTCTAAATGGAGTCTGAAATGTGTTCTCCTGCACAATGGTAATGTTTATGCAGCGGTTCCAATTGTTATTCAACTCATCTGTGAGATGATTATAATGACATAAAAATTGTCCTTGACTTTCTGAAGTACAAGCATAACTGGATCATTTGTGTGGATCTTAAAATGGTCAATTTCCTTCTAGGACAACAGAGAGGTTTCATGAAGTATCCTTGCTTTCTGTGTTTGTGTGACAGCGAGCTCAGGAGAAACACTGGACACAGAAAGAGTGGCCAAAACGTGAAGCTCTGGAAGTGGGAAGGCAAAATACTGTGAATGAACCTGTAGTTAATTGAGACAGGATCATTTTTTCCCCACTTCACATAAAACTTGGCTTAATGAAGAAGTTTGTTCTGGCTTTGAATAGAGTAAGCAAATGCTTTCAACATATTATTTCTGCTTTTCCTGCGTTGTCTTTCGAGAAGATAAAAGCAGGTATATTTAATGGACCTCAAATTCGAACCCTCGTACGTGATGAAGAATTTGCCAGGAAGATGAGTAAGGAGGAGAAAGTAGCATGGCAGTCTTTTATGGTAGTTACAAAGAAATTTCTTGGCAACAAAAAAGCAGAAAACTACAAACTTCTGGTTCAAAGAATGCTGTTGGCTCTCCACAACATTGGATGTAACATGAGCATTAAGATTCATTTTCCGAACAGTCACCTTGATAAGTTTCCCGAAAGTCTTGGAGCTGTTAATCAAACAAGATTATCCTCAACAAGTACACAAACGCAAGTGCTACGAACACAAATTTTTGCCTGAATAGAATTTAAATAAGTTTTGTGCAAATTTTATGATTAAAATAAGCGATTTAATATGTTCTATCTCAAAATTGTAGACGAATTCTGATGCAATAATATCTTTTAGTGTATTAGTGTATTTACTGCATTATATAAATTATTATATTTTCACAAAGATGATGCCCAAAAAGACATTCTACTACTTCATTACAGTAAAATAAATGTTGAAAATTTTGCAAAAAGATGAAAACCTAAAATCTTGAATTGCAAAAGAACTGTAGCTTACAAAGAAAAATTAATGTCAAATTTGAGATCAGCACACTCAAATTAGGTAAGAACAAGTGTTTCTGTGGATGGAACAAAAATTTTGTTTCCCTGTGTAATCTATAGGGTCAACACAAACTCAATAAAAATTTCAGAAGCCCTTTTTATACATAATAAGAATTGAAAAGCTGATTCTGAAAGGTACATAAATATGCAAAGGATTTAGAATACATAAAATAATCTTGGCAAAAATAAAGAATAATATTGGAGGACTTACTTTGTAGACTTTAGTACTTTCTATAAAGCTACAATAATTAAGATTGGTAAAAATTATGGTCTGGCTCTATATCTATAACAAATCAATTTCAACAATAGTCATTAAATTAATTATTCTTAAGTTTTATTTTTGATATTTATTTAATATATACTTAGATGTTAAATGCTGATTGGCCTAGCCATATATAATGCAAAAACAGAACATATTTATTTTAAATATTTAATAATGTGTTTTATGGACACCTCTTTTTAAAAGGTATACAAAGGTGTTTAATGTTATAAAGTCTCTTTATTTTTAATTCATATCTTTCTCTCAAACACTGTAATTTATTTTGAAACTTCTTTTTATGATGCTAAACAATGACACTCAGAGGTATTACAAATATTTAAAAAAGGAAAATGTATTGCTTCAAAGAGGCACATTGTCTAGTTCTCAGAATAGAATTGTTCTCAGTTAGGAGAAGAGATTTATGTTTTAAATTTTTCAGTAGTAGATATTTTTTAAAAATACTACAAAAGCATGGCATAAATTTAAATGGTAATAAGAGATTCAAACACTGAATGTGAAAAATTCAGTAGGCTCTAAACAAACATTAAAAAAGTAAATACCTGCCTGACCAGGTAGGGATGCAGTGGATAGAGCATCAGACTAGGATGTAGAAGACCCAGGTTCAAAACACCAGGTTACCAGCTTGAGCACAGGCTAATCTGGTTTGAGCAAGGCTCACCAGCTTGACCCCGAGGTCTCTGACTTGAGCAAGGAGTCACTTGGTCTGCTATAGCCCCCAGTCAGGGCACATATGAGAAAGCAATCACAGAACAAAAAAAAATAAAGAAAGAAAAATTATCACTTGACAAAATAGGTGGCATATATATATATATATATATATATATATATATATATATATATATATATAGTGTGTGTGTGTGTGTTTGTGTGACAGAGAGAGGAACAGAGAGGGACAGACAGACAGGAAGGGAGAGAGACAAGAAGCATCAGTTCTTCATTGCAGCACCTTCATTGTTCAGTGATTGCTTTATCATATGTGTCCTGACCAGGGAGCTATAGCAGAATGAGTGACTCTTTGCTCAAGTCAAAGATCTTGGGGTCAAGTGACCTTTGGGCTCAAACTAGCAACCATGGAGTCAGGTCTATAATGCCATGCTCAAGCCAGCGACCCTACACTCAAGCCGGATGAGCCCACACTCAAACTAGCGACCTCAGAGTTTTGAACCTGGGTCCTCCACAGCCCAGTCTGATGCTCTATCCACTTGCCAGAGCATCAAGTTACAATTTTTTTAAAATTTCTTTTTTTAATTTAATTTAATTTTATTCATTTTAGAGAGGAGACAGAGAGAGAGAGAGAGAGAGAGAGAGAGAGAGAGAGAGAGAGAGAGAGAAAGAGAGAAAGGGGGGAGGAGCTGGAAGCATCAACTCCCATATGTGCCTTGACCAGACCAGTGCAGGGTTTTGAACTGGCGACCTCAGTGTTCCCAGGTCAACGCTTTATCCACTGTGCCACCACAGGTCAGGCACGTCAAGTTATAATTTTTGATCTTTGTTTCAAGATACCAGAAAACTTGATTATTTTTCTAACCTCTGATCTGAAGTGCCAAAACAATGCTTATTATTAATGAATTATTTCAGTCATTCAATTAATGATGGTTTATTCAAAGCTTCCTATATACCTGATACTTTCAGGTGATGGCTCTATTAATTACATAAAATACAGTCAATAAATATTGGTTATACTTATGTATGAATAAATAAAGGGACATGTGTGTATGCTTCACCTTGACTGAAAAGCTAAGCACAGAAACATGGTCAAAGTAGTATTTCAAAGGGTATTCTTTAGTGCAGGGGTCCCCAAACTTTTTACACAGGGGGCCAGTTCACTGTCCCTCAGACCGTTGGAGGGCCGGACTATAAAAAAACTATGAACAAATCCCTATGCACACTGCACATATCTTATTTTAAAGTAAAAAAAAAAAAAAAACCAACAAAACTAAACAAAACTGGAACAAATACAATATTTAAAGTAAAGAACAAGTAAATTTAAATCAACAAACTGACCAGTATTTCAATGGGAACTATGGATGCAGATGCATCCTGTGCTCCTCTCACTGACCACCAATGAAAGAGGTGCCCCTTCTGGAAATGAGGGGGGGAATGGCCTCAGGGGGACGTAGTTTGGGGACCCCTGCTTTAGTGAATACTTCTATTAATGATTTCAGTGACCTCTGATCTCACATGACAGATGTAAGCTGGAAAGTAATTTTAGAAATATTTTTATATTCAACTTGATTTTTCGATTATTCTAGCTTAGAAATTAGAAGTTTGTATTTAAAGTTACAGGTTTGTATTTTTATGACTTTCTGTTTACCAATTTCATTGACATTTATTAACATATAATAAGCTGCACAGATTTAAAATGTAAAATTTTAACTTTAACCTACATACATCTGTAAAACTAACACCACAATCAAGATACGAACATACCCGTCATACCTAGAAAGTTCTCCATCACCATTTGTTATTCCTTCCTCCTGATTTTCTTCCTGTTCACTCCACCCCCTATTTCATACCATATATAAAACTTAACTTAAAATGGATCAATGAACTAAATATGAGGGCTATGTTATAAAACACTTAAAGAAAACATAAGAGTAAATATTTATAACCTCATATTTTTCAGTGGATAATTTGACAGTGAAAGCACAGGCAACAATAGAAAACAAAGTATTTTAAAACTAGATGATTGAGTTTTTAGTTTATGATACGTGGGCAATAATACATTTTGTAGTCATACTGAGTAGCATTTTCTTTCCCAGTTTAAACCCTAGTTCCATCAGGGGCTCAGTTAAACTTTCATTCTTCTCTTACATTAGGAAGATAGAAATAAAGATACTTGTGAACTGATGCCCAAAAGCATATTTGGACTAAATGATAAAGTGGGATGTCAATAAACATTCATCAATATTCTCCTGGTGTAAATAAGCTTCCTTTTAAAGCTGAATCCAATTAGTCTGGAGTCGATTAATCTTATATGCAAAAAAAAAAAAAAAGGTAGAAAATTGCTCTCAAATAGGCACATTTGTCTACACTTTGCAGCAAAGACAATTCAAATTAAATAAATAGTTTCACAGCAGTAAGTTGTTACTGGTTAGAATTTAACAGATAAGATGACAGTGCAAAAGACACCCCTCCACCTTCTTCATGCTGTTCTAGTTACAGAAAGCAGCTTTCGTGACTTGAGGCAGGTGCTTCCTTAGTTCCTTAGTTACATTCCAGCATTTCCCAAGTAGAAGCACAGCCAGAGTGACCTGAAATGAAGGTGTTATTCTGAAAGTTGGAGGACATTATGAGCATGTGTATGAGTGCATTTGCAATGAGTAGCATGATATAAATATTTAAATTATATTAGTTCATTAAACTTGGATTGATCATTAATTGGATGATGTTAAGAGAGTCTGCAACTTTACATAAATATGTTAAGGTAAATTTTTAATGGAATTTCAATATCCTAAATGTTAAAGTCAATTTGTCTTTATTCTAAATATTTGCTTATAATTTTCCTTGGTTAATAATTTCCACAAAAATACTACTTTATTTCAAAATCTGATTAGAAGCTATAAACAAACACAGATATAATAAATGACAGTTCTGTAAAATACTTAAGTCAGAAAATCAAAATGTGTAACCAAGGTATGGTGGGAGAAGGTTAGTAAAGTTTCAGCACCATTTCACAGATAATAGAAACCTTAACTAAAAGCATTATACAACATTTGGTTGTGTAAGTGTGTATTAGAATCAAAGATGAAAAGGAAAGCAGATTGGGCCAAATCAATCACTTCATTTGTGAGAGTAAAAATGTAGAAACTATTTTTCAGTGCTTAGTGGGTCTTATTTTTTTTCTAAAGTGAGAAGCAGGAGGCAGAGAGACAGACCCCCACATGTGCCATGACTGGGATCCAACCAGCCAGCTCCCTACAGGGCAATGCTCTGCCCATCTGGGGCTGTTGCTCCATTGCTCGGCAACTGAGCTACTTTAGTGCCTGAGGAAAGGCCATGAAAGGAGCCATCCTAGGTGCCCAGGGCCAACTTGCTCCAACTGAGCCATGGCTGTAAGAGAGGAAGAGAGAGATAGAGAAAAGGGAGAAGGGGAGGGGTGGAGAAGCATATGGTCACTTCTGAGTGTCCTGACAGGGAATAGAACCCAGGATATCCACACGCCAGGTCAACACTCTACCACCTTGCCAATCAGTCATGACCATGGATCTGATTTGCTGAACTATTTTAATTTATCATCTCTGGGGTTCTGGTCTAGTCCCTAATCTAGATAAAAATTTATATAGTACCTGATCTATATAAAGCAGAAAGAATTTTTACAGTTACATTTGTCTTGCCTTAGCATTACTAATTTTTGAAACATTTTAAGTTGAAGAACTGTAAAAAAATAATAAAAAACCTCTACCAGAGTAAATGTGATAAAACTATCAATAACTCAGAAAATGAAGCATCTTGATATTTTCCTTTGAATTTGATCTTAGAAGATATAACTTCATGTTTTTCAAATCATATTCAAATTTTTTTCTCATTTAATCCTTACAACATGAATTCAGCAAATATGAACGCTTACATTCAAGGTAACTATACTATAGAGTGAGATGTCTGAATATTTTAAAATATCTGATATTAGCTTTTGATGTTTTTGATCTTTTTTGATGAGCAAGGCACATTTTCTCCCCACCCTCTATTGCATAGCATTTATTGATTTTGCTGCTTGTTTGGCCTGTGGCATAAGCAGAGTTGTATACAATCTATGCTTATGTTTTTATCTGGCTTCCTCCTTGATGTTAAGAACAAAGTTGTTATTTTTCTGAAACCTTCATCACACAGAATAGTATCTAGTGACCAGCAATTGATTCTTCAACTTGCTTTTTTTACTTTTAATATTTCTTAGAATAGAAAAACACACATCAAAAAAATGGAACCATATTTGAGGCCAAAATTCCAAAAAGGGTTTATTGTTTATTATTATAATAATTAATTATTTTAAAAATTCAGAGAATAAAAAATTGTCCATGATATCAAATAGTTGGGTGAGATATCTAACTCCCTTTGATAACACTGCTTTCTTTAATCAGTGGGTCAGCTTCATTCAACTAGCTTACTGAATAAGGGAAATGCATATAATTCATAAAAATTATACTCTCATTTAAAAATGGTCAAATGCCTCAGACAAAGAGAAGATTATATTAGTCTATTATCCTGGCATAAATAAGGTCAAATGACCACTCCATATATTTTATTTTAATGGAGGGCAATAAGCCGTTAAGTGCTGTTTTATTAAAAGTTAGTATTTATGTTTGAAAGGAAAGCAAAAATACTAAATCTTCACTTAGATTTTAAACCACTTTTATATTATACAAAGCAAATCTTTACACTAAATGTCTGTAAAGCATTGACTTTGAGAGTACCAGGGGAAAGTGCTTTGCACTGTAACTTAAATATTGTACTAATGAAATCAATTGAAAAGGATAGTCATTAGTCAGCTGTGCCTTAATGGGGTTCCCTGTGAACTGATACAAAGTCACAATTAGAAATGTATGTTTTCACTGTCTACAGTTAAGTGTTTAATATTTTTCTTCAAAGCAGATTTAAATTTACTATTTAATGCACTGTGGTTGTTTATTTTTTTACTTTTTAATTTAGATGACATGCTTTTGTATTTGTAAATTATATTTAATCTTCAAATGCTGTGAGCCTATGTGAAATGTATAAAATAGATAATAAAAATCACCAGTGGAAACATACAAATTATTTAAATGGCTGAAACCAAATCCTAGTGGGAGCAAAATGTATTAATTTATACATACAACTTGAATTTTGATTTAGAAACAAATCTGTATAATTTAGAGAGCATATATCCATAATATTATTATATCCCTCTAGGTTAAAAGTGATCAAAATTAGTTTAAGTATTGATATTGAAAATATCACTAATATTATTGGTATTTATTATGTAATAATGCTATAGCAATCACATGTATAAATGTATATACATAGGCATGTAGTTTTGAGTGTAATGTGAGAAGCAAATTTTTAATTCATCTGTTCAAATACATTGAGAACCAGAGAGAAAAGAGGTAAGGTAAGAAAAACCATTTAAAAAATGTTATATATATAATTGTCAACACAGAAAATATATGAAACTCAAAGTTAATATAGTTTGCCTTGCCTAATAGCTACAGCAGAGCATGCAATGAGAATACACAATATTTCTCATTGTTCAGGAAAACTTTCACTATAAGTTTGTAACAAAAAGCCACCCAAATAAAATTATATAAATACATTGAATTGATTTTATTTCCTACCAAAGATCCCACTGTGCATAAATATTTAATTATTTTAATTAATTTAGTATCCAAATTATTTGCTAGAAATCTATGAAGAGTATTTAAGTCTCCCTGTTATATATTAATATATAATAATAAAGCATACTGATAGATGTTATTAATTAGCTTCTATTGGTCAGTTAATTTTGAAAGCTAATGGTGTTACATACCTTTCATGTAATAATTAATATAATAAGCATACTGATAGATGTTACTAACTAGCCTCTGTTGGTCTGTTAATTTTGAAAGCTAATGGTGTTACATTCCTTTCATGTAGTATTATCAATTGGACTTCAGAGAAAATTGCTATAAGAGTTCCCCTAATTTTACAATGTTTTTCCTGGCTTTACAACTTGCTAATAATACAGGTTGTTTAGTTTTACTGTTAAAAAGTGAAAAATAGCCTGACCTGTGGTGGCGCAGTGGATAAAGCGATGACCTGGGAACACTGAGGTCGCCAGTTCAAAACCCCGCACTGGTATGGTCAAGACACATATGGGAGTTGATGCTTCCAGCTCCTCCCCCTTTCTCTCTCTCTCTCTCTCACTCTCTGTCTCCTCTCTAAAATGAATTTAAAAAATGTGAAAAATAGTGAAGTTTTCTCACAGTTATATGGAAATAAACACAAATAGGCATAAATGAAAGTGATAAGCAATAAAATCATAGAGTGATATAAACATAACAAATTTTATGAATTTTAGTTGTATATCAAAACAATTTAAATCATTAGGAAGTATTAGTTATAACTATTCATTTATACATATTTTGAAATTACCAGTATCCAATTGCTGTTTGTGTTGAAATATGTATATATTTAAATTTTTTTAATTTATTAATCTTTAGAGAGAGGATGAAAGAGAGAGAGAGAGAGAGTAGCAGGAAGCATCAAGTCATAGTAGTTGTTTCCTGTATGTGCCTTGACCAGCAAGCCCAGGGTTACGAACTGGTGACCTTAGCATTACGAGTCAACGCTTTTTCCACTGTGCTACCAGAGATCAAAATATATATATTTAATATACAAATGCATAAACATGTGCACCTATATATAGGATTGATGACAAGCTTACAACTGAGTCGACACTTTTGAATAACTATCTTTAACCCTTATTTCCCATGTTTAAGTTTTCCAAATAAAGTTATGTGATTGAGTTTCTTACAACATTTTTAATCATTTTTTTTATTCTTAAAATCATTGTACTGTAATTTTCATATTGGGTTGTAATTTTTTATGTAAACTGAGGGGAAAAAACAGGTACAATGTCAAGAAATAACATTATATATGTCAAACTTATAAACATGCTATTCAAGCGTTATATCCAAAAGTTTAAGTGCTTGCTGGGCCCAATTCCCCACTTCCATATACTTGGCCTCTACGAGCCATCTCAGCTCCTCTGAGATCACTGGTAAAATGACATATCGTATTTCACCATATATAAGATGCACCCTTTTCTGAAAATTTGGGGTCTAAAAACTGGGTGCATCTTATTTCGTGGTTTTAGATTTTTTTTTAACTTACATTTCCCACTTTTCCGTGCTTTGTTTTTGCGCTCATTGTTGAAGACGGTGATTCCTCATCAGACACAGATGAGGACAAGCTAATGGATGGGAGTTTTGACGATGATGAGGAGTTGTATTAATGTTATGAATAAAACTTGAGTTCAATAACATTTTTTTGTGTGACAGAGAGAGAGACAGAGAGAAGGACAGATAGGGACAGACAGACAGGAAGGGAGAGATATGAGAAGCATCAGTTCTTCGTTGCGGCACCTAGTTGGTCATTGATTGCTTTCTCGAATGTGCCTTGACCAGGGGGCCACAGCAGAGTGAGTGACCCTTTACTCAAACCAGCGCCCTTGGGTCCAAGCTGGTGAGCTTTGCTCAAACCAGATGAGCCCATGCTCAAGCCAGCGACCTTGGGGTTTCGAACCTCGGTCCTCTGCATCCCAGTCCAACGCTCTATTCACTGTGCCACCACCTGGTTAGGCTAGTTCAGTAACTTTATGCTTTTTCAAATTCCAGGCCCCAAAATTAATGTGCATCTTATACATGGGGGAACATGGTATTATAATGAGAGGATGTTTTATATCTAGTGTATTGTGTAAGGGTCAAAAATAATTAACTCAAATGACAGGTCAAAACAAAACCTTTGGCCACACTGATGTCTTTATCTCATAAGGCAAAGCTTCCAGAAGCTGTTGAAAATAAGAGTCTTTGGCATACCTCTGTGGTCCTGTCCATCCTCCTGCTCATCTCTGTTTTCCTCTTTTACCTTCTGTAAGGCTGGTGGCCATGGCTGTGCAGATCCACATTAAATTCAGGCAGACGGTAAAGGAACTATGAAGCTGGAAAATGGTGAGCCACACCCAGAAGCAAATTTAATAGCAGGCACACCAGGCGCACACCCTGGGCCCCGACTTCTGAAGGGCTCCTAAAAACCCCAACTTTACATTTTTGCCTAATGTATGGGTCCAATATTTCCTTCTGCACCCAGGGCCACAATCCACCTCTGGCCATACCAATTTATTGGAGTCTCACAAAGATAAGCCAGCCAAAAGAAGAAATAAAAGAAGAAAACAAAGGAAAACCTGCTTTTCTCAGGGAAGGGCAAACGCTCAGGAAACCAACTGCACCTTGCAGTGCTGGAGGCATGATCTGATCTCATTGCTCTTGAAGAGAAGTACTTATACCCTTACAACAGTGCTGTCACATGCTCCTGCACTAATTGCACAAAGTGCTTGCAGCCGGTAAACCAGCGAACAAGCCTAACACAGCTGTTTTCTTCTCAACTCCCCTTTAAGAAAACTGTTGAGAACTTAAAGTGGTGAACTTGAGACAATGAAGAGGAGATTGGGAAAAGAACAGAAGAAACCAGAAAAACATACAGTTGATTATGTGAGGGATAGAGTAGTGAGGAGAGCCTAGCACTCTAATACTGGCTAAAGTTAAAACTTCTAAAATGAGTTATATTCACAGTGTATCTGTGCCTACCCTGCAGTGTGTTCCTGGAGGTGCCTGTGCACTCAGCTGGTTGTGGTTGTGTACATGTAACAATGAAAACAGAAATAACGTATCCAAAACCCTCAGTGTTAGGAAAGTATCTCTATAAGTAAGGAAATCAAGAAAAAATAAGTTATAGAAAACCAAAAACTTCTTTGTCTGCTGGGTTATATTTCTGGTAGTTGCATTATAGTAAGTGAGTACTTCTCCCAGGGGTTGGGGATGATTGTACTTCCTTTACAGTGGGCAACCTTCGAATCCACTGACCTCTGACCCAGCAAAGCAGCCAGCAAAGCAGAGAACTGGAAAAGTCTGCATTCTTGTTACTTGAGAAGACGAGACTTCCAGAAAGAATATTGAATATTTGACAGTTTTACTTTTTCTCTCTTCTAATTTGTAGTTCTGTTGTAGGCAGTTAGGCAAACATGAGCGGAGCGAGAATGATGGGCCAGGTGCAGAAGCTCACCAGGGTGGAAAGCCCCAAGTGCCTAGCAACAGGCAAAACAGGGAAGACAAGACTTCGCCCCAGGGTAAAGCTTACTTTATTAGCATATTGCTGGATGTGCTATTTAGGCCCCTGATTTTATATTGCTAGTCATAGAGTTTGGACCTTCCCCTGTTCTTTAGTCCCCTGGCATGTTGCTAGTCATGCAGGTTAGACCCCCTTGAGTAAACAGCAGGGCTGGAGAAAGTCCTTAAGTGTTACAGCCCCCAGGATAATGAGATTCTGACCTGCAGCAAATACATTTAGGCCTCAGTTGTGTTTCAGCTTCAGGTCCAGGAAAGCAGCAAACCCAAACAAGTGATGCCAGGATGCCACAGCTAGCCTAAAAACCAGCTGTGTTGACTAATGACCCCCTTCCCTGGCACCAACCCACCAGAGAATATTGGAGAGCTAATAAATATTCTATTGAGATCACCCCCAGACTTCTCCTAAGATCTCCACCCTTAAAAACCCTTAGGACAGAAGACTCAGCAAGCTCTTCCTCCAGGGTGCATGCCCATGCCTCTCTGTAAAGCCAGTAGTCGCGGCCACCATCACAGCCGCCTGGCCCACGCAGGTTCACATTAGATTCGAACAGTCGGTAATGAAACACAGGAGCCAAGAACTGGTGAGCCATCAGCTTTAATTCTAGCTTGCACCCAGCGGGCAAGCAAAAACACACACTGGGCTCCAAAACCCATACATTCAGTTCTCACAAAGCTACTGACTTATCCGAGTTTTCTAGAATCAAAAGTTTCTAGCTCACCAGACTTATTCACCTCTGTTTCCCATCTCCTCTTGCACAAACTCTTAACAAACTGGCTTCTTCCTCAGCACTCTGCTATCTTGGCTACTTCTCCTCCACATGGCCTTAATCTGCTCTCCTCTCTAATACCAACCTCAGGAACTCAGGAACCAAGAGCGAGAGATCAAGCTACTGGTCTCTCCCACTTTATACCGTAGAATCAAAACCTTTAATCCAATTTTACAAACAAGGAAGTCTCTGTATAATGGGATTCCTCAGGAGAGTGCACCACCCTACATCATCCAATCAGTCAAGGGTGTGAGGAAGAGCTTACTCTTAAAACTAAGCCTTAGGCTATAATGACCCGGCCTGCCCACATTACAGCCTTTCCCCCACACCAATCCCAAGCATAAGGGCACATAATATCACCTGGGTGATGGGCTTCCATGTGGGCAGCTCCATCTTTAACAAAGTGAAGCATATTATATTTTATCTGCCCAACACTCTCCTTTTCCCATTTTCCTCCTCCACAAGTATGTGTCTCCTAAGCTCTAAGGGTCCTTCAGAGATTTGCAAGTAGTGGATCAGTGGATAGTGGCATCTGCTCCTTGGCTAACCCTTTGATACTGTCTCCAAGGTTCCCTTTGCGATGACTTCCCAGTAAGCCGTAAGCCAAAGAAGCCCCATCTACACCCTCCTGTTGCCTCTTCCATTCTAGGCCATTCCTTGTTTCACTGTCCCCAGCTTTATAAAACTTTCTCTCAAAATCACCTGGATTTGTTTTGTGAAATTTTTCCAGCATGAGATCAAGAACCCACACATTGCCAGCTGGCCCTCAGCAGACCTGAAGGGCCAGGTCCCCTGTTCAGTAACAGTTAACTCTAGATTTTCTAAATGGAAAGGGCAAAAATAAAAAATTCTCCTTGTTAAGTGTCCGAGCAAAAATGCTTAGGTATGGGTTGTATAATGTCGAATTTGAGTTCATTTAGCACAAATATAAAGTTGCTTGTGAATAAATTGAGAACTATTTGTACATTTTGTTTTACAAAATAGAAATCTAATAGAGACTGGCATAGTTCAAGGGCCATACATTGGCTCTTTTGTCTTTCACAAAGTATAAGTATGTTCTGGAAGTATCTTAGTGCACCAGAATATTTTGTTGTCAATAATTCCACTTCTGCCTGACCAGGCGGTGGGGCAATGGATGGAGCATCTGACTGGGATGTGGAAGACCCAGGTTCGAGACCCTGAGCTTGCCAGTTTGAGCGCGGGCCCATCTGGCTTGAGCAAAAGCTCGTCAGCTTGGACCCAAGGTCGCTGGCTCCAGCAAAGGGTTATTCAGTCTGCTGAAGGCCCGCGGTCAAGGCACATGTGAGAGAGCAATCAATGAACAACTGTGTTGCAATGGCAACGAAAAACTAATGATTGATGCTTTTCACCTCTCTTTGTTCCTGTCTGTCTGTCCCTATCTATCCTTCTCTCTGACTCTCTCTCTGTTCCTGTAAAAAGAAAAATTAAAAAAAAATAATAATAACTCCACTTCTGAGTTGGCTAGTCTAGAAATGTGTGATAAAATTCTGTGATGGCTCCATCTGTGGATTAAGCTTAATGCCTGAAGATTAGCTGTGGCTTGGGTCTGACAAGGGCTGGAAATAATTTTAAAGTCAGTGTGAACCATCTCTGAGAAGCCTCCTGTATAGCAATAACCTTGCTGCTTCATTCTACAATTTACTTGGTAGTGACAGAGGCAGATTAGAGGGCAGTGGGCCTTCCCTCCCCATGTCGTGTTGGCAAGGATGGTTACTGTGACGCTATTGCTCATGTCATTGATCTATCAAGGAATATATGACTGGGAAGAACCCATGAAGCTGATGCCTTAGGACCAAATCAACAGCTACTTATGTTTGTCACAACACTGAAAGCTACCTTCCCAAATCTCACACACATGTGGCTGTGAACATCCTGATTTCCTCTTCAGTTCACTCTTTCTGGTCTACATGCATATGGAGGCTTTTTAAAAACTGTTCTCCGCATTTCAAACAATCAATCCTTTGGCACCTTTCCTTTCTTTCTTTTCTTTCTTTCTTTTTCAAGTGAAAGGAGGGGAGATAGACTCCTGCATGCACCCCAACTTATTTTTAGCACCTAAAGCAGGGACTCCATGGAGCCATCCTCAGCACCTGGGGCCAACTTGCTCAAACCAATTGAGCCATGTTGCATGGCAGAAAGAGAGAGAGAGAGAAGGAGGAGGGGGTGGGGTAGAGAGGCAGATGGTCGCTTCTCCTGCCTTGACCAGGAATCTAACGCTGTACATCCACATGCTGGGCTAATGCTCTAACGCTGAGCCTACCAGCCAGGACTGGCACCTTTTCTAGTGTGACAACAGTTTACTAAGTTTAGCTTCTCTGAAATGTTTTTCTTCTTGCTCCCTTTAAAATATTTCTGTCCACTTGTTATCAGTGAAGTCAGGTGAAGTTTAGAGAAGCAAAGAAGCCAAAGAACGTTTGCCGATTTACTGCCTGTGAAAACTTTACACATTGGGCTGCAAACCTCTGTGTTATATGCCATGTAATTGAACAAAGAAGCCATGCTGATAACAGGGACTGAAAGAACAGTGCCCTGTGAGTGTATGTGCAGTGTGTGTGGTGTGTGTGTGTGTGTGTGTGTGTGAGAGAGAGAGAGAGAGAGAGAGAGAGAGGATGTAAAGTTACATCCTTCACTCCCACAGACTTGCTTCAGTAGTCAATACCACTATGTCCCCAGGACCAAGAGCCACTTAAATCACACTCTGTTAGTTTCATGTCATAATGAAATTGAAAATGGGGAGTTCTGCATTATAATAGACAGGTGTGATGAACCTCATGAATTCCCTGAATAGGTCAGAACCTTACACTAGACAGAACTTTGCATTTCTTTTGCGGTAAATTACCCTGTGCCAGAGTGAGAAATCATGTCATATTTTATTACTAAACCTGGGAACTCAAATCAAGGATCAATGAGACTTCAAAAAAGATAGTTATTAAAATGTGGCAGTGGCATGTAAGGCCACAAGCCTTCAAAAGCTTTACCTTACTTCCTTTGTTTACCTCAACTTTTCGTTTCAGGCAGTATTTTCACAAAGTTTTCATAAACATTAGAAGATGCAGTTACTAAACCCAGATGCTAGGATAAAGACAATTTAAAATTCTTTTTTAATACAGATTATTTTAAAAAATACTTTTTTAAGAGCTCCACTTAAAATTGCAATATCCTTTTTAAGGCAGGTGAAATGAAAATAATTATTTCTAAGTAATTGCAAAATGTACTATAACATATAAAAATATGTGTATGAGCACTAAATACTTTAAAATTTTTTCAGAACACTCAATTTTGTGATCTTTTTCTTCTATTTAGAGTTTTTAATATGTTATGCCTTTATCAATATGTGGAAAATTGTGATACAGTCCTTTTTTTATTGTTAGAATCCCAAAGTTGCTTTGTTTCAGTAATTTCATAGAGCTAGTATGAAGGACATAGCAGAACATTGTTCATACAATATGCTTATAAACCATGCAAAGCAGTAAGTTTCCTCTAATTTTGTCTAATCTGAATGATTTCATTCTTCTAACGGTTGATTATTCTTTAAATCTTTTTAGAGAAATGCACTTTTGATTTTGTGAAAACTTATGAATAATTGACCCATTGGTTTAAATACATGAATATACATGTCTACATGTTAAAACATATATCTGCTTATGTATAGTAACTTATTCCCTTGGTCAAAATAAACTTTTAGTTTTCATACTTACTGCTTGTACTATACAGGAGGAGTGTCAAACACTATCAGTGAAATTAGCAAGGACATTTGCAGGGAAATTGATTTCTGGAGTCTGATCCCTGAAATCACTCATAGTCCTTGTTGCTTTTCAGGTGCCCCATTAATCTTTATAGAATTCTATTGACATTGGTGCTGGCTGCTTTCACATGCCGAACATAGGAAAGATTTGAACAGAGCACCATGGCCCAGGGATTCAGGTTTAATTCAACAAAACTCATATTAGGCAAACAGAAAATGATATAGAAGGGATTTGTTAAGATAGGGGTGTAAATTACAATTATGGTGCTGAACCAGTCTCTGATGAAGCTGGTTTCAAGGAGGAGCTCATTTATTAAATTACCTCTCTTGCCATTGTATGCAACTGGAAATTTAATGAGAGCTATGCCTCAAAACCAAGGAAGTGATCGTCTTCCAAACGTGGTCTCCTCTGGTGAATGCTTAGGAGTTTGGCCAGCATTTAAGACTGCAATTGTTGGGACAGTAAAAAGAAAAAAGTGAACCCAAATTGGCAAACTCTGGCTGTAAAGACAAAAGGAGCTATCAATGAAATTGAAGTTTAAATTACTAAATAAGGTAAAACCGTATAAAATGCTACAGCATGACAATACCTTATTTCCAAACTCAGCTGGAGCTATGCTGGGCGGTGGTCTGAGCCCTAAATTGATGATGCTTCCATAACAGAATCCTCCTCTGAAGGAAAAGCAAAGATAAAATGTTGCTCTGGATTTTCAGAACTTTTAACAATAGTTGTACTTCTTTCACAGGTAAGAAGAACGAAAGTAAATATATTCAGGAAGAAGTAGGTGTGATAATTATTGGAATTATTTCTAGAAAAATGAAGGTGGTGTCTAGTTTCCTCTCTGGCTTGTTGTTTTCTAACACTATTGCCATCATGGCCTCTTCCTTAGATTCAACTCTCATGGTAGAGCAATTGGCAATCTATTCATGAATGTAGCACACTCTGACCGACTCTTTCTATCTTTGTATTTTAATTTGTGCACACAATCTAGATGATGCAGCTCAGAAATACTGAAATTATGAATTAATGAAATATAAATGAATTAATGAAAATATAAGCAATTTCACAGCAAACATTTTAAATATAACCAAGGCATAAGTAATGATTCATATGGTGAATAATAAAAGACCATAATGATTACAATGATGACATTATCACAGCGCTTGGGATTTCAGAATAAGTATGTTAAACCTTGAGATACAATTTTTGTCTCCAAAGCAGCATCCTCTTTCATGTGAAAATGAGAGAAATTAAATATAGACAGACAGATAAAAAGAATTTACGCCATTTTCAAGGTAATTTATTTTCAGTGCTTACTTTCTTGGCTTTATTTTCTGTATTAAACTCTATAAAAGCTCTCTTGATTAAGTTCCCCCAAGCATCTCTGAATGAAGCAGTCCAAACATACATAGATTTGGTCATAAAGTGAATTTTATTTCTCTTGTCAAAACAAACAAAAAAAAGTCAGGAGGATATCTGAAATCACATAAAACAGACACAAAGAAAGGAGAGTCGTGTTAAAATGTTCTACTCTCTGACACTCACAGAGAATAACTGCATGAGGATGATTCAGACACTTAAGCTCGAAATTAGACTGAAAATAAAATTTGCTTTCTGTTTTAAAAAATTGTGTATAAGCAGGCTTTCCTCTTCATTTTTCCCCTGGGTATACTGTTGGGCAGATAAAATATAATATGCTCACTTTGTTAAAGATGGCGCTGCCCACATGGAAGTTCGTTGATATTAATGTGTGTTCTGGAACAGGCTGTGGGCAGGCCAGGTCGTTATAGCCTAAGGCTTAGTTTAAGAGTAAGCTCTTCTCCACACCCTTGACTGATTGGATGATGTAGGGTGGTGCACTCTCCTGATGAATCTCATTATACAGAGACTTCCTTGTTTGTATAATTGGATTAAAGGTTTTGATTCTATGGTATAAAGTGGGAGAGACCAGTAGCTTGCTCTCCCGCTTGGTTCCTGAGGTAGAAGAGAGTAGAGCAGAGTAAGCCATATGGAGGAGAAGAAGCAGCCAAGATGGCAGAGTGCTGAGGAAGAGTTTGTGCAAGAGGAGATGGAAAACAGAGATGAATAAGTCTGGTGAGCTGGAAAGCTTTGATGTTAGGAAACTTGGATAAGTCAGTAGCTTTGTGAGCACTGAATGTGTGGGTTTTGGAGCCCAGTGTGTGTTTTTGCTTGCCGGCCGGGTGCAAGCTAGAATTAAAGCTGATGGCTCACCAGTTCTTGGCTCCATTGTTTCATTATCGACTGTTCGAATCTAATGCGAACCTGCATTGGCCAGGCGGCTGTGATAGTGGCCTTGGCCACAGGCTTTACATATACTGATAAAATAAAACTAAACTGTAGAATATTTAAATTCACACATCATTTTTTTTTAAAGTGATTGTTTATTTGAATTATGCAGCATCACCACTTTAAATGTTAGATAAAGAAAAAAGTTAAATGTATATTCCTGTTGGGCAAACGAGTTTGTTAAATTTGTATTATTTGAGTTTGCTCACTTTTAGTGTTAAAAAATGGCGCTGGGAAGCACCAGGTATGTGATCTGTGAAATTGCAAATTACCTTCCTGCTTGGGAAGGGTCATTGTCTTGCTAATATTTGCTAGAGGATAGGTTTTAATGCCTGAAACTTTTGAAAAGAGAGAGGAAGCAGAAGGAGGGGAGAGAATGCAGAGTGCTGAGGAAGAAGCCAGTTTGTGCAGAGAAGGGAGAAGGTGTGCCGATGGGGAACCAGAGGTGAGGGGTTTTGCAAGCTCTGCTGAGACTGGTGGGGCCTTTGATTCTAGGAGAAACTAGAGAAGATTCTCCTGGTTGTGGAACTGGAGAATGTGTCAGTGGCTTTGGGAGCCCTGTGTGTTTGCTCGTCGGCTGGTGTGGGACTTTAATAAAGGAATGGCCCACCATTTATTGGTTCCGCTGTTTCTTTACTGTCTGCCTAAATCTAATGAGAACCTGCATGTGAATGGCCGTGACAGCTGCGACTACTGGCTATACAATTCCCATTGCTATTTTTAAATATAAAGTCTCTGTACATATAAGCAAGAGTTTTTTCTTTTTCTTTTTAAAACAACTTAAACATTGATCTTTATAACTCTTCATGCAGCTGACCCATGACTTTGGTGGACTATGTGATTACCCATGATGTGATAGGCATGGTATGGACATGATAGGCTGGGTGCTGATGTGATGGCACAGAGCTCTTCTGAAGGCAGGATGGATCTTGAAGTGAGAATTATAGCCAAAGTTAGGACCTTACATGGATCATAACATTTTCCATGAGGTTTCTCGTATACAAAGTAAATGCATTTGAGTTCATTTCATCCTTATAATAATTTAATGTGTCAGGTTAGATAAGTGTTACTGTCTTCATGTTACCAATGAGGGGGAAAACAAGGTTTTGGGACTTTACATGACTTACATCAAGTCACAGATCTATTAAAAAAATTATCTAGGATAAGGCACCCATTCTACAAGTTTTTCTCAACGTTTTTACACCCCCCTTTGTTCTTGCCTTTTGGTGTGTGAGTTTTGTATTTTGAAACATTTTGTCAACTAAATGAATCAAACTTATCAAGTAGCCTCTGAAGCCTTACAAGTCAATGTGGAATTTCACTTGTGGTCTAGAAGATGAAACAGCTTGTGTAAACTTCTCAGGGCATTCTGAGACCCATTGTGCCTTACCCATCCCACCTCCCACCTGGAAGACAATCTTCAGGCTTCTCAGTCTTTCACACATTGGTGTTAATTTGACAAGATTCCTTCTGTGGCTCATGAAGCCTGGACATGTTATTTAGATAAAAGTAGAGGGATATAAAAAGTTTTACAACAATTAACTGCCTGCTTAAAGAAGACTGGAGACAGAGAGAAGATATTGCATGCTTCACAATTTTTCCCCAGTGGTGACCTTGCTTCATATATGAAATGAAAAACTACAATGAGACAATGGTCATAATTTAATGACTAAATGGTTCACTACAGGTCAGATAGATTATTTTTAGCATTCATAATAAGCAAATCAAATCACTGCCTGATTTATATGGTCAAATGATGTACACTTGACTATAAAAAATAACTGACCATGACAGATAATTTGAACTATGCCCAATTAGCAACTACATGTTTTTTTGTGTGTGCTAACTTCATAAAAGTATCTTACTGTAGATCCACAGTGGTGAACTTCTATACATATGTTAAAAATGTAGCAAATGCAACCCTCAACCAGAACATTCTGAAAATGTAATTTACTCAGTAATAAATAAGAAAGTAAGGAGGCCCCTGACTGATATAATTCTGGTCACATTATAGAGTTAGAAAATGTAACTATACTTTATTAATTAACTACACATTATGAAATGCAGTGATATCTTAAGTTAGCAATTAAAGTCATATTAGCTTTATAGACTTTGCATTTTCTTTGCATCTTTAATCATTTTTATTTTATGCAGTCTAAACTCTTTAGCATATTATGTCTTTTATAATGAATTATCAGATAACCATTATTGATATTTTGCCTATTTAGTTATAAATAGGCAAAATGACTTGAGAATCCCTTAATCTTACCTTGTTCTTTCATTTAATTGAATCTTACATCAGGACTGCCCGTCTTCCTTTTAAACTCTTTCTACACTTATCAGCTTGATGAATTCCCCTTTACATTTGTGATCTTTGCAGTCTTTTATTATCTCCCACCTTTCTCTCCACTTCAAGCAGAGCTAGGTCCAGTCTTTCTTTGATCTTGTGATCCCATGGCATACTTTTTTTGATAGAGCACCTTTATTATGGTGTTATTCATCTTTCATTAGCTGTCTATAAACTATCCCTCCACCAAACCCAATCCTAGAAGAAAGACTATAGTATATTGACTTCTGAATTCCTGCAGTTTAGCTCAAAATCTGACGCAAAGTGGGTATTCAATAAATATTTGTTGAATCAATGTCTTAGGTCCAGATTCCTAGAAGCAGAGCCTGAGACTGAAATTCTGTTGCAGTAATTTATTGAGGAAGAACTCTCAGAAAAAGGTTTAAGTAAGCAAGGAAAGCAGGATAGTAGGCAGGGAAAGGAACTAAGCAAATATGTCATCGGATGAGGTCTTCCTTAGCTGATCCCAGCGTAGCTCTGGAACAGGGGGGACACCCCAGAGTTGTTGTCTCTTCAGATTTTGCCTTCTGTATTTTATATCATTCCATTATGAGCTATGGGCCTCCTGACAAAAGGGGAGATGAAAAGAAATCCCAGACATTTCCAAGCAAGACAGCTCAGTTGCCCAGCAACTCTGGAGAAAGAGTACAGTTGTGTGAAATTATCCATCATTACTCAAAGCAACAAGAGCAGAGACCTGGATAAGGTCATAACAGTGTTACATTAAAAAAAAAAAAAGAAAAGAAAAGACCCATTCGCCAAACAGTGGTGGATAACGATTCAGATGGGGTGGAATAGAGTGATTAATGTGGAATACCAGAAAGAATTCAAGCTTAAAAATCAGGCACCAGCCCTGGCTGTTTGGCTCAGCAGTAGAGCATTGGCCCAGCATGTGAAAGTCCCAGGTTCGGTTCCCGATCAGGGCACACAGGAGAAGCGCCCAATTGCTTTTCCACCCTTCCCCCTCTCCTTCCTCTCTATCTCTCTCTTGCCCTCCTGCAGCCAAGGCTCCATTGGAGTAAAGTTGGCCTAGGCGCTGAGGACGGCTCCATGGCCTCCGCCACAGGCGCTACAATGGCTCTGGCTGCAACAGAGCAATGTCTCAGATGGGCAGAGCTTCGCCCCCTGGTGGGCATGCCAGGTGGATCCCAGTTGGGCACATGCGGGAGTCTGTCTGACTGCCTCCCTGCTTCTAATTTTGGAGAAATATCCCCCCCCCCAAAAAAAGAAAAAAAATTCAGACATCTGGTTCAAATCTCAGTTTTGCCTGTGTTACCGTGACTGGTCACTGTACCTCTCTCTGTATCAATTTCCTACTTTGAAAAACAATAGTAATAAATCTATTTCATATGATATTGGGAAATCTTAATATTATACATATTTGTATAATATTACACTAGTAATATTCATTTTATTCATTGACCACGCTCAAAAGTGAATTTTCTAGGCAGAAAATTCTGCTGAGATACTGTGACAATAAGAGTCCTCTCCCATGTGTTAGAAAAGAAATTTTAATATAAGGTACATAATGTTTTAAAGTAACATTCTGCTGGGTTTATGTAGAGACATCAAGTCCAAATGAATATTAAGGGGTTTTATTAAAAGGAGGAGACTTAATAATATGCCGGCTGCATATGACTAATTCGGGGCATAGTTGACCCAAATCATGTGCCCTGACTATAGCCCTGAGGCAGGTGATACACCTTTGATCACACACAGGTTGGCAGGAAAAGGAGAAGGGGGAGAGATGACACAATTCATTAGCAAGCTTATAACATTCGTCTATAGGAATTATAAAAATATTTCTACACATTAAAACTTTACAAGGTAATTCAATAGTGAAAAATGTTCCACATATTAAAAGATATTCCCAAATCTTTCAGTGTTCATCTGCCATCCCCTTTTCTAGAGGTATATACATTAATTACACATTTTCGGGAGGAGAGGGGGAGTCTACATGGCGCCAGGGGATAAGTGTCTGTGAATGAGCCATAAAAGAAGGAAAGAGAGGACAGGAAAAGAGCTTGCCTTTCTCTCCCCTTGCCCTGCACCTGGCTAGGTGTTTATCTTCTTCCTCACAGGTGTGGCAGAAAGGAGGAAATCTAAGTCTTCCTAGCACAAAATCTCTTTATTTACAATATAATGCTGTTGTCTATTCTGAGTTGGTGAAAATCGCACAGAAGTATAAAAATCATATTTATAAAATCTCTCTGTATGCTTATCCCAAATTATAAAATGCCCTTTAAGCTTCCTAGTAAAAGGGGTTTTCTACACAGTACATCTCTGCAAGCCAGAAAACTCCTACATCCCTTAACCCTTCACTCCCCACAGAAAGGAGAGGACAAGAAACCTGACCTTTTTCTCCAAAAACATTAATATTAATTTTTCAATTCTTTGGTACCTTATCACAATAATACAGAAGAAGCTATACTGATTCTCAGTTTTAGCTCAAACACCGTATCCAAAACTTTAAATAAAGTTTCCCCTTCCTTGAATCATTTATCATTACTCTAATTTGCTTTTTTTAGAGCACTAGCTACTGTTAAAAATTTATTTTAATAATAATATTTAATACTTTTTAATTTTTCATTATCTGCTTTCCCCAAGTAAAATCTAATCCTTTTTATTTTGTTTTTCTAAAAACAAATTTTATTTAAATAAGAGTTTAAATATATTACATAACATTAAAACTGAAGAATAAAAAACAAAAACTAGTTGGTACTTAACATGGCATAGGGCAGCTGTTGTTAGTAACAGCTAAACTATAAGATGACAGTTTTAAATTTGTTCTCTTTTCAAAAGTTGTACTCCAACAGAAGATTGTCCCCACATTCTGGCGTTTGGACATTGATTACTTAGGATATGTCTGGTCAAAAAAACCTTGATGGCAAATCAGATGTCTTATTCCCTCACTAGAGAGGTGGATGCTAAGCTCCACCCACCTGGGCAGGGAGGAGACACCAGGGGATCATTGACTATCAAAGGCTCCTGTAAAGGGTACAGCTGCCATTGCAGCCTTACCCCATGTATTTGGCTTTCATTCTCAGGGCAGGGTACTCTGAGGACTCTGGGCTTGACTGAACCCTCACTGTTGCTGCTTTGTTTCAAGCTGGACACTGCCAGGCATCTACTGCTTGACCCCTGTTCAAATGAGGACTTTAACAGCTGCCCAATTCAAGACTAGAAAGCCTGGCTCTTTTCAGTTTTTTGTATGAGGGAGTTACACTAGTCCAAGTTAAAAACAGACTCCAAATGGTTACATATATATATATAAGCTGTGAGGTTTTTAAACTCATGACAAGGAACTGAAGGGAAATTTTACTCATTGTGAAGAAAACCCCACTTAAGCTTCAGTGAGCCCAAAGCACTTAAAACCCATGAATCATCAGCTGGTGTCATTAGCCAGTCCCATCTCCACCAGTAACTGGCATATGTCTTATACTAGTTGCCCTGTAGCCAAATTACTTCTCCATATTCAGGATGCTCAATTACAGTATACTGCAGGCAAATTTCCTCTTAAGTGGCTTTACTAGTTTCTTTTTTATTATAATCATATGACCCTTAGGGCAATAATTAGTAAGGGTCTTCTTGCCATTTCTCTGTTGAATTCTTATTTATTTATTATATTTTTTCATTGACTTGAGAGAGAGAGATACAAGACAGAGAGAGAGAGAGAGAGAGAGAGAGAGAGAAGCATCAACTCACTATTCCACTTAGTGGTTCCATTTAGTTGTGAACTCATTGATTGCTTCCATAGGTGCCCTGACCAGGGATCAACCTGAGACCTTGGTCTGCAAGGGTGACACTATCCATGGAGCCATCTTTGTTGAATTCTTAAATTGATATAATTCTCAGTGTCAGAAGAAAGCAGATCATCACCCTTTCTTGCATCAGCAAAGGGGTTGAAAGAGTGAAGTTTCTGGATAGCAGATGTACAACAATTCCTCTTTCCTAGATGAAAACAGTCTGCAGAAGATGGGTCGGAGTGGGGAATGGGGACACTGAGGGGCTCAAGGAGGAGGTTGCTGAGTCCTTAGCTGCAGCTCAGAGACTAGGGCCAAAGTCAAATCCTTTTAAAAATTGCTACATTCTTTCTTATTCAACTCAGCTCCCGTGACTTAACACCCCGCCTGGTACATTGTTGGTGTTAAAGTAATTACTGACAGGCTTGTTGGTATTTTAAATTATCTTATCAAAATTTCACACTCATTTTAACTTAGAGGCAGGGTTAAATGTGTTCCCACTTAGTCTAGATCAAAGGTCACACCTGCTATAGCTGTGTTGTGACCCATGTGAGCACACTTACACTCACACACATGCATGTCACTAGTATTATTAGTCACTTAGCCATTAATTATGGCAACTCTTATTTGACTCATTTTCAGGTTCCCAATTCAAGCAAAGTTTCAGAAGTTCTATGCCCCTTAAAATATTACTGCTAGCTAATAAATATTAGTAGACAAAATCAATAATTGTCATATAGCATTTAAACTAGTATAACATAGAAATGATACTACATATTTATATGGTGTTTCTATGTTTATTATGTTGTTTTATCATGTGAATGTTTCTGGACAGTCATTTGCTGTTTATTTTATTTTTCAAAAATTTTTTTGGCATCTGACTTCTCTAACCTACCTTTTATTTTCTGAAGTCTTTAAGCATATGTAAATATGAATTTATATTTATCTAAGGTATGACATCTTTAAAATGTCATAGATACTTCATTTGTTTTCTTCTGAAAGTTAGATGTGAACAGTAATCTCTCCCTGTATGCTTGATGCAATATATCTGAATTTAGAACCCAGGATGACTCAAGTCTGAATCATGGGAATGCCAATGTCAATCCAAAAGAACAAGGAAAGAAGAGGTTGGAGATTTTATATAATTACCTCAGGACTTCTGGTATAGACTTGTATTGACCACTGACCTCATCACTGATGGCTGGAAATGTAGCCATGGTATTAATTTCTCACTGCTTTGCCTCCTTCCTCTTCTACTTACTGAAATACTTGCAAGAAATAATTCTACTCTGCCACAGAAGACTAAGGAAGAATGCAGAATAATTACCTGAGAAATATAGTGTTTTTTTCCCTTTTGGTTTTAGATCAGTGATTTTCAACTGGTATACTGCAAGAATTTTTAAAACATGCAGTACCTCAGGGGTGCTGATCTCTTTTAGCTTTGATTGTACAAAGCTAAAAATGACAACAGACAACACAACAATACCTGTCCAAGGTGAATGAATCAAAATTATACCTATTGTCTTTTTTGTCAGATTGGCAAAAATATATGTTTTGGTATGTCACAGATTTTAGTAGTTTATATGTGCCATGAAATGAAAAAGGTTGAAAATCACTGTTTTAGATGCATATATTTTATAGTAACAATAACAAGGGCTGTACTCCCTTTATGCATTTTAATAGTTTTATGGATACATAGGGAAAAATCTGGTAAAATTCAAACATACTGCAGACCAGCCAAGACTGATATGTATTATCAGGTGGTTTATCAAAGATTTGTTGAGAAAATAAAATATATTCAATGACTTAAGAATTACACATTGAGTAAACTCTACTTATTTTGGTTTCACATCTAAATTTGAAATGTGCATGTTGAATAACTAGGCTCTATTTCATTTAAAACCTGGAATGTTTGTTTATTCCAAAGTTATGGATGAATTTTGTAAAGTATAACTGAGCCCATATTTCTGAATTTGAAAATTGTTTCTTTTCATTTACCAAATTATTCTCAATGGCAATTTAATGGGTAAAAGGGGGAAAGAAACATTAAAGAAGAAAGTGAAAGTTGTTATAGGCTCTCAGAATGAATAAGAAACTACTTTTTTTTATAAAAGCCGTGGATTTTCAATAAAAATGTACCTGATTTTTTAAAAAATGAATATTTAATACTGAAATAAAATTAAATTCCCCAGATCCCTGCTAAATATTTCATTACATTTTACAATTAAACAACTCTGTCATGGACTGTTCAATGTTTCAGTCAACTTGGCCAGTTGAATTTGCTCCAAGAAATAAGCAAATAAGGAGCTTACAACTTTTATGCTATGTCCTCCTCACACTGGAAAACAAAATTTGAAATTCACTTTCATCCTTTGTTTCCTACAATCTCATCTTGATTTTGTGGGCTGACAAGAAGTACTAAATTTATCTTATCAGTGACTTTATCCAATTATGACGGCATAGACCAAACTACCAAACAGAAAGATTTTAGAACCGTGTAATTGCAGGCTGCAGTGACAGTTTGGGCTATTCACAGATATGGCAGATTCTGGAATTGCAAACAGCCCATTTTACATCCCAGCTTTAAAGTTTTCTGTGCTATGTTACTTGCTAAGTGTCTGAACGTTCTTTGAATCTGAAAATAAATAAATAAATAAAAAGCACTAAGTCATATGACATGTGCCATTATATCCATGTTTTGGGATAATATTTGCAAAATCTTTTAAGTATCCATTTTTATTCTCCAAGTAAAAAATGTAAAAAGGATTTTATTTTAAAATTTAAAGGCACGTAACTGATAGGCTTCATGGGCAGTATAAGTAAGTTTTGGTAGTATATGGTAAATGGCACATATTTGGTTACATACCAATCTAATATTTACATACACATTATTTTATAAGCTAAGCACATTTTATTGCAATATCAAAGGTTTTATTAAAATAATTATTATACTTATTCAATTTTCTTTCTTTCTTTTTTTTTTTTTTTTTACAGGGACAGAGAGAGAGTCAGAGAGAGGGATAGATAGGGACAGACAGATAGGAACGAAGAGAGGTGAGAAGCATCAATCATTAGTTTTCATTGCCATTACAACACCTTAGTTGTTCATTGATTGCTTTCTCACATGTGCTTTGACCGCGGGCCTTCAGCAGAGTGAGCAACCCCTTGCTGGAGTCAGCGACCTTGGGTCCAAGCTGGCGAGCTTTTGCTCAAGCCATATGGGCCCACGCTCAAGCTGGCGAGCTCGGGGTCTCGAACCTGGGTCTTCCACATCCCAGTCCTACGCTCTATCCACTACGCCACCACCTGGTCAGGCCAATTTTCTTTTATTTAACTATTAATATCCATCTCCTTTCTTTTAGCAAATAACAATAACAAATTGTAGTAAATAAAAATAACAGACAAGAGTCTAAGTGTCACAGTCATGTGAGGTTTCTTTCTTTCAAAACAGCCATAAATTTTGTTTCTAACCCAAACACATTACTCATTTCTCTTTTCTGAAGCCTTGATCAGTTCTCATCAGGATTAAAATAGTTCTCCCTTGTATGAGGTATTTTGTACAGTATTCAGACTGACAATTTATTTTAAGATATACTATTTAATTTTTATTATACATGTAACATTATATTTTGTTATACATTTAATAAACTTAGACAAGAACAAAATAAGGAAAATATAATCTCATTGCTCGTTACCATAAAAGTACTTGTTAATGTTTGCATGTATGACTACCTCTTATAAACTCACATAATCTGTGAAAAATGGCATTGCAAATACATTCAGCTTTGTTAATTATCTCTGGCACCTGACCATCTATTATAACAATGCTTCCAAATCAATGATATTTTATCCAATGGTTCGTATTTATTATCACAACATTGCAGTGATCTTTCTTGTAACTAAACCATCCTCGAAGGAAGCCTGAGAATGTTTAAAATATATTTTACCCAGATCTTATATTGTCTTTCACTTTATTTTATCTGGTACATGTTGTGCTTTCGTGACTTGCATTCTCAGATATCTGCCCTGGGTAATCTTTTTACTCTCTTTTGACGATTAATTTGTTTCCATTTGTTCTGTATTTTCTTCAGGACTATAGACCATCTTGCTGTTGGATCTCCTTTGTCGCTTCATTTTCACATTCTCTCAGCTCTTCTGTCATTGGTGACCCTTTCCTCAGAATCTCACAAAAGCTTCTCAAACATCACAGGTTTAGTTTTTTTCATGGTTGATTCTTGCAATGTAATTTATAATATAATTTAAAATTGTGCTAGGATATTTTCACATTTCTTTCTTGAAGTTTTTCAATTCCTTTTCTATTGCCATATCAAAGCAGTTTAATCTTTTTATTTTTCATGAAAATCATGTGTATCTTTATTTAGAATACAAAACAAATTTTATCTAACCTTTATTTTTGTCTCCTGTTTGATATATTTTTAGAAACCATGCACTTTATCCACTTTTAAAATAATTAATCTTTTTAATGTTATAGAATAGATTTAATTCCCTTGTTACTTTTTCTCCAAGAAAGAGGTAACACCTCACCTTATATTTTTTCCTAAATATTAAAAGTGTATGATGTTTACACCTGCTCACTCTATTGGTATCTTACATTCAGATATGAAATCTATATTAAACTGGAGTCTTTCAGACATCAGCTTTCATCACCTCAATTTTTATGTACTTATACCCTTGACTCCATTCTAGGTATACAGTACAGTTGTGTTGGATTTTCTTCAAGTTGCTGTTATCAGTTTCACAGGGGGAAAGCATTACTGTACCAGACAAAAGTTCTAAAACATAATGTTAAGTTGCACCATCTGTTAGGTTTTATAGAAATGGATCATTGTGGAAAAAACCCTTTTAGGAGAAACTTAGCTCTTTCTGGCAATCTGTAAGCTTCTCTCAGCACAGAAGTTTCTGAGTACTGTTGAATATTTATTAGTATCCACCTGACACAGGAAACAAACAAACAAAAAATTACACACTTCATGTTTAAAATCTTAGTTATATTTATGTTTTTCTTTTCTTTTAAGTGAGAGAAGGGGAGGTAGTAAGAAAGACTCCTGCATGTGCCCTGACTGGGATCCACCCAGCAACCCCTATCTGGGGCTAATGCTTTAATCAACTGAACTATTTTTAGCACCTGAGGTTGACACCCTCAGACTAACTGAGCCACTGTCTGCAGAAGGGGAAGAGGGAGAGAAGGATGAGAGATAGGGGAAAAGAAGCAGGTAGTTGCTTCTCTTTTGTGTGCTGATTAGGAATCGAACTTAGGACATCCATACCCCAGGCAGAAGCAGCTGATGCTCAATTCATTAAGCCAGCCCACCAGGGCCTACAGTTACTTTTTTCTTTCTCTCTCTCTCTCTCTTTTTTATTAAGTGAGAGGTGGGGAGATAGAGAGATAAACTCCTACATGCGCCCTGACCGGGATCCACCCAGCAAGCCCTCTACTAGGTGATGCTCTGCCCATCTGGAGCTGCTGCTCTGTAGCTTGGCCACTGAGCTATTTTAGTGCCTGAGGTGAGGTCATGGAGCCATCCTCAGCTCCCAGGGCCAACTTGCTCAAACCATTGAATCCATGGCTGTGGGAGGAAAAAAGAGGGAAAGGAGAGAGAGAGAGAAGTGAGAGGAAGAAGAGTGGAGAAGAAGACTTCCACATGGTGGGATGATGCTCTACCACTGAGCCAACCGGCCAGGGCCTACAGTTACTTTTCAAATGAAAAACTAAATGTCCAACAAAAGGAGAATGTTCAATAAGACTTTTTTTATATTCCATATTAAAGTTATGTCACGATCTTTACTTTATTCTCTTTAAACACTTTCTTGTAAAACTTTTTAACTTTGACCTGTACTTTCTTATATCCTTTGTTTCTTTTGACAAAAGAATAAAATCAACCTCTTCTTACATTCCTTCCACAATATATATTTAAAATCTATTAAATGCTAGGCATCATACTATATGTTGGGAAGTACATAGATGAGAAGGATACTGTCTCTGTCCCTGCCTCAGTGTATTTCCTTCTAGGAAGGGTGGACATGTTCTGTAAATGGTTTTATGATGTAGCCATGTGCTGCAGAGCTGTGAAGGGCTGAGTGATGTGGGAAGTAATGCTTGGGAGGTCATCGTGGATTGGGACTGCCAAATGCTGCCTTTATGGAGAAAACAAATAACAGTAAAGCTTGTTAAAATAATAAAGAACAATCATTCTAGAAAAAAAAAGAATATGATCATCTTAGCTTCAAATTTAGGTTTTTTTTCTGTGCAGCTATCTATCTATGTATCTATCTATAATCATGTATTTATTTATATTTATATATACTTACATATTAACACATCTAAGTAAATATTCATGTATATATAATGTAGTCTTTATATTGTATTTACTAATTTTTATAGGAAATTTAAGTGTTTAGAAGATACTTTAATGAGTAATTATAATATATAACTAGTTTAAATTTCTTCTTTTTACTTTTCAATTACATTAAGTTTAATTTTTAAATTCTTGAGAATCACAACCAATAAAAATTTATTATGAAAACATATCAATAATTAAAATTAAGAAATATTTATAAACTAAATTCTAATATTATACATTATAAAACAAGTTATATTCACCAGTAATTGTACAACATAATAAACAAGTTACATTTAGTTTTGTAAAAAATAAAAAAATATAAAAGATATTATGGCTTTTTCATTGTAATTCACCCAGATGACCCTGTATGATGAATCTAAAGTATCCAAGAAAAATTTTGTAAGGAATATTAATTGTTCTGCTACCTGGATTATAATTTAAGGTTATTTACTGCACAGAAGATGTTGTAGCATAAAATTAGATGAACGACCTCCAGGATGACAGGTAGCACATGAACAATTTCACTTACTTTCTGGAAACTTGGGCTGGTTCTTAACTTGGCTACTGTAAATAATGCTGCAATGAACATAAGGGTGCATATATTTTTTGAATTAGTGTTTTGGGTAAAGGGATTAAGCAAAAAGCAAACAATAATAACAAAAACCTTATCAATACAGGCAACATTATGGTGATTGCCAAAGAGAAAGGGGGTGAGACTTGGATAGTAAATACATAATACAACATACAGCTTATGTTTTATAGAATTGTACACTTGAAACTCATACAATTTTATTAACCAATGTAACCGCAATAAAGTTAATAATAATAAAAAAAACACCTAAGCTTTCTGGCCCCATCCTTAGTGTTTTATTCAGTAGCTCTGAGGTGAGGCCTTGGAGTTTGCATTTCTAACAGTTTCTAAATGCTACTGATCTCAATCCCACGTTGATAATTACAGTTCTAGGGACTTCTGCTTCAAATGAAATTTGTTCAGAGTAATTTTAGAATTAGTGTGGATATAGTGGTACATGTAAGATGTGGGCAATGGGGGAAGGTCACATGAGAAACCCAGACCAGGGAACTTTGGCTAGAGCCGTTCACACACACGCGCACCAAAGGAAACTCCCCAGGAGTCCTTGGGAAGAGAATGACTGTCTGCCAGCCAGTGAGATTTCACCACATCATATTAGCTCGACCACCCTAGATGGGACCCATTAAATATCTCCCACGCGGAACGTCCCATGAGGCTTCCCTGGCCTCTCTCTCTGGGGACAGAAAAAATCATCCAGGTAGCGCAATACTAAATAAAGCCTTTACTATTCCACACTTTGTGGCTATGGCCCCTTCCTTCTTCCTCAGCGGGAAAAAGTACCTTACAGTACAAGAATGCACAACTTCACAGGGTCAGTCAAATTTACTTCAACTAGAAAACATATTTTTCCTCTGTTCTCCCTGCAGCCAAAGGAATACAGGTATCTGTGTAACTATGAGGGTTATGTTGCAAAACTCCCTGTGGATGCCCCAAACCATGGATAGTACTGAAGCTTTTATATTCTATGCTTTCCTTATCCATATTTACCGATAATAAAGTTGAAATTACAAATTAGTCATAGTTCTTACTAAATAATAATAATTAATAACAAATAATTTAAATAATATACTATACTAAGTTACTTGAATGTGGTCTCTTTCTCTCATCGTATCTTATTGTACTGTACTCTTCTTGTGATGACGTGAAGTGATGCAATACCTACATCGTGACATAAAGTTAAGTACTCAGAATGACAGGCTATTTAAAATTTATCAGCTATTTCTGAAATTTTCAGTTAATGTTTTCAGACCAGTTGATCATTCGTAACAGTAACTGCAGAAAGCGAAACCACAGATAAAAGGGGGCTATCATAACGATTTTTTAAACAGGTAGTGTTAGGACAGTGTTAGAAAGGAGAACTATAAAGCAAGCACTCTTTTACCCCCAAGGAGCTGTATGATTTTCCTCTTTTCTAAGCCAGGAATGAAATCGAAGCTCTGAGAATCAGAAAGTTTTTGATAAAAGTTAAGTGCAAAAGATACCAAGAAAATAGTAAAACACAGGTAATCATGTCTCAACTGGAGGGACAAAAAGAGCCTGGCATGAAAATAGAGTGGCTATATGTGACTTTGCAAAGATTCAAGATTATGATGGATGTGGTAGAAATTGTTCAAACCTCCTTCTTATTCTATCTTAGAGTGCAGATGATAAATGGGTTCTATTATGTTAGAGGACAGGGCTATTTAAAAAAAGCAAAAGGAAGAGAGAGGGAGAAAACAAGGAATGGCCAACCTGTCAATAGTGCCAATAGCTATGCAGGTAAAATCAGTTAGGCCATTAAAAAGTTTGGTTAGTTTGAGATCACCCTGCTCGATTCGAGTCTGCATACTCTTTAATTTCATTATCTATCTCTCTTGGAATTGAACAAAACCTTAAATCAAATTAGGGTTACAAAGTTGAGCAGTTTGAACCAACCATATATCTCTTCCTTTTTTTTCTCATTAACTGAGTTATTTGATTTTGGTGTTCAATGTAATTATAAAATAATAAAATATGAGGTTATTGCATTGCATTAATTCAAGGATTTACCTTCTGTTAAAACTAATGAAAAGGGACAAGAAAAAAAATCTTTAATTATGCTAAAGAATAGGGAGAAAAATCAGCATTGCTCAGCATGCTAAAGTACATTTTGGACTTCCACTTTTTCCTCTTTTCTATTAATTTGCACATTTGCCTCCCCAATTAAACTGTTAATTCCTAGAAGGCAGATATTCTAATTGTTAGTGGTCAATACATGTTTGTTAAATGAATGGACTAAAGCACACATGATTGGGTAATTTTAAATAGCTCTATGTATTACCAAGGAGGAAGCTATGCAAGAGATGTAATAGGGAAACAGTGAATCTTATAAAAAAGAACTCTGGCCTTCTGAATTTGAATTTAGGATTCTAGAAACTATAAAATGAATACTAGGGCCACTCAGGACTGATTGCAAAAAATTTATATAAAAAAATATTCAGATTAGGCTTGACTGGTCAGAGGGAAAATCCATAATTTATTCCATACCTATACCCAAATTTCTGATTATTTTTATAAAATTAAAATGGTTCTTAAAATTTCTGATTCTGACAAATAGCTCTAATGGGAACATTCTCACTTAAAAAAAGCTTATAAATGATTTCTGGAATTTTCATTTAATGTTTTCAGACTGCTGTTGATCATTGGTAATTGTAACTGTAGAAAGTGAAATGGCAGATAAAGGGGACCAGCGTTGGTGTTTGCTCTCTGTCCCCTTTATTCACTCATATACATTTGTGGCTCATTCCTCTCTTTTTCTTCATCTCTCTTTTCAAATAATACCTTATCAGAGCTCTTCCTAAACCACTCTGCCCCAAAACCATCTCCTTTGCTCCCAACTTTTATTTTGCTCCTCATTTATAGACTATCACCCCTGGGTAAATATTTACCCTGGAGTAAAGTCAAAATATTAATCTTCCAGGGATAGCACCAGGGTGCCAATCCCAACAATCAAAGTGTATGCTTGCCAAGCTCATACTGGGCCAGACCTTATTTCTTTAGTGCAGAGATCAAGCAGAAGCCTGGGGGTTCATGGGAAGGTCTAGGGTGGCCAGCATGAGGGAAGTACTCTTGAGAAACTGCTTACCATGCAGTACAAAATTATTTCAATATTGTCACCATCTGCATAATTATTCCTACTTATCCCAGCAGAATACCAGGCCATCCCAGCAAGATCCCAGCCCATCCCAGCAGGATCCTCGCCTAGCATTTATTTGGAATTTTTGTTCATGCTGTTGAGCCTGGATCTCCTGCCTCCAAGTTATAAGCTCTACAAGAATAGAAACTCTGTTTTGTCACAAATACAAGGTGGGGCAAAAATAGATTTACAGTTATTTGAATGGAAAAATAATATAATCATTACTTAATAATAATACAAAAACAAACTTTATCTCATGTACTCACAACTGTAAGCCTAGTTTTGCTCCACCCTATATGTCCTCTGGGCCCAGAACACCATCTTTCTGTATAGTAGGTAGAGAGTAAATATTCATTGGATGAATGAAGAAATGAATGATATGCAACAAATTTACATGACACAAAGGGAAAGTCTTAGAATTTATTATTTCTTTTTATTACAGAAATATCCTTCATAAAAATGTGTGAGTAATAGCTCAATGGTTTGACAAGTATTTGAACATAACATCTTTTAATTTAGTAGTGTAATGGTATCTTAATTCTGTTGCAGATGAATAACTGAATTCTGAAAGAAGTGAGAGTCAAACACTTTCATACAGCACTTTATTTTTAAAATGTTTTGAGCCTATAATATATAATAATAGTAGTGTTCTACTAATTATATATGTAGGTGTGTTCTTCTAATTATTAGATGCATAAAACTTTCCAAAATAGAAATATTAAAATATGAGGTAAATAATTAAGCAATATTTAACATTATATTTTTTCTATGACTGTTCCAAATTTCTTCATATTAAACACCATTCATTGAAACCTAATTATAACTTATTGTGTTAGGAATATAATTTACTCTATCTCATTTTCTGGAAACTATTGCTATAATCTTTTGTGATACAGTTGGACAAAATTTCTGGTTGTATGTTCATTTATTTGATTTTTATGACTCTTTTAACAGAAAAAGACAACCTAACAAAGACACAAACTTCCAAGTACAAAAAATAAGTCACCAGCTACACTTATGAAATCATAATATTTACTTTAAAGTTTCATCTATCTGAGCAAGTATGAAGTTTTGTTGAAATTCGGCTTGTCAGTTTCTATCTTTTCTAATGTTCACCAACTTATAAAGGGTTAAAATGCTTACATTTTTTATCAAATGTGTTAAACTGCCTGAAACTATTTATTTGGGATATTGTAAAACAAATTTAAAAATCAGTTTTTCAGTACGTAGATGACTCTCGTAGGTAAATTTTGGAAAGTAGTAACCTAATCAGACAATCATCTTCAAACAATTGTTTTCTAAGTGCTGTCTTCATAACATGAATGTTTTGGGGGAAGAAAAAGGTGCTTCTTCATAATTTTAAAACATTGTTTTTACATTAAAGAGACAAATTGTGTTAATTTTTTTCTAAAATATCTTCTAGAACCCCTGTGATATCTAAATATAGTACCCTTCAATAGAGCATTTTGGAACATTAAATACCTTAAGCAGAAGGAATTAAAAAGAGCGGGCAGGAGACAGAAACAAGAAAGTCATTCTTATCTCATACTTCTTCCCTGAAACAAATCATAAAATTCCCATGTGAAAGCTTCTCTCCTTGTACCAGAAGGAGAGAAGTCATGCTTACCACCAGAGACAGGGAATTGGGGATCAAGAACTCTGCACAAACAAACCTTGTAAACTAACTCTAATTTCCCTCATTACTTCTTCACATTTTGTCTTGTCAAAGGTTCACATTTTTATTGTTTCTTGTTGTAAACCAAGGGTGCCCACATTTTTTCAGCTTGCGAGCTACTTAGAAGATGACCAAGTCAAAATGATCTACCTACAATAAAAATGCAAAACATAAATTTATTTCTTCTATATTATCATTATTTAAGTTACTATTATTACTATTTAATATTGTGTATTTTTTCACCTCCTTCTTAGCTCTCTTTTCGGAGGAAAGTCAATGTCATAGTTTTTATGAATAGTACAAAAAAGCCGCTCCACATTTCCCTTCTTTGGAATAGCAATGGCACACAGAGAGATGAGGCAAATGCACTTAGAATATGACATAGTGAAAAAAATCCCCTCCCATTCTGTATGAAAGTGGTAGGTTTTAGGCTTCTTACTCAGACCAGCTATGGCACTCTATTTTATACCCTTTTGTATTTAGTTTAAATAAATTGAAGGCTAACTATGCAGCAATGTGACTGAACAAGTTAGCGCGGTTTAACGTGCATGCATAGGGTGTCAAAAGTTCAGACGTCAGATTGGCTACCTTGTATGCCAATCAAAAGACAAATGTCTTTTTAATGTCATGCGATCTACCCACACTTCCTTTGCTATCGACCAGTAGATCAAGATCGCGATCAATGTATTGAGTACCCCTGTTGTAAATGGTATAAAAGCATCCTGCTCTGGTCACTTCTTTGGGATTTCATTCCCTTGTGAAGGTTCCTGTGTACATGTAATAAAATTCAATAAAATGTATCTACTTTTCTCTTGTTAATCTGTTTTTTGTCACTTTAATTTTCAGAGCCAGCCAGGGGCTATAAGTGGTTAGAGAAAAGTTTTATCTTTTCCCATGGATGCTACTAACCACTATGTTTTAAATTACCTTACCTAACTTTACATCGTTACATCTTACTTATTACAAAGTATCTTAAAGATACTACTTAGGTTTGTACAATTATAAATCCACATCAGTCAGCATATGTAATTTACAAGGTGTCCTGTGCAGTAGAGGCAATCAGCTGAGCCGATAAATTCTGCCAACACCTCCACTCCTCCCAAGCTCTTTCTTCCTGAGGAAACTTGAGTGTGGAGGTGCTAAGTGACTTTCTGACAAACAGATCAGTTAAGAGCATCAAGGCCAGTACATTAATTACATTAGAATGAAACTTAATTCCTTCCTCATGTTCAGGGAAAAAGTAGAAATGGAATTTCTAATACTAACTTCCTATACCCCAAGGGAACCGTTTGTACCAATGTCTGTAGGTATATTCTCTAAGTATATACTCTCTAGAAAGCTAGAGAGAGCCTTGTGGCATATAAAGATATAACCACCATTTACTATTACTAAATATTTGCCTTTTGTGAAAATGCTAATTAAAAACAGATTCTCTTTCTCTGTAAAATAAGTCCATTAGATAAACTAAACACCCAGGTTTTTTCTCTTTATAATGTTATCTAGACAATTGTCCTTTATGTAAGGGGGAAAAATAGATTCAGACATATTTTCAGTTTTTACAAGATATTAATGTGTAATTACCAATCAGTTTTATTATTGGCAAGCTGCTTATTTGGGTCTTCATATTTAAAAAAAAGAAAAGAAAATAAAGCTTCATAGAAGTTAGAGATTAGAAATTTATACATACTAATGCCAACTCTTATACCCTATTATTTAATTTTTCTTTTCTAATACCTTTTCTTTATTTTACTAAGCTTTAGAAATTTGTTGCTATCATACAAGATAACAGAACTATCTAAATGTGGATTCCAGCTGTTTCATTTGTTTTCATTTGACCTCTCATATTTCAATATTTTCAAATCAGTTTTTTTCTTTTTATTTTTAAGTCACATATTTCATTTATTTTAAATATCACAACATTCATATTTTGATAAAGTTGTATAATATTGTAGGTGTAAAAACACTGCAAGTTGTGAGTGGGTGGGATTCCTCTCTCTTCCCTTTAAGGGCTTCAGAGGAAATGAGAGGAGAAGGTTGAGTAATTGATGCCTTGTTGTAAAGCTCCAAACTGCCAGAATAATTTAAAGGCAGATTAGTTTTACAGATTGTTTATTAAAATACTGGCAAAGGGGTGATAATAAGGGGTCTGCTTTGTGCTGGGCTCTGTGTAAATTGGATCTTCCTGTGAGAAAACTTCTTTGTAAAGTTGAGATGGGAAGCAGGTTAAGCAGCGACCAAGGCCAATGTTCTGCCATTGAAAGCAGAGCCCTAAATTCTTTAGAAAATGAGGCAGGAAAAAAACTTTATTTGAAGAATAGAATCAACCTCACCTCTTTCCCTTAACTATTTACATAAAACATGCAGATGAGTAATAAAAAAATCACTTGAAAACAGTATTTCTGTTTTTTTCAGTGTGTGCACGTGTGCCTATACTTGTGTGTGCATGTATATATTTATGCATGTGGTGGATAACCTATTTTTCTAAATATGGTTTATACAATTCAAGTCATGCCAAGCACAGATTAGCAAATAAATCTTCTGCCACCTAAGAAGACATGTACAAAAATGAAAGCCACACATTACACTTACGGCTCAACATCAACATCAGTGAAGTCTGTTTTGGGTTTTCCTGTTTGAGGACTCTATTTTACTCTATGCCCAACCCTAGGCCTGCCTTGGGTTCTAGCTTGACTTTCTGAGTGCGAATAATTATTTTAAATGGTTTGTTTGAGGTCATAATGACAAGCCAGAAAGGTTTTCTAATCTATGTGAGGACTTTGCAAGCTTTTATGAAATCTTTCTTAACTACTGAACCTGAAAGGTTTGGGAAAGTAAGAAAGGAAATCCTGGGAGGGCTGTATCATGCTGCTTACACTTCAGATGTAAGCATTGATAGAAGCCAAACTCACTTTGAACTTTGCATGTTTCCCAAACACATGGCCAGCTTTTCATTTTTGGTTCACTTTCTTGTATTCAGTTGACCTTATCTATCACCTAAAAACCAGCAACAGACATTTGTCTATGAAGGTGACGTAGCCCTAGCTTAAGAGTTGGAAACGCTGGGCTCGGTTCCATTCTGGCTGAAATGTGAGACCCCATCTGCAAGAGCAGTCTAAAAGGAAAGCTCAAATATATGGGAAAAGCACAGTCAGTTAAAAAGGAGACGCCCATGGGGTTAACTGATCATAGTTTGGGAAGATATTTTGATTCAGTCCAGTGAAGGAAGGCCAGACTCATGGGATCTATCCAATGCAGTGTCATGTTGTAGGTTTGATAGCAGGAAATTTATAAAAACTCCATAAAGAATGCAATGGAGAGACAAAATGTATGAACTAATTTTAGGAATCCTAGTTTTGTACTGCAGGGATTCTCTTTTCCTTGGTCTAGCATGTTCCGAGGAGATCCATGGTTGGACCTCAGAAGGAAAAAATGGCCTTTAAAATGCCACAAATGGCCTCGGAATAATGAACTTTAGACTTCATAAAGGTATTTAAACTCTCTCTTCACTAGTTCAGATTCCTGCTTTTAAAATGGAGTACTAACTGTTTCTAGGTCGTAAGGATACACCTCTGAGGATAAAATAAAACTGTAGCAGAACTTTAGATGTAGAATTGCTGAGTGCAGTGAAGTTGTACCTAATCTTTGAAGCACCTGAACACTTGAAGGAAAGACAAGGATAAATGTAAATAAAAAATATTTCTGTAAATAGTTTTGAAATATCTGTGCTTGAAATAAAACATATTACTTCTCAGGTGTTCATTAAATACCTGATCGATCTCTTTTATATACTACTCACAAAAATTAAGGGATACTGTATTTTATTGCTACATGTTCATTTTGAAATATCTCCTAATTTTTGTGAGCAGTATATTTAGGTATATTACATTTTTACAAACTATTATAAAATATATAAGTATATTAGATAGGACACCTTTAAAAGGTAGGAAGCAGTTGTTAGAAGCAGACAAGATGAAAGAAAAAGTAACCATTCCTCAAAAGAAAAGGAATTAAAAATTAAGAAATAAATATTAAAAAGTACTACAAAAAGAAAAATAGCACTGGCCTAAATACTGACAAGGCATTGCTAAAAATATTAAAACTCTACGTAACATTTTTCTTTTAAAAAACATTTGGAAATATGTAACCTTATGTTTGCATTAAAAATAGTTATAATTTTTAAATGACATTTGAATCTTTGATTATTTTTTCTCTTCTGAGAGATTTGAGTATGATGACCTGAATTCTTACTGGTTGTGTGAGAAAAAAAATATCACTGGATTGTTAAAATGTTTAATTATCCACAAAAATCTTATGCAGGTGGGTCATCTATGACAATTTTTAAATTGTGAACCAAACTTAGTATTAACATCTAGAATTGCTTTAACCTCCTCTTTCCCTTATTCAAATAAAATGTGTTCAGGAATGTAAACATACCTTAATGTTAATCAAAAAATGTATTTAAAGGAAATTAGCTGAACATGCAAATATGTAACTTATTACTCTCTGTGAGGGATTGAAAACTGACTTTACCAATAATAAAAGCATCATTTTATATATGTGGGATCCTGACCCCCAAGGTGTCTTAAGTAGACAATCAATAACCTTCACACCAATAGTCTTAAATCATTCTTATGTTGTTGTTCAGTCTTCTCCACATGAATTCTGTTACTTCTCATAGGAGTGGTCAAGACAGGATTCTCCAGGACCCAACAATCTGATTGTTCTGTGTCATCTCTTTGGGGGCTGGATGTCCTTCTCATTTACTTATTGTCACCAGGAACCATCATACATCATGATAGTGGTCATATTTTAAATTTCACATACCTGTCAATCCAAATATTACATTAGTGGCTAAGGTCACAGTCATAGAAATGATCTAACTTAGGGTCTGCCAGACTGTGAAGCCTGAGTTCTTTGTATTATTTAAATATGAAACTTTTTTGGGAGTGGCATTGTATAAAATAGTCTGGGTGCTTAATGCAGGGAAGAGAAAACTCAGACCCAATAATATCTTTATGTGCTCATCCCAATGGATTGAAGGTAGGGATGGGAAATATTAGGAGAAAAGTAAATACATAAATAATGATTAATATCAAGGAAATAAAAAAATAAACTAAAATAAGAAAGTTATTTATTTTTTCTATTGCTATTTTTTTTGCACAGAATGATTGCATGCAAAAAAATTGTAAGTAACATTGGACAGTCTTTAGAGAAAAACTGTAATACAAATGTAATTAATAATGAAATGACAAGATAATTTTTAATTTCTCAGAAATATTTTATGAAGTATAGTGAAGTTAAAATTAACTTCTAAGAACATAAATTATATAGACTCAATGCATTACATATACATAAATCTTATAGTTTGTTTAAAAATACAATCTAATGATTTTTTTTTTTTTTTTTTTTACTTTTTAAATTTAATTTACTGGTGCCTGACCTGTAGTAGCACAGTGGATAAAGCATCAGCGTGGAACAATGAGGTTGCTATTGTGAAACCCTGGACTTGCCTGGTCAAGGTACATATGGGAGTTGTTGTTTCCTGCTCCTCCCCCCCTTCTTTCTCTCTCTCTCTTCTCTGTAAAATGAATAAAGTCTTAAAAATTGAATTGATTGGGGTGACATTGGTGAATAAAATTACATAATTTTTTCTTCTTTTTTAAAAAAAATTTATTCATTTTAGAGAGGAGAGAGAGAGAGAGAGAGAAAGAAAGGGGGGAGGAGCAGGAAGCATCAACTCTCATATGTGCCTTGACCAGACATAATTTTTAGGTGTACACTTTTATAACACACCATCTGTACACTACTAAACGTGCTATCATCATGTGCTATATCTCTCCCTTTACCCAATTCCCCTCCTACCCCAGTTTCCCTCCCATAGTCACCACACTGTTGTCTGTGTCTACGAGTTTTCTTTTTCTTCGCTTAACCCAATAATGTTTTTATTTTTATTTTGATTGCTTGATTTGAAAGAGAGAGAGGAACATCAATCTGTCTCTTCATTCTGTTCCTGCATGTGCCCTGACTGGGGATTGAACTAGCAACTTCTGTGCTTTGGATCAATGATCTAATCAACCAAGGTATCCAGCCAGGGAAATAATATTTATTTAAAAAAAAAATCACAGCAAGGATTTACTGAACGGCTTACATGTCAGATGCTATTCTAAGAGTTTTACGTGATTTTTCGTTTAATGTTTATAATGGTCATATGCAGTAGGTAATTTAACAGGTGGTAAAAATTATGTCTACGATATATAGATAGTTTATCTAGGTTCCCCCATACATTATGGCACATAGCCAGAATTCTAACCTAGGTCAGTCAGATTTCAGAATCTGTACTTTCTCTATTATTTTTAAATGCTATTTTATATACATTATTAAAGTTCTGTTCTAAAATATTCAAACATATAAGAATGCAATACAATGCACATGGCATGTACACCAAAAATGGTTTCTGAATAATTCACTGACTGAATGGATAGTGGCATTAAACTTTTAAAATATAAAATTTTATGCAGAGAAATATATAATGTTCATATAAATAATAATATAATTTATACATCCCTAAAATGTCTAAATGTTTATCACACATTTAATATTAACTTGTTCATGACAACATTCCTGTGTTGTGGGCATTTGTATTCTTAATCCACTTTATTGATGAAAATACTAAAGTTCAATTTAATTACTTTGTTCAAGTTAATACAATACAGGGTGGAAAAATTTGAATTTGAGTCAAAGTCCCACCACATCCAATCCTCATTTTAGTACAAACTTGGCCTTGAAAATCAATCACATCAAATGCATCACACTCCTCTTCCTTGATTTTTTATTTTCCCTATACATGTATATTTTAGAAACAATACTACTCTACCTCTTGGTAGAATTTTATGTGGTTACAGTCATTTCATATTCTGAATCATTATATCATTGCTCTGTGAGTCTTTCTCTACTGCTCAGAAGCCCAAAGCTATTCTGGGAGTATATTTCTGCCTTATATATATAGGTCATTACTTTGAAAATTAGATGACTGGTAACCTTATTAATATTTCATATTCTCAATCCTGCTTGAATTGATAATGTTGCAGTAATTTTAATGTGAAATAATGTAACATAATATGCATGGAGAATAAGTAGTCCTGTCAGTGAATTAATAAAACTTAGTTGTGAGAGGAAAAAATATTTCTCTTTTTTAACCCCAGTTCAGAAGGATTTAGCCTTTGTCTCTGCCCTATCCAAGTTGCCATATTAATAAATAAAGTATCTTTCTGTGCTAGAGTGCATATAAAAACTAGGGTCACTATTCTCCATAACTGAACGTAGGACTGTCATGTTCTATATATTCCCACAGAAAAACACTGGGATCTATAAACCATTGCAAAGTTACAGGGACATTGGAAAAAGGCTGCATCAACAGGATGGTCACCGGTCCTTACAATATAGGTAGTTACCTTGAAGGACAAGTATAGATATGCATATATTATGTAAGATAAATATCAAAACCCTTGGTTTTATAGATTGTTAAGGTGCCAATTTCAAGTGAACAGAGAGGCAGAACCCCCCTCTGAAGAGGTGTATAGTATGCAAGTTTGGTCTCATCAATTGTTTCTACACATCCAGCTCTGTGTGTTAACCTTGAGCTCATTTAATCCAGCACAGAGGTAATGCCCTCTAATTCCTGTTCCTATCTCTCATCTTCTTGGCTTTCTACTTTCCTGGCTCCTATTCTTCTAGAAGATACCAACTTTGGACCACACCCCATTCCTTGGTGAACCCTTTGCAGTATCTTATCAGGTATGTTGACCTGGACAGTCTATTAATTTTTTGTTGTTTTGCACCTTTTGGCAAGAAGAGTTCCCTCTCCCAAGCCTATCTACCCAGCATAGTACCTCGTGCGGTGCTGGTTCTTAACATAGAGCCAAAAGAATGACTTCCTCTAGTTAAAAAAACAAGGTGAAACTTTTTAAAGAATTGAAAAAAAATGTTTTTACTTTTATTTTTATTGCAAGCTCTCAGAAAATGTGGAGAAATTTAACATTTGCAGATAAAAGTTTTACTACTTTATGAAATTCTCCTCTAAGGGCAAACTGCAGAGGCCCATAGTTAACCCACAACAAACATGTATCACAAGCAATAAATACCCCTTCGCTGTGTTGACACACTGAGACACTGTGGTTACTTCAGCAGACCTTGTCTGGTCTAATTGATGTAGCATGCAACTTGATATTCAAATACATTTAAAAGTTACAATTTTATCCATTAAAATCCTTTGATAGAGAAACACTGCTCATTTTGGAATATCCAAGTTCTGTAAAGGTACTGTCAATTGTTAAAATGTTATCCTATTCATGGATAAAAGATCATGAGTTTTAATGATATGTAGAGCTTATCCTGAACTTTGACAAGGCACAGTGACACTAAACATCAATCACATGGTGATATGCAGTTATCATTGGATGCTTATTATGTCTTTATTAAAGACAAAAACTTCAAATACTATACATGGAGAAATTATTTTTGCATTCTAATATTACTGTGCTTGTATGCTTATAAATAAACTTGGGAGTCAACAAATTTCACTGGGAATTTGTTAAAATACATGAGTACGTGTTGCTGTTTCAGGATTTTGACACAAGTTAGTCTGTTTTTCCACATAGCACTGTTTCAGTATGTGTTAAATATAGTTCAATGCATGCATGAAATTTAGAGAACTTCTGGTCAGACAGCTACTGGCAGTTCTGTGGTTTCACCTCAATAATCACTTCCCCCGATGATGGAAATCACTCAGTGAGGTTGCATTTCCTCTTTGTGTAGGGAAGAATGAAGTTCCTGCAAGCTCCTTTTTCTATTATGTCTGAAAGCTCCACAGTTATGCCTCTACTTTTAAATCATATTCACCACAGCTCCAATCTCTTGTGGTTTTGGTTGAAGAAAATATATCAAAACAATTTCCACCTTCCTCTAAATTTAAGCATTGAAAGTCCAACCTTGAAACTTTATCTTCTGAGTTTGTGTACTGTGACTCACTATCCTTACAGAACCTAAGTAACTGCACTAGTTCTGTTAATGCTCGCTTGCAAGATTCAAGTGCTATTCAAATATCTTCTTTTCTTTAGACATTTGAAGTTTTCTTGTGCAATCTACAGTGGAGGCAAGTGGTAGGGGAAAAAGTGGAAGGATTGGTGATTAAAACTATTAGATCTCAATGACACAGGAAATTGCTTATAATTTGATGGGAGAAATGTTGAAGTACAAGGTTGAAAAGGGCAAGAGATGATAACATACTGAAAAGCAAAGAGTGAGACACCTGTTGATTAAATTAATATTTAGAAGCACTATACACAATGGGGTTTGGTATAGTAGCTTTAAAATATTCTTTTTAATAGAGAGAGGCAAAGAGAGAGAGAGAGACAGGAACATCGAGCTGTTTCTGTACATGCTCTGACTGGGGATCGAACTGCCAACTTCTGTGTTTTAGGATGACGCTCCAGCCAACCGAGCTATCTGGCCAGGGATAAGATTTGGAAAATACATCATCTGAATATTAATTTTCTGAGCCTTTCTGGGAACTAGAGTGATGCCAGGCACAATGAAGCCTTGTGAGGTGCTGACTCATGTGAATCAATCAGTGAATTAAGATTAAATATTCTTTGAGAAAAATGGTAAAAATATACCAGGGTGAGGTTCTTATACTTCACTTTATGCATGAAATAAAGAGATATATATATTATCTTCATTTAATATACATTTATAAAAATGAGGTTCTAATTTGCGATATACACACATTGTAATGGAAAAGGTAGATTACAGGCATGTTATATGCATTGCAAAAGGAATTTCAGAAAGAGGAGACATTGATTTGTGGGGGACATAGCGATATAAAGATACTATTTCAAAAATTCCTTTTATACATAGGCAAAATCCTGGTAAGTTTTTTTGTTTCTGTGTCTACTGAACTGTGCTCTCTAACTCACAGTAGTCGCTATCATTTTAGGCAAAGTGGGCTGTTTTCTGGCAAATCAAATAGAGTGGAACTCATCACAATAGAAATGGCATAGTATGGCAGGGTTGTGACTCACAGGCACCCACTAGGCAATTTTATTATGAGAACTAAGACTCAGGGACAACATATGATTTCTTAAAACCTCTGCAGCAAAAGTGTGTCTGGCATTTCTGTTTAGATAGCCTCAATCATACCTCAAGATAGCTCTCACATCTTAAGATGTGCCTTAAAATGTGATCTGTGACAAGCAATGAGTAAATCCTGAGCTACTAAATAGAGCTCAGCCTGTTAGACGTGATAACTGAGGTAAGTTGTACTGTTTTCCATATTAGGGTTCCCCTGCCCATGTGGTCTTCTGTGCATAAGACCAGGTCTCCTTCTATGGATCTCAGGCACTGAATACACCTTGTTTGGGTCAGTGAACTATGAGTGACTGTTAATGAGGTATTGTTGTCAATGCCTTAGAGTGAAGAAAACATGAAACAGGAATCTTAGACAACCCAAGATACATGAGACATACATAAATACATATATAGATACATACATACATACATACATACATACATACATACATACATACATACATACATCATACATTCATATATATACTAAACCACCCATTATTGGGACTTATAAAAAGAAAGCAAAATGATCTTTCCATTTGCAACTACATACATGGACCTTAAGGCATTGTGTTAAGTGAAATAAGTCAGCTAGAGAAAGACAACTATTTTATGATCTCTCATTCATGTAGAATTTCAAAACAAAAAATGAACTCATCAGTATAGACAGATTGGTGGTCGCCAGAGGCAAGGAATGGGAATAGGTGACATGGGTGAAGGTGGTACAAGGGTACAAACTTCCAGTTGTAAAATAAATAAGTTCTGGGATGTATTGTCCAGCATAGTGACTATAGTTAATGGTGCTGAATTGTATATTTGAAAGTTGGAAAGAGATTAAGTCTTGAAAGTTCTTGTCACAAGAAAAAAATATCGGTAAATATGTATTAGGATGAATGCTAACTAGATTTGTTCTGGTGATCATTTCACAATATACACAAACATGAAATTATTATGTTGTACACCTGAAGTTAATATCATGTTATATGTCAACTATATCTCAGTTTTAATTATTTTGCATAAAAGCAAAGACCTTTTTTAGGGCACAGTTGGAACCCACAGGGTACCCATGTGACTTTGAATATATAGGGGGAGTCAGTGGGATCCTGATGAAGGGCAGGGAAAGGAGAGGGTGGGCTGAGATGTGCTGCCCATCAGGGGCAGCTTCGAGAGTGTTCCAGTTAGGCCAGAGGCACTGCAGCCACCGTGACTTTTCCCAAAGGAAGCCTGAGCTCCGTGAATCTCAGGAAATCTTTGGGTCTGCCAGAGAAGTAGTGGCATTAGAAACACCTGTGTGCCCAAGGTGCTGGAGGCCAGGAGTCCCAGATTCCTCCCAAAGGAGTCTGGCTCACCCCAATGCTCTTAGATGACTAGCCCAAAACTCCCACTCAGAGTTACACTACGGCAGCACCTCCCTTCAGAGGTCCAGCCCAGAATGGGGGGTGCAACTGCACATGCCCAGGCTGCAAATCTACAGCCTTACAGGATCCTGAAGCGCCCAGGTTAGTCATGAGAGCCTCTGGCAAGGAGCCCTGGGGCCAGGATCTGCCTTCTGCTGAGGTCCAAGGCTGCAGCCCAATTGTGCTGTTCCATTGCACAGCCTTGGGGCCAGCTGTTGCTCCTGTCAGCTGAGAGGAGTTTTATAATTGTGCATAACCTGTGTAGACATCCTGAAAAATACAGAAATCAATAATACAAGTGGGATGCTGCAACAACAAAATCTACATTATGTGGCACGGACTTTGGAAACGGATACAGGCAGTGAAAAAGAACAGGTGTAGGAACCCAGACGCATGGTTATGAATCTTACACTTGGGTAAACATTTTGAAAATAACTATTGCCTGCAATAAAGTAAAAGGCTCATAATGCCCCTAATGAGCTTATTACTTTAAGTTAAAAAAAGAAAAGAAAAGAAAAGAGACTGCTGGTAACATAAATTAGTTTCTAATGGATATTTTAAAGGCATTATAGCAGAGATAATCTCAGAAAACAAACAAAATGATTGGCCTGTTTACAAGAAGGAGTAAGAGCGATTTTTTGACAATTCAGACATTCAGGGTCTTTCAAGGTTGAATGATGCTATTGATTCTTATCAAATGAGTGCAAGATAAAAACTGAAGATTCTTTGAATGACAGCCTAGGTCAAGGACAAAATTAATACTTTGCCTATTGTACTCTTAGCTAAATCTCATAAATGAATCACATAGAACTCAGGCAAACCTTCCAAGTGGCTCAAATGATGGCTCAGGCAAAAGAGGTTATGTGTGACTCTCCCAAAGAAGCATAATAGACTCAAAATATCTACAGTTAAATTCACAGAAAGGGACATAAGGATGCTCACACATGGAAAAGATGACCAGAGTCAAATATTCAATATCAAATTATACCGGATACTTTATGTATTATATTGTATATATTCTGCATTATTACCTTGTCTGTTCCACTACTGAATATTCTGTGTATGTTTGTTTGTGTGTGTGTGTGTGTGTGTGTGCGTGCACACACACACACGGCAATGGGTAGTAAAATAGCACATCTTTTGGTCTCTGAAACAGGAAGAGCCATATGCAGACCTGATTGATGTAAGACTTTCAAATATCACTCTGAAATCCTGGTCTTTGAACTCAATGTGGAGGCCGGATGGGGCTATCACGTTGTTTTGCTCTATCAGGGGAAGAGGAACAAATACTAGTGACTAGAAAGGTTGATGTTAGTGCCTATTATGGTGATACTATAGCGGTATATAAAATAGTCCACCTGAAAATGTTATCTCATTACAAGATTAAGCTAATTTTGAGGATTTCTGTGATACAGGTTTTTAAGCAATAAGTGATTCCAGAAAGATATATATTATCTGGGTCAGTAGGTAGTCTTGTCACTCATTTTGACGCTAGATAATATTCTGTTCCATTTCACTTATTTCCAAATGCTCTTAATTTGCTAATTAAAGATTGTTTTGTTGGGTTCCATGATTTCAACCTTGGATTACTTAGTCACAAGAAGTCAATAATGAAAAACAAGGAATCTGAAAAATAAAAGCTTCAAGCAATAAAACCACAGAAGTTTTTAGGTTTTTTGTTTTTTTTTTTAACAAACTAATGTCATATTGTTACAAAAAATGCTGTGAGTTTCTGGAGACCTTGCTTTGTCTTGACACATCAGAGAGGTAGTCTTGACACATAAGTGAGTTTCAGAATAACTATAACTTATGCAAACCATGCTTTTTTTTTCATGGTTTTCATGAATAAATTTAGCCTTTAGCTTCCCACCTCCGAAACTGGGAAACTAAACAGCTAAATTCAAATAAACCATTTGAGAATAAGAACAATAGGATACTTGTTAAATATAAATTAACATCATTAGAAATGACTCGTGGACAGGCTGAACTGGAAACGATGACTAAGAGTCACAAGGGAACAAAAAACTCGTTAGTTAACCATGAGTCAAAGCATGTGGAAGTCATGCACATAGTAGGATAAAAACATTCTGGAGGTGCCAGTTTCCGAGGGCTGACTAAACCTGCATGTTGAACACTAGAGAAAGATTAAATAGTTACTACCATAGGCTACCATTATTTGGCAAAGTTTCAGAGTTGAAGTAAGCAACTTAACAGTGTCTCAAATATATCAATCAAAAACAATTGTAATAATATTATGTGTGAGGAAAATGAGATTAGTACCTTTCAGCTTCATTAATATGAGAATTATTTAATTAGACAGTTACTTCTTTAAATTCCCTGAGCAAATGTTTACATTCTAATTGATAGAGGCATGGGATCCTGCAGAGTGGTGGGAGCATTAGTCACATGGAAGACAACACATCTGGCCCTCCTAATGTGTGCAGTATGAAAACTCGAATCCTAAACTAGAAATGAAGATTATTGTGTATGTGGAGGAGGGATAAGGAACTAAAGATGTCAGCCACCTGGGAACATGCAATAAAGGTAATAAAAATGACTGATATTTATAATGTACCACAGACTCTGTTGTTTCCACCTGTGAGATGATGCTGTTTCATCCCTATTTTACAGATGAGATCACTGAAACACAAAGAGATGAATTAACTTGCTCAAGGTCTTAAACTAGAAACTGTGGAGCCTAAATCCATACCTATCAGATCATAAATATCCTTGCTCTGTCACCACCACGAAACAGTTTTCCTTCTGTCTTAATCATTGCTTATCTTTTTTCAAGAAGCAGAGCCAAGATATTTCTGAATTGTTATCATGAACCACATTTGGTTGTGTCTTGCAAGGATGCTAGATAATTCCTTATTATAACTTTAATTATTTTAAGACATTTTTATCCTGGAATTCTAGAATTCTGTCAAGGAATAAGCATATAACTAATTAATGACAATCCTTTAGCAGTGCCTAATTGTACCCAATGGATATAATACTATATTTTATATCATTACTTAATACTTATAACTATTAAATTATTTTTAATTTGCCATTTACAATCAGGATTACAGAGTCTGTAAAATTTTTGTTTAAGTTTTTTAAGTTGTTCAAGTTAGATGGTTAATGAAATAACTGAACTGAGATTGGAAATTAGACCCTCTAAATTATACACCGCTTGTTTTTCTTATACAACTTGCATCCACATACTTAGGATCCAGTACCTCTCACCCTCCAAGCTTCTCATGTTAGTCTTCTGAGATATATTTTATGCTAGTGGCCTTCTATAGGTATCTTAGAATAATATGACTCCTTACCCATTTTTAGGAGTCAATATTCCTTGAGATGACTGCTAAGCAAGAATTGATGTATCGAGCCTAAAATATGGTATATGTTGTAACATGTATATTACACTGTAGTGATGTAGAGATTACCAAGGTATTTCCTTTTCCTCACTCTTTTAACACTTTTAAGCAATATGCAATTAGTAATGTAAAATCTGGGGCAGATTTCATAGCTTCCAGGGCTGTTTTGTTTTATTTTGTTTTTCTGATTTCCTGAATTCTTACATACTCAATAATTGGACCACCTCCTTCTCAGGCAGCTTGATTGTTTTTTTATCACATTTTTATCACCATTTATTAATTATTCAATTTTAGTATTAACATTGGAAAAAGTTGCAGATATTATTTATTTCAGTATCAATTTTTAGTTGAGTTTTTTAAAAAATTACTAGCATTCAGAAAACTGGAGATGACTATGAGAGATTTGTTTGTATTTTTAATAGTATACATGGGATAGTATTTCTAATATAGTTATCAACACTCAGCTTGACAAAAACATAGATCTTCTATTCCTCAGATCTTGTCATTGGTTTAATAAGGTCTTCTTTGCAAGGCAACAATTTTAAAGTCCAGAAAAGATAAAAAAAATTATATAGAAAAATTTAAAGGAAATTATATTTGCTTTAAAGTAAAACATGTAGATAGATAGATGATTGATAGATAGATAGATGATGACAGATAGATAGATAGACAGAGTTATAAATATAAAGGTATATATTTTACATTCTTTAAGGCATGTTGGAAAAATAGCAACTGTGATAGCTATGCAAAGAAATAATTGAAGAACCAATGGGAAGACATAAACTCTGTAACTTAATAACTGCAAATTAAGTCTACTTTTCACCGGAAATACTTTTTTGTGTTTTAGGAAGTATATTAAATCTAAATGTTAACAAAAGTGATATAAATGCCTATGCAAAATTTATCAAATGGGGTAATATTAACGATGTATCATTATGTGTAAAAACTTGGGCTCTTAGGCCAGATAGTCTGTTCTGATTTTTCAGGTCTGCCACACACTAATTGTTGACCTCAGTAAAGTCACTGAGCAGTTTGGTACCTCGTTTTTCTATTCTATAAAATTAATGTAAAAAAACAATACTCATCTCATAGGGCTATGTGAGCATTAAATAAGTTAGTATACAAAAAATCACTTAGTACAGTGACTAGCATATAGAAAATGCTACTTAGGCATTAGCCAATAATAATATTACTATTAAGTTAACAGACTTAAGCCACTAAGTTAGTTAATTCAATTAAAGGGTCAGTCTGAACAAAGAATAATCCATTCAACCCATCATTTGCTGATTTTTTCTTCTTTTCTTGCACTTGGGAAGAGGATTGTGGAAAGAATGTGTTGATAAAACTGGGGACATACATTTTTGAATCAGGATTGCATCTGGCCAGTAGCTCATGATTCAGCCTCTCCCAATTCTCTCTGAGATTCATAACCAATGAAAAACCCTAATGTCATAAAATTTAACTTTAATGGATTATTGCCAAAACCCAATGAGAATTTCCCACCTTATAAAACCAATGCAGATGGGAGATGAATTGCAGTTGTGATTTATAATGACATGCTCTGCTGCTTTAGGGAGAACTGGCCCACTGGCCAGACGGATGGTAGGCGAGGTTTCATTTCTTTGGCCACATCCTGCAATCTGATGCAGAAACCTTGGCTCCACATGTGACAGAAAATTGAGTCACCATTTCTCTCCTGTACCCATATATATTTTGAAGACAAACAAAAAAAGACTATTTGTTTGTTTTCCTACTCTCTTCAACTAGAACACACATTTTTTTATTTTCCAAAACTCAGCAGGAAAAATTTTTTAAAAATAACTGGGGAGAGTAGAAATCTGTAATCTATGTGAGAGAATAGGATAGATTTCACTATGAGAATGACCATAGAATTAAAGAAAAATGAACTCAGTATTTGATTGAATGGAGGTGTTGCAAGAGAGGTTCAGAATGACCCCTCATTTTCTGACCAGAACTAGTGAGTGAATGTTGGAACAGTTTACAGAATTGGAGAAGCTGGAGGACCAGGAGTGGTTATGGAGAACAGATCATGTGTTATGTTATTGAGCATACTGTATTTGTATTGTTTGAATAATATCCAGGTTAAATTTTGAGTAGAGATATAAGGGTCTGGCATCAAGATAAGAGAAATGAATTGGAGAAAATTAATTGGGAATGGTTAGTAAACAAATGATAATCAAAGCAAAGTGGGTAAATGAAATTGGAAGAAAATGTAGTGTGAGAAGAAATGATAAGCTGAGAACCAAGGCTTGACAAATCAGCATTTAGTGGTTGAGTGGATGAAGAGATATCAATAAAGGATACTGAGAAATATAAGGCAGACATAGGAGAAAAAATTTTAGAATGGCTGTGAACTACCAAAGAAAGGACATTAGTTTCACAAAAGAGCAAATATCTAAGGGTGAAGCCCATCCAGGAATATTTAGTCCAGTGTCTGGATCAATTCAGGCATGTCACAAAATAGCTTAGTAGGATCACATTAGCTTTAATCAAAATAAAGTAGTTACATATTTTGTGCATAGCAGAGCAATAGCATGAATGAATTTTGAAATCCTATTACATATATACAAATCTTAAATTGTGGATAAATTACTTATGTAGTTGATATTTTTATTTGGTAACCAAACTGATCTATACATTTTCAAAGACCAGGAATTGTACTAACTACCATTTATTGAGCACCTGTTAGCCACTGTATTTATTTGCAGTGTTTAAGTAGCTATAAAAATTATTATAATCATTTATAGTTGCTTGAACTGAAACTTAAACAGTCCAGGAATGTGACATCATGTCAAACAGCAAATCCATGGTAGGCTATAATCAAATCTAGAGCTGGGATTCTTTGTCCAATAATTCAAACTGTTTATATTATACTGAAGTCTCAATACATTTTTATAAGGACAAAAACAGAAAAAAAAGGGTTCATATATAAATAAAAGGAAAATAATATCTTTGATTATTAAATATAACTTGAGAAATATGAAATTCTTTTTTAAATCCCAAGCAGTGATTTTTGAATTCCCTAAAATTATTTTTTCAATGATTATGTTTATCCTTTGAAGAAGCAGTCTGTGGATTGTTAGCATATCTTTGTAAAGGAAGATACCAAGCAAGGTATTAAACAGATGTTAGCATGAGTTCACAAGAACTAACTCACATGCTGGCCAGTGATCATATGGCACCAGGGGGCATCCCAGTTTCCTTGCTACGATGTATCTCAGTATGTCTAATCTGAGCATTGATTATATAAACTTCATTTTCTTATGAGCTTATCCCATATTAGATCAATTACTACATGGATAGAGTAAGAATACATCTTTTCAGCCATGTTAGTTCCAGCACTAGACATGCTCTTACAGTTTGAGATTAAAAATAATAATAAAAATAAATAAATAAAGACTACCTGAGCATAAATTGAGGTAAAATATTTAGTTAAAGACAAATGAACACAAAACACTTTCTATTCTAAAGTGTAGTTTGGAGATGTGTGCAAACAAGTGCCAGAAAGGATTCGGATCATAAAATATAAATGCACAAAACATGACAAACAAAATTAAAAAGGGAAATATTCAGTTTCTGTGAGCACGTAGCTGGGATTAGAGCTTGAGGTGCTACCCAGGGAAGACGGTATGCTGCAGCCATAAACAGTGAAACAGGATAATGAATTCTAGACACTGACTCTTCGTTTCTCTCCTGTGCTCAGCTTAAAGCCCCATGACTTTCACATGGCTCACTAGACACCCAGAAACATGATTCTCCTGGACGTTAATTCTTGCCTGCAGGCAAGAAGTTTGCTGGTTGAAGGAGGGACTTTCATCACCAGGCGTGGCTCCAGGAGCAATTGAATCAAGATCTCAGCGCACTCCGAGCCTGAAAGTTAAGCTTGGAGATGTCTGCTGTGTGAGAATATTTTCTCCAATTACTTCCATACTATCTCAGACATAGAAGTAATCAGTTCCAGTAAGTGGAGTGAATATATTTCTTCACAAACTTACTTGAAGTTTCTGTCACTCTGCGTGGAGTTCATGCTTTAGGATAAGAACAAAGAAATCAGCCTGGGTTGATTTTATTACTTTATTCATTTATTTATGTTGTGAGACAGTGATCAAAAGAGAAAATTTTAGAAAATGCAGAGATGGACTTTGTAAAAAGACAGAAGACATTTCAAAAAACAAAACAAAACATGTAACAAATGGAGGGAGACCATTTGTGGAAGTATTGAAGAAGAAGAAATATAATAATGTTTAGAAGGAAGAGGTTTGTCATATTAAATAATTAGTGTATATATAGTTAGAGAAGCCATAGGTTATTATTATGTGATAATAAATGCTTGGAAATATTTTGTATGTTAGGTTAATAGAAATGGAATCTAATTTATTAGATTTAGGAAAGTATATATTTTTCAGGGAATTTATTAGCTAGGACTTTGTGATTACCAGGTATAGAAATTAATCAAAAAAAGCTTAAAAATAAAAGGAAATGTATTAAGTTTAGGGGTAAGGATTCCCATCAAGCTTTGATCTGGTGCTCAAATACTACAGCATTCTGAATTTCATTCTATTTATATCTCACTTAACTTTTCCTTCTTCTTCTTTTTTTTTTTTTTGCTTCATTCTTAGGCAGCCTCTCTATAAATAAAGAGGTAGTAGCTCTAGGCTCTTCTATATACCTCCTTCCAAGGTGTAAAAAGTATTTTTTGCTCAACAATTACCACAAATTCCTGAAGGGGTGTCAGGTAGCTGGTGTCACATCTCCACCCTTGACTATACCACTGTGTCCAGGAGTATGGCACATCAGGCTGGCCCTCCAGGATACTGTGAACATCCTTATCCTCGAAGGTGAGATGCAATTAATCCCACCAAACTATATGGAATGATAACAAAGAAATTGGGGTGCAGTTATAGAAGAAAGGGAGTGGATGCCAGACAAAATACCACATGGTCACCCTGGGAAGAGGTGTTGAGATACAGGACAAATGAGGAGATGGTTATTGAATGATTTTGTTTTTATGGCCAAAGGAGCAATGGGCCAAGAACACTGTGTACATTTAACCAAGCAGAATAGAAAGCCTGGTCATAATCAACAGCAGTTTTCTCTCCCAATTGCCTGAGATGAAGACCCCCCTTTTGCCATGGCCAAAGGGTAAAGTGGAATCCTCCTGGGTCCCAAAACAAGCTCCCAAATTTACTTATTCTAAGATTGTGAACCAAATCTTCAACATCTCTGTTCCTCTCTTTTCTCCTTTGTAAAATGTGTATAAAAATACATCTTCTCTCTCATGGGGCTGCAGTGAAGAATAGTTGAAAATATAAAGGGCTTAGAATAGCACATGGTACATACCAGAATTATATGTGTCTGTCATTCTTGTTGTTTTTATTAATGCAATTATAATGAGAAAAACCTCAAGCAAATATGAACATACATAGAAGTGACACCAGATATAATACTTAGAAGTACATCCTCAGAGGGGAAGACAAAGGGATTTTTTTTCTTTTTTTTAAATTGCATTTATTGGTCTGCCCTTAATTAATAAAATTATGTAAGTTTCAAGTATACCAATCTATGTAACATCATCTGTATGTTGCATTCTATGCCTATCAAACAAAGCAAATCTTCCATCATCATATATTTGACCCCCTTAATTTTTTTACTACCCCTAACCCCCTTCCCTCTAGTAACCACCTCACTGTTGTTAGTGTCTGAGAGATTTTGTTTCTTTTTTTTCTTGCTTGTTCATTTTTTGCTTTCAGTTTTATATTCCATATATGAGTGAAATCATGTGGCTATTGACTTTTTCTGTCTGACTTATTTCACTTAGCATGATGTTCTCAAGATCCATCCATGTTGTCACAAATGTCAGTATTTCATCTTTTCTTACGAATGAGTAGTAGAATTTGAATTGCATACAAACTGTGAGATAATATAAGGCATGACTAAAGGTAGCTTGGTTATGGTATTGACTGTATTTTTTTCTCCCTGTTGTGGGTTTGTGACCAGAGTAAAACTATTTATCAATTTATAACTTGTTGCACTGTGAGCAACAAGTCACTTACTGGAAGACAAATGTGGTAGGCAGACTGTAAGATGTTCCCCAGGCATCCCTGCCTCCTGATATACATCCAGGTTCTTGCATAATTTCTTCTATGGAATAAATTTACCAACTTTCTTCCAATAAATAGAATATGGCATAATTTGTGGGATAGATGCTACTCCTGACATTTGGTGATAAAAATGCTATGGCTATTCTGTGGGCATGCTTCCTGATCTCTCTTTTGAGTCACTTAACCTGGGGATATCTAGGTGTACATTGTGAGTCAGCTATGTAGTGAAAAGCTAAAACCTACTGACAACCACATGAGTGAAACTGGAAGTGAATTCCTCAACTTCCAAGTGAACCTTCATGGGAGCCCACAGCTCTGGCTGCAGCTTAACTGAAACCTCATGAAAAACCTTGAGCCAGAGCCAATCATCCTGATTTCTAACCCAGAGACACCAAACAATAAAAAACATTTATCAACTTAATACTTAGAATAATAATTACTGTTTTAAGCATCCAAATTTGGAAGTTAATTCATTACACAGCAACATATAACTAATAAATAACTTCTAGATTAAAAATATTAGACATAATCATCTAGTAGCTTTTAGATGTTGACCTGAGTTGCCAGGAAATGTGGCAGCTTTTTGCCTGAATTAATCCCCATTGCTTTTAATATCATAAAGGAGAGATGAACCCACTCCAAGTAGAGAGAATGGAGAACTGACAAATGCTTTACATTAGATTTTAAACAAATACTCTTTTACTCTATTCAGACCTTAACCTTCACTAGACCATAATATGTATGTATATATCACAGCATAGGGAAGAGAGAGAGTACATGGAAGATTACTTTCAGTGTCTGATTTCCATCAGCTTAACTAGGAGATATAATATATGTAGATAAGTCAGTCATTCAGTTAAGCTATAGTGCAGTGCAAAAAACTACCTGAGTGGTGTACTAGACTGAATAGTCACTCCAGCTAATTTGAAAAATCAAAAACTGATTTCATTTATTTTATAACTAAAATTTTTTATGCTCCCTTTTCTGCTCAGCATAGGGAAAATTAATTTTAGACCAACTGAATTTTAGAAAATTTAGTTCAAACCAATAACTTTTAGTCTACATTGGGTAATAAAATATTAGATTCTCTCAGGAAATATTCAATCAAATTTGAGTATCATTCATTGTTCACAATTCAAGGTTTTCTTTCTGCATTTTGTCCAGTGCTTGCTGTATGTCTGAAAACAAAGATAATAGTAAGGAAAGGTCATCTGCTTTCCTGGTTAATGAAATGTGGATTTGTATGGCTTATTCATTTTCATTCCACTGTGGCTTCTGACATCTGGTATTCTTCTGTTACCCTGTAGAACATTTGATAGTTCTTGAGCATTCAGCTGGGCAACCTCTGTAGTTCCCTAACAGAGGATACTTCTATATGAAAGTATCACAGATTTTCTTTACCTTTCTAAGCTATCTTTTGGTGAGCAACAAACTGGTTCAGTTTCCAGCTATTTTCCATCATTTGTGAGCTTATCAGAAATCTTGGAGACTGTGCCATCCCAACTAGGATTCCCAAATATGATAGGCAGTTTCTAAGATGGTCCACAATGGTGGTGGTGTGTTAGGGGGATGATTCTCTCTCTCTCTCTCTTTCTCTCTCCCTTTTTCTATTTTTCCCTTCTTACTCCTCCCAACCCTCTTTCTCTTTTTGAACTGCTTATTATAGGGGAAGTTAGGTACCGTATTTGGTGTCAATGTGGCTAGGAGCCGATGAAGAACTTAAGTCAACAGTTAGTGAAGAATGCAGGACCCACAGAGATTTCTCTCAGTTCAACAAACTAATAAACAGAGCCCTCATGAACAAGCTTGGAAGTGATGACCCAGTGGAGACCACAGGTCTTCAGTAGAGACCACAGCTCTGCTGACAGTTTGAGTACTGCCACCTCATGAGAGACTTTGAGCCAGAGATACCTAGCCAGGCATGCCTGGGCTATTTGAAATAAAACACTGTAAAAAATATCATTTAATAAGTGCAAGTTTTAAAGTAATTTATTAAAAAACAATAGATAGCTAATATACCACACCGCCCTTTTTATTATTTTTCCCAAGCCCTGGTATCATTGGAAGTTTCTGCAGGTCATGCACATATCAAATTTTAGATTATAAACTGGGACCATGTGTTTTTCTCAGAAATTATTTTCAAACTAAAAGAAAGATACTTTTGATGTGATGAGTCTTTATTGGGTGATAAACATTCTTCTTCTCATATCCTTGCACAAAAGGAGAAGAAAAGACAAATTAACTGAGCCTTTAACTTTACAAAGGCTGTTCTCCAAATCTCTCCTGTAGGAACATGCTGTGAAGACATGCAAAGTTAAGCTAACAGAGACAGAAGGGTGCCCTAGAGTAAAGCTTTGAGTACAGGAGAGTCCAGGAGCCTTTCTGACCTCGTATTGGAGGCAGTACATGCTGGAAACAGCAAAACAGCAGCATATGATGCAAAAACAAGAAAATGTTTAGACTCTTTAAACAGAGATTAGGAGTCAGTGTGCTCCTTGTCTTTGATTTCACCCCTTGATAATTTCTATCTGTTTCCTTGAGTTATTTGTACTGGCTAATAAATATCTGAGTAAGACTGGAGATGTGGCTTCAGTCTTTCAATCTGCTGACCAGGACTGTTGCCTCCCCTCGACCCTTTGGTGCATTCCATCTGGTCACCGAGTAGTTCATTGTTGCTGCGACAAGTGGTGCCATGTGTGAGGAAAGGGAACCAAAAGACTGTTGGAACTACTCTGAGTAGTTCAATGTCTCTGTGACACTTTCCCATTCTTACTTGGCTAATACTCATACTCCTTTCATATCTTCTATGGTGAAGGCTACAAAAATAGCTCTTACTTACTTGAAACTTGTAAACTGAGAAAGCCCTGAACTAGGAATAAGACTTCCTTTGTATTTAACTGTTTAATATAATGAATCATTACCATCAAATTTGAGCTCTTTCCATAGTTATCCATATACTCCTTACACATGCATCATGAAGAGACAGACAACTGGTAAGCCAGGAAAACAGGGAAAGAAACTCATGATAACTTACTTTATAATGTAGCAGAATTCTCTGAGGAGGAGATCAATGCAAACTGGTCTTGCAGATGAGATGGGATTTGTTCTGAGCCTTAAAGGATTGAAGGATTTGCATAAATAGACTAGAGATTTATTATCATTTCAGAAAAAGGAAAAGAAATGTGTACAAAGGGCACTGAGATTAAAAATGCATTTGGGGGCATAATGGGAAGAAGAACCTTGAGAAAGAGGGTTATCTACTGGGCAGCTGAAAGAGAAAGATTTTTATTGCTCTGATTACCCAGGGAGTCTGACCATTTTCTGTAGATAAAGATACGTTTTTGGGTAGAGAAGTAAGACAAAGATATCATGGCTTCACATGTTGATTAAATGGCAATTGATAAACAAATAATATTTTTTTATTGAGGATCTTCTATGCATCAGGCATATTGAAAAGACAATGGTCAACAGAGTAGAAATAATTGCTACCTTCATAGAATTTACTATCAATTGTGGAAGGCCATAATTACACAAATAAATCATGCAAGTTGAAATTTATTGTGAAATGTAAGGCTACAATTGTATTACTTGATGGAGTTAGCTTTTCCTAAAGATTTTATAATGTCATTTTTTGTTTTGAGGTAATTATAGATACACATACAGTTATAAAAAATAATACAGAGAGGTTCCAACTGTCCTTTCCCCAATTGCTTGAATGCTAACATCTTGAGGAACTATAGTATATTATTGTCTCCAGTATATTGACATAACTACAGTGAAGACTCAGAGCATTTTCATCTGAAAGATTCCTCACAGTGTCTACTTTAACCCCATCTACTTCTTTCCTGTCCCATCCCCATTTTAATTTCTGGCAACCACTAAACTGTTCTTCATTCCTAAAATGTTGACATTTCAAAAGTGCTATATAAATGAATGATAGAGCATGTAAGTTTGGTAATTGGCTTTTCATACTCGGCATAATTTTCTGGAAATTCATGCAGATTTTTGCATGTGTCAGTAGTGTATTTATTTACTTTTTTGTGGTCAAATATTGTTCCTTGGTATTTACTTATTTTTTTTAAGATTGCCAAAACACTTTCTAGAGAGGTTATACCATTTTATATTTCCTTCAATAATGTGTGATTGATACTGTTTCCCCATATCCTCACAGCATTTGGCACAGTCAATATTTTTTATTTTATCCATTTTGATAGGTATGTAAAAAGAACTCACTATGATAGTAATTAACATTTTCTAAATGGCTAATGATGTTAAACATCTTTTCATGTGTTTTTTTTACAATCTCAATATTCTATATATGGCCTGACCTGCGGTGGCACAGAGGATCAAGCGTCAACCTGGAATGCTGAGGTTGCCAGTTTGGAGCCCTGGGCTTGCCTGGTTAAGGCACATGTGGGAGTTGATGCTTCCTGCTCTTCCTTCCTTCTCTCTCTCTCTCTCTTCTCTGAAATGAATAAATAAATAAAAATAATTTAAAAATATTCTCTATATATGTAATATCTGTTCATTTGTTATGTTAATTTTTTATTTATTATTCAGTGAGATGAAGGCAGGCAGAGACAGACTCCCGCATGTGCCCTGACCAAGATACACCTGGCAAGCCCACTAGGAGACAATGCTCTGCCCATCTGGGGCGTTGCTCAGCAACCTAGCTCTCCTTAGCCTCTGAGGCGGAGGCCATGGAGCCATCCTCAGTGCCTGGGACCAACTTGTTCCAACCAACCCATCACTGCAGAAGGGGACAAAAGAGAGAGGAAAGTGAGAGGGGGATGGGTAGAGAAGTAGATGGGCACTTCCCCTGTGTGCCCTGACTGGAAATTAGACCTGGGACATCCAAATGCCAGGCCGACACTCTACCACTGAGCCAACCAGCCAGGGTTGTTCATTTTTTAATTAGACTGCTTATTTCTATGTATTTTGAGATTTTGCACATTCTACATAGAAACATGTAGTTGGCAATTGTTTTCTCCAAATTCATATCTTGGTTTTTATTCTTTTAAAAGTGTTTTTCACATGAAAAAAAATTTTGACAAGTATAATATCATTCTTTTCTTTTTTGGATCATGCTTTCAGTGTCAAATCTAAGAACTCTCTGCTTAGTCTTAGATAGTGAAGACTTTTTTTCACTTCTTTCCTAAAAGTTTTATGTTTTCATATTTTAAAAAATTTAGATCCAATCAATGAAACAGAACAGAAAACCCAGAAATAAACCCACACCATTATAGCCAATTGATACTTGACAAAGGAGGTAAGAGCATACAATGGAGTAAAGACAGTCTCATTAACAAATGGTGTTGGGAAAACTGGACAGCAACCTGGAAAAAAAAAAAAAAAACTAGACCATCAACTTACACCATTCACAAAAATAAACTCAAAATGGATAAAAGACTTAAAGGTAAGCTGTGAAACCATAAACATCTTGGAAGAAAAGATAGAAAGTAAACTTTCCGATATCTCTTGTAGCAACATTTTTGCAGATTTATCTCCACGGGCAAGTGAAATAAAGGACAGGATGAACAAATGGGACTATATCAAGCTAAAAAGCTTTTGCACAGCAAAAGACAATATGAATAAAATAATAAGACAATACACACAATGAGAAAACATATTCGCCAATACATCTGATAAAGAATTAATAACCAAAATTTATAAAGAACTTCTAAAACTCAACACCAGGAAGACAAACAATCCAATCAAAAAATGGGCAAAAGAAATGAATAGAAATTTCTCCAAAGAGGACATACAGATGGCCAATAGGCATATGAAAAAATGCTCAACATCACTAATCATTAGAGAAATGCAAATTAAAACCACAATGAGATATCACCTCACACCAGTCAGAATGGTGCTTATTAACAAAACAACACAGATTAAGTGCTGGTGAGGATGTGGAGAAAAGGGAACCCTCCTGCACTGCTGGTGGGAATGCAGATTTGTGCAACCACTGGGAAAAGTGTATAGGATTTCCTCCAAAAATTAAAAATGAAATTACCTTTTGACCCAGTTATCCTACTTTTAGGAATATATCTTAAGAACACCAAATCACTGATTCAAAAGAAAATATGCACCCGTATGTTTATTTCAGCATTGTTTACAATAGCCAAAAAATCTGGAGACAGTCCAAGTGTCCGCCAGTGGATGAGTGAATTAAAAAGTAGTGGTACATATACACAATGGAATACTATGCAGTTGTGAAAAAGAAGAAAATCTTATCTTTTTTTACATCATGGATGGACCTGAAGACTATTATGCTAAGTGAAATAAGCCAGGCAGAGAAAAACAAATACCATCCAATCTCACTTATATGTGAAATCTAATGAACAAAGTGAACTGAGGAACGGAATAGAAGCAGAGGCACAAGGACCAGAGGGGCAGTGGTCGGAGGGCAGAACGAGGGTATGGGATCAGAGAAGGTAAAGGGATTTGTAAAATTATATATACATAATACAGAGATATAGATAGCAAGACGGCAAATTCTAGAGGGAAGGTAGGAGGGTGTTTAGGTGAGGGGGCAAGAGAGGTATTTGGAGGAACATGGGGGTTGGAGAGTGAGGTAATTTTATTCGGTGGGACACTTGAATCCATGTAAACACAATAAATTAAATTAATTTAATAAAATTAGATCCATGATCCATAATTTGAGAAATTTAAGTTGAGGTTTTCTGTTTAGTTTCTGTTTATAGATGTCTAATTGTTCTTGAAAAGACTGTTTCTTCCATTAATTTGATTTTCACACCTTTGTCAAAAATAAAAAACATTGTGTGGGTTGGTTTCTGTTTTCTAAATTTCACATACCTGTCTGCCAATAACACATTCTTGATTATTGTAGCTATTAGTAAATTTGAAATAAAGTAGATTTATTTATTTTCTTCTTTAAAAATTTTCAGCTTTACTCTTTCTTTCCTATGTAATTTTTTTAAAAAATATGCCTATAAAATCTCTTGCAAGAATTTTGATAGGACTGTATTAAGCTTGAAGATAATTGGCATCTTTATTAAGATGAACCTTCCAAATAGTAAACATGTCATGTCTCTCCATTTATATGGATTAGCTTTGGTTTCTTTCATCAGCATTTTATAATTTGCAGCACACAAAATCTATACATGTTAGTTAGCTTTACACTAATATTTTCTTCTTTTTTGATTATTTAAAGTGCATGGGAGTCTTTCAATTTAGGTATTCATATGTTGATTGCTTGTAGATAGCAATGCCTTTATTGCTTTATTACACTGGTTAAAAATTCTAGTACTATGATAAAAAGAGTGGTCATTCTTGTATTGCCTTTAATTTTAAAAGAAAAGCATAATTCCCTTTTCACCTTTAAGTATATTAATATCTTTAGATATTGTGTAGATGGCCTTTGTTAAGTAGAGAATATTTCCCTGTATTTCTATTTTTCCAAGAGGTTTTATCTTGAATAGGCCTTGGAGTTTGTCAGATGCTTTTTCTGCATTGATAGATAACATGTGATGTTCCTTCTTTAGCCTGTTAATAAAATGTAGAATTAAATGATTAAAATTTGACTATTGAAAGCCGTCTGCACTCCTAGAATAAACTCTATTTCTCATGGTGTATAGGTCATTTTATATGTTGGTGAAATATATATGCAAATATTTTTTCAATGGATTTTACACCTATATTCATAAGGGCTATGGATCTGTAGTTTTCTTCTTCTTTTTATTTTGTATTGTCTTTTACTACTTGTGATATCAGAGTAATAATAGCTTCATACAGTGAATTTGAAAGTGGTCCCTCCTCTTTCATTTTATGAAAGAGATTGTATAAAAATTGTTCTGTAAAATTTTTATAGATTTCTTTAGTGAAACCATACTTAACTCAAGATATCTGTTATTGAGAGTTTTTGATTACAAATAAAATTTTCTTTATAGTTATAGAATCATTACAATAAACTATTTTGTATTTGGTAAGTTGTGGCTGTGATTTTCAAAGAGTTAGTCTATTTCATCTGTTTTCCAATTTATGCATGTAGAGTTATTAACAGTATTATCTTATTACCTTTTTGATGTCTCCAGGGCTTGTACTAATATCTTTTCTATCATTTTTATGATATTGGTAATTTGTGTCTTCTTTCATTCATTCTTTGTCAATCTTCCTAGAGGTCTGTCAATTTTAATGATTTTTCCAAATAAACAGTTTTGTCTTACCGAGTTTCAATATTATTCTTCATTCATTAATATCTGTTGCAACCAATATTAATTCCTTTATCTGCATGCTTTGAATTTATTTTGCTCTTTTTTTCTTTTCAGGTTCTTGATATGGAAACTTACGTGATTGATTTAACAGTTATTGTCTTTTCTGCTATGTACATGCAGTGCTATCAATTTCCCTCTTATTACTGCTAAAACAGATAAAATCAAATCTTACAAATTTTGCTATATTTGATTATCACTTCTATTCAACTAAGCCTATTTATTTTCTTACTGCCTTTGAGATGATTTTTTCTTTGATTTATGGATTATTTAGAAAGGTTATGTTTAGTCTCCAAGTGTTTTGAGATTTTTTCCTGTTTTTTTTTATTAGTAGTAGTATTAATTTCTAGTTTGATTTTATTTTAGTCAGAGAACATGCTGTGTATGATTTCAAATCTTTTAAATTTGGTGAGATTTGTTTGATGGAAGAATATATAGCCTATTTTTGTATGTTTCCTGAGCTCTAAAAAGAATGCATATTCTGATACTGAGAGAACTGATCTGTATGTGTCAGATCCTGTTAGTTGTAGATATTTTTGAGTTTCTTCTATAACCTTGCTAAATTTATGGTTAGTTGTTTTTTTCTCTGTTTCTTATTTTAAATATTTTCCTTTCTGTTGATTATTTGAACATATTATAGAATATCATTTTGATTTATCAGAAGTGCTTTTGAGTATATTTCTTTGTATAGCTTATTTATTTATTTATTTATTTATTTATTTATTTATTTTAGAGAGAACAGAGAGTGAGAGAGAGAGAGAGAAGGGGGGAGGAGCAGAAAGCATCAACTCTCATTTGTGCCTTGACCAGGCAAGCCAGGGTTTTTAACCGACAACCTCACTGTTCCAGGTCGACGCTTCATCCACTGTGACACCACAGGCCTGTAGAGAGCTATCTTAATGGTTGCTCTAAGTATTACATTACACACACACACACACACACACACACACACACACACCCCTTACCACCTTCAGTGGTGTTGTTATTTTATCAGTTTAAATGAAGTACAGAAATATCATTCTTCACTACCCTCCCACATTTATAATATAAAAAAATAGAAGCATTGCAATTTTTATGTCATCTTTCAAAGATATTAGGCCACTACCCTCTGACATCTATTTTTCCTGATAAGAAGTCCTCTGTCAGCTGCTGGAGCTTCAGGCATTCCTCTTAAAGAGCTCCCACATACTTACTCAGACTCACTCCAGTGTTAAAGCAGCGGCTTGGAAGACACCAGCAACCTAAGAAGAACTGAATTGTTCATCATAGAGCGAGAGCTGGGGGGCAGGACTTTCTTACATACAGAAGTGCTGGCAGAGACCACTGCCCTTTGGATGAGTCCTCACAACAGAGCCCCAGGTGAGTGTCATAGCTGAGTCTACATCAAACTGGCTAGTACTGTTTGCCCTGCCCAGGTGATTCACTCAGACCCTGCTCCACACAACTTGTTGGCCCACCCAAGCTGTTTCCAGTGGCTTTTCCATATGAATGGCCTGTCTTGACTTATGCCTCAGAATTTCCTAAAATCTCTTAAATAAGCAGCATCTGGCCTCAGCAAACCCTGTACTTCTTCTTAAAGTGGCCCAATACCTGGCATTTGCCATAGCTGGCATTGGTTCACAGAGTGACGTCTCCTGGACTTCTGTCAGACCAGAAAAGTAGCAGTCATCTGAAGATTGCTTTGTAGCTCAGGTCAAGTGGCTCGGGGAAGAACACAAGCAGTGGTTGACCTTGGCCTGCACCTCCCAAAAGGCCCTAGAGCCAGAGCACCCGGTGAATAGCTTCAGACCATATCAAAGTACCACCACTCAACCACCTCCATAGCGACACATTCAAGGAATGGACCCAGCAGACACCAGACCCTCATTGAAGTAAGTCCTGCTCTGTGGGATGGGAATCCCTGCATAGCTGATTTTCCACATTAGTTGGAAGTTGGTGGTCACAGCCAGGCCTTGTAGCTGATTGGCCCAGGGATAAATCCCTCCAACTGATGTGTCAATAACTATCAAGCTCAACTACAAGAAAAGGCTGTGGTATGCACAGCGCACACAAGGAATGCACCTTGAATACCAGGCTTGAGTAATCAAAGAAGCTGTGCCACTGGACCCTTGAAAACACTTACTAAGTTGGATCGTTCTATCAAGCCTGGTCTTATTCATGCATTTTTTGTTGCTAGATTGGCTGGAGGCTGGTTGGTGTAAAAGATCTGAAGTGAGATGGCTTGTCTCTATGTCAAATGTCCCCTCACCTTGCAGCAGACTAAACTGAACTTTCTCACATGGAGTTGGAGGTAAATGTTACAAGATCTGAGCAGCAACTCCTATGTAGAAGTGTTTTTCAAGACTCTGCTACTAGTACACTTGCTAATGGCCCATTGGCCAGAGCAAATCACATAACTAGCCCAAATTCAAGTGATAAGAAAAATAGACCCCAACTTCCAATTGCAGGGGAAGATATTTGCAATCCAGCCCAAGGCTATTATGATCAGAAGCACTTTTTTTTTCTTTTTTACAGGGACAGAGAGAGAGAGGGATAGATAGGGACAGACAGGAATGGGAGAGGTGAGAAGCATCAATCATTAGTTTTTCTTTGCTGTTGCGACACCTTAGTTGTTCATGGATTGCTTTCTCAGATGTGCCTTGACCACGGGCCTTCAGCAGACCGAGCAACCCCTTGCTGGGGCCAGCGACCTTAGGTCCAAGCTGGCGATCTCTTTGCTCAAGCCAGATGGGTTCACGCTCTAGCTGGTGACCTCGGGGTCTCGAACCTGGGTCTTCTGCATTCCATTCTGACGCTCTATCCACTGTGCCACTGCCAGGTCAGGCCAGAGGCACTTTTTAAAAACAGCATTTGCTACTGTATGATTTGCAAGAAGCAAGAATTGAGGCTGAGAGATCAGTTTAAATAGGAAGAGAGAGAAAATTAGAGATTTAAAGTACATTTAGAGGATAGCATGGACAAATGATTGCTTATGTGTGAGCAGAGGAGGAAGAATATATCGTGCATCATTATTAGGTTTCTGTCCCGAGTAATGTGGTGAATAGTAGTGACACTTATTGAATTGGGAACCCAAAAGTGGTAAGATTAAGACAAGGGTAATGAGTTCAGTTTGGAATAAATTTTATTTGAGGTACTGAAAGCATCCAAGTGGAAATATTGACTATGTAGTTCAATATAGGGCAAGGATCTTAGAAAAGAGTTTTGAACTGAAGGAAAAGATCTGTGAGTTATCAATTTATTGACTATATGTTTTGCTGTAGGAATGAGTGAGTTAAATGCAAATATCCATAAAAGTTACATGGTGTTGAAATTATAAAGGATGGAACAAGTGCAGAATTCCATTGAGTTCAACAACATTTAACAATAGTCAGAGAATGATTTTATCACACTATTTTAATAAACACAAATATCTTTAGTATTTGTTTAAAATATTTGTGTATATCTTAATAGATAGAAGTCATAAAATATAATCTTAGCTATCTCCCATGGTAGAAGCTCCAGATTTCTATGAGTACAGAAAAGGGTCAGGTGTTGTACATTTGTAAAAAAGGAGTCAAGGTTATATAATCATATGATCACATCTTTCATAGTATTATATAATTATTAATATAACAACTCTAAATGAAGTTTAGTCTGTTTAAGGCCACCAACCAGAATTCATTCAGTAAAATGTTAGACAGTACTGAAAAGTATTTGGAGTGATATTTAACTAAGTTTCAAATAGTGAGAAATGAACTGGATTTCTGAAGTCTAGAGATTATGACCAACCATAAATTTTGTTCATCTGTTACTCTTGTCTATGTATGCATTTCCTTGTGCATATGCATATTTAAACTCTAGGAAGATTTAGAATAGAGTAAAAATATATTTATAAAAAAAATAAAAATATATATTTTTATCTTGGAATGGAATCAATACAGTATTTTTTTTGTATATGTGAAGTTTAATATAGTTTAGCATGTTTGCATGACAGCCTTGTCAATCCAATATAAAATGTTATTGAGTAATTATTTCCAAATGATGATTTGTAAAAATTTGTAGAAATCACATTAAGTTTGTATATAGTATATTATGAACATTTATACAAACTTAAATTGTGTATTTATAAGTTAGTATCTTATATTATTAAAAATACCTAATAGCTGATAAGGTTTTTTGACAAAACATTACACTGCTTAAAATTAATCTAAAATATTTTTTATAAATTTTGTTTAAAATGTTTAAATGTCTTTTTAAATGTTACCAAGTTGTATTCAAAATCCCTTTAAATATTATTTATTTCCTAGAATTTTAGGTTGATTTGAATTTGCTAACTTTAGTTAAATACTAGTGTTTTGACTTTGAACGTTAAATTTAAAATAAAATCATAAAACTGTTAAGTCTTTCATTAAAAATCTACCTAGAATTCAAAACAACAAATACATTAGAAGACAGTTGCATGAAATGGGGAGATCAGTTACATAAACTGAAAAAAAGAAGTTCACAAACGTAATACAATGAAATCTGAAATGATACAAATACAAAGATAAACAAAATGAAATATTGGGGGTCTTTGGAGGGAATGAACCTGGGCTGTACAAAGTTAATGATAAGAAGTAGCATGTCTACAAATAAAATGTATATTGACAGCTAGCAAACAAGAAGGTGAGGAATTGGCCCTTTCTACTCATTGGGCCACCTCGAGCCCATTTTATTTGCAGCAAACTCCCATTCAGTTCATTCCCTCCCTTCATCTACAGTCCTGCATTATAAGGAGCAAGAGGAGTTGTAAGAATGAGCCTACCTGCATTGGTTGGGGTGGTATAGAAAAATGTGTGCTCAGAGAAGATCATGAGCTCATGAGAACTAATATTCAATTTACCCATATGAAGCTGGCTCATTGTTTTATCTCTTCTTTTCCCCCGAATTAGAAAGATGTTAGATACCTTCCTTGCTTTATACTCTCATTCATACTATCAACCTCTATGCACATGCAAAATTCCAAATGCCTTCGAGGCACTTGTTCTAAAACAATAAAATGCCCTTCTTTTATTTCCAACCACTGACATTTTAATAACTTTCTCTGCATTCCCCCACCCCTTTTTAAAAAATAGCATCAGACTAGTGATTTTACTCTTCTTACTAAACCTTCTACTGTCCTGGGTGGCTTCATTGTATCCCCAATGTCATGACCCTTAATTTTTTTGACATTTTTATCTGCAATGATTATCTTTACCATTCTAGTTTAGCTATTTACTCCCAAGGTTGCATCAGGGATCTTGTTCCTTGGAACTTCTCTGCATCTGATGTCATACAGGTATGATCACAGAGATCACCACAGTCTCCTAGCCTTCCATTTTTTCAAATAGCAATCAAATCTATTTCTTTCTATCCCTACCATCATCTGCATATTCATGCTTCACCCAAATATTTATTTATTTTCTGGATTATTGCTTCCAACTCTTTACTGGTCTTGCGGATTCTGTTTTGTAACTCATTTCAATCTATTCTCCTGTCTTAACTATTCCTTCTCATAAAACGCAAATTAGTGCCTTGCCCTGAGATTGATGTCCAAACTCTTAAACATAAGTACTTCAGTTGAGCCCATTTTCCCACCTACTTCACTCCCATATTGCCCCACATCTATTTCTCTACTCCAGCACAATTGAAATTTAATGACTTCTCCAAGGATTCCATGTATTCTTACCTCTAATGCTTACATATTGTTTTCTGCCAGAAATATAACTCTCCCCCCTATTCATAAGTTTTAACCCATACCATACTCTCTTTATCTAGTTCTTTTCTATACATTCTGTAGGTCTTAAATTTTACTTTCTTTATAAAGTTTTTCTTAAAACTTCTCTGGACCAGGCACCCTATACTAGATGTAGTTCCCCTATTTTTATCATACTAAAACTTTCTCCACTTCCCAATCAGAATGTATTATACTTTATGATAATTGAATTATACTTTGCAGGTTAGTTGATTGACATATATTTGCAGATGTTCAAAAGAGTCAGACTATCCTAAACATTTCTTCCTTTTACTGTCTATAAGTTGTGGTCTAAGGAATAAGACACTGCTATGTTTTAGAAATTATTTTCCAGTTTGACTAGCATTGTTACTTTTCTTTTTCTTATTTTTTATTTTTTATTTTTTACAGGGACAGAGAGAGAGTCAGAGAGAGGGATAGATAGAGACAGACCGACAGGAATGGAGAGAGGTGAGAAGCATCAGTCATTAGTTTTTCGTTGCCATTGCACACCATAGTTGTTTATTGATTGCTTTCTCACATGTGCCTTGACCGCGGGCCTTCAACAGACCGAGCCACCCCTTGCTGGAGCCAGCGACCTTGGGTCCAAGCTGGTGAGCTTTAGCTCAAGCCAGGTGGGCCCGCGCTCAAGCTGGCGAGCTCAGGGTCTCAAACCTGGGTCTTCTGCATCCCAGTCCGACGCTCTATACACTGCGCCACTTCCTGGTCAGGCTGTTTCTTTTCTTGATAAAAAATATTTACACGGCAGAAAAGTATGCTTTGAAAGAAATGGGAAACCAAGATTCACTGTTAATTATGTGATATTAATAGGCATTGTTTCATAGATCCTGCTTTGTAGTACTTGTACTTGTGTATTGCACTTAGTTGCACATATTTTAATAAAAACTGACATTTATTGATCATTATATACTAGGCACCATGGCATTTTGTGTGCATAGGCTCATTTGTCTCTTCACACCTTGTCAAAAAGTAGGTATTACTCCTATTATCACAATTTAGGAAATAAGAAAACTGAAGCTGATAAAGTAAAAGTAACTCGCCTAAGGTTATGATTTCTCCAAGTGAGAAAATGAGAAAACCAAGATGCACATTCAGGTGATTGTCAGAACCTGCTTTCTGAACCACTCAAATGTTTTAGCTAAAGAGTAATCTCAGAAGGTAAAATTATAATGTTTTATATGTAAAACAATGTGATTTCAAGAATTCAGCATTTAAAATGAATCAAGACACTTGACTAGTACTCAGGCAAGCTTCTATTTTGGGTTCCATTTATTTATTATCACCCGAGTAGCTCATATTATCTGTCACATTGAACATCAGTGGATATTTTAATTTTTTATTGATATACAATAAAGAGACACAAGATGATTGATCTGAGGAATGAAAATAGAAGGCACTGTTTGCCACTGTCTTTACTAAAAAGTCACTTGTGAAAAATACATTTATTTAATGTGAAAGTATCAGATGGCCAACCATGGCAACAAAATCAAACACCTTGCCAAGAACTTGTTCAAAAACTATGAATTACAGAGTCCCAAGTCCTTAATTAAGTGCTCTTCCCTATAAATTCCCTGAAGCATAGTCCATTTTATTAATAGCTACAAATATCCTTGGCACAAAAATCACTTCTTTTGTACTAAACATCACATATGCCAAGGGAATGAGCACAACAATAGCATAATAAAACTCATTCACTAAACTCTGAGCTACTAAGCCAAACTCACATAGCCAGGAACACAACTCAAATGAGGGGGGTTTATATAGTGTATGATGGTGATTTGGGGGTGGTGAGGTGGCAGATTGGGAGAAAGAGGTAACAAAGGAAGTCACAGTTAATGCATTTCCCCCTTTAGGACAAGAATAGGTCTCTGAATTTCTATATTTTTTCCCTCTCTCCCTTGCTCCCTCCCCCCTTCTTTTCCATCTTTCCTTCCTTCTTTTTTACCTTATCTTCTTGCCTTACATTAGGAATTCAAATACATGGATTCAGGAGAAACACATATTTTAATCAAGAAAAGCTACAAACCTTGTAAGAAGTTCTGGAATCTACTGCAAGACAGCAAATTTGGAAATTGTCTGCTCATCCCAGTCTGTTTATTTAAAAACAAACTGACAAGGAAAAAAAGTGTGTAAAAGATCCTTATCCATACCTGTGTTAAAACTTTTGCATTAATTAAATATTTAGAAATAATCCTCCCTCAAAATGCAAAAAAAATATTTTAAATTTATTTCTTTCTTTATATAACTCATAGAACCGCATGAAGTATAGGCTATTCAGAATAAAAAACAAAGCCTACTTTTACTAACTTCTATTTATATGAATTTTGGAACTTATTTTTAAAATTAAAATTTTTTATCTACTAAATGAGGACATTGATTTCTTTCCTGTTTCACAAAGACCAAGGATCAAATTTGAGAAGGCACTTTGTAAACTCTAAAGGATTATGAACATGTTTGTAATTATAATGGTGTGTTGTCTACTATTTTCCCAGCTAAGCTTTCACAGCCTTTGCAATTACTAAATCACTATTCATGTAGATTATATCATTCAGAAGGCTCCAAGGATTTCTTAATGAGATTATATAAGAGCAAATATTTTATCCAGTATTGAAATGAATCACTTTCGTTAAATTAATGGATCAATTGCCTAATAGGAACAATAACTATAATGGTTTACAACAGAAAGTGGAAATATCTCTTTCAGCTGACATTCTAAAGGGACATAGGTGGGAGGTAAATCATTATTCAGAGTGGATAACCATGCTCAGAATTGCAAAATGTGCCCAAGAATTTTAAATAAGTTCAAGTAGACCAACGTTTAAAGTTACACTGATCACGACTAAGAGAAAAATCATTTCCTACTGGTATTTTAAACTTTTTAAAAAAATTCTGAATTCTTCTTTTTACAGGGACAGAGAGTCAGAGAGGGATAGACAGGAACAAACAGGAACAAAGAGAGATGAGAAGCATCAATCAACAGTTTTTTCGTTGCGACACCTTAATTGCTCAATGATTGCTTTCTCATATGTGCCATGACTGGGGTCCTTCAGCAGACCGAGTAACCCCTTGCTCTAGCCAGCGACCTGGGTCCAAGCTGGTGAGCTTTTTGCTCAAGCCAGATGAGCCCACACTCAAGCTGGCAACCTCGGGGTCTCCAACCTGCGTCCTTCTCATCTCAGTCCGATGCTCTATTCACTGCGCCACTGCTTGGTCAGGCTATAAATCTGAATTCTTCACTTCAAAACTTTTTTTTCAGTTTTATTTATCTAAAGCTTGGATTTTGTATCTTTGAAATTAAGTCATTCATACTTATTTTCTTTTCTAACTGTTAATAAAGTCATTTTTAGAAGCCGACTCTGTAAGAGTTAAACTGCTAATTTTTTCCTTTCTCCCAGAGTCTTTTATTATTTTAATTATTATTATATTTATTAATTTTAGTGAGAGAGGAAAGGAAAGAGAGAAAGAGAGAGAGACAAGAACAATCTGTTCCTGTATGCTCTAACTAACTGAGCTATCTGGCCAGGGTCCAGAGATTATTCCAAAAAGTGCAATTCCTATGAGAAGATTCCTGAAAGAAAAAACTTTTTTTTAAATCCTGCAGTGAAACTGAGAAACCTTGATCACTATACACATCTCATGGAAATTCACCAATGCATATTAGCATATTAAAAGCTATATCTTCTCTACTGTGATGTTCCTAAACTTTTGTACTTTATAATTAATATTAAAGCAATTCATGTTGGAGTCCCTTTCAACACAAAAGGTTTATAATTGAGACATAACATGCATTTTATTGTTTATAATAAAAAATCATCTATTCAAAAGTCCTAGGTGTTAATTTTAATATTTGCTCAAGATCTGTTTTTCATGGTAACACTTACAATTTTACTTACTGTTGATACTACTTTTTGTTACGATTCTGGAGCCAAGGGAGCTTGTGGGATTTTTTTTTTTTTTTGATTGTTCGTTAATTTTCATTCTTATTTCCCTAAAGCAAGGGACTTTGTATGATCTTCCAGTGCAAGGATTTTAGACCAATTCTTTGTATTATGCTTTGTTGCCTCTTTTTTTTTAATATATATTTTATTATTATTAATTCTAATGGGGTGACATCAATAAATCAGGGTACATATGTACAATGAAAACATCTCCAGGTTATCTTATCATTCAATTGTGTTGCATACCCATCACCAAAAGTCAAATTGTCCTCTGTCACCTTCAATCTGTTTTCCCTGCGTCCCTCCCCTCCTCCCTATCCCACTGTTCCCTCCCTCCCCCCATCCCATAACCACCACTCTCTTGTTCATGTCTCATACCCTCACTTTCATGTCCCACCTATGTATGTAATCGTGCTGTTCTCAGTTTTTCTTTTTTTCTGATTTACTTATTTCACTCCGTATAATGTTATCAAGGTACATCCATTTTGTTATAAATGATCCGATGTCATCGTTTCTTATGGCTGAGTAGTATTCCATAGTATATATGTACCATTGCTTTTTAATCCACTCGTCTTCTGACAGACACTTGGGCTGGTTCCAGATCTTCACTATTGTGAACAATGCTGCCACGAACATGGGGCGCATTTCTTCTTTTCGAACAATGCTATGGTGTTCTTAGGGTATATTCCTAAAAGTGGGATAGCTGGGTCAAAAGGCAGTTCGATTTTTAATTTTCTGAGGAATCTCCAAACTGTTTTCCACAGTGGCTGCACCAGTCTGCATGCCCACCAGCAGTGCAGAAGGGTTCCCTTTTCTCCACATCCTCGCCAGCACTTATTCTGTGTTGTTTTGCTGATAAGTGCCATTCTGACTGGTGTGAGGTGATATCTCATTGTGGTTTTAATTTGCATTTCTCTAATGATTAGTGATGTTGAGCATTTTTTCATATGCCTATTGGCCATCTGTATGTCCTCTTTGGAGAAATTTGTATTCATTTCTTTTGCCCATTTTTTGATTGGGTTGTTTGTCTTCCTGGTGTTGTGTTTTATAAGTTCTTTATAAATTTTAGTTATTAACCCCTTATCAGATGTGCTGTCGAATATGTTCTCCCATTGTGTGGTTTGTCTTTTTATTCTGTTCCTACTGTCTTTAGCTGTGCAAAAACTTTTTAGTTTGATATAGTCCCATTTGTTTATCTTGCCTTTTATTTCAGTTGCCCATGAAGATAAATCGGCAAATATACCGCTGCTACAGATGTTGGAGAGCTTACTCCTATGTTTTCTTCTAAGATGCTTATGGTTTCACGGCTTACATTTAAGTCTTTTATCCATTTTGAGTTTGTTTCTGTGAATGGTGTAAGTTGATGGTCTAGTTTCATTTTTTTGCAGGTAGATGTCCAATTTTCCCAACACCATTTGTTAAAGAGGCTGTCTTTACTCCATTGTATGTTCTTTCCTCCTTTGTCAAATATCAGTTGTCCATAAAGCTGTGGGTTTATTTCTGGGTTCTCTGTTCTGTTCTATTGATCTATGTGCCTGTTCTTATGCCAGTACCAGGCTGTCTTGAGTATAATGGCCTTGTAGTAAACCTTGATATCAGGAAGAGTGATACCTCCTGCTTTATTTTTTCTTTTTAAGATTGCTGAGGCTATTCGTGTTCTTTTTTGGTTCCATATAAATTTTTGGAATATGTGTTCTATATCTTTGAAGTATGTCATTGGTATTTTAATTGGTATTGCATTGAATTTATAAATTGCTTTGGGTAATATAGACATTTTAATGATGTTTACTCTTCCTAGCCATGAGCACGGTATGTGCTTCCACTTGTTTGTATCTTCCTTGATTTCTTTTATCAATGTTCTATAATTTTCCGAGTACAAGTCTTTAACCTCCTTGGTTAAATTTACTCCTAGGTACTTTATTTTTTTGGCTGCAATAGTGAAGGGGATTGTTTCCTTAGTTTTTTTTGCTGATATTTCATTGTTGGTGTATAGAAATGCCTCTGATTTCTGAGTATTAATTTTATATCCTGCCACCTTGCTGAAATCATTTATAAGGTTTAGTAGTTTTTTGACTGAGACTTTAGGGTTTTCAATATACAATATCATATCATCTGCAAATAATGACAGTTTTACTTCTTCTTTTTCAATTTGTATGCCTTTTATTTCTTCTTCTTGTCTGATTGCTGTAGCTATGACTTCCAGAACTATGTTGAATAAGAGTGGTGAAAGTGGGCAACCCTGCCTGGTTCCTGATCTTAAGGGGATTGCTTTTAATCTTTGTCCATTTAGTATGATGTTTGCTGTCGGTTTATCGTAGATGGCCTTTATCATGTTAAGGAATAATCCCTGTATTCCCACTTTACTGAGAGTTTTGAGCATGAATGGGTGCTGGATTTTATCAAATGCCTTTTCTGCATCTATTGAAATTATCATGTGATTTTTGTCCTTCCTTTTGTTTATGTGGTGAATCACATTAATTGATTTGTGAATATTGAACCAGCCTTGCCTCTCCAGAATAAATCCCACTTGATCGTGGTGTATGATTTTTTTCATATATTGCTGGATCCGGTTGGCTAATATTTTTTTGAGAATTTTAGCGTCTAAATTCATCAGGGATATAGGCCTATAATTTTCTTTCTTTGTGTTGTCTTTGCCCGGTTTTGGGATCATAATTATGCTCGCCTCATAAAAGGAGTTTGGAAGTCTTCATTCCTCTTGAATTTTTTGAAATAGCTTGAGGAGAATAGGTGTTAGTTCTTCTTTGAATTTTTGATAGAATTCACTTGTGAAGCCATCAGGCCCAGGACTTTTCTTTTTTGGGAGTTTTTTGATAACTGTTTCGATCTCATTTGCTGTAATTGGTCTGTTTAGGTGTTCTGATTCTTCCAGATTGATTTTTGGAAGGTTATATGATTCAAGAAATTTGTCCATTTCACCAAGATTGTCTAATTTTTTGGCATATAGTTCTTCATAGTATTTTCTTACAATGCTTTGTATTTCTGTTGTGTCAGTTGTTATTTCTCCACTGTCCTTTCTAATTTTATTTATTTGAGTCCTCTCTCTTTTTTTCTTGGTGAGTCTAGTTAAAGGTTCATCAATCTTGTTTACCTTTTCAAAGAACCAGCTTCTTGTTTCATTGATCCTCTGTATTGTTTCCTTAGCCTCTATGTCATTTATTTCTGCTCTGACCTTTATTATTTCCTTTCTTCTACTTGTCGTGGGTTTTATTCGTTGTTGTTTTTCTAGTTCTTTTAGATGCAGGTTCAGGTTGCTTATTTGAGCTTTTTTCTAGCTTCTTATGATATGCCTGTAGTGCAATAAACTTCCCTCTCAGAACTGCTTTTGCTGTGTCCCATAAATTTTGAGTTGATGTATGCTCATTATCATTTGTTTTTAGAAACTTTTTTATTTCTTCTTTGATCTCATTGTTAATCCATTCATTATTTAATAACAAGCTATTTAGTTTCCAAGTGTTTGAGTATTTTTCAGTTTTTCTTTTGTGGTTAATTTCTAGTTTCATGGCATTGTGATCAGAGAAAATGCTTGATATGATTTCAATCTTCTTAAATTTATTGAGACCACTTTTGTGTCCTAACATGTGGTCTATCCTAGAAAACGTACCATGAGCGCTTGAGAAGAATGTGTATTCTACTACTTTAGGGTGAAAAGTTCTGAAGATATCTATTAAATCAAGTTGATCTAGTGTATCCTTTAAGTCTATTGTTTCTTTATTAATTTTCTTTCTTGAGGATCTATCCAGTGTTGTTAGAGGGGTATTGAAATCCCCTACTATGATAGTATTGCTGTTAATCTCGCCCTTTATATCCATCAAAGTCTGCTTTATGTATGTCGGGGCTCCTATATTTGGTGCATAGATATTTACAATAGTTATACCTTCCTGTTGAATTGTTCCCTTTATCATTATGTAGTGTCCTCCTTTATCTCTTACTACAGCCTTTGTTTTAAAGTCCATTTTGTCTGATATAAGTATTGCTACCCCTGCTTTTTTTTCATTTCCATTTGCATGAAATATTTTTTCCATCCTTTTACCTTCAGTCTATGAGCATCTTTTGTTTTAAGGTGTGTCTCTTGTAGACAGCATATGTATGGGTCCTGTTTCTTTATCCATGCAGCTACCCTATGTCTTTTGATTGGATCATTTAATCCATTTGCATTTAAGGTTATTATTGATATGTAGTTGTTTATTGCCATTTTATTCTTTAAAGCTGTATTCTTCTTTTGCTCTATTCATTCCTCCCTTTAAACTGTTCACAAGAGGCCCCTTAGTATCTGTTGCAGAATTGGTTTGGTTTTTATGAATTCCTTGAGGCTTTCTTTTTCTGGGAAGCTCTTTATTTCTCCTTCAATTTTAAACGTTAGCCTTGCTGGATAAAGTAGTCTTGGTTGTAGGTTCTTGTTCTGCATTACTTTGATTATTTCTTGCCATTCCCTTCTGGCCTCAAGTGTTTCTGTTGAGAAGTCCGATGTCATCTTTATGCGGTTCCTTTGTAGGTGATAGCCTTTTTCTCTCTAGCAGCTTTTAAAATTTTTTCTTTATCCATTAGCTTTGGTATTTTAACTATGATGTGTCTTGGTGTAGATTTTTTTGGGTTTCTCCTTAATGGAGTTCTGTGTGCTTCTTGAATGTGTGGAGTGTTTCCCAGCCTTAATTTAGGAAAGTTTTCTGCTATAATTTGATTGAACAAAGTTTCCATTTCCTGTCCTCTCTCCTCTTCTTCAGGCACCCCTATGATGCGAATGTTGTTTCTCTTCATGTTGTCACAAAGCTCCCTTAGACTTTCCTCACATTTTTTAAGTCTCTTTTCCTTTTTCTTCTCTGCTTCTGTGCCTTTGTTTATTATGTCCTCTAACTCGCTTATTCGATCCTCAGCGTCATCCATCCTGCTTTTAATTCCTTCCATTGTGGTCTTCAGTTCTGATACTGTATTTGTCATTTCTGTCTGATTCTTTTTTATTATTTCAATTTCATTTTTTATACTTGTTATCTCTTTATTTAGGTGTTCATAATGACTATCCATTGTTGCTCTAATTTCTTTGAACATCCTAACTATCATTATTCTAAATTCTGCTTCTGGTAATTTGGTTATATCTGGTTCATTCAGGTCCTTCTCTGGGGATTTCTCTTGATTCATTTGGTTTGCATTCCTCTGCCTGCCCATTTTTTCTGTGTATAAGCAAGTTGTGGCCACTGGAGTCCAGTAGGTGTTGCCTTTGTGTTCTCTAGGTGTGGTCTATCTGCAGGCCCCCCACCCCCTCTGCCGGTGCCTAGGGTGGTTGGGTATGAGCGTTGCCAGCGCCGGCCCACTGTGGCTTTTGCTATGATTTCTGCCTCTCCTCCGTGGGAGGGGCTGTGACTGAAGCCACAAGATTAGCACCAAGGGTAGAGGTGAGCACCTTTCCTCAGCTGCGGACCCAGCCTATTTCCGGACCTCCGCCCAGAACCAGCAGTCGGAGCCTGCTCGCTACAGTTCCGCGGGTTAGGCGGGGCTTTTGACGTGCTCTCAGCTGTAAGCTTTTGCCCGTCAGGAGCTTTAGCCCCGCCCTCGAGGCCAGGGCCCTTCTGCGCAGGGTCGGAAACCAAGGTTTATTGGGGCGGGCGTGTTTGCTCGCTTCCGCTCAGCTGTGTACTTCCGCTTGTCCGGGACTCTACCCCGCCCCCGCGTTCGGAGCCCGCTCGTGCACGTATGAATGGTATCGGAGTTTCTCTGGCCGGATGGGGACAGCAGCGTGGGCTCAGCTGCGAGCCTCCACCTGTCTTGGGGTCCACCCCGTTCCCGCGCTCGGAGCCCGCTCGCGCACGTATACTGGCCAACCGCGGTTTCTCCGGCCCGGGGTGTGGGGGGCTGGTAGCGTCAGCTCAGCCATGAGCCCCCGCCCGTCCCTGGTCCCAGCCCGGTCCCCGCAGTCAGGGCCGGCTTGTGCAGGGCCTGCCCGTTCCTGGCCTCCCGCTTTGTCCCCGTAAGTGGGATTAAAGGCGGGCCCGTAGCTTCCGGACCGCTTTCGCGGTCCCCTCTGACCCTCTGGGCTAGACCGATCTCCCACCGGCTTGGCCTCTGCCCACGCCGACAGAACCACCTTTCAGCGTCCTGCCGCCCCAAAACCTTAAGCAGCCCTCAGCAGAGTAGGAAGGGACCTAATACTCCACACTGTAGGCCTGGGAGCTCCCTCACTTGTTTCACAGCTCAATACTGTCCAAACGCCTCTTCTAGGCTCTAGGACTGCAGGCTGGGGCTTGGTTCCTGGGACCCAGGTCCCTCCCTCTCCGCCAAACTCTCCTCCCACCCCGCGGGTCTCTCCGGGCTGCCGTTTGCTCCGGGGAGCTGGGCAGCCCTCTTTGCGTTTTCGCTATTCCTACCAGTCTCAATGTGGCTTCTTCTGTGTTCCTTGGTTGAAGAGTCCACTTAGTTTTGTTCAAAGTTGGTTTATCCAGGTGATGGTTCTTAAAATTGAGTTGCAATCCACTTTGTTTCTGGGAGTTGGAAGTTGGTACGTCCGCCTACTCCGTCGCCATCCCGCTCCCCCTCGCTTTGTTGCCTCTTGATTAGATAACTTCTAAGTACAAATCATTAAACTCATTAATAAAGTATTATAGGGAATAAAGCATAATAGGTAAAAAAATTAAAGCTTTATACCGTCTTGTAATAGAGAAACTTATTTAACGTTTAAACCTCTGTTTTTCAAATTTCTTTGTCTATGGTAGGCAGAAGTTCCTTGGCAGTAAGATTGCTTAGGCTGGACCGCAGGCTCTACCTTGATTTGACCTATCTGTGCCCTTGTTTCCTTACCTGTAAAATGGTGCATTATAATACAGCATTGGTAAGGTTTTCAATAATGATAACCTGAGAGTATATTTGCAAAGTGCATAGAACATTGCCTGACAGAATTATGAAAGTGTTTATTAAAAATAATATAAATTTTTCTTTCTTGCCTTATTTTTTCAAAACCTTGAGAAATTATTTCAACTGGAGAAAGTAATCTAATTTAATAGCCCCCAAGATGGTAGGCTCCGTGAAGTTCAGAGAAGTTAAACAGTTTGCCTGAGTCCTGGTAGTAGAGATTCAAACCCAGACAGTTTTGTTCTTGGTCCTTATATGAAAACACAGCATTCAATGCATCTCTAAAAAATAAGTAGCGCATTTTTTTTTTTTTTTTACAGGGACAGAGAGAGAGTCAGAGAGAGGGATAGATAGGGACAGACAGACAGGAATGGAGAGAGGTGAGAAGCATCAATCATTAGTTTTTCGTTGCCATTGCACACCATAGTTGTTCATTGATTGCTTTCTCACATGGGCCTTGACCGAAGACCTTCAGCAGACCAAGCCACCCCTTGCTGGAGTCAGCGACCTTGGGTCCAAGCTGGCGAGCTTTTAGCTCAAGCCAGATGGCCCCCCGTGCTCAAGCTGGTGAGTTCGGGGTCTCGAACCTGGGTCTTCCGCATCCCAGTCCGACGCTCTATCCACTGCGCCACCGCCTGGTCAGGCACATTTTTGTTTTACATAATTTCTCCCCTAGGAATTTTTAGTCCATTTAAACCTTTATTCTCTAAAGCTCATAAAATATTTTGGGCATTTAAGACCAGAAGAATTTTGCTCTTTTAAAAATTGGTGCATCGGCCATCTTGGTTACCTTTGTCCCAAGTAAAAGATGAGAATCAAATAAAAAGACAAAGTTAAATAAAAGGGTTTTAACCAAAATTTATCTAAACCATAACTAAATTAATAATATTTAAGAAGGAATATGAGACATTGACTTGGGACTGGGTCATTGGCAGAGAGAGAGGATAGTGGATGAAAATAATTTTATGACATTTTAGTAAGCAAGTAAGAAAGAGTAAATATAAATCAATCTTCTGTGATCCTTTTCATGACCTTTTGATAGTTTTAAGGTGATTAGAGAAATAAGATACACCATTTCAAGACATCATGGCTCCTAGTTAAATTCTTGTGCCAACTACAATTTTCTAACTTCTTTTTTTAAAAGATTAATTTTGAGCAAAGAATTAAAAAAAGCTTGTGACATTGTTAATAAGAAAATTCTTGTAGTTTTCATTACAACAACATAGCTAGTCTATCTTCTAATCATACCTATTTGATTTGCTTAGATAGTGAATGTTAAATATTTGTTTTGTATCTAATATTGGGCTGGAGTGATAAGTAGTCATATATTTCTTTAATCCTATCTCAACATTTGTTTATAAACATACAAGGGAATTGTATGTGAGATTTGGAGAAAAAAAGAATGAATGATGAGTCAAATAATTTGGAAAAGTCAATCAAATTTCAAAATATGTGGTAGATCACTAAAAAGAGAGAGCAGATGGATTAGGCATGGTTTCATCAATAAAGGGTATCATATTTGGAATAAGAAAGGGTTAAGAGAACAGGACCTGAATTAAGTATCATGATGTCAGTGGGTAAATTTGGACTTGGTCAGGTGATGGAGGTTGTCCAATAATTGTCTAAGGAGTTTGTAATGTGGTGAGCTGTCTCATGTGCTGGTAACTTGGCTGTCTTTTAGAATACTGAAGTGAAGCCTTCCTGTCAGATACAGTGCACTGGGGGCTTCCCTTATTGAGTATAAGAGTGAACTAACTCAAGTCTCCCACATTGATCTTAAACAAATTGCCTTTTATTCCATGATCTGCCTCCACTATTCACAATCCATAGTAAATTATAATTTCCGAAACTGTGTTAACTACAACATGTGAATTAGTCACATTATGTAAAGACAATATTTAGCCAAGTTAAGATGGTAAATGGTGGGTTAGGGCAGTTTACATAAATCTCTTCACTTTAAGACTTACACAGCCTTGCAATGTTCTCATAGAATTGAGTGGTCTAAAGAACCAACTTTAAAAAATACCTAAGGAAAGGATTACAATAGTGAAATTAATTAATAGTAAAAATACAAAATTCTTTTAGTTAAATTAATATAAATAAAATCACTTCCAGCCAGTATTTAAATAAATTGTTTGTATGATGCTGAACAATCTCACATTCATAAGGCATAAATATATTTTTCAACTTTAATCTAGAAATTTAGCATTTTAGATATGTGCTTATCTTCCTGGACTTTGCATATGCCAAATAAATAGTTTTACAATACAGAACCAAAATAAGTATTAGAAAAAGGTTATTTAATTTATTCTATAATTATCAACTATCCTTTATAAGGTACTATGGTGATTATCTGTATTAGAGCTTAATCTAATAAGTATAATTATGCTTTATTATGCTTTATTATGCTAATAGAAGTTTGATTTTATATGGATTTTTCTGTGTTAAAAAATGTTCATTTTATTTTTTTAACAAAAAATTATTTTAATAAAGACAGTATTGCAGAGTGATATACACACCAGATTTAAAGAGAGAAGATCTTGATTTTTATTCTAGTTCTCCTATTACTTTTTTTTAAGAAAATATTTATTGATTCTACAGAATGTGGGGGGCAAGAAGTAGTTGCTTCACTCTAGGCTGTTCATTGGTTGCTTCCTCTATGTGCCTAGACCAGGCAAGCCCACGCTTTTGAACCAACAACCTCAGCATTCCAGGTTGATACTTTATCCACTGCACCAGCAGAGGTCCAGCTCTACTTGTCCTTCTAAATTGCTGTTTGATCATGGGAAAACTTTTAATAGAGTAATAATGGAGAGCTTCAAAACATAAACATTGGAGCTCCGTTGCTGAGTTGGAAGCAAAACTCTACCACTGATGAGCTCTATCATCTTTGACAGCTTATTTAACCTCTCCATGTTTCAGTGTCTTAATCTGTTAAAGGGACATTATAATATAATTATTGGCACATAATAAGCATTGCTTACATCTGCTATCATATTACTCTGGGCTTCAATATCTTCAACTGATGAAGTTGGATGAGGTGATCTTTAAGGTATTTTGTTGCTAAAAATCCCAGGATTTTGTGAACTATATTACCAAAAAATAAATTGAAGCATATCTATCTTTATGTCCATAAAGAAACTGTATAAAAATAGTAAGGAATATGTTAACATTCCATTCAAGAATCTCGGGATGGGGTACAAAAATCTTAATCTTATTCATTCCAACTTTTTTTTCTCTTTTGGTAGAAGGTTATTTATTTATTTATTTATTTTTATGTTTTATATATTTCTAAAGTGAGAAGCAAGGAGGCAGAGGAACAGTCTCCTGCATGCTTCTGACCAGGATCCACCTGGCATGCCCACTAAGGGGCGATGCTCTGCCCAACTGGGGCCTTGTTCTGTTGCAACTGGAGCCATTCTAGTTCCTGAGGTGAAAGCCATGGAGTCATCCTCAGCACCCAGGCCAACTTTGCTCCATTGGAGCCTTGGCTGTGGGAGGGGAAGAGAGAAATAGAGAAAAAGGAGAGGGGGAAGGGTAGAGAAACAGATGGGTGCTTCTCCTGCAAGTCCTGGCCAGGAATTGAACCCGGGACATCCACACGCTGGGCTGATGCTCTACCACTGAGCCAATTGGGCAGGGCCAATCTTTTGGTAGAAGGAATGTGCAAGATTTTCTCCAGATACCATAGGCCATTTCACCTAAACCAAGATTTCTTCACCTCAGCACTATAACAGTTGAGACTGGACAATTTCTTGTAGTGTGGGGAGCTCCTGTGCTTGCAAACATTTAGCAGCATTGCTGTGGTTTACCTCCTAGCTGCCAGTAGCAACTCCTTTCCCACTGTGACAGTCAAAAACATCTCTTCCCATAGCCAAATGTCCCTGAATAGGGCAAAATCACTCCCACTGGAGAGTCTCTGGGCTAAAGGTATAGAATCCCAGTGGCTAATGTAGTGGAGAGTAATTTATTTTCTTTTAAGAGACAGATAGCAGATAGTCTTTATTCCCTTAAAAAAAAGATGCTAACTTCCTTAAGAAATAAAAGTTTTCCTTTACTGAGACTGCGACACTTGAGTACCAAAGTTTCACTGTGGTATATAACACAGAAAAGGGGGGACGTATAGAGACCAATTATAGACCCTGGCAATACCATTATTCTCCCCAGCATAAATAAAAGAACAGATGAAGGTGAAATTGACTATCTACCACCATGAGAACATTTTATTGAAATTTTAAGACTGATTTTAAAAAATCGCAACTTAACCAATGTTTCACAATAACTATGGGGGAAAAAAAAACATTAAAATCTTGATTTCTTCTTGGCACAACAACGATAAGACTGGATGTGTAGCTTTAGGAGCTTCCCTTCACTCTTTCTCTGGGGGTCTGCGGCATCACTCCTGCCCCTAAGCCCTGAGAGCAGGAAGTGAGACAGGCAGTCCACCTCTACTTCAGGTCAGCAGATCTGGATCCGCGTGACAGGCAATGCCAGTACAAAAAAGACAAAGGAACAGAGAACATAAACATTAATTTTAGGGGGTGGTGGGAGGTCAATATATTTAGGTGATCCTTTCAGTGAGGTCTTCGGCCAGTGTCAAGTAATCAAAAACCTTTTAGTAACACTTACTCTGTCAAACTGAGAACAAAACAACATCATGATCATAAACCCTTTACTGCTGTAAATAAGAAATATAAGTAAAGGTTATTATTATATGAAGGAAAAAGGCATGTTTAATTTTTTTTAAAACAAGATGGAAGAGAAAGACTTATGCCATATATGGGAATTATATGAGAAAGAATATTAATTTAAAGTTTTATGAACATGTATTACAGTCTTAATTTTCATTTTTAGAAAAATCTAATGCAGAATCTATAAAGAAATCTGTGTCACTAGATTTAAAAAAAATATGACTGAATTGTAGCTTAAGCAAGAGAAATCATCTCAAATAAAATTTTGCATTTACACACATGTGCATGCACACACACTCCAATTAAGCAACAGAGGGATTACTATGGTCCTGGCAGTGACTGCCAATTGAATAGTTTTAAATCGTGTTCATTGCTTCTATTCATGTCACTATCTATAATTCAGGCTTATTCAAAAACACTCCACTTTGTCAGTTTTCAGCACTCTATTTTTAGTGATAAAGAGTTGTCATTAAAGGGAAAGAAATACAGTTCTCCTGCTTTTGTTAAAAGATACCTATTCTGCAGCAGGGATGCTTATGTACTTTTTACTTGTTCCATAGTGCATTGACTTACACTTTGACATGGAAAACTTGTGGTCTTCAATGGGCAATTTTTTTTTCCTTTTTTTTTTTAATGTTATCAATATTTTAAATGGAAAGATGTCTTAAAATTTCTTGCTATTTTAGGCACATTATTCAAATCTTTTGAAAGACATTAGTATACTATTTCCAGGGAAACTAAGTTTATTGAATCTTTCCAATACTCCCTGGTTTGCTTGGCTGTCACCATCACTTGTGTGGTATATAAATAACCTTACTTAAACATGTGGGAAATAGTAAAGAAAAGACTCTTTTTAGATGTTAAGATGTGAAATTAAACTCAGGTGCTTTTCAGAATTATTTGGGACATTTTCCAGTTGTCAATATGGAAATTCTGTCACTCAGGGCAGGGATCTGTTGTCATAGGAAGGCAAAAGCTGCATCCATTGACAAGTTGGCAGTTGATACAGTTGGTAAAAAAGAACTTAGAGACAAGCATTGGAAGATGATTATTCACCAGGGATTGGTGCATTGTCTTTAAAAAATTAATTTTTCTTTCTCTTTCATAAACATTTGTTTATGCATAAACATTACGGTCTAGACACTGATTCTAGAATTTAGGCATAACCATGTCTTTTAACTACATAAAGTCGTATACATTTAACTACTTACTTGCTTTGTTACTAAGATTCCAACCAGGCTCCCCTTCTCAGAAGTCAGGAGGTTGAAACTGAGTGTTCCAACTCTCTAATCATATAGTTGGTTCTTTAAGAAACCAGCCCCCATTCTTAGGGGTGGTCCAAAGGATGCTTTATTAAGATTATAAAGGAGAGAAGAATTTTTCACCCCAAAATATGTCTCTTTGGCAGACGGATTATTTTAGGCTGATTATTTCTTAAAAAATAGCAGATGTAGGAGAAGCTCTGAAAAGTAAGTAGACACTACTCCTTTGAAAGAGCCATTTACATTTAGAAGGGAGATCTCTATTTGTAAATGTGTCTTCCTCTCCCTACTAGGAAGAGGAGGATGAGTAAATCTCAAGAGATTAATGGAGAAAGTATGGACTCATCTGCATAATAACCATATCTGTGTTTTGCCTGATAATCTGCCATAACTGGCTTCTTCTACCCCACCGCCAACATCTTCTTTGCCTTCAGCTAAAGATGGTATTTAAGGTGATGGTATGGGCCAGTCTAGGGACTTCCTCAGAGTTCCTGACCATCTTCCATGTATACAGGAGGTATACATGTTATTAAACTTCTGTTTGTTTTTCTCCTGTTAATCTGTTTTTTATTACAAGGGAGCCTAAGCCAAGAATAACAAACAAACCTTTATTGCTCTCATCACTTAGGAAATTTCAAGGGTTTTAGGAGCTCTGGCCCAAAGACAAGGATAAAGACCAAATCTATATTTCTTATTATAAATCACAATATCACAAATATTCTCTATATGTTAGATAAAAAATTAATATTATTTGGATTGAACTGTGTCATCTAAGACACAGTATTTCATTTCTTTCACTCGGTGCCCTCAAAGAGGATGACAGCTAGGCAAAAGTTAAGAGCAAGGGATATTAAGAGGATAGGGAAATTAACTTGTCAATAAAACAAAAACTTTACACTACACTTGAAGCAGTGTGTCAGTTATCAATTGCTCTTTAAACATGGGAGGTCCTCTATACAATTTCTCACTAGGAGTTGAAAAAATACCTGCTCTCTCTCTAAGGCAAAACTTGCCATAGACCAGAGTTGACCTTAACCTACTATGACTCAACCACTACTTAGGATGCTGAACATTTAAAATCACTAAAGTGTGTTATTGTAGGGCCAGTAGTCACGTCCACCATCACAGCCGCCTGGCCCATGCAGGTTTGCATTAGATTAGGACAGATGGTAATGAAACAACAGAACCAAGAACTGGTGGGCCATCATCTTTATCCTAGCTTGCACCCAGTGGGCAAGATATGCACAGAGTGGGAAAACACTTCCCTTTTCATTCAAGGCTCCCAAAGACACTGACTTATCCGAGTTTCCTAGAATCAAAGTTTTCTACCTCACCAGCCTTATTCACCTCTGTTCCGCATCTCTTTCTCCTTGCACAAACTCTGTACAAACTGGCTTCTCCTGCAGCACTCCACCATCTTGGCTGCTTCTCCTTTCCTCCACGTGGCCTTTCTCTGCTCTTCTCTCTAAATAATCCAATCTCTTCCATATAAGGATATTTTGACTGACCTTCAAAAAGTATATAGCAGAATTTTTTTTTTTTCACCAATCAGAATTATCTGTAATTCTACATAGGAATAAGAATACTTGGACTTTCAAGATAAATTTCCAAAGTAGGATACTCTGGTAAAAACAACTTATAATCAAGTATAAGAGGTTAAAAGTTGTCTTTTCTACATTTACTGATTGAACTACACTTGAAAAGTACATTTATTCAGGTGGAGGAATTAAAACTCTTTCTCCCTTATAGAGTAATGTGAAGATATTCCTTGTGGCCAAGACCTAGCTGTTCTTATCTAGTTTGTATTCTTGAGCTATGTCACAGTTTCTCAGACATAATATAATTTTAGTAAATATGTGCTTTGATTAATATTTATGTGAGGAGTTGCCAAGGTGGGCATAGAATTCTTCAGACGCTTATGGTGTAAAAATATGGAAAGGGTGGGTATGTGAAATTTTGTACAATAAAGTCCAACTTATAATGTAGCAACTGACTTGACAGAAATTAAAATAAAAAATACAGCCTGACCTGTGGTGGCACAGTGGATAAAGCATCAACCTAGAATGCTTAAGTTGTGGGTTTAAAACCCTGGGCTTGCCTAGCAAGGCACATACAAGAAGCAACTACAGTACTACAAATTGATGCTTCCTCCCCCTTTCTCTTTCTCTGTTTCTCCTATCTGTAAAATCAGTAAGTAAAATTTTTAAAAATAGAAAGTACACTTAGAATGATTATAAAAATTATAATTTGCTTCTCAAATTAATTCCAGAAAATTTAAAGGTAAGCTGAATATTACATGTTTTTGTAATATATTAATATCAATAGATAATTATCTACAAAGTGGAAGATGATTTATTTGGAATAAGCTGGAAAAAAAAAGGATATGAATATCAAAATAAACTTACAGTAAGGGGAAAAAAAAGGGAGGCTTGGGAGACAGAAAGGAATGCCTCTACTGGGCACACACGAGGTGACAGCTACTCTGCCAGGTACATTTCTCCAAGCAATTACTAAATAAAAATTTTGAGGCTCAGTATTTGTGACTCTCAAATTCACTAAGTAAGTGGTACAACAGTCTTTAGAAGAGAGATATATCAGATTTTAAAATCTAAATTTTACCATGGTTTCTTAGTATTTTCCAATAAGACGGTTTTAAAAACTTCATTCTCGCTGTTTTTATAATCAGTGGTTATACTCTCTTCAACTCAATTCTTTTTTTTTTTTTTTTTAACAGAGACAGAGTAAGAGAGAGGGACTGATAGGGACAGACAGACAGGAAAGGAGAGAGATGAGAAGCATCAATTCTTTGTTGCAGCACCTTAGCTGTTCATTGATTGCTTTCTCATATGTGCCTTGACCAGGGGTCAAGTAGAATGAGTGACCCCTTGCTCAAACTAGTGACCTTGAGCTCAAGCCAGTAACCTTGGGCTTCAAGCCAGTGGCCATGGGGTCATGTGTATGATCCCACGCTCAAGCCAGCAACCCTGGGCTCAATCTGGTGAGCTGATGCTCAAGCGATCTCAGGGTTTCAAATCTGGGTTCTCCGCATCCCAGTCCAACACTCTATCCACTGTTCCACCATCAGTTCAGGCTCCAACTCAATTCTTAATACTATCTTTTATTCATCTTTTAAACAAAGTCTGCCATTTCATCTGAGTTAGTGTTCACTATTCTTTCTAAACTGCTCCTTGCCATCTGCTTACAACATTATCCAGGTTACTGATTTTCTTACTAGCAAAAGTTAAATTTTCTTGAGCTGCTCAACTTTGATATATTTTAACTCTGACAAACACTCTCTCTTAACAAATTTGGGTCAGGTTTCTCTGACCATGTTCTTGACTAGGCTTAGACCTTGAACTTCCCTGTGTAGTCATTCATCATCCAGTTTTAGCAAAAGTCCTGCTAAATAGTTTGGACAAAACCTTTCTCCCTGGCAGATTGGCTCATTCGTAGAGCATCGGCTCAGTGTGTGGATGTTCTGGGTTTTATCCAGGTCAGGGCACACAGGAGAGGCACCCATCTGCTCCCACACACCTCCTCTCTTTTCTCTCTCTCTCTCTCTCTCTCTCTCTCTCTCTCTCTCTCTCTCTCTCATTCTTCCTGCAGCCATGGCTTCATTGGAGCAAGTTGGCTCTGGTCTCTGAGAATGGCTCCATGGCCTCTGCCTCAGACACTAAGAAGAGCTTAGTTGCTGAGCAACGGAATAATGCTGCAGATGGTCAGAGAATCCCCCTAGTGGACTTGCCAAGTGGATCCTGTTTGGGGCACATGCAAGAGTCTACCTCTACCTCCCCTCCTCTCACTGAATAAAAACAAACAAATGAACAAAAAAACCTCATGCTGATTATCTGCGCAACTTAGACATCTAATCAAACTCCTCATCCTCCACCTCCCCCCAAATGAAATCTGATCACCCTTGCCTGCCTTCAACAAGAATTCTGCAAAATCTGTTTAGAAAGAATTTCCTGGCATAAATGCCTACTTTTTTTTTCTTTTTTAGCTACATTTTGAATGGAGCCCAGTTTTATATTAAGGCCTCTTTCCCCTATTGCAACTAATCCCTGAATAAAATCTGTTTTTTACCACTTTATGATCCAACTTTGGTTTTCTTTGATATCTCCATTACAAAAAAAAAAGCACAAAACTATAAATAATCAACTTCCAAATCTTAGCTTTTAAATATTCCTCTGATTTCAACAACTTGTCTTTTTCACTTTCACCAACTCCTAATGTTTATACCTTTGTATACTCATTTTCAACTTCTGAAGTCCTCAGTGGTAATACTAGTGGATGGAAATGCCATAAAAAATACTAAAATATTTATGCTAATTAAAAAAATCCATACAGAAGTTTATAGTTTTGAGTTCTCAAGATTATAGATTACATCTGAGAACTCTATATTTAAGCATACTCTACTTACTTTTTATTTTCTTTCCAGATTTACTGAGATATTATTGACATATAACATTAAACTATATCTATAGATATATAAATATATAAATAAGATATAGATGTAGATAGATATAGATATCTTAACACAGATAAACTCACTATGTGAGTATGGATACTTTAAATTAAAAGTAAAATGAAAAAGTTAGAATTGCTTGAGTATGTTCCATTGAATCAAAACATTCTCTCCTTGGTAAGCCTTTACCAAAAAAAAAAAAAAAGGAAGTAAGCTTTTGTTATGTCTTCTTTAATTTGGGCATAATAATTTATTTTAATGGTTGTAACCATTCTAGAACAGGGATACTTTTTGCCACTTTGTAGTACTTATGCCTCTAGGGATCTAACTAAAAGTTTGTCATGAAATTGCTCTGTAGTAGGTGCTAGTCATTATCATCTTTAGTTTGAAAGAGAAGTATTTTAGAATTTGCATCAGAATGATGATGCTATATTTCCCATTTGCATTCTGGTCTATGTATGACTCACACCTGTGTCTTCTGTCAGTATCAGTAGCTCACCTTGGCCCTTTCATAGTCATCAGTTAGGCACAGAATTCCTCTATATTGGTTATTATAAAATAAAAGGTCTATATTATTGATGGAGTTCAGAACATGCTACTAAAAAATATAGTACTTGGACATACTTAATATTTCAAGCTGAAGGAAAAGAGCAGGTACAAGAAAGACCCTGACCACCTTCATCTCCCGTAAACCAGGCAGATCATAAGAACCTCAACACCCAGAACACTGGCACGTCCTTTACTCCAAAGACAGAGGAGAACCCAAAGGAATCTGAATAAACAAATCTTACTAAATGTCCCCCAGTTTACTATTCTTAGCTTATACTTATCACATTTTTCCACTTGCCAACCTTCATCAAACCATCAAACCAAGCATAAAAACACTTGGGTTTAACCATTTCTTTACATCTTTATTTTCTTATGAAAGTTAAATAAATATTTAGGCTTTTCTCTTATTAATCTGCTCTTTGTCAGCCAAATTTACAGGATCCACTTGAAAAATCTATGATGGGCAGGGGTAGAAGATGTTTCCTCTTCTATATATGGTATACTGAGAAGAAGGAAGGTTGTGGTGTGCAACATTTTATTTGAGCTCTGACTCTTCAACTAAATAGCTGTACCCATCAAGCTTCTGAATGGTTTGTTTCTCCAACTGCAGAATGGGGATGAAAGTTTCTTCTTCTCTAAACTGCTACAGTATTCAATGAGATTAGATTTGCTAATTGCTAGCATTGTATATGATGTGCATAGGAGAATCTTTTTAGCTGGCTCCTATTCTTCAGATGTGTGGCTTTCTCTTTTGTAACTGGTATAAGGTATAGTCACTTAATCACTTAATTTTAGAGTTAAATTAGGATTCAGTTACAATGCCAAGATAGAATTTTATACAGTTTGCTCTTGTTCCGTTTTTTTTTTTTTTCTTTTTAAATGCTGTCCTATACTAAATGGCAAGAGTGCGAGAGAGAATTGACAGGAAGAGATAACTACACAGTGTATTTTCTCTATTAAAGAACATAAATATCTAAGAGAGTCTAGCTAAATTATTTATTTTCAAAAAGAATGCTGCATAATATCCAAATAAATGACTATCCCCCCTCTCTAATAAGCACAATGCAGTCCCAAGAGTTGTTATGGAGATGAGGTTAGATGCTTTCACACGTTAAGCAGCTAGTGAAGCTAACTTCAGTAAACATGCTTTGTAAGTAACAACTCCATGCTATGCAAACACAGCTCTAAAACATGCCCCTTGGTATGTCCTGTCAACTAAATGGTTGGCCTAATTCTGGATCTGTCACTGCCTCTACCCATCACTTGATCTTTAATTCTCTGCCTAACTGATTTTATTTACTTGTGCTTTCTTTATTGTTTCCTACATGTGTTTTTCTTGTCTTCTGTCTCATCGCCAGTGCTTTTTTTTGTTCATTTGTTTTATCACTTACCTGCTCTATCCCCATACTTACCTATAAACATATGGGTAAGGAAATGGGCTAGGTCTACTCTTATTCCAGTTTGAACTTCAGCTTATTCACCTAAATGACTACCTGTATTTCCACGGCTATACTGGGCATTTTTTTATTGTTATCCACAATCTGCATATTCGCCTATCTTTCTTTTTAAAATGGTACCACTGTATACCTAGTCATTACATCTATAAAACTAAAATCTTATCCATTCAGTCTCCAAATCCTGCCCAGGTGACCTCTTACCCTTACACCTACTGTCTCCCTTTTCAATCCTCCTGCAATTGGTCTTTTCCCATCTTCAACTGAGACAAGTGTCACAGTTTCTTTACATCTCTTTTTCCAGATTCTGTCCTATTGACTCCTTATACATAGAGCTACCAAAATTAACACATGTATTATATCTATTGCATTCTAAATGAGTTTTACTAATTTACTATAGGTCATGGAATGAAATTTCAAGTCTCAAGCTCTATTCCACATCCCCATGCATCTTGCTCTACTGTTTCCTTTCAACATAGCCTACCCTCTACCCACAAGTGTCTTACTATGTCTGTTTTGCCATCCTTTCTAAATACGCCTTTTCTACCATGTCATATTGTAAAGCCACCTATCCTTTGTCTTAACTCAAAATGCTTCAAAAGTCAATGTACTTTTTTCCATAGCACCTTCTCAAAATTTATCTTAAAGAATTTATCACATTCTGCCATGCAAGGCAGTTTAATAGTTACCTGTCTTTTCATTTTATTCTCTTCTATTAAATTATAATATCCTTAAGAATGAAGTCATTCTATTTATTTTTATAGCTACTGACATCTTTGTACCACTTATAGTTCTCATGTTTGTTTTGTTTTTATTTTCATATATTGAAAATAGGGAAGCAGGCTAATTTTTAGCAAATAACCATGATGTGGTTATGTATGGCCAGTAGTCACTGCCATCATGGCCACTCACATGCAGGTTTTCATTAGATTCGGGCAGATGGTAAAGAAACAGTGGAGCCAGAAACTGGTGAGCTAGTCCTTTATTCTAGCCTTATGCCCGGCAGGCAAGTAAAAACACACAGGGCTCCAAAACCTACTCATTCAGAGCTCACAAAGCTACTGACACATCCAGGTTTTCCTAGAAACAAAGGCCCCCCACCAGTCTCAGTCACCTCTGGTTCCCCATCTACACACCTTCTCCCTTCTCCTCTCTGCACAAACTGGTTTCTCCTTCAGCACCATGCCATCTTGGCTTCCTTCTTCTCTTTCTTCCTCCTTCTAAAAAACTTCCTGGGCCCACAGAGACCCCTCCTCCAGCATACATTAGCATAACCATGACCCTTCCCAAACAGGAAGATAATTAGCAGTTTCACCTGGCAGTGCCATTTTTAACAATAAAAGATAAAAAACTCAAAAATCATAGTTTACAAACTCATTTACTCAAGAGGTAAGTAATATGCTACATATTTTCAGCACTCTAAGAATAAGATTATTCCCATTTTATTGATTGGTAGCACAGTTACAGACTTTGAAAATGGAGCAGCCAGTTCTGATATGCTGAACTCATTCTCTAGCCTCTAGTCTCTAGCCTTTAGCCTCTACCCTGTGCTACCTCTTGTTCATTGCGTTCCCAGCTGTATGGCACTGATTTGCTCTTATGCCTGCATTTTTCAACTGACTTAAGTTCTCAAAAAAAGAAGTAACTTTTAATAGGTGCTCAAATTAGGCTTGTGAAATGGTGTCTGATGTAAATGGAAGTTCACAATACATTGAAAATGGACATTTATTAACAGATGGGGTTCTCTTAGATAGTTATGCTTATGATTTAAAGTATTTCTAAGAAACATTTGAAAATTCTGGTCAGTGAAAAGAACAAATGATGCTCTTGGAATCTCAGAACCTAGCACTTGGCCATGTAAAGTGTGATCCTTAAACCAATAGCATGAGCATTGCCTGGAACTTGCTAGAAATGCTAAATTCCAGTCCTCTTTAAAAACAATGAAACCCTGGCAGGTTGACTCAGTGGACAGAGTGTTGGCCTGACATTCTGAAGTCCCGGGTTTGATCTTAATCAAGGCACACATGAGAAGTGATCATCTGCTTCTCTTACCCTCCCTCTTCCCTTTCTCTCTCTCTTACCCTCTCTCAGTCAGTGGCTCAATTGGTTCCAGGGTCTACCCTGGGCACTGAGGATAGATCAGTTGATTTGAGCATCAACCCCAAATGGGGGTAGCAAGGTAGATCTTGGTCAGGGAGCATGTGAAATTCTGTCTCTCTATCTCCCCTCTTCTCACTTAAAAAAAGCAAACAAACAAACAAACAAAAATTTTAAAAGAAAGAAGAAAGTAAAAAAAACCCTATGGAATTAGAATCTTCACTCTACAAGAATTTCAGGCAATTCTTATGCACATTGAAGTTTGCAAAGCACTACCTAGGATTGCAAGCTTCCTGAAGGTGAAAGGCACATTAAAAAGTATTGTGAACTTCATGTTGATCAGTAAATGCCTGGGATGGTGTAGCATGTTTGTGAGCAAATGCTGAGGCAGCCAATCATCCCTTTTCATATAATCATAATTAACAGGCAGCACAATCTACAATGACTGTCAAGAGACTCTATTGCCCTTCTTTGCCTTGCCCCCACCCAGGCCATTCCATTAACCGAGCCCTGGGAAACATTTCAATGACAAGTACAGTAAGTGGTTTGATTTCCCTTTCAGTTTATATTTGCAAGCAAAAAAGAAAGAAGGAGAAATAAAGAAAGAACATGGCAAACAGCATAATGCAAATGAGGCCCTCTTAAACAGCAAGCAATCAGCATAGGTACATGCCTTCTGCTGTAGTCCCAAATGCAATCATTAAGCTGCTTTCTCACTGGGGAAAAGAGAAGACATCAAGTGCTATTGAACATTGCCAATTTTTATAGTGGATCAGCTTGAAAATATTTAGCACAGATGTTTCTGTAATTGTGACACACTGGGAAAATTCACATGTTCAATAGCCCTCTAACACTCTCTTCCATCTGTGCACTGTGATGGTCCACAGGTACTGCACGAGGCCATTACATGAAACAGAGTAATGGGGTCTGGCTCAAGACCTAAAGAAAGGTTCCCTTGTACCATCTGTGCAACTCAATTTACTTGCAGGTATAAGTGTGTTTGCCCTTATTTATGGTTGTTGTTATCACATTCCTTAAAGGGTATATTTATTTCCTATACTCAGTGTTAAGCAGAACTTTTCCCACAACTCGGATCTACAGAGAATGAGTAGAATAGGAAATTGGAAAGCAGAGACCCCACTCAATTTGCTTGCAGATATAAGTGTGTTTGCCCTTATTTATATTTGTTGCTATTGCATACTGTTGGGCAGATAAGTTTGTAAAATATAATTTTTTTGTTTGCTCACGTATAGTTTGCATTTGGGGGCTGGGCTGCACCAGGGATATGTCTGTGAAATTGCAAATTATTCTCCTGCTTGGGATGGGCCATTGTTTTGCTAATATTTTTTGGAGGAGAGGTTTTCAAGCCAGAAAGTTTTGAAAAGAAGAGGAAGAAGGAGAAATGGCAGAGAAAAGCCATGTTTGCAAAGTGAAAGCAGAGAGAATGCAAGGTACTGAGGAAGAAACCATGTTGGCAGAGAAGGAAGAAGATGTGCAGATGGGGAACCAGAGCTGAGGAGCTTTTGGAGCTCTCTGAGACTGGTGAAGCCTTTGATTCTAGGAAGAACTGGAGAAGATTCTCCTGGTTGTAGAACCGGATAATGTGTCAAGGCTTTGTGAACTCTGAATGAAGAGCGAAGTGTTTTTCCTCTATGTGTTGCTCAATGGCCGGTGCAAGACTTTAATAAAGAAATGGCCCACCATTTTTTGGCTGCACTGTTTCTTTACCATCTGCACAAATCCAATGTGAACCTGCATGTGCACAGCCATGATGGCAGTGACTACTGGCCATACACATACCTAAAAAGTTGTGTTTATTTTCTGTACTTTGTGGTTAAGCAAAACTTTTCCCACAACTCAGATCTAGAAAAAATGAGCGAAATAAGTATTTGGGTAACAGCAATCCCACTTCTCATGCTTGGCTCCATTCTTAATTCTAAACAAGGTCATTAATGGCTAAAAGTTTTTTATGAACTATGCAGAGTAAGCTAACTGACTCATTTGGGTTCCCAGTGAACAGTTGCCCAGGTCACAAACCATTGGCTCCATGTTTTTTTATCTGAGTAAAGAGATATGTTACCGGAATGTTCTTTCTAAGTATTCCAGTTCTCACTGTCTTTTCCTGAATCCAGTAACGCTTCTGAGTCTGTGCCATATGGTTTAGCTCCCAGTCATACCCTCTTCTCTCCTGGCTGTTGCTCTCCTTCCCAGACTGTTCTTCTGTCCCCTAAAGATGATAAATTATCTAAGAAGACAGTCTATTTTCTTCTGTTTTTCCTTGTTTATTCTCACTGTTGGCTACAGAGAAGTTCTTAATTTGTGATTCAACACAGATAAACTTGATAAAAATATTAACTCTCTTACAAATTTTATAAGAATATAGTTGAAATATTCTATGGAAGTATGAAAATTGAACTTTTCTGTCCTTTGTGATTTACTACATTTCTTCTAGCTTCTCTCCACATTGAAACTAAAAACTATTCGCAAAATACCAAAGAATTTATCTGATTTTTCTCTCCTGCAACAAACTATAATGCCAACAGGTTTTTAAAACCACTCAATCATTTTTAATGTGACTCCAGAACATTTTTAATACAGTATTTTCAATCTGAGCTGTAAACATTTCATATATTTTGTAAGTAATTTTCAGGTTGAGTAACCTATCCTGCTTAGACTGCTTGTAAATTAAGGGTTGCCTCATTACCATCACAGTCACCTTAGGAGAGCTACCTGGTCAAATTAGGGAGCTAATTTTATCTTAAACAATGTTCAGCAATTATAAAACTTCAGAAAATATTATACAGTACTTGAATTCTGACCTAAAGAGATAAGAAATATCTCTAATTCTAGGTGATATCTCTCCATGACTATTTTGCTTTATGCCACGGACTTATGTCACATGTCTATATTATGAGTTGAATTTACATTTTTGATTAAAAGATTTCAAGATCCACATAAAAGGGAATTAAAAAAATTAAGGTATCTGTTCAGCTATAAATGTTGTAAGATCAGAGGGACAAACATAGGATTGACCTACTATATTTGTGTTTTCAACCATGTATTTAATTTTCATTCAACACATATCAATTTCATATTCATTATATTAGGAACTAAACCAGAGTGTTGATATATACCAATATGAAAAATTAAACTGATGTTTTACCTTCCTTCTTAAAGTTTATAATCCACTAGAGATATAAGAAAACACATGGACAATTTAAATATGAGTTGTATCATCCCACAGAAATATAGAATATCATGGAAGCCACAGAAATCATCTAACTCTTGCTTATGAGACAAAAGACAGTTTTCTTTGAGATATAACATCTTATAGATACCTGAAGGACAGGTAAGAATTTTCCAGAAGTGGAGAGTAAAACTATGTCACTTTAAAACAGGGTTATCTACAAAATTCTAGAGGCAAAAGAGATTACATGAAGTAATTATGTCCTGAAATTAGTACTATATGACCTCTGATTAGAGCCAACAGATCCATATCCCGGATGTAAATATAAAAACTGGAAGAACCTCATGGACAGCAGACTATGTCCCCCTGAATGAAACATGCCACTTAGCATAAGAATTATTTTGAGCTAAAGACAATTGAGAAAGAGCAGATACAGGAAAAGCTCTCTTTCCTCTCCCTATCTGCCTCAAAGCAAAGCATAAATTTGTGAAGTAGTCCTCCAACCCATTTCTACCAAGAAGGGGAAAAAAATCTATTGTGGATACTCCTCTAAATCATTCTTATTAGTGTGGAGATTGTACCAGAGGAAGTAGGATGACAAACCTTGCTGAAACTATATCTTTTCTTTTACTAGATTTCCCACATTTTCCCCTCCTCGAAGCCTTGGACCCTTTCCTTTTTTCTTGTCATTTATCTACACAATTATTATTCTTTGCTAAAATGCTATACAAGCTCAAGTTCTAAGCACCCTTTTGAGGTACTTATCAATAAATGTTCCATATTTCTGTGTGATACATACATTAATAAACCTCTATTTGTTTTTCTCTTGTCAAAATGTTCTTTATTATGTCTAATTTAGAGGGCCTACCCAATGGACCTAAGATGGGTAAAGGGAGTAAGATATCTCTCTCTATGCGTTCTTAACAATCATCATGCGATGCAAAATTTTACAATGAAAACCACAACACTTTTGGGAAACATGGAGTTAGAGGTACAAAACTGAACAATGTCATCAGTGACACACAGACAAAAAAAGAAGTCTACTAAAAAATGTTGTCAGTCTTACATGTGTAAGTGATAAAGAATAAATACGGTACTTTCCTTTGAAAAAGAGCTGAATTTCCTTGTATGTAGAAGTGGCTGTCAGAAGGATGGCTGTTTGTGAGCTATTGTGAAATGCTGCAGAAAGAGTTATATATCATCAGATGTAAAATTGAAATAGCAGATGTGGAGGGGTGCATTAATTTTTCTTTGCCACTATACAAATAACCACAGAGTTAGCAATTTTCATGAGTCAGAAATTGGGGCACAGGCTCCTGGTTTCAAATTCAAGGTGTTGGTGGAGCCATGTTTCTTTCTGTCAGTTCTAAGAAAGAATCCATTTCCAAGCTCATCCAGTTGTAGAATTTAGTTCCTGAGGAATATAGCTTCCTGCTTCCTTGCTGGTTGTAAGCTGAGGGCTTCCCTCTGCTTCTAGAAGCTTCTTTTTAGTCCCTGAATGTAGTCCCTTACACCTCAGAACAAGTAACCATGTGTTAAACCCTTCCAGTGCTTGGACTCTCTCTGACACTCTCTCCTGCTTTATATCTTAATACAGGATAATCTTCTGAAGGTCAGTGATTAGTAACCTCAATTACATTGGCAAAATCCTTATTATCATAGATTAGTATATTCACAGTTTCCAAGGATTAGAGCAGAACACCTTTGGGGTCTATTCTTTCTACCATATGGATATAATTCATAAGGTATATGGTAGACTGAGCTAGCTGGTAGATGTTTAAAATATGTCTATTTTCTGTGTTACTATGTGAGTCAGTTCACTAGTGTGGCAATTTCTGTAGTACTTCTTCTGGATGAAATCATGCACAAGCAAACATGAAATTTGGGTTATGCTGATGTCTTTAATACATCAATTGTATTGGATCAAATCTGTGTTTTTAAAACAATCACTAGAACAGAGCTGATGATATATATTTTAAGAAAAAGGAAATTAAAAGTGGCTTATATACATGTGGGTACATGACACACAAAAATCTATCTAATTTATTCTAATTTTTGGAATCTGGGCTAATCACATTTATCTAGCCTTGACTTTCCTCATTGGTAAAATAAGGGATTTGGTCAAATAATCTAATAAGTTTCTTCCAAATAAAAAATTAATTTTCATAATAAATCTAAATTATTAATAACTTATAAATAAGATTTGAAGAAGTGACGACTATTTTTATATTTGTGAGTGAGTACATCTGGTTATAGGCTCAAAGTCAATTATCCAACATAAGAAAATATATTTTAAAATATTTTTTGAATAAATATATTTTTGGCCCTGGAAATGAGAATGGAAAAAAAAAAGGAAGTGGAAAAAAAAAAAAAAAAGAAGAAGAAGATACCAAAAGGATGACAGCATCTAAATTCTAACTGGTGATAAAATATATCTATTTTTTCTTGAGAAAAATAAATGGTACATAGAATGTACTTCCCTGAGCTAATGCCATAAACACTTGAATACAGATATTTTGAATCAGATATCATTTTATGTAGGCATTGTTAAATATTGTATCAGGAAAGAGAATGGAGAGTCAACCACCTCAGTGACAATATCTCCTCTTTCTCTTTGAGTCAGTTTATCAGACTGGCCCAAAACTGTCATTTAAGATTGAGAAGATTTCTGCACCCAAGTATTCAGATAACGTTGTTTAGTCAGAACTAAAAAATGTTCTTCCTGGCAATAATGTTTTAATTTACTCAAATTTATTGAACATCTGCTGGTTCTTAGGTTTCTGCTAGGCTATATAGGGATTTTAAAAATGCATTATCTCAGACCCTATAATTAAGAAACTCACAACCACAATAACAAAGCTCATCCTTAATAAGCTATCTTCTATATATTCAAGCCACTGATAAGATAAATGAGTCAAATGAAGTGCCATTACATCTTACTAAATTGCAACTCCCAAGAGAGTCCTTTCTGTATCAGCTCTCAGTTCTGATGACTGCCTGTACAGCTGACCTTGGAACCTTGGCTAGCAGATTACATCAGCTCATACAGCTGAGTGGGAATCACTTCGTACCTCCTTATCCTTCTCTCTTTTATTTTATTTTACTCATTTTAGAGAGGAGAAACACACACACACACAGAGAGAGAGAGAGAGAGAGAGAGAGAGAGAGAGAGAGAGGAGGGAGGAGCTGAAGCATCAACTCCCATATGTGCCTTGACCAGACCAGTGCAGGGTTTTGAACTGGCGACCTCAGTGTTGCCAGGTTGACGCTTTATCTAGCCCCTGTGCCACCACAGGTCAGGCCCTCCTTATCCTTCCCAAAGCCTTCTCCCTTCGCCTCTCTTCCTCCTCCCTGAATGCTGAGTTGCATCTTCCTTCCAGGAAAAGAGCACATCTCAATGTCTTGTGATCTTTACTCTTAGAGCATGTGTTATACTGTTGTGTCCTTATTGATTTGTTTTTATAGCCTAGAGACTAGAAGCTGTAGGAGAGACAACTTTTGTGTCTTGAGTTTCTTGGTCTCTTCAGCATTTGAAACTGACTAAATTTCAGAAAGTGCTCAACAATGAATATTGAAAATGATGTTAAAAGTGGTGGTACTGTCAGCTGAGTGGAATTGAACCCTCTTAGTAGACAGGGATTAAAGAATTCAATATTTCTAACTGACAGTCACGCTTCACACCATAAGCCCTGTAGTTGTAAACTCTTTCAGGCCATGGGCAAATGATTTCATAAGAGCTAATGCAAATGGGAAACAAGTTTATGTATTCTGAAGTAGTGTGGCCAGTTGATTTACTCAGATTTTATTCATATATCAGAGTATTTATGTCAAAAGTAGACTGGGAGAATATATGGGAGAATGGACACAATTTATGAATATTTTGTGCAACCAATAACCACCTAAGTAAAGCAATGCAAAAATGACATATTAATCATATGTCAGTAACTGTTATCATCAAATTTGAAGTACTTATCCTTTCTTTTTAGATTTTGATTTATTTGTTTTAGAGAGGGGAAATAAAGAAAGAGATAAAGAGAAGGAGCAGGAAGCACCAACTCCCATATATGCCTTGACCAGGCAAACCCAGGTTTTTGAACTGGTGACCTCAGTGTGCCAGGTCAATGCTTTATTCACTGAGCCACCATAGGTCAGGCTATAGTACTTAAACTAAATATATGCCATTATTCTGTGCCTCTGATTAAATGTTAAGATGATTCATAATAAAATTCTACAACAAAAAATCAGTCTGTGTCTTTATGAGCATGTAAAAATTTACATAATGATAGTCCTTAGATCTCAAAAATGGTGGTATCACAAACCTTGACTAAACAGATTTATTTATTTTAAAAATCAGTATATGTGGAATATATTTTGGTTAAAATAGAGAAAAAATTCAAGTTAGAAATCATTAAATCTTTAATATAGCTTAATTTTTAAAAGTTCCAAGATTGTAACTCGTTCTTAGTTTCACATATCAATTTTATTCCAAGCTCTGCCATTGATTACTTATTTAAACTTGTCAAGTGATGTTTCTTTTTTTTTTTGAACCCTTTTATGTAAAAATTAAAGGTCAGACATAATGAATCTTTAGATTCCTTTAACTATAACATTTTATTTTCTTCTTTTCTTTTCAGAAATACTTAAATGTAATTGAATAAAATAATACTTCCCAAATATTGTTGGTCTTCAAAATTTACATCAGCCTCCCTTTCTGAATAGAAAAAGATATCATGATGGCTCCCCTCTCACTGGTATCCCCAGTCCAGTCTCTTCCTTTCCCCTCCCCCTCTGCATCCAGCCCACACTCACTTTTGTTCTTAACTGGTGAGGGGAGCAGGACACAGGACACATGACGCCAGCATATGTCACTTTGCCATATGAATCATTTTGAGCTGAAGGCAATCAAGACCTACATATCCATTTTTTTTTTACCTCTTCCTTAATCACCTACAATAAATTAGATAGGGTTCTGGCCCAGAAAGAAAGTTACTATTACCAGATATATCTTTTATTTGAATGAACTACCTTTAATGCAGGACAAACATCTAATTACCAAATATCTGCTCTTTACATTGTCCTCTGAATTGTCCTCCTCCCCTTGAAACATCTAAGCCCTATTCCATTCTTTAGCTCAGGAGGCACATAAGCCTCAATTGCCCTACCTGTCCTTGAGTTCCATATCTATGGAGCCCCATACAAACATAATTTAATTTGTTTTCCTCCTGTTGATCTATCTTATGTTAATTTAATTATTAGACCCACCAAGTGAACTATAAGGGTAGAGAAATATTTTTTCCTTCCCTACAGTAGGGAAAGAGAACCTTTTACTACACAGACTACAGATGATAAGACTTTCTACTGAGACTCGGGTTTCAATTACCCAGAGTACCACATACAGGTAAATGTTGTAGGAGTGTTTTGTAATAGAAATGGGTTTTCTGAGGGTATCATCTGAAAAGATGAGAGAGTAGAAATGAAAGGGAGATCTAGATGTGGGTTTGGTGAGAATTGTTACGTCTAAATGAGACAGTGAATGATGAAATGGGTTTACATTTTAGGAGACATCTGAAGAGAACAGAAATGAATGACATAAATTTAAATACTATTGACATTTTAGTGCAATTTAAAGAACAGGGTTTAGAAACTAAGCAAACCTGACCTGGATCCTGTTTCATAGCTACGCCACTGGCTAATTGTTCATCCTTATATTCTACAGTTTCCTTAACTGTGAAATTAAATTAATTTTAATTGACTAGAGGAATTCAATCATGTTATACATATAAACACTTAACATCTTTCCTATTATATTTTAAATTATTACAAGATTTTTGAAAGCAAGTCACATCATAGCTGCCCTCATAATACTCAGGCCAGTGCCTTGCAATTTTCTTCCTGGTAAAAGGAGGATCTTGAGGAATATTATCATTTTTAGAAATAATATTTGATACTATTTAATTCAGTTTGCCTCAATGCCCTTAGCAGTAGTCTTTCTGCCAGATTTCCCACCTGTTTTCATATTATTTCTCAGTTTGATTCTCATTCTAATACATATATAAAGGAGGTTGACTGTTCAAGAAGGAGAATTTACTCATTCATTTACTCAGTAGGTATTTATTGAGCACCTATTATGTGCTAAGTACCCTGTTGTGTATGGATGCAATAATAATTCAAACAAACATTTTTTTTTTCTGTTCTCATGAAGCTTGGGATTTAAAGTTAGAGAAAGAATCAAATCATCATATATATTTAAGTAATCTTATGATTTCTGTAAAGGGAAGATACACAGTGGTTGGAGAAAATACAGAAGAGTTAGTATCATATTAAAAGTCACGGAGGGACTCCTGGAGGCTGAGGATATAATGTTTGAACTGAAATTTGAAGACTTATCAGAAGTTTGCTACGTAAAGACAAAAAGAAGTTTTAATAAGAGAAAGCTGCATACATTTGGTAATAGGTCTCTATCTGGGCCAGGTCCTTTATCTAAATTCTTTTAAATATTTAAGGAAGAGGTAAAAAAAGAAATAAATTTAAATCTATTGGGTCTTGATTGCCTTCAGCTCAAAATGATTCATATGCCAAAGTGGCATATGTTGGGGTCATGCGTTCTGCTCCCCTGACAACCTGGGGAAGAAATATGGAATTGACACACAAACAAAGTATCTGAAGTTTAGAGAGTAATGGGTTAGTAGATAAGATGGATCCAAAAGAGAGATGTTGGAATAAGAACCACTTTACCCTGAAAGCATTAAAAAGCTGTTGAAGCATTTTAATCAGGCGTGGAGGATTGTATTTTCTGGCTTCATTGTGTAGTTTCGAATGAAGTGGGGCCCAAATAGGTAAGAGCAAACCACTCTGAAAGCTACTAATGAGACACCAACTGATAGTTGAGTGGTTAAAATAGAAATGAACATAATACCAATCATGGGATTTAGAGATTGAAACCCCTTCAGAAGATCCAGAAAGAGTTGTTAAATAGGCAACTATACCTGAAATATTGGACCTCAGAAAGTAAAGCTGGGATGCTGATAAAAATGTGTAAGTCATCCCCATGTAGGTGGTAACTGAAGTCCTATGTATGTATAAAAATGAATAATGAGGAGTCTAGAAAAGATAAGAATGATGAAGAGACAGAGAATGAACAGAAACGGAAAACTAAGTGAGTCTTATGAACTTGCCTATCAGGGTCATCACTGATTGACCTAATTACTATGAAATCTGTTGAGACAGAAACAGCAAGTTTACTATAGACAGTTTCTACATAAAGAAACAAGAAATGGGTTGTATTAGTTTTGTAGTCACAACTATTTAGAAAACCTGAATAAATGTAATGAGGTAATTTCAAGTTTGTTTTACATAACTAAACACTTAGGAATTGAAGAAAAAATTTTGTTAGCAAAACTGTATTTAACTTAATTCTTTTCTTGCTGTTATCTAGATATTTTCCTGTTTTATTGTAAAATGTGTTTTTTGTATGAATTTATTATTTATTTAATCTTTAGCATATTAGCTACAGTAATAGACCTATGCAAAAATTTTTTAGCTTATACTTCATGGCTAACTAAAATCTAATTCCATTTTTTCCTTTATACATATTTGGCATTCAGCTTTTGGGAACTACATTGTAAACCATTACTATCTTTATTTAATTGGGGATGTGTTCATATTTTCTTAAATTTAGTCAGTGAGAGCCTGTTCAGGCTGACTTTTTACCTTGCTTTTCATATATATGTTTTAGTATACTTTATTATTTTCTGGTTGATATACCTTCTCTTACCTTGTCCTAAAATCAGCAATTTCTTCAATGATCTCAGGTTCCTTTGAGTGAGGAATGAAATTTAGAAATCATAATGTAGATACTAGGTATGTTTTTAAGCCAAACATCTTTTAAAAAGAATTTTAATGTCAATCTCTGTTCTAGCCTTTAGCAAATAAAACAACCAACCAAGAAACAAACAAAAATGTTAAATCTTACAAATGGTAGAATTTAGATAAAAATTCTACAGTGCTGACTGTCAATGTTATATAGGGCATTCATTATTATAATTAAGTATATGAAAAAGTTTATCAAGATTGAACTAATTCTTACAAAGATTAAACACCTTTTCAACTTACATTTTGGTAGTTAAAATTTGAAATAGGATTTTAAGACTTTGAAAATTGAGTTCTTTCTCATCTTCAAAAAATTAAAATAATGTTAGAAAAATTTAAATTTTTGTTAAACATTAGAAACATTTTTTTTCTAAGAATCTAACTTTCTTTCCAAGCCATGAACTAATTATACCATTTAAAATTTATAGCTTGGTAATGCATATTCTTTGTTAATAATTAGATGTTTAAGTGAGTGTGAACACGCTTTTACTAAGTTCTGCTCTGTATTAGACTCAAGTTAACCTTGCATTAAGATGAAAATATCTCTTAGTTCATGAAAGTTGACTTAACTAAATCTAAAATCAGTTTGTGATTAAACATACATCTATCACTTTGTGGTAACCTGTCACTCCCTGTCTCTTAATATACCTCATTTACCAAGTTTTTGTTGCTATTTACAACCCTTAATAGGACCTCATATTATTCAATGATTTTGTTTATTTATTATCTTAATCCTTCACTCAAATGTATGTTTTAGGAGAACTGGAAATTTTGTTTTGTTCTAGCACCTAAATAATGCCTAACCTATAGTAGTTTCTGTATATCTATAATTGTTTAATTAATGCATCAAACATACATAGTAGAAGGACTAAAAGTATAAACTGGATTGTAATTATCTGTTGGAAAGATATGTTACTGAAAACAACTATGGGACATCTGGAAAATCAGAAGAAAATTAAGGGGGTGAGATGGGTGTTTGGGGAGAAATAGGTCAGGATATGAAGTTCAGGACAAATAGGTCAGGATATGTATCAAGATAAAGTAATATCCAAGCTCCAATTTTTATTATTTTCTCAAGTAAAGTGTTCATATAGTTAAAAAGTAAAGATTTCCACTCTTGTGTTAGATTGTTTTTTATATTTAATAAGTAAAGATTTAAACTATAATTAGAAATGTAGTGAAATTAAGGTAGTGAGCATGAAACCATTAAGTAGTTAAGGGAATTCTGAAACACAAGTGGGGATAAAATTTAAAAGGAAAAAAAAGAATAACAAGTTATAATATTTTAGCATTTTACATGCTATTGTAGTAGTATGTGGTTTTTTATACATGCAAAAGAAATAAAAAGAGTATCATTTATATCAGTAACTCTCTCTCTCTCTCTCTCTCTCTATATATATATATATATATATAATTTTATTTAATCTTCATAATGATCCTTATGATGTTGGTTTTATTATATCATTTTTAAAAAGCTTAAATTATTTGCCTGAACACACATCTAGTCACTATGTCCAATTTTAAGGCAGACATAATTATAGTTTTTCACTCTTACTACTACCAAATTAAGGGAGTTTGCTTACCTGAGTGCATCAAAGCCCCAAAAAATGCAAACAGAAGTTTTTAGCAAAGAAAATAGAGGCTCATTTGAGGAAATGGCACCAAGCCCAGAGACAGGTGAGTAACACGTAACTCCCAGATGACCTCTAGAAAATAGATTACACAGTGGAAAACCGCTAGTCATGGTGACTAACATAGTTGGGGTCCTGGGCTCTACTGATTGGGTGAGGTCAGAAGGGAGTGGCTGATTGTTTCATCAGATCCTGATGTCAGCCATGGTGTCAGTCTGTCTGGTTTAATGAGGATATGGTCAGTAGGTTCATTTTGCTTTTACAGGCTGGGGCTGAAACACAATTGAGGTCAAGATGTTATCATTAGTTGGATGAAACTTTGTTCCTTTGATCAACAGACCTGAGGCTTTATTTTTAAGACTAGAACCTGCACTCCTAAGGGCTTAATGATTAAGAGGGTGTATGTACAGTATGTGCAAAGGCAGAAGGATCTGGTTGGTTCAAAGGAGGCAAGTGAGTCACAGTTTTAGTAGTTTGGACAAAGCTGGCTTGAAAGTTATATTAAAGAAATGAAATTACTTTGCAGTTACCATAATATCCTTCTTCCTATTTCCAGAAGACCAATAGCTGTACTTCAGTGATTGTGAACATAGTACTTCCTGTACCTGGATGCATTTTTTTGTTTGTTTTCCTGTATGTTTTGTTTTTAATCTAGTGTGATCTAAGAAGTATACAGTATGATCAGAGGATCACTGTCTTTACGAGATTACAAATTAAGAATGATAGCAGACAGCCTGACCAGGCAGTGGAGCAGTGGATGGAGCATTGAACTGGATGTAGAAGACCCAGGTTCAAAACCCTAAGCTCACCACTGGCTTGAGTACGGGCTCATTTGGTTTGAGCAAGGCTTACCAGCTTGAGCCCAAGGTTGCTGGCTTGAGCAAGGGCTCACTGTATCTGCTGAAGCCCCCCAGTCAAGCCACATATGAGAATGCAATCAATGAACAACAAAGGTGCTGCAACAAAGAATTGATGCTTCTCATCTCTCTCTCTTCCTGTCTTCTTATCTCTCCCTCTTTCTGTCTCTTTCTGTTTCTATCTCATACACCGACACACGCACAAAGAATCATAGCAGATGTTCAAACAAGCCATATGTAAAAGGGCGGGGGGTTTGGGGCAAGGAGGAGCTGGGTACACACACAGCCAAGGTTTAGATACCAGGAGAACATATAAGGAAGATTGCAAAGAAAACTGCTCAAAATAATAAGTCTGGCTTTTTTGAGTTGTCTTCAACCTGTAAAAAATGGATCTGCAATAGAAAAAATAATGGAGATAACAAAAGTCTAAAATGGATCAGAGCAAGTTTAATCAAAAGGAGGAAATTGAGTCATAATGTAGCCAATTTTCAGCACACCTGCCAGGGAGGGAGGGGGAATATGAGACAGGCTGAGAATTGCATTTGGCTGAGGTTGCCAGGGTGTATAAAAGAAGGTGAGGGGATTAAACAAAAATTATATATACATAACACATAGACACAAACAACGGTGTAGTGATAGCCAGAGAAAAAAGAGGGTGGGTGGGTGGAGGTGGGCAGAACTGGGGAAAATGGGTACTTAAGGAGACTTTGCTTGAGGTGATGGGAGAGTAATGCAAGTGTGCAGATGATGTTTATTGAGTTGTACACTTGAAATATGTATGCTTTTGTGAACCTATGTCACTCCAATAAATTCAATTAAAAAAAAAATAGCCCTGGCCAGAGTTGGTTAGAGCATCGTCCCAAAGTACAGAGGTTGCTGGTCCAATTCCTGGATAGGGCATATGCCGGAACAGATTGATGTTCCTGCTTCTCTGTCTCCTTTTCTCTCACCTGTCCTCTCTCTCTAAAATCGATAAAATACACATAAAAAAATAAAAGCACACTCTTTAAAAATTAATAAATAAATTAATTAAGTCTGGCATTAGAAAAATTCTAAACACCGAATGTTAGAGAAGGGAGTTACAAATCTTTTGAGTGTGCATGAAGTTTTTCTTCATTAATAAGGCATGCAACATATGGAGAATCATACCTTTTTATCTCCTAAAACATGCCTACATCTCTTTAGATATACTCATGGACATGGAAAACTAAAATCCCTCTTTGCAAAGATGTCCCTCTTCCTTCATACCACTGCTATTCCTTAAATGACACAAATGCCTCAGACGTAGCACTTACCACTTTGCATTGCAATTATATATTTATGACTTTCTAGGCAAGATAACACTCGCATCACCTTATTCATTTCTTTTAAACTCTAAGGCTTAGCAGAGTGCCTGTACATAGAAAGTATTTAATGCATTTTTGCTGAATCAGTGAATTCTATTTTCTGATTGAAAGGCATGGCAATTATGTGAGGGGAAAGGTCACTTTTAGAGAAGATGTTCAAATGCTATGAGAGTGAAGCCCAGTATCTGCCATTGTCATTCAGAACATTTGGTATCAGAAAATCCTGATTTGTTAGCGTGCCAAAAATAGCTTTATATTAACACAATTCAGGAAAAGGTGCATATGAATAATTTTGTGTTTGCTTCCTAGTTCATTAATGGTTGTGAGTATAAGAGGAAGGTTCACTAGGTACTTTGTAATGATAGTTGGAAGAGAGGAGTACACAATTTTTTCCTAAAGTGCTATGTGAAGATTATGAGGTTTGCTGAGATTATAGAGAACATGTGTCCTCTGGAAATCTGCAAACACGGAATTGATATTGCTAGTCACTCTTCTGTGGACTTAGAGAAATTTCATTTTGTCACCGTAAAAAGTAGCATAAAGATTTTGAGTAAAACCTGACCAGGCAGTGGTGCAGTGGATAGAGCGTTGGACTGGGATGCGGAAGACCCAGGTTCGAGACCCCGAGCTCGCCAGCTTGAACGCAGGCCCATCTGGCTTGAGCAAAAGCTCACCAGCTTGGACCCAAGGTCGCTGGCTCCAGCGGTCTGCTGAAGGCCCGCGGTCAAGGCACATGTGAGAAAGCAATCAATGAACAACTATGGTGTCGCAACGGCAATGAAAAACTAATGATTGATGCTTCTCACCTCTCTCCATTTCTGTCTGTGTGTCCCTATCTATCACTCTCTCTGACTCTCTCTCTGTCCTTGTAAAAAATAAAAATAAAAAATAAATTTAAAAAGTCTGAGAAGCTTTCTATGCGGAAACACATTACGGCTGAGGCTTTATCTGCAATTGTCAAGTACCCTATTCCCCCTACAGGGGGAAAGAAAATTTGGATTTTTAAATTGACAATGTATTTTTGGACAGTACTATTTCTGTAACTTTAAGTAGATGTTCAATATTGTAATAGATTAATTATATTTATATAATATGTTATTGTTTGTTGATTACTAGTAAGAGTTTCTTTAAATAATTTGAGTGATTAGGAGAAATATTCAGAGCTTAGTTTTCACTTTAAAAGATTATTTATATAAACATTTATAAATATTCACTAATTGAGAAAATATTCTTTAAAATGTAAAATGCCTAGAAAAATTATTTCCTTTCTACCTAATTTGGCAATATAATTTGAGTTAATTCTATTTCTAAAAAATAAATACTAATAGATTTTGTAAATGATGCACAAAAGCGATGTAAAAGGCACTTTATTTATTAAAATAATTCAACATATTTTCTACATATATAATTTAAACAAAAACAAGTTAATGGCCCTGGCTAGTTGGTCAGTGTCTCAGTTTCAATTCCCTGTCAGGACACACGCAAATAGGTGGAGGTGATCATCTGCCTGAGACAGAGGCCAAAAAAATGACTGAGTTGCTGAATAACATAGTAACAACCTCAGGTGGGTGGGGCATTGTCCCCTAGTGGGCTTGTTGGGTGAATCCTGGTCCAGTTGCCTGTGGGAATCTGTCTCTGACTCCCCTCCTCTCACTAAAATAAAAAAAAAATTAAAAAAAAAACCAAGTTAACAATGTTACATAATTGTTGGCAGAATAATGTTGATTTATTATATTTCAATGCTTATATTGCTTTGTTGTTGATAATAAGTATCATTTTGAAGAAATCTTTGAACAAAATAATAGTAGCAATGGATATATTTTTCTCTCTCTCTCTTTTTTTCTTTTTCTCCCTCCCTCTCTCTTTCTCCCTTTCTATTTCCCTCTCTCTCTGCCTCTCTGCAATAGCATAGGTTTTGAACAAACTTGTGTTAAGACTGAATCACCATGCCCTGTTTTCATCATGTAACATACATAGCCAGAATGTGATGACATTTTTATCTACAAAATCTTGTACATTACTATAGTAGTATTTAAAGTAGGAAAGTTTGAATAGCCACCTGATGATTTTATAACTATGTCAGGTTACATATAATAAATCAACATGTTGGCCAAAGGGCATCGCTGAACAGCTCCTAGCCTACTGTTCCCACCTTGGGTATTGTAAAGCATGAGTACAAGGATTTGGTTCCTTTTTCTTTCTAGAGATTTAAAAAAAGTTTTTCTTTTAATTTTCAAGACTCACATCTCCTCTGCTTTATGTCAATACCAATCACAAGAGACAATTTCCATAAAAGAAAAAAAAATCCTGCAGTGACCAAGAAGAGGCATGCAAGTCTGGAAGAGGCCTCAAAGGTCATTTAATCCAAACTCACTTTAAAGGCTTGAGTTCTTCCTACAGCATACCTTCCAGTTGATGATCAAACTGCTGTTTGGGTGCCATCAGTGACAGGGAGCTTTGCTGCTTCAGAGGCAGCGTGTTCTCTAATGTTAACCCTGGCTTAGACATTTATCTATCTATCTATCATCTATCTATCTATCATCTAGCTATTCATTCATTCATTTATTTAGAGCCCAAATACATATTTTTGGTAATTTCTTCTCATGAGTCATAGTGCTGTTTCTTAATTCAGGGCCATGTTATATTTATCTAACCCTTTGACTTTTCCTCCATGAAAAAGCTTCTGAGCTATTTGAATATGGCCCTTGTCCCCTCGAGAAGACAGCAGAGTGATGACTAGTCAGGAGGCCAAGGCTTGTGTACAGATCCTGACTCATGAGGGTGTGAGGGTGGGAAGGTAGGGAAGTAGTAGGGGAGTAGGAGGGCACAAACCTACAGGGAAAAGTACTTAGTAGATGATGAATGAAAGGGAACAGAACCTTCTACTTGAGAAGTTCAAATGCATACTTGGCTGACTTCACAGTTTAAGACTGTGTGTAAAATGTATCATGCTAAAGTGATATTTTATTAAATGAAATCATGAAATATTGTGTCTCTTCTTTCAATAAAAAACCCCCAAACACACTATTAGAGCTCAAGGTAAAATCAATATAATTTGGAAGTAGTTACAAGGCCAATGTACCATCAAGGAGAAAAAAAAAGTAGTGGTTAAGGAAGCAGACTTTGAGGTCAGACTACCTTGGTTCAAGTTCAGATTTTACTATAAAGGCTGTTTGACTGTGGGTCTCAATGTCCTTAATTATAAAAGGGGGATGATGATAGAAACTGCTTCATTAGGTAGTTTTAAGGGAGGGTTAGAGAGATAAATGTTCACTGTGTATTCATTCCTTTCAACATCATTTTACATCTTCTATCAGCCAGATGTCCTGATTAGTACTGAAACATTTGAAGGAAGCAGACATTTGAATCTGTTTTGGAATATTAGGTATTGCACTGTACTTCTCTGTGATATCCTCTTTTGTTCATATTTTCAATAACTTTATATTAAGCCACGTATTTGGTGAGTAAAGGTGAATAGCTTTAGAATTCATAACAGATTACTTTAGTCAAAAGATCATTCACTGTTCCACCAAAGTACTGACATGCTTTAGTTAGGAAGAGACCAAAAAGAAATCTTTTGTTACTGAATTTTGTGATTATCATATTTTTTGTTTATTACACTGTCTCTGCTTGAAAAACAGATCCCCCAAAAAACCTTGTTTTTAACATTCCAGTTTTTTATAACAAGAAATGTCCAATATTTTTTAAAAGAAAAAAATCTAAAGCTAAACTTAAATTGCTGGAATATATAAAAACAAATGAACAGATTTTACCTTGTGTTGCCAAGATCATTTACTTCAATTGCAAAGATGTTGTTTTTTGTATACAGTCTTTCTGGATTTGAATGCCCTCTGTGAAGAAGAAAAAAAACCTGTGAACTCATTGCATCCTTAACTTCTCTAGTTCAGACCATGTTTCATGAATAGATGAGCATCAATGGCTGTTTTTTTTTCTTTTCTTACTAATTACATTTTATTGGGGTGACACTGGTTAACATAATTATAATGATTTTAGGTGATCAATTTTACAACACATCTCTGAACACCATATTGTATATTCACCCCAAGTCTTTATCCATCACTATTTACCCCCATACCCTCCTCATCCTCACCCTCCCCTGGCAATCACCACATTGTTGTCCTTGACCATGGGGAGTTTTTTTTGTGTGATTTTTTTGCTTTATCCCTCCTCCCCCCTCACTTAACTCAACCCCTGATAGCTGTAAGCCTGCTCATGATGTATAGATCTGTTTCTGTTTTGCTTGTAAATTCGTTTTGTTCATTAGATTCCACATATTAGTGAGATCATAGGTTACTTATCTTTCTCTGGCTAGCTAATTTCACTTAGCAAAATGATCTACAAGTTCATCCATGCTGTCACAAAAGGAGAGATTTCATTTTGGTTTTTATTTGTGTGTGTGTGTGTGGCCACATAGTAGTCCATGTGTAATATACTACAAATTTTTTATCTATTCATATAATGATGGACACTTTGGCTGCTTCTAAATCTTGGCTATTGTAAATAATGATGCAATGAACGTAAGCATGCATATTTTCTTCCAGATTAATGCTTTAGGTTTCTTAGAATAAAATCTCAAAAGTGAGATCACTGGGTCTAAAAGCAGTTATATTTTATGGTTTTTGAGATAACTCCATACTACTTCCCACAGTGACTGCCCCAGTCTGCATTCCCACCAACAGTGCAGAAAAGGATTCCTTTTTCTCCATTTCCTCTCCAGCTCTTGTTGTTTGCTCATACATTGGTGAGAGCCCTTCTGACTGCTGTGAGGTTATAGGCATTGTGGTTTTAATTTGCATTTCTTTGATGATTAGTGATGTTAAGCATCTTTTCATATGCTTATTGGCCATCTGAATGTCCTCTTAAGAAAAGTGTATCTTCAGGTCTTTTGCCCAATTTTTAATTGGATTTTTTGGGTGTATGTTAAGTTATATATATTCTTTACAAATTTTAGATATTAATTCCTTATCAATGTACCAACAAACATGTTTTCCCATTCAGTGCATTGTCTTTTCATTTTGTTGATGATTTCTTTTGCTGTGCAAAACCTTTTTAGTTTAATACAGTCACATTTGTTTATATTTTCTCTAGTTTCCCTTGCCTGAGGATATATATTTTAAAAAAATAAAGCTACAAAAAATGTTTGAGAGTATACTGACTATGTTTTCTTCTAAGATATTTATAGTTTTGTGTTTAATACAAAGATGAGAAAACTAGGTATACAGTGTATGAATTATTGTATTATTTTCCTTGTGAACAACTGTAAACCTACTTTTTCTTTTGAGTTTATTTTTGTTTATGGTGTAAGTAGGCAGTCTAGTTTCATGTTCTTTTTCACAAGCATATATCCAATTTTCTCAACACCAATTTTTGAATAGACTGTCTACCCCATTGTACGTTCTTGCTTCCTTTGTCAAATATTAATTGACCATAGAGATGTGGGTTGATTTCTGGGCTCTCTATTCTGCTTCATTGATTTATATGTCTGGTTTTTTTTGTTGTTGTTGTTGTTTTTTTTATGCTGGTACAGCGCTTATTTCGTTACTATGGTCTTGTGGTGTAGTTTGATATCAGGTGGAATGATTCCTCCACTTTGTTCTTTTGTAAGATTGCTGAGGTTATTTGGGGGGCTTTTGTGGTTTCATATTAATTTTTGACATATTTGTTTTACTTCTGGGAAATACACCGTTGGTATCTTGATAGAAATTACATTGAATCTATAGATTGTTTTGGATAATATGGGCATTTTAATGATGTTAATTCTCTTTACCCATAAACACTGTATATGCTTCCACTTGTTTGTATCCTTTTCAATTTCTTTCTTGAATGTCTTATAATATTCTGAGTATAGGTCTTTTACATCCTCAGTTAAATTTATTCCTAGGTTTTTTATTCTTTTTGAAGCAATTGTGAATGTTATTAATATTTTATTTTGGTTTCCCTTTCTTATAGATTATTATTGGTGGTTAATAGTGCATCTGACATCTGGATATTTATTTTATATTCTGCTACTTTACTCAATTGATTTATTAGTTCTAGTAATTTTTTGGTGAAATCTTTAGGGTTCTCTATATATAGTATCATGTCATTTGCAAATAACGACACTTTTATTTCTTCCTTTCTAATTTGGATGCCTTTTATTTTTTCTTCTGGTCTGATTGCTATGGCTAGAACTTCCAGTGCTATATTGAATAAAAGAGATGATAATGGACAACTTTTCTTGTTCTTGAACTTAAGGGAAACAAGTGTAGTTATTTCCCATTGAGTATGATATTGACTGTAGGTTTGTCATATGTAGCCTTTAATACTTTGAGGTATGTTCCCTCTTATTACTTTGTTGAGAGTTTTAACATAAAGGAGTAATGAATTCTAATGTTTTTTTCTGCCTCTATTGATAGGATCATGTTTTTTTTTTTAATTTTTAATGTATTGTATTGACATGGTTTCAAGTGTCTGATCATATGCATTTGTCATCATTCATTTTGTTTATATGGTATAGAACATTTAGTAACTTGCAGATGTTGTTCCAACCTTGCACTTGACTCCTTAGCAGGGCCTATCTCTGAAAGGTGGATCAGATTTCTTTTCCATAGGCTGATGCTCTGCCCAAGAAGGATGGTGACTGCTGTGTGGGAGAATGACTTAGCACAGGATTTTGGTGGATGTCTCCCTGTGTCTCTCCCCATAGCTACAAACCGCAAACTTTCTTTATAAGACGCTAGTCTACTTAGCCCTTTCTCTGCCAGAGCTAAGGGTACATAGCAGCAAATGAGATTTTTGTGTTGGCCCTTTAAGAGGGTTCCTGAGTCTCTGCAGACTCCTGTCTCTGGCAGACAGAAACTTTGCTGTTTTTTTACAGCCAAATGCCATGTGTGCTCCTCTTCCCTGCTCTGGTGCTTTGGGCTAGAAATTCTGGCTTAGGGTTTAGGGACCCTCCCTTCTTAGGGGAAATTACCCCCTCTTCCGCTACTGAAATATCTCTCTTAAAATTCAGCCATTACTCATTGTTCTAGGAGCAGGATCACTCCTTTTCACATCTCCACCCTTCCAACCAGTATCAATGTGGCTTCTTTTGTGAATCCTTGGTCATAAGATCTCTCTATTTATTTTTTACTTGTTCTTTTAAGATGATTGTTCTTAAATATAGTTATAACTCCAGTTTGGTCCTAGGAGATGGGGTGTATAATATCCACCTATACCACTGCTAACTGGGATCCATTTATTTTTTTGTTTTCTTAACAAAAAAATTCAAGGACAATATATTTTTAATAAGAATGCAAGGACAAAATATTCTTTAATTGAAATTTTAATTTTGTTACATGAAATGATTATAATATTTTTAGGTTAGGATATAACAAAATATTTGATATTTTTAATGGCAACAACTTCTGATTACTATTGCTTTCATAAGAAAACACATATTTAGCAGGCTGTTTTCTAAGTTTGTGTTTTCAAGTATTAAGAATACTGGGTATGTGCTAAGGTTTGCAAATATATGTTACAAAGAAGAAAAGGTAATCAGATGAAACACTACATTCTTACATTTACAAGTGGCTTTAGACTGAGGAATTGTCATGTCAACACTAAAATAAATGCTAATAGGTTTGCTCCTAGGCCGCAACAAGACCCAACAAACTACAGTAAATTACATTTTACTCTTACCAGTCCATAATATAGATATGTAATTCATGTTGCAAAAGAACTAAATGTTTGAACTATGAAAGAGAATGTTATATTTGGCTGTGAATGTTACATAAAACATACTAATTGTTACATTTTATAATTATTTAAAAATATGACAAATTATTATTGCTTTATAGTGCTTCTCAACTCATTCTGGAAGTTTGATTTGCATTCTTCCTCTTTGCACATAGATAGAAGAACATTGATGATCAATTCTACTTGAAGGTCAGTCAAGTTTTATTGTATCTTAACAGTGTCCCTGGTATTTTATCCAGGTAGGACTGTGCCACTCAACTTAAAATGTCTTGAACATAGAAACTTTGTATGGAACTGGAAGACATTTTCAAACCCATATATTTTAACCATAACATGGATGGAAGAGTCAACACAGCTCCAGGTAGGTGATGTAGTATGATAGTAGGAACCTGAGTAATGTAAGGCTGCATATCTTCAGTCCAATTGCTTAGACATCTGACTTGGTCAATGTTGCTTTTATAGTTCACCAGATCTCCTTACTTTCCTTATTTAGCTAATGATTATCAAGAAAGAACCACTGCATTATGAGGAGTAAATGAAGAAAAGCATATATAACAGGGAAATATGTTTTATTACCAAGTCAGATGTGGGAGGAGGCATCTGCAAACACATTTAATCTAATCTCACATTAATCATATGTTGGAGTCTTCTTTTTATGGAACCACCTCTCTGAATATTCATGCCCTGGGTGATTAATGCAGAGTCATTCAATAGAAGGGATTTGATAGAGATCTAAAAAGAATTTCCAGATTCAGATAAATGGTCATCCTGCCATATGATCCACTAGCAAAGTGTTGGTCACTGACTACACACTGTCTTGCAACAGATAGAAGGGAGAAGGATAGCTTCTTACTGACTTAGCCTATAACTGACTTGCAAGTGGCTCTTTTATGCTGGTGAAACACAGTGGCTTTCTGATGAGTACACAGAATCTCTCAGTTATATGCTCTTCTTTCCCATTTCACATCCCATAAAATTTTTTATTCTAGTCCAAGAGTACACACACACACACACACACACACACACACACACACACACACACACACACACACACACACTGAACCTATGAAGACCCATTATATTTTTCTCTCTCATAATTTGGCTTTGGAAGATGAAATTCAAGTATCTTGTTGTATTTATTTTCTATTTCCACAATGTAGCCGGTATTATCAATTGTTTACACAATATCTCTTCTCTACTTGTTTCTTATATTAGAATTCCAGTGAAATTTAAGGTGACAGTTTTCCCAGATAAAACACCTATCTCACCTGGTCAAATTCCCATGTGGCTAGAATTGGCTTTATGTCTCAAACATGGCCAATAATATAGAAGATCAACTTGGTGGGACTTCCAAATAAGTTATTGTTTTCTTGACAAACAAACAAAAACAAAGCAAAAAACAAACAAACACTAACTTGATATATCTATCATGTATCATTCTTACCTTCACCTGCCTCAATCACTAATATTATAACTTCATGTAGAGTGTCATTTCCTTACTATGAGATGAACAGAAATAAGATGGCAAAACAGAAAGCTTGAATGACTCTTGGTATCTGACAACTTTTAAGCAACTATACCATCTTGGAATTGCTTATTTCATGATAAAAAGAAAACACTAGCTATTTATGAACTTGAACCAATGTTCAAAGCAATCTCCTTTTATAAAATTTCAGGTGAGTCGTGCTTAGGCATCTGGGTTGAGGCAATAGGGAAGGCAACAGGGATATTCCCAAAGTACAAGAATTACTTCAATAACAGAAGCAGCAGTATTACAAATTATACTTTGAAACATTCTCCTGCCATGCATACAGATTTTCTAGAATGGTGCCTAGCACACTGTTATGATTTTATAAATTGAAGTTAACTGACTATTTTTAGAGGTAGGATGAGCACTAGAAAACTCATGTTTTCTGACTCCAGTTCCATTATACCACTATGTGGATCAGTAACCCAAGAAGCAGTGAGAGCCTAAAACCAGCAATTTATTGTAATAATATAATAGCCATCCCTCAGGAAAGAGTGCAGAACACAGTTATTAGATTAGAAAACAGTCTAAAACTTTTCATAGGAAATTTATTTCCTACCTTAAAGAATTCAATGTCTTTTTGTTTTTGTTGTTTTCCAACCATGAAATTTCTTCTCAGTGTGATAAAGTCAATGGACTCTTTCTGAGATAATTCTTTTAAATATGTAAAACAACCCGCATAGAGTCTAATGAAACCAATGAAGTGAAATGCAGTTATAAAAACATCTGTGATTAAGTAATTTTTGAACCAATTCCTCCTAGAATTGTAAAACTCATGGCCTGGCACTTTTGGAAAAGGGGGTTTTGTTAATAATGGATTATTGCCATTGTGACATAACACATTTTTCAAAAAGAGAAACAAATTACACTGGGAAACAAAATTTTTGTTGCATCCACAAAAACACTTGTTCTTACCTAATTCAAGTGTGCTGATCTCAAATCTGACATTAGTATTTCTCTGTAAACTACAGTTATTATGCAATTCAAGATTTTAGGTTTTCATCTTATTGTAAGATTTTCAACATTTAGTTTAACATAATGAAGTAGAATATCTTCTTGTACATCATCTTTGTGAAAATATAATAATTTATATAATGCAGCAAATATACTAATACACTAAAAGATATGATTGCATCAGAACTTGTCTACAATTTTAAAATAGAACATATTAAAACACTTATTATAATCATAAAATTTGTGCAAAACTTATTGAAATTCTATTCAGGCAAAAATTTGCCTTTGTAGCTCTTTTGTTTGTGTACTTGTTGAGGACAATCTTGTTTGATGCTCCTGTAGTAGTCTGCCATCATATTTCTGTCCCATCGCCCCTGATAATGCTCATCCATCATCTTCAGATCTTGATGAAAGCATTCTCCCTGCTTATCACTAACAGCTCCAGTATTTTCAGGAAATTTATCAAGGTGGCTGTTCAGGAAGTGAATCTTAATGTTCATGTTACATCCAATGTTGCGGAAAGCCAACAGCATCCTTTGAACCAGTAGTTCATAGTTTTCTGCTTTTTTGTTACCAAGGAAGTTCTTTGTAACAAAAGAATGCCATGCTGCTTTCTCCTCCTAATTCATCTTCCTGGCAAATTCTTTGTCACATGTGAGGTTTTGAATTTGAGGTCCATTGAATACAACTGCTTTTATCTTCTCGAAAGACAAGGCAGAAAAAAGCAGAAATAATAGTTGAAAGCATTCACTTTCTCTATTCAAAGCCTGAACAAACTGCTTCATTAAGCTAAGTTTGATGTAAAATGAGGGAAAAATGATCCTGTCTTGATTAACTACAAGTTCATTCACAATATTTTGCATCTTTACTTCCAGAGTTTCACGTTTCATCCACTCCTTCTGTGTCCAGTGTTTCTCCTGAGCTCAGCTGTCCCACAAACATAGAAAGCAAGGATATTTTGTGAAACCTCTCTGTTGTCCTAGAAAGAAATTGACCATATTAAAATCCACACAAATGATCCCATTATGCTCCTCATACTTCAGAAAGTTGAGGACAATTTTTATGTCATTATAATCTTCTCACAGATGAGTTGAATAACTATTGGAACCGCTGCATAAACCTACCGTTGTGTAGGAGAACACATTTCAGACTCCATTTAGAGCTGTCAAGAAATAGCTGCTATTCTGTTTAACTGTAAGTGGTAATACTTAGCTGGCTGAGAAGACTATTGATATCATGACAGTAAGCAAAGTGTTTGTTTTTGGAAAAAAAGTCCACAAAATTTTTTTCACACTTCCTGAAATGAGATATTTTAGCTGGCCAGTGAAGTACATTCTTTTCTTGAAGACTTGGAGGCTAATAATTCAGCTACTTTCTTTGATAGGCCCAAATCTCTTACTAAGTCATTCAATTTGGATTGGCTAAATTGCTGAGGGGTTAATGACTGCTTGGCATCAGAAGAGGACCCTTCAGATTCTACAACCATTTCCTCATGCATCTTATCAAAATATACTCGATCACAATGTTCACTTTCTTCATCCTTAGAATAAATAAAACCATTAAAAACTGGAACCGGGCGTGTCTCAGAGTGTGAAATAGGTCGTATTGCTGAAGAAATATTATGATATGTGATCATATGACGTCTTTTCTTGCCGATGCCCTTTGTATGTATCAGACAGAAATAACAATCACTGCTGTAGTCCTTAAGTTCATGCCAAACCATGGCAATACCAAAAGGCATTCCTTGGTGTTCTCCTTTTGTCAAGTCACAAAACATTTCCTCAAAATTATAACACACAACATGAGGATCCCAATTCTTGTCTTGATCGCCAGGGGGAACTTGAAAACAGGCAAAATATGCTTCTGTCACAAATGATGAAATATTGCGCCTTTGACATTGAGGTGTGTCACAGCCATATGTATAACTGAAGGTGTCAGGACTATTCTTACATTTATGCCTACTCAAAGAAGCCATGATTCATTTTAAAACAAAATAAGAGCATGTTTTTATCAAATAATAATTATTTACATTTAGAAACAACTACGATTATGTAAAAGTGATGTTTGTAAAACATTAATTGCCTTGTGGTTATGTCCAATCCAAGAGTCATTGCCCTTTAACTCCTATTTTAAAACCAATGTATGTGATTAATTGTAACAAAAGGAGGCTGACCAGGCGGTGGCGCAGGGATAGAGCATCGGACTGGGATGCGGAAGACCCAGGTTCGAGACCCCGAGGTCACCAGCTTGAGTGTGGGCCCATCTGGCTTGAGTTAAAGCTCGCCAGCTTGGACCCAAGGTTGCTGGCTCCAGCAAGGGTTGGCTCAGTCTGCTTGAAGGCCCTTGGTCAAGGCACATGTGAGAAAGCAATCAGTGAACAACTAAGGTGTCACAATGGCAATGAAAAACTAATGATTGATGCTTCTCACCTCTTTCCATTCCTGTCTGCTTTCTGTCCCTGTCTGTCCCTCTCTCTGTCCCTGTAAAAAATAAAAATAAATTGTAACAAAAAGAAACTAAAATTACATAAATACTGGAGCATGCACTAAAAACTGGATTTCTGATTTGGAATCAGCGATGCAGTTGTATATCGAAACAGTTCTAAAACCTCATGCAACAGAATATAAAAAAAAAATTGTTCCCCAGTATAATTGGCCATCAAACCAGGAGATGTGCCTTTTGTTAGTCTTTCTATGAGAAAGAGCTAAGTAGCTTTTATGACTACAAATAGTAAGGTAAATTTTTACAAGCATTCACATGGGAGCAGACATACACACACAACTAAAAATAAAGTAATATATAAAGCCAAGATTGAGTACATTATCAGGTGTCTTCAGCTCTCAGAGAGTTGCCATCAGATGAAGCTCTGCTAAATTATGTGGTGATAAAGCAAGCTATCTGCTTGGAGTGGGGACTCCTGGATTGCCTGATAGAAGGGGTTGTTTGAATAACAGAGTAAGGTTAAGGATTTAGGAAAGAGTTGAAAAAGGAGATTAGGAAATGTAGGAGAGGGAAAAACACATACAATTATTCATGTATGTATTTGTAGGTGTCCCAAATTCTTTCAATTTCAAATGAGAGCGAAGGGCCTTCTAAGAGAAGGAATTGGCATCAGGTAAAATATAATTTGACTGTATAATAAGTCTGAAGTTATTTATACAACGAGATAAATTTATAATATCTATTTCTCTTAAGATTAATTATTTACTTTATGCATAATATTAAGCTCTTATCACTCAAACCAAACAAAAGCACTTTTCTTGTATCAAAAATGTAGTATTATTTAGAAAATTGCTGGTGAGTGGGGTTGAGTTCCTGGTTGGTTCTTTCATGTTTTCTTGACAGTGAAGAAACACAAAACTCATAGAAAGGGTAAACAGTCCCCCTCTAAGGTTTTCCCTCCTTTCCTTCTGTCCCTCAACAAATGTTATTTAAACCACAATTAGACTGGTTGCATTCAAGTATGTAAGAATATTTTTATATTTCAACCTAAGTACATATTATTAAGAAGGAAATCTGTAAGAAATGATTTGGTTAGCAGTAGTTTATAGCAGTCATGAAACTTGGCAATTTTCTTTTGACCCAGGGATCAATGAGTTGTATAGCTTTTCAATTTACTTGGACTCCTTGGCAGCTGGGAAATACCACAAGTCTGGCTGTAACTTTAATTCCAGCAAGGAGCTTACCCTACTCCTAATTCTTTTTCTTTCCATTTGAATGACTTCTAGAATCCAGTCTTTAAGGTCAGTCCTGTATAGTTGCTTTTACAGCCTGACCTTTTGTGTTTTTTATTGATTTAGTAATATTAAGCCAAAGATTAACCTAATGTAATCTTTAGAGACCTGTTCAGCCAGTCTAGACGTGGGTCAGTGAAAATCAGAAAATAGCCGTGTCCAGAATTATACTATCAGTGATTTCTGTGTGCAAATTTGTGGAAACATATGCTTATGTCAAATTATATGAGGCTTTGATATTGACTTTACCAGGGACACAAAAACATTGTACCACAGTAAGAAAATGTCTGATTGTATTCCTTTGAGTTTGTCATGCTACACATTTTATAATAGTGAGAATTTAAGAGAATCCAACGTTGTAGTTTGATCATTAGGTAATATTGTGAAAAGTAAATTTAGTAGGTTAAAATTTTTCTGGTTTATATTACATCTTTCCAGTTATTTGGGAAGCTTATGTTAATTAAAATTAGGTCAATCTGAACTTTCAGTTCTATATTATTTTACTGTTAGGTTCATTTCAACTTTAAGTGACCTATAAATACATTTATTTTATTTAAGTGCTCAAAGTAGAAGAAATGTTCTTATTTATTTAAATAGCATTGATGTTTTTAAACTAACATTTATAAATATATTAATTAGTAAAATACTTAATATTATATACTACCGCCTGACCTGTGGTGGTGCAGTGGATAAAGCGTCGACCTGGGAACACTGAGGTCGCCAGTTCAAAACCCTGCACTGGTCTGGTCAAGGCACATATGGGAGTTGAGCTTCCAGCTCCTTCCCCCTTTCTCTCTCTCTCTCTCTCTGTGTCTCCTCTCTAAAATGAATAAATAAAAAGAAATTAAAAAAATTGAATATTATATACTACCACTAAACCAAAACACATATGGCATTAACAATAGAATTGTGTTTTCTCACAGGAAGATAATATTGTTTATTTAAACACTGAGTAAGAAAGAAACTATCCTTATACAAACTTACACACAAAAAATGAGGAAATAAACTCCAGGGTATAATTAAATGTTTATGAAATGTTAGTTAAAATAAATAAAATATATATTTTTCAATAGGCATGCTGATTATAGCCATAACATTTACAAATTGTTACCAATATTTTAAACAAACTTAACTTCAAAGCTTTCTGCTACATTTAAACACTGATGTTCAGTTTTTATTAATATTTTAGATCTGAAAGGCATTGCTAGGGATCCTGCAAAATATGTTTACATTACAATGTCATATTCGTACTAAATTTTTATGTAAAATGCACATGGGAATAGACATATACAGTCACTCTAAAGGTGTTTGAAACTAAAATGTACTGGATTTTTTAAAATCTGGTATATGTTAAAAAGAATAAAAAATATTTTATTCAATTTACTTCTCTAAAAATGTATACAACAGATATGATTGAACAACTAATTTTCAGGCCTTATGATAGATGAACAAGACATAATCCCTAATCTTCATGAATCCATAGTAAAAAAAAAAATAAGTCTGTACAGAAGCAATTAAAAAAATAATGTTTTAAATGTTCTAATAGAGGTTTTTATGTGGTCTTGAGGAACGAGTATTAAAGGAAATTGGCTAAAGATGGTGCCAATACAGAAGATGAGAGAAGCAACCAATATTGGAGTAAATTAAAGATTTAGAAGAGTGTATAACTCATTAAGTAAGGTGCGACTGGTGATTGTAGAAGCAATTGAACAAGGAAGTAAATAGTAGAGCTTACATCTTTCATTCTATATGTTAAAAAACAAGATAATAGGTCTAAAATGCAGTCACATATATTATATGTCACATCACTAAACCAAGACGTAATTACAACTTCTGTTGTCCCAGAAATAAAATTTTTAACCAGTCTGTCAGACCAGTTAGGAAATATATTGATTGATAGAGCCCTACCATCCTATAAAGGAAAATACCCTTGCAAAAGCCAACCTTCTTTTTGCCTTCCTTGCTCTTGCTCCCTTTTGGCCATTCAAGTCTTGTTTTATACAATTCTTTAGAGCTACTTTCTTTATGCTAGATTAGATGCTGTAAGATTTGAAACAATTTTTGCTCAAATAAACTCTTAAAACTTTTGAAATAGCTTGAGGAGAATAGGAGTTAGTTCTTCTTTGAATTTTTGATAGAATTCACTTGTGAAGCCATCAGGCCCAGGACTTTTCTTTTTTGGGAGTTTTTTGATAACTGTTTCGATCTCATTTGCTGTAATTGGTCTGTTTAGGTGTTCTGATTCTTCCAGATTGATTTTTGGAAGGTTATATGATTCAAGAAATTTGTCCATTTCACCAAGATTGTCTAATTTTTTGGCATATAGTTCTTCATAGTATTTTCTTACAATGCTTTGTATTTCTGTTGTGTCAGTTGTTATTTCTCCACTGTCCTTTCTAATTTTATTTATTTGAGTCCTCTCTCTTTTTTTCTTGGTGAGTCTAGTTAAAGGTTCATCAATCTTGTTTACCTTTTCAAAGAAGCAGCTTCTTGTTTCATTGATCCTCTGTATTGTTTCCTTAGCCTCTATGTCATTTATTTCTGCTCTGACCTTTATTATTTCCTTCCTTCTACTTGTCTGGGGTTTTATTTGTTGTTGTTTTTCTAGTTCTTTTAGATGCAGGGTCAGGTTGCTTATTTGAGCTTTTTCTAGCTTCTTATGATATGCCTGTAGTGCAATGAACTTCCCTCTCAGAACTGCTTATGCTGTGTCCCATAAATTTTGAGCTGATGTATGCTCATAATCATTTGTTTCTAGAAACTTTTTTATTTCTTCTTTGAACTCATTATTAATCCATTCATTATTTAATAACATGCTATTTAGTTTCCAAGTGTTTGAGTATTTTTCAGTTTTTCTTTTGTGGTTAATTTCTAGTTTCATGGCATTGTGATCAGAGAAAATGCTTGATATGATTTCAATCTTCTTAAATTTATTGAGACCATTTTTGTGTCCTAACATGTGGTCTATCCTAGAAAACGTACCATGAGCGCTTGAGAAGAATGTATATTCTCCTGCTTTAGGGTGAAAAGTTCTAAAGATATCTATTAAATCAAGTTGATCTAGTGTATCCTTTAAGTCTGCTGTTTCTTTATTAATTTTCTTTCTTGAGGATCTATCCAGTGTTGTTAGAGGGGTATTGAAATCCCCTACTATGATAGTATTGCTGTTAATCTCGCCCTTTATATCCATCAAAGTCTGCTTTATGTATGTCGGGGCTCCTATATTTGGTGCATAGATATTTACAATAGTTATATCTTCCTGTTGAATTGTTCCCTTTATCATTATGTAGTGTCCTCCTTTATCTCTTACTACAGCCTTTGTTTTAAAGTCCATTTTGTCTGATATAAGTATTGCTACCCCTGCTTTTTTTTCATTTCCATTTGCATGAAATATTTTTTTCCATCCTTTTACCTTCAGTCTATGAGCATCTTTTGTTTTAAGGTGTGTGTCTTGTAGACAGCATATGTATGGGTCCTGTTTCTTTATCCATGCAGCTACCCTATGTCTTTTGATTGGGTCATTTAATCCATTTACATTTAAGGTTATTATTGATATGTAGTTGTTTATTGCCATTTTATTCTTTAAAGCTGTATTCTTCTTTTGCTCTATTCATTCCTCCCTTTAAACTGTTCACAAGAGGCCCCTTAGTATCTCTTGCAGAATTGGTTTGGTTTTTATGAATTCCTTGAGGCTTTCTTTGTCTGGGAAGCTCTTTATTTCTCCTTCAATTTTAAACGTTAGCCTTGCTGGATAAAGTAGTCTTGGTTGTAGGTTCTTGTTCTGCATTACTTTGATTATTTCTTGCCATTCCCTTCTGGCCTCAAGTGTTTCTGTTGAGAAGTCCGATGTCATCCTTATGGGGGCTCCTTTGTAGGTGATAGTCTTTTTTTCTCTAGCAGCTTTTAATATTTTTTCTTTATCCATTAGCTTTGGTATTTTAACTATGATGTGTCTTGGTGTAGATTTTTTTGGGTTTCTCCTTAATGGAGTTCTGTGTGCTTCTTGAATGTGTGGAGTGTTTCCCAGCCTTAATTTAGGAAAGTTTTCTGCTATGATTTGATTGAACAAAGTTTCCATTTCCTGTCCTCTCTCCTCTTCTTCAGGCACCCCTATGATGTGAATGTTGTTTCTATTCATGTTGTCACAGAGCTCCCTTAGAGTTTCCTCACATTTTTTAAGTCTCTTTTCCTTTTTCTTCTCTGCTTCTGTGCCTTTGTTTATTGTGTCCTCTAACTCGCTTATTCAATCCTCAGCGTCATCTATCCTGCTTTTAATTCCTTCCATTGTGGTCTTCAGTTCTGATACTGTATTTGTCATTTCTGTCTGATTCTTTTTTATTATTTCAATTTCATTTTTTATACTTGTTATCTCTTTATTTAGGTGTTCATAATGACTATCCATTGTTGCTCTAATTTCTTTGAACATCCTAACTATCATTATTCTAAATTCTGCTTCTGGTAAATTGGTTATATCTGGTTCATTCAGGTCCTTCTCTGGGGATTTCTCTTGATTCATTTGGGTTGCATTCCTCTGCCTGCCCATTTTTTCTGTGTATAGGCACGTTGTGGCCACTGGAGTCCAGTAGGTGTTGCCTTTGTGTTCTCTAGGTGTGGTCTATCTGCAGGCCCCCCAACCCCTCTGCCGGTGCCTAGGGTGGTTGGGTATGAGCGTTGCCAGCGCCGGCCCACTGTGGCTTTTGCTATGATTTCTGCCTCTCCTCCGTGGGAGGGGCTGTGACTGAAGCCACAAGATTAGCACCAAGGGTAGAGGTGAGCACCTTTGCTCAGCTGCGGACCCAGCCTATTTCCGGACTTCCGCCCAGAACCAGCAGTCGGAGCCTGCTCGCTACAGTTCCGCGGGTTAGGCGGGGCTTTTGACGTGCTCTCAGCTGTAAGCTTTTGCCTGTCCGGAGCTTTAGCCCCGCCCTCAAGGCCAGGGCCCTTCTGCGCAGGGTCGGAAACCAAGGTTTATTGGGGCGGGCGTGTTTGCTGGCTTCCGCTCAGCTGCGTACTTCCGCTCATCCTGTACTCTACCCCGCCCCCGCGTTCGGAGCCCGCTCGTGCATGTATGAATGCTATCCACGGTTTCTCCGGCCGGATGGGGATATTAGCGTGGGCTCAGCTTCGAGTCTCCACTTGTCTCGGGGTCCACCCCGTTCCCGCGCTCGGAGCCCGCTCGCGCACGTATACTGGCCAACCGCGGTTTCTCCGGCCGGGGGGGGGGGACTGGTAGCGTCAGCTCAGCCACGAGCCCCTGCCCGTCCCTGGTCCTAGCCCGGTCCCCGTGGTCAGGGCCGGCTTGCGCAGGCCCTGCCCGTTCCTAGCCTCCCGCTTTGTCCCAGTAAGTGGGATTAAAGGCGGGCCCGCAGCTTCCGGACCGCTTTCGCGGTCCCCTCTGACCCTCTGGACTAGACCGATCTCCCACCGGCTTGGCCTCTGCCCACGCCGACAGAACCGCCTTTCAGTGTCCTGCCGCCCCAAAACCCCAAGCAGCCCTCAGCAGAGTAGGAAGGGACCTAATACTCCACACTGTAGGCCTGGGAGCTCCCTCACTTGTTTCACAGCTCAATACTGTCCAAACGCCTCTTCTAGGCTCTGGGACTGGAGGCTGGGGCTTGGTTCCTGGGACCCAGGTCCCTCCTTCTCCGCCAAACTTTCCTCCCACCCCGCGGGTCTCTCCAGGCTGCCGTTTGCTCCAGGGAGCTGGGCAGCCCTCTTCGTGTTTTCGCTATTCCTACCAGTCTCAATGTGGCTTCTTCTGTGTTCCTTGGTTGAAGAGTCCACTTAGTTTTGTTCAAAGTTGGTTTATCCTGGTGATGGTTCTTAAAATTGAGTTGTAATCCACTTTGGTTCTGGGAGTTGGAAGTTGGTACGTCCGCCTACTCCGTCGCCATCTTGCTCCCCCCCTAAACTCTTAAAACTTTTAAACATGCCTCACTGTATTTCTTCTTCTTCTTCTTCTTCTTCTTCTTCTTCTTCTTCTTCTTCTTCTTTTACAGAGACAGAGAGAGGGGTAGATAGGAACAGACAGACAGGAACAGAGAGAGATGAGAAGTATCAATCATCAGTTTTTCGTTTTTGAGACCTTAGTTGTTCATTGATTGCTTTCTCATATATGCCTTGACCGTGGGCCTTCAGCAGACCAAGTAACTCCTTGCTTGAGGCAGCGACCCTAGACTCAAGCTGGTGAGCTTCTGCTCAAATCAGATGAGCCCTCTCTCAAGCTGGCGATCTCGGGGTCTTGATCCTGAGCCTCTCCACATCCCAGTCTGATGCTCTATCCACTGCGCCACCGCCTGGTCAGGCCTCACTGTATTTCTTTCTTTTTTTTTTTAAGATTTTATTTATTCATTTTAGAGTGGAGACAGAGTGAGAGAGAGAGAGAGAGAGAGAGAGAGAGAGAGAGAGAAAGAGAGAAAGAGAGAGAAGAGGAAGAGGAGCAGGAAGCATCAACTTCCATATGTGCCTTGACCAGGGAAACCAAGGCTTTGAACCATTGACCTCAGAGTTTCAGATCGACACTTTATCCACTGTGCCACCACAGGTCAGGCCTCACTGAATTTCTTAATGCATGGAAGTGACCTTAGAAATAGTGAGCAAATTTTGAGTTTTCTTTTATATGTAACTTAAATATTTACTATATCAATCATTTGTTGTAAAGCTCAAAAAGATAGTCAATATGAGTTGCTTAACAGAAATCTTAGCACTTAGTAATGACTAAGTAAATTTTATTTCTTACTTCTACCACTGAACATGTGAGTGAATGAGACTACAGATAATTATAGTCACCAATTGTGGAAATTTTCAGATGAAACTATAGGACTCCCCGGACATTATAGAAAAGAGACACATAAGCCTGCTTATGTCTTAGTTAATTTCTGACACTCAGAATCCATGAACATAATAAATAAGTTTTATGTAACTTGCTATCTAGCATTAAATAACTATAATATTTGTATTTGGAATATAAATATAAGAATAAAAAGAAATGTAATAGATGACATATAAGTGTGGTTGGTTGGAAGTCATGGTCATGGTTTAAGTCATAGTTAGTTCACATGGTAGATTAGTAAAGGAGTATGTAAATAATTTTTGGTATTAAAGAAGAAGCTCTAGTTTATGGTTTTGAAGATCAAATAGTTTTATGTGAAACCCAGTATTAGAATAAGGTGATACCTCAATAAAGGTTGATGACAAGAAAGTGTGAAAATTATTTCAGGAATAAAGTGTGTCTTCAACAGAGACGTTGCAAATTTTGAGAAGAGGAGAGCTCTTTATCATGAAATAATTTTAAAAGACTAAAATTGTTCTGGAATGTCATAGGTCTGTTATAGTAATGGCTAGAAAAGATACATAGAATTTAATGACTTATTTGAATGGAAAGAAGTAAAAAGAAGAAGAAAAATGAGTGAAAAGTTGCTTATAGAACGATTAGGATCTTAATGTTTTCAGTGTAAGAGTCAAAATTACGGTTTCATAAGGTAAAATATCTTCAGCAATAATCTTAAACTTTAACAAATATAACAAATATTAGTATATACTTAAAATATTTTTGCTTTATTTCTCCAATGCACAATGATTTTTTTAACATATAGAACCTACTATGTCTTTTTGTAATTACATGCTTATTTATGTCTCTCACACTGGATCTTGACATTCTTCTGTTAAATTAATAGATGCTTAGTATGCATTGTAAAATATATTAATAAATAAATGAGATGATGTATAAATGAGTTACTGCCAGAACATGTAAAAAATATATAATTTTCAAATATATATATAAAGAGAATTCCTAAAATTCTTCAGATTCTAACCTAGGTTACTTTCTGAGTTTTAAATTTAAAAAGAAAGAGTAAGAGTTTGTCTCTCTATCAAAGATATGAATGCTTTTTGTACAGATGGTCTTTCTGATTAAGAAAGAAAAATCATAACCTTTATAGTGGTGAGTATTCCAAGCAGAGGGATTAATTTGAATAAAGACTTGTAGGTATCATAATTATTAATAATTTAAAAAGATAAAATATATAAATTTACACAATAGCAAATAGTTATAGTGGAAATATCTATAGACTAAAAGTTAGAGGATAGGAGTTCTAGATAATATTGTATCAGGTAATTACAATGACATTTTACCATTTTTAGCTTATATGGTTAAAAAATACATTGGACAGCCTGACCAGGCGGTGGTGCAGTGGATAGAGCATCGGACTGGGATGCGGAAGACGTGGGTTTAAGACCCCTAGCTCGCCAGCTTGAGTGCGGGTCCATCTGGCTTGAGCAAAAGCTCGCCAGCTTGGACCCAAGGTCGCTGGCTCTAGCAAGGCGTTTCTTGTTCTGCTGAAGCCCCGTGGTCAAGGCACGTGTGAGAAAGCAATCAATGAACAACTAAGGTGTACAATGGCAAAGAAAAACTAATGACTGATGCTTCTGACCTCTCTCTGTCCCTATCTGTCCCTCTCTCTGTCCCTATTAAAATAAATAAATAAATACATTGGACATTCTGTCATAGTAATTTTCAGGTAATTAACTAGATAAAAATTGTTAAATTTGTTTTATGTTCTAGGTGTCATGAAAACCTCTTTACTGCATTGTTAATCTATTTTTGATCAATAACCAAGTTTTATTATGCTTACTATTTTGTAACTATGGAAACTGAAGCTTACCAACTTAAGTAAGTAGGCCAAGGCTATGCTACTAGTAGTGCTGAACAAATATTTAAAGTAGGATCTCTGACACCAGACCCGGAGCTCTTAAACGCTGTGCTGTCCTGCTTCTCTAATGCCAAAAAATATACATGAAAATGTTCCTTCACAATATATATGCTCATAAGTACTCACATGTAATTTAGAGACTCATTTTTCTACTTAAAGTGTTTCTGTTACTTTCTATCACCTCCATCTTCAATATCTCCATCTATAGACAAAGTCTATTTATCATTCAAGATTATGTCAAATACAATCTCCTTTATGAGGCAATCTCAGTTCATAAATCTAAAGAAAATGTATCTCTTATTTCTAATAACACTTTTTAAAATAATCCTCTGTAATGAAAGTCATTGAGAGACTACCTCTGAATAAGAAATTTTGTCAGATAATATCTATCTAACAGGAGCGTGAATGAAAAAGTGTAAAAGAGCTGTAGTCATCCTCCCCAGCTTTACTGAGAAATAATTGACAGAAGTCGGATATATTTAAGGTGGCCAACATGATATTTTGATATGGATATACATTGTGAAATGATTAGTGCAAACAAGCTATTTAACATATCCATCACCACACATTGCCACATTTTTGTATGTGTATGGTAAGAACTCTTAAAATCTATTCATTCAGTAAATTTCAAGTATATAATACAGTATTATTAACTACTGTTATGAAGCTATACATGAGATCTGTAGAATTTTTCATTCTGTATAACTGAAACTTGGTACTTTTTTTACCAATATAGCCCCATTTCCCCTTCCCCCAGCCCCTGGAAGCCACCATTCTATTCTCTACTTATAAAAGTTTCATGTTTCAGACTTCACATAATAATAAAAACTTTAGTATTTATATTTCTGTTTCTGGCTTATATAATTTAACACAGTGTCCTTCAGTTTTATCCTTGTCAAAAATAAGATTTCCTTCATTTTTTAAGGTGGAATTATATATATGTATATATAACATATCTCATGCACTTATAAAATATATAATATTTATGTGTATATATAATATATATACATAATATATATATATATATATATATATATATATATATATATATATATATATACATTTCTCTTTAACATTTTCTTTATCCATTTATCTGTTCACAACATTTAGGTTGTTTCCATATTTTGGCTGTTGTGAATAATCATGCAGTGAACATCGGAGTGCAAATATCCTTTTGTGATACTAATTTTATTACTTTTAAATATACCTATACATGGGATTGGTAGATTATATGGTATTTTTATTTTTTGAGAAATTTCTGTACTATTTTTAATAATGGCTATACCATATTTATTTTTGTTATACCCAACAGTAGAGAAGAGTTGTTAGGCAACTGTTTTATCCTATGGAAGTTTGCTCATAGTAGGGAGTTACCCATTGAATGACTATAGTATTGAAGCATTTTGAAAAAGCATCAGTCCTGGGCAAATGAAAGATATTGTCAAGTGTTATGATTATTGATGAGTTTAACCAGTCTTAAAATTCAAAATAAAAGCTATATATTATAGTATATATTCCATCATGTAGAGTTTTATCTATTTTCATTCTACCATAGTAAAAAAGTTTTTTGAAGAAAACCTCCTCAATATAATTATCAATTTAACAATTTAAATAACAGGACACAATGACATCATTGCTCCAGTTTAGATCCTCGTTTAGAGTCAATTAAAAGATTCTTTAATTTCTGAAACTAAGAAAATTGGCTTCACAGCAGGCTGACTGGTTTATTCACACAAAAACTAAATAAATAAAGCCAACTTTCAAAGACCTGAAAAAATGCATTCCATACAGTGTCAAGAATCAAAATACTGTTGAACCAAATGGGAGATAAAGAAATTAAAGGATTCAGGCAAATTAGACCTGGCTTGGTAAAATAAGAACAAACCAAATTTTTATTGACCCCCTCAAGCTAGACTAACACTATGTCTGACACTTGAATCCATTTCACTGAATTTTCTATTGTATAATTTTTTATTGTAATAAACATTCTGTCTTAAACTTTCAGTTTATGGCCTTCTCTTTAGTCATCTTTCTTGATTTGCTCCTCATGTTCTGTCAAGAAAGCTCACCTTATCAACATACAAATGCCCTTTATTTTCTTTTATTTTACTTTTTGCCTTCAAAGGAAGAGAAAGCTTAGTATTTGTCTAGAATATTATGACTACAATGTAGGATGTGCCTCCTACCAGTTGGGGAGCAACATAAAATGTCTCCTGGTCTATCTTGCTGGGAAGTTGAGAGGAAGTTTTTTATTTATAGTATTTAATGTATTTCCTGTAAATGTGTAGAAAATGCCTGTTTGAAGTTCTGAAGCAAACTACCTTGTTGTTCATAGAGATGAGATAAACGACTTGATGAAAGAAATCATATTCAAGAAAGAATCCTCTGAGAGAAACGCAACCTGTTTATTTACATGAAGAACAAAGAACCTCACATGAATTGAAACTACTTATGTTTCCCTGACCAATTTGCAAAGAATAATCTACATGACTGAAAGAAAAGTGGTTTTTAATGACTATATTTTGATTTTATGTATTAAAAAATTTCTAAGCCAATTAAAACAATATACTTAAAAACTTTTTGTTTTTTAAGAAAGTATTCTATACTTTCTATTCTTATGAATATTAAATTGTAATAAGGTAAATTAAAACTCATGGATATTGTACCTTTTACTTTTTAAGAAATAACCAAAAACTGGGCTTATATGAACACAAAGAAAACTACACTAAACAAATAAACATTATCAATGATTAAAAGCCTTTATAATCAAAGCCAGTAGAATATTGTCCAGAATGGATGCCAGGAAAATTTAATACAACAAGCAAATTTTCTCTAAATAGCTAGCACTATAATGATTTGCTGCCTAATGCCATATTCTTCTCTCTGTAAAAGAATGGATGTTGCCCCCAAGTAAGAAACTTAAGAGGGATGTGTCATGTGACAGAAAACCACACATTCTGAAATCATTCACTTTTCCCTTCGTTTATGTAATCTACCTCTTTTTTCTCTCTTACTAAGGTTGACTGAGCTTCAAAGAGTAGAAAGGCAGGAAAAAATGCAATCAACTTCAAAAATTGCTTTGGCACAGCACAGCAAAACGCCTCCACTTAAAACATTAAACACTGGTAACTATTATGTTTCCTATAGTGCCTTCTCATCAGGGATTTCAAAGTCAAATTTACATTTCCTCAGTTATGCTTTTGACATCTCTAATTCTGATGGTCAGCTGGTTTTCCTCCCTTTCCCATTCCTGACCTGTGCTCATCGTGTCTACTGAATTATACAGACAATCATTTTGTCACCAATTCTATAACATTTGGTTTCTCCTTTATCTCCTTTGCCTTTATTCAGCTAGTTAAGTGACTCATTCTCAGTAATTTGTAAGCACTAGTTGGCCAGTTTTGAAATGTTAAAAAGCTGAATTATAGGATTTTAGAAATGAATGAACTTTTATGACTTTTAGTCATAAGTGCTTAGTTTGAAGTACACTACCAAAATTCTGCCTTCATAAGCAAGAGATAATTAGCAAGAGCATTAGTGAAGTATTTATATTAGTGCTTTCGAAGCTCTTATAAACAGTAGCATCTCTAAATACATTATCTATAAATATGTACTAGTGCCCTCTGCCTATGTATTTATTTAATACTCCTTTCCTTTTTTAAAACTGATACATAAATTGTGTTTGGTTTAATCACTGTATACATTATTGAAATTCAAAATTAGTTGGGTCTAACTAAGAAAATTTTACTGAATAATGTTCCTTTGTTTCTATAATCAAACTGCCTATAATGTTTAATATCTTATTAGGTCCTTTCTAGACTTCTGTGACTAAATTTATTTTCCTTAATTTAAAAAGTAATAATTATCTTGTCACATTTTTATGTAAATATTTTTTCTTTTTAAATTTTCTTCAGAATGAGAATGTTTGTCTACTCATTTTGTTTTGTCATTTTATTTTTGAGACTCAGTTTTAATCTACTCTCATACTTTATTTTTCCTTGAAATCTTTTTCATGGGTCAAGTATTTATGAAGCATGCCTTAAACTAAATTAGAATGCTTTATAACCATAGTTTTAAAACCCTAAAACGATATGTAAAACCCTCAGTCATCTAGAGTCTAATTTCAACCTGTTATTAACTACCCATGTATCACTTAGTAATCCAGAGAAATACAGTTAGTACTTAGTGTCTTTATTGTAAAAACAAAGTAAATGATCTACATATAATTTTAAATATTAAAAACCACACAGTTCAAAGTTAAAGCTTAATGCCTTTAAGTTCCTGATACTTGATTAGCTAACGACAATACAGTTCAATATGTACTGAAAACTCCCATTCTTCAAGGTACTGAGCCAGTAGGATGTGTTAATAAGAACATAAACAAGAAATAGTTTTTCCTTAATTCATTCTTACATCTGTACAATTTTTACTTGTTTCCATACATATTGTCTTATTTGATTACTCATAACAATGTATAAATTAGAAAGGAAGCTTTAATCATCCTATTTATGAGATAAAGGCAAATAGTTTCAAAGATCAAGTAGTTATTGGAAAATTCTAGAGCTAGTGAGAGAGGCAGAAGTAAAACTATATAAGATGTTATTGTTACATATTGATTACTATGCACTATTCTTGAATGACATTCTTAGGCCTCTGTTCCTGAATCACATAATATTGTCCCACTGTGAAAAAGGTATTATAATTTTGTATTTACTTCTAAAGTATCTCAAAGGGAACCTTGTTTAATGATATAACATTTGTAAATCTCTTCGAATAAAGGAATCATTTAAATGCAAAGTACTCCTGAACATTATCCCCTGTACTCTCCCACTGGGTACATAAAAATCAAATAAGGCTGACTGTGATCTTTTAGGAACATAAAAGTGTCATAAATTGATTGTTTGCACCTTGCTGCACCACCCCCTGGAGAAACCATGCACCTCAGGCAGGTCTCTAAGTGAGGTTATGATGCTCAGGCCACAAGGCCTCCACAGAGTATAGCAGGGGAAATCGACAAGTTGAAAACCTTTCCTAAACTTGCATTTGGTCTCAAATCAGCAGGCACTGGGAATTAGTTTCTCTCATAGCTAGAGCAAATGCATGTACAGAGATCAAACTGGCACAGGAAGAGAACCTGTAGCTCTTGAAATAAAAAAGGATGCTGCACTTAGCTCCTCCTCCTATTTTTCCCTTATTTTCTATTGCCCCTTCCAACCCAGGCCTTCAATGTGTTCCAATAATCCAGTATTGACATCTGAATGGATTTACTGTTCAAGTTTCTTTAATAATCTAAATTTCCCCAAATCCAATTATTTTTTATCTTTCCCTTGCCTGGGATGTGCCCCTTTATCTATCTAATATAATCCCTGAATTTCAGTTTGGGTTAGAAAACACTTCACAAGGAGTGCTTGATTTTCCTATTTCACCCAAGCTGTTATTTTTGAGCTCCCCCCCCCTTTTTTTTTTGCTTATTTAATGTTTCTCACTAATTTCTCATGCTTCCCATATTTATCCCAGCTGTATCTACATACAAAATTCTCCACAAGGTTCTACTTAGACATCAGAGGATTATACATTTTTAAATTACTGATGTAAATTTTAGGTACAGTAAAAAGCACAGATCTTAAATAAAAAACTCAATAAGTTTTGACAAATGCATATATCTTATAAGCAGTACCTCAATCCAGATATAGAATATTTCCACTAATACAGAAAGTTCTCACCCAGTAAATCCCCAAAAAGCCCATAAGATATTTCTGATTTTTATTTCCTTAGATAATCTTTTTCTGGTCAAAAACTTTATGAAAATGAATTCACACAGTATGTACACTATTATTTCTGGCTTCATTGCAATTCAGTATAAATTCTAGATAACATTTATCAGGTTGAGAAAATTTCCTTCTAATTTTGGTTTGTGGTGGGTTTTTATCATGACTTCATCTTAAATTGTGTCAAATAATTTTCTGCTTCTATTAAAATGATTACATATTTTTCTCCATTATTATGTTATACTTTTATCAAGTTTTAAAAACATTAAATTCTTACATTTATGGGATAAGCTCAACTTTATCTTGCTGTATTATCCTCTTTACAAAGTGTTTGGTTTAATTTCCTAAATTTAAAATATTTTATATAAATATTCATAAGTGGTTTATAATTTTTTGTGTTGTCTTGTCCAATTTGGTACCATGATAATTCTTGCCAGCTGAGAAGTGTTTCTTCCCTCTTCTTCTATTTACTGAAAGATGTTGTATAAGACATAAGTTTTTCTTTAAATTTTTGACAAAAATTGCTAGTGCTGTCATATTGGCTTAGATTATCTTAGTGTGATGGTTTTTAATTAACACTTCATTTTCTTTAATGGACATAGGAAGATTCAGATTTTTTATTTATTTTTGAGTCAATTCATCTAATAACTTTAGAGTTTCAAAAATGTTTATTGTTTCTAAGCTAGTTAATTTATTGGCATAAAGTTGTTTATCAAATTCCTTCATCTTTATTTTGCTGTCTTTATGGTCTGTAGTGATGCACTTCTATTTAACTTTGGGATTGCTAATTTATTCCTCTTTCTTTTTGATCAATTAACCTAAAGGTTAACCAGTTACATTTTTTTCAAAAAAGCAATTTTTGTTTTTCCTAATAGTGGTCCATTTTCTATTGCACTGACTTGCAATCTTACTAATACTACTTCTTTCTGATTTAAATTTGGGTTTAACTTGCACTTCTCTTATCTTCTTAATTAAAATTTAGATTTTTATTTTGAACCTTTCTTCTTATCTAATGTAAGAATTTAAGGTATAATTTCTTCTTTAAAATTTGGTTTAACACGCCTGACCTGGTGGTGACGCAGTGGAGAGAGTGTCGGACTGGGATGCAGAAGACCCAGGTTCGAGACCCCGAGCACACCAGTTTGAGCACGGGTCCATCTGACTTGAGCAAAAGCTCACCAGCTTTGGCCCAAGGCTTCTAGCTCCAGTAAAAGGTTACTCCGTCTGCTGAAGGCACGCGGTTAAGGTACATGTGAGTAAGCAATTAATGAACAACTAAGGTATCGCAATGGCAACGAAAAACTAATGATTGATGCTTCTCAGCTCTCTCCATTCCTGTCTGTTTGTCTCTGTCTATCCCTCTCTCTGACTCTCTCTCTGTCCCTGTAAAAATAAATAAATAAATAAAAAATAAAATTTGGTTTAACAGAAATTCACAGATTACATATAATCTGTGAATTTCTGTTAAACCAAATATATATATATATATATATATATATATATATATATATATATATTGTATTTCATTTACATAAAGTTCAAAGTATTTTCAAATCTTTCTTGTGATTTATCATTAGATCTTAGATGTATTTTTGTAAGTATTTTTAATAGTTTTATCCAGATATAATCCATATGTCATATACTTCACTCATTTATAGTTTACAGTTCAATGACCTTTAGTATATTAAGAGTTGTGCTTCTATCACCAGAATCAATTTTAGATTATTTTCATTATTTCAAAATGAAACCTAGTATCCCTTAGCTGTTATCATTCTGTTTCTCTCCCCACAGCCCTAGACAACCACTAATTTACTTTTTTGTCTATATAGACTTGCTTATTCTTTTTTTTTTTTTTTAAGTGAGAGAAGGGGAGGTAGTGAGACAGACTCTTGCATGTGCTCTGACCAGGATCTGTATAGCAATCCCTGTCTGGGAAGATGTTTGAATCAACCAAGCTATTTTTAGAGCCTGAGGCCAATGCTCCAACCAACAGAGCTATCCTTAGCACCCAGAGCTGATGCTTCAACCAATCGAGCCATTGGCTGCTGGAAGAGAAGATGCAGAGAAGGGGCAGAGGGAGTTAGAGAGAAGTGCATAGTCACTTCTTTTGTGTGCCGTGACCAGGGATCCAACCCAAAAGTTCATATGTTGGGATGCTTCTCTATCTACTGAGGAAACCGGCCAGGGCTAGACTTGTTTATTCTTGATATTTATTATAAATTGAATCAAATAATAAGTGGTTCTTTTGACTAGTTTCTTTCACTTAGCGTAATGTTTTCAGTATTCATTTATGTGGTAGCATCATGTGTTTTATGTGTTCATCATTGGATTGAAATTAGATAGTTTCCACATTTTGGTTATTATGAATAATGTAGCTATGTATATTTGTGTACATGTTTTTGTATCTACATATATATTTAATTCTCTTGGATAAATATCTAATTGTATAATTGCTAGATCATGGTAACTATGTTAAAGGAACTTACAGGCTCTTATTCAAAAGGATGGAATCACTTTACATTTCCACCAGCAAAGTAAAAGTTCAAATTTTTTTATATTCTCACTAGCACTCATTGTTTTCTGTTTTTGATTCTAGCCAACCTTCTGTTTATGAAGTGGTATCTAATTGTGGTTTTAATTTCCATTTCTGTTAGGGCAAAATGTATCCTCAGGGCTCAACCTTCCCAACCCTTTTTCAGTCAGTATGTGATGAACTTGTACTTAATCTTTAAGTTGACCAAACAGGAGCCCGTTACCAATGGAGGCAGGAGACAAAACAGCAGAAGAATCTCATTACCAATAGAGGCAGGAATCAAAACAGAATACCACAAGCCCGGACCAAAGGTCTAGTAACCAGCATCAACAGAAACTGCCAGAAGGAGGCAGCAGAGTATAAAACTAACTTTCTCATCCCTGCTTGGGGCTGACTCCCTTATTGAACTTGGTCTACCTGCTCCTAAGTGTTTGCAATAAATCCTCTTTTCTACACTTTGACCTCTGTGTGGTTGATGCAACTCCAGCCAGGTCCCAGAACTCTCAATTTCCCTAATCACTAATGATAATAAGCATCCTTTTATGTACATCTGTTGCCATTTGTATATCTTCTTTTGAAAAATATTGATTTATATCCTTTGCTTATTTTTATGTTAGGTATTTTTTATTGAGTTATAAGAAGTTAATACATATTCTTGATATAAATGCCTTAGCAGATACATGATTTGAAAATATTTTCTATCACTTTGTGGGTTGTCTTTTCATGGAGTCTTGTGAAGCACAAAAATTATTGTTTGATAATATCTAGATAATTTTTCTTTTTTGTTGCTTGTAGTTGTTATGTCACATTTATAAATGACCAAATATAAGGTCACAATCTTTCTTTTTTATCTGGTTAACTTTGGGGAAAGCAGAGTGCCCTCCATAACATGGGTGGTCCTTATTCAATGAATTGAATGCTTGAAGTAAGCAAAAGACTACTCTCCCCTGAGCAAGAGAAAATTCTCCAAAAGACTATTTTTGGATTTTATATACATCAGCTCTGCAATTTTCTCACAACAGCATGCTAGCCTTCCTATAAACTAGAATATTGGCTCTCCTGATTCTCCAGCCTAGTAGCCCACCCTGCAGATCTTGAACTTGCCAGTCTTTATAATCATGCAAGTCTATTCCTTATAATAAATTCCTTTGTGCATATATGCATATGTCATGTTGTTCTGATTCTCTGGAGAACCCTGACTAATACAGATTTTGATTCAGAAAATGGTTTTACAAGAACAAAATTTTGGGAATCAGTTTTCTGAATTGACTCCTGGGGTTTTGAGAAAGGTTGTCTATTCTGATTCAACTTAAATATACTAATGACTCTATTTCAAGTAGAAGATAGAACACTGGTAGTCCATGGCATGATCTGTCAGTAAGGATAAGCAAAATATAACCATTCCATGCTCCTAATCAAATACTTACGGGAAGCTAAGATCTAGGTTATAGTATATATGATACTTTTGGTGAGTAAAGTGAGTTTGGATGGTTGCCTAAAGTTGCCGGACAAAGTGTGGTGTGTGTGGAGGTGGGGGTGGGGGAGGTGGTGATGAACTAACAGATTAGAATTCTTAGCTTAAGCTCCACATAAATATTTAAAACAATTCTTAGCTTAAGCTCCACTGAAATATTTCATATGTGACCTGAAAAACACCCTTGTCACCTGTAACCATAGGCTGAGATTGTTGAAAAGCAAATCCAAATTCTCAACCTGTTAATGGCTGAATTATGACCCAAACTGAATTTCTAACCTCACAGGGTGCTTATGTGTATCAAGTAAGAGCAATGATTGCGAAGAAATGTGATCTTGAAAACTGGAATTGGGACGTATGAGAAGAACATGACAAAGCTGGGGACATTGAGACTCTGAATTCTGATGTGACAGTAGAAACAGTCTCACAACCTCCATCTGATGAATTAAACCTTGCATTGTCTGAAGAAACTCTAATGGCCTTCCCTTAAGCAGTTTCCTTGCAAAACACTGCTGATTTTTCTCGGAACGCATCCCTACTATCACTTTTTGCTATACTAGAGTCCAGTACCAGCAAGCTCCTAAGTGACATACAGTTGATCCATAAAGAGATTTGCTACTCTTCAAAATAATGACTTATTTTTTCTAATTCATTTAGACAGAAATTCAGAGAATATGTATGGGAATAGATATTAAGGGAGTGGGACAATGATGGAAGAAATACAAAGATCAGCCCAAATTTATTGATATGGACCCACTAAGCAGAGATTCGGCATTTAATGTTGCAGCTCAGGGAGTTAGAAGGGCTCTAATAAGATTAGAAAGGGATGGTTTGCTGAAACATGCACAGAAAAGTAGCTCACAAGAAAATTAGTTAAGAAAAGCCAGACCTGCCTTGATATGCTGTATTGGAAAATATACAAAGATGGAGGGAGATTGGAACCTTAGAGTCATTTACAGCCTTCCTAAGAAGATTCGGAAGACACACCTTTCACCATGGGTATAAGAAATAAATTTTAATCATTTTTACAAAATTCTGCCACGGCTCTTATCCGTAAGCCAGATCTTACAGTGAGAACGGTGGTCACTGAATTGAAAAACTTAAATGCAATGAGAGTAGTAATTGGATCCAGGGTACCAGGGACCAAGCAGCAGCACCCAACTGCTAATGTCAAAATAGATGTAGTTACCTTAATGGACAGCAGACTCGGAGCAGCAATCAAAGTTGACCTATGGCATTGGTTAGCTAATCAGGTTGTTCTTAGAAGTGTAATAGATAGAAAAATCTATTAAATTTTTACTTGGTCTGTATAAGTAGAAAAGTTTTAGGTTAAATTATTAAAAGTCTAACCTGAATTATTAAAAAAGAGAGACGTGGCCCTATCAATCCATTCTTAGAAATAAGCCAATTTACAAACCTAGAATACTTTGAATGAAGGGAAGAACAGTTCATCTTGAGAAAGTCCCCTGGCATACTGACAAAAATTTATACTGTTAATTTTTCTCCAAGGCTTTCTCAAAAGAACCTATGTCTTTTTACTAGAGTAATTGTTCATTGGGGAAAATAAAATAATCAGACATTATCAGGAATTTTAAGTCACCTGTTCAGAAATGATACTAGCTCCAGGGAACCCAAAATGTCACCATGTTTACCAGTTAGAGAAGGAGATTATGATGGTCAGGTGATTAATGCAGTTTTAGCTTGTCTGTTTTGTAGTGGGCTCATTGGGTTCCCAATCACATCCTGTGATCATTTCTCCAGTTCAAAAATAAATAATTAGATTAGATATACTCAACTCCTGGCAGAATCCTCACATTGATTCCATTGCCAGTGAAATAAGAACTACTTTGCTCATAAGTGGCAAGTAGAAGCCATTAGAACTGCCTCTACCTTGGAAAACCAAAAGCAACACTTCATTCTTGAAGGGATTGCAAACATTAGTGTCCCCATTATAGATTTAAAAGATGCAGAAGTAGTATTCCGACTACATCCCTGTTAAAGCAGTTGCCTATTTGGTTTATGAAGAACACAGAGGGACCTTGGAGAATGACCAGTGAATTATCACAAGGTTAATCAGGTGATAAGTTCAATTGCTGTACCAGATAGGGTTTCGTTGTTTGTGCAAATTTATACATCCCCTGGTAACTGATATGCAGCTATTGATCTAGCAAATGCTTTTTCCCCACCATGTTAATAAAGACCATCAGAAGCAATTTTCAGATGGCAGGGCCAGCAACACGCCTTCACCATCCTACCTCAGGGGTATATCAACTATAATATATTAGTCTTCTAGGGCTGACATTATAAGCATACCACAAACTGCATGCCTTAAGCAACAGAAATTTATTTTCTCACAGTTCCAGAGGCTGGAAGTCAAGGTGTAAGCAGTTGGGTTGTTCTTTAGGACAACTCTCCTTGGTTTACAAATGGTTACCTTCTCCCTGTGTCCTCACATGGCCTTTCCCCAGAGCATGTGCAATTCTTGGTATTTCTCTATCTCTCTCGGTCTCTCTCTCTCTCTTTCTTTTTTTTTTTTTTTTTGAGAGAGAGAGAGAGAGAGAAAGGAAGTGAGAAAGAGAAACAGGAACAGTGATCTACTTTTTTCTGTGCCCTCTGGAATAATACCACAAAAAACTGAGCTATCTGGCCAGAGCCTAATTTTTATTCACTTTTAGAGAGACAGAGAGAGAGAGAGTAGGGGGAAGAGAAGCATTCATTTGTTGTTCCACTCAGTCATGCATTCTTTGGTTGCTCCCCATGTGTGCCCTGACTGGTAATCAAGCCTGCGAACTTGTCATTTCGGGATGATGCTCTTAACCAAATGAGCTAATCAGCCAGCACAGTCTATCTCTTTAAATAAAGACACTGGTCCTATTGGATATGGACTTCAACTTTATGACATTATTTATTTTTAAGTACCTCCTTAAAAAGCCTATCTTTAATTACAACCATATTGGAGGTTAGAGCTTCAATGTAAGTTATAGGGCAAAAAATTCAGTCCACAGTATCAGTTCTCCAGCCCTATTTTAAAATCTAGTTCACAGGAATCTAGATTGCCCTTCCATTCCACAAGGTATTACATTGGTTCATTACATTGAACTGAGTAAAGAAATAGCAACTACCCTAAACTTATTGGTAAGATATTTGCCTGTGGGGGTGGGTGGGAAATAAAACTGACAAAATCTCAGGAGCCTTATACCACAGTAAGATATCTAGGGGTCCAGTGTATGGGGAATGTCAAGATACCCTTTCTAAGGTAAAGAATAATTTATTGCATTTGTTCCCTCCTACAACCACAAAGAGGCACCCTGTCTAACGGTCTAATAGACCTCTTGGGATTTTTGAGGCAACATGTTCCTCATCTGGGTATGTTACTATATTACTATGCCCTGTTTATTTGATGATCTATAAAGCTACTAGTTTTGAGTAAAGCCCACCCTTACCCCTCCCTCTCAAAGGCGAAGCTCTGTAACAGGTCCAGTATGCTATGCATACTGTTTTTCTACTTGGGCCATGTGATCTAGCAGATCCAATCATGCCAAAGTATCAGTGGCAGATAGGAATGCTGTTTAGAAGTGTTGGCAGATCCCTGTACATGAATCACAGCACAGACCCTTAGAATTTTGGAGCAAAATCCTGCCATCCTTTGTGGATAACCACTCCCCCTTTGGGAAGTAGCATTTGGCTTGCTACTAAGCCTCAGCAGAGGCTGAATGCTTAACCATGGGCCATCAAGTTATCATGTCACCTGAGCTGCTCAAAAGGAAACTGGGTGCTATCTCACCCACCAACTCATAAAATTAGGTGTGTACAACAACCTTCTATATTGAATGAAAGTTGTATATATGACAGTAGGTGCAATCAGGGCAGATTATAATCAGAGAGCTACTGGAGACCTAGTAAGATGACTTTAGTATTCAACAGACTAAGAGTAAGGTGACTGATAACAATGGGTAGTGAAATTTTTTTTCAATTATTTTTATTTATTTATTCATTTTAGAGGAAAGGGAGAGAGAGAGAGTGAGAGAAAGAGAGAGAGAGAGAGAGAGAGAGAGAGAGAGAGAGAGAGAAGGGGGGGAGGAGCAGGAAGCTTCAACTCCCTTATGTGCCTTGACCGGGCAAGCCCAGGGTTTTGAACCGGCAACCTCAGCATTCCAGGTCGACGCTTTATCCACTGCACCACCACAGGTCAGGCTGGGTAGTGAAATTAAGAAATAAATATGAGAGCTATTTTTTTGTGTAAGTGGATGTTGAAGATGTAGGGATAAAATGAGAGCCTCTACAGATTCAGCAAATGAAACAAAAGGTCTCAAGGATAAAATCTTGGGAAACAATAAAACCATTTCTAGGGACATTGGGATATGGATACTGAGCAAAAGAACAAAAAAACATAGGTTAGAAATAGCTACATGAGTAAGTACTTAAAATCACTTGGGATGGGAAAAATACCTGTTTAAACAATGGACTATATTACTCATTATCATTTTCTTAAAAATTATAAAATTGGATAATGACTATGGATGGTTGACATATAGAAAATCAGGTGCTTTTGTGTACTGCTATAGAAAGGATAGACTTTTCTAGTTGTCTTGATGAGAAAACTGTTTTTGCTCAATTCCAATATTTGTTTATAATTCAGTAATTCCACTTCTGATTTAAGATTTCATAGAGATATTTGTTTGGTATTGATGGCACAGGTGGAAGATATTTATCAAATTTTCATTCATGAAAGTGAGGAGTTAGAGACAAACTAATGCTAATATTTGAGGAAATAGATACTATGACAAGTACATAGCATATGTGGCAGGTGTCTTACTGTTAAAATATCCACTGTACTCCTTATCAGATCCTCCTTATTGAGCCCACCCTGTGAAAAATAACTATATTCCCCATTTAATCCTTGTCATATAAGAAATGTGACTTACCTTGACCATTGAAATAGGTGTGGGAATGACATGTAGCTTTTCTAAGCAGAAGTTTAAGGACTATGTCATGGGTCTTCTGTGTCGCTTTTTTTCTGTCACAAGAGTGGCTCTATTGTAGATAGGGGTTCTTCCATCACATAGATCCTAGAGGGGAGAAAATGTAGAGCAAAGACATAGACAAAATGTGATGCAAATTAAGTTGTTATTTTTGGGGGGGTTTTTTTGGATATATATACACAGTGTGTCCGTAAAGTCATGGTGAACTTTTGGCACTTTTGACCGGTCACAGGAAATCAACAAAAAGAAGATAGAAATGTGAAATCTGCAGCAAATAAAAGGAAAACCCTCCCAGTTTCTGTAGGATGATGTGGCAGCATGTGCGCATGCGCAGATGACGTAACACCGTGTATACAGCGGAGCAGCCCATGGCCATGCCAGTCGAGATATGGATGGTACAGAGTAAAGTTCAGCGTGTTTTGCGGCTCACTAAATTCGAATCCATGACCAAAGTGCAACATGAATATCGGCGCGTTTATAACGAAGCGCCACCACATAGAAATAACATTACTCGGTGGGATAAGTAGTTGAAGGAAACTGGCAGTTTGGCGGAGAAACCCCGTTCTAGTAGGCCATCAGTCAGTGACGAGTCTGTAGAGGCTATACAGGATAGCTACCTAAGGAGCCTTAAAAAATCTGTGCGTGCGTGCGCTCGACAATTACACCTAAGCAAGACTACAGTTCATAAGATGTTAAAGAAACGTCTCTGTTTTACGGGGTACAAATTGCAGCTGTTGCACGCTATCAAACCAGTGGATAGACCAACACAGTGCGCATTTGCTACAGATATGCTTCATGAGATCAACAAGGATGCAAGATTTTTGCAGAAGATTGTGTTTAGCGATGAGGCGACCTTCCATATTTGTGGACATGTTCATCGCCGTAACATCCGAATATGGGCTGCTGAACATCCTCATGCTTACGTTGAGTACAAACGTAGCACTTCTAAAGTGAATGTGTGGTGTGGCCTGATGCATGATAAGGTGATAGGCCCGTATTTTTTCACGGAGCATTCTGTGACGGCAAACACCTATCTTGACATGTTGGAATTGTATGCAGTGCCACAATTTCCAGAAGGTGTCATCTTTCAACAGGATGACGCTCCTCTACACTACGCCACCATTGTTCATGAGTTCCAGGATAGAACATTCCCCTGGTGGTAGACAGGCAGGGGTTCTGCCAAGCCATGGCCACCACAATCCCCGGATCTGATGCTCTTAGGCCAGGGGTGCCCACACTTTTTCAGCTTGTGAGCTACTTATAAGATGACCAAGTCAAAATGATCTATGATCTACCTACAATAAAAATGCAAAACATAAATTTATTTCTTCTATATTATCATTTTTTAAGTTACTATTATTACTATTTAATATTGTATATTCTTCTTTCACCTTTCTCCTTCGCAGCTCTCTTTTCAGGGGAAAGTCAATGTCATAGTTTTTATGAACAGTCCGAAAAAGCTGCTCCACATTTTCCGTCTTTGGAATAGCAATGGCACACAGACAGATGAGGCAAACGCACTTAGAATATGACATAGTGAAAAGAATACCCTCCCATTCTGTATGAAAGTGGTAGGTTTTAGGCTTCTTACTCGGACCAGCTACGGCACTCATTTTTATACCCTTTGTTGTATTTAGTTTAAATAAATTGAAGGTTAACTATACAGCAATGTAACTGAACAAGTTAGAGCAGTTTAACGCACATGCGTAGGGTGTCAAAAGTTCAGACGTCAGATTGGCTACCCTGTATGCCAATCAAAAGACAAATGTCTTTTTAATGTCATGCGATCTACCCACACTTCCTTTGCGATCAACCAGTAGATCGCGATCGACGTATTGTGCACCCCTGCCTTAGACTTTTACTTTTGAGGTTATGTGAAGCAACATGTGTACATTGAATGTATCAATGACATTAATTACTTAAAACAGAGAATCACAGATGTTATTCACTTTGTTATACCAGATGTCCTTGCCCGTGTGTGGCAAGAACTTCACTATCGTTTGGATGTGTGTAGGGCAACAAACGGAGCCCACATCGAACATCACTGAATCGGTATGAAACTAGGACAGTTTTCCTTTTATTTGGTGCAGATCTCACATTTCTATCATCTTTTGTTGCTTTCCTGTGCCGGGTCAAAAGTGCACCATGACTTTATGGACACACTGTGTGTATATGTATGTGTGTGTGTGTGTGTATGTATATGTGTGTGTGTGTATATGTATATGTGTGTGTGTGTGTGTGTATATATATATATATATATATATATATATATATATATATATATATATATATATATATGTCACTAGAGTTCAGGTGATGGTATTTATTAGAGTGAAACCTTGCAAAAGCCAATGGTTATTTGTGGAGTGCCATGTAGTAGTGAAAGGAAGTCATGTTTGGATCTGAAATACTTAGTGGTGATTGAAAAAAATATATAGAGTAAGGTCTCTAACACAATATTAGTTAAGTAAATTAAAAACATAACAAGTGTGTGAAATTACATACATATTCAATGAAACATATAAATACATTAGAATATTTGCCTGGAGGAACTAAGTAGAATGTAATTGAGAACTAGAGATAAGAAGATATAAAACAATAAATGAATATTAACCTACATGTGAATGTACTTGCATGCAGTAGAAATTTAATATTGCAAATGCCATGATATATTAAAGAAGATAAAAATTGATAAGTGACTATTTGTTTGGTTATTATAAAGTCACCAATGGAAACCCGTGTTCTCATAATTGTAGGTATTATGAAAGCATGGGGCTAATTTAGAAGGAAAATTTGGAAGCAGTTTATCAGGAAACTATGAAATTGCATCTATTCCTCCCTCCATCCTAACCGTTTTCAGGAGAGAAGAGGATTTGACAGTGTTAATTCTATGTCTAAGCTAGAAATATTTTCTTTTTGCTGGTTTTGTGATGACAGCATCTTAGAAGTGTTGACCAACTTATAAGGTGTTGTGGAAACTCCCTGTGGCATGCAACAAAAATTGTTAGATCAATTATAGCTATCTCATTCCAGAATATAATAGCCACTTTTTTTTTTAAGTTTCTTTTTATTTTTTTATTTATTTTAGAGAGGAGACACAGAGTGAGAGAGAGAGAAAGAGAGAAAGAGAGAAAGGGGGGAGGAGCTGGAAGCATCAACTTCCATATGTGCCTTGACCAGACAAGTGCAGGGTTTTGAACTGGCGACCTCAGTGTTCCCAGGTCGACGCTTTATCCACTGCGTCACCACAGGTCAGGCCATAGCCACTTTTTGATAAGGTTTTATTTCCTTAGTGTGATTTTTATTTACTGAGCCCATTGCAATAGTCTTTGTCAGCTCAGTGTGGGAGTCAGCCCTTAGCAGGTGTGGGCTGTTTTCAGTTCCATTGTATTGCCCAGGTGTACTGTGTCCTTCGCAAAGTATTAGAGGACATAAGTCTTTGTACAGTGGTGCATTTTTCTAATATTTCTAAGTTCGTATTTGCCTTATAAAATTGAATTTGTGGCCAAATAAAATATTGTTCTGTATTTTTTTCTTAAGATCCCGATGATTAAGTTTTTTATGGCTAAAATTTTACAAATGCTTCTTTAGATGATGCATACTTTTCTATCCTTCTCATCTTACTTTTTTGGAAAGATGATGAGAGTTTGTGATAAAGAAGTAGAATATTAATTTCTCAAGAAAAGGCACTTTCAATTTTAAATGGTCAGAATGAAAACTGTATGAGAAAAAGGGAATATAAGAACATAATACAGAAATTAGAGAAGGTAATTATTTAAAATATTAGACTTGAAATGTATAAAAATTTAAATAATGAAAGTAGATTATTATACATGATTAAATTGAAGGACACAGGCATTTAATTCTTATCTCAACTCACTTTACCTCTTAAAAGATTCTCCCAAAATGCATTATGTTTTACATAAATTAGTTTGACTTCATAATAAAACAAAATTTTCCTAAAATTTGATCCAAGAATAGTCCTAAGATATCTTTTGATACAAAAAGGAAAAATTTCATCTACTGTATTATCTTGGAGACTACCAATCCACATTAATATATCAAAAGCTCTGAGACAAATGAACTTAAACTTTATTTAATAAGGTTTTTCCAAACTTTTTGAGCTCATAACTTTTTGCTATTAATAATGGATATCAAAATGCATCAGAATTGAAACATTTTGGAACATGCTTTGGTAAATAAGGAAAAGACTTTATTTTGTGTGTGTATTTTTCCAAAGTGAGAATTGGGGGTGGGGAGGGTGGAGGTGGGGATACAGGCAGACAGACACCCTCATGTGCCCAACTGGGATTCTCCAGGCATGCCCACTAGGGGGCAGTGCTCTGACCCTCTGGGGCATTGCTCCGCTGCAATCTGAGCCATTCTAGCATGTGAGGAGGAGGCCATGGAGTCATCCTCAGCGCCTTGGCCAACTTTGCTCAAATAGAGCCTTGGCTGTGGGAGGGGACGAGAGAGAGAGTGAAAAGAGAAGGGGAAGAGTAGAGAAGCAGATGGGCACTTCTCCTGTGTTCCCTGGCCGGGAATCGAACCTGAGATTTCCACAGGCCAGGCCATCGCTCTACCGCTGAGCGAACAGGTCAGGGCAGAAAAGACATTTGAAAACTAAAAATTCTGAACTAGATTAGTACCATGCTTACATAATATTTATTCAGTATATATTTAATATAAATTTAAAGTCAATACATGTGTATTATTTAAGGAGATTAAGCAACACCTTAAATTAGCCAGCGTAAGTTTATTTCTGTTGAGCAAAAGAAAAAATAAAAGTTGGTAGAATAAATATCTCCCCAAAGGTCACATTGCAACTCAGTTGAAGAAGTCAGAAATTAAAGAATATTTTTTCTTTTCAATCAGTACTGTTTTGGTGGGACTTTTTTGCAGTAATGTCAATATATGGGGCAAATATATAACTGACTTAATAGCTATAGATTACCACATTGTATAATTCAACCCCCAAAGAATTTTTACAACCAAGTATTATGCTATTACAATGTATTGTGACCAGAGGAAACAATCAAATTTTTGCTCAAGTTTCTAACGCATAGCACAAATATCAGAAATAACTTAAGAAATAGGACAGAGATCATGTTCTAAAATAAGGTAAAAACATGTTTTAACTTGTTTGTTACCTTTTTAACTTAGACTTTTATAAGAAGTCAAAGGCGGGGGGAGCAAGATGGCGACGGAGTAGGCGGATGTACCAACTTCCAACTCCCAGAACCAAAGTGGATTACAACTCAATTTTAAGAACCATCACCTGGATAAACCAACTTTGAACAAAACTAAGTGGACTCTTCAACCAAGGAACACAGAAGAAGCCACATTGACACTGGTAGGAATAGCGAAAACGCGAAGAGGGCTGCCCAGCTCCCTGGAGCAAACGGCAGCCTGGAGAGACCCGTGTGGCGGGAGGAGATTTTGGCGGAGAGGGAGGGACCTGGATCCCAGGAACCAAGCCCCAGCCTGCAGTCCCAGAGCCAAGAAGAGGCGTTTGGACAGTTTTGAGCTGTGAAACAAGTGAGGGAGCTCCCAGGCCTACAGTGTGGAGTATTAGGTCCCTTCCTACTCTGCTGAGGGCTGCTTAAGGTTTTGGGGCGGCAGGACGCTGAAAGGCGGTTCTGTCGGCGTGGGCAGAGGCCAAGCCGGTGGGAGATCGGTCTAGCCCAGAGGGTCGGAGGGTAAGCGCGAGAGCGGTCCGGAAGCTGCGGGCCCGCCTTTAATCCCACTTACGGGGACAAAGCGGGAGGCCAGGAACAGGCAGGCCCTGCGCAAGCCGGCCCTGACCGCGGGGACCGGGCTAGGACCAGGGACGGGCAGGGGCTCGTGGCTGAGCTGACGCTACCAGTCCGCCCCCCCCCCGCCGCCCGCCGGAGAAACCGCGGTTGGCCAGTATACGTGCGCGAGCGGGCTCCGAGCGCGGGAACGGGGTGGACCCCGAGACAGGCGGAGGCTCGCAGCTGAGCCCACGGCTGCTATATCCCCATCCGGCCGGAGAAACCCCGGATAGCGTTAATACGTGCACGAGCGGGCTTCGAACGCGGGGGCGGGGTAGAGTCCAGGACGAGCGGAAGTACGCAGCTCGGCGGAAGCCAGCAAACACGCCCGCCCCAATAAATCTTGGTTTCCGACCCTGCGCAAAGGGCCCTGGCATCGAGGTCGGGGCTAAAGCTCCTGACGGGCAAAAGCTTACAGCTGAGAGCAGGTCAAAAGCCCCGCATAACCCGCGGAACTGTAGCGAGCAGGCTCCGACTGCTGGTTCTGGGCGGAAGTCCGGAAATAGGCTGGGTCCGCAGCTGAGGAAAGGTGCTCGCCTCTACCCTTGGTGCTAATCTTGTGGCTTCAGTGACAGCCCCTCCCACGGAGGAGAGGCAGAAAGCACAGCAAAAGCCACAGTGGGCCGGCGCTGGCAACGCTCATACCCAACCACCCTAGGCGCCGGCAGAGGGGGTCGGGGGCCTGCAGATAGACCACACCTAGAGAACACAAAGGCAACACCTACTGGACTCCAGTGGCCACAACTTGCTTATACACAGAAAAAATGGGCAGGCAGAGGAATGCAAACCAAATGAATCAAGAGAAATCCCCAGAGAAGGACCTGAATGAACCAGATATAACCAAATTACCAGAAGCAGAATTTAGAATAATCATAGTTAGGATGTTCAAAGAAATTAGAGCAACAATGGATAGTCATTATGAACACCTAAATAAAGAGATAACAAGTATAAAAAATGAAATTGAAATAATAAAAAAGAATCAGACAGAAATGACAAATACAGTATCAGAACTGAAGACCACAATGGAAGGAATTAAAAGCAGGATGGATGACGCTGAGGATCGAATAAGCGAGTTAGAGGACACAATAAACAAAGGCACAGAAGCAGAGAAGAAAAAGGAAAAGAGACTTAAAAAATGTGAGGAAACTCTAAGGGAGCTTTGTGACAACATGAAGAGAAACAACATTCGCATCATAGGGGTGCCTGAAGAAGAGGAGAGAGGACAGGAAATGGAAACTTTGTTCAATCAAATCATAGCAGAAAACTTTCCTAAATTAAGGCTGGGAAACACTCCACACATTCAAGAAGCACACAGAACTCCATTAAGGAGAAACCCAAAAAAATCTACACCAAGACACATCATAGTTAAAATACCAAAGCTAATGGATAAAGAAAAAATTTTAAAAGCTGCTAGAGAAAAAAAGACTATCACCTACAAAGGAGCCCCCATAAGGATGACATCGGACTTCTCAACAGAAACACTTGAGGCCAGAAGGGAATGGCAAGAAATAATCAAAGTAATGCAGAACAAGAACCTACAACCAAGACTACTTTATCCAGCAAGGCTAACGTTTAAAATTGAAGGAGAAATAAAGAGCTTCCCAGAAAAAGAAAGCCTCAAGGAATTCATAAAAACCAAACCAAGTCTGCAAGAGATACTAAGGGGCCTCTTGTGAACAGTTTAAAGGGAGGAAAGAATAGAGCAAAAGAAGAATACAGCTTTAAAGAATAAAATGGCAATAAACAACTACATATCAATAATAACCTTAAATGTAAATGGATTAAATGATCCAATCAAAAGACATAGGGTAGCTGCATGGATAAAGAAACAGGACCCATAGATATGCTGTCTACAAGACACACACCTAAAAATAAAAGATGTTCATAGACTGAAGGTAAAAGGATGGAAAAAAATATTTCATGCAAATGGAAATGAAAAAAAAGCAGGGGTAGCAATACTTATATCAGACAAAATGGACTTTAAAACAAAGGCTGTAGTAAGAGATAAAAGAGGACACTACATAATGATAAAGGGAACAATTCAACAGGAAGATATAACTATTGTAAATATCTATGCACCAAATATAGGAGCCCCGACATACATAAAGCAGACTTTGATGGATATAAAGGGCGAGATTAACAGCAATACTATCATAGTAGGGGATTTCAATACCCCTCTAACAACACTGGATAGATCCTCAAGAAAGAAAATTAATAAAGAAACAGCAGACTTAAAGGAGACACTAGATCAACTTGATTTAATAGATATCTTCAGAACTTTTCACCCTAAAGCAGGAGAATATACATTCTTCTCAAGCGCTCATGGTACGTTTTCTAGGATAGACCACATGTTAGGACACAAAAATGGTCTCAATAAATTTAAGAAGATTGAAATCATATCAAGCATTTTTTCTGATCACAATGCCATGAAACTAGAAATTAACCACAAAAGAAAAACTGAAAAATACTCAAACACTTGGAAACTAAATAGCTTGTTATTAAATAATGAATGGATTAACAATGAGATCAAAGAAGAAATAAAAAAGTTTCTAGAAACAAATGATAATGAGCATACATCAACTCAAAATTTATGGGACACAGCAAAAGCAGTTCTGAGAGGGAAGTTTATTGCACTACAGGCATATCATAAGAAGCTAGAAAAAGCTCAAATAAGCAACTTGACCCTGCATCTAAAAGAACTAGAAAAACAACAACAAATAAAACCCAAGACAAGTAGAAGAAAGGAAATAATAAAGGTCAGAGCAGAAATAAATGACATAGAGGCTAAGGAAACAATACAGAGGATCAATGAAACAAGAAGCTGGTTCTTTGAAAAGGTAAACAAGATTGATGAACCTTTAACTAGACTCACCAAGAAAAAAAGAGAGAGGACTCAAATAAATAAAATTAGAAAGGACAGTGGAGAAATAACAACTGACACAACAGAAATACAAAGCATTGTAAGAAAATACTATGAAGAACTATATGCCAAAAAATTAGACAATCTTGGTGAAATGGACAAATTTCTTGAATCATATAACCTTCCAAAAATCAATCTGGAAGAATCAGAACACCTAAACAGACCAATTACAGCAAATGAGATCGAAACAGTTATCAAAAAACTCCCAAAAAAGAAAAGTCCTGGGCCTGATGGCTTCACAAGTGAATTCTATCAAAAATTCAAAGAAGAACTAACTCCTATTCTCCTCAAGCTATTTCAAAAAATTCAAGAGGAAGGAAGAATTCCAAACTCCTTTTTTGAGGCGAGCATAATTCTGATCCCAAAACCGGGCAAAGACAACACAAAGAAAGAAAATTATAGGCCTATATCCCTGATGAATTTAGACGCTAAAATTCTCAACAAAATATTAGCCAACCGGATCCAGCAATATATGAAAAAAATCATACACCACGACCAAGTGGGATTTATTCTGGAGAGGCAAGGCTGGTTCAATATTCGCAAATCAATCAATGTGATTCACCACATAAACAAAAGGAAGGACAAAAATCACATGATAATTTCAATAGATGCATAAAAGGCATTTGATAAAATCCAGCACCCATTCATGCTCAAAACTCTCAGTAAAGTGGGAATACAGGTATCATTCCTTAACATGATAAAGGCCATCTATGATAAACCGACAGCAAACATCATACTAAATGGACAAAGATTAAAAGCAATCCCCTTAAGATCAGGAACCAGGCAGGGTTGCCCACTTTCACCACTCTTATTCAACATAGTTCTGGAAGTCCTAGCTACAGCAATCAGACAAGAAGAAGAAATAAAAGGCATACAAATTGGAAAAGAAGAAGTAAAACTGTCATTATTTGCAGATGATATGATATTGTATATTGAAAACCCTAAAGTCTCAGTCAAAAAACTACTGGACCTGATAAATGAATTCAGCAAGGTGGCAGGATATAAAATTAATACTCAGAAATCAGAGGCATTTCTATACACCAACAATGAAATATCAGCAAAAGAAATTAAGGAAACAATCCCCTTCACTATTGCAGTCAAAAAAATAAAGTACCTAGGAGTAAATTTAACCAAGGAGGTTAAGGACTTGTACTCAGAAAATTATAGAACATTGATAAAAGAAATCAAGGAAGATACAAACAAGTGGAAGCACATACCGTGCTCATGGCTAGGAAGAATAAACATCATTAAAATGTCTATATTACCCAAAGCAATTTATAAATTCAATGCAATACCAATTAAAATACCAATGACATACTTCAAAGATATAGAACACATGTTCCAAAAATTTATATGGAACCAAAAAAGAACACGAATAGCCTCAGCAATCTTAAAAAGAAAAAATAAAGCAGGAGGTATCACTCTTCCTGATATCAAGGTTTACTACAAGGCCATTATACTCAAGACAGCCTGGTACTGGCATAAGAACAGGCACATAGATCAATGGAACAGAACAGAGAACCCAGAAATAAACCCACAGCTTTATGGACAACTGATATTTGACAAAGGAGGAAAGAACATACAATGGAGTAAAGACAGCCTCTTTAACAAATGGTGTTGGGAAAATTGGACATCTACCTGCAAAAAAATGAAACTAGACCATCAACTTACACCATTCACAAAAACAAACTCAAAATGGATAAAAGACTTAAATGTAAGCCGTGAAACCATAAACATCTTAGAAGAAAACATAGGCAGCAAGCTCTCCAACATCTGTAGCAGCGGTATATTTGCCGATTTATCTTCATGGGCAACTGAAATAAAAGGCAAGATAAACAAATGGGACTATATCAAACTAAAAAGTTTTTGCACAGCTAAAGACAGTAGGAACAGAATAAAAAGACAAACCACACAATGGAAGAACATATTCGACAGCACATCTGATAAGGGGTTAATAACTAAAATTTATAAAGAACTTATAAAAAGCAACACCAGGAAGACAAACAACCCAATCAAAAAATGGGCAAAAGAAATGAATAGAAATTTCTCCAAAGAGGACATACAGATGGCCAATAGGCATATGAAAAAATGCTCAACATCACTAATCATTAGAGAAATGCAAATTAAAACCACAATGAGATATCACCTCACACCAGTCAGAATGGCACTTATCAGCAAAACAACACAGAATAAGTGCTGGCGAGGATGTGGAGAAAAGGGAACCCTTCTGCACTGCTGGTGGGAATGCAGACTGGTGCAGCCACTGTGGAAAACAGTTTGGAGATTCCTCAGAAAATTAAAAATCGAACTGCCTTTTGACCCAGCTATCCCACTTTTAGGAATATACCCTAAGAACACCATAGCACTGTTCGAAAAGAAGAAATGCGCCCCCATGTTCGTGGCAGCATTGTTCACAATAGCGAAGATCTGGAACCAGCCCAAGTGTCCGTCAGAAGACGAGTGGATTAAAAAGCTATGGTACATATATACTATGGAATACTACTCAGCCATAAGAAACGATGACATCGGATCATTTATAACAAAATGGATGTACCTTGATAACATTATACGGAGTGAAATAAGTAAATCAGAAAAAAAGAAAAACTGAGAACAGCACGATTACATACATAGGTGGGACATGAAAGTGAGGGTATGAGACATGGACAAACGAGTGGTGGTTATGGGATGGGGGGAGGGAGGGAAGAATGGGATAGAGAGGAGGGGAGGGACGCAGGGAAAACCAGATTGAAGGTGACAGAGGACAATTTGACTTTTGGTGATGGGTATGCAACACAATTGAATGATAAGATAACCTGGAGATGTTTTCATTGTACATATGTACCCTGATTTATTGATGTCACCCCATTAGAATTAATAATAATAAAATATATATATAAAAATAAATAAATAAATAAATAAATAAAAAAAAAAGAAGTCAAAGGCTGTGCTCATGGAATTTATTTTGGTATAAGACATGAAGAGGCCAGAAAATGGTCTTTTGCACTGAGCAGTGAAAGTGGCACTGAATTGTTTCAGATGTGAATATATATCATACATATCCTAAAATTCCCACCAGCATCATATATGGCCTATACATTGGCACAAATCTTATAAAATTCCACAATCTTTCAGGTTTCTACACTCTCCAGAGACCACACTTTCTTGAAATGATATTTAGCTAATAAGATTAACAGTAGGTCCTGAGAGCTTTGGAAGCAGTTTGCTCAGATAGGCATCCATGCCTGCCTGATAGTGCAAAGGAAGTAGAGCCAGGAAAAGCCAGCACATCCTGCATCCTACTGAAAAGATCATGGCTGATCCATGGCTTTAGGCACATGTGATCAGTGTGGACCTATGGAACAAACCGAAAGCCTTTGTTTAAGTATCTTAATTTATCCCAGAAGACCTCAATAAACTTTCAATAAGGTTTCAATAAACTTTCACCACTCATTAGGATCTTCTTCTGTTCATTGTAGAGAATGACAAACATTTGTTTAATAGTATTTATGAAATATGCCTGAGTTTTTCACTTTATTATTCTTTTATATTAGCTTAAAATGGGCCAAAATAGCACTTATTTCTTAATATTAAAAAGTGGAATTCTTGCCAAACAAAGCAATATCTACAATAGTTTATTGCTGTAACATTTCACAGATTTCAAAGAATCTAGTACTACATGTACACCTAGCAGGCACTTATTAGTTACATCTCCATTGAACGGTGAATGTGGCAGAATGTTGGACGTGATCTAATGTCCATTGCTCCTTTATTTCATTGTAAGGGTTTTATCCACCTTGACAAAGGCCATCTTGGAGAAGATTATATTTTCCAGTGTCTTTTGTACCTTGCTATGGTACAAATTTACCAATTTTATCAATGGGACATAAACAGAAATAGTATTTGGCACTCTTCAGTTTTACCCTTAAAAAAATTGGCTACATACTCCCTTTCTCTATTCCTTTGGCTGAGAGATAGAAGAAACTTGAACCTCAGATGGAGGATACTTGTTGAAGATGGCAGATTTGTCCTGATAGCTTTGGGCTATGTACCTCTGAACTGTCCCATGAGAGTAAACTAAACTAACTTCTTTAGTCAATGTATTTTGGGATCTTTTGTTATAGCAGCTTAACCCAGCATCGAGTGAGTAGCATGGAAATTTTTTTCACAAGAGAAAGTAAATATGGATCTTTTCTGAAAATGGAATACCAACAACAGCAAGAAGAGGAATAAAATAATAATAATAATAATAATAAAACAAAACTTCCCACTAGTGTATCACTTTATGGTTTAAGAAAAATTGAGTACTTTAATTATTTACTGTCAAGAAACCACAACATTGTTTTTTCACTTACTATCTGTGTAACTGTGCATACCATTTAAACACTTGATGCCTAAGTTTTTACATTTGTTAAGTGAATATGATAATTTCCACACAGGGTTGCTTTGAGAAATAAACATCTGAGAGGTTGTATTTGATAGATATTAATAGTCCCATTTTACTTATATGACTATTGAGGTTCAGAATTACCCTTGGATATTTCAACAATAATTAGCATAGCCTAGGCCAGAACTCTAGTCTTTTCTACTATATTGCACTGTTTCACCATGCTAGAAGGCTTTAGTTTCTCTCAATTTGGGATATCTGGAAAATTGATGGTTCATGGACATATTCTCAGAAATATGTGATTTTTTTTTTTTTACAGGGACAGAGAGAGAGTCAGAGAGAGGGATAGATAGGGACAGACAGACAGAAACAGAGAGAGATGAGAAGCATCAATCATTAGTTTTTCGTTGCCGTTGTGACACCACAGTTGTTCATTGATTGCTTTCTCATATGTGCCTTGACCGGGGGCCTTCAGCAGACTGAGCAACCCCTTGCTAGAGCCAGCGACCTTGGGTCCAAGCTGGTGAGCTTTTGCTCAAGCCAGATGGGCCCGCGCTAAAGCTGGCAAGCTCGGGGTTTCAAACCTGGGTTCTGCATCCCAGTCCAACGCTCTATCCACTGTGTCACCGCCTGGTCAGGCAATAATATGTGATTTTTTTAAAAGGGCTTCAATTATTCCAATTTGAAAAGATGGCTTATTAAATACATGTTCCAGTTGAATAGATTATACTTTATTTATCTTTGCACCTACCATTGTACCTAATCCTATGATATGCATATAGCTAAATGAATGCCTTTAATTTCATATTACATTAAACACATCACCTTTAGAAACCATGATAATTAGCTGGAACACTGAATTGTTTTACTCTGTGGACATTTTATATTTTTTCATGGACAAAAATTTGTTACTTAAAAATATAATTTTAATATTACTGTCTCACAGGCAACTAAATGAGGCAAATAAATATCTGGATAAATTAGTTAAACTAGCTCTATCTTTAATAGATTCTGTTTTAGTTTTGGTTGTGTTATTTTATTTCTATATGTAGATAAGTCATTCAGAGACTGACTTAAAAAGAGTTTTTAAGTTCATATTCTATCTGAAGTACACAGAATTCAGGTTTAAGCTATAAGGAAAGAAATAAAATGAACACTTTTAAAATTTATTGTGATTATATTGAATTTTAATAGTTAACAGCATAATTTGTTTCTTAGATTATTAGATAATGATTTTGAGAATGAAGCAGATTTTTATTCTTAACAAATAAAAGAATGAGTAAATTAATGAATGGATAAGAGGATGAAATGCCATTAAAATAATTCTGCCTAGTGTTATATAGACGTTACTTCAATAGCTGGATGTGTAATAAGAGCACTCTCCCTTTTTTCTTCACCCCACAACTTTCTAAGAATCATTGACATGGAGATTCTGTTGTGCTTATTTAAAAACAGTCTTATGTCTATCATGACCATGCTATGTTCTAGAGTGAGAGACTTATATAGAATGAATGTCTGTGTTGGCCCAAATTTCATATATTGAAACCTAGTCCCCAATATGATGATATTTGCAGATGAGGCCATTGGGAGATGATTAGGTCATGAATATATAGCCCTTATAGAGGGGATCAGTGCCCTTACAAAATGGACCTCAGATGCCCCTTTGTCCCTTCTGTCATGTGAGGTTACCATGAGAAGTTGGCCATCTATGAACCGGAAAGCAGACACTTACCTAACATTAACTCTCTGGTGAGTTGTTCCTGGACTTGCGGTCTCAAGAATGGTAAGAAATAAATTTCTGTTGTATAGTCATCTAATCTATGATATTCTGTTATGGCAGCCTGAGCTAAGACAGAGAAATGCTTTTCTTACAGTTGAAGGGAATATAGTTGTTTCTTCTATGCTCTTATAGGTACAATGGGGACACTTTCCTTACTGTAATAACTGGGTATATGTCCACCAAAAATTGGTTATGGATCTTAACTGTCTACTAGGAGAAAAAAAGTCTAGCAACCTTCCTTTATTTTTCTCATTCACAAAGAAGATAAAAAGAAAACTTAAAATAATAGAACTGTTCCCCAAGTAAAATATCTAAATTTAAAATAATTTCAGTACTACAGAAATGCTTTTATATATTAGTCTACTCTTTTTTGTGTGTTATTATGCTCTTTTAAATTCAGTTGGCAACCTATCAAAGATGTGAGCAAATTCCTGTTTTCCCCAAAATGTTCTAAAATTGGCTTTGTTTAAATGCATAGCAGTTATTTCAAGACTATTAGAGGGAATTGATGAGCATATACATTTTTACAAGCTGATTGGAAACAAAGAAAAAGCATAAGTTTTGCAGAAATGTGTCCAGAACTTGTCCCATCCCCTTCTTCTAAGTGAGCAGCAGTCAGCTCATACAACCCTAGCAATTCTCCTCGTACAATGATGTGCCTGACAAGCAAAAGAGTTGATAATGTTCGGAAAACTAACCAAAATCTTATATCTGATAAATATCAGGAATCAATAGCCAGATGAAGCTAACATTAAAGACCCTTTTCAGTTAATGTTTAAGGACTTTGGCCACAAAAACTATTCTAAATCACTGAGGTGCCAATGTTTACCCGAAAGCTTGTATATTTTTGTTTGTGAAGTTTCAAAAAAATACTTTTCACTAAGATCTTAAATTGTGCAACGGTTAACAATGTCTTTAAAGCTCATTAAATTATAGTCAGTACTTTATACATTTGTTCTTAGGTATTGATCACTTATATTTTAAAAATATTGTTTGTTCAAAAAAATTTCCCACTTTGAGATATACTTGATGTATCACATTGTGTAAGTTTAAGGTGTACATTGTGATGATTTGATATATGTGTGTTTTGTGAAATGATTACAATAAGTTAGTTAACATATCCCATACCTCACAATGTTATTATCTTGTGTGTCATTTTGTGTGTGCATGTGTGGTAAGAACTTTAAAGATTTACTCTCTTAGCAACTTTCAAGTATACAATACAATTTTTAACCTATACTTACCACGTGGCACATTAGGTCTCCAGAACTTACTTACTGTATAATTGGAAATTTGTACACTTTGACCATCTAAATGTTTCCCCCTGTACTTCACAACCACCAATCTACTCTGTTCCTTTAAGTTTTTTTTGTTAGATTCCCACATTTCAGTGAAAACATACAGTATTCATCTTTCTATGCCTGACTTATTTCACTTAGCATAATGCCCTTTAAGTTTATCCATGTTGTTGCTAATGGCAGAATTCCCTTCTTTTTTATGGCTGAATAATATTTCATTGCATGTATTTTATTTTACTCATTTATCTGTTGACAAACACTTAGGTTGTTGGTTGCGCAGCTACTTCTGGTTAGGTACTGTCACGGGCTGTACTTCTGGCAGGAGAGGCTACTGGTTGAACTCTGTGATTCTGTGAGTTCTTAATAACCCTAGCCTGTGCTTCTTTATGGACAGTGAAACTATTTTTTGTAAAAACAAAACAAAACATTGTTTAGATTGGGTAATATACATATAATGATCATGTATAGAACATTTTTTGAATATGCTCTAATTTAAAAAATACATTCTGATGTAGAATTTACAAGTATAACTAGCATAAATGACATTAGTTTTTTTCTTTTAATTACGCCATTTGAAGGAAGCCTAGTAAGGTGATCTGGGCCAACAACATCAGTCTTCATTCTTTCTTTCTGATGACAGATGTACAAATTACAAGCATTCCTCCCAGAAGGAATTAAGAAGTTTCCCATGGAGGGCTAACATTGTAATTTGTGAAACATAATAACAAACAAGTGTCATAAGTATCGAACAAGCAAAGAAATCCCCTGAATATTTGATTTTCCCCCCTACTAATTTAATTTGTAATTAAAAACATGACAATTATTATTCTTTTACAACATGGGATAATGATGTTTACTAGCAGAACAAATATTTTTCAGTAGTAGATAAGAGTACTATCAGCATGGTTAAATTATATTGGTAAATGATCCAATGTAATTGGGTCCCAGGACATGGCTACAAAGCTGAACCACTCAGGAGTTATAAAAAGATTAGATCTATTTCTTCTGTCATTTTAATTTTGTGTCTATATTCTATGCCTCTTGGTATACATATGAGAGAATGAATCCCAGATACAGATTCTGTGTTTTCTCAGACAAATTGTCTTGATTAATTCTACATTATTGGATGCTGTGGTGTTGCTTGCTGCTTAAGTTTTACAGATTGCTACATCCATAGCTAGACAAATGCCTCTGGGTTGGTCAGTTGATTTGGATACTACGCAAAGTTTTACAAGATAGGAAGGCATCTCATGTGCTTCAATAACAGTTTGCAACCTTAGAAAAAAAGCTTTTGTTTAGAAAAAAAAGAGCCAACACTCTCTTATCAACCACCAACCATGCACTATAATTTTAACCAGCTTTTCGGCAGAGTTTTTTCTTTCTGCCCAATGACCAGTTTAAAATGTTGCTGAGCCTGTGGACCAAAGTCTTGATTAGCTGTGTCAGATGAGTCCTCTTTAGAAACACTGCACAATTGCACTTCAATGCTCTCATTCTGACATGTCCTGTTAAGGGTTACACAAAATCATCTGAAGAGGTTATTAATGAAGGAGAATAAGGAGGAGGAGAGGAAAAAGCTTTGCAAGAAGTGGGAGACTTTAGCAAAGAAATGGTAGTTTAATGAGGTGGGTTTGATCTTTTGAGTGAGGGCCATGGTGATGGAATTGGACAGCACTCTCATCAGTTTGGTTGTTATTTTTAATGTACTAACATGTCAATTTTAGCTGTTTTAGTGGCTGAGTAGTAAATTCTGCTATGCATTCCCAAATGAGAGAGTTACAGGTGAAAAAATATATATTTTTCTTATATTACATATGTACATCAAGGATTTTCCTTATAGAAAGAGAAATTAAATCAGGGAATTTATTGTACTAAAGAACTATTGTTATGGCCTGACCTGTGGTAGCACAGTGGATAAAGCATTGACCCAGAATGCTGAGATTGCTGGTCTAAAACCTTTGCTTACCTGGTCAAGGCAAATTGGGATTTGATGCTTCCTGCTCCTTCCCGCTTCTCTCTTGCTCTCCCTTTTATCTCTAAAATGAATAAATAAAATCTTTAAAAATATGCAACCCCCCAAAAAAACAAAACAACTACTGTTTTGGAAACATCTTTTGGTTTCTTGCTCATTGTACTAAAAGATTGCACTATGAAAATGTTGCAAGTGAATATTCATATTTTAACTTCAACTATGCCCAAGGAGTTTTATTCTTTTATAATTTCAAATTTTCTTAATCATTAATTGTGAAACTTTTTATTTTCTTTCTTTTACCCTTTTTCCTTGCTTATTACCTCTCTTCTTATATCCTTTTTCATTGCCTTTCTGTTTTTCTCCCTCTTTTTTAGTCCTTTTATCTTTTCTTCCTTTCTTTGTAAAATATTAAAATTAAACAAAGGTGATTCTTTTTAAGAACTACAAAGATATAGTATTATTATTTAAATAATTATCCTTAGACATTTTTAACTAAATACACACACAAACAAGATGATATACTGCAGTTTCATTTGAATTATAAATATATCCCTTAATTATTAAAAATAATAATGATAATGCCTGAAGCAGCATATAGCCTTACTAAAAGTCTTAAAAAGTATCAAAGCTTAAGAATAAGTATTATCTTACTTTCTGGGCATTCAAAACCCTTAATGAGTTGACATCTGCCTACCTGTTTATATTTGTTATGTTTCTCCATACACTCTGAATGGGAGCCACATGACAGTTTGCACAACATCCAGAACACGTTCTTCTAGGAGACCATGTCACTTCTCTGCCTGGGAAAGTCTATTAATCTGTGAGACTCAGAGAAGGGAAAACCTTGCTTCTCCACCCGGAAGAATGAGTTTTGTGTCAGCCATGGCGGCCAGCGCTGGTATCTGCTTGTATTCTGCAGTTATCACTGCACAGTTTTATATCTGAAACATAAACATGTGTGGGGGGCACATATTTTCCTTGCTCATCTTTTTATTCTTAATGGTTGACTGTTACAGTGCCATGTATGTGGAAAGGGTTAATAAAGTGAATGCTGGCCTGACCTGTGGTGGCGCAATGGATCAAGTGTTGACCTGGAATGCTGAGGTTGCTGGTTTGAAACCCTGGGGCAGCCTGGTCAAGGCACATATGGGAGTTGATGCTTCCTGCTCCTCCCCCTTTCTCTCTCTCTCTTTCTCTCTCTTTTTCTCTCTTCTCTCTAAAAAAAATAAAGAAAAATAGTTTAAAAAAATAAAGTGAATGTTGAGTGACCCAAATGAGAAAGAATAACAATTATCATAGTAACAAAATTTTATATAGCACTTGCTGCAGGCCAGAAACTGTTCAGAGAACTTCAAATATTTTAATTCAATAAATTTTATTCTTACAGCCACCATATGTGGCATTTTTCTTATGTGCAGATGAGAAAACTGATCAACTGAACAGAGATGTTGAGTAATTTCCCCGGCACCACACTACTAGTAGGAAAGACCCAGCATTTCAATCCAGGAAGACTGCTTGCAGAATCCAGATTTGTAACTCTTGCTGATTCAATTTCTGGCTGAAGATCATGACAGAATAAGTTTCATGGTTGTTAGCAGAGCAAAAGTGTCCCCTTCATTCTATTATTATCGCTGCATAGATTTTCAGGGTTTTATCCCTCAGATCCCCAAACCTTCCCTCATATTGAAATATTTGTCATTCTGCTACACGTACTGTTTAATCAAGCCACTGTGTGTATAATTTTTCTCCTCTTGGAAGGATGTCTCTTCCAATCTTGTATTCATCTGACTGAGAAAAGTGTTGCCATCTAGTGGGAATGTTCAAGCACCACTTTTCTTTGCAGACCTTCTAGATAGTTCCTCTCTATAATTTACATTTCTTAGTGCCAAATAATATGAAAAAGTGCCAGTCAGACAGAGGCAAATTTTTATAACCATTGCCTTTAATTGTAATATGCATATTAAAATATTAAAATTAAAATTTGGAGAACCCTGAACTAGTAGCTCAGTTGGTTAGAGCATCGTCCCAATACTCCAAGGTTGTTGGATCGATCCCCGGTCCAGTGAATACATAAATATATGAAACAACAGATCGATGTTTTTCTGTCTCTCTCTTTCCACTCCTCTCTCTCTCTCTAAAATAAAAATTGAAAGTCAAAATTGGCACTAAGATGCAATGAACCAAAAAATAAATAAACATGTTTTGTGAAAAACTCCAAGTTCCAGTTGATTTCCTTTGTTTCCTTTTGGCTTACTTTATTGGAAGCACCAATTTTTATAACAGGCATAGCAGAGTAGCAATAAAGAATAAGATATCAACATCTGGTTTTCTATCTAGATAGTTTGTAAGATTAATGCATCTGCCTGTGGGTTATGCTTTGCTAACTCCAGCTCTACAGAAATGAAACGTCATGAGCAGCAATGTGTGCTTTATTGCTTAATGTGTGGCTTATCTTTGGATAGCAGAGAATCAAAGTCCTTCTATTAATTTCCATATTTTGTTTTATGAGTCCCTTTCCTGAACAGTCTGGTCATTGATGAATACTTCATGTTAAACAGCTGTTCATCTAATGAAGAAAGCTGTGCACCAGGGATTAGAAAACTAATGCCAGTAAGAGGGTGATTAAAGGTTATATGCATTTATTTTGCAGCCCACATAGGACTGCAAGACTGTACTTTCCTTTTTAATGATATGAAAAAGGCCAAGTAAAATTCAAAAAAAAATAAAAATAAAAAGAGTAAAACAAAAATCAACTTGCTATAAAAAGAAGACATAATATAAGATTTCACTCTAGAAAACTACCTATATTCAACCATGTATAACTCTTTATTTTCAGAGTATTTCCCCCCTAGAATTCTCTTAAGGAGTAATTGTAAGAAATTCCTCAAGTATAACAGGAATGAAATTTGGTGTCTTGTAATGGTAACATTTCTGGCTAACTAAATACCTTTATCACTTGATTAAGGAAAGAGGAAGAATTATTGATGGTGATGATGAATTAATAACCAGACTGTTTCTAGTGCTAAGGGTCCTAGTATAAACTTTTCAAATTTCATCTCAGTCTTTATGGAAACTGATGTAGACTTTCTCACATGGCAAGAAAAAAAATTATGCCACTGTAGTTCCATTGACTACACACTACTCTCTGCTTGGGAGTACACTTAATTTTGTAAATGTAGTACAAAATATTAAAAGGAGTATAAATTCTGGAATGAGATTGGGTTTTAAATATGACACTGCTACTACCTAGATTTATGAATTTGAGCAAGTTATGTGATCTTTTTGACAGGCAGCATTCTTATCTATAAAATATAAATTCAAAAGAAGTTAATTTGGCACAATATGGTGTGTCGATGGTGTTATACTTGAGGAATTTCTTACAATTACTCCTGTATGGTTTTGTGAGCTATATCATCCCAATAAATCAAAAATAAATTAAAAACAAATTTTGAGAAAGAAGTTAATTTGTAGATTATAAACATAAGGAAAGAAATCTGGCTTACAATATGTATTAATTTCATAACTATTTTACTAATACAAACAAAAAGGTAAAATTTGTAACCATTTTCTTCAGAAACCCAGAAGATTTGATGAAAAATTCTTGCATGATGTGGTCAGCAACTTAAACTATAATATTAAAAGAAAAACTAAAATTGTTTTAATGTTAATTTAAAATACACAAAAATTTAGGAATCATAATTTCTTAAAAAACGTAAGAGAAATTATATTCCAGATTAAGTTATTAACCTATTAAAAGATATTAAATAGTCAAAGACCTACAGAAAATAAGAATTTCGCATTACTACTACGAGAAACTCTTTAAGTACTAATGGTATTCTGTTTCATTCTCTGTCATTTGTCGTGACAGTTAGTCAGCTAACTCTAAAAAATTAGAAATGAACTAATTCTAAAAATGTTGCCCTTTGTTGTAAATTTGTAGCTTGGTCTCTCCTCTACCCCTAGCTTTAGATAACCCTATTTCTCATTTGACATTTTACATTTTAACATTTATTAATTTAGTGGAGTTGTAGAATACTGTCCTTTTAATTTAAAAAGACCATGGTTAGTTGAGCAAAGGTCAGCATTGTAATAGGTAAGGCTAAGAGGTTGGGTTATTAAGACAAAGGTAGGAGTTATGATGTTAATATGGATGCAGAAGAATAGAAAAAAAACTCTACATATGTTTCTAAAACTAATAATACAAACACAGTAGTGATGCTGGCTTCCTTGAGAAGGTGAATGCTGGGTTTTTAAGGTCAGTTTTCATTTCTTGTAAGCATACTGATTGTAGACAAATGTACTCTTATGTGACTGCCATTTACTGTTCATAGTGATTATGATAGAAATGCAATTCAGACTCAACTTTCTAGATGTTTATTAACTAGCTAAATTCCCCCACCAAGGACCTATCAGTCCTAAAGACTCCTGAAATAATGCTAAAAATGTGTTTTACTACAGACAGTGCATACATCTGAATTCAGATTCTTAATTTCATTTGTACTGTCTTTGTGTACAATATAAACATTTTCCTTTAAAACCAAACATTTTTTGTTGTTCTGTGCATCATTTCAAATAAATAAACAATAAACATGTATTTATTGGGATATTATGCCAAATGAGGTGCAATTTAAGGTTTAAGAGAGAAAATAACCAAGGGCTTGTTATCATTATGTAATAAAAATGATGAATGAATGCAACTTCTAATTAAAAAAAGACATAGACTTATTGTATATCAATATATGTATCTATATGATATAATAATTTTAAATATTTTTATGTTATTCAAATCTAAAAAGATGAATATAAGAAAAACAAAACAAAACCTTTTGAAATAAAATAATTTTTAAGTATAGCCATTGCATTTTCTAAGAGTAAAATTACATTAATATATGTATTCAAAATATCTCAAATACCATCAAAATAAAAAAGTATAGACTTTAAATAATTTTACATATCTATATCCATACTCTTGATATTCTGAAGTATATGAAAAAGTAACTTACTAAGTTTTTAAAATTTGGATTATGTTCTATAATAAATATTTTGATTTAGAGTAATATCTGAAAACTATTGACTAATAAATATTGACTGATATTCATTGACATTTTAGATTTAATTTTGATTCATTACTTCCCCAGATTTTTTTTTTTTTACATTTTTAAGGTCACTTGGCATAATGAATACCGTGTGGGTTTCTGAAGTGTGTATTTTGGACTAAGGTCTTCATTATGTGTCATGAATGTAGAATTTCACCCCAGTATACATTCTCTGATATTGAGTAAGGTCATAGGTCCAGCTATATGGGCTCCTACACTCTTCATTTTTAAGTTTTCTCTCTAGTGTGAACTCTCATGTGTCAACTGAATTGTGAATGCTGAATAAAAGCTTTGTCTTGTTCTTTACATTTGTAAGGCTTCTGTCCAGTATGGATTCTCTCATTTTGAGTAAGACATCAATGGCAATTAAAATGTTTGTCACATTCCTCATATTTGTAAGGCTTCTCTCAAATATGAATTTTCTGATGTCTGTGTCTTTCAGGATGATGCCTAATGACGTTCAGCATTATTTCAGAGAAACAAGGTTTCTTTATTGGGAAAGAGAATGTCGGGGTATGTTTAAGTCACAGTCTAAATGTATCAATGGCAAAAGAGAAAAAAAACAATCTTGAGGGACTCAGTAATTTTTAACAATCTGTTAGATATAAAGTGAAAACTCATTGTACTTTTAATATGTAATCCCTTGATTAATATTTCATTTTCTATTTTTATTGATTTCTTGGCAATTTTGGTTTTTCTGTGAATTTACTATTTTTCTTCTTTTTCTTTTTTTAATTATTTTTATTTATTTATTCATTTTAGAGAAAAGAGACAGAGAGAGAAATAGAGAGAGATAGAGAAAGGGTGGAGGAGCAGGAAGCATCAACGCCCATATGTGCCTTGACTGGGCAAGCCCAGGGTTTTGAACTGACAACCTCAGCATTCCAGGTTGACACTTAACCTACTGCGCCACCACAGGTCAGACCTCCTCCTTTTCTATAGAATGGTCTGTCTTTGTGCTTTTGATGTGCACATTTATTAGTGTTCATGAGACACTCTTTAGTCAACCAAATCTCAGATTTTCAGATTCTATTCCTAGGGTACTCTATCTACGGCAAAGCTCTAAGCTATAAAAGATAGAGATAGAAGGAAATTATTTTTTGTTTACATTTAAGGTGTCAGCCTAATTCAATAGTTAGAAAGAGAGGTGAGAATTCAGGGCCGAATATTTTCATGAATAAGTCAGTGGTTTGGAACACAGTATATTTTACCTGACTTCTAAGGAATCTTGGCAAAATAAGACAAAGAAGGGTTCAGAAACCTTGAAGTTGATTTCAGTTTATAAAATTTGGAAGTAAGGGTTGGTCTATTTTTATATATTCAGAGTTTTAAACAGTATACTAATCTCTTTTTCCAGTGTGTTCATTGATTCAACATTTCTTAAACTATTCTTGTATGAAAGTTACTGTGATAAGTAAAGATAATTAAAATAGGATGCAATTATTAAATTCAAAGAACTAGTGAACATATAGATGATAAATGAAAAGTGACAAACAGTGTAATAGATGCTGTAATAATCATTTACATGGGTGTGAGTGGATGGAAGAAAAATAGACATGTGTGGGCAGCTGAAAACTTTTCAGAGCAAATAAAGATTGAGTTAAACTTTGATGGACAAGAAAAATATTATTTAGGCAGGAGAGACATCTAAAATATTTTATTTGGGAATGATTATATGTTCTGAGACACTGAGGGAATGAATTCAATGTAGTTTAGTATAACTGATATATAACATTTTATAAAATATGACTAGAGTGGTAGCTAGTGGTCAGGCTATGGTGGTTCTTGATATAAAAAAATAAATTTAAATTCAACTTTTCTGGAATAGGGATAGATTATTGAGTAAAAGAGAGGCATCTCCTAATCAGACTTATGTTTTACCTCTACCCCTAACTGAAAGTTTAAAATTGTAATCTCACAGGTCCTAGATAACTATCCCATGTATGCAAAGTAGTCATACCTTTTTTTTTTTGTCTTATATGATGCAAATAACCTAGATCTGTGTTTGTCAGGATAATGACCAGTGATGCTGGGGAGGGAGTATAAAAACTAACAAGGGAAAGTGACACACCCTAGGGTTGCAACAATAAGAAGCCATCACCACACTGAAATTGACTGGTTGCTGAAACTTAGTTTCTCACAGTTGGAACTAATGCTCTAGAAAAGATTAAATTAATTTTTAAATTACTATAAATTTCATGAGAGGAAATAGGGTGTGATTAAGAAAAAGCCCAAAAGGACTGAGTGGAGGAAAGCAGCAATCAGGAAAAACAGGAGTTGATATGCCCTCTCCTACAGAAACCTCTTAATGGTCAAACCTAAGGGGAAGCCATGACGTCTAGGTGATGCCAACTGTAGAAGTCAGCCCAGAGTTCAACAGAGCTCAGCTGATGGCCTCCACTGAGGTCAAGCTCTAGGTCAAAGAGCAAGGTGGAGAAGGTTAAAGAGTACACAGGATGGAAATAGAGATTACCAAATGTAAACCCCAAACTGTAAAAAAGGAAAAATAATTTTCCCCTTATGGTTCTGAGTTCTTGAGACCCCTGTAATAAAAAATAAACAACAGGAAAAGAAATCAAAGTTTATTAATATGTGTAATTCATATATACATAGGAGATATCCAGCGAAAAAATGAATAAGTATTCAAGTTGGCTTAAAACTCAAGATTTAAGTAACATCTAATGGGGAAAGGGGAGAGAGAATGTAGGTAAGCCTTTTAGGTGAGAATAAATAATTTTCAGGAAGATAAATGGGCCCTTAGAAGAATAGATGGAAGGTACCATGGTGTGGCAAAGTTTGTATATAGGTGGGTAGTGTCAACTTCTAGTTTCTTCTCCTGTGATGAGTCAGTTTTCCCCGGTTGATGAAACTTCAGAAGAAGGGATTTCTAATAACTGAGTTCTTTTTGAAGGGTTTATTTTTAGGCAAATATTAGGAGTTCAGAGAAAGCCTTTCCCTGCATTTGCTGTTTTTCAGTTTCCTACAGCTCAGAATAATCAATATGCCAAAGCAGCATATTTGGGGGTGTCATAGTCTACTTTTCTTTAAAACATCCTTACAAGACAGAACACACAGTCTTCTTTCTTTCTTCTCTTTTTTCCTCCCCTTCCTTTTCTTATTTCTTCTTCCCTCTTCCTCTTTTCCCTCTCTTTTCCTTATTCAGTCCATCTCTCTCTCCCCCTTTTCTCACCAATAAAGGTGAGGCAAATGGTGGCAGGCATAAAATTACCCATCTCTCCTCTTATATTATTCATCTCTCTCCTTATTTTTTTTGGGGGGGGGATACATTAATTATAGCTATTGGAAAGTCCTTGTCTGCTAACTTTATTATTTATGGGGTCTCTTGTGGTCTGCTTCTATTGTCTTTTATATTCTTCTTTTTTTCTTCTTTTTCAAGTGAGAGGAGGGGAGATAGAGAGACAGACTTCCATATTTGCCCCGATTGGGTTCTACCAGGCAACCCCTGTCTGGGGCTGATGCATTGCTCATCTGGGATCACTCTGCTAACCAAGTTATTTTTAGCACCTGAGACAGAGACTCCACAATGCCCAACTTAAGCAGAGGTAGATTTAACGGCAGGCACACCGTGCACAGCCCCTGGGCCCCGACTTCTGAAGGGCCTGCAAAACCCCAACTTTACACTTTTTCTATTGATACCAAATTTGTTTTCATACGTGCAATTTTAACATTAATAGTTTTTAACATAATATTTTAACATAATATTTTTTATTTATTTAAAAATATTTTTAACATGTATTTTTATTTTCCCTATCTCTCTCTTTCTTTTTAAGGAGCTTAATATTTTCTTCTGTGCCTGGGGCCTCAACTGACCTTAATCCATCTCTTATCTTAAGCACTTAGGGCTGATGTGCTGAAACCAACTGAGCCATGGCTGTGGGAGGAGAAGAGAGAGAAAGAGAGAAGCGGGGAGGGGTAGGGGGCTGAAGCAGATGGTCACTGTTTCTCTGTGCCCTGTCCGAGAATCATACCTGAGACATCCACATGCCCACTGATGTTCTACCATTGAGCCAACTGGCCAGGGCCTGTCTTATATTTTCTAATGACAGTATTTCCTTTTTATATTATGTACAACATTATGTGTCAAAGAATTTTAGAAGATTTAGATGGTGTTACCTTCTACCACAGAGCATATCTTTCTTCGATGGTCAGGCAGACAGAATAAATGGGGACGGATTAATTCTATCAGAAATTTCACTGGGTTGGGCCCAGATTATACTTTTGGTAAAATTCAGTCTTCCTCTGTTTACCCTGTTTGTTAAGTCATGGCCCTTTCATGGTACTTACAATTGTATCAGAAGATTTAATTTGCTCCTTCAAAGATTTTCAGCTTCTCTCTCCAGCCTCTTGACCTAGGCAGCTTCAAAATTTGTGCAATGTCTTATAAGGTTAAACAATCACATACTGAAGCACACACCCCTTCTATTTAGCATGTTTTTGTTTCCTGATCATCGAAAGATTGAAGGAAATTGACTCTGTCTTTAATAAGATTTCAGCTAAGCTCTCTGTACTACCACAGTGCACTGGAATTCAGCAAAAATATGTGTATTTGATTTCGATCAACTGCCAAATTTGTCACTCTAGTCATAAGTGAGAAAGCAAGCTTTTCCAGTTTCTCCTTTCCTCACTGCAGAGTCCTTCTGCCTAAAATAACACTGACCCTCAATCCACACCCAGAATTGACAAATGTCTCCAGACCTAAAACCAACTGTGATCATCACTTCACTTCGAGTGATTCTCTTTTCTCCATAATTCTAGTTACCTGGTATTCATTGCTTTCATAGTTCTTTGATGCCTTTAAAATTTAAATTTAATTTTTTTAATTTTTCTGGCTTTTGTCAAGTTGATGAAGTGGAATCATTGGCATTTCTGACCAATGTTTAATGTCAAAAGAATTCTAGACCGTGTTCTCTCTCAACATGATGATAATTTTGCTTTCATCTTCATTGATTTTTAAAGTGCATATTGTAGAAAGATATTGTTTATGTATTAATATTTTTAAATAAGTTTGAACATGCCAGTCACAACAGAATGTGTAAACATAAAAAATACTACACACGTTATATTTTCAGACTGTAGGCAAAATATTGTAGCATGTAGATTTATAAGACACTTGCGTGGTCAACATGTTTTAGATTGACAAACATGGGATTAGGTGTTTTATTGAAACATACTCAAATTGAATAGCCTAGAAAGTGTGAAAAGGTAAACTGATGCATATTAAGTTTTTAAGAGTATATTAGAGTAAAAATCAATTAAATCAGGCAGTGCCAAAGTGGAAGTGGTTAGAAGTCCTCTAGCAACAAGAGTCGGGAATGCTTTTATAGAAAAAAAAATGGACACAAAGGAAGAAAATTATTTGAATGACTACAGCTTAAACGTTTGCTTTTTTGGGGGAAAGCCTTACTACTCATTTGTGATAGATTATTCTTAGGTTTTATTTCTCAATCCTGAGACATTTACAGGTTTAGTTTTGGGTCTGCTTACACAGAATGTTGTATCAGAACCACCTGGCTCTAATGACGTCCTTTTTCAGTTAATTTGAATCAATCAAATTTTACCTATTCTAAATTCAGATCTCAAAACCCTGAAACCTTTGCATATGAAGATAAACTTGTCAGCAAATTAAATATTCGTATGGGTCTTATGTGAAAAAAGTTTTAGGCTTGAAAAATGTTGATTTAATAACTGGATCATGCAATAGTAAATGGCATTATCATTGTTATTAAGAAATGCACACATGGGCCTGACCTATGGTGGTGCAGTGGATAAAGCATCGACCTGGGAACACTGAGGTCGCCAGTTCAAAACCCTGCACTGGTCTGGTCAAGGCATATATGGGAGTTGATGCTTCTGGCTCCTCCCCCATTTCTCTCTCTCTCTCTCTCACTCTGTGTCTCCTCTCTAAAATGAATAAAACAAAAAGAAATAGAAATGCACACATGGTTTTTCAGTTGAAAAATATTATGAGATGATTCTGGAGTTCATAACCTCTGGTTGTTGTTCTTGTTTCCAACAAAGACTCCAGATTTTTTTGTGTATCCTTGACTGAAAGAAATGTTGTTGTTAAACTTAAGCACAAGCTGCTCTCTGACAATCTGTTTTCTAGACTTTGTTTTCTGGATACCAGATTCCTGCATGGGAGAATGCTAGAGGGAACTGGGGTGTGAGGCATAGTACATGGGAACAGAAGGGGATAGGTTCTGGTGGATCCTGTTCCTAGGTGAACCCCAGGGAAAGAGCTAGGACTGTGAGCAGATTGGCCTCTAGAACCATGGTATAGGTTATTTTCAGGAAGGAGACCCCTGTCATCTAAGATGGTATGCTTTTAAGTTATAAAAAGAGGATATTATTGAAGGTTCAGTGATAAGAGGCTTTTCTCTTGTTCTCCCATATTCAGATAAGTTTCTTCAACTCTCTGCTGCCCCTCGTGAAAAGAAGAGAGTGACCGTAACACAGAAGGTTAAATTTCTTATCAAGACACATTTAAATACAAAATCTTTCCATTTAGCATCCCCAATTTTAGGGTTTCAAAATTGGTATAAAATAAAGTGCTGAAATCAACATTCAATAAATGAAATTATTTGTTAATGGCAAAATGGATGTAAAGGAAGATACTTGGACTTGGAATCCAGCATTTTCCCCAAGAAAACTACAAAAAAACCCAAAAATCCCCCTCAGAATCCTAATCCACACATTAATCTTCCTGAATTTAAACATGTTGAGTATTGTATATGTGCAAACATGGCTAATGAAACCTCATTGAATTCTTTAAGTACTTTGCAGTGATAACTGTTGGAATTAAGAAAGAGAGTTTCAGAACTCATTCATCAGAAAGCCGAGGGAGAAAAGTTCGTCCAGGGTCTGTGATAGAATAAAAAGGCAACGTAAGATAAGACACCATACTGAAGTCCAATTCACACAGAAAGAGACCTTGCGCCTATCCCCACACCACTATTCCTCCTAGAGAATGCCATACCCCAGGTTGAAACTTATATATTATTCAATGAAATGACAGTTCCTAAAGCATTAATATTTTGAAAGAATAAAAAAAAAAAGCAGAGGAGGTTTCTTATAGAAATAATTTGCAAAAATAAGTCCCATTGTAAAATGTAAGGATTAATGTATTAATCAGAGCTTTGTGAACCCTCACATTAAGCAGCTTTGTTATACTAATTCACTTGTAAGTGAAGAATGGGATGATTCTCCCATTTATTGAATATCATTCTCAAAGGGCTGATTTAGAAAAATAAAGATGTCCTTTATGCTTGCAAATTATGCTAAATTTGATCCGAAGATTATTTTAGCTTAAAAAAGAGTCAACTTATTTTTCCAAGTTGTTATATATTCATTAGGCTTTGTATTTAGTTTTATTAAGTCTATTACATTTATAAAAGAAATATCTACTCAGAAAGGGAATAACACGAATAATCTTGGAATTTTGTTTTGTTGCATTCTCCCATTAAAAGGCTAACCTTAGCCCTGGCCAGTTGGCTCAGTAGTGGAACGTCGGGCCAGCATATGGATGTCCCGGGTTCTATTCTGATCAGGGCACAAAGAAGAAGCACTCATCTGCTTCTCCACCCCTCCCCTTCTCTCCTCTCTTTCTCTTTCCTTCCTGCAGCCCTGGCTTGACAAGAGCAAGTTGGCCTTGGGCACTGAGGATGGTTCCATGACCTCCGCCCTAGAAGTTAAGAAGAGCTCAGTTGCTAAGCAACAGAGCAATGCCCCAGATCGCCTCCTATTGGGCTTACCAGCTTGATTCCAGTTGGGCTATATGCGGGAGTCTGTCTCTCTGCCTCTCCTTCTTTCACTGAATAAAATAAAAAAAATAAGCTAATCTCAATGCATCTATGTCAGAAGTTGTTAACATGATATTTTAAAAAGTTGAAATAAGAGGCAATAGCATTTATTTGGGATAAAAGAATTGCAAATCTTGGAGCATAGATTCAAGCAAAGGCATGTAATAGTGTCTCATTACAGAATAAAGGCCAGGGATATTTATGAGAAAATAAAATAAATAATTATCTGAAAGGAAGAAAGAATTTCTATAGGTGCTGATAAGCTCAGCTACCCTTGGCTATACATGATTGGTTACTGATTCCCTCCTCAGGTAGAGAGTACATAATGATTGGTCCTTGTGGTCAGGATGTTCATTCTCTTGTTGGCTTTACAAACAGTTGTTTATAACACAATGTTGGTCTGGCTAGTCCAAAAACCCAAAGAGTCAAGGAGAAAACATAAAAGTAGTTTTTCTGGAACAGCTGCTCTGGCCCTATTTTAAAATGGCTCCACTAATGTGTCAACTTTCATGATATCAAAACTGCTGGTTTGAGAGTTACACAGTCAAAAGGAGTATATGGTTACTCTTTAATTCTTTACTTTATAATTTTCAATTGTAACTATTTAAAAACTAAAAGATTACAAATTGAAACGCTGAATTCTGGATTTTTGTGGAAAATTAGATGTGACAATAGTAGGTAAAATTCAGACCTGCCTAATGTTAGGTGCAATGTATCATCCCAGCTTGTCTTCTATGTATAGTCATGTCCAAACATTTCAAACTGAAATGTACATTATTATAAGGTACTTTTTACTTTATATCATTTTTCCTTGTATTATATTCAAAGCTTCATACTTTATATATATGGCTCATGAAAATTAAGGGATATTTCAAGATGAATATGAAGCTATAAAATATCCCCTAATTTTTGTGAGAAGTATATGGCATAATACGTAGGTTATCTTTACATTTCAGTTTAGGATGGAAATTTGAGTATTAAAAATATTTGTAATAAAAAGTTATTAAGTCTGATAGAGTTTAGAATCACGGTTTTAGAGACTTCTAAAAAATAGAAAAATGTGATAGTAAATGCATGTTTTTAAAGTATTTCAACTTAATGAAAAATTAAGAAGTTGAGAATGACTTAAGACTTTAGATATACAAAGAGGCAACAACAGAGAAGAGACAGTTCAGAAGAACAGTATGTGTGGTATTAACTCAAAGGGATGGCATAAAATGGTTAAAAATACAGTTTGTCCAAAAATATCTAAGTATAAAATATAACAGATAATTCCTATGTCAGTTGTCATCTATATCAGACAAACTTAGTATCTATTTCTGAATTATTTGTTGCTGCTTTCCACATTATATTGCCTCCCCTATTTGACCCTAAGCTTCGTAAGTGAAAGGACCATTATTTTAACCCTGCACATTGCAGAGTAGAGAAGCTGTATTAAAGTTACCATAGTTAATTGCCCATTTGAGTATGGAGACAGATGCTGGATGCAAAATAACGAGGGGACAGAGAGCCTGGAAGAGATAAAATATACAGCCAATTGTAGTGTTAATAATACAGCTATCCTCTCCTCAATTTCTTTTATCATTGGCTTTAAAATTTCAGAGAACGGATGAAAGTGGGAGCCCAACCAAACATAACAGATTACTTCAATTTGACCTTTGAAAAAGTCAAACTTTAAGTAATAATTGTAACTTATGGGGTAAATTACTTCGGCAATAGAGAGCAAGTACCAGTTGTGATGGATCAGGTTAAAAGGTACTGTGTTTTGTCATACTGTCTTACCATGTCTTGATTCTTCTGTATACCAAGGCTTTAGAGCTTAGTCACATTTTGATCCTAACAGTGACAGCAAGAAACTATTCTTATCTCTGTTTTTCAGAAGAGGAAACTCAAGCAGGAGGCTATATGACTTGGGTAAAATCAGTCAGCAAATCATCAGGTTGAAAACAAACATCAGATCTCCTGAGGTCAAAACTTTGTTCAGAAAGACATGTTACCAAATCACGCAGAAATATAATAATTGAAAAGAAATATCTGTGAATTTATTCTTTCAGATTTTGATCACTTGAAGTCAGGTTAAATGAAATAGCAGACTGTGGAAACTTACATAACTTGACAAATATTTACTTTCTAGTATTAAACAACATATGTAGCACTCAGAAAGCACCTTCTTTGTCATGTGTAAGCTAGGCTTGGCACTCTTACTAAAATAAAAAAAAATATGAGTCTCATTTACAGATTTAACACTAACTCATTGATGTTGCTTTGATAATTTAAATTACTTAGATTTCAAATGCTCAATCCATACAGTGCAACAAATATATATATAATTTCCTTTTAAAGCCAATGCATTTTAAACACATTAATTAGAGCTTATTTCACAATATCAGCTCAAGAGTTGCTATAGGTCACATATTATTTATCATGTTTTTAAGGGCAGAGATAAAAAAAGGCATATAGCAGTCTCAGGGAAATAGATTGTAACCCTTTATGATGAAAACAAACGTTCCACATTTTATAGAGTCTTTAGATATTAATGTGTATTGTAAGACCCTAGAGTATAAAATTATAAAAAAAACCCACAACACCATAATTCTCATTATCAGGTGTTCTATTGTTACTTTCTAGATTTATGTTTGCCTGTAGTACTCATCATAATAAGATCTTCATATTTTAGAATTGTAAATTGCATGATGAGAGAGCAGAATTTACCTTTATTGTTCTCTTTTTATGACTCTTGCACTTAGAAAAATGATTTGCACATAATAAGCACTTAAAATATTGATTGTATAAGATGAACATAAGAAATTCTGAGATAGATTAGCTTAATTAAGACTTTTCTAGACTCAAACAGTTAGGAGAACTCCATGTAAATTACCACGTTTCCCCATGTATAAGACACACGGTTTTTCGAAAAATTTGGGATCTAAAAACTGGGTGCATCTTATACAGAGATTGTAGATTTTTTATTTGCATTTTCCACTTTTTTGACAGTGATGAGTAGTTGTATAAATTTTATGATGAATAAAACTTGAGTTCAATAACTTTATGTAATACACTTTTTTTCAAATTTTGGGGTATCTATGTATGTGGATACATATTGGTCATAACAAAAGATATGATATGGTCTTTGCCTTGTCCTCTTGGAGCTATAATTCTATACATGAAACAAGGAAACAACTGAAAAAAATATAATTGTCAAAATTTTTCCACCAGATACTAATAATTAATCCACGAGGAATAAATGGGTATTTCATTAGAGTAAAAAATTACTTCCATGGAAGAAAAAAATATATAATAAGAAGAAAGAAATAAAAAGCAAATCTCTGCCACATACAGTTTTGGAGCTAAAATACTTAGAGTTATATAGTTGTTTAGGTTTTCATTCAACTAGCTTGTAGACAAATGCTTTCAAATTTAAACATAATCTTTCCAATATAGAAAATAGTGTTTAAATTACTCCTGAAAGTGTTGAATTGCTATTGCCATAGATTTTTTTTTAATAAAGGAACTCTATTATGCCATTTGCACCTCTGAAATCCCAGATAAGGTTGTAAGTTCTAGAATTTAATTCAAATACTCTCTCTTAATTTTTAGGACCATATCTTAAAAAGAAGAAGAGCATATGATTACTAGTTGTACAATAAATCCTTACTACTTAAATAAATTAGAAAAAGCTAAGAAATGAAAAGTCAGGGATTTTCTTCAAATATTATATATGAATGCAATTATATTATTGTATTTTATTTTTACTGCCAGTTCATCTACATTGTCACAATCCATATGGTTATTATAATTATAAACATCAATTACATTCAATATGCTTCACTAAAAGACTTAAACTCTGCCATTTACCTATTCAGCCAATGTTTCCTGAGTAACTGCGGTACTTACTACCTGTGCTTCAAAGAGCTTTTAATGGAAAAAAAAACCACATTACAAGATATATTAATAATCAAAATATCAAAAATACTATGGTCACTCAAACTTTTCTTTGAGTTTGAGAAAAGATATTAGTCAAGATAAACTAGACTTCAGTTACACAGAAAACAATCTTCCATTTCAAGGCTTAACATATAAACATTGATTTCTTACTCATGCAAAGTTGTAGATATTTAGGAAGCCGTTCACAGATCCTATCTGAGAGAAGCTGGGCCATGAGAAAGGAGCCCTGCTGGTTTCCTAAGTACAGATAGAGACTCCAGAATCACTCAGGCTCTTTTTATTGTCTCGGCTGGGATGTGCCACACATCTCACATCTCACATTTCACTGACCAGGAATGTTTAAAGGCAACAGCCAAACTAAGCTTCAGAAAGATAAAGGCAAGGCATTGATTTCATTTATTGAAAAAGATAACAAATCATGCCAAATAATTAAACAAGTGCTGTGAAATTAAAAACATAAGTAAGACTTTTTTATTCAAGATCAGAATGTTGAGGAACAGATTTATTCTTCTGCTTGAAATAACCAAGAAACAGACAAAATATATGAAACAATAAGACATTGGACATCAGACAACAAAGGATTGTATCTGAAAACTGAGAAACAAATAAACTGAGCCTTATAATGAGCTCAGCTATTGCTTTCACAGAGTTTCCAGCTAGCTGTAGCACAGGGAGGAAGAACTCAAGTAGAGCCTGGAAGACCCCTGACTTGGAAAAAAAGAACCTGAAGAAAACAATCTTGGGGAGAACAATCCAGATGGAGTTCAAGGACAGAGTACTGAAGAAGAGAACGAAGCTTTGAGACAGAGAGTCACCTTCATGTGTTCAGCAGAGTCCTGATTAATGTGATCTGGAGCTGGAGAAAGGGTTGGTCATCTGAAAGAATGAGATTCAGCAGTGTCCCATGCCCACACAGGACTGGGAAATAGTGCGTGTTATTACCCTCCAAACAGAAAAACCTTATGATCTGTGGTAAACTGAGTACACAAAAGGGTCAAGACTTACTACTACTGAGGAGGAGTTAGTCCTAGGTTGGATTTTGCTACAGTTCTACTTAACAAACCTTAAGAACAAGATGAAAAAAACTAAACCTTTCTAAATAACTAAACCATATACCAGAATAAAGGCTAACAATGGTTATAATAATACATACATACCTAACATCCAAAAAGGTAAAATTTACACTGTGAAGCATCCAATAAAAAATTAAAAGACATGAGAATAAGTACAAAAATAAGGTCCATAATGTGGAGAATAAATTAATCAAAACCTACCCAGAACTAACTTGGATGTTAGAATTATTAGACAAGGACATTAAAATAGTTATTATAATTGTATTTCCCATGTTCAAAAAATTAAGTAGAGACAGAAAGGATATCAAAAAAGACAAAGATCAAAATCCCCAAAATGTAAACTAAAATATCTCAGATGAAAAACACACTCAATTAGACTGACAGCAGAAGAAAAGATCAGAGAAAAGAAATGTTCCAAAATGAAGGAGAGAGAAAAGAGAATTAAAAAAAAAATGAACAGTAATTGTGAGTTGTACGACAACTTTAAGGAGATCTATGTACATGTAATTGGAATTTCTAAAAGGAGTGAGAGAATAGAAAATGTCTGACAAAATAATAGCAGAAAATTTTTAGTTTGGTGAAAACTAAAAACTCACAGATTCACAAATCTCAATGAATCTTGAGCTTTAAATGTCTTTTTTCCTAAACATGAAAAAACAACCAAAAAAACTAATCCAGGTTACATCATTATCAAGTTTCTCATAACCAAAGATATAGAGTAAAACTTTAAAACAGCCACAGTAAAAAGACATGCTATATACAAAAAAAAAAAAAAAAAAAAAAAAAAGGATGGAAGTAGATTTATTGCCAAAGCAATGCAAGCAAAATATTGAAAAACAAAATACCTGTCATCCTAGAAATTTTCAGAGAGAAAAAGAATTAATCTTATACAAATAACTGGTATTAAGAAAGGCACTGTATTTTTAACTGTGACATTTAAAGTTAGGAGGCAATGACACTTTGCCCTCAATGCTCTAATTGAAAATTATTTCTAACTTTAAATTCTTTATCAATACTACTAATCAGTTTGAGGCAAAAGAAAGACATTTTCAGGTCTACAAGACCTCAAAAGGTTTGTCTTCCATGTTGTCATTCTTAGGACCCATTGATGATATATTATACTCCCCCATATAGGGGTAAATTAAACCCATAAAACAGGGGACTCATATAAGAGAAAGGAGAAGAAAATTTTGAGATAATGTTAGTAGAAAGTCATGGCGAACATGTAGAGCAAATGTAGGGCAGTACAAATCCAAGCTCTAATTAAAAAATAAAATAAAATAGAAGAAGATACCGATAATTAGCTTCCATTTTAAGAAGAAATTCTATTGAAGATTTAGAGTAATATTAAGAAAAGACAAAGCAAATAAGCGAAGAGGTATTTATTAACAGTAAAAACAGAAAGTTATCAAATACATGATTAAATAATTTTAATATACCACCTTGTTCAACTATAAATTAGATTTAAAGTCATAATGCAAACACTGATTATTAACAAAATTATTTTACAATTATACCAGGAGGATATAATTTTATCTGTGCAGTGTCAGAATGGTAAACCCTTGCATTTTAGTTTAGTGTAATTAATAATATTTAATACTGATAAAATATGAGTGAATTTATTATGCATTATGTAGGTATTTTAGACAAGACTGATCAAATAGTTAAGAGTGGTTGCTTCTGTGGCATGTGGCCACACTACGCACAAGACCCCAGCTGTGAGGGGCCTTATGCTCAGCTGAATGCTCTGCTATTGCAATCATGAAATTTTTAATAATTTTATTTTTGAGCACGGGTTTTATAAGTAGAGTCTAATGGGACGATGGAGCATGTGTGTAAACTAGAGATACATGCAACATATATGTGTACACTGTTTCTTACCATCCTATTTACATATAATGCTTGACATGCACGGATTAAAAGTTCAGATTTCTGCTAAACCCATGAGAGGTGGGAATTCAGCAAGATTCAAGTGAGTGAGAAATATGCTTGTTTTATCTATAACTGAGTTAGTAGAAGTAAATAGAACTTCCCCACATTAACTGTTCAGAATAACTTATACTGAAAATGATGGTAGAAGGGAAGGGAAAAGATAAGGAAGAGGTAAAAAGAGTTAATGGAATGTTTATACGCTGAGTTAGTGCAGTGAAGTATGTCTACTGTTGGGAAGCATTAAATGCAGATTCATATACAAGCTAAAATACAAATTTTGTCACTTTGGTGATTCCAGATGCAAGTAAATGTTTCTGTACTTGCATTTAATACTCTCATTGCATAATATAAACATTAAAGGCAAGATTCATCTAACAATTTAAATTTTTACTTAAAATTGCACTAAATAAAAAAAATTAAAATACCCAATAAGTTGAGAGACTATAGAAGAAAGAAGAAAGGTTTATATTTTAGTAACATTAACAGAATATCTTTCTTACTTTTAGAACAAAAAGTCTCATATTTTCATTTTTGTACCAATTATGTAGCTAGCTGTCTGTGACCTGGGGAATCAAGACTTAAGGATCTGTGAAAGGTAGGAAAAAAGGGAAGTTTTGTTTTTCATATAATCCCATTAGACATTTTTTTAAATAAAAAATATAAATTGCATTGCTGGAAACAAAAATTTAAGTTAAAATATTAACAGTATTAGGTAAAATTAGCCAGGTAAAGAGAGGAGGAAAAAACTCACCTGTCAGATCAAACGTGATTGTAAATAATGAGATGATAGTGAATTTTGACAACCACAAACTTAGAGACAGGCTAGGGCATAAAGTAAGAGAGTGACTAGCGTAGTTTGAGCTTGGATTTGATTTTTCAAGTGATAAATGACATTAAAGTATTGTTGAATAGATCAGACCTCACAGGAGTGGAGAAGCTACAGAGGACAGTTAAACTTTTTAGAGCCAGGCCCTCTCTAAAACTTGGAATATGTGATGATGATTAGGAAATTAGATATTTGAATAAATTATTAATGTATCATGATTTATTTTATTTATTTAATTATTTATTTATATACAGGGACAGAGAGAGAGTCAGAGAGAGGGATAGATAGGGACAGACATACAGGAATGGAGAGAGATGAGAAGCATCAATCATTAGTCTTTCGTTGCAACACCTTAGTTGTTCATTGATTGATTTCTCATATGTGCCTTGGCCAGCGACCTTGGGTCCAAGCTGGTGAGCTTTTTTATTTATTTTATTTTATTTTTTTGCTCAAGCCAGATGAGCTCGCTCTCAAGCTGGTAACCTCGGGGTCTCGAACCTGGGTCCTCCGCATCCCAGTCTGACGCTCTATCCACTACGCCACCATCTGGTCATGCTATCAGGATTTATTTTAGGTGATGTGGGGAAACTTATCAAAAATGACTAAATTGTAATGCTTTCAACATCAAAATGAAAATAAAACACTGAAAAGTTTAAAACAAAATATATTTTTACGAGCGATTATTTTTACTTAACCTATATAACATATCATGTTATTCTAGTTATTTCACAGAAAAAATAGCCAGAAAAAGCTTTCAGATCTTTATCCCACATCACCTCGCTATGTTATCTTTCAGTTTACCTCCAGAAGAAGAATTTTATTTCAATTGTGTAAGTGTCATAGTATCTTCTTAGACTGAATCTTGCCTAAATACAATGGCTACTTTACTTCAACTAAGTAAATTATCTAAAGCCAATTCAGTAACCAATTACGGTGACTTGAATTTCTAAAAATAATGAATATAGGAAAAAGCAAGGTTACGTTTCTTTTGAGACAGTCAGGGATGATGAAAATCGTCACTGAGTTGCCAAAGAACAGAAAAAATGCAAATACTGCTATGCTCCTCAAATAATGTGCCAAAAAGTATTTAAAATGTTAAAATATTGTTGCAATTTGAAAGCATGAAAAGTGTATAAGCTGCAAGCAGAAAATGGAAGAGATAACATAGAATCACAAATTTGTGGATTTTTCCTCTTTTAATAACTGACAAAAACTCTTTGATCAAGTGGATTCTGTTGACAGAGACCTTTTTTTGCGGCAGATGGAAGCTCTTATCTTGAAGCTATGAAACAGAATAACTGTTCATAAAGATTGTTTTGAATGTCAATTTCCCTGCATTATATAAGTTTAGGGATTTGAACCAGACAAAAATGTGTAAGATAAAAGATACAGTGCAGCATGCATTGTAATACATGCTAATTTATTGCCATTTTTACTATTAAATAGCATATTCTTATAGCAAACATTGCTCCCAATTCAGAAGTTAAATCACTGGTGTAAGCTAATTTTTCTAATAAAATTATTTTTTATAATATAAATTTATTTTAAAACAATACATAAAAACCTATTTAACTTGGTTTTTTTCCCTATTAATTCAGTCACGGTTCTTGAAACCACATCCGTTTGGTTCAATACTAATAGACTGGCTGAAAAAAAGATGGAAGAAATGACACTTTTATGGATTAAAAAAAAAAAAAAAAAAGAAAACCTAAGGTGAAACTGTCGGTAGCTTGTTAAAATTCATGTGTCTTTCAGAAAAATAACATGAGATATTAACCATGTTTTGTAAGGGAGAGCTTTCTCTTTGAATTCATTAACTAAATTGGCACAGTGAAAGTTTTAAGTGACCTATCACCTTTGGATACAGGTTTGCAGTTGCAGTAAAAGCCCTTTCAAAATAGTAAAGTAATTTAATAGAATTTGAAGATTCCAAAGGTTGTTTTAGTAAGAAAATACAAAAACTTTTTTTTTTTTTTTAGTAAGAAGAGTCATAGTTTGGCTGACGAAAGCTTTTTGGAACCAAGTAGCAAATTTTTATAATTGGTCAGATTGTGTGTTTGGGGGTAAGCCACTGAAATAATTTTGAAGAGTGAACCCTTTAGAGGAATTGTTTTCTTCCTTCCTGGTATAAGTAGGTTTAGTCTTACTAATGTGCTGCGGGGTGGATGGGGACAATGTTAGGAATGATCTAAAGTGAACCTCTACTACTATATTGCAAGTAAAATATTTGAATGTTTATTCAGAAAATTCTAATTAAAATAAACAGTAATACATTATGTGAGAGAAAGATAAATGGACATGATTATTAGACACATGCATTTTTTATAGAGTTTTGAGGTCTGCAGTATTTTTTTAACCGAATTTAGAAAATCCTCAGAGAAGTAAATGGGAATATTGCAAGAAATGGTAAGCCCTGAAGTTCCATGACTCTTCCAAGGGCACAAAGAACATGGCATTGCAATGTGAAAGTGATTGGGTACGTATGCTGGGCTTTTTATTTGTGTCTTTCTAGAGTAATTGAGGAAATCCTGGAATCATCCATACCTAATTCCTTTCGTGATCTATAGATGGCTCTTTCCTTCTTTCACTCATATGAATTTGGTGGTGCTTAATGTTTTTAAAATCTACTCTTTGACCACCTTAGATGCACCAGCTTCTAGGGAACCATCAGTTACAGAAAGGGATTAATTCAACAAATAATTTGAATTTCACCAGCTGAAGAGAGTGAGTAGTAAATGCCAATCAATGCTTCACACACTAGGTCTTTGGGGAGAAAAGTCAAAGGTGAGATAATCAGGCAGAATACTCTTCTGCACATCCCATTCACCTCTCCAGTTGAGGCTTTATTTCTTTTCTTTAAATCTTGTCTTTAAAACTTCCATTTCTCTTTAGCTTATGATTAAATCTCTCATTGAAAGCCATTTATTTTACTTCGGATGATAGATTGCTGGTGGAAAGAAATTGGACTGCATTAATATATCTACTGTTCCATGTATTTGGAGAATCTTGTAATCTACAATAAAATGTCACACATATCAAAGAAACATTATATCTACTGAGAAAACATTTCTATACCTAAAGTTTACTATAAAAAAGACCTTAAAATACCAATACTTCATTTTATTGACAAAGTCACAAAAATGTAGAAATATATGTTATGTACCATACGGAGACATTTTTCTATTTTTTTAAGTATATGTTCTATTCAGGTATAATCACATGTGATAGTTGGTGCAAGAGTGGTGACTCTCATTAAAAATGAGCTTATCATTTATGTGATATATATTGAGTTCTCAGATTATGTGCTCTTTCTCTTCCTCTCTAATACAGTAATGCTTTAAAGTACTTTTTTGTTAATTTATGTGACATTACAAAGGAACTATTTTTGAAAGACTATGTTTAAGAGGATAGAGTGATTTCAATATATGTATAGATTTTTTCTTTTTAAATACTTTTTTATGGCCTGACCAGGCCGTGGCATAGTAGATAGAACATCAGCCTGGGATGCAGAGGCCCAGGTTTGAAACCTCAAGGCCACCAGCTTGAGCATGGGCTCATTGGGCTTGAGCACAGGCTCACCCTGTTTGAGCACAGGGTCGCTGTCTTGGTTGATCATAAACATGCCCCCATGGTTGCTAGCTTAAGTCTAAGCTTGCTGACTTGAACAAGGGGTCACTTGCTCTGCTGGAGAATCTAAGATGCTACATTGAAGAATTAATGCTTATCATTTTCCCCTTCCAGTCTACATGTCTCTCTCATGTGCGCATGTGCACACTAAAAATGATAATAATTTTTTATGTTTCAATTACAGTTGACATGAGATATTATATTAGTTTCATGTATACAACTCAGTGATTAGATATTTATATAAATTACATCAATAAGTCTAGTACCCATGTGACACCATACATAGTAATTACAATATTATCAGTTATAATCCCTGTGCTGCAGTTACTAACCTGTAGCTACCAATTTGTACTTCTTAATCCTTTTACCATTTCGCCCATCTTCCAAACACTCTCATATGTCAACTGTCAAAATGTCCTCTGTATCCATTAATCTGTTTCTGACTTATACCTATCAAATAAACTACATTTTTTATGGTTAGTGCTCAGAGTATTCTTTCCCCATTGACCAATTTATGTGTTAAGACAAATTCTAAACTGAGTGTTGCTCACTAAACACAAAAGAGATCAAGGAGAGTTAGAAAGGACATTCAAATCCATGTAAACTGCTTTCTACATCCTGGAGGTTACCCCAGTGTTCATTTCTGAAAAGAGAGAACCCAGATTATAAAGAGCAAATTTTCTTGCTACTTTCTCATATATTTTGTAATTTTAAGCCCTTTTAATTAAAAGATTACTTTTTTAAAAACTAAGCAATTTATACTTTCATTACTTTTTATGGATATTTTAAAAATTTGTGACTATATCTGTTTCAAAAATGATTATGCATATTAGCTGTGCTAAAGTTAAGTCCTTCACAGGAGAGATATCATGAAAAACCTCTCCAGGATAACTATGGGAATACCCTGTCTGTCTGTGCAGGGGAAATATTCATTATATTCTAGCGCAGAGCTGAATGATAAAAATGATGTGAATCGGAAATAATATCCAAGACGCTTTTTAACTTACTTATAACTTTCATTTTTGTCTTTCTACCATTTGAATTTTAAGTTGTTATTTAATGATGATTTGAAAATTATTAAAGGCTTCAAAGCTTTACTGTATTTAGAGCAAATGTGAAGCCAACAAAAACAACAAAAATGTAACTGTCAGTTGCTCTGATTATTTATTTCTTTCTCAATTCACAATCAAATTTGTTCCCACCTTGTGAAACCCAGCAGCATCAGTCACCTTGGTCTTTCAAAACAATCTACATAATGGGAAAATGTAAAAATCCCAGGTCAGAAAAGAACTCTTGCCCTTGAAAGTTACAGACTAGTTTATTAACATTTCATAGCAATTTCAACCGTGCATTTAGCATAAATTGGAGAATTATTGCTTGTGCTCTACCCTTGTTTCCAAACGAGGAAAAACACTAGAGTTTCTGAGATTAATTTATCTCTTTGCATAAACTTTCTTGAAAAAAATTAAATGTTCCACCATTTTACTTGTAATCTATAACATGGGTATGCTTTTAAAATCTATTATTAAAAAAAGGTAGAATAAGGTATCATAACTTGGCCCAATACATAATATCTATCCTATATTAATCTCTGAATCAATATAGAAAAGAAAATATTAGTTACTATTTAGCAAATATGTTTTAGGACCATTTTAATTTAAATATGCTTGCCAAAGATTACTGAAAGTATTAGTTGATCTTCCAAGTTCTTTTTTGCATTTCTTTTCATTGCAGTATCTAGCAAGTAGCTTAAATTTAAAAGTAAGCAAATTGTTCAAGGATCTGAAGAAGGAACTGATTATCAGATTTTAAGGAATAAAATAATAATTTAGCAAAAGAAAGACATCTAACTTTTAGAATAGATGTTTGAACACTTAATATAGCAAGGCTCATTATGAGCTGCAAGAATTTGTTTATATTGACTCATATAATAATTATTAAATTGATAAGGTTTTTATATTATTCTGTGTTTAATTTCAAAATAAGTCTCATGCTTCGAACGTGATTTGGAGTAATTTATGACTTTCATATAATAACATATCAGAGTCTTTGACATGAAAAAGAGCAAACTCAGTAAAGTAAACCAACAGAGCCAAAAAAGGCTGAAATATAGTAAAAACTACACAAGAAAGAGAGTTTCAGTTTGGGAATCACAGTCATGGACAGTATTTAATAAAATTGCTACCAAGAGGCAAAAAGAAAACCTGGGCACAGATCTTTTTATGAAGAGGGTGTTTTAGACTTGTCTTTTCAAAACCTGAAGAAAAAGTTGGTGCGAGAACATAATGATACCACCTTTCTTAGCAAGAATAGAGAGTAAAGAGTCAGCGTTAGAGCTGAAAGTGGACCTATGGCTCTGAAAGGAGTCATTTCTGTGCAAAATTTTTGAATATCTTTATAACTACTTAACATCTCCTTTTAAAAATAATTTCAAGCAAGAACCTTCTTGAAAGTGGAAGAAATGTATTCAGTGACTCATCAAATATAATAGCAAATATAGTGCCAACCAAAATAGAGCTGAGGCCTATGTTCTTGTCTTCCTGACAAACTCTCAGCATCTCAGAGGTCCTAAGCAAGCGTTGGCTTCCTTCTCCCCAGACAGCATACCCTTTCTCCTTTTAAGTTTCCCCTCTTCTTTCTTCCTTCCTTTCTTTTCTTCCTTCCCTCCTTCTTTTCTTCCTTCCTTCCTCCCTCCCTCCCTCCCTTCTTTCTTTACTGCTTGCTTGCTTTCTTTCTTTTCTTTCTTTCCTTCCTTCCTTCCTTCTTTCTTTCTTTCTTTCTTTCATTCTTTCTTTCTTATTTATTTCTTTTCTTTCTTTTCTCTTTCTTTCATTCTTTCTTTCTTTCTTATTTATTTCTTTTCTTTCTTTCTCTTTTTCTTTCTTTCTTTCTCTCTTTTTGTTCTTTTTTTCTTTCATTCATTCTCTTTCTTTCTTTCTACTTTAGCTTGGCTATCTATGACTTTATATAGTTTATTCATTCAAATATTTATTGCACCCCAACTGTGCCCCAGTTACTGATGTCAAAAGATGTGGAAGATGCAGTTCTATCCATAAAGCTCTTTTGGGAAAGTGACTGTTCGAGATTTTTGCCACTTTTTCATGGGTTCTTTATCGTTCTATTATTGAATTGTAGGTGTTTTTTATGTATTGTGAATACAAGTCTTAATACCAATATTTTTTGTGTCACTAGTATTTCCCTGCAGGCTACCAGTTGCCTCCTTATTTAATAAATGGTGTCTTTTGACATTTTAATGTTTATTTTCCATTTTTCTCATCTTTTGTTTGTTCTCTTTTCCTATTCTTTGGGCATTTAGTCAAGAATATTTTCATACTTTATCTGACATATATATATATATATATACTGTGTTGCCATTTTAGTTATACATTTTGTTTTATTTTTGTCAGTGGTTGCTAAATGTATAAATTTAACTTATCTAACATCTACTTTCAAAAATGATTTTTCTCTTTCACAATGTATGAACTTTACAACAGTATATTTATATTAGCAATTTATTTTCTATGTTTTCATTATCATATAGTGTTCTTTCATTTCTGCTATATACCAGCAATTTTCAACCAGTATGCCACAAGAATTTTTAAAATATGCAATACCTGATTATTTAGTCAGGGCACTCTTTTCCTTTAGATTATATATATAAAAAAATGACACGAGCCAATATAACAGTAGCCATCCAAGATGAATGAATCAACATTTCACCTATTTTTGTTGTTGTTGTTGTTAAATTGACAAGAAATATATTTTTGGAGTTCCGCAGAACTTTATAAACTAGTTTATGTGTGCCACGAGATAAAAAAAAGGTTGAAAATCATTATTATACACCCTTAATTACATTGTTGTTTTTACTTTAACAGTCAATACTTTTGAAAGAGCAATAAAGATACACATACATGCACATACACACATCCATGTATATATATATATATATATATATATATATATATATATATATATATGCGTATGTATAAAATAACTTTAAAACAGTCTTATTTTAAACAACATATTTACAGTTCATTATGCTCTTTGATCCAGCTCCAGAATTAAGTTTCTATATACCATAGTGCCATATTCCTTAAAATTTTAAGTTAACTTGGGTTGAAAGTTTAATGAAGAAAACATTTTTTTCAGCTTATACCTAGATAAAAATATTTTTATTTTACCTTACTTTTTAAAGTGAAGGCATAATATACATAAAATAAATTTCACCTCCATTTGTATATGTCATTGGTCACTCCTCATCTTTTTCTAGCTCTTATTGTGAGAATTGAACTGGTTTTAGGTTTGCTCTTCCACTGGTTGCATTTATCACGGGTTTCCAATATATCCAGTCAGTCATACCTTGTGTTGTTAGTGGGGCTGGTTTGTCAGATAGTGTTTCTCAGTGTCATTTTTTACTTCAGCTCAGATGTCCCATTGCTCCCATGGCTCAGAAAATGGTTTCCTCACACTTTTTATTTTGGTCCATTAGTGGAATAGTGTTACTTGTTACTTTACCCTTGTAAGCTTAGTGGGAGTGGGAGCTAAAGGTAGTGTTGACATAGGTCCATGGGCCTCAGGGATAAAGCCTTCGTATGGATTCTGTCCTTCCTTTGGGTACAGACCTGGTGTAGGCTAGCAGGAAAAATCTGACTATCCTTTCTAAGGTGGCATCCAATACCATATCATCCTGCTTATTTTGCTATTTTAGCATCCTGAATGTTTCAGTCACAGCACTTTTTAGATTTTATTTTACTTATTTAATTGTTTGTTTTACTTATAAGAATATAACCCCATTAGGGAAGGGAATAATTTTACTTTTTTGACTTTTGTATCCACAATACTTAGTAAAGGGCCTAGATTATAGTTGCAAATCAGAAAACATATTTGACTGAAATAATAAATGCCTGTTTTTGTTTATGGTGAAAGATTGATTTTATTTTTATGTAACTTTTGTTTCATTTAATTTCAAATGTATAGAAAAGTTGCAAGAATAATACAAGAAAATTCTATATACTGTGGCCAGAGTTTAGCAAAGCTCCTCCTGGCATCCATTTTGTTTGACCAAGCAGTCTGAGGGGGTCTTCAATCGACACCAGCTCTTAATGAGAACGCTGCCTGCAGAGTCACAAGCAGAGGTAAGTTCCTGACATGACTTCCACAACAGCCTTTGTGATCTCTAGTCTCCCCTGCCTTCTTACTGTGTGCTCTTTAGATAAGACTCCCGTGGAGCTTATAACACCATGTTTATTTGGTTTGAATTGGACCTCAGACCAGCAACCACAAAACATTCCTCCCAGGGACAGTAATAAATGCATGTGCCCCATCATGCAGTCTTACTATATGTACTCCACCTTGACCTCCCTGTGTGGCCCCTCTATACCTCCTCCAGAACTTGTGAGTAATAAAATTCTTTATTTCAATTTCTCTTTGTCTTCTGTTGAACAGAGGTTCATCATCTGGTATCCTGTGCTCTACTTAATAAATATTAATTTAACAAGCTCATAACATACCCATTACCCAAATTTATTAATTATTTACCATTTTATCTATCTATTTATTTATTTTTGAGAGGGAGAGGCAGAAAGAGAGAGAGACAGGAACATTGAGCTGCTCCGGTATGCGCCCTGACCAGGGTATCGAACCGGCCACCTTCACGCTCCAGAAAGATGCTTCAACCAAATGAACTATCTGGCCAGGGCTTAATTTTTATTGATTTTTAGAAAGACAGAAAAAGGAATGGAAAGAGAGAGGAGGGGGAAGGGAAGCATTCATTTGTTGTTCCACTTGGTTGTGCATATTTTGGATGCTTCCCATGTGTCCCCTGATGGGGCTAGAAACCACAACCTTGTTTCATTTCAGGATGATGCTCTTAACTGACTGAGCTAACTGGCAGAGCCAAGTTACCTCTCACCTTTAAATTTTTCATGTTTTTTCTCTCTCTTTCCATGAGTTTGTGTGTGTGTGTGTGTGTGTGTGTATATATATGTAATTTTTTTTCTGAACTATTTATTTCTTTTATCCTATTTAGCTTTTAAATATAGCAGTGGGCATTTTCTAAGAAAATGGCTTTTTATTTCATAACCATAATACAGTTGTCAAAATTAAGTCATTTAAATCCCTTAATTAAAATAAATGAAAAACATCAATGTTAGAATTAAATCCAAATCAAACAATGATAAAACATATGAACTAAGTACTGCAATTAAAGAGTAAAGATTATCTGACTAGAATAAAAATAAATAAGAAATATGTTTAGATGACAAGACAAATGCATTAGCAATAAAAGCATAGATAAATTGACTGAAAAAGGAAAACTGTAGTATAAAAATAGTAGCTAAAAAGGTTGACATATTTAAATTAATACTAGATTTATTAGTAAAATAACTTAAAGGCAAAATGTTTAACAAGCTTCAAATACATAAAGCACAAAGTAAAAGAATTAAAGAAATTAAAGTTGAAGAATTAAATTAGGAGAGCAGTACAAATCTGTCAGTTAGTTTGGCCAAAGGAGGGACGCACAAGCCTGATGAGTTTTATAAGGAGTTCATTTAGGCATCTGTAAAACAGACAGGTTAAGACCCTAGTGGCATCAGGGGAGAGCTGGAGGAAGGGGATGTCTGACATAGGGGTTGCAGCAGGCATTTGCTGGCATGGGTTTTGGGTGAATCTGAACATGCTCAGATTAGCATATCCCGGTTTGTGACTTTGGTCACAGACTGTCTCCATTTCCCAACCATCAGGTCCCTCTCAATGGCCTTGTCTCAAGGACAATTCCCAGAACTTTCCCAAGGTGGGAGGAGTTGCTTAATAAAGAAGGAGCCCTAGTGGGACGTTGGGTGAGGGGAATTTAAGTTTAAAGGGCTTCTGGGCCCAAACCTAACACAGTCATTTACTGATATAAGAGTAAAGTAAACCATTACTATATAAATGGTGCAGTAAAAACTTTCATAAGATTTTATACATAGAATTTATATGCAACAACAGCAAAATGCATATTATATCAAGTACACATAAAACTTTTATCAAAACTGATAATATGTTGAATTAAGAAACTCACAATAATGTCAAAAAATTAAAATCAGCCTGACCAGGCGGTGGCGCAGTGGATAGAGGATTCGGACTCGGATGTGGGAGACCCAGGTTTGAGACCCCAAGCTTGCCACCTTGAGCGTGGGTTCATCTTGCTTGAGCAAAAGCTCGCCAGCTTGGATCCAAGGTTGCTGGCTCCAGCAAGGGGTTGCTCAGTCTGCTGAAGGCCTGCGGTCAAGGCACATGTGAGAAAGCAATCAATGAACAACTAAGGTGTTGTGACGGCAACGAAAAACTATTGATTGATGCTTCTCACCTCTTTCCATTTCTGTCTGTCTGTCCCTCTCTCTAACTCTCTCTCTGTCTCTGTAAAAAAAAAAAGAGATTAAAATCAGATTTTTCTTTAGATTAGATTTAAGATACTAATCAATATATAGAGTAACTAAATATTTCACAATGTTTAGAAATTGATCCATATTACTACATAAACTATGGGCTAAAAAATTTATGAATTTAGAATATATTTTAAAGTGAATGGTAAAAAAAAGCATCACATGTTAAAATGAGTGAAATGTAGCAAAAAGCAGGATATTGGGAGAAATTTATAGCCATGAATAAATGTGATAGGAAAAAAGAAAGAATAAAAATTTATAGTGCTTATCTTAAAGACTTAGGTTTAAAAATTAAAACAAAGAATTTATAAGTAAGAAAAACAGATAAGAGAATAAATCTTAAAAGAGAAAATATATGTAAAGAAAAGAAAATTTAAAAAGCCAAACATTTGTTCAATTAAATGGGTAATATAAATTAATTAACTTTGAAATTTGATAAAAATGAGATAAATGGACTAAACATTATCAAATAGAAAATGATAAAAGGGAAATTACCACAACTCTTAGAGACATAAAATTAGATATATTATAAATTATTTTATTATAATTTGACAATTTAGATAGCATGGAAAAATCTCTAGAAGAGTAAATCTTACCCGAACTAACACAAAAATAGAAAATTAAAATATTCTTTTAACTATTAAAGAAATTGAACCTGTAATAAAAAAATCTTCCACAATAAAATCTCTAGATAAGATAATGGCTGTGTTGATGAGTTTTCTAAACATTTATGCAATGTATAAAACACTATTACATAAGCCCTGGCTCATTGGTTCAGTGGTAGAGCATTGGCCAAGTGTGTGGATGTCCTGGGTTTGATTTCTGGCCAGGGCCCACAGAAGAAGCACCCATCTGCTTCTCTACCCCTCTCCCTCTCACTTCTCTCTCCTCTGCTCTTCCTGAAGCCATGCTTCAGTGAAACAAGTTGGCCCTGGGCACTGAGGATGGCTTCATGGCCTCTACCTGAGGTGCTTAAAAATGGCTCCCTTTGCAACAGAGCAAAGGCTCCAGATGGGCAGAGCATTGCCCCCTGGTGGGTTTTCTGGGAGGATCCTATCAGGGCACATGCAGGAGTCAGTCTCCGCTTCCCCTCCTCTCACTAAATTAAAAAAACAAAACACTATTACATAGACTTATCCAGAAATTTTAAAAGGAGAAAACACTACTTACCTTGTTTTATAAGACTGCTTCAACTTTAATACCAAATGAAAATTTCTGTCCAACTTGTCACATAAATATAAAAGCAAAGACTATGTAAGTTAGTAAATCAAATCCTCAGGAAGTAGAATTCAGCAATATACATAAGTATCATAAATATATTAGACTTAGTTGAGATTACATCATGAATGTAAGACTTTTTAAGCTTTATTTTTTATGAAGTGAAATATACATACTGAAAAATCTAAAAATTGTTTCATGAATTTTCATAAAGTGAACTCTTGTGCAAACAGCCTCAAATCAAGATTCAGAGGAGTACCAGTAACCTAGAACCCACCCAAACTTTACCTTCCCAGTAACTACTTCATTTAAGAAATCACAACGCACATTTCTCCCCAAATCTATTGAAAAATTATTGACATATAACATATCTAAGTCTAAGATACACAACATGATGATTTTGTAATAATTGAAAAATTAATCAGTGTAATTCACCACATATATAGAATAAAGAGAAAAATCATGTGAAAATATGCGTTGGTGTAAAACAAAAATTTAATAACATTTGAGCAACCATTTATAATATAAACTACAGTCATCCCTCTGTATCTATGGAAGAATGGTTCCAGGACTCTCTGCAAATACCAAAATGCACAGATGTTCAAGTTCCTTATATAAAATGGTATAGTATCTGCATATAACCAACATACTTCTCCAGTATAGTTTAATCATCTTGAAGTTACTTATAATACATAATACAATGCAAATACAATGTAACTAATTGTTACACTCTATTGTTTAGAACTTAATGACAGAAAAATGTCTGTTTATATTCAGTACAGGTCCAACCATTATAGGCCTAACTACTAATGCATGTCAGCAACAATGACTTCTTTATATTTTTTTGACAGAGAGACTCAGAGAGAGGGACAGATAGGGACAGACAGACCGGAAAGCTGAGAGATGAGAAGCATCAGTTCTTCATTGTGGCATCTTAGTTGTTCGTTGATTGCTTGCTCATTGATTGCTTTCTCATATGTGCCTTGATGGGGGTTGGGGGTAGCTATAGCAGAGCAAGTGAGCCCTTGCTCAAGCCAGCGACCTTGGGCTTCAATGCAGCAACTCCATGCTCAATCCGGACGAGCCCGCGCTCAAGCTGGCGACCTTGGGGTTTCGAACCTGAGTCCTCTGCATCCCTGTCAAGATGCTCTATCCATTGCGCCACCACCTGTTCAGGCAACAATGATTTCTTTTAAAAAATATTTTTAATCACAGTTTGTTGAGTCCATTGACACAGAACCATGGATACGAAGTGGCCGACTGTACCTGACATTTTTGAGAAATGCAGGTGGTTTCTTATCCTAATAAAGTGTATTTTAAAAATGCAAAAATAAAGATAAAATATTAAAAGCTTCCTACCCAAAAGTTTGAGCAATACAGGGTGCTCACTACCACGACTTTTATTCACTTGACGTCCTAGCCAGTAAAATAAGACTAAAAAAAAAAAGGTATGAATTAAAGTAAATATAAAACTTTCAATTAGTGTGCATAGTGACTTCTTCCCAAAGAGTACAGTATGAAAAAGGGGAAATTAGAGTAACTTTGTAGTGTAAAATCATGCCAAACGCTACCTCAGCCAGGTAATCAAATTCAACATCAACAGTCATAAATCATATAGCTACTATGTACCCTTGATATGATGTGATGAAAAATAGCTCATTTACCTCTGCGGCTTTGCTCTCAAAAACCCATCACCTCAGTGTAATCATCAGGAAACTATCAGACAAATTCCATTAGAGAGGCTATCCCAAAATACCTGACCAGTATTTCTCAAAATTGTGAGGACATTGAACATAGGAAAGGTCTGAAGAAACTGTCACAGCTTAGGGGAGCCTAAGGAGTCATAATTACATAATGTAATATGGTATCTAGAATGGGATCTCAGAACAGACAACAAACATAATGAAAAAACTAAAAGCATCCTAATAAACCAGAAACTCACATTAGTACTAATACATTATTATCATTCATTAATTATTTCAAATGCACCGTACTAAAGCAAGATATAAATATTAGGAGAAACAGTAGTATGGGATGTATAAGAACTCTCTGTAGTATTTTAAATTTTGTTCTCTGAGTCTAAAATTGTTCTAAAATTTAAAGTTTATTTCAGTTGGGGGATCTAAGATGGCCTGTGGAGTAGTTGGATGTTACTGACCTTTTCCCAAGATAAAACAGGAGCTACAATCATCCTGAAAAACAATTAGTACTTCATCCTGAATTTAAGAACCATCATCCTGAAAAACAAACTCAAGACTAAATGAAGAGGAGTCTTATAACCAAGGATTCCCAGAAGAAGCCACATGGAGACTGGTGACACAAAAAGGGTTGTCCCACTTCCACAGGCCCAACTGAGGTTCAGGAGGTATAAGATACCTCAGTTGCAGGGCCTAGGCTTGCCTGGTTAAGGCATATATGGGGGTTGATGCATCCTGTTCCTTCTCGCTTCTCTCTCTGTCTTCCCTCTAAAATGAATAAATTTAAAAAAAAATCTTTAAAATAAAAGAAAAGGAAAAAAATTTGTCAGCTGTGGAGGGAATTCCCCCTGAGAAAGGAGAGTGCCTAAACCCAAGCCAGACTCCCCAGCCCAGAGCATGAGAGCTGGGAAGAGGCGCACACATTGCATTCAGCTGTAAAAAGCAGCGAGATTTCTGTCTGCCAGAGACAGCAGTCTGCAAAGACTCAGGTACCCCTTAAAGGGTCAACCTTTGTAGTCTGTTATCCCCAGCTCTGGCGAATGAAGAGCTGAGTGGACTAGCTTTGCATGATGAGATTCTGCGTTTGTTACAAATATATTCACAAAGGTTGGACAATGAAACGTGTTAATACAGTCCATTTTTAAAAGCTAGCTCTTACAAGCAAGATATAAATGGCTTTTTCCCCCCAAAGATTGCCATTCTATTTGAAACAATTCAAATTGTGATGGAAAATTAATTTTATCTTTTTCTGAAAAACAGAGACTTATTTTCTTATGATATGTCAGGTATACTGACAAATCTTACTTACAGCTTTGAGGATTGTTGTATGAATAATTTCATGAGTCTTTAGCCTTAGTATACCATACACTTAGACTTGGATCAACTAGAATTACAACAGTTATTCTGTAAGAAATATCCTTTCCTTTTGGAAAAAAACTTTTCAATATATACCTTTTTATTTTGATAATATATATATAAAATTTAAAGAAACTTTATATTTTTCTTTGTTGAATTGCATTTATTAGGGTAACACTAGTTAAGATAATTATACAGGTTTCAGGTGCCCTTTTCTATAATTCATCTCTGTATACCATATTGTGTTTTCACCTCCCAAGTCAAGTTGTTGATCACAACACTGTTGTTTGTGTTCATGAATATGTTTTGTCCATTTTGCACTGTCTGCCCACCTCCCTCGCCCAGTATACCCACACCCTCTGTAGCTGACAGCCACCTCTTTATGTGTGAGTCTATTTCAATTTTGCTTGTTAGTTCATTTTGTCCATTAGATTCCACATATGAATGAAATTATATGGTACTTGTTTTTTTTCTGACTGTCTTATTTTATGTAGCATAATGAACTCCAACTCCATCCATGCTGTCACAAAAAGTTAAATTTTTTGTTGTTGTTGTTGCTGTATAGTATTTAATTGTGTAAAAGTACTACAGCTTTTTTATTCATTCATCTACTGATGGTCACTTTGGCTGTATCCATATCTTGGCTTTTGTAAATAATGCTGCAGTAAACACTGGGGTGCATATAGTCTTTGGAATTGTTGCTTCAGGCTTCTTAGGATATATTCACAGAAGTGGGATCTTGAGTCAAAAGGCAGACCCATTTTTAATTTTTTGAGATAACTCCATACTACATTCCTAAGTGGCTTCATAAATCTGCCTTTCCACCAACAGTGCATGAGGGCTTCCTTTTCTCCACACCCTTGCCAACACTTGTTTGTTGATTTATTGATAATAGCCATCCTGACAGGTGTGAAATGATATCTCACTGTGGTTTTAATTTGCATTTCTCTGATAATTAGTGGCTTTCAGCATCTTTTCATATGTCTATCATCCATCTGCATTTTCTCTTTGAAGAAGTGTCTATTCAAGTTTTTGCCTATTTCTTAATTGAATTGTTTGTTTTTTTGTACAATCATTTTCATTAAATTTTATACTTTTTTCTAATTTATACAAATAAAATATATTATAGTTAGTAATATGTGAATAACTAAAAGTGATGTGAAATTGTGTTTACTCACAATGGAATAATAAATATTTTGAAGGGCTCAATTTCTTTATTAGCATAATAAAATATTTTGATACTATGTGAAATTACATTTTTTTTCTTCATTACATTACTTGAAAGCTCCAAATTCAAAATACTATGTTTGGGTTCTCTGTTGTAGTAAGGTGACAAGAAGTTTATTAAAACAACTCAAGTATATAATACTACATGTGGATTTTTCTATGGTAACATTCTGATACAAAGTATTCCTATTATTTATTATAAGGAAATTGTATTTTTATAAAGTATGTTAACTAGAAGAGCAAATAATTTTCTTATGAATAAAAATACAAAATCCAAGCAATTCTGTTATTTACCTTTAGAAGAACAAGAGCTTATAGGGATATGGTATTATATATATAAGATATGCACCTTTTCACTCAAATATTGAAAATACCTATTAAAAATGAAAATAAAAATGTAGACCTCACTCATTGTTTTGTACAAATTCACTCTTGAATATACTTATCAATTCATATTTCAATATGAGGTTTTAGATTCGCTATAATTTTTAAAAGAAAGTGGTATAAAAATAAGAAAAATAACCAATGTCACATAGGATTAATTTGTATTGTTCTTTACAGTATACAAGCACTGTTGTGGTTAGCACCTTCTATGCTGACAAGAACATAGGTCTGGTGGTAGTATACAGTTTTTGTTTTCATCTTTAATTATAGCTATAATTTCATTTCTGGTACATATCTGTCTATGATTATAAGAAAGACTATATATGAGTAACCGTTCATCTACATCATGACTTTGATAACATTCTTATTTGTTGTTATAGAAACCTAGATCATGGTCATACTTTACTATAAAAATTGGGAACATGAGAATATTAACACTTGCAACACTATTCTTTAATTCTTTCTTTATTTAGACACAAAATCAGATTTTAACTTTATTTGACTGCTTTACCTCCATCACATATTTAATACCCCACTCTCATTCATGTTTTGCTTTACAAAGAGTATGTCTTGGCCTTGGCCAAATAGCTCAGTTGGTTGGAGCATCATCCTGATGTGCAAAGGTTGTGGGTTCAACCCCTGGTCAGGGAACATACAGAAACAGATGGATGTTTCTCTCTCTCTTTTACTCCCTCTCACCCTTCTTATAACTCTAAAATCAATAAAAGTAAATTTTAAAAAGAAAATGTGTCTTGACAATTTGCATATCAGTAAAGGAGTAAAGTGCTTTGTATGTTGAATTTTCTTCTGAAAATATTTGCTGGACAGATTCTTCTCATTCTAATGGCCATATCATGATATTGTAAAAATTATGCTGACTATATCTGTAATATATTAATGCTATAAAATTATTCAAAACTATGAAGTGAGCAGTTTTTCAGAACTCATCATTGACCATATCTTCAAATAGATTAAACTTATTTTAATCCCTTAGGCAATAGTAAGTTATATAGGTCACAATAACTGAATTACTTTTTATGACTCATTTTTATGGTGCCTCACATAACTAAAAATGTGAAAAGGAGGCCCAAGTTTGCTTGAATTCTTATTTTACAGAAGTTTGTATTTGTGGGCATGTCTTTTTACTGTCTATTGTTTGATGGTTAAAACATAAATCTTTCAACAGAAATATAAATTGTTTATATATATTCCCTCTATTTTTTTGTTTCTATTGATATAAAAGACTCTGGAAATTAGCAGTTAATACAGGCAATATAACAGTGGGTAGATACAACAATAATTATTTTGATCATCCTAAAAATAAATTGTTAATGTTTTATTGTGACTTAGAAAACTGTAAACAAAAACTAAAATATAACTTAATCTTATGGAAGTTCTTTCTGCCTGCCAGCACTTTTCATTATGGAAAATAAAAAGAATGTGTAAAAATTTTTTATTTTTATAACAGTTTTTAATAAAGATCTAAATTTTTCAGGTCAGCTCAGATGTATAGATTTTTTTAATTGTTATAAAATTACATCTGGTAGCCTGATCAGGTGATGGCGCAGTGGATAGAGCATCGGACTGGGATGCGGAAGACCCAGGTTCAAGACCCTGAGCTCACCAGCTTGAGCACGGGGTCCATCTGGCTTAAGCAAAAGCTCTCCAGCTTGGACCCAAGGTTGCTGGCTCCAGCAAGGAGTTGCTTGGTCTGCTGAAGGCCCGCGGTCAAGGCACATGTGAGAAAGCAATCAATGAACAATTAAGGTGTCTCAAGGACAACGAAAAACTAATGATTGATGCTTCTCACCTCTCTCCGTTCCTGTCTGTCTATCCCTTTCTCTGACTCTCTCTCTGTCCCTGTTAAAAAATAAATTACATCTGGTAAAGTACACATTTATTAAGAATATAGTTTGATGGGTTTTAATGAATCCATATAGTCATTTTATCAGTATCCAGTCAAATAATTGAGCTCTACTGCCACATTAACCAATTTTTTCTCTACCTTTTCAATTCTCTAATCCACACTTCTCACTCTAGACTCATTTTTTCTTTTCTATAATTTCATTTGAAATTATACATGCTCTGTTTAGTATCCTGCTTCTTTAGCTTTACATAATGTTTTTAAGATTTGCATATGTTGTACAATAACTTCTTTTTATGATTGATGTGTCGTGTGCCTTTGTATAAATACACCACATTGTGTTTATCCAGTCTTCTGCTAATGTATATTTGTGTTGTTTCCATTTTTTCTATTATGAACATCCTTGTAAAAAGTTTTTATAATGAATATGTTTTAATAGCCTTTGGAAATAAATACCTGGGAATGATAACTTTGGAAATTAAATACCTGGGAATGTGTGCCAGCTATTGATTTATAGCCTCTCTCTTCCAAAGTCACAAATTTGGCCAGCTCTATGAAAATGGAGCTGAGCCATTTAAATTTTGTCAATAGAGGGTGCTAGAGACATTGCAAGAAGAAAAAGGTTTGCTTCAGGGTGCCAGATCGCTTCCTGCACCTTTCTGCAATGGAGATCACATCTCTAGCACCTGGCTTCCACTACCCTCAGAAGCTCCTCCAGACATGACTACTTGTGCATGACAGACAGCTGCTGCCAAAAACCATCAGCTTCCCCTGGCGGCCCTCCCACCTGCAAACTTTGGGAGGAGAATAATTTCAGCGAGATACCTCTCCATATACGATATTCCTCAGAATCTTTAAAAAAAAATTATTGAGGTATAATTGATATACCCATACATGTGCACTTATTTAATGTATAAAATTTGATGAGTTTTGACATAATAATACACCCTTGACACCATGACCATCATCAAGGTGATAAACATAACCATTATGCTAATTGAAATAAGTCACTTAACAGAAGGACAAACACAGCATGATATCACTTATTCAAGGCATCTAAAATAGTCAAAGGTATAAAAGCATAAAATAGAATGGTGGTTGCTAAGAGATAGGAGGAGAAAAAAAAAAGGGAATTGTTCAGTAAGTATAAAATTACAGTTAGATATATAGGAGAAATAAATTCTAGAGATCTGCTGTATAACAGTGTCTGTAGTTAACAATAGGCTCTTGTCCATTTACCCAAAACTCTTTTTTATAATTAAAATTACTGGGGTGACATTGGTTAATAAAATTATATGTTTTTGGAGTACGATTCTAGAAATCCTCTGTATATTATTTTGTGTGTTCACCACCCCAAGTCTAGTCTCCTTCCATCACCATTTATCCCCCCTTTATCCTTTTCTACCTCTCCTCAACCCTCTTTCTCTCTGGTAATCACCATGCTGTTGTATGTGTCTATGAGGTTTTCCTAAGGGGAAAAAAGACTCTTAAGGAATTGATTTCCAGCAAGTGCTGCCAGCACAGGACCACAACACTTCTCTGCCTTCCAGTGAGCACTCCGCATGGATGAGCTGGGCACCTCTTACGTGGATGTGCTATCTCAGAACTACAAGTAGTGACTGCTCCTTCTTTGTGCTATTCCTGTAATCTCTAGTATACTCTTTACTTCTCCAATCTCTAATTTTTGTTATATTTAACCATTCTTATGTTAAACTTTTTCTGTTCAAATTCCTTGTGGTTTCTTTCTTCTGACTGAACAGGAACTGATTCAGAATAAAATGCTGAATCTTATCGTACGTAGGTGTATGTTTAACATTATTAGAAATCGCCCAGCAGTTTCCCAAACTGGTTGAATCATTCTACACTCCCACCCAAAATATAGGAGTGTTCTTGTAGCTTGCATTCTTTCTTGCATTAGATATTATATAGTCTTTTAAATTTTAGCTATTCCACTGTGTGTGTAATGGTTGCTGTGGTTTTATATACAAATTCCTTGAAAATCAATAATGATGAACATCTTTTCATGTGCTTAGTTACTTATATGATATTCATTGTGAAAAGCCTTTCTAAGCCTTTGCCTATTTTTAAAAATAGGCTATCTTTTCATTACTTGTTTATGGGAATCCTTGTATATTCAGCATTTCAGTCCATTGTCGGACAAATGTATTGTGAATATTTTCACCCAGTTTGCGTCCTTTTTATTTCTTGATTGTGTCATTTGAGAGGCAGAAGTTTGTAATATCAATTAAGAAGAGTTTACAAAATTTAAAATGTTTAGGTTTCCTTTTTTTTGTATATTTTTAAAGAAATCATTGCCTAAAATAAAATCATCAAAATAGTCTAGATACTATCTTCTAAGTGCTCTGTACTTTATATTTTTAAAAAGATTACCTCAAATATATTAATCTAATTAATTAATCTATGTAAAATTAATATTTATGCATAGTGTAAGTAATAGTGAAGATTTTTTTTTAGTAATAGTGAAGATTTATTTTTTCTTCCCATATTGCAATCTTGTTTATTCAGCGTCATATAATCAAGATTTGTCTTCTCCTCTGAATTGCAATGAGACATTTTAATTTCTTTCCTTTCCTTTCAATCAATGATTATAACTAGCAGTGCAATGCTGAACAGAAGACCCACAACCAAACATCTTGCTCTCACTCCAAACTTAGGGTAAAAACATGAAAAATTTTCCCAGTAAGTAGTTTCTTATTATAGCAGTAACATTCATCTATTGAAGACTATCTGGGTTGTTTTCAGCTTTTGTCTACTATAAATTAGCTTCTATCAACTTTTATGTACTTATTTTCATTTGAACATAGGATTTCATTTCTCTTAAGTAAATGCCTACTAGTTGAATGAGTAGGTCATAATTTAGTTGTATACTGAACTTCTAAAGACAGTCACAAGCTGTCTTTTAAGTGATTATACATTTTATATTCCTACCAGAAATGTATAAGAATCCACTTGTTCCTCATCTTTGCCAACACAGGATATTACTCTTTTTAATCTTAGCTATTTTAATAGGTGTATAATAGAAGCTCATTTTGGTATTAATTTTCATTTTCTCTAATCATCAGTGATGTTGACCATCTTTTTATGTACTAGATTGTCATCTATACATTAATTTTGGTGATTTGTCTGTTAAATCTCTTGTTCACATTTTTTATTTATTATTTAAAAAAATGTTTTTTTGGTATGGATTTGAGAAAGGTAGAGAGGAAGGAAGAGGGGGGAGAGAGACAATAATATTAATCTTCTTCTGTATGTGTCTGAACTAGAGATGGAACCACCAACCTCTGCATTTGGGGATGATGCTCTAACCAACTGAGCTATCCAGCCAAGGCTCTTGCTCACTCTTTTTAGAAATTATACTGTTCCTTTACCATCACTGGTTTTTCTGGGCTCCTTCTATCCCGTATATATACAACTTTTAACATATTTTAAAATACTTGATTTGTAAATATTTTTTATATCTATGTCTTATATATTAATTCTCTGAATCTCTTTCAAAGAGCAGAAATTCTTATCCAAAATGAAGTATAAGTTATATTGTTTTTCTCTGTAAACTTTGTTTTCTGTGTCATATCTAAACCCTTTGTACAACTTGTGAGTGTGAGAGCTATAGATATTTTTATTCAATACTTGTATATGATTCATTTTGAGTTAATTTTTATATAAAGGATAAGGTATGAATGAGATTTATTTGGAAACATACAAGTATACAGTTTTTCTAGCATCATTTGTAGAAAAGGCTATCATTTCTTGATTGAATTGTCTTTTGCTTGCTTATCAAAAATCATTCAACTTTGGTCAGGACCAAGATCTCTGTGGTGGTCAGAGTCTGCTTGAGGCAACTATTGTGGCTACAGCCTTTGGAAGAGCCTACTTGCAGGCCTGCTAAGGAGCCCAGAAAGCCGTAGTCACAGCTCTCTGAATCAAGAAATCTGCCATCAAACAATGGTATCCAAAAAACACTAAAGGTAACCCTCATATGCAAACTTATAAAAATAATTTGAATAAATGTGGCCCTATGATGTTGGATGCTTTAATAAAATTAAGAATGAAATAGATTCTACCTTGACTTCCTGAAGACCATACATAGAAGTTTCTGTGGCCTTTGTGCAATGAACCTCAATAGAAGCAACACTCTAATTTGCATCACAAGGGTTGACACTAACTTCAAACAAGTCTCAAAAATCTACCCTCTTCTATTTATGTATGTGATAAAGAATTATGCTTCTGATTTGAGCAACTTGAATTCTCAGAACAAATCCATTGTGCCTTATTTGAAGACACAATGTGCCTGGAAAGACAAACAGAGGTATCTGAAATCTATAGGAGGTTGGGAGAAACTGGGCGGGCTATATGAGTTCATGCTCTGTGACTGATGCAGTGCACCAGCTGCCCTGGCTACTAGTGGAATGGAGACAAATACTTGGGACCTGTGGTTCTTATGCAGGTCTATCACTGGATGATCAACTTCAGAGGCAACGCCATGAAGAAGCACCAGGCCAAGCTGCAGGACCCCTTCTCTTTGTACTGCTGCCACACAGTCATGAACTACACAAGAACCTGTTTTAAGGAGCTGAATCCAGGGAAAGCTATTGCCAAAATCTAGAAAATTATGCCAATCTACAAGGAGGGAAAAAAAAACCCAGCCTAATTGTTCTCATGCTAAATGTGGTTTGTAACAAGCTCAACTGAACATAATTTACATCCAATTTGAGTTTTTTTACAGGTCTTGATTTTTCATTAGTACTGCATGTATAATAAAAATTTTAAGAAATAAATAAATGTTATTCTGTTTTATAAACAAATAAAGTAATTTGGTCTTATATGTGAGAGTCTATTAATAGATTTTAATCATCTCAAGAGATGCAGAAACATCATTAAGTAAAAATAAATATTCAAGTATGATTTCCAAAAGAACCAACAAGTATAGATAAAAGGAATTTTGCTTAAACTGACAAAGAACATTCACAAATACCTAATATACACATTATATGTAATGATAATATATTTTTAATTCTTTCTTTAATCATTAAAGAGGCAGTGACTATTATTCTTAATCAGTATGATAAGGCAAGAAAAATAAATAAAATTATGTGTATTTGAAAAGAAAAATAAACATATATTCATAGATAATTAGATGTCATTAAAATTTATAAATTTAGTCAAATCATGGATACATAATTTAATTACATATAATTTATGTAATTTAAAAATATTACTTACATTAACCAAATATAAAAGTCTTGCAAAACATGCAATGCTTTTATGAAGAAAATTTGGAAAAACTTATGGAAATGGAAGTGTATATACCATGTTAATAGAAAGGTTAGTATGATATTATAAAAGCTTTATAAATTTATTTATGTTTTTTTTTAATTTCAAGTAAAAATTAGAAAATATTTTCTTAGAAATGACATGAGATTTAATAACACTAGAAATTCTAGATATGAGTGATACAGAATAATCTTGGTATTCTTGACCAAGAAGAAAAGTAGAAGACTTACCATACCAGATACCCAGTGTTAATGTAAAGTTAGAATGACAAGACATTCTGCATTGGGGAAATAAGGGAAACAGACTAATGAAGAAAGTAAATGGTAGAGAAACACACCCATATATGGACAGTTTACATCTGACTAAGTTAGCAATGCAAATGAGTTATAGAAAGGATGGACTATTAAATGATTAAATATTTTTGGTAAAACTAGTTATTTATATGACAAATTATATTGGATCCTTATATTGTTCTTATTTTATATCATTTCTAAAAGAACTAAAAATTTACATATAAAATGTACAACTATAAAGGTTTCAAATGATAGCGTGGAAAACTGTGCAATCTTGGAGAGGTAAAATTACTTCCTTAAACAAGATAGAGAGAGCATAAAACATAAGTTAAAGTTTAAGCATTTGACTTGCATTAAATTTGAGAACATCTACTAATCAAAATACTAAGTTAATCACAAAGTAGAAGATATTTGTAATGTGTGAACACACAGATATCCATGATAAGTTATTATCTATATCTATATATAATTGAATATTATATAAAAATCACAGAAATAATAATAAAAAAAAGATAAATAAACTAATGGTCAAAATAATTGGAGAGGCATTTCCAGGAAGAAGAAATATGAATGTCTTTCATCAAAGGTGTTAAAAAAATTAATTGGCACATTGGTATTAAAAACTAAAATACAACACAATTTTATTACCAATTTGGCAAAAAGTAAGTCAAGAAATATGAAGTTTTTTCCTGACTATGGATAGAGTACAATGGATAGAGCATCGGACTGGGACGTGGAGGACCCAGCTTGAGCATGGGCTTATCTGATTTGAGCAAGATTCACCAGCTTGAGCTCAAGGTCGCTGGCTTGAGCAAGGGGTCACTCACACTGCTATAGTCCTCCCACCCCATCAAGGCACATATGAGAAAGCAATCAATGAACAACTAAGGTGCCACAATGAATAATTGATGCTTCTCATCTTTCTCCCTTCTATTCTCTGTCCCTATCTGTCCCTCTCTCTGTCTTTCTCTGTCTCTGTCACACACACACACACACACACACACACACACACACACACACACACACACACACACAATATAAAGTTTTAATGAAGACAAACGGAAAAAAAAACTGCTGATTGGGCCATAAATTGGAATAATCACCTTAAAAAATAATTTGCCATCATCTAAAGTTGAACAAGTGCACATAATATAATCAATCCATCCATCCTAGGTATTTTACCCTGTACAAAACTTGAACACACACATCAGAAGACATGCTCAAAAATACTCATAGAAGTTTTGTTTGCAAAAACAAGAAGAAACAAAATAAAATCCCCACAGCAAGGTGATGTCAATAGGAGAAAGAATTGAAGACATTGTATGGTAATTCTATAATAACGACTGTACAGAAATGGAAATAAATGCAATGCATCTCTGGGTGTCAAGGTCTCAGGAATATAAAGTGGAGTAAAACTGCAAGTCACTTAATTATACAGCTAATATCATTTATCTGAATGTCAAAAAGTAGAAAACTAAATACATTATGTGACAAACATCACAGACTAAAAGTAAAAAGAATGAAAAACACAAAGTCAGGATTACCTATTCTTAACATAGATATTGTGAGACTTTAAACACGTCTAAATTCCTATTTTTTAGACTGTATCAGGTACATTAATGCTTATTCCACTGTCATTCCTTTTAGCATACACATGCATTATTAATTTACTTGTATGTATTTTATATATTATGCATATAAAATATGTTATATTTTAATATAATGCATATTAAATGTGATTATATGTCATACTATAATGTATTTTATATTATACATAAAATTATATAATTATTTTATATTATTTATAATAATATATTAAATAATATACAATATATTAAATGTAAAACATTTTCTTAAATATACAATTAAATGAAGACATCAGGGTAATAAATAGATTATTATGTGTAGTTAAGTTACCATGTAAATGTGAGGGTGGAATAAATATTCTCTGAGTGATAAGGTCATAGAATTTTTTTTTTAACTTTTTTTTAAAATTTTATTCCTTTTAGAGAGGAGACATAGAGTGAGAGAGAGAGAGAGAGAAAGAGAGAAAGGGAGGAGGATCTGGAAGCATCAACTCCCATATGTGCCTTGACCAGACCAGTGCAGGGTTTTTTTTGAACTGGCGACCTCAGTGTTCCCAGGTCGATGCTTTATCCACTGCGCCACCACAGGTCAGGCAAAGTCTTAGAATTTTTATCACAAAAAGTTTATCTTTGAAAGTAGCAACCTTGAAGAAAACATTTTAGCAAAAACAAAATACATATACTGTGAATTAAGTATGAATGAAAAATAGAAAAAGCTGTTGCAAAGTTAAGTCTAATTTTATGTGGAAAATAAATCTCAACTTTTTTACATTAAGTAAAACAAATTGGAATTAAGAAGTATAATTAATAGATTAGTCAAAATATTTTAACTAAATACCACAAAAACAGTTGTGATTTTCAAGTGTTAACATATTTTGTACTCCTTACGGGGGGTCTTTGGGCTACAACACAGTTCTGTTCTTACGAGAGTGATGTAACCCGAATTATGGTGTAAGTCGAAACACACCCTAGCCTAAGTCACTTACCTATCCTAATACAGTTGTAAGATAATAATTTAGAACATAAAAACATAACTGACCCACAGATAATGGAAAAGACATAAGTATACTATACTATACACTGTACTGTACTAACAGAAAAAATGACAAACAAAATGAGTGTAAAAATAATTCCTTACCTTTATTCCTGTGGTTAGCTTGCACACTGGAAGAGGCATTGCAAGGTGGGAGAGAGTGACCTATTGGGAGGAGGAAGCTGGAGAGGCAGGAGAATCTGCAGAAGGTGCTGAAGATACTGGGTCAGGTGAATCAGGATTGCCTATAGAACATGCCAGAGATTCTGGAGATGAATCTACATGAACTACAGGTGTTTTATCTCAAGAAGCAGCTGGTGTAGAAGGTACAGGATCTGTAGCAGGCCTCTCTACCTTCTTTCAGAATTGTTCCAGGTTAGTCTGGAAAGTTGATGACTTCTTCTCTTCCAAAATCTGCCTATAACACGGCAAGGCATCCATAATAGCTCTGTAGACCTCACTGAATCTGTCATCACTGGGGTCCTCAACTTGAAATTTTGCCAACTCACCCTCTATCATAGAAAAACCTACTGCCAAACCATTGGAAGTAAATCTCTAGGGTTCTGGGGTTTCTATCTCTTCCTCTTAAATCAGCTTCTTCTCCAGCTGAATGAGGTCCTCAGCAGACAGCTCCTCTCCATGTGATGCCAATAGCCCTGTGACAACCATCATGACGGCTTCTCTCTTCTTCAAAGCACTACCATCTGAAGACTCAAACTTTCATTTCTTTCATTTAGGAGCCATGATAAGGGCCAAAAAATTGCAAAACAAAACAACATAAATGAAACACACTTTTAACAGTCGAAAATGGTGTAGGTAAGCATACTGGGGGATGCCAACTCTCTCACTCATACACCACATTACTGCATATTCTCCTGCACACAACCAAATTAGTTTGTCCATGTAATCCACAAGTACAATGCTAAAAGCATAGCTGAAACACTCACGTCTCATTTTTTAAAAAGTTTTTATGAGAGTGAGTGTTGTAAATTCAAAACATCATATGTCATGACTATCATAACCTGAGGGCCCCCTTACATAGGTAAGATGGAATGGAAGGGCATGTTAAATGTATTGGCATGAAGATCTGTTGGCATGAAAAGAATCAGAGTACCAATTACTGTATAAAGGCAACAGGAAAGTATCAGGGATAGAAGATAAAAAAAAAGCAAAGGATAAAATAGAAAAATATATATTGGTTTCTGCCTCCAGCTCCTGAAACAGAGCTTTTGAAACTCTTGTAACTTCCTGGGTGATAAGGGTGTCTTTTGAGGTGACCCTGAGTGTGCTCCTAGATGGGTCCTGGATGAGGACTGTTCACCAGAAAGACCAAGCCATAATTAGAAGCTTAGAATATTCAGACCCACTCCCTTCTCTTTTAAGGGAAAAGGACTGAAAATGGAGTCAATGGCCAATGATGCTGAGATGACGGAGCCTTTGTAGAACCACAGAAGAACAGGGTTCGAGGAGCTTCTGGGTTGGTGAACACATGAAGGTGCTGGAAAGTGACACACACAGAGGTCACCGTTTTGTGCCTCTTCCCACATTTCTTGCCTACAGACGTCTCTTAGCTGGCTATTCATTAGTATTCTTTATCACATAAAGTGGCAAACATAAATGTTTCCTGAGTTCTGTGAGCCATTGTAGCAAATGAATCAAACCCAAGGAGCGGGTCGTTGGAACCACCATTGATAGTTGATAGGTCAGAAACACAGGGATTTGACAACCTGGGATTGCAACCAGAAACTGAAATGTGTGTATGGTGGGGACTGGGGAAAATGGGTGTCTCATGGGACTAATCTCTGAACCTGTGGGGTCCAATGTAATCTCAATAAAACAGTGTTTGGATTGAGTTGAACTGTAGGAAAGACACCTAGCTGGTGGCTGACAATTGCTTGATATGGGGAAAACCTCCACACATTTGGTGTCCGGAAATGTCATAAGTAAAGTGTTCTGTGTGAGTATGGCAATAAAAGGTCGGCAGTCAAGAAACAGACTGAACTGTGGGGTTTTTTTACACAAGAAACCTCTTGTGTATCCATAAAGATGGACTGTGTAATTAGCTCAATTATATCTATCTTAAGTTAGGAAAAGGCAGTGTAATAATGGATCTACATGAACTGAGCAATGAAAAGAGATGCAACGGATCAGATGGAAAACGAGTCAGACCAGATGATCAGACTTGCTTGCCTTTAGACAGCTGGGACTCAGTGGACCTTTTGAAATGGGAGTAAGGTGAACAGATTTGTGTTTTAATAAAAACCACTCCTTTGTGAGATAGAGAAAAGCTTGTAAGGTGTAAGAAAAGGGCCTAGGGCAAAACTCAGAGAATAGCAAATTTAAAGAGTAGATGGAGGCAGAAGGGGTTTTGAGACAACAAAAAGAAGTGAGCTTAAAGGTCTGAACCAGGAAGAAGGAGCAGCAGGAGACAGGATGGGGTTACCTGGGCCAGGGTGGGCACTTGCAAGGCAGAAATGATCAATAGTGTCCAATGTCTCAGAAACATAGAGCTGCTGTCAGATCCTTGAGTTTTGCAATTAAAAAGTTATGGGTGAATTTTCCCCCTGTAGTTTTACTAGTATATTTGATTGTGGAAGCCTTATTTTGTGATTCAAGTATAAATGGGATTTGAAGAAGTAGTCACAGTACATAGAATGCATTTAATTTTATCTGAAAACAAGAGACAGAGGGAAAAACTGACTTGAGAATAAGCAAGATGAAAGTAAAATGTCATGTGGTTTTTTTTAAAATAAAATCTCTTACCTCATATTCCCAGAGTACATTTTTTAAAAGGTCTCCTGCTGAAGCATTTATTGCCCTTGCCTTGTTAATGATAAATTTAAGTATGTACCTATGACTGTACTCTCAACAGGTTGATGAACTCTTGGAAGTTATAAATTATATTTTAGTCAATATTTTCATCTCCATTGCATGTACTTTTTAGATGTATAAGAAATGAGAATTTAATAAAATTTAATTCATCAGTAGGTAGTATTTCAGCTTCCAAATGATTCTCAGGTATTTTATTTTGAGTAGCAAATCTTGTCCGTAATGAAATACCCCAACTATATATATATATTTCTTTAAAAAATATTTTTATTTATTGATTTCAGAGAGAGAAGAAGGGAGAGAGAGTGACAGAAACATCAATCTGCTTCTGCATATTCCCCAACCAGGGATCGACCTGGCAACCCCTACATATAGGGAAGATGCCCTAACCAATGGGCCATCTGGCCAGGACCCAACTATGGTTTTCTAATGAGAGGCAGCACAATACAGAGTTGGTCCCAGAGCAGTAGCACCAGCATCACCTGAGAACTTGTAAGATTGGCTAGTTCTCAGGCCGTACCCTAACCTACTAAATAGAAACTAGGGTCCAGCAATCTGTGTTTTTATAAGCCCTTCAATTCATTCTGATTTGCCATACCATTTGAGATCCATTGATGAAGAGAAATAAAAAGACCTTTGGAATTAACCAAATTTGTTTTTTTTTTTAAACTTCTTTTTTTTTATTTTATTCATTTTAGAGAGGAGACACAGAGTGAGAGAGAGAGAAAGAGAGAAAGGGGGGAGGAGCTAGAAGCATCAACTCCCATATGTGCCTTGACCATACCAGTGCAGGGTTTTGAACTGGCTAAGTGTTCCCAGGTCGATGCTTTATCCACTGCGCCACCACAGGTCAGGCCCAAATTTGTTTTTATATCAACTTTTGTCACCTATAAACTGTGTTGAGGAAATAAATTGTTTTTCTATGCTTCCAAGTCCCTTGGCTAGTTTAATAATCAAATTCACATAAAACAAACTAACAGAAGAGAAACAAATTTATTTTTTTACATATGGAAGCCCCATAAAAATATGAGACCAAAGGGCAAATCTGGCAGTTGAGGCTTATATGCCATCCTGAGTGGGATAGGGACTGGGGGTGTCAAAGGGGAGGGGGGCACTTTGTGAGACTATAAGAGTAGATGCTTAGTAATTAGGTGTTTACCCTGCCATACAGATAAGTTTTTCAGATAAAAAGTTAGCTCTGGTAATGGCTTTCTAGGCTAAGACCCTATCTAAATTCTTTCAGGTAGTTAAGAGAGAGAGGAAAGATTTTGCGTATGCTGGATCTCGATTGCCTTTACATTAAAGTAATTCTCATGTCAAAGTGGCATATTTTGGGGTGGCAAAGACAGTTCCTCTTCAGCTGCATGCAGGCAGCATGCTTTTAATAACTCCAGAGTTCAGTTTCCTTAAGCAGGATTGGGGGGTTACTTGAAGAATTGTTATAAGTGAATGATAAAATAGTTGAAAGCAATTAGCCTATTGTCTCACACAATGTCAATATTAAATAAATGTAAATTTTTCTACTTAATATGGAATGTGTTGCTATTATGGAATTATGTATTTTATTGATTTTACAGAGAGAAAGGGAGAAACATCTATTTATTTTATTTTATTTATTGTTATATGGTTTTTTTGTTTGTTTCTTAGTAAAAAAGAGAGGAACAGACCGACAGACAGACAGGAAGGAAGAGAGATAAGAAGCATCATCTCATCGTTGCAGCACCTTAGTTGTTCATTGATTGCTTTCTCACATGTGCCTTGACAGGGGGCTCCAGCTAAGCCAGAGACCCCTTGCTTAAGTCAGCGACGTTGGGCTTCAAGCCAGTTACCACAGGGTCATGTCTATGATCTCATACTCAAACAAGTGACCCTGTGCTAAAGCTGGTGAGCCCGTGTTCAAGCCAAGGACCTCAGGGTTTCAAATCTGAGACCTCAGCATCCCAGGTTGTTGCTCTATTCACTGTGCTACTGCCTGATCAGGTGAGAAACATCTATTTGTTGCTCCACTTATTCATGTATTCATTGGTTGCTCCTTAAGTGTCCTGACCGTGGTCAAAACTGCAACCTTGGCACGTTGGGAGGATGCTCTAACTGAGCTACTGGGCCAGGACTGTTGTGGGTGTGTTTTCAAGAGTGTCTAAATTAGATTTCAAAGGAGGCCTGTCTCACTTCAAAATCTATGTTATTTTTATCATCACCCCAGGTATCATTGTGCCAAGAGTGAGTTCACTAACTGCAAAAACAAAGCAAAGCAAAACAAAACAAAATGATTTCTATAAAGAATTCCAGCTCTTCACTTAAAACTTCCAAATCTTTTTCTTTTTAAATTTTTAAATGTGAGGGGGTATTGTAAACAACGCTGCCATAAACATGGGGGTGCGTTTCTTCTTTTGAATCAGTGATTTCATATTCATAGGATATATTCTTAAAAGTGGGATAGCTGGGTCAAAAGGCAGTTCCATTTTTAATTTTTTGAGGAATCTCCATACTTTTTTCCACAGTGGCTGCACCATTCTGCATTCCCACCAGCAGTGCAGAAGGGTTCCCTTTTCTCCACATCCTCGCCAGCACTTATTCTGTGTTGTTTTGCTGATGAGCGCCATTCTGACGGGTGTGAGGTGATATCTCATTGTGGTTTTAATTTGCATTTCTCTAATGATTAGAGATGTTGAACATTTTTTCATCTGCCTATTGGCCATCTGTATGTCTTCTTTGGAGAAGTGTCTATTCATTTCTTTTGCCCATATTTTGATTGGATTGTTTATCTTTCTGGTGTTGAGTTTTACAGGTTCTTTGTAAATTTTGGTTATTAACCTCTTATCAGATCTATTGTTGAATATGTTCTCCCATTTTTACAATAGCCAAGATATGGAAACAGCCTAAGTGCCAGTCAGTGGACAAGTGGATTAAAAAGCTATGGTGCGATAGGTTGAGAAGATGGCGATGGAGTAGGCAGACGTACCAACTTCCAACTCCCAGAACCAAAGTGGATTATAACTCAATTTTAAGAACCATCATCTGGATAAACCAACTTGGAGCAAAACTAAGTGGACTCTTCAACCAAGGAACACTGCAGAAGCCACATTGAGACTGGTAGGAATAGCGAAAACGCGAAGAGGACTGCCCAGCTCCCCGGAGCAAACGGCAGCCCGGAGAGATCCGCGTGGCGGGAGGAGAGTTTGGCGGAGAGGGAGGGACCTGGGTCCCAGGAACCAAGCCCCAGACTGCAGTCCCAGACCCTAGAAGAGCCGATTGGACAGTATCGAGCTGTGAAGTAAATGAGGATACTATTTGGGAAAAAGAGAGAGTCTTCTCAGACCCAAAAATCTTTTTAAAGGGACAGCTCAGAAAGCCTCTCTCACAACCACGCACCCGGGGCTCCGGGGAACTGGGACAGAGGAGAGGAACAGAGCAGCGGGAACAAAGAGTGGACTGAAGGCACGAGGACACTCTGAGGGACAGCCACCCCGACCCATGGGCTAAGTCACTTCCCTAATCGAAAACGAATATTTCCCCTGAAACTAGCAATACCAGCAAAGGGAGACAGGACACTAGCCAAATAAGCTCTCCCGCGGCAATTAGAGCAGACCTGCCTAGAGGGAGGGAGCTCCCAAGCCTACAGTGTGGAGACTTAGGGCACTTCTAGCCCCCTGAGGTTGCTGAAGCCTATGGTCGGGACAGGACGCCGAAACGCAGTCCTGTCGGTGTGGGCGTAACAGTGAGGGCTCGGGCTAGCCTAGCAGGGGCAGAGGTGACGCGCTAAAGCTGTCCGGCAGCTGCGGGCCGCCTGTGACCCCACTTGTGGGGAAAAATACGGGCAGAGATCAGCCCTGCGACCCTGCGCTAGCCGGCCCTGACCGCGGGCACCGGGCCAAGACCAGGGACGGGCGAGGGGCCCGAGGCTCACGCTGCCAACCCCGCCCAGAAGGAGAAACCCCAGCGTGCCATCTGTGGGCGCGAGCGGGCTCCTAAGTTGGGGGCGAGGGAGACACTGAGACCAGGGGAAGTTCCCTGCGGAGATCACGCTGCTCTCCCTGTCCGGCCGGAGAAACCGCGGAGTACCGCCCTACGTGCGCGAGCTTTCTCCGAGCGTGGGGGCGGGGTAGGAGCCGGAACGACCGGAAGCTAGCCGCTGTGCGCACGCCAGCAAACACGCCCGGCCCAATAATCCCCGGTTTTCGGTTTCAGTCCCTGAGCAGGAGGGCCCTGGCCTCGAGGGCGGGGCTAAATTCTGGACGGGCAAAGGCTCACAGCTGAGAGCACGTCAAAAGCCCCGCCCAACCCACAAAACGATGGCGAGCAGGCTCGGACTGAGGGGGCTGGGCGTAAGCCTTCCAGAAAAAGTCCGGGTCCGCAGCTGAGCAAAGGTGCTCACCGCTGCCCTGCGCGCTAACGCTAGTGGCTTGAGTGACAGCCCCTCCCGCAAAGGAGAGGCAGAAACCACAGCAATAGCTGCAGTGAGCCGGCGCTGGCAACGCCCACACCAAACCGCCCTAGGCAGCGACAGAGGGGGTGGCAAGCCTGCAGACAGACCACACCTGGAGAACACAAAGGCAACACATACTGGACTCCAGTGGCCACAACTTGCTTACACTCAGATAAAATGGGCAGACAGAGGAATGCAAACCAAATCAACCAAGAGAAATCCCCAGAGAAGGTCCTGAATGAACCAGATATAACCAAACTACCAGAAGCAGACTTTAGAATAATGATAGTTAGGATGTTCAAAGAAATTAGAGCAACAATGGATAGTCACTATGAGCACCTAAATAAAGAGATAACAAGTATAAAAAATGAAATTGAAATAATAAAAAAGAACCAGACAGAAATGACAAATACAGTATCAGAACTGAAGACCACAATGGAAGGAATTAAAAGCAGGATAGATGACGCTGAGGATCGAATCAGTGAGTTAGAGGACACAATAAACATAGTTACAGAAGCAGAGAAAAAAAAGGAAAAGAGATTCAAAAAATGTGAGGAAACTCTAAGGGAGCTCTGTGACAACCTGAAGAGAAACAACATTCGCATCATAGGGGTACCTGAAGAAGAGGAAAGAGGACAGGAAATGGAAACTGTGTTCAATCAAATCATAGCCGAAAACTTCCCTAAATTAAGGCTGGGAAACATTCTACATGTCCAAGAGGCGCACAGAACCCCATTAAAGAGAAACCCAAAAAGATCTACACCAAGACACATCATAGTTAAAATACCAAAGCTAATAGATAGAGAAAAAATCTTAAAAGCTGCTAGAGAAAAAAAGACTCTCACCTACAAAGGAGCCCCCATTAGGATGACATCGGACTTCTCAACAGAAACACTTGAGGCCAGAAGGGAATGGCAAGAAATAATCAAAGTAATGCAGAACAAGAACCTACAACCAAGACAACTTTATCCAGCAAGGCTAACGTTTAAAATTGAGGGAGAAATAAAGAGCTTTCCAGACAAAGAAAACCTCAAGGAATTCATTAAAACCAAACCAATCCTGCAAGAGATTTTAAGGGGCCTAGTGTGAACAGTTCAAAGGGAGAAAAGAATATAGCAAAAAAAAGAAAAATACAGCTTTAAAGAATAAAATGTCAATAAACAACTACATATCAATAATAACCTTAAATGTAAATGGACTAAATGATCCAATCAAAAGACATAGGGTAGCAGCGTGGATAAAGAAACAGGACCCATACATATGCTGTCTACAAGAGACACACCTTAAAACAAAAGATGCTCATAGACTGAAGATAAAAGGATGGAAAAAAATATTTCATGCAAATGGAAATGAAAAAAAAGCAGGGGTAGCAGTACTTATATCTGACAAAATGGACTTTAAAACAAAGACTGTAGTAAGAGATAAAGAAGGACACTACATAATGATAAAGGGAACAATTCAACAGGAAGATATAACTATTATAAATATCTGCGCACCAAATATAGGAGCCCCGACATTCATAAAGCAGACTTTGATGGACATTAAGGGCGAGATTAACAGTAATACTATCATAGTAGGGGATTTCAATACCCCACTAACAACACTGGATAGATCCACAAGAAAGAAAATCAATAAAGAAACAGCAGAATTAAAGGATACACTAGATCAACTTGATTTAATAGATATATTCAGAACTTTTCACCCTAAAGCAGTAGAATATACATTCTTCTCAAGCGCTCATGGTACATTTTCTAGGATAGACCACATGTTAGGACACAAAAAAGGCCTCAACACATTTAAGAAGATTGAAATTATATCAAGCATTTTCTCTGATCACAATGCCATGAAACTAGAAATCAACCACAAAAGAAAAACTGAAAAATACTCAAACACTTGGAAACTAAATAGCATGTTATTAAATAATGAATGGATTAACATTGAGATCAAAGAAGAAATAAAAAAGTTTCTAGGAACAAATGATAACGAGCATACGTCAACTCAAAATCTATGGGACACAGCAAAAGCAGTCCTGAGAGGGAAGTTTATTGCACTACAGGCATATCATAAGAAGCTAGAAAAAGAACATATAAGCAACTTAACCCTGCAGCTAAAAGAACTTGAAAAACAACAACAAATAAAATGCAGGACAAGTAGAAGGAAGGAAATAATAAAGATCAGAGCAGAAATAAATGTCATAGAGGCTAAGGAAACAATACAGAGGATCAATGAAACCAGAAGCTGGTTCTTCGAAAAGGTAAACAAGATTGATGAACCCTTAACTAGACTCATCAAGAAAAAAAGAGAGAGGTCTCAAATAGATAAAATTAGAAAGGACACTGGAGAAATTACAACTAATACAACAGAGATACAAAGCATTGTAAGAAAATACTATGAAGAACTCTATGCCAAAAAATTTGACAATCTAGATGAAATGGACAAATTTCTTGAATCATATAAACTTCCAAAAATCAATCTGGAAGAATCAGAGCACCTGAACAGACCAATTACAACAGAGGAGATTGAAACAGTTATCAAAAAACTCCCAAAAAAGAAAAGTCCTGGGCCTGATGGCTTCACAAGTGAATTCTATCAAAAATTCAAAGAAGAATTAACTCCTATCCTCCTCAAGCTATTTCAAAAAATTCAAAAGGAAGGCAGACTTCCAAACTCCTTTTATGAGGCGAGCATAATTCTGATCCCCAAACTGGGCAAAGACAACACAAAGAAAGAAAATTATAGGCCTATATCCCTGATGAATTTAGACGCTAAAATTCTCAACAAAATATTAGCCAACCGGATTCAGCAATATATGAAAAAAATCATACACCATGACCAAGTGGGATTTATTCTGGAGAGGCAAGGCTGGTACAATATTCGCAAATCAATCAATGTGATTCATCACATAAACAAAAGGAAGGACAAAAATCACATGATAATTTCAATAGATGCAGAAAAGGCATTTGATAAAATCCAGCACCCATTCATGCTTAAAACTCTCAATAAAGTGGGAATACAAGGAACATTCCTTAACATGATCAAGGCCATCTACGACAAACCCACAGCAAACATCATACTTAATGGACAAAAATTAAAAGCAATCCCCTTAAGATCAGGAACCAGGCAGGGTTGCCCACTTTCACCACTTTTATTCAACATAGTTCTGGAAGTCCTAGCTACAGCAATCAGACAAAAAGAAGAAATAAAAGGCATCCAAATTGGAAAAGAAGAAGTAAAACTGTCAATATTTGCAGATGATATGATATTGTACATAGAAAACCCTAAAGTCTCAGTTAAAAAACTACTCGACCTTATAAATGAATTCAGCAAGGTGGCAGGATATAAAATTAATACCCAGAAATCAGAGGCATTTCTATATACAAACAATGAACTGTCAGCAAAAGAAATTAAGGAATCAATCCCCTTCACTATTGCAGCCAAAAAAATAAAATACCTAGGAGTAAATTTAACCAAGGAGGTTAAGGACTTGTACTCGGAAAATTATAAAACATTGATAAAAGAAATCAAGGAAGATACAAACAAGTGGAAGCATATACCGTGCTCATGGCTAGGAAGAATAAACATCATTAAAATGTCTATATTACCCAAAGCAATTTATAAATTCAATGCAATACCAATTAAAATACCAATGACATACTTCAAAGATATAGAACACATATTCCAAAAATTTATATGGAACCAAAAAAGAACACGAATAGCCTCAGCAATCTTAAAAAGAAAAAATAAAGCAGGAGGCATCACTCTTCCGGATATCAAGGTTTACTACAAGGCCATTATACTCAAGACTGCCTGGTACTGGCATAAGAACAGGCACAGTGATCAATGGAACAGAACAGAAAACCCAGAAATAAACCCACAGCTTTATGGACAACTGATATTTGACAAAGGAGGAAAGAACATACAATGGAGTAAAGACAGCCTCTTTAACAAATGGTGCTGGGAAAATTGGACATCTACCTGCAAAAAAATGAAACTAGACCATCAACTTACTCCATGCACAAAAACAAATTCAAAATGGATAAAGGACTTAAACATAAGCCGTGAAACTATAAGCATCGTAGAAGAAAACATAGGCAGCAAGCTCTCCGACATCTGTAGCAGCAATTTATTTGCCGATTTATCTCCACGAGCAAATGAAATAAAAGGCAAGATAAACAAATGGGACTACATCAAACTAAAAAGCTTTTGCACAGCTAAAGACAATAAGAACAGAATAAAAAGACAAACTACACAATGGGAGAACATATTCGACAGCACGTCTGATAAGGGGTTAATAACCAAAATTTATAAAGAACTTATAAAACTCAACACCAGGAAGACAAACAATCCAATCAAAAAATGGGCAAAAGAAATGAATAGAAATTTTACCAAAGAAGACATACAGATGGCCAAAAGACATATGAAAAAATGCTCAACATCACTAATTATTAGAGAAATGCAAATTAAAACCACAATGAGATATCACCTCACACCAGTCAGAATGGCGCTCATCAGCAAAACAACACAGAACAAGTGCTGGCGAGGATGTGGAGAAAAGGGAACCCTTCTGCACTGCTGGTGGGAATGCAGACTGGTGCAGTCACTGTGGAAAACAGTTTGGAGATTCCTCAAAAAATTAAAAGTCGAACTGCCTTTTGACCCAGCTATCCCACTTTTAGGAATATACCCTAAGAACACCATAACACTGTTCGAAAAGAAGAAATGCGCCCCCATGTTTGTGGCAGCATTGTTCACAATAGCGAAGAGCTGGAAACAGCCCAAGTGTCCGTCAGAAGACGAGTGGATTAAAAAGCTTTGGTATATATATACTATGGAACAATATTCAGCCATAAGAAATGATGACATCGGATCATTTATAACAAAATGGATGTACCTTGATAACATTATACGGAGTGAAATAAGTAAATCAGAAAAAAAGAAAAACTGAGAACAGCATGATTTCAAACATAGGTGGGACATTAAAATGAGACTACGAGACACGTACAAGAGTGTGGTGGTTACGGGATGGGGGGAGGGAGGGGAGGGTGGGATAGGGAGAAGGGGAGGGACACAGGGAAAAACAGAGAGAAGGTGACAGAGGACAATTTGACTTTGGGTAATGGGTATGCAGCACAATTGAATGATGGGATAATCTGGAGATGTTTTCATTGTACATATGTACCCTGATTTATTGGTGTCACCCCATTAAAGTTAATAATAAAAAAAAAAAGCTATGGTGCATATACACAATGGAATACTATGGGGCCATGAAAAAGAAGAAAATCTTACTTTTTGCAACAACAAGGATGGACCTAGAAACTATTATGTTAAGTGAAATAAGCCAGCAAGAGAAAAATAAATATCATATGACCTCACTCATTTGAAGAATCTAATGAATAATATGAACTGAGGAGCGGAATAGAGACAGACGCTGGATCATAGGAATAAGAAGGAAAGCGGACATAGAGAAAGGGGATGAGGGAATGGGATCAGAAAAGGGAAAGAGATTGGTGAAATTATACAAACAGAACACAACGTTATAGAGAGCAGAAAAGCTCATCCTGGAGGGAAGAGAGGAGGGTGTTGTGGGAGGGGAGATTGGGGGATTTTGTGGAAAACACAGGGAGGGGGGATGCATTCGGGGAGACATTAGAATCTATGTAAACACAATAAATTAAAATTAAAATGAATAAAAAGAAAACCCAACAAAAATACAATGCTTCCTGTTGAAGTATGGGGATTAACCTGCCTGAAAATACATTCAATCACATGTAGCCCATACCTGTGAGCCATGGCCCCATCTGTGTTCCACATGGTTCTGAATGTGTTCCCAAATGCATTAGCAACTTAAAATTGTCAAACTGACCCTCAAATGAGTTGTTCTGTGCCCTAATTAGTTGATTGCTAAAAAGACACTTGGCCATATTTTTTATATTCAAGTAGCAGAATCTCAGCTTATAGGAAAAATAAAAATGCAATAGAAATAATATCTATTATTGTACTTTTGGATAAATAAAAGTTATTTTTTGTAAAAAAAGAATGTGATGGGGGTATACTATAGAAAATGCTTTAATAGCAGAATTCTAAGGACCATATCTCATATTTGGGGAAAATGAAAGCACTAAAGCTTGTTTGCGCTGTAAATGCTTTTTATCATCTGGGCAGGAATGCGCCCAAAAAAGGATCAATCACAGGGACAGGCCTGCATTTTGCAGAGCTTTGTCTCTTTGTATTGTTCAGATTTAGCAAGGGTATTAAAACAGCTTCCTATAAACAGCACTTACACATACTGCTCTCACTTTCGTATAGCTTCCCCCATCCTTTATCTTTAAATGCAAGGTCAGCTCTACACTGTTATGAAGAAAACTGTTCTGAAATCACATCTCATCTCCCTCTTTCTTTCACTGAGCCCTGTTCTTGAAATGACATACATTTAAAAACAATTCAATCATGGATTGATCAGCTGATCCAGTGACACTCAAACTACAGCTTGCTCTTGCCATTGTTTCTTTGTTGCTAGTGGGCCTTTGTTTGAATCCTGCAGCATCAGCCCTGACTGCAATAATTGATTGACTGAGCTCTGCCACAGAGCACAAAATAACAAAGGAAGAAAAATATGAACAGTGAAAGAAGCCCAGAGAAAGACAGAAATAAATGTATTGTACCCGAATACTGAGGCATTGATGGAATCCCACTCCTAATGGAGGCAACTTAAACCAGGTGACTGTATCTTTATTTCACTGTTTGGGAGGTGAATTCAAGGACAGACATTGTATTCCAAGAGACATCAAGCCTTCAAATGATCATTTCCTAAGCTAGTGGGACAAACACATCCCTACAATGATAAATTCTGAACCTAAATAGCTTTTCCAGTTTGAGCTTCTTAGATAATATGGTAAGGAATATTTTAGAAAAGTGTACATAGATAATAGTCATCAAGTCAATAAATACAGACTGGCTCTATCTCTGGTAGCATTAGCATACAAATCCATTTATTTGAGTAAACAATTCAGAACTTAGTATTTAACCTTTTCCATGAATTCAGATAGGACCTAATAAAATGCTTAAATTTTCTGTGAGGTTCATAAATAGGTGAGGAAATCACGGCCTTCTAAAAATCTCAGAATTGGAAAGGATTTTAAAGATCAGATAATCCAGTTACCATGTAATGAGTGGTTTGGGGAAAAGCAACATTGTCAAGTAGTATTTATTGCCAGCTCACACAGAATTGGTAATTTGGGCAGAAGCTTAGTATCTGGGGCACTTTAATTGAAGTCAAGTAATGCAACAAGTATCAGTTGAAATTATTTAATCAGTGAAAAACATTATTTTGAGCAAGGTGCCTCTTGCAAGAAGACACAACTTTTTATAGTGTATTATACGTAGAGAGTTCCTTTAATGTTCTTGTTTACACCTAAGTGGACTGGCTTCTTGACTTCCTTCTCTTCCCTTCCTCTCATTTTTTCTTCTGCTTTTACTGATCTTTCCATCTCCCACTCTCCCTTTCCCCTTCCATTTTTTCTACAAGATAAAATTCTACTTAAGAGCTAATTACAGAATCAGGAATTATTTACAAACACACCTAATAAAAAGCTGTTTATCCAAGAATATGAGACTGAGGAGACTCAGGTGAGTTGGCTCTGGCTAGACTGCTCTGCTAAGAATTCTGCAGGATTTGTTCATGGGTAGTTGGCCAGGAGATAGCTAGGTACATGTTGGGCAGATGAAATATATTATGCTCACTTTATTAAAGATGGTGCTACCCATGTGGAGGCCCATTGCCCAGGTGATGATATTGGTTGCCCTTCTTGCTTGGGATGGGCATGATTATATTAATTTGTGTTGGGGACAGGCTGTAAGCAGACAGAATCATTATAGCCCAAGGCTTAGTTTTAAGAGTAAGCTTTTCCCCACACCCTTCACTGATTGGATGATGTGTAGTGGTGCACTCTCATGAGGAATCCTCCCATTATGCCTCAGATAAGTGATTTTGTATCAGAGACTTCCTTGTTTGTATATTAGATTAAAGGTTTTGAATCTACACTATAAAGCGAGACAGACCGGGAGCTTGCTCTCTCTCAGTTCCTGAGGTTAGCATTAGAGAGGAAAGCAGATTAAGGCCACGTGGAGGAGAAGAGAAGCAGCCAAGAAGATGGTGGAGTTCTGAGGAAGAAGCCAGTTTGTGCAGAGAGAAGGAGATGGGAAACAGAAGTAAATAAGTCTGGTGAGCTAGAAACCTTGGATGCTAGGAAACTCGGATAAGTCAGTAGCTTTGTGAACACTGAATGAGTGGGTTTTGGAGCCCAGCGTGTGTTTTTACTTGCCTGCCAGGTGCAAGCTAGGATTAAAGCTGATGGCTCACCAGTTCTTGGCTCCGATGTTTCATTACCGACTGTCTAAATCAGTGGTTCTTAACCTGGGTTCTATTGAACCCTACAGGTTCGATGAGTCGGTCTCAGAGGTTTGGAGAAGCCTCTGCAATGGAGGCCAGAATAAGTAATACCGTAATTTGTTGTGAGTTCATGCACTTTGTTGGTTTTGTTCTTTGAGCAAGGTGATGTTCATGCATGGCTCATTTTGTGCACCAGTAAAAAAACATATACCTGTGTCTTGAATTTGGAAAAAAAATCATATTTTATTTATCACTAAAGAAGGGTTCTGTTAACGTGCATGTGAAACTGGTGGGTTCGGTACCTCAAAAAAGGTTAAGAACCACTGGTCTAAATCAAATGCGAACCTGCATGTGAATGGCCATGATGGCTGCTCCTGGCCATACAGTACAGGACCTGAGCAATAGCTCTGTATCACCTACATGTGAAGAATTCCCCAAGGTCACAACATTTACAGATTTTTATGACCAGTGATATTTCAATTTTTAAAAATGTTGACTGGGCAATGCTGTTAATATAATGCTTTTTCATTTCCTTAAGATTTTAATTAAGTACGCTCACATGAATGATCTTGTGTTAAGTGAGATTGGGTTGAAGGAGGATAAACAAACCAGCCTGCGTTTCAGCCTTGGACTAATGCAGTACAGAGAGAAAAATCACATATGCTGAGGTATGATTAAATCAATATTTCAACAGAAACAGAAGTGACTAGCTTACAGTTATGGAAGAAAAGGGCCAATCACTGTGTTATCAGCTTACATTAATTTTTCTTGTCTAACTACCCTGTGGAGAGGAATGATTATTTTTCTCATGTTTTACCATAAGAAAATGGAAGCAAAAATTGAATTACTTCCATAGAAGGCACACAGTTAATAAGTAATGTGAATGAGCTTTGAACCCAGAGTCTGACATCAAATGCAGAAAATACATACAGATAGAAAATAAATTGATAATGATTAATAGACATCAATCATCTATCTATAGATAAAAGTTATGGACTAAATGTTTGCTTCCCTCAAAAATTCTATGTTGAAATTCTCTCCCTAATATAGGGACATTAGGAAGTGGAACCTTTGGGAAATGAAAAGGGTTAAATGAGTTTATGAGGGTAGAGGTTCATGAATGCAATTAATACCCCTAAAAGTTTTACTAAAGAGTTCGCTTCCCCTCTCTTCTCTTCTTTCCTCTCTGTGAGTATTCAATAAATCCGCAGTCTACAATCCAGAAGAGGTTCTCACATGAATTCAACCCTACTGGCACACTGATCTTGGACTTAAATGCTCCAAAACTGTGAGAAATAAATTTCTTACATTGATAAGCTGCCAAGTCTGTTATTTTGTTATGGCATTCAGAACCAAATAAGACAAATAGATATATGCTAGTTAGATAAATATTTGTTAATAAGTATTTTTTCAAGTAAAACCAGGGTTATTCTAACTTTAAAAGAATATTGTCAATATATGCTGTAGATACATAATGTATTTTTAAACATAGTTGTCAACAGAGAAGTCCCAAGTCTTGGGGCTTCTCCCTCCTGGTTTCTCATCATGCTCATGCGAATAAATTCAGGCAAGAGACAGGGTTCAGGGTTCAAGCAAAGCAAGCAGTTTATTAAGCAAAGCTATATACTTGATGCAAGGCATGAGCAAAGAAACTCAGCTAGTCTGAGCGCCTGCCTGTTGGGGTCTTAGGAGTTGTATACGCTTGGCTTCAAGGCTTTGCTTTTTCATTATTGGGTCTAATATATATAGGGTTTCAAGTTTTCCTTACCCTAAATTTGAGACTAATATACAGGGTTTCAAAATTGTTTGGACATCTGGTGATTTTGTTTTGGCTGGTCTTAAGGCTGCTGACTCATGCCTTCAGTTGGTGAGATAACCCCCCTTTTCACCCTCTTTTCTTGCCCTAATAGCTGTCTATCCTACCTAACATAGCCATTGAAACCCTAGCTGAGTAGCTCAGTCGATCAGAGCATAGTCCCCATATGCCAAGGTTGTGGTTCTGATCTCTCTGGTCAGGGCACATAAAAGAACTAATGAACAAATGCATAAGTACCATATTTTCCCATCTATAAGATGATCTCATGTATAAGACGCACTTTAATTTTGGAGCCCAAAATTTGAAAAAATATGTATTACATAGTTATTGAACTCAAATTTTATTCATCATAAAATTCATATAACTCCTCATCCCTGGCAAAACTTCCATTTATTAGCTTGTCCTCATCTGTGTCTGATTACAAATCACTGTCTTCAACAATTAGTACAAAAAAAGTGTGAAAACTCGGGAAATGCAAGTAAAACATCTACAACCATTGTATAAGATGCACCGTTTTTAGACCCCAGATTTTTTGAAAAAAGATGCCTCTTATACATTGCAAAATATAGTAAGTGGAACAACAAATTGATGTTTTTCTCTCTCTCATTTTTATACTCTCACTCTCTCTAAAATCAATCAATAAGATTTTCTAAAAATTAAAATAAATAAAGTAAGCATAACCACTGAGTTATCATAACTGCCCTTCCTCTTGAAGTGGTGACTTAATGAGTGACTTCATCTTTACAGTTCTGACATACTATAGTATGAATTTACATAAAGAAGCGGTAATGATATAAAGGCTTTTTGTTTGTTGATATGAACCCAAAGTATATAATAGTTGGTGATACTTCTTCAGTCTCTATGCAATGCCATTTAAGTCCTCATCACAACTATGCCAATCTGCTTTTGTTCTGGAAAGGGATTTGTAGGGTCTCTTAAAAAGTACTCTTCCTTCCATCATGTAAATTCTTAATCATCAAATAAATATGAAACAGATGAACAGAAAACCAAATTTTAATACATGCCCATGAAAAATTCAAATAATCATAAAATTCCAAAGACAGGCAACATTTTGGACAAAGGCAAAATGATGGGGACTAGTGTCTTAGAGTTCAAAAGTGAAAATGGGTGATTTACAGGTAGTAGAGGAAGAGCTGAACATGCAAGGGAGGAAAATTTTTGCTAGGTAACCCAGAAACAATGGGACACAGGAAGTGTTTAGCTAACAATCTCTTGCTAGAAGGCCTCTTATTAACCATATTAAATTCAATTTAGTCTAGCTTAGGTGAGCATCTTAAAATTTCTTTCCTGAAGAAAAATTTTTTACCTTAATCTCTCAGGCAGGAAAGTGGACAGGGTCAAAGTTTCTTTCTGAGTCTTTGGTTTCTTCATGCCCAGCTTAAAGTCAAAATTCCATAAGGCAAAACATTTGGCTCCTTTCAGATTATATGCCTTAAATGCTAAGTTACTAATTGCAGAAGGAATATGAAAATGACAAAGATGTGCATTTATTGATTATAGTGGCTCTCAGAAATGGTTCAAAGTAAAAGGTTTGTTCATTGAATTTTCATAGGTTTGTTTTTAATATCTTTTATTTTTCTATTTCCAGGTACTACACACATGAAAAACTTACTTATTTACAAATTTATGATCTTTTCTAAAGGAATAGAAAGTTTTAAGAATCATCACAAGAAAAGTTAATACATACGATATAACTTCAAAGGAATTTTATCAAAGTATAATGGGGGATGTATCATGACATATAAAATGTAGCTCCGTTACTTCAAATATAAATATATTTAATTCTGCTTCCAGCAGAAATAAAAGTACATGAATTGGGTTTATACTTTTTCCTGAAACAATTAGACAACAGGCAAAACAATACATGTAATAACATTCTCACACCATTAGACATTCAACAGCGAAGCCAGTCCTTTCTGAGAGCCAAGTCACAGAAAAATATCTGTTATTTCTATAGATAAATGTCTAAACAAAGTGTCTAGGCTGTGAGCAGAGACAAGGGACATGGAATCGGGCAGGACACAGACAGAGCCAGTTCTTTTCCTGAGCTGAAGTCCTCTTCTTGAGTTTAGAATTAAGGAAAGCCAAGGAGGCTAGAGTTCCCAGGTCAAAGTGCAGGAGAAGAGAAAACTGATTTACAAAAACCCTTCAGGTATTTAGCTGAGTACTGATCAGCATTTACAAGAAAAAAAATACAGGTGTCCGTAAAGTCATGGTGCACTTTTGACGTGTGACCGGTCAAAAGTGCACCATGACTTTACGGACACACTGTATATGAGGCTGAGATAGAATCACATGAAATAACTAAGGGAATGCAAACCAAAACTCACACAAAGTTAGAAAGAGTACCTGTTCTCCCACAGCCAGAGTGGAAATTCTTATAATTCATGAGAAATTAGAGTTAGACTATTAAGAAGGGTTTTGTTTTCTGGGGTATACTAGAATAATGTAAAATGCATAAATAGAATCTTAGAAAAAGAAGAAGAGGCTGAAAAAATATTTGAAGAAATAGTAAGCCACAATTTTCCAACATTGATGAAATGCAGTTCACAGCATCTATGAAGTAATGTGGTATCACTTTAACACACATTCAGATAACTTGCAGATATATACAGTAAATTCTACAGCAACATAAAACATGAAAATTTATAATTATTAAGATAACAAAGACAATAAAAATGAATCATCAAAATAATACAATCCAAAATAAGGGAAAGAACAGATTGGAGAATAAAAAGTAAATTAAAAGATGGTAGATTTAAACCTAATGGTATTGTTAATCATATTAACTATTAATATTCTGAACATCTCAATTAAAAGGCAGAGATTGTTAGATTGAGTAGAATGTAGGACCCAACTTTATGTACATCCCACAGCAAAATCAGTTTAAATATAAAAAGACTGATGAGTAGGAAGTCAAAGGAAAGAAAAAATATATTCTATGTTAACACTAATTATGAACATTGAAATTGCTATTTGGTATTAGACAACATATATTTCAAAGTAAAGGGTATTACAGAATTAAAAACAGTAATATTTAAAAGGACATAAGCACCCAAAATGTTTATGCACCAAAAGAATGATACATAAGAAACAACAAAAAAATTGAACTTTATCAACTTTAATAACTTCCACTCTTTATAAGATTCTGATAAATAAAGAGAAGACTGGTAGCCATGGGCTGGAAGAAATTTACATGATCAAGTACTTGTATCCAGGATATATAAAATTCTGGTTTCTAGTTGCTATGGACTGAAATTTTATGCCCTCCAAAATTTGTATGCTGGAACTCTAACCTCATTTTAAAGGTATTTAGAGATGAGGCCTTTGAGAGGAAATTAGAATTCAATTGAGTCATGGGGGTCAGGATTTCATGATGGAATTAGGGGTCATAAAATAAGAGAAAGAAAGAGAGTTCTCTCTCTGCATGCACATGTTTAAAGGAAAGGCCTTATGAGGACACACGGATAAGGTGTTTGTCTACATGTCAGGAAGAGGGTTCTTAGCTGGAATGGAACCTTGCTAGAACTTTGAAGCTTCCATAACTGTGAGAAATAAATTTTTATTTTAGCCACCCAGTCTAGGGCATTTTCTTCTCTCTTTCTCTTAGTCTTAGAAGACTAAGGCACAAGTATAAAAAAATAACCCAATTATAAATAAAAATATGTTTTCATCTGATACTTTACAGATGCACAAATAGCATATATACATATGAATTGAGGTTTAACATTTGTCATTTTAGAAATGCAAATTAAAACCACAATAAGATACCACAGCATGCCTATTAGAATACCCAAAATAAAAAGACTGATGAAATTGTGACAGAAAGCAAATCGGTATCTCTCTGCATGGGTGGCAAGAAGGAGTGGAAGGGAAAAACTATAAGGAATATGAGAAAACTTCTAGAGGGGAAGAAGGACATAGTTATTATCTTGATTGTATTGAAGGTTTTATTGGTGCATAGATATGTACAAACTTATCAAGACTAAATTTAGAGGCAGCTTTTATACTTAGATGGAGATTTACATAGCATTTAAACTTTAACTAAAATGTTCATCAAAATTATAACAAGAGAGTAAGAATACATTTTGTTACGTTTTAAAGGTGATGAGTTTGTATTTCAGGAAACATATGAACTTGGTGCTGTAGGTCTTGATATATATATCATTGACATATATACAGAAAGAGAGAATAAATGCACAAGTATAAATATAAATATATATATATATATATACAGATATATCTATGCACATTTTGTATATGTCGTTAATACTTTACCCCATATTTGAGTATTAATTTTGATACATTGGTGTGTCTATACATGTATACATTTATATATGCATATATGTAATTCTACATGCCATATTTTATTTATGCTAAACTAATGAAAAAGTATTAATTTATTGTCTATTGTCATGTAAACAGTATGTGAATATTCTTTAGCGGTATGGAAAGCTATGGAAATTATAATTGGTTAGGAGGCATAAAAGAGGTAAATGTAAATTGATACATGTGAACTTGATCAATGCAAATTTTGCAAGCTGTACATAAATTTTGTAGCCCTAATGAGTTCTGAAAATCATTTCCATGGCTGTTTATGTCTCATGTGGAAATCTAAATGGGATCTTACAGGAACTGGATTAAAGAATTTAGCTCTTGTCAAATATTGCTGGTCTCTGCTTTTTAATTTTTCTTCACTTCTTGCCTTTTTAATTCATGCCTAGCCTTAGTAGGCCAAAAGTAGAACTCTCTGGCTAATATATTTTTTTCTATTGTGCAAAAGGGATTCTTTAATGCTTACATGGTTATTTGAGTTTTGCTGTAGAATGCTGTGCATTGCAGTTTTTCTTTGAAATGAATAATCTTTTCTGTTTGTTTCAAGGTAAACAATTTTCTGCAGTGTTTTTGTTGCACATTGTTAGAAATCATTCTATTGCTTAGATGTAGAAGGGGATTTTTTTTTCTTTAAGTCACTGCTGTGAACAACTAGCTGTTTGATCAGCAATGTTTCCTTTTTTTTTCCATTCTCCCTTTTGTATTGGTCTTAGTCCCTGTCTGTTCTCTATGACACATCAGGATATGACTCGCTGGTGCCACTCACAGTGGAAGCAATTTAATCTTTGTTAGAAAAGGACCCTGTTTCTTGAAGTCCCGTAAACATCTTAGAAAGAATGGTATACTTATCTGACCACGTACTTTCTTTGTGCAGCACTGGGAATTTTGCCCCTCTCTCTTTAGAGGGTATAATCAGGCTCAATTTCTCTCTGTATGTGCACACTTTGTTCTTTGAGCATTTTCCAAAGAGTGAATTTCAGTTGTTCTGGACTTATCCTTCAGTAGGAAAACTTACTTATTGCTCGGCATTTTAAAAAGCAGAGATTATACCCCAGCTTTAAAACTCCATTTGGGGTTTTGTCTTCTAGCCAGTGAATACAATGATCAAATTTTATAAATGGCATTTCATATCATTGCTGGCATCATTTCTTCCATGAAAATAGTCTGTATACATGTTAAAGCTGGGCAAGAATTTGGTCAGAGATTGGTATAAACTAGCTGAAAAATGATGTAATCTTTATAATCCCTATTGAGAGCAAATTCTAATTTACTCTACTTTTTCCTGTAGCTTGAGAAAAAACTGACAATAGATGTTTTCTAAGACTTGGTTTAAAGATCATTAAGGAGAACAATGGGTGTTCTCCAAATACAATGCAGGGATAGAAGTAGAGGCGTACAAAATATCTCATATTTTTGTGAAATTTAAAGCAGGAAAAAAAATTTAAAAAACATTTTATTATTGCAAATAACTTGAGAAAACAGGTATATTTTAGTCAATCTATATGAATGAATAGTTTGAAAAAAATATCTTCTGATCAAGTGTTAAGCACTTATATGTATTTATAGATATTTTGTGTATTATTTCATAGAACTCAAAATAAATTTATGTACTAATGTTTAGAAATAGTATAACAAAATATAATGGTATTTTAATAATATATATTCAACAGCCTTGGCCAGATAACTCAATTGGTGAGAGTGTCTTCCCCATATGCCAAGATTACAGGTTCAATACTTTGTCAACGCACATAGAAAGATCAAACAACAAATGCATAAATAAAAGGAACAACACATTGAAGTTTCCCTCCATCTTTCTCTCTCTCTCTCTCCCCCCATTCCTCTTTCTCTCTAAAATCAATAAGTAAAAAAATTTTAAATTAATTTAAAAAATTAAAAATAAATACATCAGTAAAAAATATATGCAAAAGCTAGAGTAATAAAGGTCAAATGTTAACTTATTTAAAAACCAAAGGCAAAAAGATGTCTGCTAAATATATTATTTTAAAAATGAAAAAAATTTCAAATAGTGTTTATTTTGAATTATTGACTAAAAAAGAAAATAAAACATTATATAAAATAAGGAAATAATGCATTAGTATGAAAAATTTCTGAGTTTTCTTGTTCGGATACCACTAAAGGATGAGAAAAAAGTTAATGAGAAAATTTTGGACTAGGGGTCATTGAAGGAAGCATGATTGATTAATAATTTATATGCTGATCATTTTTTAAAAACTTAAACCCTTTTTAATTTTAATTAATCTACATATGTTTTATTTACTTTTAAAACTTGCCTTATTAAAAATATTTCATTACTTTGTTGAATAAGATTATTGAGAGTGGACATCCTTGAAGTATACCTTATCTCATGGGAAAAAGACTTGTCTTTCTTCTTTTAACATTTGGTAGTATTCTGCAATAAAACCATCTAGACTTGGAATTGTCTTTTTCTGTAGTTTTTAAATTATAAATTCAATTTTCCTAATAGTTACCGATGATCCATTTAAATAATCTATTTCATATTGAGTGGGTTTGGTTGTTGTATTTTTGAGAAACTTATCTATTTCATCTAAGCTCTCTAATTTATGTGTGCAGAAACAAAGTTTGTATCCTTGTGATATAGATTCTGATCTACTTCTTTTGTAGTATCGAGAGACAGGAATTTCAAGTGACCTGCATTTGGAGAAGCTTAAGCTATTACAGTAAGATTTATTTGGAATTGAAATAAAGTTGCTCATAAGTATTTAATGTCTCATTTCCAGCTGTTCTGCCAAGGAAAATAATCCAGTCTTGTCTTTATTCAGCCTAGAATAAAAACCAAAGTCCTAATATTCTGCAGCATGCTTTAACCCATATCAAAGCTTAGTACAGTCCAGGTGCTGCTCAAAACCTGTACTTGGGAGACTGTCTGGTGGCCATCCCACACACATGGCTGCTGCGTGGAGGCCTCATGAACAAAAAGATCAGGGCAAGTTTGTTTCCAAGCAGAAAGAGAGAGAGCTCTGCTAAGCTTGTGTTTATATATTTGGGCTGGGAAGGAATAGCTTTAAAATTTTGCAAGCTTGTGTTAATCCCTCCTACTAACCGATTGGATACTTATAGCATAAAATGACAGACTTCTGTGTTTGTCATTCTGGCTTCCATTGCCCCCCACCCAACACTGAGACCAGCAGTGAACTGGAGACATTCCTCCAAAATGGCTAGAAGTTGACTCCAGAAGGCTAAGAACACAATGAACGGTGAGTGCACAATGGCTTTAGCCTTCTCGCAGATGAAGCTAAGTGGAATGCTGTAGCTGCTTACTGAAACAGGCTCTCCAAGTTTTATAAAATATATTGTCCAACTTCCTTTGCACTCTTTCCCCAACAATATCTAGCTACTGCCTATGTAAACATCTCCAAAAATAGTTTAATGGAAAATTCAACTGCAAACTATACAAAACTATTTGGATTAGAAGATAAATTTAAGATAATTTAGAACAAGGAAGAAAATAATAATCCAAGAGAAAGAGTGAGAGATTGGCAATTCATGTGATGTAATTTCAATCAGAGGGGTCAGGAACAATAATTATAATTTAAAAATTTAAAGTTTAAGGGAAATGACATTTTAGAGACTTTTAGATTTTACAAAGAACTATGTAAAAATAATTTTAAATCTGTAAAAGGTCTGAATTTAAAAATTCTCAGAAAAAATTAAGAGAAGAAAAATATGAGAAATGAAAGAAGAGAATTAAATTCTTATTACAATTATAAAACAATATGATTTTCAACTTAGAAACTCTTGGAGAATTTATTCCAACAATACTTTCATTAGTAAGATAATTCAGTTAAGAGGCAAGTTTCAAAATACATAGAATATTTTATATTATTTATATAATAATGACAACAATGAGACAAATTATTTAGATTTCAGTGTGTGTCAGGACTTTTTAAAGCAGTACTTTACATAGATCATCTCTCAGCAGCATTATGAAGTAGTTATTGCTCTCATTTTACAGATAAGAAAACGGAGACATGGAGGAAGTAAAGAACCTGTGCAAAGTCACACAGCTGGTAAGTGGTATATAACCATATATAAAAAAATTTTTTCTCCTAAAAACAACATTGTGACTTTTATTAACACAGAATATGTCTTACCGGAAAGATGACAATAATCACAATAATGAGGAATTAAGAAGAGGGTCAGGATATGTGGACCTGGCTTCCTAGAGAAGGTCTTCAGATGCTTCTGGTTTTGCCTGATGAGTCTTTATTCACAACATCTGTGAGGTAAAGTAGAGTGGTCCAGCTAGATCCACATGTTTGGGCTGGTGGTTGGGAGGAGGAGGGAAGGTAGAATTTGGTTGATGAAAAGCCTCACTACAAATACATACAGTTGGATAAAGAGATTGTTGCAAAATAAAGGATGCAAGGAGACATAAATTACATAACCATTGGTCTCTGGTGGGAAAGACTAGAAGAGTGTAAATTCACTCCAATAATAACAAATGGATTGATTTCCTGCTGAAACCTGAACATATTATTTGCTTTAAAGATTCCTTGAGGGCACATTGAAGAGTCTTATGTTGGTGACTTTCTATCTAGGATTCACTATAAATGGTTTTTACTCTTTCTATCTTGAATCAAATCAGAGACGGCCCTGAATACAAGTATGCTCCAGAGTTTGAGGGATCCAAATATTGGCTTTTACTTGGTCAAACAATAAACTTTTGAAAATATAATTAGAATGCCATCACTCATTGTACTGAAGTTTAAAAGTTATGAAAATAACTGAATGTTTAATCAAATCATTGTTAGATTAGTGTAATCTGTTTAATAGCATTGAAAATGACTATTGTAGACAAAGGAAAGAATTCTGGACAACAAAATTACCAGAACACCTTCATTATACACTGCAGAATATTTCCAGATAAAGTTAAAAGGACAAAGTTCTACCTATTTTAAAAAAGGATTAACCTTGGCAATCTGTAGGAGCTCAATATGCGCACTTTTTGATTGAAATACAATCCTAAAAAGTGAATCTCAACAGTGAATGCATAGTTAGAATCATCTGTGGGACTCATAAAAAATACTGATGCTTAGAACCATAATCTAGAAAAATTAGATCAGAATTTTGGTGGTGTACCTAGACATTTCCCGAGGAATTCTAATATATAGCAATCTAATATAGAACAATCTAAAGTGATTATCCTTGAAAGTCCACCAGAATCAATCTCAGAAAAATGTGCAGAAATTTATTTCACCTGATTTCTGCCTAGTTATTCACATTGCACAAGAACGGTATCCTACAGAAGAGGTGCAGGGTAAAGTGCCTCAGGGTACTGCAGCAGTAGATCTCAGCACTGGTAATCTGTATTCCAACTGGATGACCATTAAAATAAACTGAATAAAGAAAATGTATAGGTTAAGGTATTCTCTGATAAACTGGTAGTTAAAATATCAATACAATCTTATATGGGTCCAGGCACAGCATCAGTTTATTGGAAAGCTAGATAGTACATATTTAGCATCATGGAAGATATACTGGGCAAATTTCAATTAATTGTTCATTTATAGTGTTACCCTAAATGTCCTGGGTTGAACAGAAGGCCTGATTCATTGTCCATCTGTATCTAGCCTATAGATTAAACTCTACCACATTCTTTGAATCAGTTCTGATCATAGGAGGACTTAAAACAAATAATCAAGAGAACATATAAATTTTAGATCAGTGGTTCTTAACCTTTTTTGAGGTACCGAACCCACCAGTTTCATATCCACATTCACCGAACCCTTCATTAGTGATAAATAAAATATGATTCTTTTTTCCAAATTCAAGACATAGGTATATGTTTTTTTACTGGTGTACAAAATGAGCCGTGCATGAACATCACCTTGCTCAAAGAACAAAACCAACAAAGTGCATGAACTCACAACAAATTACGGTATTACTTTATTCAGGCCTCCACGGCAGAGGCTTCTCCGAACCCCTGAGACCAACTCATTGAACCCCTAGGGTTCGATAGAACCCAGGTTAAGAACCACTGTTTTAGATCAATACACAAAGAACTTAAAATCCGTCAAAATTTTTGAAACTGGCCTGACCAGGCAGTGGCGCAATGGATAGAGCATAGAACTGGGATGTGGAGGACCCAGGTTTGACACCTCAAGGTCGCCAGCTTGAGTGCGGGCCCATTTGGCTTCAGCAAAAGCTGCTCAGCTTGGACCCAAGGTCGCTGGCTCCAGCAAGGGGTTGCTCGGTCTGCTGAAGGCCCGTGGTCAAGGCACATGTGAGAAAGCAATCAATGAACAACTAAGGTGTCGCAATGGCAACGAAAAACTAATGATTGATGCTTCTCACCTTTCTCCATTCCTGTCTGTCTGTCTCTATCTCTGACTCTCTCTCTGTCCCTGTCAAAAAAAAAAAAAAAAAAATTGAAACTGTTGATGCTCTGAGTCAGGTTATTCAGAAGTGATTTTCTATGTGATTCTTGTTCCAGTAATTTATTTAATAGGTGCTACTCTCAGAAAACAAGGAGTGAAGATAGCAGAGTATGGCAGAGGAAGAAAACCAAGCAAGATGCAGTCACAGCAGAAGACTAGTTATAGTCTTACTCTATAAGTAATGCACAGTCAGAATTACAAGGTATGCTTACCTTCAGCCAAGGAGAACCAGCTTTTGGACTACGTGTCAGTTAATCAACAGCTGATTTGGGAAGGGTATGAAGGAAAATGTCTCCCGAGATTCTGTTAGCTGAGCACGGTTCTCTGGAGAAGTATATGATTTGTTGTCAGCCAACATGCACAACAACTGGGTGAACAGTGCATCACTGGTGAGGGGACCTGGGTAGACCATCAATGGCGTCCACTAGAGGGTACACCACGATGACTTCTTTTTATATTTTCAAAGGCAGTATGCAATTTTAATTGTAATTGAACCAACAAATGTGACCCGGTAATATAATGTTAGGATATCTGCATTTCTCAACACCTTAGCCATTTGTAATCAAAACTTCCTTGTAATTTTTAGGGAGCCTTTGAGACATATCCCATCAATGTTGATGTAATACAACTCACTAAAATCACCTACTTTCAAAATAAGAAGTACACATTTATATGGCTAATCCTCTTTTTTTATGGAGAAACAAAACTCTAAAACGCACACAAGTATTTCATAGACATGAAACTTATTTAACATATACATATACATTCACTTATTTAACACATATTTATTGAGTACCCTCTACATACTTTACAATTTTATATCATTTGAGGATACAGAAGTGCAGAGAATACAGTAGTTCCTGGAGACAGTCAGTTCTCATGGACCTCTCATTCTAGCTGAGAGAGAAAGAAGTAAACAAACTAGAAGATAAGTGTGGTAGGGAAAAACAAAATAGGTGGAGGGACATGGATACTGGTGGAGATGGGAGTGAATAGTTGTTATTTAGATCAGATGTTGTATCTCTGATAAGCAGACAACTAAGCAGAAAGCTCAATGAAATGACAGAAGAAGCACCGCAGATACAAAATTTTTTATCCAGAAAGTGTTCTGTTAAAAACAAATAACAGCCTGACCTGTGGTGGCGCAGTGGATAAAGTGTCGACCTGGGAATGGTGAGGTCACCAGTTCAAAACCCTGTACTGGTCTGGTCAAGGCACATATGGGAGTTGATGCTTCCAGCTCCTCCCCCCTTTCTCTCTCTCTCTCTCTCTCTGTGTGTGTCTCCTCTCTAAAATGAATAAATAAAAAATTAAAAAACCAAAACAAAACAAATAACAAACAATCCAATCAAAAAGTGGGCAAACGAAATGAATAGAAATTTCTCCAAAGAGGGCATACAGATGACCAATAGGCATATGAAAAAATGCTCAACATCACTAATCATTAGAGAAATGCAAATTAAAAACACAATGAAATATCACCTCACACCAGTCAGAATGGCGCTCATCAGCAAAACAACACAGAATAAGTGCTGGCGACGATGTGGAGAAAAGGAAACCCTCCTGCACTGCTGGTGGGAATGCAGACTGGTGCAGCCCCTGTGGAAAACAGTATGGAGATCCCTCAAAAAATTAAAAATCGAACTACCTTTTGACCCGGCTATCCCACTTTTAGGAATAAACCCTAAGAACACCATAGCACTATTCGAAAAGAAGAAATGCGCCCCCATGATCGTGGCAGCATTGTTCACAATAGCAAAGATCTGGAAACAGCCTAAGTGTCCGTCAGAGGACGAGTGGATTAAAAAGATTTGGTACATATATACTATGGATTACTATTCAGCCATAAGAAATGATGACATCAAATCATTTACAACAAAATGGATGTACCTTGATAACATTATATGGAGTGAAATAAGTAAAACAGAAAAAAAATTGAGAAGAGCATGATTTCATACATAGGTGGGACATAAAAGTGAGACTATGAGACATGGACAAGAGTGTGGTGGTTACAGGGTGAGGGGAGGGAGGAGAGAGAGGGAGAAGGGATGGCGAGGGGCACAAAGAAAACCAGATAGAAGGTGACAGAGGACAATTTGACTTTGGGTGATGGGTATGCAACATAATTGAATGATAAGATAACCTGGAGATGTTTTCTTTGAACATATGTACCCTGATTTATTGTCACTCCTTTTAAATTAATAAAAAGAAACCAAAAAAACAAATAACACAAAATGCATTAATAAATTCAGTGGTGGTTTTCCACTGATGAAGGTTAAGGCACAGACAATTTTAGTAAGCATTGTGTTATGGAATCAATAGCCATCCATCACTGTCAGTCACTAATGACAGGATATGTCTCAGTTGTACCAAGTGAGTAAGGGCATCAACACAGTTCTGGGTTTGATTTGAAAACAAACATGTTTACAAATCTGTTGTAAGAAACCACCAAGAGTATGGGGTAGGGAATTAACTTCTTAGAAGTCTGATGTGTGCTTAATACAATAAATTCTCTATATTTAACTATAAATTTATAGCTGTAATTTTATTATAATTTAATGTTTATAAAACTTAATACTTTTAAAAGAAGATTTAGAAGCATAAAATGAGCTATTGACTTCAATATGTGTAATTTGCAAGGGCATTACAGGTTGACCTTAGGAAAACAGAAAACAACATATTTTATGATTATCAGAAAGGGTGAAGGATGAAGTCAAATGAAACTGTTCATAGTGTCTCTTAAAATAGATAACATTTTGGCTTAAATTGTAAGTAGTGAACTGAATATCAATTCAATGTATTAGTATGTAAAAACTAAATTTTAATAATTTCCAGCACTTTCCCACTTTTACCTTATTGACTGTTAAATCTCTTGGAGCATCCCAATAGAAAAAGAGATGTTGAGCCCATTAATTCACATCTTCAATATAAATAACCTCAACTATTTAGAGCAGCTTTTAGAGACTCAGTCACCTTTTAAGTAAAACCAGCTTCTTATGCAAAAATTAAAATGAGTTTTATTTCCTTAATTGTACTACTCCTGCTAAAGTCAGACCCAAATATGTGCCACATGCAATAGAATAAACTGCATATGGCATTACTGAAGAATTGTTGAAAACTTTGGCTGTTTACCAAAGAACATAATTTTGTTTTTAAAAATAATATTAAAATAGACTAATTATTAGTGAAAACCAAAACCAAGATCCTACTGCCTTTTTCTTTATCAACATTTGAGATTCTTTTTATCCTTACTGTTAAATTTCTTTGTGAAATAATGTCCTTGGGAATAAATTGAAGTATTTACTTTGTAAAATGTCATCTTTGTGAGTCAATTTAGTCGAGTATGCTGAAGAATTTATTTAATCAGAGAACTGAAGTATGTAGGCTCGTCCTTGTGCTATATTACTGACAATTGACAATATGTTGTTTCACATATTTAAAAGGACTCCTTACATTTTCACTTATGCACCAGAAATCTTATGCTGCTGAGATAGTTATCTTGTATTTTGAAGAGCCTCGATTGTGTTTGCTGCTGGCATATGTGCTTCTCTTAAGGTTTTACTTAAATTATATTTGTGTTTAAAAAAGTTAATGAGAGATCATGATACATTTATTATTTTCAGAATTTAAAATAATCCTCTAGGTTTGGGAAAACATCACTTACTCAAAAGTATATTAAATCAGTTATTCCAGAATATATATTTCCACATTTAATGTTAATTATGCTTGTTATAATGAACATTTTAAAAACTACTAGAATGAATAACTTTAGGACCTTGATAAGAAACTCTGCATCTTTTTCACATCCTCAAATGAAATATACCAATTTTCAAATGAAAAGTCTCTCTAAGTCAGAGATATTAACAGTGAGAAGTGTATTCTGCTTCTTATTAGAAGCATTAGTCTGCCTAACAAAAATGAATTTTTTAACAATCTTTGTATCAATTTTTGACACTGGAAATAAGCAGTAAAAGATGTATTTGTGTACTTAAATTTTTGGAAATGATAACACTTAATTAGTAGATTACTCATTCTAGGTTTGCACCTTATTTTTTTTTTGAGCAAGAGAGAAGAAGGGACAGACAGACAAGAAAGGAGAGAGATGAGATTCATCAACTCATAGTGACAGCACCTTAGTTGTTCATTGATTGCTTTCTCATATGTGCCTTGATCCAGGAAGCTCCAGCTGAGCTAGTGACACCTTGCTCAAGCCAGTGACCTTGGAGTCATGTCTATGATTCTACACTCAAGCCTACGACCCCATGCTCACGCTGGTGAGCCTGTACTCAAGCTGCAGGGACCCGCACTCAAGCCAGCAACCTCAGAGATTCAAACCTGTGTCCTCAGCATCCCAGGCTGATGCTCTATCCACTTCACTACCACCTGGTCAAGCTGCATTTTCTAATTTTCCCCAAAGTTTTTGCACTCTTTAAATAAAGTATTGATTATGTAACATAAATTAGAATCTTTGACATCTGTGTGATTGGCATACAGTATAGTACAGAGGATTTGCATATTAATTAATGAGATTCCCAAAAGAAGATTAAAAAGTGTAATTAAATGCTCAAACGCCAAAGAAACATTTTTTTTTCTGTCACTAAAACGTAGTGAGGTTTTATTTTTATTCTAAATGTTAAAAATGAGAAGCACCATGACTCACTTTTAAATGATGAGTTTTAGAGATTTGTTAGCAATTTATAGGGACTGAAGGATATGGCTCTATAAACTGTATCAAATTGTACGTATTTCATCTGTATCTATTGAGTATTTGAATGTCTAAGTACACAACATTTGACAGGTTATTTTAAAAATTAACCTGAGGCTACCCTTGATCTAAAACTGTTGTGGCAAGAAAACCCTTGGTTTTTCTTTACTTGACTCTAAACCTAGGTAGCATTAGGTACAGAAAAGCCATTACAAGAACTGTATCAACTGTAGCTATAATTGTATATAGAATCTTCAGTTCTTAAATATGACCTTCTCTCCTTTCTTTCCTTTTGTTTCAAACTGGTGTCATCCAGCACCTTGATTCAGTGGCTTCCTTCTTTTCAGTACCACTACATTAAATCATTAAGCCCTCAGGATAACAAGGTTTTGGACAAGATCAAATAATCTTAGGAACAAAACCTTGGGTCTATTGACCCCAGAGACAGAGTTCTGGTCAAACTAGAGGTAACGTCTAGGCCTTGGTTTTATTTCAGCTCCAGGCCCAGAAAATGGAGGAAATCAAATGCAACACCATGGCTGAGATCAGATGCAATGACTAATGACCTACCCTAGCACTGACCAATCAGTAGAGAGCATGACCCTATTTCTCCCTTAGTCATCATGATTAATGATTTTTCCTCTATATAACCCATTCTCTGAAACCAATAGGGAGCCAGTTCTTTGAGCATTAGCTCATTTGTCTCTAAGCATGACCTACTTTCTAAAAATAAAACTCTATCTTGCTGCAAAGTCCTGTTCACGTCTTATTTTAGGTCAGCTGGTTAGAGCATCCTTCTGATAGGCTGATATAGGTTTGATCTTCAGTCAGAGCATATATAAAAATCAACCAATGAATGCATAAATAAGTGGAACAATAAATCCATGTCTCTCTCTTTCCCTTCCATTTTCCCTAAAATTAATTTTTAAAGAAATTTTAAAAAACAGTGATAAAACTTTTGACTTGGTCTTATTTTATCGTATTTTCAGTAGTGTTGTTGGTTTTTAACTTTTGCTCATAAGTTTTTTAACCACAAATAGCTTTTTGTTGTTTAGGAGTTTTCTGTTTTAGTTTTAATTTGTTGTAATAGTAATATTAAGAGAATATTACTATTCTTTTAAAAGTACATTGCAATGCAATGAGAATTACCATAAGCCAGGCAAGCTAAGTTCTCTTCTTGGTAATTCAAAGAACTAATTGTATAAACTTAGGTGAGCTCTATGGGCCAAAAGTTTTTTATTTCAATAAATAAAAGTATTGGACTAGTTGATTAATTAAATTTTTCCATGTCTATTTTATAATAGTTAAATTTAGCTTTATTCACAGTAATTTAGATTACATGAAAAAAGGATGTTAAAAAATTAACAAGTCAAAACATGATGCTTTTAATGTACTTTTGGTAATAGGATGTGCGTCAGGCAGATAAGATATATTTTACTCACCCTGTTAAAGATGCCACTGTCCATGTGGGGCAGCTAATTGTCTTCTTGCTTGGGAAGGAGCATGGTTATGCTAATGTGTGTTTGGGGAGGGCTTTCGCACCAAAAGGTTTTAAAAGGTGGATCTAGGAGGCCATTTTGGAGGAGAGTGGCCACGTTCTTGTAGAGAGGAGGATCCCATGCTGTAGCAGAGCAGAGAAAAGCCACATGGAGGAGGAGAGGTAGCCAAAATAGAGGCAAAGAGGCAGGAGCCTTAGATTCTAGGAAAACTCAGATGAGTCAGTGGCTTTGGGAGCCCTGAATGGAAAGGGAAGTGTTTCCCACCGTGTCTATTTACTTGCTTGCTGGGTGTGAGTTAGGATTAAAGTAAAATGAACCACCAGGTTTTGGCTCAATTGTTTCTTTACGATCAATCAGATTAAAATCTGAACTTGTGTTGGCCAGGAGGCTTTGATGGTGGCTGCAAATACTGGCCTTACAGATGTGTAATATAGATATATAATATAAAATAGAAATGAAAGGTCAAGTCAAAATTAAAATGTTAAGTCCCTAGCCAGTTAGCTTAGTTGGTTAGATCATAGCCCAAAACATCAAAGTTGTGGGTTCAATCCCAGGTCAGGACACATACGGGAAGCAACCAGTGAATACAACACTAAGTGGAACAACAAATGAACACTTCTCTCTCTCTCTCTCTCTCTCTCTCTCTCTCTCTTCCTTCTTCTCTCTGTCTTTTTAAAATCAATTTTAAAAAATTAAAAATTTAAAATCAAATTAAACAATGTATAGAGATCTAAAACAATTAAGAAAACCACAGATCAGCTCAAAATATTCCTATCCTATATAAAGCTATACTGCCTTGTTTTTCAGAGAAAACAGACCAAAACTGGAAGTCATGCAGAAGAAGCATGCTTAGAGGAGAAAACTTTGACCACCTGTTGCACCTTGAACTAAAGGACTGGAGCAAAACCAGACTCAAACACCAGAACCCTTTCAGAAGCAAAACACCTATTGTCCAGGAAAATTTTGTGTGGACTCCCCTAACCACAAATGGCCAACCTCCAAAGTCCTCCAATTAAAACTTGCCTAACAAGTGCTTCCGCATACCTGTTTCCCCTACACCCTCATGACCCACTCCATGTTTGACATTTGAGCAGGAGTTTCTCTTTCTTCTGGGTGACGCCATTCATAATGAACAGCCTATCTTTCTCTAATGCAACTCTCAGTGTTTAGTGTTGGCTCTGCTAGTGTGGACTGGACCAATTCTCTCTGCTCTGTAATAGAAACACATAAAGAAAAAACTGTAGTTAGTAAAAGAAATTTAATTTTGAGCAAATTTTACATAAAGAAAAATGTAAGGGTTGTAAGTAGAAAACTGAGTTGTTCTTTTTTTTTTTCATTTTCCTGACAGTGTTAACATTTACCTGAGCCCTGTCCTCTGAAAAAGTGATGAATAAGAAATCCCCCTAAGCTTTTGTTATCCAAAGTCCCCTTTCGTTATGTTTGATGCTAAAGAGCTTACCTAAAAGAACCACCCTACCCACATGAGTTAGAGAAGTCCCACTGTCCACCCTTTCTTTCTTTCTCTCTCTCTCCTTCTTTCCTTCCTTTCTTCCTTCCTTCCTTCCTTCCTTCCTTCCTTCCTTCCTTCCTTCCTTCCTTCCTTCCTTCCTTCCTTCCTTCCTTCCTTCCTTCTTCCCTCCCTCCCTCCCTCCCTCCCTCCTTTCTTTCTTTTTTTCCTTCTTTCTTTCTTTCTTTCTTTTTCTTTCTTTCTTTCTTTCTTTCTTTCTTTCTTTCTTTCTTTCTTTCTTTCTTTCTTTCTCTTTCTTTCTTTCTTTTTTGACAGAGAGAGAGAGAATCAGAAAGAGGGAAAGACAGACAGGAAAAGAGAGAGATAAGAAGTTTCAATTCTTCATTGTGTTATTAATTGCTTTCTCATATGTGCCTTGATGGGGAGGGGGGAGCTACAGAAGAGCATATGACTCCTTGCTCAAGCCAGCAACCTTGCACTCAAGCCAGCAACCATTGGGTTTCAAGCCAGTGACCATGGGGTCATGTTTATGATGGAACTAGCAGTCAAAATAAATATAGTTCAAACACACACTCACATGTAGGGTCAAGCCAGTGACCCCACACTTAAACTGGTGAATCCACGCTCAAACCAGCAATCTTGGGATTTCAACCTGGATCCTCTGCCGCCCAGTTTGACACTCCATCCACTGCACCCCCATCTGGTCAGGCTATCCACCCTTTCTTATGACTCCCATAAGATTTGCAGATGATTCCCCTCTTTACTTGTGACAGGACCAAACACAGATCTGAACCTGCTGACAAAGCCAGACATAGACTCTCCTACTTCCCATTTCTTGTCTCATGAATGATTTGGTAGATCAAAATTGTTTGTTCCTTTAAAACTAGTTAGATACAGGGATAAACATTTGAGTTTTAGTTCGCTGACTGAGAATCCTCAGATGGTGGGGAAAAAACATTCCAAGTATGAATCACCCACTTTTAACTTTCATATTTCGTGCTGTAAAAGTCTAAGGCAAAACTTCATGGCATAGACACTGATATTTAGATCTTCCTATTGAAATTGCCTAGATAAAATCTCACTTACTTGCTTAGTTTTTGTCGTTTTCTTTAATTCTTCTTCCTTTTTCCCTCTATTTCTCTTTTTCCCTTTTATAAAATTTTTATTGGGTGTCCACAGGGTTTCTCAGATTTTATTCAAGGTGAAGCTTAAAACATAGAGAAGACGTGTCCTCTGCTTTTCTAAACTGTAAGAATGATGAGTAGCAGATGGGCATGTGTCTCCTAAAGTGAGAAAATAAAAGATTAATTGCACACTAAAATGATAATGCTTTTTGAGCTGAATAGCATTTTAAGGACAGCACAGCACTCAGTTATGATAGAAGAGTTTAATTTGGATTCATCATTAGGAAAACTTGGATTTGAGATACCTGATTATAAGTTCCTCCGAATAATCATATTTCAATGCTATCAATTTACATAAAAGTATACATGTGAGTGTGTGTTTGAAATATATTTATTTTTGACTGCTAGTTCCTTCAGATTAAAGAGGGAACACATACTAAAAGTGACATGCTCAAGGTAAGCTTACATGGCACACTTTACAAACTCAGAGACATAAAATAACCACATAGGATGGTCTGAAATGAAAACCTAACAATGAAAGTGAGTCATGGCCATAGGCTAGTATCTTCCCTAACAAAGATTAATCTTTACCTTAACCTTCATTAGCCTTTTGCATCTACAATGACATACCTTTGGAATGTCAGAATAATCCCTGTTTTTAGACCCGGCAGGGAAATCTGCCACCAGACAGAACGCCTCATTGTTGTCTTGTTGCCCACATACCATCTCTATGTGCTGTAAATGTTAACTATTCTATACCCATCAATATATAAGAGATCTGTGTCTATTTGTTTGACTTTTTATCCAGTCTCAGAGATTCCCCTATTTTACTTCCTCCCACTCCTCCAACCTACCACCAGTAGATGTCATTGGAACCTCCTTATGTCTTTTCTGATTCTGATGTATAAAATAAGTGGCTAAAATGCTGCTCTCAGTAGCATTTTCTTAATTTATTGAGATTCGATGATTGTCATCTGTTTGGCACAAGTAAACTCATAAATATTCTCTACAGGTTTGGGTATTTTTTATGTTAACACATATGTATGGATATGTGTTTGTGTATATGAAATTTAATTGTTTTCCATTAAATTTGAAATATATAATTCCTTTCTCTTTCTGTGTGCAATGCACACAATTATACATAAAGTATATAACACCTTTATCAAATTGTTGGGCAATTAAATATATTAGAAATTTTAAGACAGTTTCAGTTTTAATGAATGTGTTCTAGGATAATTCTGTTTACATTCCTTTAATTTATAAAAGTAACCCATTAAAAAATTAGTGACTCAAACTCCACCAGAAGTTTATTTTTATAAATTTAACTTTCTGTGTGCTACAGGCGTACAGCATTTTACCTCTAACAGATTTACGGATACGAAAATCTCAGAAGATTTCCTCTGGATTGGTTGCAGAAAGGCATAATATTTCTATATATCTTGTGTTATAAAGGAATTCTTCTCCTTGTGCGGGCACATTACTCTAAGTGATGAGGTTCATGACACTCCACAGCATGATTTCTTGGATCAACACCAGATCTTCAATCCCAACACATCTCAGAGTGTATTTTTGATGAATAAATTACCAAACTAATGAGACACACTAAGAGGTTAAGGATTGATCAAGTATTTAATCTTTTTAATGAAAGACACAGCATGGAACATGTCCCTCCAAACAGATTCAATAAAAATTTTTCTAAAACCTAATTAGAATAAAAATACAAAAAAAAGTGCAAAGTCTTAGAATTTATCTACCAAATAAATAATAATTTAGCATTTTCTGCAACAGAAGAAAAGCTTTGTCATCAGCCTTATTTATATTTGAATCAGGTGAGTCCCAGAAGTTGACCAGAATAAAATAGTGGTATTTTAATATAAAATTTTGGTATGTTTTGATGTCTTCCAAGTCCATAAAAATTATTTTAAAATATGACTTTGGAGATTTATAGAACTTGCTGAGCCTTGAGAAAATTAGTAAGCATTTTGGAGATTTTCTAAGTACATAATTACTGTACATATCTGTGAGGTATCTGTGAACTGAATTAATCCTTTGCTTGTCAAATTTTTGGCATAATTTAGAATTTAATTAAGATTTTGAGTCCTCATTTACTTTAGTTTGGAAATAATTGTTATGCTAAGTGAAATAAGCCAGATAGAGAAAGACAAATACCATATGATCTCACTTACATGTGGAACCTAATAAGCAAATTAAAGTGACAAACTAAGTAGAAACAGAGACATGGATACATGGAACAGACTGATGGCTGACAAGGGGAGAGGATTTGGAAGACTGGATAATAAGAGGTGAAGGGAATAATAAAATAAACAAATACATATATATGTATATGTTCATATATATATATATATATATATATATATATATATATATATATATATATATATGGCACATAGACACAGACAACAATGTGGTGATAGCCTGAGATCCAGAGGGAAAGGAGGATGGGAGTAGGTAGAGGGGACAAGGGAGGGTGAATGAGAATGAAAGAGGCTTTGCTTGAGATGATGGGCACATGACGTAGCGTGCAGATGTTTTATTGAATTTCACACCTGCACTTGTACCTCAATATATTCAAATAAAAAGATTAAATAAATTTAACTGATAAAAAATAGGTTGTATAACTTTAGTGAGAGATTTAGTGAAAACTTCCTGTAACAAATAAAAATTATTTTTATAAAATTTTTTTTTCAAATGGTAACAGCAACAGGAGATAAGGTGGCATGTTGATCCAAGCATACTACCTTGATTAAAATTATGTAGCAAAATGAGGTGGCACTTATGGAGAGTGAATCTAAATAATAGCCTGGTGATAGATTTACAGAATTCTTCTTTTTTTCAAGTAAAGTGTAATAAATTAATTATTAGGCATCATTTTTGGTGAATAATTATACCATGATACTGTTATATAGTACACATGGGAGTAATATACACTTTTATTCTCTAAATTTTATACCATCTAATTGATCAAATATTTAGAGTATATTGCTAACTGCCTCTACTCTAGGTATCACCATTGTATTTAACAAATCACAATTGTGTAATTCAATTTTTTTGCCAAAGACTTTGAAATCTGTTGTAAGTCTATTTAACAAAGGTCTACATCCTAATTGTGGCATCAGAAAACAAGATTTTACTTTCTACTAGTAAGAACATGTGAGTTATACGTTAGGAAACAGGGAACTTCAGCTCATTTTGACATATCCAAAGTTGAACTGAATCTTTAATATTAAATGAAGATTTTAATAAAAAATCTGATCTCCATCCATTAGACTAGTATTTTCCAAGTAAAACTTAAATCATTGATTAACATGGAATTCCAGTGATTTGAGTCAACCAATAAAAGGAGGAATTTCACATGGAAGCAACTGCAACTTGCCTTTACAATCACATCTGTTTCATCAGGAGGTAATGAGTACTCAGAAAGCATAAGACCTACTCTTAGGAAAAAGATGGAGTTCTTTTATTACAGTTAAAAATATAAGTGAATATTTTCATTTGTTTTGAAACAACCAACATTTTACCCCACAGACAACATTTTACTCATGTAAAACAACTTTTTCATGCAAAATAATTTATACACGTGTACACTAAACTCTATTTGTTGAATCACTTTCTCTTGCTTATGACTTTTTGTTATAGAAGAGTTTCATTATAATTGTTAGAATCCAACAATTACTTTTTTTAAAAGTTATTAATTTTTAAGAAAGAGAGGAAGGGAGAAAGAGATCGAGATCAACTTGTTATTCCACTTGTTTATGCTTTTATTGGTTGATTCTTGTATGTGCCCTGCCCAGAGATTGAACAATCAACCTTGCTGTTTTGAAATAATGCTTTAACTGAACTATTTACCCAGGGCTCTGGGATTACTTTTAGAATAAAGCTGTTTCAAACATTGCTCTAAAGAGTTCCAGTAATTCTATGCGTACCATGAGGGGCTGCCTAAGACTGGTCAACAGATAGCTGCCCTGCCCCAGTCCATATCAAGCTGTCAAGTCAAACTTTATTGAAACAGAGAGCTAAAAAAACAAAATCAAACCAGAAACTTTTATGTCTCATGAATTAGAATAGTAAATAGAGAAAGAGTTAAAAAGACAAGAAATAACAAGTGTCGGTGAGGATGTGAACAAAAGGGTCCATAATGCACTGTTGTTAGAAATGTGGTGCAGCCACTGTAAAAAACAATATGAAGGTTCCTTAGAAAATTAGAAAATAGAACCACCATACGAGTCAGAAATTCTACTTCTGGTTACTTATTGAAAGAACCCAAAAGCACTAACTCAAAAAGATTTATGCATACCCAATATTCACTGCAAGATTATTTATAATAGCCAAGATATGAGAGCAACCTAAGTATCTATTGGTGGATGAAAAAAGAAATTATATACATACACAATGAAATATTTTCCAACCAAATGAAATAAAATGAATCTTAATATTTGTGACAACATGAGTAGATGTAAAGGACATAATGCTTGGTGAAAGAAGTCACACAGAGTAACAAATGCCATGTGGTCTCATTTATATGTACAATCTAAAAACAAAAACAAAAAATGAAACAAGCTTATTCCCTTGGACAGGTAGCTTAGTTTGTTAGAGCATTGTCTTGACATTCTAAGGTTGTGGTTTGATCCTCAGTCAGGGCACATACACACATCATCCAATGAATGCACAAATAAGTGCAACAAAAAAATCGATGTTGCTCTCTTTCTCTCCCCCTTTCTCTCTCTTTTTTAAAAATTAATTTTAAAAAGATAAATAAAAGGAAAAACAAGTTCATAGATACAGAGAATAGATTGGTGGTTGCCAGATGCTGTGGTAGGGGGTACAAAATAGGTGAAAAAGGTCAAAAGGTAAAAAATTCCAATTATAAAATAAATAAATCCTGGTGTTGTAATGTACAGTATGGTAACTATAGTTAACAATACTGTATTATTGCATACTTGAAAGTTGTTAAGAGAATAGATCTTAAAAGTTATTAATACAAAGAAAATAATTGCAACTATGTATAATGATGAATGTTAACTAGGCTTACTGTGTAGATCATTTAAACATATGTACAGATATAAAATCATTATGTTATTCACCTGAAACTAATATCGTGTTACATATCAGTTATACCCCAATTAAAACATAAAGAAAATTCAGAAAATATCTTTTAAGATGTATCACTGGGGGAAAAGAAGTCTTGGTATAACATTGCATTTGTTTCAGTATCTTAAAACATTTGTCCTTGAAAAGGTATAAGTGTGTTGCACAAGTTGTTAGTAGACCTGAGTTAAACAACTGATTTTGTATTTATTTGATTGATTTGTGTGTTAACTTTTGGGTCTAAGGCTTCTCATTCATAAACTTTTCAAAGGTGTCCTATTACCTTTTCCATAGTATCCTTTAATTAAAAAACAAATATGACTCTTTATAATTTACTATTTTGCTACTTACCTAATTTATAATTGTCTCTGACAAAGTTTATTGCACACATTTTATGAAAACATGGAGTATGTTTTCTTTTCTCAAAATATATAACTACATATTTATTGCTTTGTGGATTTTTATGACTATAAAACTTAGCATGTTTATGTTCCATTTTTCCTTTTAGGACTTTAGGTAATGAAATGTAGCCATAAGTATCTAAATCATGAAAACTCTAAATTTAGTATGTTTTTCTTTTAAAGTCTTACAATGCTAATTTGCCAAAAGTTTATGGGAACATTTCATTTCTGATTGTTTCTCCCTTTCTTTCCGTTTTTCTGAGAATGACACAAATTAGTAAGTATATAGTTGAATAAATCACAAAAAGTGAATGCACTCCTATAGCCATATGAGAAGGTAGAAAATTACAGGGACTCTAAAAATTGTTGTTAGGGTCTCTCCTGGTAACTGTTCCTCTCTAAGGTGATCTCCATCATGGCCTCTAGTATCATAGAAGCCTACCTGCTTTTAAACTATAAAAACAAAATCACACGGCAAGCCTTCTCTTGTGTCCAGTGTCTCTGGTTCAATTGTTTTTTAATTTGTTTGTGATTTGTAAATAAATGTAAATTTTTACTGTAGATATTTAAACAGTCAGTCAGTAGTAAAAAAATAGTAGTTGAACTGTTTGGGAAAAAATGTTCTTACAAATGATATAAAAATATCTGTTCTTCATTATTACATGTTATCTTCATCTTATGCAGGATCTTCTGTGCTAATATAATAAAGATTATCTGAAAGGAAATGATGTATAATTTGAGAGTAACCTAACCACAACCAAATGTAGCACATCTTCCCTTCCCACAGCTTTCAATTTCATGGCTCAAACTCTATCTTAGAGACTCCACAGAACATAGTTTCTCTCCTAAAGTGAGCGAAGAGAAATATTGCATAGTTGGAGCAGAAAAAAAAAGAATTTAATATCTGTGACTTTTTAATTAATCAAATAGACTATATGTTATACTAAATCCAGATTAACATTTATACATTTCTTTCTTTCCTACGTTGCATTTTGAATGTATACCAATTTTATTTCTAATGCTTGACTGTGTCTAGGTTCTTAAGGTGGGGAGGCATCTATGTCTAATTTATTTTATCTCTCAAACTTAGAGTAACTTTATAAATCAAAGTAGGTACTTGTTAAAGGTTTGTGGTCTTAATAAATGAAATGTCAATATTTCTATTTTTCCAAAACCTGTGATAATAGTAAGAATCTCTATTTTTATTTAATTTATAAAATGACATATTTAAAATTGATTTGTCTTTATACAAATTTGATACATTAAATTGTATCAAATTGATTTAATGTATTTATGATACATTAAAATTTATAATTTCTGAGGTATAAGAACATTTTTGCTGTGTAATATAAGTACTTGCATTGTTTCCTTTAGAGTAAATAAACATTTTTAAAATGCTTTTGAATTTTCAAATAATAAATAAATCCAAAGAGCTTTTCCAAAGTCCATAAATTTCTCCTTGACTGATAGGAAAAAAATTTATAAAAGAAAGTGGGAACTGTACCTTAATTTCTAATTCAATATATAATCATAGCCCCAAATTACTGAATTTCAATGGGTTGATATGTAGTACTACTTACTCTACAATGCATCAGTTGTTTGCAATGAAAACAATCAGAGAACAGGCCAGTGGGCTAGAGAAATGTTTCAAAAAGAGAAAAAAAAGATCAATTGGCTAAGTAATTTCATCTCATGTGAAAAAATCATGAGATATATTAAATTCAATCTTCAGGCATCATGTTGCTAACTCATAGAAAGTCAATATAAAGAAGTAAACATATTTTCTGGTTTTCTTCTTCTGTCTTTCTATTTATTTATTTATTTTGTATCATTCATTCTATAAAATAAAAAAAATTGGAAGAGAAAATAAAAGGAGTTATCTTTCTAACTGTTTCTTTCAGTCACAGTTGGTTTGAAATTGTTCTATGAGGCAGAAAGACATTTTATCAATAAAATTGCATCTTGGTGACTCAGAAGATTTTGTCCTTTAAGAAGAATCTTTATTTGAATTTCCACCTTAGTGTTTTTCTGTGCATATTAACTTGTTTAGACATATTAAACATCTTCTAAGCATTAATAGTCTAGCAAAAAATATGATGTGCAAATCTTTCCTTTTCAGCTTGGGAAGTTATTAGTTAAAATCATTCATGAAATATGGTGAAGATTAGTCTGTTGTCTAATCTTCCTTCTAAATGGCAACCATGCTTAAGCTGTGCAGCAAAGCAGAAAAAGAAGCAGAAACATGAGAGGAGCCTGCAAGCAGATGGCTTAATTGTCAAGTCCATCCTACCCATCAGTGGGCCATGTGCAATCTTGGCAATCCAGGAAGTGTTATTTCTAGGAACAGCATGAACTGCTGTTAAATCAAGTAAATACACTTTTGTGATAGGACCTTGGGCCAGTAATATTTAATGCCACAGCTAGAAATAGCAAGAATTTTATATCGTAGGTAGTTGAACATCATAGGTAATGGTATTAAATACTTATTACCATATCTAGTGATACAGATGTCTTTCCTTTTTACTTCATCCTAAAGAAATAGGAAACACTAAGGCTATCTTTCTGTGCCTTTAAAATCACTTTCAAAATGTAAGACATACTGTGTGTTTGTTAAACATCACTGTAACATTTCCACATATGCTTAATTCCATTGGTAATTTTTCCTTCAATTTGAAAGCTTTGATTAATGTCTGTTTTTTTCCAGGATTATAGAAACTATAATAGAAGACTGTATATTGTCATAATCTGGAAATATTAAAAATATCCAGAGACCAGCTCACACAAAATGGTGAATGATAATCAGACTGAAATGAAAGCTTCATTTCTGTCAATAATTGGATTGATAACATATAGTAGTATACAACTGTATTGAAAAGATAAATATTAAATTATTCAAAGGGTCTATATTTAATAGGTTTATGATGTATATGAAGAAAGCAAGACAGAGGGTGGGGAAGCTGATTTATTCATGATACTAGTTTTAAAATTCAGCTTTGTAACATAGTTAATATAAGTCTATTTGTAAAAAAATATGTATATAGTTACTGCCTACAGATATTCAAAAACAATACAAAAAGAAAGAAAATATGATTATATTTAGTATAAAATGGTATGCAAACTATTGTGTTTATTTCTTAGGCAATCACCATATTTGCTTTCCTTGAAATACCAAGAACTTCATGTCTAGATGTCCAGGTGGTTATCATACAAACAAAGGCTATTATAACTAAAATTTCAACTAATATATATTTAATGTTATAAAAATGGAGTTTTTAAATTTTTATTTAATTTTATCTTACCTTTTTAATAAGCAAGTGAGAGTGAGAGAGAGACAGAGACATCTAGAGAGAGAGACAGACAGAGATGAGAAGCATCAAATTGTAGCTGTGGCACTTTAGTTTTTTGGTGATTGTTTCTTAAATTTGCCTTGATCAGGGGGCTCTAGTTGAACCAGTGACCCCTTGCTTAAGCCAGTAACATTGGACTCAAGCCAGAGACCATGGAATCATATCGACAATCCTCAAGCCAGGAAACTCATGCTCAGCTGGTGAACCTCTCCTCAAGCCAGTGACTTCCAGGTTTCAGTTCTAAGATCTCAACATCCCAGGTCCACGTTCTATCCACTGCACCACTATAAGTAAGGGAAATTTATGTTTTTTAAATTAAAATAACATACCTCTAATTTCTGTCTGAAATACTTTTATATCTACAATCTATAATTTAAATACTTACATTTATAAATTTCTTAATTAAACACACACACACACACACACATACACACACACACACATCAATTGGTTAGAGCATCATCCCAATATGCCAAGGCTGTGGGTTCAATCCCCAGTAAGGGCACATACAAGAACCAACCAATAAATGCATAAATACGTGGAACAACAAATGTTTCTGTCCTTTCTTCTCTTTCCAAAAATCAATAAATTAAAAAAGTAAAAAATAAAAACCTTTTGCAGATATAGTCTCTTTTTGTTCCTGTTAAGCAGTCTCTCAATTCAGAAACTATGACCATTCTACTGAGAAAACAAACAATTGATTTAAGGGTTCACACAGAAACTTGAAGGGGGAGTGTGTGTGAAAGAAGGCCTGATTAGCAATTGTCAGTTGCATGTTAGGCATCTTTATGTAATTAAACTCAATGTTCCTAAGTTCTTTGAATAATGGGGATCTAACTCTGAGAGTCACAAATGACACCAAGCAGAACTTGGTCCTCCATTAGTCCTCCCAGAAGCAGTCCCTGAGGAAAGCATTAAGGTGCAAATGATTTGTGAAAGACATTCCCCCGGAAAAAGCAAGAGAAGCAGAGGGGGAAAAGCTGCCAAACCCTGGTGTGACTTCCGCTGAATTCCCGACCTAGCGCAAGACGCCCAGGAAGTAACTCTGCGGTATAATGACATTGAGGGATTCAGACTTGAGGCAAAGGAGAAGATTCTAGACAGTCACTGATAGCGATCCTGGCTGGGCTGGTGAATAAATCCCCTCCTCCTACTTCTGGCTCTTCATAGGGGAAGTGCCAGGCAGCCAGCCCTGAGGAGGGGGCAGGGAGACAGGTACAAGTATTTAGCTGAAAACCTGCCCTGAAGCCGGGAGGCAGTTGCGCAGAGATTATGCACCAGTCCGAGGGGTTTTGGAGGGCATCACCAGTGTCGTCTCCTGCTACATCTGTGTGAGCCCAGAAGGTCTGGCTTCCCCTTAGGTATTTCTGTGGAATCCCAGCTAGGGTCTGTCTTTTCCTGGCTCTTGCTTGTTTCCTGTCCCTTCACTGCGACTCCTTTGAATCTGTCAGTCTGCTCTTCTGACCATCTGGTGACTGCGACTCTAAATTGTAACACTGCTTGACTTGTCAGCTTTGCCCTGAGGGTGGGCACAAGCCTTTCTCTTTAATCACAGTAGCATACCGGATACAAGGCTGTGCAGTGAATAGATTTAAGTGAATCTTTAAGCTAACATAATGCAATTACAAAACTTTTCTTCTTTGTAAGGAAAACTTATCTGGCTTTTTTTGTGCTGTGGCTCTATCACTCCTTAGAGAGACACACCCACCTCCTTTTCTCTGCTCTGCCTCCATTTTCTTGAGATCTAAGCTGCCCCCTGCCCCCAAATAAGGTACAAATCCTCTTCTTACTTGGCACATTTAACAAACCGTGCTTAAGTCACTATAAGAAGTTATTATCTTAAATAACTTGTTATTTAACTTAAGATAATAAATTAAAAACGTATTGTCTTTTCAGAGGAAAAGAAAGACCACCATAACGTTTTATTTAGTAAATAGAATTTCTAGAGTTCTGTCTCGATGTGTACACATGGGTTACTCTGTATATTCATGTTTTTTAAAAGAAGGAGGTCTAGGTTCATGTCTTACTCTATACCACTGAAAATTCTCATGAAAGGTTTACCCAAGACAGATTTCAGCTTAGACTCTAGAACAGAGGTTCTCAAAGTGTGTGCCAGGTTGCACTGGGGTGCCCTAGAAGATTTTCAGGTGCACGCTATGGTATTCCAGAGAAATATGTGCCTGTTGGGGACCAAAAAACCAAAAGGGTTTTTGGAGTTTAGATTTTTGGGAGACAGAGGTGTGGGGAATTGGCTGTAAACTGACAATCTACCCAACCCCCCACCACACTTGCGTGATTAGGTTGCAAAAGTCTGTTAAACTGTGGTGCTGGATTGTTTACCCTACCTGCCATGTTCCCCAGAAAGACTGGAGGCAAGTTTCTTCTATCCTTTGTTTGGTGTAAAGTTATGATGATATGTATGATGGGGGTTTTCTGCACTCAACACAATTAAGAGTAAAAAGAGAGGAATTCTTCAATGTATTGATGAGGAAATGAAAGTTTGCCTTTCAAATATATGCTCAAACTCTGAAGAAATCGCTAGGGCACATCACGTTCATGTTTCTCCTAAACACAAGAATAAAAAAACACATTCGTGTCAGGACCGGCCAAATTTACTAAATCTTACTAAGAATGTATCTATATATATAAAAAGACAACATTTTTGTCTTTTTTTTTATTTTTTAACCTCTCTTTTTTTACGAATTCTAAAAAGCAAAACTCAAACAATGTAACATAAAAATGTTTTTTAATGTCAGAATAAATTTAATTTTGTCATATTTATTTCATTTAATTACCATAAAAACACACTTGGACTTTATATTTTTTCTTTAATATTTGACTTAACTATTATAACATATTTCTCAGAAATTTGTATATAGTGCATCTCCAATTATTTGTAGGAATGCACCTGACTTCAAAAAGTTTGAGAACCACTGCTCTGGATTGTAGAAACTGTTGTTTTTAAAAAACAAGACCTGTGTTCCCCTGCCCTTACTATACATCTACATGTAACTGTAAATTATTTTGAATCTTTTCTTATTTATTGATTTGAATGAGAGAGCAAAAGAAACATCAGTTTGTTGTTTCATGTATTTATGTATCATTGGTTAATTTTTATATATGTCTTGACTGGGAATCAAACCAGTAACTTTGGAGTCTTGGGACAATGCTCTAAGCAACTGAGCTATCCAGTCAGGGCACTGTAAATTACTTTGTAGAAGAAGTTAAACCTAAAACTTTTAACTTTTAGAAGTCAAGTGGTCACTACATGACAAAACTAAGGACCCATCTTAGATCATCTACTTCCAAATGTACATTTTTTTTTCACATGAAATTTCTTAGTTTATTAATCTTCTCATGAAAAACCTGAGCAATCATCATAGATAAAATAACTGAAGAATCTTTACTCCTAATGCCAAATCTCCTACTCACTTTAAGCCAGCACCAAAACTGGCTTTTGCAGTCCCCCTGACTTTTTTCATTCTGTCCTTGCATTCCTTTCTCTGTTTTCTTGAGGTCTTCTTCTCATACAGGGCATGTATTGCAAATCTATATTTGAGTTTATTTTTCGTTGCATAATCCAAGGAATTAATCACGCCAAAGCCAGTTATCTTGGCACTACCAAAATGGGTTCTGTATCCAGATACAAAGATGACAGCTGAATTGGCTTTGTACATTTTGGCTAGTTTTTCCTAAACTTCTGTCTTAGGTATTGTTGCCTTCCCACGTTGAAGGATGTCAATGAACATTTGTAGCCTGTTGGCATGAACTGCCTGGTCCAGATAGTTACTCTGTTGTGCATGATGGTTGTCGATCTTCAAGTAGCCAGGGAAGAAAGGAAGTCAAATGTACATTTTTCTTTTTTTTTTCAAATGTATATTTTTCAATACTATTTCACTTTCTTATGAAGAAAGTATTATAATGCTAAATTCTGTCATGTTTTTGTACCATCTTTCGGGGCTTTAGATACCATTTCCACATAGTTTGGCTTCTCAGAATATTCTATGAAACTCACCTCTGCTGACTGCCATTACTGATGAATCTGGCCTTCCTAAAATAGGAACTCCACCTTCTTTTCCAGTCTTCCTCATAGATTGGGCACAAGAATAAAATCCAGGAACCAGAAGCACAAACGTGAGACTTTTTTGCAGAAGGAATCAATGTAAAGAAGTGGCAGGGCCCCACAGAGCCCAAGAGAGCATTGTGAGAAGGAAGCCTGGCTTTTGTGGGCAGCATTGGCAACATTTCTGGCATTCAGTTCCAAACTTCAGTTCCTTAATCCATAGACTTATTTCCAATGATCTAACTTGGAGATAAAATGTATACTTTCCTGTGTGGGTAGTTAAGAGGATTACATGAGATAATGAATGCACAGTGTTTCATAGTATGCATGGCACGGAAGAAGCACTAAATATAAGTTAGCTTCTATGGTGGTGGTGGTAATGGTGATGATGATGATAATGATCACGACGATGATGGTGTCATTCTTCTGTTACCCTCTAGTGGCTTCCAGATTTTTCAAGATATAGGTTAAATCCGTGTAAATCTCTATAGACCATGTACAAAGACCAGCATTATCTGGGTTTTGACTCCTTTCTTTCCAATTTCTTCCTACTTCCACACCAGATATATGGATTTGCATGAGTTACACCCACCTGCTTCCAGTTTCTAAATATGTAATATTTTAATAAGTTTCAGTGCCTTCATGCATATAACCTTCTCCCAGAATTGGCCTGTTCTTAGCTATAAAATGTGCTGTCTTCAAACAGAAATCTCTCTGGGAAGCTTATGCTGACCTGAATTGAAATGGGGCTCCCTCCCTCTCTGCTGTAATAAGGTGATATCAATCTCTCCATCTTGGTGTTTAATATCATTTAAAGTCATTGGACTTAAGTATTTGTCTCCCCACTATTCTTCTTGAGTATGAAACATGTCAAATATGAATGGTTTCCCCACCCTCTTAATCTCAGAGAAGACTATTACATAAAAACCATTCAATCAGAGACTTTGGTAGAAAAATAGAAAGACCTTGAATCTAAAGGATTGAATAGAGGGCAGCATTCACTTTCTCCTAAAAGTGAAAAGAGGACAACCCTTTATTTATTTTCAAATATATGAAAATATTCCCTTTTGAAATGTAATTGCAAAACAAATAATCATCCTATCCTCACACAGCCACTGCTTTCTCCCTCCATTGCCCATGTGTTTTCTATGCTCACATGTCCACTCCATCTTCCGTTACTCTTCAGCACATTTCGATATGGATTCAAAACCATCCTCATCACACCACCACACGGTTCTCACCAAGGTCACTGATAATCTCCAGGTTAGTAACAAACATCTTTCATTTCTTTGCTTGTTAGACATTTTACATACATTAAAAATGTTGAGACATATTTTCTTTTTTTGTTTCTATGCCATAACACTCCTCTCACCTATTTGTACCCTCCTTTCCAAGCTCAGCCTCTTCTAATGCCTTTGAACCATAGAATTTTTCAAGGTATAATCTGAAGATTATAGCTCTTCTTGTTTAATATCCAAATAAATTTCTTTAATACTATGGCATTAATATGTTCCAGATACTGTTGACACCCAGAGCGTAGAACAGAGTCTGTCACACAGTAAGCAGTCAATTTCTATTTGTTCAATGTATGATTGAGTAAATGAAAAAAGTTTTTGAAAGCTAGAGCATGCCATTTTTATGGTTCACTGGGCCTTAAGATGAGCAGGAAAGACCCATTAAGGCTTTGTACAATAATGGAGGACCAGTATAACTATATCATGTGACTAGAATCTGTGACTAGACTTTGTGTTCTCTGAAAAGTATGTTTCTAATAAAGATGTATTATTTAATAATTCATCTCAAGAAGTTCTGTGCATAGTTTGAAGCTCATGTTCTACTCTTGGCAGAACTGACCAGGGTGCCTGTTCGACTGAATACTGGCATTCAACATCAGGTCTAAGGAGCTATAAAGTTTGTTAGTAGGAGGTTGAATTATCCTCAGGGAAGCAGGAGGGTTTTGTGGAGCACACAAACATATAGAAAGGTAGTGTCTGTGTGGGATGGCCGATGTTTAAACCTGAGAAGGAAGAATCAAGAATAAAAGAAGTAAAGATACCTTCTTATTATTCATTGTTTACTTTAGTACATAGACATCGTGGTACTTTTTGTGCTAGACAACTCACACTTCAACCCTAAAGAAAATGAATTGTCTTAATGGGAGTACACAGTTTAGGGATTCACACTGGCAATAATATCAGAAAGGCTACACTCAGGAAGTATACCATATGTAAGTTCTATATAAATATCATGTATACTATGCATATTATATAACACAAGAGACCAGACTCATGCCAGAGACTAAATCTTTTGATTTCCTTAGAAATAATAAGACTATGCCATTTGTTGAGGAAAAAGAGATGGGTATAGAAATATACCTATATTACATGACCGTAACATTCAGAACATGTCTAAGATTTAGAGCACAACTCCACCTTGATGCCTGATAAGTAATTGAGACAAACTTTTACACAAAGAAATAAATGTGTTTAGCTTTTAGTCAGTATTATACATTTTCCAAAGTCTAGCAGAGAAGGGAGTCCTTACCAGTAGTTTTATTCAGTATTTGGGGCCTGGCATTCTGGTAAGTGCTTAAATATGTTTACTGGATGAATAAATATTTACTGGAAAAAAAAAAACCAATGAATGACATGATGAGACAAGAAAATCACACTATGCTGAACAAATAAACCATATAAACCATATGTTCTTTATATTATTTAAGAAGCAGACTCATGATTCTTTTCTATTGTTAGATAAGTAAAATGATAATAAAATAATGCCTCTTAAAATTTCATATATATCACAGAAAAATTATATAGATTAAGATTAGAATCAATTTTAAAATATTGGTAAACAGGTAATATCGCATTGCTAATGTAAGTGTAAGAGAGAAAAGAGATGGTTTCTTCTTGAAAAGTTTCATTTTGTTATTAGTAGTGCTTCAGCATGGGTACCAATGTAGTAGTATTTTCAAGCTGTTGTATTTGATCTTATACTATTAAATGTTGTCATCAATAAGGCTTTTATAAATTTCTTAAGCAGTGGAAGAAATAATGCATTTAAAAAATAAAGTTAGTGACATCATGATGTCATCTAGAAAGACTAAGTGAACACTGTAAATTATTTTGGGGTCATTGGTTGGACTTCGACATTCTCTTGCTTATTTACTTATTTTAAAACTTTATTTTGGGGTGGCATTGGTTAATACAATTATATAGATTTTAAGTGTACAATATTATAATCCATCACCTGTATATTGTATTGTATGTTCACCACTGAGTCAAGTCTCCTTCTCTCACCATTTAACTTCCTGGATTCGATAGTCTAAATTGTAAGGCTGGAAACATGTTTATTGCCCACCTGTTGAAAGTTTATTAATATAATGGAGTTAACACAAATTAATATCCAGGATACTCATATATAAAACAATACCAACAGTTTTATATTATTTTTCGAGTATCAGAGTATTTAGAAAATTTAAATTTGTAAATATAGAGTTACTTGGTATGCATGAAATCGAATCAAGGAAAGTACAAATTACAGGGACATTCTTCTTTTATCTAAAATGAATTTCTCCCTGTTAGAACAGAGCATGTATCTCCATTGATTAAAAAGTTCTTTTCTGCCAAGAGTGGCAAGAGGGAGTAGGAAAATTATTAATAAATGAGGCTAAACATATCATTTCATTCTCATAGCTCTAATGTGAAGACTCATTCTGAGACTTAGGTACTGCTTGCTCCTTTTCTGTTATGGTTATATCAGCTCTGCCTAAATAATGCCAATTACTTCTCTCTACTGAGATACAGTAATTCACCTGGAAACTTTCTTCTTTAGTGCTTCCATTAAGTTGATCCATAAGTAGAGTCCACTGGTTCTCTAAATTTAGTGAATATCAAAATCTTGCAGAACATATAGTAAAATTTCTGATTCTTTGAAAGAATGTCAAAGTTTCCCATTCTGAAAGTCTGGCTGAGACTCGGGAATCTGAACTTTTAGCAAGCACCTTAAATGATTTTAGGCAAGTAATTCATGAGCCAGGATTTGGTAAAACCTTCATGCAGTGATTTCATTACAGCCCACGGTGTCCATCAATTCTGCTCCCTGTTGATGTTGCCTGGCCTGGTATTTCTTCCCATCCAGATGACTAACTGGGTTTGTCTGGAGCCAATAATCTGACCTGAAGGTTAACTGGTGCCCACTGGTACAATCACTGGTGTGTGTAGCCAGCTAATGTTCTAATGAGGAAGGCATATATACAATCAGTGCTGCTCTGATGTACTGAGTGTTCAGTATTTAAATATCATCCCTGCCAATAGCAAATCTTGGTCCTTTTATTTTCTGGAGAAGAATCCTTTCTGACTTTCTCTGAAATAATTTTATTTTTACCTTTTGCTTGGGAAATATATCTACTCAGATTTCCTGAGAACCAAGTCAAATTATTTTTATTTATTGATTTTAGAGAAAGAAAAGAGAGAGAGAGAGAGAAAGAGAGGGAGAGTGGAAAGCATAAACTTACAGTGTAGTTGCTTCTTGTATGTGCCTTGACAGGGCAAGCCTGGGGTTTTGAACCAGTGACCTCAGGATTCCAGGTAAATGCTTTACCCCACTGCTCCACCACAGGTCAAACCCAAAGCAATTTTTTTTTCCAAGTCAATAACAAAGATACAGACTTGTGATGTTTTTTATAGGTGGGGGTTGATCTATACACACATCTGTGGCAAAAGTTTGACAATCAACTAGCCTCCTGTCTTCCAAAGGTGTCATTGTTATTTTTGTCATTTATGCAGCCCTGGAAACAAAAATTTATCTGTAATTAACATAAGTTGCCTACAAAAGATAAGATACTGAATTTAGAATTTATTAAGAATGGTGAGTTGTCAAAAGCCAGGAAATAGGAGAGGCAGTATATGGCTTTTTCCTCTTAGGTGGCATATCATAGATTCAAGTTAAGCATTTACTTCTCGGGCTGATGAAAACACAGGTGGATGAGTGTGAGGCATAGTAGGAGTAGATGGACTAAGAAGGTCCCACCCAACCTACTGAATCTATTTTTTTGTTTTTTTCCTATGTTTAGATGTGGCAGTGATGGATGCCATTTTCACACAGCACAATGCCTGAGCTGGCACTGGGGTCACAGCTCTTAATGAGCGAGGTGCAACCCTTTGCTTTTAACATCTTGGCTACTGCTCCATTTCATTCAGACTTGGAAAGAACCACATTCACTTAATATGTTTAATAATCTTTTATAAATACAATATTCAGAAAGTTGTGCTTGGAAAAGTCTAACTAAAACTATAAATTATGTGTATTTAACCTGACTTCAACAGCCTATAGTGTTGTATTTTAGAATATCTGCTTTTTAACATACAATGCTCCCATTCTCTTTCCTGGCCTTTTAGACTTAAGCTTTCATTTAAATTATTACTTTAACCAACTCCATCTGCAAACTTGAAGTAATTAATTTTATGATATACTTAGAAGTAGCTGCATATTCAAACACTAATGAGGCATATCTTTATCACAAGATTTTGTTGGTTTAAATTCCATCTAATTAACAAAGGGGCAGAGTGTAGGGAGATACGTTGTGTATTTTTTTTTTCCTTGTGGGAGAATATAACATTTTGAAGAAAGAAAACTGTTAAAAGGGTGAAAAAAGTCAAAAACAAAGAAACAAACCTACAGCTGTTTTTGTTTACTTCTAAAGTCAAATAGTTAATAATGTAAAAGCTCTACACATAAGAATAAAATTAAACATTTTTTTTCTAGAGAAAAACATTTTTTTTCTAGAGAAAAACATTTTTTTTCCCAGAAGCATCTTCCTTCTGTTATCTGTTATTTTAACAGTTCCTTGGAGCATTGCAGTTTGTCTCTGCTCTTGGTTTGAAGCTGACAGCAATATTTTGAACTCTTCCATCAGTGTGCTAAATACATTTATTTCCCCTTTTCAAGTATTCATCATCATAATTTTGAAGTCTGGTTATTGAGATTATTTGGGGGCATAATTGAATAGGTCTCTGAAAATCTCCCTGAAGGCAGTGTATTCTGATGTGGCCAATGGTGAACTTGGACTCAATATAACGGCATCCGTGCGTAGTATTAAGCAATGACTTTTTCTCAAGATTCTAAATGTTCTTTCAATTAAATTGCTTTTGAGTTCTTTGAGTTTATGGAGTACGAGTGGGTGTTTCTGTTTCTCTTTTGTGGTTTTAGTCCCTGAAACCACTAGATGCTGAGTTCTCTTAAATCTCAAAGCTGTAAAAGTAACTAAGACAAAAATCCTGTTATTTACCTAGTGATCACTTTTTGTTGTGCAATCTGAAGCACATAAATGTTAGTAACAATAGAGATAAATTTTAAAAATATGCCTCCTTTTTTCTTTTCATGATCATTCCCTTTGAACCTATGGGAGGAATATAGCGCAAAAGGCAAGTTGTATTGCTAGTCTTGTAAAATACCTATGTTTGTAGCTTATATGTTGCCACCTTAAAAGGCTTTGTTTACTTTCTGTTCGTGTTGCAATTGCCCTGCACAGCTTGATCCAAAATGTTCAAATTATTTTCCGAACCAGAAGCAGATCTATTTTTATGCCTTCCTTTTATTTTTTTCTCTTCCATCTTGCTTCCCTCCTTCACACTATTCTCTCTTCCCCTTCTGTTCCTTCCTACAATCGCTTTCCTCTCTTCCTTCTGTTCTTACTGGTAGTGTTTCCGGAGACAAAATTCACAAAAGTCTAAGACAGGGATGCACCGGACTTTTTAACTTTCATAGTTGCCCACACTGAGTCTCCAGCAATGTGTCGACTACAGTTTAAATTTTCCTACACAGAAGTTGGTTTCAGGGGAAGTTTTGTTCTGGTAAATTGTGAATCTCTGCCTCACCTGTTTCTCAATTTTGGGGGCAGCGGATGGCCTTGTTACCTCAGTTTTCTGATAAACCTAAGAGTATTTGATTTTCAGTTCAGCGTTTTTCTAGATGTGAAGATGAAAGTGACAACTTTATAGTTCCTCACAAGCCAGACCAGAAACTGGAAGTCTCTGAAGCATAGTTTTAATGAAGTCTAGAGTTTATCAGAGAGTCTTGCACATATTATGTTTTCTACCTTTTTAACCTATCATTATGTTTGTATTTGACACACCATATCTTATTGATTCGAGAGCTGCACTTTTTTTCAGATTTCTTTCATGATATGGAGTCTTGTAGTGGCTTGCATGTGATTTCTGCTGCTTCTGACCTTGACTCTGCCAAGGCAGAAGCCCAGCTGCTGTAAGGGTCAGATGTTGGCAAATGCCTTCTCTCCCCACATGCTTTCCCAGTTCTATCTAGGAGGCATTACTTTCCTCTTACTGGTAACTAAAGTGTTATACAGTCAAGAACATCTTCAATTTGATCAAATCATCCATCTTGGGCCAAGTGCAGATCCTCCTTGCTCTGAAATACCAGCTCCTTTATGTCAGGCATGACCTTTAACATCCTAGACTGACTTTCACACCTGACAAGCAAACTGCATGGCAATGTCAATTTCTTTGGGCTGCAACTCAGTTCCTAGTATATGTTGGCTATCACAGTTCCATCCAGAACTCTGTATGTCTCTCTCCATGTATGTTATGTACATATCTTTGTGTCTCATTCTCCTAAGTCTAATAGAGTCTAATGGAGGATAGGGAATCCTTGTGGGGCCAGAAAATCTTTGAAAGAGCTTTTTCAATAAGTATAAAATAAAAAAACAATAGATAAAATTATAAGAAAATATTTTGCCAGAAATTAATTGGCAGCATTACTTTTCTCTTACTGGTAACTAAAGAGTTATACAGTCAAGAGCATCTTCTATTTGATCAAATCATCCATCTCGGGCCAAGTCCAGATCCTCCTTGCTCTGAAATATAGTGTGTACATCTCATCCCAACTCCACGCCTAGTAACGTCAAGTCAGTGACTGGAGGTTAGACGTGAAATATTCACACCATATAAATCAGCAAACATGAAAAATCAGTGTCCTTTTCTTGAGAGCCAGTTGTTAAATATTTACCAGAACATCAATGATTTTATATCTGGGTTACAGATTTCACTCTGGAGAATAACTGTTTGTATATGATTAGTCATACAAAATACAAATTGTAAAATTAAAACATTTCAGACATTTACCCACATCACCACTTATTGGCATGAACCAGTCACTGACAAAGTCAGAGTGCTTAGCATAGATTTTAAGGTTTTAATTGGGTTGATAAAAAAGAAATAGAGAAAACTTTAATATATTAATATCTTCTTTTTCCTTTTTTTTTTTTTTCTGGGACAGAGAGTCAGAGAGAAGGGTAGATAGGAACAGACAGACAGGAACGAAGAGAGATGAGAAGCATCATTCATTAGTTGCCGTTGTGACATCTTAGTTGTTCATTGATTGCTTCTCACATGTACCTTGACCATGGGCCTTCAGCAGACTGAGCAACCCCTTGCTGGAGCCAGCGACCTTGGGTCCAAGCTGGCAAGCTCTTGCTCAAGCCAGATGAACCCGTGCTCAAGCTGGCGACCTCGGGGTCTTGAACATGGGATTTCCACATCCCAGTCCGATGGTCTATCCACTGCACCACCGCCTGGTCAGGCTTTTTCCTTCTTGAACATTAATCTTGGAGGTTCTTAAGGAATGCTTTCCACAACAAAACACAATTGAGTTTATTTATTTGTATAAAGAAGACTTACGATTACTACTCTGGATCTTCCAAATTTATAGCAATTAGACATTCTTAGTTTTTAAAAATTGGGCTTCATATTAAGCTAGTAGTTCATATATATATATAGTTATACTGGTTCATGCCAAGTATATCTAGGATTTAAATGTAATTAATCATGTATTAACTTTTTATATTTTATATATATATATAAACTCTGTAAGTAGTATATATATTAAGCAAGAGGAGAAAAGTTATTGAGGCCGACTACCCCATGCGTCTTTACCAGGATCCATCAGGCAACCCATCTGAGGCCAGTGCTGGATACCAAGCTATTTTTAACACTTGAGGTTGATGCACTCCAATGTAGTTATCCTCATTGTCTTGGATCACGCTAAAATCAATTGAGCCACTGGCTGTGGGAGGGGAAGAAAGAGAGAAGGGTGGTAGTGGTAGAGAAGCAAATGGTTGCTTCTCCTGTGTGCTCTGACTGGGAATCAAACTCAAAATGTCCAGATGGCAGGCTGATGCTCTATCCACTGAGCCACCAGCCAGGACCTAAAATATTATTTTAACTAAAGAAACTGCAAAATTGAGGAAGTTTATACAAAGAGAAGCAATTTTTTTAGCTAATATTTTTTCTCCTTGACTATTAATAAACCATGACCTTAGCTAGATCAATTCTTTTTTCTTTGAGATCTAGTAATGAAGAAGCAATGCTCTATTTATGGTATGAAAGAAGCAATGTTCTCTGAAGTATAGTAGGCAAGGAATATAATTTTCTATAGACTTCAGTAAAAATGAGTTATCAATAATGGAAGTTTTTATTATAGTATTTAGACCTTTGACTGAAAGAGCAAGTAGAAATTAAATAATAAAAACGTTACATGCATTAATCACTTCCTAAGTCTGCACATTGCTTTATAATTTTTGCCTAGGTCAAGTGACTATCCTTGCAAAAGTTATCACTCATTTCAGATTTTTATTGTTCATCTATTTTAATTATTCATTGATTTCTTCTAATATTTCTCCAGTGCCTGGAACAATGTCTTAAGTATAGAAGGAGCACAAAAATATTTGTCAAGCATATGAAGTATATATATGTAGCTTCTATCTATCATCTATCTATCTATCTATCTATCTATCTATCTATCTATCTATCTATCATCATCTATCTGTCTATCATCTACCTGTCTATGATTATCTTCTTATTTGTAGATTTATCCTAATAAATTCATGACAACATTTAGGTATAGTGTATGGCAGGGGGAAAGTTTCCAGAAACTAAAGATCTTTAATAAGGATTAACTGTACCTGTGCATCTGTTTAACTTGAATTTTGCTTTCTTTTCGTGCAGCTATTTTTACAACTTTATTTCTTAAATCTGTTTCTTCTTCTTTTTGCTGTTTTATCCACTAGCCTTTGAAATTACTTTTCTTTTAATTCATGCCATCTCCTTTCATAGGAATTGCTGAATCATACAGGCATGTGAAATATTGACCCTGATTCCTTACTGTTTTTCATTTTAAAATGTATTACTGTATTACAAGTCACAAAAATTATTGTCAAATAGAAGCTCTGTGCAGTTACATTTCTATTATCAAAAGATAAATACAGCACATAGTGCCAGAGAAGAGGAAAATATAATCAAGAATTTCATCCACTGTCATTGCCATTCAAGTGGGAAGCCATTTTTGAAATATCTAAAATAAATAATAAAATAATTTTTCCTTTCTCTAAATGGTTTATAAATCAATATTTTATAGAGTATAAATAGTATTTCCATAACTTACACATGGATATTTATTGAAGTAGCTAACAAATATTAACTTTCTTATAGCTAAGTGTGTATTTTTTTAACCTATTGACTAAATGATACTTATAAAAAGGTTTCATTCTGTCTTACTTAGTCTATTAATGAAAAGTTATTTACTTTTTATATTTTAGGCAAAGACTATTGCTCATATATTAGGAAAATGTATCTCCAAGTGAGTAAGATAAAACATTTAACTATGTTGAAACTACAATATAATTAAGAATATCAACACTAATGACTTAAAACAATTTGTTTAGGAAGAAAAATGTTGGCTGTTTGAAAAAGGACATTTAAATATAATATATACCATTGGATAATGTACTTTGTTTGCAAACTTTCTAATCTCTAAAAAAATGGTAATATATAAAAATTTTTATTAATTTGTAAAGCAAGTATAACTAGGATTTAAATGTAATTAATCATGTATTAACTAAAATATCAAACTAAAACCTGGAAGTTCATTTAGCCTTTCAGCATAAAATTATGGAAGTAATAAACATTATGAAAAGGGCACAAATTTCTGCTATCCACTTCACATTTTTTTCTAGGGGAAACTTTGAACTCAGAACTCTCTGTCTAGAAAATCCCACACCCTAGTTGGCATCCATTGTAAGGTGGCTTTCAATGTGAGAACTGAACCCACTTACTCCCTTCCTTGATTCTATTTAAATTATATTGACCCAAGAAACCTGTAAGTTAATCAGGTTATCATTAACTTTTTAAAATATTTATTCTAAAATTATGTGGCTATTATCTGTGAACAATAATAAAGCATTTACATATGTCTGAGTGCTTTCTCTCAAAGGGTCTTGGAAAACAAATTGCTGAAACAATTTTCAGACTAGCAGAAATGCAAAGAAGTGGCCATAAGCCAGCCTTGTTTCTTATATGTTGGGATCAAGGTCATGGCATATGTAATCATTAGTATTTCTTTTTGGAGAAGTACTGTTACTACTCCCTTGATTAAGTAAATATAGAAAAAAAGAGGAAACTCAGTAATGTTTGTTTACTCAAAAATGCAATGCAATACACCAATTGATTTGCAAAGTCACTCTCACAAAATTAGGTGATACTGCTAATATTCAAAATTCACAAACTCCTAGGGAAATTAAACTCTAACTCTCTAACCTGAATACACATCTCTCCACCTTGAGAGCCAGTTCTTCACAAGGACTTTGAGGGAAAAGGTCACATTTGTCCAATAAGGCTTATTTTAGTTTTGTAAAGGTAAAAATCTATCTTAAAAAGCCTTTTAAATATAATTTAGGTGTTTTAATATAACTCATTGGTAATGTGGAAGACCCATCTTTCTCTTTGGACTGCCTGGAATTAGCATCCTGTTATAAAAAGAAACGCCCTGAAGGAAATATGTTCGAAGGACCAACAAAAAGAACATAATTTCTTCTTGTCTGGCCTAAGTGAATTCGAAAAATAAAAGTAATCAGAGGAGCAATTGGTTCCAACATTCCGAACTGAGTATAAAATAGTACAAATATACTTGTCTTAGATTTGCACTTCGCTTACAAATGATTGAGGTAAGGAGTTTTGCAATAACTCTGGCATATGTTCCTTAGAGAAACTTATCTTTTTGTTCCTCAACAGCCTCCATGTAATCTTGTCACTATACATTGGCTTCAGCATTCCAAAATTAATTATTTTATTTAATTATTTCAAAAACACAGGGACTTGCCTGACCAGGTGGCGGCGCAGTGGATAGAGTGTCGAACTGGAATGCGGAAGACCCAGGTTCAAGACCCTGAGCTCGCCAGCTTGAGTGCGGGCCCATCTGGCTTGAGCAAAAGCTCGCCAGCTTGGATCCAAGGTCGCTGGCTCCAGCAAGGGGTTGCTCGGTCTGCTGAAGGCCCATGGTCAAGGCACATATGAAAAAGCAATCAATGAACAACTAAGGTGTCCCAACGGCAACGAAAAACTGATGATATATGCTCCTCATCTCTCTCCGTTCCTGTCTGTACCTATCTATCCCTCTCTCTCTGACTCTCTCTCTGTCCCTGTAAAAACAAACAAACAAACAAAAAAACACAGGGACTCTATATACATGGCAAACAATTATATAATATGGCAACATATTGAGTCAAATCAAGCCCAATTAATCAGATCTAAAAGTTAAAAAAAGATTTCTATTGTCTGAGCTAATAATTGCTAATTTAGTTCAAGCTAAAAGAAAGCAAAAAAAAAAAAATAATAATAAACCACAAAATCAGTTAATATAATGAATACCAAACAAAATATTATAAAGTAGTCAGAATAGGTAAGAGCATGCACTTGAAAATCAGAAAAATCATATTGCAAATTCAAACCATTTTCCTTAGTCACAATGTGATTTTTGAAATGCTTCTTATTCTTTCAAATGCTTGCTTTTTTTTACCTGTGAAATAAGATAATAATTTCAAATATTTAATTTATTGAACCTTATAGAAATGGTTTGGTTTTTAAAAATTACTCAAAAAAAGCTCTTATTGCAGATTTAAGATGGAATATTTCAAAGAAAGTATCATAGTCACAATATTACAAAGATTTTCATTATCTATTTAATTCTTTAAACTTGCAGATAAATCCATTCTTATTTGAGGTATACAGATTATAGCTATTTTTATTACCTTTTGAATAAACCTCCCTGTAGAATATCTGTATATATGTGTGTGCATGAACAAACACACACACATACACATGTATAGTTGTTTTATAATATAATTCTTCATACAGTAACTTCAAGAAATGACCTAATTTTATAATAATTCTATAATGCTCCTTTGATACATTCAGAAATTAGTTCAATAACAAAATGTATTTAAGTTAAAATAATATTCTTTTTGGATCAAATCACAAAATGACCCATAAACATCTTTAGTATTCATTTTTCTCTTTATTCTTTTTGACTATATTTTTTTTCATGAAGAATATAATGACATTTTTATCATTACTTTCCTATCACAATCTGACAGATCTAATTGCCCCATCTAGATTTTAATAAACCATTTTTTAAAGAATCTATGCCTTTACAATAGTTAATACTGACGTATCCATTTGATTTTGCTTCTTATTTTTGATGCATATTTATTGACTCTGGTTCACAGATGTGTTTTGTTTGGTCAGAATAATTGCTGTGTGTCTCTTTGTTCATGTTTGCATGCATAAATGTACAAACAGTCTAACAACTAAATATCTCCAAATTATTTTTAGATGTTGCATACAGTCTCCAGTTTACCACAGGCCTTGCCACTCCCTATTGCTTATTCAGAATTACTTCACATTCCACCTTTCAGGAAGACAGACGAGTTTTGACCACATCTTTAGAGAGCTCCAGATTGATAAAGCCACTTAATAAATGTATGTCATCACCTAGTCAGGACACAATGGTTTCAGTGTACTCCGACAATAACTTTGCTTGCTTTTTCTCTCTTACTGCTTAAATATATGACATTTATTTTTAAAACAATTCTGATTCAATTCATAGATTAGTAGAAATCTTATATTAATGCAACAGATGGTTAAATTTATGTAAAATATTCATAAGGCCTCTATTCTTGTGACATTACATTAGTTGGATGGCAAAACAGTTAACTTTTGCTATTAAAGAAATTTCAGACGAGATACTGACATTTCCCACTTTTTCTGTGTATATTGTATAAAAATAAAGAACCAAAGTTCACTAATTTTGAACTAAAAATTTAACATGCATTTACCCTTTGAGAAAACGTGCCATTTTATTGTTTCCTTGCAAGGGCACATTCTATCATTTCTAGTTATTTTTAAAATGACAAGCAGATAATATTAATTGTTACCAAGCTTAGTGTGGGCTTAGACTTGGTCCCTTTCCAAAAATAACTCTTCTAAAGTCAGTAGATTTTTAAAGTATTAATTTTTAAATTTTGGTTCTTCTTAAATAGGAACTATAATACATTTTATAATATCCTCTGAGTTTTAAGTGTGTAAGGAAAGAAAGCATTTATATGCAAATACAAAAAATATATGCATATATGTACATATACTATTTTTGTATATATGTATATACATATTTGTATGTGTAGAACCATATGTGTCTATGAATATGTATAAGTATGCAAGGTGGGGCAAAAGTAGGTTTTTAGTGTTTGTATGGAAAATGATAAAATAATAAATAACCTAACCAGGCAGTGGTGCAGAGCATAGAGTATTGGATTGGGATGTGGAGGACTCAGGTTCAAAACACCGAGGCTGCCTGCTTGAGTGCAGGCTCATCTGGCTTGAGTGCAGGCTCACCAGTTTAAGCGAGGGGTCACTGGCTTGAGCGTGAGATTATAGACATGATCTCACGGTTGCTGGTTTGAGTTCAGGGTCACTGGATTGAGTAAGGGGTCACTTGGTCTGCTGTAGCTCCCTATGCAGGGCACATAGAAGAAAGCAGTCAATGAACAACTAAGGTATTGCAACAAAGAATTGATGCTTCTCATATACTCTCCCTTCCTTTATGTCTGTCCCTATCTGTTCTTCTCTTTGTTTCTCTCTGTATTTCAATAAATAAATAAATAAACAAATAATAATACAAGAACAAACTCTGTGTTTCACATACTCACCACTGTAAACCTAATTTTACCCCCTTAGGTATATACCTTTTGCAATCAATTGAATTTAGATAACATATTTAATGACATTATAAAAGCATGGTGATTTGTTTCAAAAGTCTAGGAGTTTGGGTTGGAGGGGTTGGTAAGATATGCCATAAATCAGGAGAGTTGAAACAAGTGTTGACAGTGGAGTTTAAAACAAGTGGACATAAAAATGGAGTCTAATTTTTATGAAGCTCGGTTAGTATAAAAGAAAATATTAACTGTGTCAGTTCAATGGAAATACATGGATTTCACATAGCAGTGGAAATCCGAGTTGTGTTATGTTATTGCCTTCCCAATTAACAGATCCAAGAAATGTATACAATGATACAAAAGACTAAAGCCTAGACTGTAAAGTAAAATCTTAATTTCTAGAGGAGGTGTTTGGCAATTAGGGAGGGTTTTACTCCTCGTCAGAGGATGATGTAGAGAATCAGAAGCCAGTTGGCTGTTTAGTATTTTGTACTGTATGCTATGCTGAATGCAAATAATCAAGATGCGTTTGAAGCAAAGATTGAGAGAAAGCCACAGCAAATAGGAGAGATGAACCCCTCAAATCTGGACAACCAAGAGGCACAATCCTGGGACATTGCACTCCAAATAGCACATAGAAGTTGCTCCTGGCCAGCTAAAGAAATAAGCTGAGAGAATGCTAAGCCTTCTAGATGAGGTACACCTGTATTTGGGACTTCTTGATTTAGTTAGAAATGGTTTAGAACCTGAGTCTAACTAGCCAACAAGTAGAGTGTTCAGTGGAGTTTAGTTATTGAGGAGCTGGAAAAAGCAATCTTAATATTTATGGCTAATATTTAGTATGCAAAACAACAAAGTTTAAACTAGAAATACTTCAGATTAATAAGCGTACATTTTTAAAACTCATGAGTAGCATTCTTTTATGTAATTGCAGTCATAACTCTTACTTGATGAAATAGATGAATGCCTAAAAATGTATATGTAAATGATCAGTGCTTAAATAAAGTGACTTGCATTTTAAGTGCATTAAAAAAATTGTTGTTTAAAAAGTATCAAATGAGGTCATCAGATATATGAACTTTTTCTTCAGTGCATGACCTTTGCAGCAGCTCAGAAATTACAATAAACATTTTCACTTCTACTGTCTCCTTGGAATCTCATACCTCTGTATGTCACACAAGTAAGTATAATTAGGCATCTTTTGTGGCAACAACAGAGGCTGAGAAAGAAAATGAAATATTGCCAATGTCATACAACTTCTGAAAGTTAGCTGTAGACCTTGAGCCATCTTTCCTTCTTTTTCTCTGTCTCTCATACTACCTCTTTGTTTTGTAAAAATGTATTCTAACTTCCATATGTTACAGTCTTTGGAATCTAATTAGTGAGAGGAACTACAGTATCTTGCATCTTGGAAACATCAAGAACAGTTTAGCTTATCCTCTTAGCAAGCAGCAGGGCAGCTTTGAGGTTTGTCACAATTGACTTCTTTGACAAAAACCAGTTAAAAGGATTTGGATGAGTGCAGAAGTATGAATGTGAGATTAAGCAACAAACTAAAAAGCTAGAAAAAAGACATGCATGGTATTTCCCTAAAAGAGAAAGAGCAGAGATGAGAAATGACATTGATTGAAGATATCTATAGGAGCCCCATTTTTTTGAAAGCTGACAAAATTGACAGATTTTTGTTGTGTCAATTTTATCTTATAACCAATAAGAAATTACATATGCACAAAATATATGCACTTCAGAAGAAGATTCAGAAGTATCATAATGACTGTCTTTAAATTTAAGAAAAATTGTCACATGAAAAAAGAATTAATTAGCTTAATATATATTTCCAGAGGCTGTAATTAGGAATAATAGATAGAAATTCAAGGGAATTAAATTTAACACAATAAATGCAAGAGTTATTAACTTATTTATTATACTGGGGAACAATATTTTCTTTAATTTTCTGTTGCATGAGGTTTTAGAACTGTTCCTATATATATCTGCATCACTGATTCCATATCTGGAATCCGCTTTTGGACACATGCTCTAGTTTTTATGCAATTTTAATTTCTTTTTGTTACAGTTAATGGCATGCATTGGCTTTTAAATTAAAGTTAAAGGGCTACGACTCTTGGATTGAACATAACCACAAGCTAATTAATGTTTTACAAACATCACTTTTACATAATTGTAGTTGTTTTTAAATGTAAAAACTTATTATCTGATAAAAACACCATTTTATTTTGTTTTATGATTGAATCATGGCTTCTTCAAGTAGGCGTAAAAGTAAGATTAGTCCTGACACCTTCTGTTATATATGTAGCACTTACACACTTCAACGTCAAAGGTGCTATATTTTATCATATGTGACATGTACATATATTACCTATTTTTAAGTTCCCCTTGGCAATCAAGAAAGAATTGGGCTCCTCATATTGTGTGTCATAATTGTGAGGAAATGTTTCATGACTGGAAAAAAGGAAAAGCACAAAGGAATGCCTTTTGGTATTCCCATGGTTTGGCATGAACCTAAGGACCACAGCGGTAACTGTGATTTCTGTCTGATCCATACAAAGGGCATCGGCAAGAAAAAACAGCATATGATCGCATATCCTAATATTTCTTCAGCAATACTACCTATCCCACACTCTGAAACATTCCCGGTTCCAGTTTTCTTTTTTTTTTACAGGGACATAGAGAGAGTTAGAGAGAGAGGGATATATAGGGACAGACTGACAGGAACGGAGAGAGGTGAGAAGCATCAATCATTAGTTTCTCGTTGCCGTTGCAACACTATAGTTGTTCATTGATTGCTTTCTCACATCTGCCTTGACCGCGGGCCTTCAGCAGACCAAGCAACCCCTTGCTGGAGTCAGCGACCTTGGGTCCAAGCTGATGAGCTTTTGCTCAAGCCAGAATGGCCCGCGTTCAAGCTGGCAAGCTCGGGGTCTCGAACTTGGGTCTTCCGCATCTCAGTCCGATGCTCTATCCACTGCGCCACTGCCTGGTCACGCCCGGTTCCAGTTTTCAATGGTATTATTTCTTCTAAGGACGAAGAAAGTGAACATGGTGATCAAGTATATTTTGATAAGATGCATGATGAAATGGTTGTAGAATCTGAAGGGCCTTCTTCTGATTCCAAGCAGTCATTAAACCCTCAGCATTTTAGCCAACCTGAATTGAATGACTTAGTAAGAATGACATGAAAATTGCACTAAACTTTCTGAAGTATGAGGAGCATAACTGAATAATTTGTGTGGATTTTAAAATGGAAAATTTTCTGCTAGGACAATAGAGAGGTTTCACTAAGTATCCTTGCTTTCTGTGTTTGTGGGACAGCCGAACTTGTGAGAAACACTGGACACAGAGGGAGTGGCCAAAACGTGAATCTCTGGAAGTAGGGATGCAAAATATTGTGAATGAACCTGTAGTTAATCAAGACAGGATTATTTTTCCCCCACTTCACATCAAACTTCGCTTAATGAAGCAGTTTGTTCACACTTTCAATAAAGTGAATGCTTTCAACATATTATTTCTGCTTTTCCTGCCTTGTCTTTCAAGAAGATAAAAGCAGGTGTATTTGATAGATCTCAAACTTGAACCCTCATATGTGACGAAGTATTTGCAGGAAGATAAATAAAGAGGAGAGAGCAGAATGGCAGTCTTTTGTGGCAGTTACAAAGAACTTCCTTGACAACAAAAAAGCAGAAAACTATGAACTTCTGGTTCAAAGGATGCCGTTGGCTTTCTGCGACATTGGACGTAACGTGAGAATTAAGATTCACTTCCTGAACAGTCAGTCACCTTGATCAGTTTCCTGAAAATCTTGGAGCTGTTAGTGATGAGCAGACTATTGCTGGAGCATCAAACGAGATTGTCCTCAACATGCAGACAAACGCAAGAGCTACAAATGCAATTTTTGCCTGAATAGAATTTAAATAAGTTTTGTGCAAATTTCATTAGTAAAATAAGTGTTTTAATATGTTCTATTTCAAAATTGTGGACAAATTCTGATGCAACCATATCTTTTAGTGTATTAGTTTATTTACTGCATTATAGAAAGTCATTATATTTTTACAAAGATGATGATGCCCAAGAAGACATTCTACTTCATTATGGTAAACTAAATATTGAAATGTTTACAATGCAATAAAAACCTAAAATCTTGTATTGCAAAAAAACTGTGGCATACAGAAAAAAAATTGTCAGATTTGAGATCAGCATAGTCAAATTAGGTAAGAATAAGTGTTTTTGTGGATGCAACAAAAATTTTGTTCCCCAGTGTTATTAATCAATAGAGATACACAACAATGAAATGAGCTTTCCAGTGAGGAAGTATGATGGTAGTCACGGATTTCTTTGTGATTTGAAAATCCATAGAAGTGAAGTCTCTGAACCTAAAGGACACTAATCTTTATCAGAAGGGAAAAAAATTTTGCTATTACTACTAGTAGTAATAGTTAAAATTTATCAAATAGTTATGATAGCTCCTGCAGTATTTTAAGCCCTTTACTTATTGAGTTATTTGAAAAGAATGAAGGTCACTGAAGAGCTGATAATAAACTGGAAAACAACAGTATAAGGTGGTAATTGAGAAAATCATGTAGGAGAGCTCTTGATGAGAAAAATAAAAGAAAAAAGATAGTTGTTAATACTGGCCACTTGACCTACATAAAAATGTGGAGTGAATACCTAAAACTTCAGATAATAAGATACTGGTAATTGGAAGAAGACACTTTTAATATAAAAATGAGAAGAGTTTAAACAAACCTAAGAGTTGGTAAGAAACCTAGCTATAGTAATTATAATTCAGGAATTTAGATGCAGTAGTCAGAGATAGTATATTATTTGTTCTCAGTTCTCCTTTTATTCTATTCTTTTCAATGCTGAGTTTTTTTATATTTCCAGATTCTACCCCTTCCTTTTTTCTCTTTATACTTAAATAGAAAGGTCTATGTATATTAGCACTGGTAGAGAGTTAGGTCCTTAACCAATATTGTTATTACCAATCAATTCCTTTAGTTTCAGACAGAAGTCTAAGTATTAAGATATATTGTGAAATTTATTTCTTATGGTAAGGATTAAATTTACTGAGGAGTATTTAGTTTTGGCAGAGAAATAGTTTTGAATCCAGTTTTTTTCTTTCTTTTATTTTGTTTGTTTTTAGAATCAATTCCTTCTTTAAGTGTGCATTGGCAGCCCAAAGACAGATAAAGCAGGCTCCTCCTCTCTAACTGGTCACCTGGCATATGTGAATCTCCATTTTCCCTGCTCTACTCAGCAAGCTGTCTCTGAAATCTATTCCCTGATTTCTACATTTTAGGCTGATTTGGAGGCTAGAACAGGGTCACAATTTATTCTTATGTCCCATTTTCTAGTCTTCCTAATCATTGATTTCAATTTAATAAATAAAATAATTTTAATTTTATTTGTGTGGAAATATTTGATTGCTCGAATTATATTATAATATTTTTTTTAACTGCAGACAATTCTATTCACTTTCATGTGTATTTCTGTCACATATTTTTAGCATATAACGTAATCTCAAAATGTTTATCTCAATTTGGTGCTCAACTTCTCATGCATGTATTTAAAATAACCTATTACATTCTATTTATTCTGTATTTTCTTAATAATTTTGAGTCAAGTGTTATTTTTGTGTGTAATTAATGTTGACATCACAACATTATTTATTTTTGTTAATATTATGTACTATGTTGTTTAGAGCTATCATTTATACTGCTCACAAAAATTAGGGAATATATTATTGCTTCATATTCATTTTAAAATATTTCCTATTTTTTTGTGAGCAGTATATATGGAACTTATTTTTTTCTCAGCTTTATTGAGATATAACTGAATATAACAGTCTGTAAATTTAAGTTATATAATGTATTGATCCATTGCATTTATATATTGCCAAATGATGACTACTATGGTCTTAGCCAGTCATCTGGCATCATTACTATTTGCTTCTGTGGTTAGAATATTTAGACATACTCTCTTAGCAACTTTCACTTATATAATACAGTATTGTTAACTACATTCACCATGATGAGTATTAGATCCCTAGAATCTGTTTGTCTTATAACTAGAAGTTTGTACCCTTGACCAAGATCTATCCATTTTCTCCACCCCACGCACAGTACCTGCAACCATATTCTACTCTCTGTTTACATGGGTTTGCTTTTTCAGATTTCACCTGTATCTGTGTTTCTCTATCTGACTTATTTCACTTAGCATAATGCCCTCAAAGTACATCTACATTGTTGCAAACAGCAGGATTTCCTTCTTCCTCTGTGGCTGAATAGTATTCCATTGCATATCTACACCACATCCTTATTCATTCATCCACCGATGAACATTTACATTGTTTCCATAGCTTGACTATTGTGAGTAATGCCGTAATAAAGATGGGAGTGCAGATACCTCTTCTGAGTCCTGATTTCATTTCCTTTGTGTATACCCAGAGGTGGAATTGCTGGATCATGCGATAATTTTATTTTTAATTTCTGAGGAATTTACATACTGCTTTCCATAGTAGTTACATTAAATTACATTCCCACCAATAGAGCACAATGATTCTCTAGTCCTTACATGCTCACCAACACTTGTTAGCTTTTGTTTTTAATTTTTGACAACAGCCATTCTGACAGTTGTGAGTTGATATTCTATTGTGGCTTTGATTTGCATTTTTCTAGCGATGCTGAGTATCTTTTCATGTACCTATTGTTCGTTTGTATGTCTTATTTGGGAAAAATATCTAATTTCCCCGCCAATTTTTAAAATCAGATTGTTTGTTTGCTATTGAATTGTATAAATCTTTACATATTTTTATATTAACCCCTTATTGGATACATGATTTGAAAATAATTTCTCCCATTTTATAGGTTGCATTTTCATTTTGTTGATTGCTTCTTATTTTGTGTAGAAGCCTTTAGTTTAATGTGGCCCTGATGACTAGTTTTTGGTTTTACTGCTTGTTTTCTAAATTTTTAAAGATTTATTTTTATTTATATTGTTTTTGCCTGTTTCCTTCCAGCATATTTTGCTCATTTATCATTTCTCCATGTATTTTCTTTTCTTTCTTTCTCTCTTTCTCTTTCTTTTCTTTCTATCTGTGAGAGGAGGGGAGGCAGAAACAGACTCCTGCATGCGTCACCACCGTGATCTACCTGGCAAGCCCACTAGGGGGCAATGCTCTACCCATCTGGGGCCCTTACTCTGTTGCAACTAGAGCCATTTTTTAGCACCTGAGGCAGAAACCATGGAGTCATCTTCAGCACCTGGATGCAACTCACTGCAATTGAGCCATGGCTGCAAGAGGTAGAGAGAGAGAAGTGGAAAGGGGAGTGGTGAAGAAGCTGATGGGTGCTTCTCCTGTGTGCTCTGATTGGGAATCAAACCTGGGACATCCACAAGCTGGGCTGATTTTCTACTGCTGAGATAACTGGCCAGGACCTCTCCATGTATTTTCAATGTGTTTTAAATTCTACAAGATCCCTTTAAATTAATCAAAACCAGTCTTTAATGTACATTTAAATAATTATAATAATTAAGAAAAAAATTAACTCCTACTTAAGTAGGGCAAGCAATTTAGTAGTCCTTTGTTCTTTTGTAACTATTAATATAATCTGAGATTTTAATAACTTATCTCTGTCATTAATTTTAACAATATTGAACTTATTATTCTCCAAAACTCTTTAACAGTTTTATAGATATGATTCCTATATCTATGCAAATTATTCATTTTAAGTTAATTTTAAACTATTTTTGATGTCTACATCATTGACAGCCATTCTGAGAGCTCTTTTTTTTTTAACAATTTCTTTTTCTTTTTATGTTATTCATTTTAGAGAGGAGACACAGAGTGAGAGAGAGAGAGAGAGAGAAAGAGAGAAAGGGGGGAGGAGCTGGAAGCTCAACTCCCATATGTGCCTTGATCAGACCAGTGCAGGGTTTTGAACTGGAGACCTCAGTGTTCCCAGGTCGATGCTTTATCCACTGCGCCACCACAGGTCAGGCCATTCTGAGAGCTCTTAATCATATTATTGTAAATCTTAAAGTATATATTTTTTCTTTTCCACAAAAAAAATATGTAAATATTTTTATTGACTTTACACATAAAGGGCAATTGAGTGGCTATAGAATTCTAGGGTTTCAATATATTTGATGTTGTGAAAGATAAACTTATTTTCTTTCATTTATTTTTAATTTTATTTTATCTCACAACTTTTATTTTGTTTGTTTGTTTATTTTTGTATTTTTCCAAAGTGAGAAGCAGGGGGAGGCAGACACACTCCCGCATGTGCCCGACTGGGATCCACCTGCATGCCCACCAGGGGGTGATGCTTGGCCCCTCTGGAGTGTTGCTTCTCTGCACCAGTCATTCTAGCCACTGAGGCAGAGACCATGGAACCTTCCTCAGTGTCTGGGCCAACTTGGCTGCAATGGAGCCTTGGCTGCGGGAGGGGAAGAGAGAGATAGATAAAAAAGAGAGAAGGAAGGGTGGAGAAACAGATGGGTGCTTCTCCTGTGTGCCCTGGCTGAGAATAGAACCTAAGACTTCCACACGCCAGGCTGATGCTCTAATGCTGAGCCAACTGGCCAGGGCCTTTATCTCACAACTTTTCAAAGTCTATTTTCTGCTTGGATTTGATAGAGTTTTTATATTTTTATTATGTAGTTCAAAATTGTCAGTAAATATTTGTAGGTGTGAACCTTACTTTGTATATATGGTACTCAGTAGTGATATTTGATGGTTGCTGTCAAGATTCATTTTTAAGTCAGAAAATTATTTTTCTCTTGAAATACTATTTTTATACTCTATATTCTTTGCATACTTCATCAAAATTTTCAATTATCCACATGTTTCATCGTTTTTTTCTTTGTGGTTCATATAAAATATATTCTTTATGATTTTTATGTTTTTGTACTTTTAGATAATCTGAATTAAAAAAAAATCCTCCTTTTTCTCCTCCAGGAGGCTATGCTCCAGGAGTTTAAAAGGGAAATGCTGTGTTTACCATATTCTAGTCTCTCTTCCCTTTAGAGATTCACATAAAATATATCAGTTATAGAAACCATGCACTAGTCACTGATTGGTTTCGTTTTAGAATAGTATTTACAGAAAAAATGTGAAGATTAAACAAAACGTTCCTATATAACCCATCTCCAATATCCTCTAATATTAACATATTACATTAGCATGGTACATTTGTCACAATTAATGAACCAGGCAATTATTATTAACTAAAGCCCACACTCTACAGACTTTAGTTTTTTAGGGAATATTTTTTTTTCCTATTCTGGTGATTAGCCAAGTTAAACACTGTTTTATATAAAACAGCATGCTTCTCAGCTGACATATTTCTTGTGAGGTAGGTATGAGATCATGAATGCAGTGGTGCACCCCCAGTGTGGGCACATTAAACAAGGGTTGCAGCCTTTATTGTCCTGAACAGTCTTCAATAAAATAGGACAAATACATTCTAACTAGATAAACTAGTACAGAGGAAGGAGACTATATTAGAACTCTTAAAAATTGTATTTTATTGTATATTTTTAATTTTATTTTGTATTTTTATAATTATATAATACATGGGTGTAACTATATATACTGTCATAATCAAATATTTTCATCATAGCAGTGATCATGTTTACCTTCTCCTCCTTTCTACCTCCTCACCTCCAGATGTTAGACAGAGCCGTCAACTCAAAGGTTTACTAGATTTCTTTCTATTATGCTCTACCAAATTTGAAGGATCTGAAGTTGGTTGCAAGGGCCCCGTAAACTTAAAAACAAAAATCAACTAAAAGCACATAGTTAAAGTGTGCAGGAAAACCCATGTCATGTAAAAACGCCCAGCAAACTGTACATTAGTACCATGTAAATGAGTAATTCTTGGTTGTTTATGTGTCTGATTGAGACATTTTACAGTCGAAGCTTTTGCAGAGCAAAGGTAGATAACCCACTACTGCCCTGTTTAGTTTTGTGTGTGTGTGTGTAGTTCAGACAAATTTTTGAAACAGTAAACTTTGAAAGTGTACTATTAAAACATTGAAAGTACACCAAACATTAGCTCCCAGACTTTATTATAAAATGAGGCAGAAGTGGCTTTGTATCTAAAAGAGAAGGTCAAAACACATTTCTCTTTTGTCAAGGGAATTGTGTTGATTAGATTCTGTGGGCTGTGCTGAGCTCAAAATGGGCTAACAACAAAATCTCTGGAAACAAAGTTGTTACCTAGGAACTAGAGACCAAGTCTTTTTCTCTTCCTCTCCCTATCTCTCTGTCTCTGTCTTTTTTTTCCTCCCCTCCCTCATTATTTTCCAGGATAATGAAGTGAAACACTAAATGAAAACAAGTGCACTATCCTTTAAATGTGCTTTAAATTAACTCTCTTCAATTAGGTTTGCAATCAATTCACTTGTAAGAATTTCAATGTTAATGTGCTTTGAAAGCAAGTGGATTGTCCGGTAATAAAGTAAATTGGCTATCAAAATGATACCCAAGAAAATTGATGTGATAATGTGAATCCTCAGGCATTTCATTGACAACTGCCATACTCTCCATCATTGTTTATTTTATAATTAGTCCCGCAAAAAGATAAGATTAAAGAAGTTTAGTATTTGTTTTAACTTTAATTTTCTGAGAGGGTAAGATTTGCTGTAAGTCTTCACTTAATGTTGTCAATAGGTTCTGTGATGTATAACAAAATCAATTTTACCATACTCTGATGTAAACAAGAGTTGGGTTCCTAAGACATCTCATCAAAATTATAACAAAACAACTTTAGCCAAGTGTAAGGTGTGGGCAATGGGGGAAGGTCACGTGAGGAATCCAGACCCGGAACTTTGGTTAGAACCGCCCACATCCATGCGCGCCAAAAGAAACGTCCCAGGAGTCCATTGGAAAAGAGCTACTGTCTGCCAGCCAGTGAGATTTCACCACATCATATTAGCTCGACCACTCTAGACGGGACCTTTTAAATATCTCTGATGCAGATCACCCCATATGATTTCCTGGCCTCTGTCCCCGGGGACAGAGAACATCGTCTGGGTGGCGCAGTACTAAATAAAGCCTTTACTATTCCACACTTTGTGGCTACAGCCCCTTTCTTCTTCCTTGGTGGGGAAAAATACCTTACATTTGGTGCCGAAACCTGGGAGGAGCCAGAAGTTTGCAAGGACTGCTCCTCTCCCCTTCCTCTCTGAGAAAGAGCCAGGACCTCCAACCTTCCACCCCCTTTGGCACATGATGTGGTAAGTCCCTTGCCTCCAGCCTCCCCTCAGTTCTTGCCACCAAGAATTCCTGTCCGAAACTGCAGCTGTGTCAGGGACTTCTTTTCTGCTCTGAGTGCGTGTGTGCCCGTGGAGACGTCCTGAGCACTCCCACTTTACCTATTCATCCGATGGCCACAGCTTGAGTTTCAGGATGCCAATTCTCAACTCAGACCACTCTAAGAACTGAGGATGGCCATAGAGACACAGGAATCTAAACCTGATCAAAAAACACTCCTTGAGTTGCCTTATCTGAAATATCTTCCTCCCTAAAGAAGAAGAAACTGTTCTTCTTCGCTTTGGCCAGGCCACAGAACCCACTGGATAATCAGATCAGGTAGCTTCCTGAAGGGACTTTCAGTTTTAACACCCTCACCAATTAAACAATCGCCAAAAAAGCCGGGAACTGGTTGGAAATCTCTTACATTCAGAGCTTCTAGTTATTCGTGCTCCCATCCTAATCTCTATACCTCCTGTTACATGGCACAGGCCCTTTTTTGGCCAGAGAAACCTCACCTAAACCCTCCACTCTTGATCTTTCCTCCTTCTCCGTGGTCCCACAACTCTCTCCCCCTCCTGCCTGATACCTGGGGGCGCCCTTCTCTCAGGACCCCTCTCTGGTCCCTCTGCAGACCTCTTCTACTCAGGTCTCTTCCCTCCAAGAGCCCCTTTCCCGCCCTTCACTGGATCCTCTTTCTCATTCACCTGCAAATACCAGCTTCTCTTTCTCCTCCCCTGCTGGACAGGGGCCCCTCCATTCTCCACTGTGTTCTTAAGTCCCTCCTTCATCAGGCCATTCTCAGCCTGTCATTGGCCCTTACACTGGTTTGCAGGACCCCAAGGTCCAACCCCAATTTTCTTGCAGGAAATTCTGGCCCTGTCCTGCCTCTGGCTCCAGCGTTTCTGGCTGGATCTGGGTGCCAGGCTCCCCAGGAGCCCCCTACTCTTATTTTGAACCCCCAAACCCCTATTCAAGACCTGTGAACATGGCATTTAAAGTTTTTTGATGGTTGTAACTAGTAGGAAAAGGCCGAGGCTGTTTGCCAGGCCTGCATGCAGCAGAGGTAACTTTCTAAACCCAGACTTTTGTGGAAACTCTGAGGCCAGCAGAACAACAGGGGCAAGGCACAGAAGATGCTCAGCCCAAGTCCGGGCCACAAAGAAAATCCCCACTAGGAGCTTGTTTTAAGTGTGGGAAGGAGGGTCATTGGACTTTGCAGTGACCCTGCCCACTGCTGCCCACTGAGCCCTGCCCTGACTGCAAGCAGCTCAGTCACTGGTGGAATAATTGCCCCTTTTGGCAACAGGCTTTTCCTCAGCATCTCTACATGCAGGACGAGGTGCTTGACTGGGAGGCCAATCCAGCCAGGCGAGCCCACCGCTTGAACTCCTAGACCTCATGGATGACTGACACGGCTTGGACTCGGAGACCACCATCATCCTCACCCACGCTTAACCCAGGGTAATGCTGCAGGAATGGGTATGTCCATCTCATTTCTTGTGGCTGCCTTCTTTGTTTTGCCATCATACTCTGGACCTCTAGTTCCTCACAGGTCTTGGTTATGGGGTGGATGGGACCCCCTCTTTTCCTCTTTGCACGCCACTCCTGACATGCAGTTTTGCCTCAAACTTGCCCCCATGCAGGACTGCTGGCAGTCGGAACCACTGGGCCCTACCCACCTTCAGCTCACCAAAAGGCTGGACCCTGAAAATCCTCCTATTGCTCCTCTTTTTTTTTTAAATCCTTACAGGACTGCATCTGCAAAGTTTCTTGAATCATGCTCAAATAGATGTTCCTCCTGACTCCCCTCAAAGCCACCACCTGCCGATCTCTCCCTCCCCACGATGCCCCTAACCAGCAGGAAGTAGGCAGACAAATAGTGGCACCCCTATTTAACACAAAAGGTGAGAATTTAAGGTTTGAGTAATGGGGGAAGGTAACATGAGGAATCCAGACCTGGGAACTTTGGCTAGAACCACCCACACCCGTGAGCACCAAAAGGAACTTCCCAGGAGTCCTTTGGAAAAGAGCAACTGTCTGCCAGCCAATGAGATTTCACAACATTATATTAGCTTGCCCACCCTAGATGGGACCCTTTAAATATCCCCCACGTGGATCACCCCATGCAACTTCCCTGGCCTCTGTCCCCGGGACAGGGAAAATAGTCTGGGCAGCGCGGTACTAAATAAAGCCTTTACTATTCCACACTTTGTGGCTACGACCCCTTCCTTCTTCCTCGGCTGGGAAAAATACCTTAGACCAAGTAAGATTTTATGAGCCTATACTGAGTAGGAAGGCTCATAAAATATCTTGAGTTTTTCTGTACAAATGTGAGACGTACGTAGTAAAAAGGTTCAGCAAGGATTCAATGGTTTGTCAGTCCTTTCCAAAATAGTTTACTGTTTCTCTTGACACAGCCATTCTAAAGCTGCTGTATATTCTTTCCTTCTACTCCTATCTATTTGTATATCCATGAATAATATAAAGTATTTGTCATGTTTTTAAGTTACAGAAATATTATAATGAACATACTTTCTTCCAACAGTGTTATTGAGATTTACTCATCTTGACACAGATATCTAGTGTGTTATTTTAATTCAAAATTTTGTTTTATATTTTATAAATATATTTTACTTGTTTATCCTTTCTTTTATATGTAAACAATTAGGTTGCTCATAGTTCTGTGTATGTTTCTCCTTTTGCACGTGTAACACTTCCTAGAAGGCATTGCTCAGAAGTGGAATCGCCATGTGCATTTACACCTTCATGATTTTTGCACTTTGATTTTATAGGTAATGTTTTTCAAGCCTCTGGGTTCAGGTTTTTATTTTTAATTAATTAATTATTTAGTGAAAGAAAGACAGACAGACAGACAGGCAGGGAGAGATATGAGAAGCATCAACTCATAGTTGCATCCCCTTAGTTTTTCATTGATTGCTTTCTCATATATGCCTTGACCAGGGAGCTCCAGCTGAGCCATTGACCCTTTGCTAAAGCCAGTTAACTAGGGTTCAAACCAGTGACCTTTGGGCTCACACCAGAGACCATGGGCTTATGTCTATGATCTCATGCTCAAGCTGATGAGCCTGCACTTAAGCCTGAGGCCTCGGAGTTTTGAACCTGGGTCCTCAGCATTCCAGGCCGATGTATATACTGCATCACCACCTGGCCAGGCTGGGTTTAAAAATGTTTTAATGCTTGGGTTCTTTGGTTACGTTAAATATGTTTTTATTTTGTTTGGTTTTAATAAAGGTCAATTTTGTTTTCATTTATAATTCTGTGAAGTATTTTGTTTTGTTTTGTTTGTTAGGATCTTTGATATGTTTTTTCATCCTTTTGCTTTCAACATTTCTGTGTCATTATGTTTGAATGTGACACTTATAAAAAGTGTAATGGTGGATTTCTAAAAATCCAACTTGAAAATTCTTATCCTTGTCTTTTTTATTTTCTTTTTTTAGAGAGAGATCAAGGGAGAAAAAAGGAGGAAGTATCAACTCATAATAGTTGCTTTTCATATGTAGCTTGTCCAGCAAGCCTGAGGTTTTGAAACAGCGATTTCAACATTCCAAGTCCAGGCTTTATCCACTGTGCCACCATATGTCAGGTGAAAATTTTTATCTTTTAAGGGATGTACTTAATTCATTTTTGTAATGTTTACTGATATATTTGGAATTAATTCTATAAATCTTTTTTTGGTTTGGTTGTTTGTTGTTTGTTAGTCTGAAGTATCTTTTATTTATTTTTTAATTTTATTTTTCAGTTACAGTTGACATACAATATTACACTAGTTTCAGTTGTAAAATATGGTGGTTAGATATTTATAACCCTTAGGATTTCCCCTCTAAGTCTCGTACTCACCTGCCATCATACACAATTATTACAACATATTGACTATATTTTATATGCTGTATTTACATTCCCATTTTTACCTATCCCCCAATCCTAATTCTACCATTTTATTTTCTAATTACTATTTAAGATGACTTTTCTTTGCTACTTCTTAGTCTTTACTTTTTCTATTGAATTGATCAGTTTTTATTTATTACTTTTTTTTCTACTAATTAGAAAGATATATAATCTATTTCTTTGTCATGGTGAATAAAATTTTCTAACCTACATAACTGAATTAAATCTAGAGTTTACCAATATTTCTACCTTTCTTTGAAGAACATATGGATGGATCTTAGAACATTTTAGCTCTGATTACACCCCTTGCATGTTCCTTGTTATTCTCATTTGGAATTTTAGATCCATGTTTTTAATGCAATTGATCATTTTAGGACTTCATTTTTCAGACCACATGTAAATTTAAAACCTGCTCCTGTCTGTCGGAAATAATTTTAGTTTTTAAAAATTTCTTTTCCCCATATTGATTCTAGAACAGAGACAAAATCCCAGAAAAATTGAAACAAATTCTTTATTTATTTTTGTTATTTTAGGGATGGACTCTCTTTCCTGAATCTCAGCTTTAAGTTTCTCTATCATGTTCAGATCAAAGTTTATATTCCCCAATTGGGAATCCCAGAGTCTTAAGGATTCTCAAAGCCTATATTCAGGTCTAAAATGATCTTTATAAAACATTGTGATCATTTTCCTACATAGGTTTAAACTTGTGTTTAAACAGTTTTAATAAACTTTCTGTTACTCCTCTGATAAAACTAAACATTTTCAAATCTAGGAACATTTTTCAGATCTTGCTGCTACTTATTCCTTCTTCCTGATAGATTTTTTTATTTTCAACATCACACTCTATATTCCAGCTATGCTTGACTTCTTTTAGTGTCTTGAAGATGCAATGTTCCCTTAAAACTCAGATTCATAGATCCTCCATTTCCCCACCTTTCCTAAGGTAAATCTTGACTTCTCTATCTCTAATATTCTCTTTAAGATTTTTATTTATTTATTTTAGAGAGAGTATAAAGAGAGAGAAAAAAAAGGAGTGGAGCAGAAAACACCATCTCATAGTGGTTGCTTCTCATATGTGTCTTTACCAGGCAAGCCCAGGGATTTGAACTGGTGACCTCAGCATTCCAGGTCGACGCTTTATCCACTGCAAAATTACAGGTCAGCACATTCTTTCTTTTTAAATTTTATTTATTTATATATTTACTTCTTTATTTATTTTAATGTTTTCTTTATTATGTCAGTTCCTCTAGTGTAGAGTTTTCATAACGTGTGCTTATTTATTGTAAAACTTACCTATCAGTGCAGTGTCTGATGCTAAACTATATACTCCACAAGGACAAGAAAAATATCTGTTATGTTTACTGGTGTATATCTAGTGTCTAGGAAACTTATTACACATGGCAAATATTCAATTACACTTGTTTTATGAAACAAATAGAATGCACATATATTTTGGTTTTGTTTTTTGGTGTTGTATCATATACCCTTGAATATAGTTAAGTTTGCAATTAACTAATATCCTAATCTAATTTTATATACACACTTGCTTGACTTTTATATAAAGTATTTTAAACACATTCATGTGGATTTTCGTAGCTAGTTTCTCTATATGTAGGAATATTTTATCTATATCTTTCTGGTATTTATTCTCTCAGCTATTTGGCAAAAATGATTAGTTAATTAATGGTTAATATATTTGATGTCATATATATTCTCAAGAATCCTTTAAATTATTCAATCAATTAAGTTTGTTATTTGACATAACTTCGGACTAATTCTATGTCCAGACCTACCAATACAACTTATTTTGATCATAGCAACTAAGAAGCTAAAATAATGTTAATATTTCATTGCACCAAGTTTAATATTTAATGATAATCTCTGAATATGAGCAAGAGAAGTAGACCCACCTACTGAGAAAAACTAAAATAAATTCTTCCTGAAGAGAGTTAAAGCCATTCTATGTAGAAGATGTAAGGAGGCAGATATTGGATACATGATCCCCAGCTGGTCCTAGTATGTCAACTGCAGGAAGAATTCAGAAATAAAATAACAGAAGCAGTCTTCATGCTGCCTTACCAGTGGGGATCTGCAGATGAGTTGTCAAGAACACTTCACCTGAGATTTTTAAGGGAAAAAAATCAAATAAATATAAATGTGCATCTACTTTCATTTATTAGAGTGTGAGGTAATGGTAATTTTTCTTTTACTCAAGTATTCCACAATATATACTAAGATATAAAAATGTATACTGTAAGTAAAAAATATTAAAATATGTATTTTAGATGTATATTTTCAGTGACAGAATATTTCAGACACAGAGGTGGGTTCTTTTTTTTATATTTTTTGGACTCTTTCGTTTATGACCATATGACAAGAAGTCATATACAAGTGAATGCCTTCTGTGTGTGCACTATACACATACTTTCCAAATCTTCACTTAAAAAAGCCCATGGTTGAATCTTGTCCTAAAATAATTGAGAATTTAAACAGCAGGAAGTTTATAAACTGTTTATTCTTTAATCTGTTCAGAGTAAATATATTTGTAACTTTAAGATTTTAAATTCCACTCAGCTATAGCCTCGTGTTATAAAACAGGAGGTAGTAATTAATTGAACTTTATTTAAATGATTTTTATCTATTGATTTTAGAGAGAAAGAAGGGAGAGAGACTGAGAGAGAGAGAGATTGATTTGTTGTTCTCTTTATTTATGCATTCACTGATTAACTCCTGCATGAGCTATAACGATACTTTAACCAACTGTGCTACACAGCCAGAGCCTTAATTGCACTTTTGTAGTGTTCTTTTGTCTCCACACATTACTAGAAAGCCATCAAGATATAAAAACATCATTTGTTTGTTGTTGTTATGAAGTGATGCCCCATGCTGGAATTTCTATAGTCTAGAATAGTTTTAAGCAGAAAGCAGACCTCTGAAAATAGAGACATGTCCATTTGGGAGACTGATACATTTTTCTTCTTCTTCATTTCTTTCTCCTCCTTCTTCTTCTTCTTTTTAAGTGAGACGAGGGGAGATAGTGAAACAGACTCCCACATGCACCCTGACTGGGATCCACCCGGCAATTCCCATCTGGGGCCAATGCTCAATTTAACTTAGCCAGTGGCTGCAGGAGGGTAAGAGGGAGAGAAAGGGGCAAGGGTGGGTGATAGAATCAGACAGTCACTTCTCCTGTTTTCCCTGACTGGGAATCAAAACCAAGACATTCATATGCCAGGCCGATGATCTATTAACTGAGTCAACTGGCCAGGACCACATTCTTCTTGTAATACTACATAAACACATGTTAGGATGATAAAGGTGATTTGCTTTTTGGAAATTCACTGACTATAAAGTCCATGCTGATGTATTATGAGAAGTGTGTTGATTTGTTTTTTTATGCAGAATACTCTACATTTTATATTGTGTTCTTTATTTACTCTATAGACAGTACCAGAATAAATTTGAAGTACTTTTTTATTATATGAATTCATCTGTTTTCAAAGAATTGCCTCTGTTGAAACTGCTTTTAATTTAGTAAAGAAGTATAATTATATTGTAAGCTTCAAAGTAAAGAGAGCAGTATTTATCATAGCAAATCAATATTAGATTAATTAAAGGAATGGGACTTATGTAGCATTGCCAAATCAACCATAGAATTTGAATTCAAAGTGTGTGTGTGTGTGTGTGTGTGTGTGTTTGTGTGATTGTAAAGGCTATTAAAATTAAAGCAAGTTGAAAAAAAAATTAAAGCAAGTTGACTTTTGTTTTTCATTTTAAGCTAATTTCCACTGGAATTTCAGTGAGTATAAGATACCAAGGCTTAGAGGAGAGAACTGTTTGTAGTATTTCTGGAATTGATGATATGAGTGTCCTAGATATAAATGTTTTGTTTTGTAGAATCTTTTCATTAATTTTATGACCTCTTGAGCAATTTCAAGGAATTCACATTGGTAACACATACTAAGATTATGGCTACATTAAGAACAATATCAAAAGCCATTAGAAAATTTAGTCATTTTATAGGTAATTTACCTAAAATCCTTGAGTTCAGACACAAAAGACTTATAGTTGATTGGAGAATAAAAAAAATGGCTATACCTGCATGAATATACCACAGTGTTTGCAAGCACACACTCTGAAGTTGGTTTTCTTGGATTCCTAGCTTAGATAAACTATACATCATCTTTATATCCCTGTGCTATTACTTACTGTCGTTGCCTTTTAACTAGTTCTTTTGTAAAATTAAACTGTTGAATGTCTAACTCATTAGTTACTATAAATGTTAATTTATAGTTACACATATAGACTTGAGCACTGTGTCTGGCAAAAAAATAAAAACGTTTTTCTAAAGTAGATGTTGTTAGTTTTCATTACAGTTTATATCATACCATTACAATGACAGCTTCTTTCAGAAATTAGAACTCCCCACACTACATTTTCTTTGAATTTTCTATGACAATGATTTTGTAATGGTTAAGATACTTGAAATCCATGAATGTAAAATAACAACACAATGTTTTCATTTTGATACAAATACTACTTTCCAGACATTTTCCATATTGGAACCAAACACTATTTTACCTATCAGAATTGTTTTATTTATCATTATACATTTATATTTATTTCTCTGCCATGAAATCACACTGAAATGGTAAGCTTCTAAGCCATGAAAACATTCTAGATTACTTTTTTAATAGTATTCGGGCAATCTTTTTGTTCAACTTTACAGAAAAGTTTGACAAGTAGTTTTCTTCATTGTATTTAAAGGTAACATTTACAAAGTAAAAGAGTAAATATAATTTCTTCTGATTTTTTTTTTTTTTTTTACCAGGGAGCCTAAGGTTCTCTATTGATTTGACCACAAGTGAGTTTCCTGGCCTGTGACGATAAGTTGAGGTGGATGCTATCCATGGGGCAACATTTTAGCACGTGTCCAGCTGTACTGTCAACAACACTGCTTGGAAGCCCCGGAGAACTGCAGTCTCTGAATTGGAGATTTTTATCCCCTGTCATCTCAAGTGGAATTTCAGAAGCATGCATCATAAGTCTCTGTCACTGAACAAATAATGGACCATGGAAATAGTCACTGAAATATACAGTTTCACGGCTGTATGACAGGCCCTGCTGTTGGCTACTTGAGATTATGGCAAGGTTCAGACACATTTAATGTAGAATGGGGAAGGCAGGAGATTGCAGATGGAATGATGCTGTGGTAGCTGCCAGGTAAGTGAAAGGATGATATCAAGACAAGAGAGTTACTAGGATAGTGACGATGTTCTTTGAAATAACAAGCAAAACACATTAGCTTGTGTTCCTTTAGCAGTTTGCAACTGTTGGAAAAGACTTCATGGGGTAGCTACTATAGATTTCATCCTTTGTTTCTTTAGAGTCATGTGCACTAAGACAATATTTCATGAAACAAGGAAGGGCTTTTCTTCTCTGCTATTCCTCTGGACTTGAATGGAAGAGAAAGAATCAGGACTTCACATCATTACCATTTGTCTTCCATTGAACAAAACTGGATGTTAATTCATTGTTTAAACTGTGTTGCAAATGTTAAGTGGCTTATATTATTTGAGCTGTATAGCCTAAGCCATCTGCATTTGAATCTTTTTGATTGAGAGTTGTAAACCCCTGGGTATTAAAAGATGGATTTTAAAGCTTATCAGGCAATTATATTTGCCAGATCTCCTGTCACATATAAATCTTACCTTTTGCAACAACATGGATGGACCTGGAAACTATTATGTTAAGTGAAGTAAGCCAGGCAGAAAGAGAAAAATATCATATGACCTTACTCATTTGAGGAATCCAATGAACAATATGAACTAAGGAATGGAATAGAGACAGAGGCGGGATCAAAGGGACCAGAGGGAAAGCGGACAGAGGGAAAGGGGAGGAGAGGATGGGATCAGAGAAGGGAAAGAGATTGGTGAAATTATATACACATAACACAGCATTATAGAGAGAAGAAAAGCAAATCCTGGAGGGAAGAGGGGAGGGCATTGGGGGAGAGGGACAAGGGGGATTTTGAGGAGAACACAAGGGAGGGAATGCATTTTGGGGGGACACTAAAATCTATGGAAACACAATATATGAAAATCAATAAAAATGGTGTTGGGGTGCAGCTGATACTCCCCCAAATCATCAGATGTCTTTCAGAGCCACATATACGTATCATCTCCCTCTGTTTATAATGCAACAGAGCTATTCTTAGTCCCATATACATAACCAGCTCTCCCAGTCTGTCTCATTGCATTCATACTCCCATGGTATGAATCTCCTAATTAGATGTTTGGGATAAATACATTGCCCCAGGAAAGAAGGTTGTGAGGATACAAATTAAAGTGTTTCTTGTTAACTTCCTATAATATTTTGTGTTATCCCTTTCCATCTGAGCCTTGTAAAGTCAACATAAAGACATTCTCAACTGCTATAACCATTGGCTTTCCCTTGGCCCACCTTCTCTTCAGGTAGGAGATTTACTTCAGAATTAGAATCTGGACTAGCAATGTTAACCTCTTTTCAATCCTTCTCCTTTCAGTTTATAAATAATTAATTACTTGATGTAACTTTAACATCCCTCCAGAGAGTTACCTAAGAGTTGACAGAGGCAGAACTCTTCCTATAAATCTTAAATGTACCCATTATTTAATATAAGCAGTCTAATGTTATTTGGAAAAAGGATTTTCTCCTTTTGCTGTACAAAGTTACCATTAGAAATGGTTTTAAAGACGAAAGTAAAAAATTAGTAAGAGTAGAAGGTAATACCAAAGCAAACATGACTTCATTAGACATTCTTTTTCAGGACATCATCCACAAAGCTTTACCTGACAAAATTATTCGACTGGAAAATTATACAGAAGTTTATTGACATACAATGAGGTTATGTCCTAATAAACCTATCATAAGTTGAAAATATTTTAAGTCAAAAATACATTTAACACACCTAACTTACTGAACATCATAGCTTAGCTGAATCTCCCTTAACCATGCTCGGAACACAAGCATTAGCATATGGTTGGGATAAATCATTTCCCTGCTGCTGCCCATCATCATGAGGGAATAGTATGCATATCGCTAGCCCAGGAAAGGATCAAAATTTGAAGTATGCTTTCTGTTGAATATGTATTGCTTTTGCATCAGTGTAAAAAAATTGTGTGTCAAACCATCATAAATTGGAGACAACATGTAAATTTAGATTTTGAGTGTAAAGCATAATTTTGGAGTGTGTTACTTCTATAAAATTTTTTTAATTTTATTTGTTGGTATAATATTAGTTAATAAAATTATACAGGTTTCAGGTGCACAGTTCTACAATACATCATTTGTATATTGAATTATGTATTCCATACCCTAATTCAAGTCTCCCACCATCAGTATCTATCCCCCCTCTTCCCTTCTCCACCTTTCTATATGCCCCTTTTCCTCCTGCAATACTCACACTGTGTGCTACTTCTTGAAGGCTTGGGTTACTTTAATATCTGTAGCTCTTAAACTGACCTATTCTTTTTTAATTTGCAAATGTAGTAAGTAGGTGATAGAGCACATGGAAAAGTTCAAAACAGGCATTCAATTATATACATGAAGAATAAGGTGACAAACCACCTAGCTTGGATTTTTGTTTCTGACTATTGCTTAAGTATTCTAGAAAGTTACCTTAGTTCTTCCTTTGTCATATGTTCTTTTATACTTACAGTACAGTACTATTTAAAACATCATAGGATCATGGGAGAAGTTGACTTAATCAATTTAAGAGTGGAGACTATTACAGATACTCAATAAAACTAGATATCTTTAAATAGCTTAACTTTAGCCTGACCTGTGGTGGCGCAGTGGATAACGCGGCGACCTGGGAACACTGAGGTCACCAGTTCAAAACCCTGCTCTGGACTGGTCAAGGCACATATGGGAGTTGAGCTTCCAGCTCCTCCCCCCTTTCTCTCTCTCTCTCTCTCTCTCACTCTGTGTCTCCTCTCTAAAATGAATAAAATAAAAAAAAAGAAAACAAAAAGATTAAATAGCTTAACTTTAAATCATTATAAAACAAAAGAATTTTAATATTGGAGCCCAGATATAAAGCCCAAATTCTACATCTTCATATAATACAGTATTTTATATATTATACTATTTCTGCCTCTTTTTTAGTGAGTATTTTATCAAAGGGGATTTGTAGTTCAATTAATTTCAGCAGTATAAAATTTGCAAAATCATAAGAATGATTTTGCAAAACTCAAGAAATAAACACATTTTGATTGAAATTAGGCAAAAAAGTATTGCAATGTTTATATTGTACACTTTGTAGAATTTTTTTTATTTTTTTTTTATTTTATTCATTTAGAGAGGAGAGAGAGAGAGAGAGAAAGAGAGAAAGAGGGGAGGAGCTGGAAGCATCAACTCCCATATGTGCCTTGACCAGACCAGTGCAGAGTTTTGAACTGGCGACCTCAGTGTTCCCAGGTCGACGCTTTATCCACTGCGCCACCACAGGTCAGGCTACACTTTGTAGAATTTTAAATTTGATTGTCAAACAGTTGTTTTGTTTTTGTTTGGTAAGTAAATAGGAAATCTATAGCACATTTTAAATATAACCAAATTATAATTTTAGGGGAGTCATAAAAGTATTTAAGTGGTGTATTTTTATCTTTGATAAAAAAGATTCACAAAATTTAAAACTTGTTTGGATGTCTAAAAGATAAAAACTACATTGTATAAAGTCATTCAACCAATGAATCAAAATGTAAATTTGTCATGTGCCTTTCTTGGTATAAATGGATAATGAAATACCACAGTTCTGATATGATCTTGAACCGTGTGCTATACCTGCCCTGATCAGTGTCAATTATTCCTTATTGATAACTGCACAGTTGTTTTTTTAACCAAACCAGTAAAAAGTAAATAGTTTCATCCTTTTTTAAGGAATTTTAAATTGTCTCCTTGAGAAAAGATGCTGAATAATAAAAAAAAACTCTATTGAAAGGCCTACAGTTCTTGTTTTTCCCTCCTCTTCTACATTAAAAGCAGACTAGCTGTGCCACTTTATATGTGTCAAGTCGTTTGTGCTTCCCATTTCCATTTTCTTCAGCTACTAATGCTATCTTGCAGCAATGCTGTTCAGTGGGTCCTGGGGAGCCAAGTGTCAGTTTTTCCAGATGGCAGGCTGCCAGTCTACAGAACACTGTTGAAAATCACTAAGGGAATTCATTTCATTGCAAAACCAAAGAATATCATTTCATGCACACCTTGTATACGTGATCAACTCATACTAGCTGAAGTAGCCATAAAAAAGAGACAGATGAAGGGAGAGAGACAGAGAGAGAGAGAGAAAAAGAAAGAATGAGAGGAGGAAAGAGAAAGAGAGAGAGATGGAGAGAGAAATGTTGTTTTAATGAATTAGGTCATTTTCTAGGCTATTATACAGTAACATATTGCATTTTGGGAACAGAAAGTTTTTGAACATTATTGTCAGTTTATAAGAATTTCTTTTCTAGTAGTTGGGACAAATTCTCAATTTTCCCTAATTAAAATACTAGTTTTGGGGATTGAGTGTTTCCCCTTCATATTTAAACTGAACATTAAAGAAAATGTTAGATCACTCTAAATGGTCTTTAAATTTCACTCTTTCTATCAAAATTGTTAACTCTTTTTGCCCGAGGAAAAAATCTCCACGTATGAATATAATATTAGAGTGGAGTAGAAAGTGTTTTTTATATAATAAATATTTTGGCTATTACAGAGTTTATACTTAAATGGTAAGTATTATAAGTTCTGCCAATTGGCAATGCTGAATGAGAAGTATTACTTTCAAATAGCTATATAAATGAACACCTGAAGCATGGGGAAATATATGGGGAAATATATTTCAGGGATTGAACAGATATATCTTCAGATAGAAAGTTTAAATGCAAAGGATGCAATAAAATATAGCATGTAGATTATGAAACCAAGACAGGCATTCTAGTTTCAAGTCCACTAGTTACCAAGGGTATTCGGCAGACTCTATGGGTTTAATCTGTAAAAGAAGCAGTTTGATATGGTTCCTTAAATGTCCCCTTTTACTCAGGGGATATTATTTGGTTAAACTACAAGTCAAATAACTCTTCTGAACAAGGGTTTCTCGATTAATGCTTTCTTATAACAACACATCTTTATGCACAACAGGTGATTTTTATATGTAATAGAAACTTAGAAATGTAGTATTTTTCTGACGATTCAATTTCTTAATTTAAACATTGATAATACCTACAGTTGTGTATATTAAATAAACAGCATGTAAATGCTCACACTATTATTATTGTGTTCTTACAGCTTTATCACACCTTCAGAAATCTTTAATAAAATAATTAATATATTTTTATTCACCTGCAAATTATAAAAATAATTGGAAAGAAGTTACTTTAATTTATAATTGGAAGTAAAATTGTGTTTGTAGTAGTGGCCAATGACAGAAACAAGATTATTTTTCAGGTAACCTAAAGCTAAACTATATTTTGAAAAATATTTCAAATATATTTAAATAACAATATAGCTTAATTTGTTGTATATATACCTTCAGCCATGATAAAATTTGAATTAAAATTTTGAGTTTATTATAACTTACTCTAAAATCTTAACTCAATATGAAATAGAAGCTTTAATGCAAAACAAATGAAAAAAAATTGCAAAAAGTTTGAATTTAATAATTTTAAAGTGTCTATTTTGATAATTTTCCTGTTCTTTTATCAAAGACTCAAAAAAGAAAGATAGTAGTTCAAGTGCCATGAAATTAAAAGCAAAACAATTATTTTCCCTCTTTTCATAAGCTTAAAGTCTCAAAAAGACAACATAGTACTTGGTGCCCAACAGATACATGCCATCATCATATAGTATCAGATATACACATTTAACAAATGATGACATAAAAGAATGAATCCATTTCAAATTCTAAGCATAGAATTTATAGATGTAGAATCTATAGTCAGTAATTAGGGCACAAGTTTTAAAGAAAAATCCAACTATTTTCATAACAAGAGAATCATAAGAAATTGACATTTGTTATGAATTTGGAAGGGGAATGTGATAACCTTACATTATATGTAAGAAATCCACAGCTCACCTACACTAAATAGCTTTCCTGACATCTAAGTGTAATGACACAAGGGTTGTGCCAAGGATCTAGCAATAGTTCTCAGTACACTACCTCCCAGGTAGGCCAGACTGCATGCAATTGGGAGGATTTGAAGTAATGCAACTCTTTTTTGCTTTGTCTTCAGTATTGGGAGCATAGTGTCTGGCACATGAAAAGAATTCATGTAAAAAGTATTTGGTTGTTGAGGGGAAGAATCAATAAAAACAAAAAACAAAAAACTCCAAGACAAGAATTTATATTGCAATATAGTAGAAAACCTAGAAGGAACTGTGGAAATAAGAAGGTAGTGGTGGTATACTGTATCTAGATTTTGTCATCCTTGCTCAGTGCAAGTGCAAAAGGTGATGTTATTTCCAAAAAACCAGGCTTCTACAAGACTATTTACACTTTTAAATTAAAGTAATAGTTCCTGGCCTCTTAGCTCAGTCAGTTAGAGAATCCTCCCAAAATACCAAGGTTGAGGGTTTGATCCCAATCAGGGCACATGCAGGAAGCGACCAATGAATGCAGAGCTAAGTGGAACAACAAATAAATGCCTCTCTCTCTCTCTCTCTCTGTTTCTCTCTCTTCCTCTCCCCTTTCCTCTGTCTCTCTAAAGTCCCTCAGTCAATCAATCAATCAATCAATATAAATAAATTGATAATATGAAGTGCTTCGTGTGTAAAAATAATAATCAGTTTTCATATTTTTGTGTGACAAAGACAGAGAAAGGGACAGGTAGGGACAGACAGACAGGAAGAGAGAGAGATGAGAAGCATCAGTTCTTCATTGCAGCACCTTAGTAGTTCATTGATTGCTTTCTCACATGTGCCTTGACAGGGGGAGGTACAGCAAACTGAGTGACCTTGGGCTCAAGCTAATGACCTTGGGGTCATATATATGATCCCATGCTCAAGCCAGTGACCCCACGCTCAAGCTGGTGAGCCCATGCTCAACTGAATAAGCCTGCACTCAAGGTTGCTATATCAACATAGGGGTTTTGGTCTTGGGTCCTCTGCATTCCAGTTCGTCGCTCCATCCACTGTGCCATCATCTGGTCAAGCATGAGTGTTTCTTGATGGCAGGAATGGTATTTCATTTATACTGATGTTTCTATAAATGAGAGAATCTCAATAACTATTTTCTGGATGTGACTACTTTTGATTCCCTCCCTGATTCAGCATCCCTGTGAATACATATGTATAGACTATGTTTATATCAATCCCTTCTATAATTTAGATTATTTGTCAGGTGTTCATATATGAGGTTTAGTTTGTTAGAGGTCTTCTCAAGTAAGAAGTACCAAAGATCCCCCTTCTTCAGTTTGTAAAGAAGAGAACCAGGAATTTATTTTTCGCAGCAAAGTGTGTTTCACAAACTATATTTTTTCTGATTGTAATAGATGACAATTTGAGCTATCACAGCATCTGCTCACACTAGGAGATCTAAGGGAGTGGAGATTATAGTTATCCAGTTTGGCCATGACAGCCCTTCTGTTGGGAATGGAAAGGAATGCTCAGCTTTCAAGCAGTGTTGTAAATAGGGTGGTGTAGTCACGCTGGTTGGAGGCACAGAAGGAGAGAACAGGGCCAAAAGTATTTGCTCTGGGTGCCATTCTGATAAGTCATTTCATTCATTCTGTGATGACATTGTGGCATGGCCCTGCTTCATGCTGACTTTGTCTTTTAATCAGTAGCCCTCTAACAACTTCCACATTTATTTACTGCCTCGCCTTGCATGGAAATGTCTCACCTGTTACTTGCACAGTCATCTTTCTTCTAGTCCCTAGAAATGATTTCTGTTTCCACTTTGCTCTAGCCCCAGACCAGACAAAATTTTTTCTTAAGATTTCTAGTCAGTCACAAAGATTTAATAGATCTCATCATATCAATTCTAAGAATGATCAGTTATGGCTTTCTTTATTTGCTGTTTCAGTTAAACAGACTAAATTTTCATTTTCTCTAAACTTATTCAATTCTATGCTTAGTTGTGTGTTTGTGTGTGTATTTTTGTTTGTTTCTTTTTTGTATAGTGCCTGAATCAATTTTAACCACTTTGTCTCTCCTGGTGGTATCAGCAATGAGAATTAAAAGGTAAATAGATGTCCATACACTAAAAACTATATAATGATATTTTGAAAATCTACATCATCTTTTTAGAATAGCTTTGCTGTTATTATTGTTACTTCTCAATAACCAATTTTTTTTTTTTTATCAGCCAAGGTGCCTAAGTAAGGTTGAGAATCATATATGACATTCTTTTGTCAAGGAAATAAATTAACTACGATAGTAGAGCAAGAAAACCAATTTTCCTCTATGGTTTATAACAAAGGATGTGTTTGTTTTACTTTTTTTTTGCGGCTCTTAAACTGGTTCTGAAAGTAATTATAGAAGAAGAGTTTTCAAAAGGTAGTAGCATCATTGGAATAACCAATGGTCAGATTTTCAGTGATTATTTATGAGCATGATATATTTGTTTGTACATAGAAGTTCTGTCCAAGAGGATACAAATTACTAAAGATAAAGCAGATGAACAGAGTAAACTATAAGAGATCTCACCAGATAAGTGGCATCTACTTACTGATATAAAAAAGGAGACCGTTCACCAGAATCTGGCATAAACTGCAGTTTTAGCCAATCTAACACCTTGGCTTAATTATGTTTGTTTGGACAAGAAATAAGGTGAAAAACACCAAAGTAAAAACCTCAGCATGAAGAGAGCAATGTGTGCTTGACTCTCAGGGTTAATCTTACTCATTTTTAGTACTAATTGCAAGTTGGCTCCTGCTGATCACTGGCAAAGGGATCTTATACTGTTTTAATATCAATTTGATGAAATATTTTAGAATTTCCCTTGGAGGAAGAAGCTCAAGTTAAAACTGGTTCCATTCTAGCGAAATGAGAAATTGTCAATGGATATTTGTCAAATTGAATTGATTTGAATTGAACACTGGTATATGCAATGAGTATCATAACATGGAATAGGAGGTTGTAACAATTATTCATTATTTATGGGTCACCTACTCTATAGTAGCATGCCATGAAAGAGAGAACAAAATTACTGGTATATATGATCTCCAAAGGCTTCTAATTCTGTGATGGATGAGAATGAGAAATACTGACTTTATTAAAAAACATATGTTATTTTGAATGACAGCAGAGCAAACTATCACCATGCCCCAAGTGACATTACTGAAAAGTTTCAAACCATGTTTCAAGCCAAGAGTGTAAATATATGTCTTTGGCAAATTATACCAATTATATCTCCCTGGTTGGGTTGTCATGCATATACGTATTTACTTTTCATTTAGCATAATGTTTACCATCTAGTAAAAGTTCAACAATCAACAATTTTGCAGAATCAGAGTGCAGGTTCCTGCCATTAGCTAGTTGCAAAGCTTCTTTTTGAACATGAGGTTGAAAAACAACCTAGGAAACCATGTTAGTCTAAGGGTATTGCCTTAGAAATTCCTGCAGGTTATTACTCATAAGGCAGTGAAACTAATTATTTGGTGTGTTCTAAGTTGTGATAGGTTATATTTTGTACATCCTATTATTTTTTAGAGGCTCTGTAAAAAAAATCAAGAAGCAACTCTTTAATGTTCCCAGTGCGAAAAAAAGTTATTGTTGGATAGTTTCTTTCATTTAAAAAAAGGAGGTAGGGAATTTCAGGTGAGAAAGTGGGAACCAGATAATATCCAAGCTATTCTGCCAAAGTTAAATACATCATGTAGCCCTCCTCTCTGAGCACGAGGAATAGTATTAAATTGAAAGGTCTGGGACTTGGCAGGAGTTGCATCAAATACACAGAGGTCAAAGTGTGGAAAAGAGGATTTATTGCAAACACTTGGGTGCAGGTGGACTGAGTCCAATAAGGAAGTAAGCGCTGGTCAGTGTGAAAGAGTTAGTTTTATACTCTGTTGCCTCCTTCTGGCAGCTTCTATTGATACTGGTTTCCAAGTCTCCAGCCTGGGCTTGTAGTTTTCTTCTATTCCGGTTCCTGCCTCCATTTAAGGGACTCCTTCTGCTGTTGGTAATAGGCTCCTGTTTAGTCAACTTAAAGTTAAGTACAGTTCCTCACTGTACTGTCAGAGGAAGGTTTGGAGGGGGCAATTTTGAGCCTAGAGGATACATTTTGCCTTAACACTAATGTCAGTTCAGATCACTGGGAGAATCCAGAAATTAAATGGGAAATCTCTTAATCTAAATGTTGAATAACTAGTTCAGGTACAGTTTGTTATTCTGTAATGAGTTGTTGAATAAAAATAGAAACATTTAACCAAAAAACAAACCCCTTTTATAATTGTTTCCAATCTCTTAGTTTAGAGTTTTAGAATGGTAAATAATTTACTTAATGACTTAAAAGACAACCTCTGGGTTTTTTGTTTTGTTTTGTTTTTGTATTTTGAATTGGGCTTGGGGAGGAAAAGTGATTCTCTGCTAATCAGATTTTACCCTATATTTTTTGCATGTTCAGAGGTGACAGTAAAAGTGCCTCAAGTGCTGATTTTAGGGTTACAAAAAAATTCACTAAATAGAAAAATTTGGAAACCACAAATAAAGAGGATCAACTGTATATTTGGTTCCCACATATTCTTATTGCTAAATATGGCAGAGACTTTGTCATGAAAGTACTTGTTACCTGGTTAAGGATATGAAAAACTGGAAGAGGTAATATTTACTCTCCTCACTGACCATGAACATTTTGAGTTAACCTGGACACCTACTGTTATACAGTATAAAATTAATTTGGATGATAGGGTTTTATCATTGTTTTTTGAATAGATGGTTCCTTTTACCCAGTGAAGCCAGATAACATGGCTGTTTACTCTCAGACTCTGCACTTGCATTAGATTACTTAATGATGCTATCTTAATCTATCCAGTAGTTTCTCTAAGTTTATACACACTCCCAATTTCTAACTGTCTGATATCAATTACTCTGGGAGATATATGTCAATATAGATCTTTACTAAACTGATTCCTTCTCTCTTCACCCCATTAAAACCTTCTTTTTCTGTCATCTCCTCATCAACTATGAAACTTATAAACAAATCTAATCGTATTTGCCTAAGCATTAAGTCACATAGAGATCTTGTTTAAAACAAACAAACAAACAACAACAACAAAAAAATAGATATTTTCCCATAAACAAATAAAAATTTATTGGAAAAGGTGCTGAATGTTTATATTTTTATCAATTATTCTATGATTTTATTTCTATTATTAGAAAAGTTCTCAATCTTAAGAGTTTTCAAAGAACTTTGAGAACTTGACTTTGGGTGATGGGTATGCAGCACAACTGAATGATGGGATAATCTGGAGATGTTTTCATTGTACATATATACCCTGATTTATTGGTGTCACCCCATTAAAATTAATAATAATAATAATAATAAAAATGAAAATAACATATCTGACTTAAGATTTTCATTAGACTTTCCATTAGGACCCAGGTTTTTGATTGAAATGATCTATCAAAAAAACGGACCCTTAAATAATTTTTACATAAGTAATAATAAAAAATGTAATAATGGAATTACCATGCATAAGGTAGTTGAAGGTATATATCCTATGGCCTTATTTTGCTAGTAAGGTAGTGGCAATAATTTAAAATATTTAATGTATTTAAATTTGAAGCCCATTGATTCTAAGTGTATTATGATCTTAACCAGAAAACATCAAAAAAAATTTTTTTGCAATTACATCAAAACTGCTACCTGGCTGATAGTAATTGTAAAACACAAGGACACAATTTGTGTTAAATGATGAATTCAAGTTATGTTATTATATCATTATAGCACATTAATTTATTTCAGATAAATTATAATTATCTCTATCATATTAAAGACTGTTTTTCTAACTAGGAAAAAGTGAACTGAGAAAGTGTTAAATACTTAGAGAATAAATTGAACACATGGATTATTTGTACTGGTTTATATGTTTACTTTTAACTTCTAACTAAAAAAATATTGTCCTCTTTTCTTTACTGACTCATATTATTTACTTCTTAACAACATCTATCTTTCTTTATATCCATTACCTTTCCGTGGTTGCATTTCAGCTGTTCATTTAAACTCCCATCTAACCTCCTCTTGCAGCCGTTTGAGTTTTTACTGCTACAGTCACTCCTCTGAAGCACTTCACGGGAAAGGGCTGTGTTGACAAGGAGCTCCAGTTTTATTTAATCATAGAGTCCAGCCCCTCATGAATCATTTTTCTAATTTGTTGGTAATAATTAGTCCAAATTAGTGGTTCTCAAACTGGTGAATATTCGAAACTTCAGTGCAGTTTCTTAAAAACACAAGTTTCTAATTGTGTCTTAGAGTTTCTGAGTCAGATCCTGAACAGGATTCACTCCCCAGAAGCACCATGAGAAGCCAAAGTGAGATCTGGAGCTCTCATATTCATTCATAATTATTTTGAGCATCTTCACATAATTTTTGCTATCCCTGTGTGTGCTGACTTTACTTTTGGCTTAACCCTGCCAGACCAAATATCCTCTCCTGATAGTTAAACATGCACATTGCCATTAGTTTATATTTGCTCCATTCTGATAATCAATAAATCATTCAGCATTTTCAGCTAAGAAATTTAATTTATACATGCTATGAAAAGAATATGTGTGAATTAATTAATATGATATTATTTATAGGTTAGATTATGCATTTTAATTTTTTCTGAACTAATACGTTAAACAAAAAATCACATTAATAAAGAGGATTTCAAGTTGTGAACTAAGCTGCTAAGGTGATTCTTTTATTTTGATTAGAATTTTTGGACCCTGCAATTCAGATCCAGAAATTGGGTATTCTGTCTCTGTGTAGATCCAACTGGTTACCACATTTAGAGATCACATTTTTTTTAAGATGGCTACTACAATTATTTGGTATTATATCATAATTCTAATCCTTTCAGTGTAATTTAAACTTTATCTTTTTAAATAATACAATACAATAAAATATCTAAGTGTTATGTATGGATGAAAATTTTGTAGCCTTTTCCTCCATTATAAAAATAGTTTAAAAAACTGAATGCAAGAAATATACTCACATGTTCTAAAAAATGGCATAGCATAGATTGGTTACTTAATGTGATTGCTTTGAAAACAAATCAATAATGAAACCCATCAAACACTGAAGTAATCAAACACAATTGAATACCATTAATTGGAAATCATGATATATTTCATAAATCAAAGATGGAAAATTGATAACAAGGTTGAAGGTGCACCTGTGGTGATCAGTCTTGGTTGCATTTTCCTGACAGGTGACCACATAATATTGATTGGAAAGAAGCTTATATTGAATAGATGGGATAAACTTATATCTGGTCTATTCACTGCTTATATCCACAAAGTAGATTGTGACTTAATAAATTGCTCTTCTTATGTGTACATAATTACATAAGTAAACAAGAAATACTCATGTGAGATTAGTGGCATAGATATATTAAATAGATTACATAAAATTGAAAATAGGGAACTGGGTGATAAATAATAAAATCTTGGAAGCAAAGGGTACCTTAGAGACCTTCATTCAGCACTCTCATTGTACAGATATAAAAAAAAGGAGCTGAGCAGGTGGATGATTTGATCATCTAAAACAATAGGTAATATCTTGATCTGGAAACCAAAACAATGTTTTTTTTTCTAATGAATATATGTAATATATAGAAATTGCAATATATAGAAATTGCACAGAAACATGCATAATTAATACTTCTATTGTGAAAAATATTTTATGAGTTGGTTTTCTGGAATTTGGATTCCATTTTTACCAGAAATAGAATTTTAGTTATGAGAGCTATTTTTTGCAGAATTTTTTTTTTTTTTTTTTTTTTTTACAGGGACACAGAGAGAGTCAGAGAGAGGAATAGATAGGGACAGACAGACAGGAACAGAGAGCGGTGAGTAGCATCAATCACCAGCCTTTCATTGCCATTGCGACACCTTATTTGTTCATTGATTGCTCTCCCACATGTGCCTTGATGGCGGGCCTTCAGCAGACCGAGCAACCCCTTGCTGGAGCCAGTGACCTTGGTTCCAAGCTGGCGAGCTTTTGCTCAAGCCAGATGGGCCCGCGCTCAAGCTGGCGAGCTCGGGGTGTCAAACCTGTGTCCTCCACATCCCAGTCCAATGCTCCATCCACTGCGCCACCACCTGGTAAGGCTTTCCAGAAAAATTTATAAAAGTTTTTATGACAAATGCTTATCTTTCTTTCTGCAAATGGTAAGAGGACTGACAAAATAAAAAAAAATACATTGATATCTAAAATGTTTTATTATAAATGTAAATATTCACAGTGGATAAAATTCACAGTGGATAAAAACAACCTAGTATGTTTCTAGGTTGACATTATAGCATGTGTCTACATTTTTGGTACCCCCAAATTTTAAAATCAATAAATATGATTTAGGGACTGTAATTGTGTTTTAAGGAACTCAAATTGACTATAGTTGGATTTTATGAGCCATTGGCCCCAAAATGTTTTATTTCAAGATGCTTAGCATGTAATGTAAATTGCTTCAAGATCTTGAAAGGGTGAGCTATTTTTCTTGACTTTCAAAGCCAATACAATAATTTGTCAACTCCTAATGCATATATTATTTATTTATTTATTAAATTTTTATTGTTTTGATTTGAGAGAGAGAGAGAAAAACAAGAACATCAATTTTCTCCAGTATATGCCGTGATCAGGGATTGAACCAGCAACCTCTGTGCTTTACGATGATGCTCCAACTAACCAAGCTATCTGGGCAGTGCTCTAAAGCATATTTTAAATTTTCATGGAAGCTCTTATATTTCAAGTATTTCTTTTTGCTAATTCTAACCAGTATTTAATCATCTCCAGCCTTAGTTCTCATTGATTTTACCTATGTTACTTATTGCTTTATAACAAACTTTCCTGCCCAGGACTCACTATGCTTGAGCCACACTGACCTGTTCCTTGTTTATCTACTACATTGAGTTTATTCTCTTAAAGGTCTTTGATTTTTTTGTCCCTGGAGACAGGACTTTAAAAAGCAGACTATTTTATTTTGGATTAAGGGGTTCTCTGTCATTATGCAGTCTCATTACCATTGGTGACTTTATTGAAAGGACTTTATTGCTTGCTTTCTGGAAAAGTAGCCATACTTTTCAATGTATCTATGTATTCGTCCTAAAGGCAATTTATTATATTAATTTTGGGGTGGTACCTGGAAGAATGGTAGTATAAGATTCAGAATTATTTGAAATTATATAAAGTTACTTTTATAAGATCTGTTTCCTTCCTACTCTTATAAACCAGAAGACAGTAGAGACCTTGTTTATTATAATCATTGCTTCATTCTTAATAAAGGACCAGTTTTTGACATGATATTTGTTGAATTAAGAAATAACATGCTTCAGAACTTGGAAAAATCCATAAAAATGACACAGAGCTCTTCCCATACTCTTGGGGGTTTTCATTAATGATCTGACATCCAACTATTACAAAGCTTATCTACTAAGGGTTTATTTCTGTGATAAACCTAAAATATTACTAGTTATGGTCCTAAAAGAATTTTGCACACATGTTCAGGGTATGTTGGTCAGGTATGACTTCAGGAATGTGTATATAACTGAAGAGGAAACAATGCCCTTCTTTTAAATTGGTTTTCTCTAACATCTAAATGACTAATATTATTTTCCTACCAGGTATAACAAAAGAGAAATAGAAAAGGCTGATGAAAATTGAACACCTGCATGATGGACAAAAGTAAATATTGAGAGGAGAAATATAAAAGAATTGTGGATTTAGTGACACAGATGACAAAGTTCATTGGATTGCTTTTATTAACCCTATTTTCCTTTAAGTTAGTAGAGACAAAACTATTAAGTATCTCTGGAGTATTTTTGTCATTCCTGACTAAAAATAGAGGCAGTGGTATTTTAGATATTTTATGACAGTTTTTAACACACGTTGTATAAAAGATTTCATTCTCTGTAGAATAAAGTATACTTGACAGCAGAGTTGTAACTGGAAGGACTGGTAAGAACAGAGTTATGGAGATGAAAGAATGTGTCCCAGATTTCTAAAAGAGTACAGCACATAGTTCAGTCTTATAAATACCTTAGAGAATTGTCAGGAAGAACACTTGCTAAACTTCAAAGTATGTTATCTTCTCTCTTAGTGTTGCTCATCAGTGTATTTCTTAAAGATGTGTAAACATTGTAACAAAATGTCATTCTTGAGACTGTTTACATTGGAATATTGACATTTCCAGAAGATGTGTGATATATCTAGGTATTTAAAAGGAGTATTTTTACTAGAGAAAGTATGTATCTTGGTTAGTTGAATTCTCAATTGAGGAATACAGGACACTTAATGTACTTATTATATACTATGTGTAGATGTGTAGTCGATATACAGTGTATGTGTTTGTGTGTGTGTGTCAGTGTTTTTATTTTTGATTTCTTTTGTTTTCATTAGAATAGTAATATCTTCTACCTCATTCAAATCTCTGTAGAACTACATTGCTAAACTTAGTAATCAAGTTTTTGTTTTTTTTTTAGTTATTGTGGTTGTTGTCCTGTTTTCATGTATTCAGACCCTGAAACCACAGCTATTGGAACATAAATATACACTTATATAGATTGGAAATTTTTAAGAACTAACATTATTTACTCACTTATTCAATAAAGCTGTGCTTAATAAACATCTACTAGGTGGAAAGAATAGGCAAATTACTGTGAAAAAATCAAGATAAGAGACAAACATCTTTTAAAAAAGAAATTTAAATCACGTTTAGGTAAAGATAATACACATTCACAAATCAATTATAAAAAGATGAAAAACACTGTGTGCAATTAAATTGCACATTTTAACTGGGTAAATTTTATGACATATGAATTATGTCTCAATAAATCTGTGTAAAAAACACTATGTGAAAATTGTTATATACAGAAATATGACTGTTCTTTACTATTGGCATCTATTCTTATTGGGATGATCTCTACTTTGGTTAGTGCATAATCTTCACCAGTTATGAAGTATTTGATCATCATCTTTGCCTTCCAGATAGAGGGTAGGAGTAGAAAATAACTATGAAAGATGAGCAAATCATGGGGAAGTAGTAAGACCAAGCAAAAAGCTAATGGAAAAAATTCAAAAGCAATAGCCTATTAGGATAAATACTCACAACAGCAATACTTAGAGAATGGGCAAGGAACTACCTATATCAGAATATCAGAATAGCTTTATACAAATGGAAATTTTCTAGCTCTGTACTAAATCTAAGAAATCTGATTTCCTGTGAGTAAAACTTAACTAAGTAAGTTCTATCTTAATAAGTACCCTCAAATAATTATGAAGGATCAAAACTAAAATTTTGAGAGCCATTCATCTAGTGCACACCTTTCCGACTTAGTAGAGCTTGACTGTGAAGACTAGACAGAAAGATTTGCTTCAACTTTGAGAAAGTTGTAAAATGATTTACTGAGAACTGGAGAAGCTGAGATTATTTGGATTAGAGTTTTGTTTAAGTTAGCTAAATCATTTGGCATTTCCTAATCATTAGGATATTGTTTAAAATATTAAAAATCAAATATAAAGAATTGAAGTATACTTTTGGTTTCTCCTAGGGATGCAAGGAACTGGAAATGGCATCACTGCCACACTACATAAAAAGAAGTTGGACAAACTGTAAGGTTATGAATTTTTTTGAGATCAGAGAATTGGGGATATAATGCAGTGAACTAAGTTGAAATGTAAACAAATACAAGAATTAACCAGGGGAGAGAGGGCGTCAGCCTTGGAGCAGAAATAAGAATTTCTAACACAACAGTAAGAAAAAGTGAACTAGAGTATTCAACAAACTGGTGGAGGTGAAGAGGAGGCTAGTGAAAGGAGTGGAGCATTGACTGTAGACACAAGGAGAGTTACATCCTACTGCAGGGTTTGTCTTTGTAACCCCAATTGCCTAAAAGTATGATAAAGTATTCCTTTCTGAGGAGAGCAGGGGGAGGGGAAAAGCAACTGCTATAGGAAGGGTATGAAACTACCCAAGTCTTTCTCCCAGTCTCTTTTATGGAACAAAAGTCAATCTGTATTTAAAAAAGGTTCTCAAACATTGTCATATTTAATGTATTCATGAAAAGCCATTGCTGCTGAGTGAAGGTAAGAAGAATAAAAACAAAAACAATGCAATGACAGCAGACATCTACTTTTTTTCCAGGTGTATATGTAATGTAAACCAAGGAAGACCAAATTCTAAGCCCAAAGACACAATTTAACAAATTCATAGAATAGAAATTATATAAAGTATATTCTCAAAACATAAGGAAATTAAACTTTCCGAAATCAGTAACAAATAGATATCTGTATAACCTCCATTGGAAAGTAAACATCACACTTACAAGTAACCCATGGGTCAAAGAGATAGTCTTAAAGAAAATTTTATATGTATATATTTCCAAATCATGGAAATATAAATATATATATAATTTTATTTTTTTGATAGAGAGAGGCAAAAAGAGACAGAGATAGACAGAAACATGGAGTTGCTTCTGTATGTGCCCTGACCAGGGAATTGAACGGGCAACCTCTGAGCCGAGATGATGCTCCAGCCAAACAAGCTATCCCGCCAAGGTTTTATTTATTAATTGATTTTTAGAGAGGCAGAGAGAGAAAAAGAAAGGGGGGGGGTTCAGAATGAAAGCATTTGCTTGTTGTTCTACTCAGTCCTGCACTCATTGGTTATTTCCTGTGTGTGCCTTAATGGGGATTGAACCCACAACTTTGTTGTTTCAAGAGGATGCTCTTAACCAACTGAGCTAACCAGCCAAGGCTAAAATATGTTCTTAGTTATATAAAAATGGGGTAAAATTAGATATAACATAACTTGTATGCAGATAAGGAATGACTTATAGTATATAATGTTTTTATTTGAAAATAAGAAAGTCTAGCATAGTAACCTAAGCTTCTACATTAAGAAACTAGAGAAAGAAGAAGAAATTAAACTCCAAATAGAAATAACTAAGACAAGAGCAGAAATCAAAGAAATTGAAGACTGAAAATCAACAAAACCAAAAGCTGATTCTTTGAAAGGTTCCATAAAATTGATAAATATATAACTGAACTGACCAGGAAAAAAGAGAGAAGACTAAATTTTCTAATATTTAGAATGAAAACAGTGGATTTCTACTACAAACCCATAAACATTACACAGATAATAAGGTAATACTATAAACAACTCTATGTCTATACATTAAATACTTAAATAAAAGGGACCAAATTATGGAAAAACCAAAATTACCAATGTTTACAAAATAAATAAATATATAGTGTGAATGATAATGTGTCTATTAAAGAAATTTAAATCCCTGTGAAAAAAATATTTAAAATTGAAATAGTTTCACTGTAGGATTTTACTACACACAAATAATTCCAACGGAAAAGAAATTTTATCAACTTACAATATCAGGGTGAAATTCTTATAATACCCAAATCAGATAATGATGATGCAAAAAAATAAATAAAACTACATATCAATATTCCTCACAAACACAGACAAAAAGAATCCTCAAAAATATTGACATATCATATTCAGCAATATATCATAGTTAAAGTATTATCTCAGAGATTTAAAGCTGGTTTAACATTCTAAATCAGTAAATATAATTCACTAAGATAAAAAAAAAAGCCTAATGAACAAAGAACACGTGACCATCTTAATAGGTACATAAAATACTTTAATAAAATTTAACATCTATCTATGATTTTAAAGAAATATTTATTCTAAAAATAGTAGAATACAACTGTTTTACCCTTGGATGGAGTCAGCTCTATGTTTACCTTTGGGCATGCCTGGATATCTGATTCTGATTCTTAGCTCAGATAAAGTCATATGTCCACTAGCCAATTACCTTGTGATTTATTAGATGCTGTTTAAAGTCTGAAATTCCTTTGTTGTCACCCAGAGCCAGTGTGTTTGCTCATGGTTTTTAACTTGTGTAATCATTTAGACAAGCTGAATTGGCTACATGACCATTGAGCCATTAGAGAACCCGTTGGTAACTTCTTCTTGAGCTCTCCTGAGGCCAAGATTCATTGCACAAATTTTACTTGTTTAAACAGGAGATGAAGTGGATCATGTGTGAGTAAGAAAGACCTGGTGGAACTGCACATTGAAGTCTTTCAAACTTCTAACACTTGCCTGTACTCTCTACTCTTGTTCTAACATATACTTTGTTTTTATTGGAAGACTTATTTGATTGTAGGTATAGCATAGGAACAGTATAGTATAGTAAAATATATCATATATATAATAGAGTATAATATACAACAGGTGAAGTACCTCTTCTGTGATATCTTGTAAGTCATTTAAAATACAAAACATGTGACTTTTTATAGAAGGAAACTTCTTTTACTTGATAACGGTCATCCATAAAAACTTGTAGCTAACATCACACATAATGTGACAAACTGAATTCCCTTAAGGCTGGGGACAAGACAAAAATGTATTTTTATTGGTCCCATTCAATTTTCTACTGGAAGTCCTAATAAGTGCAATTACTCAAGAATAAAATAAATGCATATCCTTTGGAAGTAAAATTTAGCACACAACATGTTTGGTTCTGTAGAAAAATTTAAAAGACAGAAAAGGTCCAAAAGATAATGAGTCTGCCAAGGTCAGGGATATAAGATCATTTCCTAAGTTCATAGGATATAACATCAACTCACAGAAATAAAAACTGGAAAATAGTATTTAGGTTAGAAACTGTATTGATAAAGACATAAAGACATGCAAATACTTTACTCCTTAGTTAGTAAATTTGTTTTAGCAATTTTTTTTTAAGTGAGAGGAGGGCTGGTCCTGAGGCAGATGCCCACATGTGCCCCGACTGGGATCCACCCAGGAAACCCTATCTGATACTTGAGTACTGAGCTATTTTAGTGCCTGTGGCTGACACATTCGGACTGACAGAGCTATCTTCACCTGGGGTGATGCTTAAACCAATCGAGTTGAGCCACTGGCTATGAGAGGATAAGAGAGAGAGAGAGGGAGGTAGAAGCATATCATCTCTTCTCCTGTGAGCCCTGACTGGGAATTGAACCCAGGACATCCATAATATGGGTTGACGCTCTATCCACTGAGCCACTGGCTAGGGCTTGTTTTAGCAACTTTTAATTTAATATATATATATATATGAGAATTAAAACAATAAATATATATATTGTTGATATTGAGAACCAAGTTTCTCACTGCCAGAGAAAATAATTATAAATAAGGAATTTTCAAAGACTAGAATATATCCTAAAGTATTCATTGGAGGTTCAACTTGAGGTATTAATGTTAAGTAATGTTATGTAAAAAACATAAATCAACTATTTATGTTTTATAAAAATAAAACTATATATACATAAAGAAAAAGAATAGATACAAAAGTAAATACAAATATGTGTAATGCATGGGAAAGTATAAATTCCTATATTTTCTAGCTCAGTATGGTGAGAAAGTCAGGTAGCAGTGACATCTCAGTAACAATGAAATAGTGTGCAGGTATTGATTTCTAAATATTATTTCCAATGGAAGGAAGCAGGGCTCCTTAGAGAAGTCATCATTTCCAGGGATGGGGCAGGAAAATGACAAGAGGATATTGGGTCATTTGCTTTTCAAGAATGTAAGAGAGTGCTGTTAAATGTATGGGGCACATCCAAAAGGCATAGAACCCAGCCAGAAAGGCACTGCCAATGGCCAAAGCTGTGATAATCTGAACACCAAACTATATGCCAATATTAAATTATAACCAATAGAAAAAAATATCTATGAGTCACTAGTAATAAAAGTAAATAATGAAACAAATTAAGTGTTAAAAAGGACAGTTCTTATAAAAAATTCCAATTAAAAAATATAAAAAGAATAAAATATATAAAAATCACCATTACACCATCATAGTAGTAATGGTTCCATGTCTGATATATTGATGGATATTAAAATTTATGGATGAAGATTTAATTACAAACAGGATATTTGCATAGCTTATAAGTAAAATCTTCACAGCCCTGGCCAGTTGGCTCAGTGGTAGAGTGTCCACAAGGCCTGTGAAAGTCCCGGGTTCGATTCCAGGCCAGGGCACACAAGAGAAGTACCCATGTGCTTCTTCACCCTTTCCCCTCTCCTTTTTCTCTCTTTCTCTTCCCCTCCTGCAGCCAAGGCTCCATTGGAGCAAACTTGGCCCAACACTGAGCATGGCTCTATGGCCTTCACCTCAGACACTAGAATGGCTCTGGTTGCAATGGAGCAACGCCCCAGATGGGCAGAGCAACGCCCCCTGGTGGACATGCCTGAGGATCCTGGTCAGGTGCATGTGGGAGTCAGTCTCTCTGCCTCCCCACTTCTCATTCAGAAAAATAAATAATAATAATAGAAGAAGTAAAATCCTCTAGGTAATTACCCATTGTAAAGGAGAAAGTTGAAGTTGGAGAAACCTGGTAAACATCATGTTAACAAAAGGATCAAAATTTACCTCACCATTGATAAGACATATCTACTTCATATAGCCCTTGCTATAATGCAATGAGAAAGAGATGTCACATCTGTGGTATTGTTGCCTGTGAACTGCCTAAATCTAATAATAAGATATCAAACAAATCCCAACTAAGGGATATTTTAATGAAAACTTGACAAATAACATTCAAAAGTGTCAAGGTCATAAAAGTCAAGGGAAGACCAAGAAAATGTCACAGATTGGAGGAGACTAAGGAGAAATAAAACCAAATGAAATGCAGACTGAATAGATAGGGTGTGCTGGAAAGAAAAATAAAAGAGTATTAGTGGAAAGGCTGGTGAAATAAAAATAAAGTCTGCAGTTTAGTTAACAGAATTGTAATACCAATCTTATTAAACATATATACACACTTACACACTTCAACACAGGTAAGAATATGTAGAAGCAGAGACAACTTTTTGAATCTGTGGCTTTTTCAGTAGTTCTTTGCTTATGTTTAGTTTAATGCTATTATTTATAAAATAATAATTACCACTGTAATATACATCATTGGATTTCAGGGTTGGATGTTGTCAAACCGACTCTAAAATTTTTGTTTGTTTGTTTGTTTTTTGTATTTTTCCGAAGTTAGAAGTGGGGAGGCAGTCAGACAGACTCCAACATGTGCCCGACTGGGACCCACCCACCATGCCCACCAGGAGGTGATACTCTGCTCATCTGTGGTGTTGCTCCATGGGTGCGTGAGCCATTCTAGTGCCTGAGGGAGGCCATGGAGCCATCCTCAGTGCCCAGACCAACTTTGCTCCAATAGAGCCTTGGCTGTGGGAGGGGAAGAGAGATATAGAGAGAAAGAAGAGGCAGAAGGGTGAAGAAGCAGATGGGCGCTTCTCCTGTGTGTCCTGACCAAGAATCAAACCCCAGACTTCCACATGCCTTGCAGACCCTCTACCGCTGAGCCAACTGGCCATAGTCCAGAGTCTAAAAATTTATATGAACAAGCACAGGACCCAGAATAACCAACATATAATTGAAGAATAACAAAGTTAGAGGACTGATGCTACCTGATTTCAAGAGTTACTATAGCCTGATCTGGCAGTAGTGCAGTAGATAGAGCACTGGTCTGGAATGCTGAAGACCCAAGTTAAAAACTCTAAGGTTGCAGGCTTCAGCATGGGATCACTGGCTTGAGTGTGGGATCATAAACATAACCCAATGGTCACTGGCTTAAGCCCAAAGATAGCTGGCTTGAGCTAGGTGTCACTGGCTCAGCTGGAGGCCCCTGGTAAAGGTACATATGAGAAAGCAATCAATGAACAACCAAGGTGTCACAACTATGAGTTGGTGCTTCTCATCTTTCTCCTTTCCTGTCTATTTATCCCTGTCTGTTTGTCTGTCCTCTCTCTCACAAAGGGAAAAAAAAGGAGTTTCTATAAAATACAGTAATCAAGACTGTGTGGTATTAGTGAAAGAATAGACAAGAAGTTCAGCAGAACAAATTGGAGAGTCTCAAATTAGACTCACATAAATATAGTCAACTATATTTGACAAACAGCATAGACAATACAGCACAGCAAAAACAGTTTTTTCAGCAAATTGTTCTGAAAATACTGGACATCTATATGCAAAGAGAGAGAGAAAAAAAGATGAGTTGAGGGAGGAAAGAAAAAGGAAAGGAAAGAAAGAGGGGAGAAAGAAGGAAAGAACAAAGGAAGAATGGAAGGAAAGAAGGAAGGAAGGAAGGAAGGAAGGAAGGAAGGAAGGAAGGAAGGAAGGAATAATTCAGGAAACAGATCTATACATTTCACAAAATTTACTTAAATTGGATCATAGACCTAAATCTAAAATGCAAAACTACAAAATATAATCAGAAAAAAATTTAGATGACCTTGGGTATTACAATGTCTCTTTAAGATATGACACTAAATATGATCCATGAAGGAAGTAATGCATAAGTTAGATGGACATTATTAAAATTAAATATTCATACATGAAAGGCAATACCACAAATGAGAATGCAGCCACAGACAGGGAGAAATATTTACAAAAGACCTATTTGATAAAGGACTGTATCCAAAATGGACAAAGAATTGTTAAACTCAACAAAAAGAACACAAAACTGATTAATAAATTATCAAAGACCTCAACAACCATCTCCCTGAACAATATACCAGTATATTGATTGCAAATAAGCATATGAGAAGATGCTCCACATGATATGATAGAGAAATGGCAAATAAAACAAAAGTGTGATACCACTACACAACTTTTAAATTGGTCAAAATGTAAAACACTGAAAACACCCAATGCTGGCTAGGTTGTTGAGCAACAGGGACTCTTATTCATTGCTGGTGAGAATGATGCACAATACACTTCAGAAGACAGCTTAGTAGTTTTTTACAAAGCTAAACTTAAACAAATCTTACCGTGCGATCTAGCAGTCACACTCCTTGGTATTTATCCAAAGGCGCTGAAAGCACAAAATCTTCCCATAGTTATAGTGACTTAATTTATAATGAACAAAACTTAGAAGCAACCAAGATGTCTTAGTAGGTGAATGTATAAACCGTCATACATCCAGACAGTGAAATATTATTCAACACAAAAAAGAAATGTTATTAAGCTAAGACAAGAAAAGACATGGAGGAATCTTAAATGCATATAACTAAATGAAAGTGACCACTACAAAAAGGCTATATACTGTATATTCTAGCTACATGATCTTCTGAAAAGAAAACCAGGGAGATAGTAAAAAGATCAGTGATTGAGAGAAGGAAGGAATAGGCAAAGGGAAGTAAAAGTATCATAATAAAATGATGACACATGTTGTTATATATATGTCCAAACCTATAGAATGTACAATACCACGATGAACCCTAAGGCAAACTATGGACTTTGGGTAGTAATGATGCGTCAGTACAGGTTCATCCATTCTAATGAATGAACCACTCTGGTGGGGACAGTTGGTAACAGGGGAAGATATACATGTGTAGGGACAGAGGTAAGTGGAAAATCTCCGTACCTTCTCAGTTTTGCTGTGAACCTAAAACTGTCCAAAAGAATAAAGTCTTTAAAATATTAAAGCAAAAACAACAAACAATCCACACATACTCACTGAAGTAAGATGCAAACATGGCATTTATTTTTGAAAGCAATGATTTGTCCTTGCTGTTAATTTATTCTTAGCTCAAGAATGTAACACTCCATGTGTTACGCTATTTTCTTTTTTATATCCTGGTTCTATGTGAACAGGATATGTTGCTATTCTTATAGCAAAAATTATTGTTAACCTCTCCCTCAATAATTTCACTTTGGACATTTTGGATTTCTCTTTTGAACTTGCTTTCTAAAACTTTTGGGCTTGTCATATTTGAATGTTACCTAGATCTGGATAAAAGAAAACAGGCACAACAAAGAAACGGCTTTCAAAAAGCCTGAATTTAATGTTTGCTTCTACCAGGTACAAGCAGTGTGGACCTACACACCTTGATCCTTGACCCTCGATTTTCTCATACTTTAATGAGTAATAAGAAGGCCTGCTCTATTACTTTATTTTGAATCTCATTAGTATCAAATGAGGCAATATAATGTAAAAAGGGAAAACACAATATCAAGAAAAGAAAACAAAAAACAAAAAAAAACACAGCCTGACCATGCAGTGAGTGGCGCAGCTGATAGAGTGTTGGACTGGGATGTGGAGGACCCAGATTTGAAACCCCAAGCTCACCAGCTTGAGCCCAAGGTCGTTGGCTTGAGCAGGTTGGCACTCAGCCTGCTGTAGTCCTCTGGTCGGGGTACATGTGAAAAAGCAGTCAGTGAATAGCTAGGGTGCTGCTGCGAAGAATTGATGCTTCTCATCTCTCTCCCTTCTTGTCTGTCTGTCCCTATCTGTCCCTCTCTCCATCTCTCTCTGTCTCTGTCACACACACACAAAAAAAAAAAAAAAAAAAGAAAAGAAAAGGAAAAACACCCCACAGATTAATACCATGAGCAAAACAGCTAGCAAAAACATCCTTTTAACTCTCAAGTTGCAGCTAGAAACATTTGGTGGTGAAAGAGAATAACCCCTGAAGAATTTTTCTGAATAGAATACAACCATCTTCAAAGTGAAATTTACCCTGGAAAAGCACCTCCACCCTCACCTTCCACAAGCCTTATTTGTTTTACCTTGTGCAATCCATCAGGACAGTTGCAGAAAGTAATTTACAGAAATGTTGTAGCAGTCATTTATTTATTGACTCTTGGAGGGTAAGTGTTGGGAGAGATCATTCACATATTTAGCTAACTCTAATATCAGCTGTAGCCCAGTCTTCATCGACCAACCCTGCTTAACCTTGTGCTGACTTGTGGGAGACCTGGTTTCTTCAACCTTCCAGTGTGTCGTGCATTTGTGAACTGTGGTAAATTTTTTGTAGGAGAAACTGTTGTGTGGAGATGAAGGCTGTGAATGGAGATTGTGTTGGTGGCATTTTTGCAATCTCCCATAAGATAATACACCATTGTATACACACACACTTTTTTTTTTCTCACTTTAAAGATTTCCTGCTGCCATATAACCAAGAAATAAAACTTCCTTCCATAATTCTGTCTCCATTAACTGTTCAACCATGCTCCTGTATTCTATCTTCACCTCACATATTCCCTTTTGAAATATCGGATTTCTCTCCCATACATCATAAAAATTAGCTTCTCTTTTCCTTAGGAATATGGGGTATCCACTTCAACCCCTGCCCTTGACATCTGCATTTATCTTGCAGTGGTATCAGTCTCAAAAACTAAGTTTCCTTCTGTTAAGAGCATTATTTTCCCAGGTGTCAAAACTATGATTTTCCCCCTAAATTATAACATTAACTATTGACTATCTTGGCTTTCAACTGCCCCACAACCCTACCTATCTTTCTTTCCAAAATTTGTAAGGAACAGCTAACCATTTGCTCCAAACTCCTTTACTTCGGGAGAGCTAAGGAAGTCTGTTAGCACACTATCTCACTATCTCCTGTAGCTCTCTTTCTAAATAAACTTGGCTTTTTTGTTGTTAATGTATATAAGTAATGGCCTGCTTTCAGAATTTTTCTATTTAATATATTTTTATATTTTAGAAAGCAATATCAGGGCCACATCCCATAAAGCAGGCAATGTGTGGGCCATCCTTCTTTCTAATCGAGGTTGTGGGTTCCCTGAGTTTTCTATTTTAGTGCAGTTAGTGATCAGAGGAACATTTCTACATACATATGTATGTGGGTTGGACCCATATTTATTTCAGGTTAGGATCATTTGTGTTTCCTTGACTCATTTTTGTTGAATTTGACTAAACGTAATCTTAATTGCATTTCTCATATTTCTCTCTCCCTTGCTTTATCTCCTTTGAAATATGTGTCCCATCCCCCCTTCATTTCACCTTGATTGAATTAGTTATAGTATGTTATTTTTTTAAAAAAATAATATGTAGTAAATTTTATTTTTTACTGTATGGTTATGTGAGTTCTTACAAGTAAATAGATTCTTGTAACAACCAACATAAACAAAATACAGAAAAATTTCCTTATCCCAAAGAATTCCTTCATTTTGCCATTATATTCACAACCAACCCCACCTCAGCCCTTGGAACCACTGTTCTGTTCTCTCTTCCTATATTTTGACCTTTTAAAGAATAAATGAAATCAGACAGTATATAACATTTTGAAACTGCATTCTTTGATTTAGTATAATATGTTTGATATTTATTCATGTGAGAGTTGGGTGAGTCAATAGTCCTTTCTCTTTTTATTGCTAAATAATATTCCTTTTTGTAAATATGACAGAGGTACATCAGGTATACACCAATGAAGATCATTTGAATTGTTTTTCAATTATTAGCAAAGCTGCTATACACTTTTTATTACAAGTCTTTGTGTGAAAATATATTTTCATTTCCTTTGGGTAAACATCTAAGAGTTGGATTTTGGGACATGCAGAAAATTTTTATTTAATTTAATTTTAAAAAAACTGACAAACTGTTTTCCAAAGTGGTTGCACAGCTGCCCTTTTAAACTTTTATTTTATTTAATAATCACACAATTTTGTTTTATCTTAGGAAGAAAATTGCAGCTCTTTTTAAAATTTGTCTTTAGGTAATTAATATATTATAAAGGAAGATTTTCTCTCAGTGCTAATGTGGTTGAACTTAATTTATGTTGCAGAATTAAAAAAAAAAAGCATTCAGCTATGTTTCTTAGATACCTCTCTCTAAAATTTCTTTATCACTTTTCACTGATATTGTGCTGAGATAACGTAAACTTGCCTATAATATCATATAATCTACCTGTGGGCAAAGTAGTTAAATTAGTCTCTTGTACAGCAAGACCTTGAAATAGTGTCCCTTCTACATTCTGGACATCTGGACCTGCAGCATTAATTATGAATTATCTTATTTAAGAATAATTCTGGAATTATTTGAAAGAAAAACAGAGGTAATAGTGTAGATATCATTCATTTCTTTTTAGAACTCTCTCGAATTTCAGTGATCTTTACATTTCTAATATTTTCTCTGTTGACCTTTAACCCAATCAAGCCATGGAAGAATAGTGTTCTACCTTACGGAAAATTGGGTTTTTTCCATCCTAAACAATGACTTAGTATATGTTTGAAGGACATGCCAAATCTAGATTTGGAAATAATTTAGGACCTATGCTACTTGGAGAACAGCTATGTTTGTGTTCAGCAATTTCTTCAATTATTTCTAAACTTTAAGTAGGTTGTATAATCATTTTTTCCCCAATTTTTCTTCCAGACTCCGATACCTTAGATTGTAAAAACATTGTCAGACTCCTTCTCCCTGAGGATTTTTTTTTAATTGGGTTATTAATAAAACCAGAGGGAGAAGTTTCCTAATATATTTCACCTATAAATAGCTCCAACATAATCTTGGTAAAGATAAGTCTACTAATGGACCCCTTCTTCTGGTTTGTCTAAAATAGACATCAAGATGCTTTTCCGCAACAATGCCTGAGAGAATGGTTATCCAGGGCTATGTAAAGATATATGAAGACTACAGGGTGATCAGTGAACCCTCACCATGGTAATGGAAAGTACGTACTGCCTGACCAGGTGGTGGTGCTGCAGATAGAGTGTCACACTGGGATGCAGAGGACCTAGATTCAAAACTCCAAGGTTACTAGTTTGAAAATGCAGTCATTAGGTCAGCTTTAGCCCACATTCCTGCCAAAAGAAGCAATCACGCTTGACCAGGCAGTGGCACAGCAGATAGAACGTCAGAGTGGAATGTGAAGGGCCCAGGTTCAAAACCTCGAGGTCACGAGCTTGAGTGCAGGCTCATCCGGCTTGAGTATGGGCTCACCAGCTTGAACTTGGAGTTGCTGGCTTGAGCATGGGATCATAGACATGACTCCATGGTTGCTGTCATGAGCCCAAAGGTCTCTGGCTTGAAGCCCAAAGTCTCTGGCTTGAAGACTAAGGTTGCTGGTTTGAGTCCAAGGTCACTGGCTTGAGCAAGGGGTCATTCACTCTGCTGGAGCCCTGGGGTCAAGGCACATATGAAAAAGCAATCAATGAACAACTAAAATGCCGCAATGAAATATTGATGCTTCTCATCTCTCTCCCTTTCTGTCTGTGTCTCCCTATTTGTCCTACTCTCTGTCTCTCTTGCTATGCTAAAAAAAAAAGGAAAAAGTATGTACTATCTAATTATAATTGTGCATGTGCACCCATAATTTTTTTCTTAGTGGAACATGGTAAATGCTTGCCACACATCTCAAGGAATGCTTTTTACTTGGTTTTAAATCTATGCTTATTCTAATTTGACATCTACCTTTCTGCTTTATTTCTATGTCCCACATTATTATTGTCCCTGCCAGTACACCTTGAGCAATCATTTTCTGATTATGGGATTCTTATTACTATTTTCATTTCCATACCTATAAATACTGTCAAGAGTTTTCATTCACCCTGGCTGGATAGCTCAGTTGGTTGGAGTATCTCTCGATATGTCAAGATTTAAGGTTCAATCCTGGGTCAGGGCACATACAATAGTTAATCAATGAATGCATAAATAAATGGAACAGCAAAATAGATATTTCTCACGCTCTCACTCTCTCTCTCTCAAATCAGTATACAAATAAAAAAAGCTTCAGTCATTTTTATCATCGTAGTTTTGTTTTTCTTTAATATATTTAGTGAAATGTTATCCACTAATTACTTAATCTTTAAAGGTTCATAATAGCATTAAACTAATGAAAGCATATGGCTAAGCTAACTGTACTGTAGTAACTTCTTTTTCCTTTCAACTGTGTCCCCAGAGACAGGATTATTAGCTTCTTTATTTTTTTCTCTTGGTGTCTTAATATTCCAAAGTATTATGTTTCCATAACATGTTTTAATTTATTTGCTTTAGATATTACATATTAATTTTCTGCTTTAATAGGCAAGGATTTAGTTACTTAAATCAACCTCCAAATTTTCTCCCTCCTCCAGACGATATAGGGTTGTCATATCTCATAAATAAAAATACACAATAATCAATTTAATTGAAATTTCTTATAAACAAAAAAATAATATCTTCAATAGGTTTGTCTTAAATATTACATGTGCTATAGACTAAATGTGTCCCCCTAAATTTATGCATAGAACCTAATCTCACATGCGAGGGTATTTAGAGTGGGGCTTATGGAAAGTGATTAGGTCATGAAGGTATAGTCCTCAGGAATGGGATTAGTGCCCTTATGAAAGAGGCCAAGAGAACACTGCCCTCCTTTATTGCATCTGAGGACCCAAAAGCAGGCTCTTGCCAATCTGCCAATACCTTCATTTTAGACTTTCCAGCTTCCAGAACTGTGTAACGTAATTTCCTCTTGTTTATAAGCCACCAAGTATAATATTTTGTTACAATGCCACAAACAGACTAAGAAAATATGGAACATACTTATACTAAAAATATTATCTAAAAGCCCAATTTAACAGAGTAATCAGTTTTACATTTGGCATCCCCATCACAATAATCATATCCTTTTTATTTCACATCATTGGTTACTTTTCATAACCATGTATCTTTCATTCTTATTCCATTAAAGTTATGTTTTATCTCTACTTTGTAAGATGCATATACATTTGCACCCTTTCCTCTTTCCTTTAACTACATTCCTGTTTTTTAATATACTTGTAGTTTCTAGGTAGATAACATTGACATAAACAGTGTTTGCATGATTTGAATTACATAAAAATATTCACTGTAGCACCAAGTCATAAATAATGACTATATTGGCCTTTACAAACTTTTTTGTTCCTCACTTTAAATATTTTAGTGTCATTTTTTCTCCTTACTTCACTCTCTTGTTTTCAGATATTCTCAAACTTTGCAAAGACTAACTTCTTGGGACCCTTCTGAACTGCAGTCAGCCTGGTGATTGATTCTGTTTTATGCTTTCCTGGATTCAATCTCTTTTTGGTCTGGCTCCTCATTCTTAGTTTATTTGTTTATTTTACTCAAGCAAGAGACCTGCATTTTCAAGTTATTGTCTAAAGGGTTTACAGGAGGCGATTTTTTGGAGATCTTACATGTTTGAAAATAGCTGAGTTCTTTCTTCATACATGATTGATAGTTTGGGTGTGAATAGAATTCTAAGGTAAAAATAATTTCCCTTGGGAGCTTAGAGAGAATTGCTTTCTTGTCTTTGGCATCCAGTGTCACCATTGAAAGTCATGCCGCTCTGGTCTCATTCCTGTCGGTATCTCCCAACCTTCCCCAACCGCAACCCCAAACTTGTCCAATCTTTATGCTTACAATTCTAAAACTTCAGTATGTTGTAATTAAGTGCACATTTTTTCCACTTACTGTGCTGGGTGGTCTCTGTCAATCGAAAAACACGTTTAATTTGGAAGACTTTTTTAACATATTGTTTAAATTCTTTACTCCAATTTCTCTGGACTTTCTCAAACACCTATCTTGCATATTGGAGCTTCTGGAGAGTTTCTTCAGATTTTATATTTCTTTTACAACTTCCTTTTTTTCTTTTCATTCATTCTCACCTCTTTAGAGAAACATATTAAACTTTATCTTTAATATCTTTATTAATATTTTTCAACATTTTATTATAAAACATTTCCAACATAGAGCAGTTTAAAGAAATTTGTTGTGAAACCTGCTTTCTTTTACAATGTATCTTGTTTTAAGGATATATCTTTTTTCACATTTCTTTGGAAATATTTTATCTATTTATCTTTGTCTTTTACTTTGAAAAAATCACCAAGTATCTTCTGCATCTTGTCTTATTAATTCACATTTGCAATTGAGTGAATAAGTAATAACTTGGCAACTGCTGACATGGGGCAACTTGTGAACAGGTGGGCTTTGCTTTTGAGTGTTTGAACCAGGGGTGATCTTCATTGGGAAAGTCCTTATACCAGATTGAATGTCCTATTCATATTCCAGAGGAGAGAATTCTTTACTTTTGTTACTTTTCTTGTTTAATAGGAAATAGACTTCTGTGGTGATTTGCTCACAAGCAGAAGCTTTTATATAAGAGTGTACATAAATACATATATGTGTCTAAGAGTGAGTACCTATGGTTCTGGGTGGAATAGTTGTGTTACACAGTGTCCTCTAACCTTTCCATTTACATGGTGACTGAATTTACAGAGCTGTAGACTTTAGGGTTCTGTCAGGCAGAGTTGCTTCCTTGTAATTACTATTGGCAAAATCTTAATAGATTTTGAATTCCTTTAGCAGATTTCTTCAGTTTTCCTTTTCCCTACGTTTCTCTTTTTCCCAGTCTATCATCATCTTTATGCCTTTATATGTGTTCACTACACATTTAGCGGGATTTTCTAGGGAGAGGAGATAAGGGCCAGTGAATTATTATTTTATAAAATAGTTTCCCTCACACAATCTACTCAATGATACAGGTCTGGTCTGTCCTTGAACCTCTGAGCACTCTGAGATCTGTTCTGCATTCTTGTAGTGAGGTGTATTTTAGAAACTTTGTGGGATTTTGTAGTAAATACATACATTAAAAATAAAGTAAAAGCAACAAATAAAAGTATTTTCAAGTTAAATTCATTTGAACTGGATATTTCTTCCCAGATCTGCAAAATTCTTGTATTGCAAAATTATGTCTTTTTTTGGGGAATAGTAATAATCTTGGGTTTCATCTTTTAGGCATCTTCCTTAGAGTCCCTGGGTAGTATTCAGATTGACATAGAAAGGAGAGAAAGAGTTTCCAGGTAGGACTAGTGGCACAAAACTAGTCATTATGTTATAGGAAAATGAATTCACCTACTTAGAGATAACCACCTTAATTTATTTTAAGGATAGAAAATGTTAATTCTTAGCAAACTGAAATTTACATATTAATAAAAAGAATAATTTGAAAGTGAATTAAAACTTAATGATGAATATTAAAAGTTATTTTTCTTCTTTTAGAGTTCTTAAGATAAGAGCTGCAAATACTAATAAAAGTTTATGAAATTAGCAATCTCATGAAATGTAGTTTACTGCATTTTAATAGCCACACACACACAACACTGTAATTATTTCATAATAATCTCTATCTTCTTGTATTATGAGTGTTTTAGTTCTGTTTTCAAAGCACTTCTTATTTTTCCTTTCCATATTAATTGGCTTATTTATATATTTAAATTTAAAATTCATATGTTGTCCATTTTCTCAAAACAGTTAAATTCAAATTCATCACAATCTTCTGGTTTGACTTAGGGCAGCAAATTTAATTCTGCACTGTAAATAAAGGTATTTTGAATATGTAGTAGGAATGCTACTTCTCTTTCCCCAAGCCTCAAAGACATTTAAGTTATTCACAATGCTATTCCCATCACACTTGAAGTGATTGTATCTATTGCTGATTTCTATAAATTATTAACATCAAAGCTAGCGGTTTCCTGAACAAAATTTCAGCCTTTCCACATAAGAAAAAGTTAAGGAGGTTTAAGTAGATTAAGAAAATTCAATTGGTAATATGGTCACTAGAAATATAATCTTTGTTTATAAATATTTTCCCTTTCTTTCCCCACTGTTCCTTGGGCACAAGACTGTTGTAGAAAGTGCAGATTTTACTTAGATTCTGAAAGTTTAAATATGAAATAAGTCGGTGAAGTTCATCCTACCCAAACTTTTCCCCACAGTGTTAAGCAATGAGACAGCAGAACCACCTTTCAGTTGATGACATCTTGTGGTGACTATAGCTTATTCAAACCAGGACTTGCCTACGGGATTCATCAAACAAGAATACTTAATTCATAGAAGGAATGATGAAGACAAATTGAGAAATGTCTAAATGAATTTAAAAATTATTACTTTTTCTAAATTCAGAAAGTGACTGCCTGGAGTATGCTGTATCCAGTTAACAACGTTAGGAACTAAAGATACGGAACCAATAAAGATGGATGCCTTGCCTTTGTGGCTACAACTTGGGAAATTTAAAATAAACATTGTAATAATTGATCCTTCTGAATGATGTGCAAATGCTAAACGACTCTTGATCTCTGGTGTCAACTTTCCACCTTTGGCATTGATAGATGGTATTTATATTGCTTTTAATAAAAAGACAGTCAAGCCTTCAATTACAGATAAAACTCATTGGAAATGGGTGGGAGATGCTATGACCACCGTTTTAATATTAGTGTAGACTAAACTCATTTCTGCCAATCATGCTGACAGTAGGGAGATATCATGGTAGATTAATGAGATTCGAATTATACTGTCATAGTAAGAAATGGGGGTAGGAGAAGTCAAGCGTCTTTTTCCACAGTAATTCCCTGCTTACCTCAGTAAGTATGAAGCAGCTACTGAAAGATTATTAATAGCTCTATTGCCATTCTGATTGAAGGTAATTTTTCAGCAGGCTTGCGTGTAATTCAGCAGAGATTTTATTGGCTCTTGAGCAGAGATTTTAAAGAAGTATTTCAATTAGTAATGTAATAATGTCTCTAGTCAGGGTGTGTTTATGAAAATTGTGCCTCAGCTCAGCTCTGAATTGTCTCACAGATAAGAGTTTGCCTGTATATTTATAGCAGGATCATTGTGACTCTTCAGACTAAAAGGGAAAAAAATAACCTTAGATACTTAAATAAATCTGATTGCATTGGCCAAATACCCTCTTATTAATGCCAAGTGTTACCACAAACCAACTTTTAATTTTGAAGACATTTAAACCACAGCGTATTCTAGTGGGCTTTAATCTTTTATTCTGTTCAAAATTTAAAAAGATCATTCCTTGAGTTTCTGCTTTCTTTTTAAATTTTGAGATAATAAATATTTATTTGTTCCTAGATGAAAGAGTAAATCATCGATTGATAAAGTTCCTAGGTAGGTATTTCACTAGAAAAATTGTTCAGAGCAGCGATTTTCAAACCAATGTGCTCCACAAATTTTTAAAATATGCGATACTTGACTACTTAATCAGGGGCACTGACCTCTTTTCCCTTAGATTGCCAAATGAAAATAAATGACAACAGCCAACACAACAATAGCCCACCAGTCACAATAAATAAAAATTATGCCTTTTTTTCCTCTCACATCATCAACAAATATATTGTTTGGTGTGCCACAAAATTTTATTTTTTTCATGTATTATTATTTTTTATTATTATTTTTCTGAAGTGAGAAGCTGGTAGGCAGAGAGACAGACTCCCACATGCGCCCGACATGGCATGCCCATGGTATGCATAATGTTTGTCTTAGTGATAATTACTTTAAAAAGAGTATATGGCATGTGTATTATTTAGAGTTCACATACTTCACTTATGAAGGCCATCTTGTGTATCATAATGCTATGATTCTATAAAGCTTTTTCTGTCATGAAATGCAAAAATATTATCAGTGAAGTTTCCTTTAATTTAGTATGAAACGAAGCTTGAATTTAGAGAAAATTGAGAAATCAATATGTATACCTTGTCACGACTTATTCTGTTGCTTTTCCCTCCACTTCAAAATTATTTGACTCAGTGGATATTTACTGACAAGAAATAGACCATCAATTAGTATATTAGTGGATGTCTAAACTGGAGAAATTCTGTGTAATTTTTTTTAAAAGAAGAGATTTTCTATAAGCTTGCAGCTGTTAAGATATACATTTTGTTATACAGGGGGTTCTGTTCCTATCGCAGTGACTTAACCTGAATTTGGGTGTAAGTCGAAATACAGCCGAGCCTAACTCACTTCTATATCCTAACACAGTTGTAAAATTATAACCTAGAACTTAAAAACACAACTCCCTCACTCATATGCTGTATATTTTTCCGTGCCATGCAGCCAAACTAGTTCACCCATGTAGTCCTTAAGTATGACGCTAATGGCCTAAGCCAATATACTCATCTCTCAATTTTTCTAAGGTTTTATGGGTATGAGCATTGTAAGATTGAAACGTTGTGTTGAGACTGTCGTAACCTGGAGACTCCCTATATACTTAAAAAAAATAATAACTACTTTTATTCTAGAAGGGTTATCCCGTTTCATATGGAGTTTAAATGCAAGAATAGCTACGGTATAGTCAATAACTTTCCAAAAAAACACATTTTGATACATATTTATTTTTCAAAAGTTATTTATTGAAGGCCTAGAACTCTATTACAAACATATAAGAAATCATGTTAACATGGGATATGTTTTAGGTGGGAATAGCTAATCGCCTGCTTCTCTCATAATGAAATCTTAATATTGTTCTTGAAAAACACTTTTGTGTAAAACTGCAACACAATGATTCCATCAGGATGTGTTAGCTGCAAAACATACCCTTTGATAATTAAATCTTGGAGTAGAATTGCATACTATTATCAAGTTGGATGCAGAGATGTGTAGCCAAGATGCTAAATTTTCATTATAAACAATGCTTTCTGATATTAAACAAAAATTTACTGAGTCTCTGAAACTCTACCGAATTAAAAAATGTGTTATTAATTATATTAAAATACTAATAAATACATAAAAATATTTAAGCTCTACAGAAGTAATTTTACCTTCACCCAAATTTGGACTGATTTAACAGAGATATCTATTTCTAAATATTTTAATTATTGTTTCTTTTGTGGGCTACCAATGTAATGTTAAAAATGAACATACTCTTACTTTTATTTGCTGAGGAATTCACTATACATTTATTACCTTCCTGATTTTTTCCCCTAAATCTTTAAATTGTTCTTAGGAGCCAGGCCCATGATAATGTCCAAATTTCTACAAAATATTTGTATAGATTAGAAATACAAATGTGTATAAAGTTTTTAGGGTGCTAGGAGAATTTTTGTCTAGCAGGAGGATGTGGTCTTGCCCTGAAGACAAAGGTTTTAAGATTTTATAAATTTATAATGTGTAATTTTCTCAATTGAATTACTCGGATTCTCCATACCAACATATTTTATCTCTAATAAACTATATTCAGGTTCTATTAAATAAATCAAGGACTGTGTGAGATATTTCACACTTCACAGAGTTTTATTCAATTGTGACCTTTGCAGTAGTGATATTATGAAGTGTCAGATAAATTGAAAGAAATATGAAAGTGTAGACACTGAATAAATACTTAATCAGAGCTGGATCAATTTACATCTAAACTTTAAGTACTGGAAAGCATTCCCATGTGGTTAGCCTGTCAGTAAACTAACACTACAATACTGCTTATTTCATTGTGTGTATGTGATTTTTAAAATTGATTTAAAAAAAAATCAAAATCATTCAATCAAATTTAAAAGATGGAATTGCTGAATATAAGAACCAATGATATTAAAATATTTATATACTTGAGAGATACGAACATACTATAGATGCAATAGAGATGTAGTCAACTAGGCAAGGTGGCTATATTTTTCTTTGTGTTTACCTCTGTTTCCTATAATGATGAATTGTATACTTCAATGTGAATTTGTATCATATAAAGAAAATAAATCTAATTAATAAATTGAATTTATTTAAAATGTGTAAACAAATAGAAGTAAAATATCTATTTATTTATTTATTTATTTTATTGTCCAAATTCCTCTAGAAAGAAGTAAGCTATTAAAGAATATTATTTAATTAAAATTAGAAATAAATATTATACATAAATTATTATTCATCAAAAATTTTTATATGCTTGTATTGCAAAACTAGAAGCAAGAATTTTATAGTCCACCACTACTATGGCAGTTTTTAAGAGGTAAAACTCAGGTAACCATAATCAAAGGGAGTGTTAAATAGAACTATATAGGACCTGCAGTGGCATCTAGTTGGAAACATCCTGAGCTCAATGAATGAAGCATCTTCCCTTAAAGTGAGTTATATAACATCAGAGGGAGTGAAGAACATTGCAGATCAGAAGCAGGCACATCATGCAGGGAGCTAGAACTAGAAATTTTGAAAGAATATCCCTTGTACATTTGGCTTTAAATCACATGTTCAAAAAATAAAATATTTCAATTCCATTAAAATATTTTCTATAAGTAGTCACTAGTCTTAATTTGGTATTTATATATTTTGGAAAGTATTATGTATTATAACATATATGTTTTATTCCTAAAATATTTATTTTATTTTATAAATGTCTATGCAAATAAAATATTGTCTACTTTGTTTTGCAAATTGTTTACTTTTGTTCAATATATTTTTGAGGATAATTCACCTTGGAACATATAACTTATATGCATCCATCTCATAGCCATTGAATAAATACAATATACATATCTGCTTTTCACTCCATGGACATTTAGGTTGTTGCCAAGTTTTCTTTATACAAGCCTTACTATGTATATAGATCCTTGTGTATTTACGATTTCCTTCTTAGGTAAAAGATTGCTAAGTCTTACATCTTCCATTTATCTATATATTGTCAAATTGCCCTTTAAATTGGTGGAAACATTTAAGTTCCCACCAGTAAGTTATAAAAAATATATTTGCTCCATATCCTTGTCATAATAGTGTATTTTCAAAGTAAATGTTGTTTATCTGGTTATGAAATTGTTTATTATAGTTCTAACTTGCATTCTTCTTAATTACCACTAAGATTAAACATTTTAAAACACCAATTACCTTTCTCCTTTTAATGGTCTAAGTTTTGTTATATTTTGTCCACTTTATTGGACTTTTATCTTCCTTCCTTCCTTCCTTCCTTCCTTCCTTCCTTCCTTCCTTCCTTCCTTCCTTCCTTCCTTCTTTCCTTCCTTCCTTCCTTCCTTCCTCCCTCACTCCCTTCCTTCCTTCCTCCCTCCCACCCTCCCTCCTTGTTTCCTTCCTTTCTTCTTTCTTTCTTCTTTCTCCCTTCCTTTTTCATTCCTCTTCCCTTCCTTCCTTCCATGTTTCCTTCTTCTGTTCCTTTTATTAAAAAAAATACAAATTCATTATAGTTCATTTTATATCAGCATATTAATTCTTTGTCTTATGTCGCTATTTTTACCCATCTCTTTATTGCCTTGCTTATGTGAGTACGTAATTTTATGCAAGTGCTTTTCCAAAGTAACCTATCCCATTCTAAACGGTCCTCTACATCTCTTTGTGACTGGATCAATAGAAAAGTATCTAAATACTTTAATGGTAATTTAGCAATCATTCATTTATATATGTGATTTACTTGAATAATTAATAAATTACTTTAAAAATATTCAACAAAACTATTGGAATTATTATTTTGAATATTTTATTTATTCATTTTTAAACAGAGGAGAGAAAGAGAGAGGGGGTGGGGGGAAAAGCAGGAAGCATCAATTCATAGTTGCTTCCATATATGCCTTGACCCTGCAAGTTCAGAGTTTCAAACTGGCCACTAGGCCAACACAATATCCACTGCTCTACCACAGGTCAGGCTGCTCTAAATTATTTTTAAATTGCTACATCTTTATAATAATGAAAACCTCATCTGTTGTTTTTTTATCTATCAGAATCATCTTTGCTATTTTTAGTTCCTTTTTTTCATATACCTATTTTTAAACCACCTTACTTAAAATATGTGTTTTTTAAAACAGTGCTAATTAGCTTTGCACTTAATTTGAAATTAATTTGAGGATAAGTGGCATCCTTAATATTTTTAGCCTTACTACATAACCTCTTTATCTATAGCTCTTTAATTAATTCTTTATTAAAGTCTTTAATACAAGCAATATATATTTTCTATGTTTAGCTTTTACATAGAATGTACTTTTGGTTTGTTATCTTTCTTTTTTAAAACATCTATTTAATTAAATTTTACTCACCTTATTTTTGTTTTAAGTTTATTTTGTTTCTTTTCATTTAAGTTGTTTCAGTATTTAATGTTGAAACTTTTTATTTTAATTTGCATTTAATCTATAATTTTTTATACATCTAACATTTTACATACATACTTAACAAAATGTAGAGTAAACCAATACTAATACTCTCCAATAAAACTATAGAATATCAAAGCACTAAAATTTTTTTAACCTTTTCATTTCTGCATTTTATGATTGCCCGGCATCTTAGGTTTCCTTTGTTTACTTCCAAATTAATTATTATTGTTGTTATTTTTAAGTCAATACATTATATGTCTAGCTAAATGTTTACTAATTTACTTGATGATTATGTTTTCTTGTGTCTCTTTTTTATCATTTTGAATTCAATTTCCTTTCTAATGAATTATTTTATTTAGACTTATCTGAGATTTGATAGTTTTCTTTGAAAATGCCTCTATTTTGCTTTTTTCTATGTTAATAATTTTTTAGTTATGTATGAAATTATAGGTTGCCATTTATTATTATCTCATAGATTTAAAGGTATTATTTCACTCACTTTTTAAAATGACTGATCAGAAGCCTATTATTACTCCTGGCAATCTTTCCTGCCTCTCAGACTGGATTTATGATCTTTCTTACCTATTGTGTTTTACAGTTTTAGTACCATATATTGAAGAGTACATAGGTTTTTATCTTTGCCTCTGTCTGTCATCCTCTGGAATTTTTATGAATCCTCCCCAAATAGAAATATTTAGTAATATATAGCCTCTATTACACATTTACATTATGTTTATTCTATGTTTTCAGCTTATTTTGGTGTTTTTAGTTGAGAATATTATCAGGATATCTAAGCTGTGTTATGGCAGAAAATAAAGTTGTAATCACTAAATTTAAGAACAGAAATTGTTTTGTTTATAAAGCATTTATAAAACTATAATGTTACAAAAGTAATTAAGGAAGGGTCATACTTTAAAAGTTGAAACAGAAGAGACCCAATTAATGGTTTTATAATCAAGCACATATAACTCTCCAAGAAGCCAGTATCTTCAGCAGGACATTAAACACTACAGAATAAAAATTTTTCTATAGAGTTTCACCTACATTTAATGAGAAATAAATAAAAATATTTGTTCTATCTTTTGCAATAAATGACAAACTATTGAATGAATATGGATATAGCATGATCTTTAGTTACCATAAGTTAAATGTCTGCCATTATACTGAAAAACAAACAGACTACTTCTTTGCAGATATGATTCTCTGTAGCTTCTTCAAGACAGCAAACAAGAACAAGGAACAGAAACCTCTCACAGTGCCAAACCTGCAATGTCACTATCTATTTCTCCAAAGATATTTTAAAGCCTTTTAACTTTTACTAATTACCATAAAAATTGGAGAATGTACATTTAAGCATATTTAAAATTTTTTTTCTAACAAAAACATGCTTTTTTCCCCTTATCTCAATAAATACCTTTGTGACGTCATTTAGTGAACATTATGTCATTATAGATTCCCTGTACAGAGGCATCACGCATTCACAGAGCTGGAGAAGAGGTATCATACCAGAATATGTCAGCTTCTGGGATTTAAGGGAACACAGTTTTTTTCTGTTTTGTTTTGTTTTGTTTCAGTATAAAATCCTCTTTTTCTCTATCTGACTCTTCTGAAAGTAAATGTCAAACCTCTCCTTGAAGAACTTACACCTGGGGCTGAAAGGGAACAATCTGGATTAAATAGACATATTTGATCAGCATATTTTAGAAATTTTGTCATATAATGTTTAGGTTTATTATAAAATTTTTGAAAACTAATGTTTAATCTGACACATTCTCACAAAAATCATTAGATGTTATGTTGAATTTTCAAAAATAAGTTAATTGGGATCTTGTAATATTTTGTATTAAAATGTTATGTTATTTGAGTTATGGGTGTATTTAAGCACACACCTTGAATTTAAATAGCAAAATTAAGAAATTAAGAATAATTAAGGAGAGGAGAAAGGGGCTGGAATGGATATGGGAACTAAATCATTATTTTTCATAGTTGAATGTTAATGAAAAAGGTCAACAAAAAATATCTAAGTTTTATCAGCTTAATAAATATAAGTCATGAAATAGAAGTATAAGCTTAATATTGCTGATTTGAAGAGAAGCAAGAAAATTCAAGAAATGATAAACTAAATGTTTCCTCTAAAAACAGCTCTAGTTTGAGGCAGATGCCAAATAAATGTTTTTCATTAGCCATCACTAAGGAAAAATAATCAATAATGTTCTATCTACTGAAGACATTTATTTTAGGGTCCTGCTTAGTGTACAAGACTGATTTTGATTTTGATTTTAAAGAAGGAAATTCAGTAGAAATTTGTTAGTCAAACTATCACTTTCTATGTTTTTAATATTAACCTACATAAAAATTTCTTCCCCTTGGGTGGGGGAGCTAAGAAACGACTTCTGTGCTAAAGTATATGGTTCATAAAGAGCTATGAGTCTTTTTAGAAACAGAGTGTTTTCAGGAACGTTCTTTTCCTTTTTTTTTTCTTTTCTGAATTGTAGAGGCTTCACTGCAATAATTTGGTAAATTTCATTTAATATTTGTCTACATAGAATAATAAATAGAGGGCTTTTAATCCCAGAACTTCTACATAAAAATAACTATATGTAAGTAAGTACATACATAAATGTAAGTATGCATATGCAGAGATATATTATGTATCTATTTATTTTATATTTTGTATTACAGTGACTAAAGCAGAAGTATAAAATTTTTACAAAGTCACACAGAATGGCTCCCATATAAATATCCTCCAGTTCAGTTTTATTTTTTCTTTATGATTCTCCTCTATGTGTTCGATGACACCTGTGTCCTATATAATTTGGGGCCTAAATTATCACTTGAGGATAATATTGCAAATTGTGTTTTACCCACTTTGAGACTATGTATTTTGTTGGACATTAAACGCTTAGGTTAAAACTAGATGAATATGATGATGTTTCCAGTTACTGATTGCGGCGTATCAGACTACCCTGACATTAAGTGACTTAAAACAACAAACATTTTTGCTCTAGTTTACCAAGAATTGAGGAGAGTTCAACTGGGTAATTCTTTTACTACTTGTGATTGCCAGGTCCATATGTCTTAATTATCATGTTTGGTCAATGTTGGAGATGGCTAGATGGATGGACTCAATTCAGCTATGAACCTACATGTGACCTCTTTGCTATGGTAGTCTCTAGGTGGCCCCACTTATATGGATGTAGGTTTCAACTAAAGAATGCAATATGAAAGGTTCAAGTGAAGGCTGAAAAGCTACCTGACTAGAAATTTTACAACATCACTTCTGCTACATTCTATATGCCAAACAAGTTAAAAAGTCTAATCTTGATCCAAAAGGAAGTAAATTTTCCCTGTACTCCTCAAGAAGAAGACCAGTAAGAGTCTGAAGTCATCTTTAATCTGTTAAAATAATGTTGCAATGTTAATTTTTCATATAACTATTCTACAGAATGATTCTAGTTAGTGTGTATCTGAGGAGTTATAAAAGCCATGGGAACCAGTACATCTAAATTTTTGAATTTTAAAATATAAAAATAAGATCAGCTATTCTCTCCATAGTCCCCCACCCCTTTTTAGCTCTTCAACTTGTATGCCTGTTAAAATCATGTGCTTATTAAATTTGAAAATGTAAGCCTGTGAATGTGTATTTCACACTTTATTTTTATTCTGTCATTCTAAACATCCTCCTAGAGAAAATTTAAGAATTGATCTTTAAAAAAATTAGAAAAGAGTTCAATCTAAAATACATATCTATGAAAGATGCTGAAGGACTGAAATTTTCCACTTGTCCTATCAAGGTTTTTGTTTCTCTCAACCTCTTTTGATAAACCCAAATTGATCGAGAAACAGCTAAGTTCACATTGCCTCCCTGCATTCCATCCTGTGCATACTCCTGTTTTCTTATACCTTCTGAGCACTTTCACGGTGACTAGCATTGAGCTAGGTACTTTTTCATGTATAGTATAATTTATTCTTTACAAGTCTTCTATTTTGACATCAAAACTAGATGTGAATTTAGTACTAGAATAATGTAAATAAGATAAAATTTTATCTGGAAACAATGGTAGAAACATTCTTTCTTTGAGTTTTTTTGCAGACACGAAAACAAATAAGTAGAAAATAAAGAACACCGAGCCATAACAGCATGTAACCATTTTATGTAATAGAATATTATTATTGACCTAAAGTAAAAAAAAATTAACTTAATTATTAGGTTTGTTATCTGTTGCTACACAGGTTATCCACATTTAACAGCTTAAAAACCTCACATGTACTAGTTCACAGGTTCTGTGAATCAGGAATCTGGCTGTGGCTTTTATGGGTCCTTGGGTGTAGGGTCTCCCACCAGTTGCATTCAGGATTTTGGCCTACCACAGTCATCCCAAAGTTCAACTCAGGTAGGATTCTCTTCCAAGTTCTCTGGGCAGTTGAGAAGATATGGAGTCTTGCAGGCTGTTGGGCTTAGTGAAGACCATAGTTGCTTACTGGCTCTCACTTAGTTCTTTTTTTTTATTTTTATTTTTTCTTGCTTAGTTCTTTAGTAAAGAAGCTGCCTCACTTCCTTGACATTGGCCCTCTCCATAGGACAAGACAGAACACCACAACTGGCTTTGTGAGAATGAGCAAGAGAGAGTTCTGATGAGACAGAAGTCAATCTTTCATACTCTAGCATCAGATGTGGCATTCCATCACTTTAGTAGTATTTTATTCATTAGAAACAAGCCACTGACCCTAGCTGGTTGCTCAGTGGCTAGAATATTTTCCCAGCTTATGGATGTCCTCGGTTTGATTCCCGGTCAGGGCATACAGAAGAAGTGACCATTTGCTACTTCCCATCTCCCTGTCCTCCTTCTCTCCCTCCTCCCCTCCCACAGCCAGTGGCTTGATTTGGTTGACTGTGGCCTGGGTGCTGAGGATAGCTTGGTTGGTACAAGCTTCAGGCTCACGCACTAAAAATAGTTTAGTATTCAAGCATAGGCCCCAGATGGGGTTACCTGGTGGATCTTGGTCAGGGCACATACGGGAGTCTGCCTCACCATCTCCCCTTCTCTCACCTAAAACATAAAAAATGAAAAGAAAAGAAGTCACCAGTCCAGCTCATTCTTGAGAAAAAGAGATTACCCATGGATATGAACACACTGCAGCAAGGGGAAAAGGGTGTCATTTTAGAAGCTGTCTGCCACTATTCTGTATACACTCAACAATTTAAATACATTTATATTTCTCTGAGAAAACCATATTATCAACTTTTGGAAGGTTAAGCTCAGTTCCTGTTAGCCATTTTGACATATTTTAACTATGATTGATCTTAAATATTTTAATGGATAAATGTAAAGGTGTATATGTGTGTGCGTTCTCATTCTTTACTTCAAAAACATTAAAGCTAACTGAAAAATAAAGCTTTTCTATTATTATCAGCTTATAAAAAATTCAAAACTATCTGGAAAATATTTTAAAATTTATTCTCTATCAGATGCAATGGAAATATTACTTTGCATTCAGGATTTGCTTGCATAAATGTCTCAGAATACACAGCAGTTCTTTAGATTTATCAAGTATTAGTTAAGGTGTGAATGAAAAATGTACTAATACAATTCTAGAGAAAGATACACATATAAATACACCAAAGTTGAAACACATAAAAGATACATCCTATAATATAATTGCTTCATTTAGTAAAATTATTATGAGTAAGCTAAAAAAATATAATTTGAAATTACACAAAATAAATTTCTGCTCCTGTGAATGCCATTTTATTAATTCCAGAGATAAACTGACAACAGTATATTGTACAAATTAGAAATTACCTGGTTTAAACAAATATAGGTAATGATTTTGCAAATAGGATTGACTTTGTTGGCTATTCTAGTGGTATTTCAAATAATACTTAATGATGTTTTCTATTACTCTTCTTTCACTTTTCAAACATGAATTCTATGGTCTTTTTTAACAATGATGTAAAAGTTTTCATGATGTATGAAGCCATATCAAAAACTTTTAACTTAAAATCTTATGCAATATTTTAGTGTATATTTTTTACATTAAAATTTTATGGAGATGTACACATGTATAGATCTCATATGATTTATTAAGACAGAAGATTTTATAAACATGTGATTTATATTTTTATTCTCTTTATTGATATTTATTTATTTTTGGCTTTCAGGAAGTTGTCATTTTTTTCTGAAAGATAGTGCTTTTATATTTTCACACCAAGTGAGAGAGCAATGCTTTTCAAAAGATGCAGTTGCTAATAAAATTGTCTGTGGTGATTATGAATGGAAGATCATAGAGAATAAAAGAATAACACCAAGGTCTACATCTAAATTTATTAACTATTAAGAACATTGGCATAAGTCTTCTAAAGCTGATATCCTTTACCACACAAGTCTATTTTATTTCATGTTATATTTAAGATATAAACACTGAAGAAAATTGTCTGCATTCAGTAATTATTAGGATCTTTTTCTTACTTAAAAACGTTAATCTTTTATTATGTTTTTATTAAGGTGAATGCTGTAATATTTTATCCATGCATTTTAGCTTTTTTTGTGTGTGACAGAGACAGAGTTAGAAAGAGGGACAGATAAGGACAGACAGACAGGAAGGGAGAGTGATGAGAAGCATCAATTCTTCATTGAGGCACCCTCAAGTTCTTGAACCTGGGTCCTCCACTTTCCAGTCCGTTGCTCTATCCACTGGGCCACTGCTTGGTCAGGTACCATGCATTCTAGCTTTAATTAAAGAAAGTTCAATGCATATCTATTTGTGAACAGATAGAAGTCTTTGTTTTATTTTTATAGATAAGTTGGTATTATGACTTATACCATCTGCCTACTATACAAACACGGTATAATAACTTTGATTTCTCCAGTTAACTGCTGTTTTCACCATGTGTCCAAATTATCACGAAAATCCTGTACTTCCATTTTCAAGTCTGATTCCTAATCCATTAATTTAGCCTCTGTATATACTAAATGTTGTGTGTGCTCCCCACATGTACAGGTAAACAAATTCATAATTAGAAGCCCCAACACCCAGTGTGACTATATATGGGGAGGGGACTTTTATGGAACTAATCAAGTTTAAATAAGAGGATAAGAGTGAGGTCCTAATCCAACAGAATTGAGGTCCATACAAGAGAAGAGTATAAAGGCTCCTTGTCTCTCTCCTACCATATGAGGACGCAGGGAGGGTCACTGTCTATAAGTCAGGAAGAGAGCTCTCATAGAAGTAAATTTGCTAGCACCTTGATCTTCGATTTCTAGTCTCTGGAATGGTGTGATAATAAATGTCGGTTGTTTAAGCCACATAGTCTGTGGAATTTTACTATGGCAGCCCAAGCTGACTAAGACAGCCCATATCATCTCACTTAGTTCTCATGGATGCCACCAACTTCCAAAATCAAGGAGCAAAACACTATAAAGAGAGAAACGTTGCTTTTTCCTTTACTTCTTTGCTGCCATATAATTTTTATTATTTATTTACTTTTTAATATTCTTATTAGTTAAAGAAAAAGAGAGAGAGAGAGAAGGGAAGGGAAGGGAGAGAAGCATCAACTCTTTGTTTCATTTAGTTGTGCACTCATTGTTTCTTGCAAATGCCATGACCAGGGATTGAACCTGTAACATCCATGGGCCAAGATGACACTTTACCCACTGAGTTACCAGGCCAGGGTGCCATATGATTTTTTTATTGGAGGTTGTTCCTCAGTGTAGGACAGCTGCTTGTCTACTGCTTTTATGTGTGACTTGTTTGGCAGTGGCTCAAAGATTGTAGTTAGTGATAGTGGTCCTCACTTAACAACAAGGGATAGTTCTTGCATATTAGAGTTACATATTCAGATTTTTTTCCTCATCTATAGCTGCTCTCCTGGGCATCAGAGATTAGAGGGATTCTTTGAGAAAGAAATTAGCACTCCTCAAAGAGCAATTAGACATTGGCAGTATTGGACCCAGTTCCCAGTGTAGATCTTTTCCTTTTCTACATATTTAGTTCTTCATTGTGTGTTCTACCTGAGAATCATTAAAAAAAAGTGTATAAAGTGTGGCTTTTGCAAGAAATGAGAACTTATAACTATTTTTAATGAGATAGATGATAGGTAACAAATACTCAGATAATTTTGAAATATGTGATATATATGTGTATGACTACATATATATTTTCAGAAAACACTCATAAAATGGCTAGATATATTTGTAGGTAAAGAAAAAATCATGGAAATTATTTAAATATATCAACTTCATAGGTAGACTCTTTATTTCATTGGAAGGATTTAAAAGGTGTATGTCTAGCAAGTTACTTAGGGAATGTACTTAAAAGAATCACCAATGAATAAGTAAAAACAATCAGGAATCTGAAATATACTAAAACAAAAGACACAATAATTTCTTCTTAAATAAGGCTGAATTTGACGTACTGTTCTGGGGATATCATATTGCTATCAAGTTAAACATTATCTAGGAGTGTGTTTAAAGAGCTAGGACTTCTTTTTTGTGACAGAGACAGAGAGAGGGAGAGATAGGGACAGACATACAGAAAGGGAGAGAGATGAGAAACATCAATTCTTCCTTGTAGCACCTTAGTTGTTCATTGATTGCTTTCTCATATATGCCTTGACCAGGGGGCTATAGAAGACCAAGTGACCCCTTGCTCAAGCCAGTGAACTTGGGTTCAAACTAGTGAGCCTTGCTCAAACCAGATGAGCCCGCTTTCAAGCTGGTGACCTTGGGGTTTTGAACCTGGGTTCTCTGTGTCCCAGTCTGACTCTCTATTCACTGTATTACCACCTGGTCAGGCAAAACTAGGACTTCTTAATTTCTGGTCTGGTGCACCTGGTCTAAACTAAAATATAAATGTCAATCAGAAGATTAAGAAAATGATATGAAAGTACACATGTTCAGTGACATCAGCGAACCCAGAATTACCACTATGAGAAATTTGAACAAACTGAGCCAGGTATCTGAAGATTGAACAACCCTAGAAATCATGTTCATATAAAAAGAAAACAACTCATTGAATTTATATTTGATTTTAGAGGGTAAGTGAATTTTTATACTATCTGAAAAGCACCTCTGTTTATGAACTTTGAAGTTTATGGATTTTTATAAAGACCCTAATTCCACCATTTCTAATTGTGAAAGTCAGGCCAAAATTTTAATCTTTGTGATAATCAATTTACTTATGTATAAAATGGGAAATTTTGCATATATGTATCTCAGAATTAACTTGAAATTATATAAGATAATGTATATAAAATGTATATACCTTGGTAGATTCCTAGAAAATGACAGGAAACATTATTTAATAGGCAGAAGCATGAGTTCACTACATCTGGTGTTTGCTTCTAAAAGGAAAGGCTTATGGCCTGACCTGTGGTGGCGCAGTGGATAAAGCGTCGACCTGGGAACACTGAGGTCGCCAGTTCAAAACCCTGCACTGGTCTGGTCAAGGCACATATGGGAGTTGATGCTTCCAGCTCCTCCCCCCTTTCTCTCTTTCTCTCTCTCTCTCTCACTCTGTGTCTCCTCTCTAAAATGAATAAATAAAAAGAAACTTAAAAAAAAAAACATTTAAAAGGAAAGGCTTATGTTACTGTCAGCAGGTATCTGACAATCAACTCACTTTCTTGACTCAAACATCTCTTTGGTCTGTACCTCCATTCTCTTTAATTTATAGCATCATGCTTCCTTTCAGTCTGCACTACCTAGTTGAATTGGTTAGTCTAATTTTTGGGGTTAAGTATTAGGAGTCAATTTTTTCATTAAATTAAACTATCTCCCTCCTCTAAGTACAGTTTGTCAGTAACTAAGCTAATATTTTAACTTTCATCTGCATATTTCTTTTAAACAGTTCTATACTCATATTTTAGAAAGGTGTTAACTATGGGGCCCTTCAAACACCAATGTTAATACTGATACTTATTAGTATTCTTTCCTCTTGTGTATATTGAGAAACAGAAGCTTAAAATGAATACTTACACAAGTGTGTGTGTTTGTATATGTGTGTATATATATCCTATCCTAATTGTAACATTAGATTAGTTAGGGTTCTTCAGAGAAAGAGAATGGCAAAATGTATGAGACTGAGACAGAGAAAGAAAAGGCAGGGGGTATTATTATAAGAAATTTGACCATACAATTATGAAAGCTGACAGGTTCCCAATCTGCTGTCTGTGAACTGAAAATCCAGAAAATGTAGTCATTTAATTCAGTCCATGGTCAGTGGGCTGAGAACCAAATAATGGTGTAGATTCCAATCAGTCTGAAGGCTTGAAAACCACAGCACCCAAGGGCTGGAAATATGTTCCAGCTCAGCAATGAAGAAAAAAAAAAAAAAGAAAAAAAAGAAAGAAAGAAAGAAAGAAAACAACAACAAAATAAACAGACAAATTTTTCTGCCTCTTTGTTCTATTCTAGCCATCAATAGATTAGAAGATGCTCACCTACACCAGGGAGATCAAATGCTAATTTCATCCAGAACACCTTCAGAGATAGATCCCAAAATACTTTTTACTTAAATATCTGGGTATCCCGTCAATCAGTCAGACACATAAAATTAACTATTCCACTCATTATTTATGGATTCCATATTTGTGAATTCATTCACTCTCTAAAATTTATTTTAATCCCCAAATAAATACTCAAAAGCTATTTTATGTTTATTCATGAGCATGTGTATGGCAGTAAATATTAGAGTTTCCTGAGGCACATACTCCCAGATGCCATCAAACAAGGTGACACTCTGCCTTTGTCAGCTCTCATATTGTAAACAAGTGTCCTTCATGTGGTTTGTTTAATGTTTTACATTTTTATGCATTTGTTTTTGATTATTGTTGTTATTCAAGATGGTCCTTATGCACAGTGTTAAAGTGCTGTCTAATATTCTTAAGTGCAAGAAACCGATGGGGTGTCTTACAGGGAAAATACATGTGTTAGATAAGCTTCTTTCAGGCTTGTGTTATACTGTTGTTGGCTATGCATTCAATCGTAATGAATCAATAGTATATATTAAATAAGGTATCGTTAAGCAGAATCATACATAAAACTAGGTTTTTCACTGGATGATGAGATGCTCTGGCCAAACCTTACAGTAACTTAACCCTATATTTTCCCAGCAGTAAGGGTTCAGTATTTGCTAATTCCGTGTTTGCATTGACTTTCTGGAACAAGTAGCAAGAATCAATTGTATACACATGTAAAATAAAATATGAGGCAGCCTCCTATTTCTGCTTCCAGAAGAAAAAATTTATGGCATAAAAACTATACATATTTCAAATCCAAAGATGCTACGTACTAGGTGTTTAATTTTTAGATGTTATTTCATCTCTCTTGCCTTTGTTTTCATTACATTTTAAAATAGCGCAAACAATACCTCTTAAGTTTTGGGGGTTGTATTCAAGGTGCTAAAGAATACACAAAGACTCTATAATACTAGATCTATGTTCTTTGACACTGAGGAAGTAGAAGTTCTAATTCTTTAAAGACTATGTGATGCTTCTAATGCTTCTAAGTGGTTCAGAACTAAATGGGAATTCTTTCCAACTAAGTAGAAAATATAATTGTTTTCCCAAAAAGAGAAAGGAAGTACTTCTTTTCCCTGTGCAACCCACATAAGTCTAAGAAAACAAACAAACAAAAAAAGATTTCTAAGTTACGTAATAAAAGAAAGCAATAATAAGAATCGGGCTTATGTGGATCTGATCAGAGCAATTTATTCTGCTGTCATTGGGTTGGCTGTCTAACCGTGCTTGCGTTTTCTTTTTCTGCCACTGCAGGGTGTGGGGTTTTCTGTCATTCATAAATACAGTGAGGTAAAGTTATGAGAATTATCAGACTCTACACAATGAGATAACACTCCTGACAGTGTTTCACCAAAGAAAGAAATAGCTTTTTATAAGTCAAGTGTTTAGGTTTCAAGGTCACTTATCCACTTGGACAGAAAATATTCTTTATTTAGCGGGATCTTAATGAATTTCGAAACGGGAGAGTCTTTTATTGATAGAATCTGAAAATTTATGGGAAAAAAGGGATTTCTGCAAACTAAAAAGATTTTTTTTGATGCATTAAGTTGCTAAGCAGGCATATCAGAACAGCTACTATGGGTGAGGAAGGAGCTATGAAATAATGTAATATGCCGGAAGACAATTTGACTTTGGGTGATGGGTGTGCAACATAATCAAATGTCAAAATAACCTAGAGATATTTTCTCTGAACCTATGTACCCTGACTGACCAATGTCACCCCATTAAAATTAATTAAGAAAAAAATGAAATAATGTAACATGCCAAAATACGGGGGGGGGGGACACTTTAGGATGAATGGTGAACCTTTGTCTTCCATTGAAGAACAAGTTTTGTTCTTTTTTCTGTGTGATAAGAACCAAACTGGTTTCTATGACTAAATGTACCTTTCATGCCATCATGTTTCTATGAAAAGGAAACAAGATATTTTTCCGTTACACAAATACGTTTTATTTTAGTCATGGTAACTCTGGTTTTCTTTTATTTTGTTTTTAAGGAAACACAGAATATTTCAGTTTAGAAAGAGTAATTAAGCTTCCATGAATTGCCACTGGGAAAGAAATATAATATCAACTGTCTAGAGGCAAATGAAATACTTGCATTTGTTTTTGATCCTGTGGTCCTACTTCAGGGAACTTATTCTACAATATATTTGGCCACATGAGGCCTTTTGTAAACACTCAAGTATTTGTTGCTATTTTATTTATTACAGGAAACATTTTAAAAAAAGCTTTAACTATTTACTATAAAAGATTGGTTTAATAAACATTTTTAAATACTATGCAGTGGTAGGAATAAATGGTGAAGCATTATACATATAAAAATTATTTTGAATTGAAAAATTCAATGTTATTTACAGTATACACACACACACAATATGTTACCTTTTTTAAATGTAGGAGGAATATATATTTATATTTACTTGCCTTACATAGAAGAATGACATGGAACCATATTTAAGAAACTAATAATATATGTTGTTATTTACATGAACAGATTTTAAGCAACTTCTAAATGCTTTATATCTTTATTTTTCTTGTTGTTCAAACATGTAAGTTGAAAAATAAAATGAAAGCCCTGGCCAGCTTGCTCAGTTTTAGAGTATCAGCCTGGCATATGAAAGTCTCAGGTTCGATTCCCAGCCAGGGCACACAGGAGAAGTGCCGTATGCTTCTCCACCCTTCCCCCTCTCCTTTCTCTTTATCTCTCTCTTCCCCTCCTGCAGCCAGGGCTCCATTGGAATCAAGTTGGCCTGGGCACTGAAGATGGCTCCATGACCTCTGCTTCAGGTGCTAGAATGGCTCCAGTTGCAATGGTACAATACTCCAGTTGGGCAGAGGATCACACCCTACTGGGTATGCCAGGTGTATCCCAGTTGGGTGCATGCAGGAGTCTGTCCCTCTGCCTCTCTGCTTCTTACTTCAGAAAAATACAAAAAAAGAAAAGGAAAATGAAAAAATAAAAAAAGTAAAGAAAGGAGGGACCTTTAAAAATTAACTAGGAAACACAGGCCAACATAGATAACTTATACAGGTGTATATATTCTATATCTTTATTTGAGTGCTGGGTCCTTTAAAAAAAAGAACTGTATTTGTTTGCATTTGTATCTCAATGGTCCTTAACTCAGTGCATTTACTCAATAAACAATACATGATTGATTACCATTTAAGCATATGCTGTCAATTTATTCAGTTGGTCATATCTTAAAATATTTGAACACATTAAACATTTCAGTGATCATGTCCTGTAATAATTGGTAAGCTTTCTTAATCAATACAGCTTATAATGGACTTATTAATATTAGGCATGGTTGGGTTCCATTTTGACACATTTGAGTAATACCTTTTTTATCCGCTCTTCTGATTTTAAGCCTCGACAACCTTAATGCCATCTCTGATTCACCCTTTCTGTAGCTTAATGCAATATGAAATACAGGACATAATGAGGGGAAATGTGTGTGAGGGTGCAAATGTGCCCCTAAATTATTATTCCATTCTGTGACCTTGGAGAGATAAAATCTGTTCCAATTAAACTATTTTGAGATGATAATTTATGATGAAAAGACTGTGACTATTCAAAAACAGTCAAACACTTAGAAGATTTATTCTAATAAAAGCATATATGTCTGAAAGAGATTTCAGAATATACCCACTGGAAGTAGCATTTGCTTCTGGAAGGAGTTATTAGAAATGTTACTTTTGAAATAAAATATTTGTACTTTAAAAATATTGATAAATTATACACTAACCAAGATTCTACTTTTTTTGAAAGATAGTTACTTTTATACAGATAAATGTAGATATGGCTATGAGATTCAGCAGAGCTGCTAACATTTTCAAAACTTAAAGTTTTTTGATACACATTTACAGTTCTTTCCCCCGCCCCCAATCTTGTTGCATATATATTAAATAGAACTATTTAGTCAAGATGAGGAACTTTATTTAGTAAAATGCGACTAAATGCTGGTGAGTTTTTGCTCAAGCCAGATGAGCCCATGCTCAAGCTGGCGACCTCGGGGTCTCAAACCTGGGTCCTTCGCATCCCAGTCCGATGCTCTATCCACTGCACCACCACATGGTCAGGCAAACTATGCCTGTTTTTAAATTAATTTTTTAAAAAAATACAGGGCACAGATTACCTAAATTATAGAGAACTTGAAGTTGACAATGATGAAATTTTGGATCTGGTGGATATTACAGAGATAAAATATGTATAAGTTGGATAGACAGTTGTTTTTTTTAAATTGTGAAACAAAATGTCATTTACAAACATGCCGTATTGGTATTTACAGTGAGTGCATTCTATATGACATTTGCAGAAATCAAATGACTGCAGTTAATCAGTGTAATTATAGACAGCTCTATTTCTCTTGTCAGTGTGATAACTCTACTTCTAGAATAGTCTTTATTTCTTCATGATGGACAGTTATTCACATTCTGGAAGCTTTTGAAGACTATTCAACATTTATTTGGGCTAACTTCTGTTAATTATCCCTGAAATGTTGGATTTTTTGCATAAACTGTGAAATGATACTTTTGAGAATAGAATGAAAATGACTTTGGAGCCTCCGCTGCTGCCAACCCTTTGGTTCTGTAGTGTGACATTTCACCTCTTTGTAATTTTATTTTCTACTTTGAAATGTTACTTGCCAAATACAAATACTTTTCGATCCTCTTACTCTATATCCAAAACTCTTTTCATAAATGTCACATATGATATGAAATGGATTACTTAGACTTAAGAGTGTGACTGAGGAAATTCTTAGGGATACAATATTATTTTCACTCCATGAAAATGGTCACATGATTGGTACAATGATTCTATTTTCATAATGTGCATCTAATCCCATGGGTCTCTGTACTATTTCAATGTGGGTATGTGTGATTTACATTAGCCTTCCCATGAGCTGAGAAGCTAATATTTAATTCTAGTTCAGTGGAAATTTGACATGAATCATATCTTATTTTTGACTACTTGTTAGACGAAAGCCAAAGCACCGAGTGACTTTCTCTTCCCATCCTGAGGAAGTGAAGTTCGAGGCCAAGCAGTTGTGACTGAAAGCAGTAGTGTCCAGGTAAGGCTCAAGGCTGTGGATTTTTAGCCAAATTGAAGCTTTCTGAAGGTCAGAAATCAGACAAGAAATAGTGTTATGTCTCAGAAAAGGCAAGAGAAGTCTAATCAGTTTTGCAAAACTAAGCAATAAAATTGTACACTGTATTCTGCTTTTTAGTTTCTTATGCAAGATGTCAAATTTTTGCTTAATAAATTGGATAACTGACCTCTCCAACTCACCTCAATCTTGAAGAGATTGGGGTCCTCCACTTGCAGTATTGTTGCTGCCTCATTTTTTTGTGGCTCCTCTTTATGAAATCCTGAACATTAATAATAACTGTTGACATAAAATATGGAACAAATTATTGATTGATTTTTCTATAAAAATTAATTGACTTTCTAAATCTTTCCAATGTTTTGATTTTTTTTTTTTGGAGTAGAGAACAATGTAAAGTAAGACTTATCCAGAGGTCAATGACTATTTTTCAAATAGTGACTTTAGGTTATTTAAACCTGCAGGGATTTTGAAATAGACTGTAGTATAAAATATTTCAATGGTGCAATATTCCATCAGAAAAAGAACACTCATACGAATCAAACAACCAAACCCAAAAGTAGAAAGCTTGGTGGTTTGCTGAGTTTGTAAAGTATTTCAGTCATATTGCTGAACACATGCCATTCCTAAAAAAGATGCCTTGATCTAGTTTTCTACAGTGTTCATATGGCTTGATTCTATCTTCTTTTTTAGAGATAAAGTGCCTGTATAAAGAATGATTTGTATGTATGAAACATTTTGTGACTCTCAATTTCCTATTACACTTGAGTTATACTCTAATTGTCATTGCTTTTTAACAGTATTTTGTTTGGGTTACATAAAAATATCTTTATGTGAAAAAAATCTCTTTTCTCCTCCTGATTAGCCCTAATCTATATCTGATAAGCTTTTATATCTATATTATCTTAAATTGTTCTTTTGGTAATGGTCTAAGTAAAGCTAGAAAATTTGTGGTTTGTCTTGTAAATTTAAATACATTTTTCATTGCAACATTTTTGCCTATATATCTATTCAGGCATAGGAAACAAATGAAAAAATAAACAAACAGGACTACATCATACTAAAAAGTATTTACATAGAAAAAGAAACCATCAACAAAATGAAAAAAACAATCCACTGAATGGGGAACATATTTGTTGATACATCTGACAAGAAGTTAATAAACAAAATTTATAAGAAATGTATACAATTTAACATCAGAAAGACAAAAAATCCAATTAAATAATGGGCAAAAGACATGAATAGACACTTCTCCAAGGAGAACATGCAGATAACCAATAGACATAAGAAAATTCTTAATGTCGTTAATCATCAGACAGATGCAAATTAAAACCACAATGAGATATTATTACTTCACACCTGTCAAAATGGCTTTCATCAATAAATCAACAAATAAATGCTGGCAAGGATGTGGAGAAAAGAAAACCCTTGTGTACTCTTGGAAGAAATGAAGACTTGTGTAGCTACTGTGGAATATAGTATGGAGTTTCCTCAAAAAATTAAAAATGAAATTGCTGTTTAATCCAGCAATTCCACTTTTGGGAATTTATCCAAAGAAATCTGAAGCACTGATTCAAAAAATATATATGCACTGTTATTACAATAGCCAAGATCCCAGTGTCCATAAGTAGATGAATGTATGAAAAAGCTGTGGTACATTTACAAAATGGAATACTACTTGGCCATGAAGAAAAAAGAAAATCTTACCTTTTGCAACAGAATGGATGGACTTGAAGATTATGATGCTAAATAAAATAAGCCAGTCAGAGAAAGAAAAATATCACATGATATCACTTATTTGTGGAATCTAATGAACAAAATGAACTGATGAACAAAATAGAAACAGAGGCATGGACATGTGAAACAGACTGACAGCTGTCAGAAGGAATGGTGGGAAACTGAATTTAAGAAGGTGAAGGTATTAGCCAAAAAGCATATATACAGAACACATAAACATAATCACTAGTATGGTGATAACCAGAGAGAAAGGATGATGGGGTCTAGGTGGAGGTGAGCAAAGTGGGGCAAAATGAGGACAAAAAGAGACGTTGATAGGGGCAGAAGGCACATGATTTGGTGAGCAGATGGGGGGTTGTTGTGTTGCGTGTTTAAAACCTGTATGGTTTTATAAACCAATATTATCCCAACAAATTCAATAGAAATTTAATTTAAAAATCTGGCCTCTTAGTATAATACTTATTATTGTTTTACATTTATTGTTCTACATTTATAATAAACATCAAATACAGTGCATTATGTAAGGACAAAAATCTGTTCAGTGAAATTTCTGTTTCAAAGAGACCTGGTGGGAAATATATTTATCTCACTTGTTAATTCTCATGCAGGCTTCAAGCATACTCTGGAAAAAGTTGTTACAACTGCTTTTCAATGTCAATGAACAATTAATCCAGTTGATATGATGTTAAAAATAGTTAGAATATTTTTGCCAAAATCTTGTTTTGTTTCAATTATTGGTATGTTGATTACTACCTCTATTTTGGTCCTGAGAGTCAGCAATTAAAATATAAATTGTAAAGAAGTTTTTTAGGCTTGGAATCTGGTTTTCAGTAAGGAACAATTATTCCTATTAACCATGTGGATTAAGAGAACTATGATACTCATTTTACTTACTTGTGAAGCAGTGATAATGCATGCCTTGCTTCCCTCACCTGGTTCTATTTTGGATCAAACAATTAAATTTGATAGTTTTTTTAAAACTCTCAAAAATGCATAAATATAAGTCATTTGTTATTATTATAAATAAAAAAAAACTTTCACCATCAAAATATTGAACTAATCATTGAAAAATACTATGGTGCATAGCGTTTTACAAGGTATTAGAGGTTTCACTGACCTTTGACTTATTTGGTTTAAAATGAATATTTTGTATTTCTCAATAGATGTGCTTTAGTATTCTTATGTATCATGTATGTCATTTATTTCAAGGGGTATATGTGAATGTCTTATATGATTCATACATTCTCTCATTTCTCCTTTCCCGACTAGTAGCCTGAAAAAAAAAATGTAGATTACATTTGTCTGTAATATTGTGACAGTTTCATCACTTTGTAATTTACTTTTATAAAAGATTTTATTTATTGATTTTAGAGAGAGGAGAGAGAGAGAAAGGTAAGAGGAAGAGCAGGAAGTATCAACTCATAGTAGTTGCTTCTTGTATGTACCTTGACCAGGCAAGCCCAGGATTTTGAACCAACAACCTAAGTGTTCAAGGTTGACGCCTTATCCCCTGTGCCACCGCAAGTCAGGTTGTAATTTACTTTTGTAACTCCAGCAGTTTACATTTCAAATATACACACTTATATATTTCTTTTCTCTTTCTTTCCCCATATGCTTTCCCCTCTATTATACTTTCTCTCCCTCTTTACTTTCTTTGTGAATTAAATATGCTGATACAGCCTAGGCAGAGAGTACCATGCCACAGTGGAGATCCATGAAGAGTCAGGTGATGGTACCATACCTGTCTCTTTTAACACACAGTTACAATCATTAGACTTTTGCTCAATCTTTCTACTGAGCCTAAACCAGCAATAAAAAAAATGTTATTTTATGTTCCTTGGGTCATGCATAGTCCCTATTCCTGTGACTCTTCAATTTTTAGATGCATAAAATTCACCTGTGATATTTTAAAATCAGTGTCAGTCTAAACTCCACCACTTGAGATTCTTACTCTGTAGTCTGTGACAGGATCTAAAAGGTTGCATTTCTAATAAATACTCAAATAATGTGATGCAGAATTCTTTAGGCTCATTTTTATGAACATTGTAAACTCCAAAAAATGTATCTTTTACTCAATACAGTAAAAAAACAAACAAAAATGTTGAAAAGAAACAAATATTGTATGAGACAGCTTGCCAATGTGGAAACTCCTTACGACTAGTTCTAACTACATGTGTTCTCCTTTAATTTGCATATTCATTCTTTTAATTATAAAATTAACTTTTTTCAAATATCTCTCACTATTAGACATTAATGGCTTTTTCTTTAAGATCTGAGGGTAGTAAGATTTGTTTACAATGTCCCTTTCCATTTTTAGCTGCTGAATGCAACTACTGATGCTGCAATATCTTTACCTGGCATTTTCCATCCCAGATACATAGGTTTCCTGTTCAGAAATGAATCACTGCATATTTGAGTAATTTTCTAAACATCTGATTACACTTGTTTTTACTGATTCTGTAATTGTATTTGTATTACTTTGATATGATTGTAGGGTACCACACAGTTTTAAAAAGATCAAATTCTGTAAGTGCAATTGTCTGGCTCTTCAAAGTTTGCAGCTTTTATTTCACTAAGAATGTAAGATAAGAATGTTATTTTTAGTACAGACTATACATGCACTATTTTAACTTCCAAAATTGTAAGTTTTAGTGGTCAAACACTGAAAGCTAAAATGTAATATTTTAAAATGTTTAACAGTGAATTGGTTAATTTGTTGTTTTACAGAATTACTTTTGTTAGGGATTTGAATAGCCATTTAAAATACTAAGTTTTCTGCCTTGCCACGTGATGGCACAGTGGATAAAGTGTGTACCGGAGATGCTGAGGGTCCAGGTTCAAAACTCCAAGGTTGCTGGCTTGAGTGTGGGCTCACTAGATTGAGAGTGGGATCATTGACATGAGCCCATGATCACTAGCTTGAGCTCAAAAGTTGCTGGATTGAAGCCCAGGGTCTATGGATTGAGCAAGCAGTCACCAGCTTGGTTGTAGCTTCCTGGTCAAGGCATATATAAGAAAGCAATCAATGAACAACTAAAGTGCCACAACTATGAGTTGATGTTTCTCATCTCTCTCCCTTACTGTCTGTCTGTCCCTCTCTGTCTTTCTATGTCTCTCTCTGACCCCCCCCATATATCAGCAAATAAAATACTAAGTTTTTTGTTTATGTCAGATATGAATATACCAAATTTCCACTTTTACATAATAGTTTTTCATATTGCTAATCAAAGAGAATAAGTAGTGAAGCTGCAACCCAAATGTCTCTCAATTACTATCATCCTTTGCTGTAATTATACGCTTGTTTATGTGGTGACTTGTTTTTTTCACTCATTAGCTGGATAACCTTAGACCAAGTTCTTAAACTCTCTGCCTCACTTTCATCATCTTTAAAACTAATATGATTTTCCAACCTACTTCATAGAGCATTGTAAGGATGATACGTTTGTTTATTTAAAGCAGATAAAATGGAGCTTGGCATCTGGAAGACCTATATAAATCCATCTATTATTATCAGGATCACTTCAAATGAGATTCCAAGTAGTACTTTCAGAGAAGGTAGTAAAAAATACTTTATCTCAAAGTATGATAAATATTACTGAAAATTATTCTTTGATATTTCAGAAATAAAATATGCTTGAATTTCTTGTTTTAATTTTTCTGAAAAATATTCTTCCATACTATGTGGGGTTTTCTGCCTCAATAGTAGCTTTGAAGAAGTGTTTTAAATAATGAGGTGGATAACTATTTAATCAAGTGTTGTAGTCAGTTTGGGCTAAGTACCATAGACAGATTATCTTATAATCAGCAGAAATTTATTTCTCATGATTCTGGAGCCTGGAAGTCCAAGATCAGGCATTCATCATTGTCTGGTTCAGGTGAGGGTCCTCATCTGAGTTGCACACTGCTATGTTTTTTTATATTTTCACACGGCAAAAGAGATGAGCTTACTGGGTTCTCCTTTATAAGACCACTAAATTCATTTATGAGAGCTCCATGCTCATGACCTAATTACTTCTCAAAGGCCCACCTCCTAAAATAATGACTTTAGATAAGGATTGGGGAAGAGGGGCAGCTTTTGACATTCATTCCATAACACTAACTTAACAACTATTTTTTTTTATTATCTCTATCTGACAATTGCTTTTGAATTTTAAGGTGCTTCATGGGGACTCATTTGCACTCTTATTTCTGCATTAAATGGAAAACAAATTTTTAAAATAGTATAAAATCTCGTCCTGCCAGATAGCTCAATTGGTAAGAGCATTATCCCAAAGCACATATAGGTTACTGGTTTGATCCTCGATCAGGGCACATACAGGAACAGAACAGTGTTTCTGTCTCTCTTTCTTTCCCCCTTCCTCTCTTGCTAAAATCAATAAATTAAAAATAAAAAGTATAAAATCTCAAAAGTAGATTCTTTGCACCATATTTGAGGGAAATGTTTTAAATAACTTTTCCCTTACTGAAAACACTAGATTTTTTTTTTAAATTTAGACGATTAATTTTAACGGGCTGACATTGATCAATTAAGAGTACATAGATTCATAGAAAACATCTCCAGGTCATTCTGACATTTGATTATGTAGTATACCCACCACCCAAAATCAAATTGTCTTCCGTCACCTTCTATTTGGTGAAAACACTAGAATTTAAAAATACCAAACAATATAAAAACAAACTTACAAAGCTCTAGATGAAATTTGCATTAATAGTCTCCTTTTCTGCTAAATTATGGGGAAAAAATTAGTGAGTAATAATAAATAATTTAATTTGTAAATCTACAGTGATATTTTAAAAATATGAAACATTCTTTAGAATCCCTATTTATTAACTAAATTTTAAAGCTATTTATTTAGCAAAAACATTAATATTTCTCTTATTGTTTGAAAATAGTTCTTTAAAATGCTCAAGATAATTTCATGGATTTCTGAGTTGTTTACAAGTTGGTTTTGTTTGGTGGAAATAAAGTTGGCAAGAAATCTCAGCAACAACTGTACATACAAAACTGAATCCACTTGGGTTCGAGTAAACTTCCCATGTAGTCACACCTTTCCCATTGGAAAAATAGAAATAGGACAAGCTATCCAGTGAGATTTACTGTCAGAGTCCAAAACAAAATAGCAAAAACCTAATAATAACTAACTTTATTTTATGTGATTCTTGATATTCCTGACACCAGTTTTTGCTTGTCTTGTACTACACTTATCTTTCCTTAAAGATAAGGAATATGATTATAATCCTCATATGGCAAGCATCTCAAGCATTTCTCACAGGTATAGTATGTGTTGACTAAAAAACTTTCAAGTGCAAAATATATAAACCAATAAAATGTAGACACATATTATACTTATTATTTTAAACACCTTTCTATTAAAACAAATCCACTTATGCTTTGACATAGCCACCAACAATGGCAGCCACCTAAATCCTTGTTGCCCCACAGTTCTTCAAAAACAACATGACTAAAGAAAACTGCACAAAAATAATGTGGTCAAAATACAGAGAACTCAAAAATTGCCAATTACTTTCTTAAAAAACAAAACAAAACAAAACACCCAACAAATAAATACCAAATTTTAGCATGTGATCTTTACACTCCAGCCAAGGGCAAGGACATTCAGAGAAAAATATTATGGTAAAGAAAAAATGGATCTGGTGACAAGTTTAGAATTGCCCTCAATCCACTCTCTGAAAATAAAAAAGTCTAATATAAAGTAAAAATACTGAAAAATTGAAAACATTGAAAAAGCAATTTGAGGTTTCTAACTTCAAAAGGCAGAAATTTGGGGGAATGAAAAATGGGTGGGAAGTATTGTTTGGCAGTTGGGTGAAAAGAAATAAATTAAAAGAGGAAAATTTTGTGTCTTCAGAGACCACAGGGAGTGATAAAATAAGACACATAATCCTCCTCGTATACACACATGAATTACAGAAATTGAACTTTTTATTTTGCGCTGAGAGGATGCCATTGAACCAGAAATTCAATAAACCTTTCCAAATTTACAAAACAAGTAAAAGAAAAGTGAATATGTTTATTAAAAATTATTAACAGTGACTTCAGGGAAATAGCGCCATGAGGGGAGCTTCCAATACCTCTCCCTGAAATTTCAACAAATTCAACAACTAGAGACAGAAAAAAAAAAAAAATCCCAGGAGCATATGAAATACACATACATCAAACAAAAGTACGATTGGGCAAAAAGGTGGCTGAATAATCCACTCTGAAGGAAATAAGATGGAGAACAGAGTATTCCACTTTCCTCACTGACCTGAGGAAGGGCTGCTTTCACTTAGACCTGAGAGGAAGGGAGTGTTAGGGGAAAGGGAATAAGCTGGCTAAGGCAGAGACGTTCAAGCCAAGGAGAGAGTGCGTCCACAGCTCAGCTTGAGATTGCCGACACAGAGCTAATGCCAGCAGCAAACCTCGGCAGAGGTGGACAAGTGAGTTGCCTACAGAGGCTGATACCAGAGCAGCTTTGGACTTCGTTTACTCTTGGTCTCCCAATCTGTGATCTAGGGCAGTGTGCGAGTGATTCCACCTGGTGCTTTGGGCATGGGCACCCACATTCCTGGATGGAGGGGCCAGGTTGAAGACTGTCAGCAGTGGCCTTCCACATGGGCTGTAGCCAGAGTTTCTGTTCAATCCTAGCTCCCCAACCAACAGCTCATGGGAAGTGTGCGAGAGCCGGCTTCCCTACTCCTGGACCTGTCCAGGCAGGGCGCCTCCGCCAGCCATACAGGTTAACAAAGCACATTTCCATAGAGGAGACCTGTGAAAGTGGTGGAGGGCAGGGCATGCAGGCAGCTTGGAGCAGGCAGCTTCTGGAGAGCAGACCTGTGGAATGCTGAAAGGAGCCTAGCCTGCAGTCTGCTCACTGCCAGCCAGCTTATGCTGGTGGCTATGGCTGACAAAGCCTTCTTTCCCAATACTGTGATTTAAGCAGACCCGGGGGAGGGACTTGATAGTTCTTAGGGCCTCTTGCTCTGCAGGTAGTGGCTGGGGCAACTTCCTGCCAGCTGATACAGGTTAAAAAGCACATTCCCATGGAGCAGACCTCAGAGAACACCGTGAAAGTTGGGCGGGCTGGGCTGTAGGCTTCCCACCAAGAGAAAAGTCTATGGAGGGCAGATTCACTGAGTCTTGAGGCAAATTAAACTAGACATACCTGGGGAACCTTAGAAAGGAGCCTGACCAGAAATCAGCTCACTCCCATGCCTGCCTAAGCTGGTGGCTCTGGTTGACAAAGCTTTCATACCCAGAACTATGCTTTGAGTGGACCTGGAAGAGGGACTTGGCAGCTTTTTGGACCTCTTGCTCTGCAGGCAGTGACTGGGGCATCTTCCTGTCAGCTAATACAGTATATAAAGTGCAAAAAGCCTGGGGAGTGTAGACCCATGGAGCGCTGAGGCATATTAGATGTGCCCGGAGGCTCATAAAAAGACACCTGAAAAGCAATCGGCTTTCAGCCCTGCCTGATTACGCTGGTGGCTTTGACTGGCAAAGCCTTACCCAGAACCCTGCTTTGAGCAGGGATAAAGGGGGGATTTGGCAGCTATTAGAGCTTCTTGCTCTCCAGGCAATGGCTGGGGCAAATTCACAGCTGAATCTCCAGGCTGCCATTCAGGAAGGAGAGACTTGGGGAGAGACTCCCGGAAAAAGGACTCTCCCAGTATCGGAGCCTGCAAACACTAACAAGCCCCACCTACCAATGGGACTGAGGCCTAGTTTATGTCATTGCTATAGTGACACATCAAGTGCAAATCTCTGCCTATGAGTGCCACAGGGACAGAACCTGGGGTACAACACCACCAGCCAAAAAGAGAGAGAAAAAAGAAAAAAGGAAGAAGATAACCTCTTAAAACAAAGAAAAATCCAGTCTTCTTAACTTTTTTTTCTTGTATTTTCTATCTTCTTTTTCTTCCACCTTGGTCATTTTATCCTCTTTCCATTTTATCTTTTCTTTTCATTTTAAACTTCATTACCCATAGGCGTTACATTTTCCATTCTTTTTTTTTCTATGAGGATTACATTCCAAAAACCTTAACTGTCCTTTTTTTTTCTCTCTCTTCTTTTTCTCTTTTTGTTTCTTCTTTTCTCTTTCACTGTTTTTCTCATTTGATCCTCACTCACAAATTATTTTATTCTGGATTCAAATTTTTTCTCTGTGAACTTTGTGTGCTTTTTACTTCACTTTTTATCTAATTAGCATGTCCCCTCCAACTTTAGCTCTATATTCTATGTAGTTTTTGTTCCACTTAATACAATAGTATTTTTATTTTTCACTGTATTTTTCCCTTTTTTTTCCTTCTTTTCTTTTACTATTTCTCTCATTCAACCATCATTTACAAGCAAATTATTTTATTCTTGATTCAAATATTTTCCTTGTGACATTTTGTGGATTCTTACATAGTTTTTTGTCTCTTTGTCACTTACCCCCAACTCAGGCCCTCTGTTCTATGTAGTTTTTGTTCCACTTAGCACATGGAATATTTATATTTTCACAAAAAAATTTTTATTATTTTTATTTTATTTTATTTTTTATCAACTCTTATTAGTGTTATTAACAATACCATTCTCAAATGCCACTAAGAAAAAATAATTCAAATATCATGGATAAAAGTGACAGAGATGTAGCTCAGATAGATGGAAAATCTATAGAAAAAAACTTTAATAGCTTGGCAACCTTAGAGTTAAATGACAGAGAATTTAAAATTGAAGTTCTAAAAATACTCAGGAATATACAAGAAAGCACAGAAAGGCAATTTAAGGAACTCAAAAAACAATTCAATGAACAGAAATAATACAGCACCAAGGAAATTGAAACTATTAAAAAAAATTAAACAGAGATGAAAACCTTAATTCATGAACTGAAAAACAAAGTAACAAGCTTAGCTAATAGAACAGGCCAGATAGAGGAAAGAATTAGTGACATAGAAGACAGGCAACTAGAGGCTCTACAGACAAGAGAAGAGAGACTCATGAATTTAAAAAAATGAGAAAGCCCTAAGCAATTGTCTGACTCCATCAAAGAGCAACATAAAAATATTGGGTATATCAGAAGGAGAAGAGAGAGAAAATAAAATGATGAATGGTGAACATATTCAAACAAATAATAGATGAGAACTTTCCAAGCCTGTGGAAAGAATTAGAGTCTAGAATTCAAGGAGCAAATGGAACACAGAGTTATTTTAACCATAAGAAACCAACTCCAAGGCACATCATAATGAAATTGGCACAAACCAATGAAAAAATAAAATTCTCAAGGCAGCTAGGGAAAAGAAGAATACAACATATAAAAGAAGGTCCATTAGATTATCATCAGATTTATTAGCAGAAACTCTACAAGCTAGAAGAGAGTGGACTCCAATATTTAAAGTTCTGAAAGAGAGAAACTTCCAGCCAAAAATACTCTACCCATCAAAGCAATCCTTCAAATACAAAGAAGAAATAAAAATATTCACAGATACAGAAAAGATGAGGAAATTTATCACCAGAAAACCCCTACTTCAGGAAATACTAAAGGGTCTTATCTAGCAAAATACAAAAAGCAAAACAAAACAAAACTACAACTAAAAGCTCTAGCAAGATCACAATTAAAACAAGATTAATCTGTGACAACAAAAACAAAAAAGGGGAGAAAACAAAGGTTATCAGTAGCAAAGGAGGATGGAGTGCAGAAGCACTCATGAGATAATGTACTACAATGAACTTAATATGTATCCTTTTTATTAATAAATGGTAAACACCCCTGTAAAAATCACCACAGAAGCACCTGGTCTGAAAAAAGAGTAGACAGAAAAAGTATGAATTACAACCAAACAAAAACAAATGATAGAAAAACAAAAGAGAAGAACCAAACAAGATATAAAACTATCAGAAAGCAATATATAAAATGGCAATAGGAAATCCTCAAGTGTCAATAGTTACACTAAATGTAAATGGATTAAACTCACTAATAAAAAGACACAGCATAGCAGAATGGATTAAAAAAATCTAACAGTATGCTGCTATAAGAAACACACCTAAGCTACAAGGATTAAAACAAATTTAAAGTAAAAGGTTGAAAAAAAATACTCCAAGCATTAACAACCAAAAAAGAGCTGGTGCAGCCACACTCATATCTAACAATGCTGACTACAAGACAGCAAAGGTAATCAGAGACAAAAACAGTCATTTCATAGTGATAAAGGGGAGATTGAATCAAGAAAACATAACACTTCTTAATATAGATGCACCAAACTAAGGAGCACCAAAATATATAAGACAACTACTGACTAACCTAAAAACAAAAATTGACAAAAATGCAATCATACTTGGAGACCTCAATAAACCGCTGATAGCTCTAGATTGTTCATCCAAACAGAAAATCAATCAAGAAATATCGGCCTTAAACAAAACACTAGAACAATTGAACATGATAGACATATCTACAGGACATTTCATCACAAAGTGCCAGAGTTTACATATTTTCTCTAGTGTACATGGAACATTCTCAAGAATTGACCATGTGTTGAGCCACAAAAAATAACATCAACATATTCAGAAAGATTGAAATTATACCAAGCATATTCTCTGATCATAAAGCCTTCAAACTAGAATTAAACTGCAAAAAAAGAGGTAAAGAAACCAACAAAAATGTGGAAATTAAACAACATACTTTTAAAAAATGAGTGGGTCAAAGAAGGCATAAAGAAAGGATCAAAAGATACATACAGACAAATACAAATAACAATACAACATATCACAATCTCTAGGATTCAGCAAAAGCAGTGATAAGAGGGAAGTTCATATCACTACAAGCCTATATAAACAAAAATGAGATAACCCAAGTAAATCACTTAACTTTACATCTTAAGGAACTAGAAAAAGAAGAACAAAGGCAACCCAAAACCAGTAGAAGAAAGGAAATAATAAAAATCAGAGTAGAAATAAATGAGAGAACAAAAAAACTATAGAAAAAATTGATAAAACAAGGAGCTTGTTCTTTGAAAATATCAACAAAATTGACAAACCCTTGTCAAGACTAACTAAGAAAAAAAGAGAAAGAACCCATTAAAACAAATCCAAAATGAAAGAGGAGAAATCACCACAGATATCATAAATATACAAAGATTTATTGTAGAATACTATAAAAAACTATATGCCACCTGTAAAGCCAGTAGCCAGGGCCACTATCACAGCCGCCTGGCCCACGCAGGATCACATTAGATTCGAACAGTCGGTAATGAAACACAGGAGCCAAAAACTGGTGAGCCATCAGCTTTAATTCTAGCTTGCACCCGGCAGGTAAGCAAAAACACACACTGGGCTCCAAAACCCATTCATTCAGTGCTCACAAAGCTACTGACTTATCCGAGTTTCCTAGAATCAAAGGTTTCTAGCTCACCAGACTTATTAACCTCTGTTTCCCATCTCCTCCTTCACAAACTCTTAACAAACTGGCTTCTTCCTCAGCATTCTGCCATCTTGGCTATGTCTCCTCCACATGGCCTTAATCTGCTCTCCTCTCTAATACCAACCTCAGGAACTCAGGAACCGAGAGAGAGAGAGAGATCAAGCTACTGGTCTCTCCCATTTTATAGTGTAGAATCAAAACCTTTAATCCAATTATACAAACAAGGAAGTCTCTGTATAATGGGATTCCTCAGGAGAGTTCACCACCCTACATCATCCAATCAGTCAAGGGTGTGGAGAAGAGCTTACTCTTAAAACTAAGCCTTAGGCCATAACGACCTGGCCTGCTTACATTACAGCCTTTCCCCCACACCCATTCTAAGCATAAGGGCAAATACTATCACCTGGGTGACGGCCTTCCATGTGAGCAGCACCATCTTTAACAAAGTGAGCATATTATATTTTATCTGCCCAACACCACCAAATTTAACAATCTAGAAGAAATGGATAAATTCCTAGAACAATACAATCGTCCTAGACTGAGTCATGAAGAAGGAGATAGCCTAAACATACCCATAAGCAGGGAGGAAATAGAAACAACTATCAAAAACCTCCCCAAAAATAAAAGTCCAGGCCCAGACGGCTATACTAATAAATTCTATTAAACATTCAAAAAAGACCTGGTTTCTATTATAATCAAACTCTTCCAAAAAATTGAAAAAGAAGTAATACTGCTAAACACATTTTATGAGGCCAACATAACCCGCACACATAAACCTGGCCAGGACAACACAATAAATGAAAACTACAGACCAATATCTCTAATGAATATAGATGCTAAAATACTAAGCAAAATACTAGTACATTGAATACAACAACACATTAAAAAAATAATTCATCATGATCAAGTGGTATTCATCCCAGAATCACAAGGATGGTTCAACATAGGTAAAATGTTTAAGGTAATACAACATATCAACAACAACAAAAAAGAACAAGAACCATATAATCCTATGAATAGATGCAGAAAAGGCATTTGATAAAATACAACACCATTTTATGTTTAAAACACTCAACAAAATGGCTATAGAAGGAAAATATCTCAACATAATAAAGGCCATTTATGATAAGTCATCAGCTAACATCATATTAAAAGGCATAAAACTGAGTACTTTTCCCCTAACATCAGGAACAAGACAAGATTGTCCACTCTCTCTACTCTTATTCAACGTAGTGCTGGAAGTTCTAGCCAGAGCAATCAGACAAGAGAAAGAAAAAGGCATTCATATTGGGAAAGAAGAAGTAAAGGTTTTATTTTTTGCAGATGATATGATCCTGTACATTGACAACCTCAAAGACTCCACAAAAAGATTACTAGAAACAATAAACCAATACAGTAAGGTAGCAGGATACAAAATTAATATACAAAAGTCCATAGCATTTCTATATGCCAACAACAAAACATTAGAAAACAAACTCAAAAAAATAATCCCCTTCATGGTTGCAACAAAAAAATTAAATACTTAGGAATAAACATAACAAAGAATGTAAAGGACCTATATAATGAAAACTACAAAGCATTGTTAAGGGAAATCGAAAAAGATACAATAAAATGGAAATATATTTCTTGTTCTTAGATAGAAAGAATATATATAATCAAAATGACCATATTACCCAAAGCAATATACAAGTTTAATGTAATTCCCATCAAAATTCCAATGACATTTTTTAAAGAAATAAAACAAAAAAATCATAAAATTTATATGGAACTATAAAAAACCCCGAATAGCCAAAGCAACCCTAAGGAAAAAGAATGAAGCTGGGAGCATTACAATACCTGACTTCAAATTATATTAGAGAGCCACGACAATCAAAACAGCATGGTATTGGCAGAAGAATAGACACTCAGGCCAATGGAACAGAATAGAAAGTCCAGAAATAAAACCACATATATATGTTCAAATAATTTTTGATAAAGGGGCCAACAACACACAATGGAGAAAAGAAAGCCTCTTCAACAAATGGTTCTGGGAAAACTGGAAAGCCACATGCAAAAGAATGAAACTGGACTACAGTTTGTCCCCTTGTACTAAAATTAATTTAAAATGGATCAAAGACCTAAATATAAGACCTGAAACAATAAAGTACATTAAAAAAAACGTAGGTACTAAACTTGTGGACCTTGATTACAAAGAGCACTTTATGAATTTGACTCCAAAGGCAAGGGAAGTAAAGGCAAAGATAAATGAATGGGACCACATCAGACTAAGAAGTTTTTGCACATCAAGAGAAACTGACAACAAAAAAAACAGACAGCCAACTAAATGGGAGATGATATTTTCAAACAACTCAGATAAGGGGTTAATATCCCAAATATACAAAGAACTCATAAAACTCAACAACAAACAAGCAAACAATCCAATAAAAAAATGGAAATAGGACATGAACAGACACTTCTCCCAGGAAGAAATACAAATGGCCAACAGATATATGAAAAGATGCACATCTTCATTAGCTATTAGAGAAATGCAATTGAAAACTACAATGAGATACCACCTCACACCTGTTAGATTAGCTATTATCAACAAGACAGGTAATAACAAGTGTTGGAGAGGCTGTGGAGAAAAAGGAACCCTCATCCTCTGTTGGTGGGAATGTAAAGTAGTACAACCATTATGAAAGAAAGTAGGGTGGTTCCTCAAAAAAATAAAAATAGAACTACCATATGACCCAGCAATTCCTCTACCGGGTATATACCTCCAAAACTCAAAAACATTGGTACGTAAAGACACATGCAGCCTCATGTTCATTGCAGCATTATTCACAGTGGCCAAGACATGGAAAGAACCAAAAAGCCCTCAATAGATGACTAGATAATAAAGATGTGGTACATATGTTCTATAGAATACTACACAGCCATAATAAATGATGAAATCGGATCATTTACAACAACATGAATGGACCTTGATAACATTATACTGAGAGAAATAAGTAAATCAGAAATAACTAAGAACTATATGATTTTATACATAGGTGGTACATAAAAATGAGACTCAGGGACATGGACAAGAGTGTGGTGGTTACCAGGGAGGGGGGGAGAAGGGAGGGAGGGGGTAAGGGGAAGGGAGGGCCACAAAGAAAACCAGATAGAAGGTGACGGAAGACAATTTGACTTTGGATGATGGGTATGCAACATAATCAAATGTCAAAATAACCTGGAGATGTTTTCTCTGAACCTATGTACCCTGACTGATCAATGTCACCCCATTAAAATTTTTTAAAAATGAAAGAAATCTGAAGTGAAAACGCAAAAATAAAAGTTACTAACAAAGTATATAAAATAAGAATTAAAACACTTTATTTGATAAAAATTTCCCAAAATAGGTGGGTGGGGGACAGAGAGAGCCCCACTAGTGCTTATACTTACTGTGTAAGTATGTGCCATACTTACTGCCTCTGTATCCTTAAAAACTCACCACAAGCCCTGGAAGAGAAAGATTGAGATTTTGAGCATTAGCTTCCTTCTCCAGGGTGGCGCTATTCATAATAAAATAGATAATCATTCTCCACTACAATTCTCAGTATTAAGTGTTTGGCTCTTTAAGTGTTGGGTGGATAAATTATTTCTGTTTGGTAACAAACGGAAAATGAATTCAAGAATATAAATGGTCTGAACTCTTTCATAATGTAATGCAATATTATGTCTCTCTCACAGATGTAAAAAGTAAAGGTAATGTGTCATCCTAGATTGGAACTTGCTATAGAGAGGACATCAGTCTGAATAATATCCTTAGATTAGTTAATACTGCAACGTCAACATTATTTTATTCTTTTTGATGATTGTATTCTGGCAATGTAATGTCCCTGCTTTTAGAATATATTGAATTTTTAAATATATATTGAATTTTTTGTATATACTAGAGTATTTAGTGGTAAAGTAGCATCAAGATGTAAAATTTGAAACTTGAAAAAAATACAAAAAATAAGCAAATATAAATAGATTATGACAAGATTGAAAGAGAATGATGAAGCTAGTGGAAAAAAATGTTAACATTCATAAAATATAGGTAAAAACTATATGACACTCTTTATACAATTTTTTTCTTCTTTGTACTTCGTACTGTTGTAGTCTAAAATTATTTCAAAATAAAAATTAAAAATACAGTGTGTCCGTAAACTCATGGTGCACTTTTGACTGGTTGACTGGTCAAAAGTGCACCATGACTTTACGGATACACTGTATATACACCAAACTCTTGCTGAGTTCAGCCTTAACTGGAAGCATATAGATTCTGATATTCTGATAATAAAGGGTTGTGATATAGTAGTTGTAAAGCATGTTTCTTACTTGTTTCTTTCATTTACTTCAGCATTGTAATATAAAGCTTATGGACCTATTGCATAATAATTAGGCAATTATTTCTTATTTAAACTGACCAAGCTAATAATATAACGGGAGCTACTCCAACACTTGTTATAACTAATGCAATGCTCTGCAGCCTGCAATAGAGGAAAGTCCTATCTTCAGTGATATTGAAATGTCTGAGGAAAGACTGTTTTAACACTACATTATTTAGCAGTGGTTCTTAACCTGGGTTCTATGGAACGCTAGGGGTTTGATGAGTCGGTCTCAGACGTTCGGAGAAGCCTCTGCCGCAGAGGCCAGAATAAAGTAATACTGTAATTTGTTGTGAGTTCAGGCACTTTGTTGGTTTTGTTCTTTGAGCAAGGTGATGTTCATGCACGGCTCATTTTGTGCACCAGTAAGAAAACATATACCTATGTCTTGTATTTGAAAAAAAAAAAAACATATTTTATTTATCATTGAAGAAGGGTTCGGTGAATGCGCATATGAAACTGGTGGGTTTGGTACCTCAAGAAAGGTTAAGAACCACTGCTTTAGAGCTAATGCTTGAGAAATTGGGATGACAAGACAGAAGAGAGGAAACAGGCAGGGAGAAGCAGGTTTCCAATCTAGCGAAAGAGGCATCGTCTTCACAGATTACAGACATCTCACGCAAACAATGGCTGTGTTTACTGAGCGGCTGTGTGCCTGCTTCAGTGCTTGTAATTGATGATGATCATGGTTAATGACTCCAGTAATGTGCACTTTCCAGCCAGCAGGACAATGCAATTCATATCAAATGTATTCAGTATGTCTTCAGGCATTGTGCCTGATTTACTTCTAGACCAGCACTGGCTGCAGAGGGATTCTCTGGAAGCTCCACAGCTGGTTCAAATTAAAATTTTCATGGTCTCTTCCAGGTCTCAGTTCCCCAGTAAATAAAGCTGTTTGAGTCTTCATATCAGCTAGACAGCTCAGGGACTGCCATAGGCTAATGTGACAGGACCCAAGATCTTTAGTCCTAAAAAACAAGGGTTTTTAGTGTTCACAAAAGAAGGAAAACATCTGTCTGTGAAATTCATGGATGAGGTGTTACCTAACAACAGTTACACTTCTTGGTAAAAGGAAGCTGTTTTACATTTCAATATACTGTGAATGACAATATTCAGTGAGGTTTTAAAAGATAAAAAATAATCCTTCAATACAAAATATGTCCAGTCTCCATTTCTCCAACTATCAGGAGAAATTTTCTTGAAAGCAGAATTGTTTATGGAGTCAATCAGAAATAGATTCTAAATAGAGTCTAGACTACTTACTTAAATCCAGTGCCAAATAAATATTTAAAACAAGACGTTAAAAAAAAAAAAAAGAAGGAAACTAGAAGACTAGGAAGCATAGATATGCCTTCATTCCTTTCTTTCGTTTGGTCTCTTTTAAATGTCATTTTAGGAAAGGGTAAAGGGTAGTTTCTATACACTTCTGCATATAGTTCTCAGAGACTCTGATCACAGATACTGAAGCATGACAATATGTATATGTTGATCAAATAACTTTGTAAATATATATGTTTGCATTGGGTGTGGGGGACAGGCTGTAAGCAAGCAGTATCGTTATAGCCAAAGGCATAGTTTTAAGACTAAGCTTTCCCCACACCCTTGACTGTTGCATTATATGAGATGGTGCACTCTTATGAGGAATCCCATTTATGCCTTACATAAGTGGCTTTGTATCAGAGACTTTCTTATTTGTAGATTGGCTTAAAGGTTTGAATTTTACCACTATAAATGTGGGCAGACCAGGAGCTTGCTCTTTCTCAGTTCCTGAGATTAGCATTAGAGAGGAGAGTAGAGAAAAACCACGTGGAGGAGAGGAGAGGCAGCCAAGATGGTGGAGTGCTGAAAGAGAAGCCAATTTGTGCAGAGTTTGTGCAGAGAGAAGAAGATGGGGAACAGAGGTTGTTGGGCAGATAAAATATATTATGCTCACTTTGTTAAAGATGGCTCTGCCCATGTGACAGCCCATCTCCATGGGAATGCTATTGGTTGCCTTTCGTGCTTGGAATGGGTGTGATTATATTAATGTGTGTGGAGGACAGGTTATAAGCAGGCAGATTTGTTATAGCCCAAGGCATAGATTTAAGACTAAGCCTTTTCTACCTTTTTTGATGTAGGGTGGTACACTCTCATGAGGAATCCCATTATACCACAGATAAGTGACATTGTATCAGAGACTTTCTTGTTTTGTATATTGGATTAAAGGATTTAATTTCTACACTATAAAGTGGGGCAGACCAGGAGATTGCTCTCTCTTGATTCCTGAGATTAGCATTAGAGAGGAGAGCAGAGGAGGAGAGCAGAGAAAGGCCACATGGAGATAGCCTAAAGAATCAGCCAAGATGGTGGAGTGCTGCGGGAGAAGCCAGTTTGTGCAGAGTTTGTGCAGGAGAAGGAGATAGAGAACAGAGGTTGTATGGCCAATTCAGATTGGCATTAGATTTGAACAGATGGTAATAAAACAACAGAGCTAAGAACTGGTGGGCCATCATCTTTAATCCTGGCTTGTACTTGGCAGGCAAGAAAAAACACACACTGGGCTCCAAAACCCACTCATTCAGTGCTCACAAAGCTACTGACATCTGAGTTTCCTAGAATCAAAGGCTTCTAGCTCACCAGACTTACTCACCTGTGTTGGGCAGATAAAATATATTATTCTCACTTTGTTAAAGATGGTGCTGCCCACATGGAAGTCTGTTGATAATAATGTGTGTTGGAGGACAGGCTGAGGGCAGGCCAGGACATTATAGCCTAAGGCTTAGTTTTAAGAGTAAGCTTTTCCTCAGACCCTTGACTGATTGGATGATGTAGGGTGGTGCACTCTCATGACGAATTCTATTATGCCTCAGATGGGTGACTTTGTATCAGAGACTTTCTTATTTGTAGATTGGATTAAAGGTTTGGATTTCTACACTATAAAGTGGGGCAGACCGGGAGCTTGCTCTCTCTCGGTTTGTGAGGTTAGTATTAGAAAGGAGAGCAGAGAAAGGCCATGTGGAGGAGGCCAGGAGAAGCAGCCAAAATGGTGCCTGACCAGGTGGTGCCGCAGTGGCTAGAGCATCAGACTGGTATGTAAAAGACACAGGTTCGAGACCCTGAGGTCACCAGTTTGAGCACAGGGCCCATCTGGCTTGAGCAAAAGCTTGCCAGCTTGGACCCAAGGTCGCTGGCTCTAGCAAGGGATGGTTTGGTCTGCTGAAGGTCCGTGGTCAAGGCACGTGTGAGAAAGCAATCAATAAACAACTATGGTGTCACAATGGCAACAAAAAACTAATGATTGATGCTTCTCATCTCTCTCCGTTCCTGTCTGTCTGTCCCTATCTATCCTTCTCTCTGACTCTCTCTCTCTCTCTGTCCCTATAAAAGAAAAAAAAAAAAAAAAGAAGCAGCCAAGATGGCAGAGTGCTGAGGGAGAAGCCAGTTTGTGCAGGAGGAGATGGGGAACAGAGGTGAATAAGACTGGTGAACTAGAAGCCTTTGATTCTAGAAAACTCTGACAAGGCAGTACCTTGTGAGCACTGAATGAATGGGTTTTGGAGCCCAGTGTATGTTTTTGCTTGCCCGCTGGGTGCAAACTAGGATTAAAGATGATGGCCCACCAGTTCTTGGCTTCATTGTTTCGTTACTGACTGTCCGAATCTAACGCGAACTTGCACAGGCCAGGCAGCTGTGATGGTGGCCATGGCTACTGGCTTTACATTTGGCATAGTCTGTGGCAGGACTCGATACAGATCAGTATAGAGCCACCCCCACCTTTGAGCAATGGAGTAGAGAACTGGCTGCTGTTATGGTTCCCCATGGCTGTCCTATTGGGGTCTGTAGGCTGGCTGACTTTTACAGCCATGTATGAGAAAACCAAGAGCTCTGTGGAAGAGGCTGCCCAGGATTTGTAAACCAAGCAGTGGAAGAAGCTAGAGCAAATGTGGGAGAAAAAGATGCCAAGCCTGGAGCTAGAGCAAGCATCGGAGGAAGACAACCAGGTCTGTGAGGGCAACCGTGGCTACTGGCTTTACAGTATATAAATTGTATGGCTGGTAGTTGTTGTCCTGGCCATTCACATGCAGGTTCACATTAAATTCAGGCAGAAAGTAAAGAAACAGTGGAGCCAAAAACTGGTGGGCCATCCTTTATGAAAGTCTCACACTGGCCCACAAGCAAACACACAGGGAAAATATTTCACTATTCATTCATTCAAAGCTGACAGAGCCATGACACATTCTTCAGTTCTACAACCAGGAGAATCTTATCTGGTTTCTCCTAGAATCAAAGGCCCCATCAGTCTCAGTGGAACTTACAAAGCCCCTCATCTCTGGTTCCCCATCTGCATACCTTCTCTTTCCTTGCCAACATGGCTTCTTGCTCAGCATCCTGTATTCTCTCTCTCTTTTCCTGCCAACATGGCTTCTCTCTCTCTTTCTCTTTTTAAAACTTTCTGGGGTAAAAATCTCTCCTCCAGCAAACATTAGCAAGACAATGGCACCTTCCCAAGCAGGAAGGTAATTTGCAACTTGACAGATCACATACCTAGCCTTGCCCAACACCATTTTTTTTAACACTAAAAGTGAGCAAACTCAAAAAATACATATTTTACAAACTAATTTGCCCAGCACAAATGAAATTGAATAATATATGAAGGACCTAAGTCTCAAGATGATTAGAAGTCTGAGAAAAAAAAATGCTATTGTGTTCCACTCCTTAGTTTGGTAAGTAGAATTTTTCTTTCTATGTGAGCAAATGCAAATCACATTTTATTAGTTCTAGAAGCAACATTTTCAGTCTAAACAATGCTATCTTTCAGTAATCACAATAGGATGAGATTAGAAAGTGGGGTGGAAGGTCTCAGTGCTAGATAAATGGCTTGGAGAATAGTTGATATGTGAAATAAAAAGTAATGTTTGAATGGCAAAGTAGTTATAAGCATCAGGAATATATGAATAACTCAGATGATTATGCTACCATGAGATTTTTTTAAAATAATTTTTATTTTACAAATTTATTTTCTTTTTAAAATGCTTAGATCAAACTGGCTTGCTCTCAGATGTTTACTCACATGTTATAAAGTTTAAAGTTTATGACAGATACCTCACATCACATTGTAGGTTGTTGTGTGGCCAGTAGTTGCCACCATTGTGGCGAGGCACATGCAGGTTCCCATTGGATTTGGGCAGATAAAGAAACAGTGGAGCCAAAAAATGGTGGGCCATTCCTTTATTCAAGTCTCACACCAGCCAACAAGCAAACACACAGGGCTCTCAAAGCCACTGACACATTCTCCATTTCCACAAATAGTAAAATCTTCTTCAGTTTTTCCTAGAATCAAAGGCCCCACCAGTTTTAGCAGAGCTCATAAAAGCCCCTCACCTCTGGTTCCACATCTGCACCCTTCCCCTTCTCTTTGCACAAACTGCAAAAACATGGCTTCCTCTCTTCTCTTTTCAATACTTTCTGGTGTGAAAACCTCTCCTCCAGCAAATATTAGCAAGACAATGGCCCTTCCCAAGCAGGAAGGTTATTTGCAGTTTCACAGATCACATAACTAGCATTGCCCAACACCATTTTTTTAACACTAAAAGTGAGCAAACTCAAAAAATACAAATTATACAAACTAATTTGCCCAACAGTTGTGTTGTTCAGTTCCTCTAACAAATACTTTTGAATGTGAAAGTGTAGTTGTTTGTTTGATTGTAAAAGGCATGAACTAAATTTACTATAAATGATATTATGTTGTCCAGTATGGAAATGCTATTATTTCTTGTGTAAAAGGTAATTTAAAAGTTATTTGTTACAAAAACTCATTGGTACATTTCAGGATTTAGCAGTTCTATCAATTGACTAAAAATAATCTCTAACAGAAGAAAGTAAAATATTAATATAGATTTTATTTCACTTTTCTTCTTGTGTCACATTCTTTAAAAAATAAATAAAAGAGTAAAAGGACAGCTATATAATGCAGTGTAAAATACATAATTGTTGGACTGGGAATAATATAGTTTATCTATGGTAATCTCTGAGAAATGATACCATCAAACTCTTAGAAATATTTGGAGAAAGAATGGCTGCAATTCCCCTAGTACCATTTTTAACAACTTTCTAGTTTCCTTTCAGCATTTGAAGGCCATTCCATCTTAAATTATCTTATTGGGTATTGGCAGCCTAAACTTTGGATACCTTTATTCATATCCTGGACTATGAAAGACTACATATCCCAGGCTCCTTGCAGCTAAGACTCTGCATGTTACTAGGAATTTACTTGCAGATGGGTTCATATAGAAATTGAAAGGGCAAAGTCTTTCAAAAAACATGTTCTTGGAGGTATTTCATTTTTTCTTTTCTTCAGCAGCTATAGCATGGATTCCAGCTTTGTGGGGTAGACTAACAAGCAATAGCAGTAGTATTTCTGCTGAAATAGCTTGAGTTGTTGTTAGGCACTTTTCTGCTTCCTTGTTCTGGGTGTATAATTTAAAAGTTATTACAATGTCCTATTATATTATACCAATTTCTGATTAAATTAGCTGAAGTGGAGTTTGTAAAATGTAAAACTAAAATTGAAGTTTACTTCTAAATGCGTGAATTATGTTTTTCATTTGGATAGTGTATTTCATAGTTAAGCAACATCAATGTCATCAATCATATTTCACAGGTGGATGAGAGTGGACCTTCTTTGTTTTGATAGTTTGTTTTTTTCTTTCTCTCTCTCTTTAGGAATCTTACCTATGACTTCCCTGACAAATAACTCATCTGTTATTTCTTATGTCCATGTTCACAAGAATGTTTTGTGCCAGCAATTTCTACTATAATATAATCACTTGGAGTGAGATGATTTTAAAAACAAATAAATGAATCACAGTAGCAGCTCTGTCACATGAATATTATCTACCTTTCTGGAGAGTGATCAGTTTGAGAAACAAACTCATGTGCATTCACCATAGCTAACTGTGTTTTGGTAGAATTACTTTGCCCCTCAATACCTTTCTGTCTTGTAAAGTTAATATTAACTCCTAAGCCAGTGTAGACGGTATTCTCCTTGGAGAAAAAAGAGTGGAGCTCCCATGTTCATCCTCTCTCTCACTTGATCACACTCTGCTCATCCCTTTATTCCAATATTTCTTAAACTTCTCTTCTTTTTCTTAAAATATTCCCTAACTGCTGATTTCCTTTTTTTTTTTTTTTGACAGAGAGAGTCAGAGAGAGGGACAGAGAGGGACAGATAGGAAGAAAGAGAGATGAGAAACATCAATTCTTTCTTGCAGCTTCTTAGTTGTTAAGTGATTGTTTTCTCATATGTGCCTTAACCTGGGGGCTACGGCATAGCAAGTGACCCCTTGCTCAAGCCAGCAACCCCTTGCTCAAGCTGGTGAGCCCAAGCTCAAGCTGGAGACCCAGGTTTCAAAACTGGGTCCTACATGTCCCAATCCGATGCTCTACCCACTGGGCCACTGCCTGGCCAGGCTGCTTTTATTATTAAAGTCTTATTTTAAAAGACATTGTATATTTATTATTCTTTCCACTGGCCTCTGTAAATTTTACAAAACTTTCTAGAGTGGCTTGGGGTGCTGAGCACACAACACAACATACCTGTGATTGATTACAGAATTGTACATATGAAACCTATATGAATTTATTAATCAATGTCACCTCAATAAATTCAATAAAAAAATTCTGGGCTTTCAAATGGCCCATCAAATACTGACCACTGCTAGATTAATCATTCAAAAATAATTCTATGCAGACCATTGAATGTTCAAAATCAGTTGGTATGTATGTTTTTCTATTGCTATTTGGTGTTCTGCTGAAGCAGACTACTCATGCTACTTTTTATTATTGACCTTCTGAGAAGTCATCATGAGATTCCAGAGATGAAGCCCCTTTTTAGGAGATTATTCTGGCCTTTTTCAAATGATCTTCAGTTAGCATTAAGAATAAAAGGTGCTTTAACTCTGATAATCTTCAGGATCAATAATAATTGTAATAGGTCAGCCACTCCTGATTTTTTCATGACATATGGCATTCTGGGCTCTTCAAATAGGTGAATTGAAATGTTAACAACATTAATAACATCATAAAAGTGGACTGTGATAATGTATGGGATTGAAGAGGCAAATCCACATCAATCAGGTTTCCAAAAGATACTAATGCAATATGAAAGGCCAGGGTGTCTAGCTAAAACTTCTGTTTCCTAAATATTTGGTATAGGTACTATTTCCTCCCCCATTTATAGAATTTCATGTTTTATATGTTCCTCTGGTGACATTCTATGATATTAAATAAAACAGCAGATATTTAAAGTAAGACCTACTTAGAAATTTCCAATCTGCTACTAAGAAAACAAAAATAATATCAGTTTTTTTTTTCTGTCCCAGATGTTTTTACTCTAAAAACAAACAAACAAAAAAGGTTTTAAATTGCCAATTTTGTCTTGGATATTTGTTTGCTATTTTGCAGATAGCACTTTTCTGAAATAATCTCATTAAACATAGAATAAGATTGAATTGCACAATGCTTTTCTTATAGAAAATTATTCTTTTCCTAATGCTGCTGGTAACCTTTCACCACTTGACACTTTGCACAGGGCATTCTGCAAAAAGGTACTATTGGACACTTTGAGGCTTCCATTTTGTATATTTTTTAATGGCTAAAGAAGAATAGAAAACTGTTATTTTTAAAAAATATGTTCCTTTGTAGTAAAGAGTATGGCTTGATCTTAGACTTAATTTATCCATGTCATATTTATACTTTGAAATATATACCTTTTAAGTTATCCATTGATATCAAATGCGTGTGGTGTCAATAGATTTTTAAATTGTTTTGAATTGATTGATTTGAAACTAAGAAGAAGGGAGAGAGAAAGAGACAAGAATATCGACCTGCCCATGTATGTGCTTTGACTGGGATCGGACACTCCAATCAACCGAGCTTTCCAGCCAGGGCTAGATATTTTGACAACAGTGTTTTTCCAATACGTAAATAGGGCTTAGTAACATATTTTCTAGTGTGGGGACAGTGTTGGTGGCAGTTAGTTTTTCAATATTAAAGAGTTCTATCAACTTTGGAATCTAAGAACACATTAAAAGATCAGAATTAAGAAACAAATTGCAAGCTCTGCATATGAATCTGGTAGAAAAACATCTTTTTATTTTGTTTTTACATATTTGCAAGGAAAAAATCTATGTATAATTTTTAAACTATTCTGGACACACATTTTCGGGCCAGCAATAAGTGAATCAGCACCATATAGATTGTATTTTCCTTTATGCAAGAAAATCTAGTAGTTTAGTGTCTAAAATACAGGTAGCTGATAGAACTTATTATTTTAAATGTCAAGACTGATGTAAGAAAAGTGAAAATAACTCTGGAATGCAATAATAATTACTGATAGGGTGTCTAAGAGAAACAGAACCAATAGGGTTTGTGTGTATGTGTGTGTGTATAAATATATATGTAGAGAGAGAGAAAAGTTGATTTTATTTATTTATGTATGTATTTATTTATTTATTTTTGTATTTTTCTGAAGTGAGAAGCAGGGAGGCAGAGAAACAGACTCCCTCATGAGCCTGATTGGGATCCACCACACATGCCCACTAAGGGTTGATGCTCTGCCCAACTGGGGCATTGCTCCATTGCAACCGGAGTCATTCTAGCACCTGAGGCAGTGGCCATGGAGCCATTCTCAGTGCCCGGGCCTACTTTGCTTCAATGGAGACTTGGCTGCTGGAGGGGAAGAGAGAGATAGAGAGAAAAGAGAGGGAGAAGAGTGGAGAAGCTGATGGGTGCTTCTCTTGTGTGCTCTGGCTGGTAATTGAACCCAGGACATCCACACGCCAGGCCAACACTCTACTACTAAGCCAACAGGCCAGGACTCAGAGAGGTTGATTTTAAAGAATAGCTCACATGATCATGAATGTAGGGACTAGCAAGACCAAAATCTGTAGAGTGACCATGTAGGTTGGAAATACAGAGAAAAGGTAATATTGCAGATTGAGGTTGAAGGCAATCTGGCTGCAGAATTTTTGTTTTTATGGAGGACCTCAGTTTTTTCCTCTGAAGGCCTTCAACTGGTTAGATGGAGCTCACTCATTGTAAAAGTAATTTGCTTAACACAGAGTCTAATGATTAATATGTTAACCACATCTAAAACTTCACAATGATACCTAGACTGTGTTTTTTGGATTTTTTGTCTGTTTATTTGTTTTACCAAATACTTGGGTAATATGGCCTAGCCAAGTTGACACATAAAATTAACTATGCATGGCTTTAGCAGTCTGTGCTTACCAAGACTTAGCATTATTTCACCAATCTCTTGAAAATGGATATCACTATTGATCAAAGTTAGAGTAATATGAATAACTTTTTATTCCTGTTCCTCAACCCTCTTAAAATTATATCAGTTTATTTCCAGTATCTCATTTCCCATGTCTTTGTCATTTTTTTTAAGCTCTTGCATTCACAACACACCAATAAATACCAAATTTCTGATTGAATTATTTTTCATAAACGGGAAAATATATGCTGCCATGATTAATTCTAAGATTGTGAATCTCTGATACCAGCTGACTTCTTCATGGCAGGCCCATATTCTTGCTTCCCTGCTTCTTTAAAGCAATTTGTATTTACATTCCTATCTGTTTACATAAGTGTGCATGTTCTTTCTTAATAAAATATATCTTTTTCCAATATAATGCCTCTACAGTAAAACACAGAATGTTTAGATATCAAATGATGTGAAGTAATAATTATACATGTAAATATCAAAGTATCACAGAGCTAAATATTAGTCTTCCAACTACAGACAACTATAAGCCAAATCAAACATTCAGGCAACTTAGATATAGGGGTCTAAAAGAGTCACAGGATTGTAGTTATTAAAGAAGAGATCCTTTGTAAAATAAGACTGATGTCATAGTTCTTGCTCTTTGGATCACTAATGTATATCACTGTCTGAAAAGAAATTATTTCGGGAAGGATACGTAGAGGTGACCCAGTGAATCCTAATATCTCCATTCTGTACCTCATCTATAGGTGATGAGCTTCTTAAAACAAATATATTTTTTAAAATGAGCATTTTTTGTTTTGAGACAGTGCATCCCACAGCTTACTGAGTCTTAGAAAGTTATTTTTAACATTTGAGCAGAATCTATCCATTGTAGAAAATAGTTCTTTGCCTAAAATATCTCATATGGAAACCAATAGCAGTTGATTTTTTTATTAATCATTTTTACATTTTTTAGACTAGTGTTTCAAATGTTTTTACAAGGCCACTAAAGCTTCAGAGTAAAATGAATATATGGTTGTCAAGGTACATTTCTGGGAAAGTGGCCAGAGGGGCAACCAGGTAACCCCCGCTAGACATTTTGTGATGATTTGTGACATCATCTAAACCATTTATTTTTTATTTCTTTGTGCTTTTTTCATTTGAAATTTATTATATTTTTCTCCCTTACTTATCTATATTTAGCTCAAAGCTCTCTTGAGCAGGTCGTCCAGGCTCTGGTAAAAAATATTTTTTTCTATTCTCATGAGATTAACTCTACCCTAAGCTAGGAGCTCATATTTTTGACATGTTATTCCATTATCCCAGAATCAAGATCCTGTTTATTGATACCATCTGTATAGTCTCTTGTTCACATCTTAGATCTTTCTTTCTTAGGTCTTAACTCTCATGAAGACAGTATGATGACAGCACCATCTGTGTTCTCATGTCTTTCATCTTCTAACCCAAGAAGGTCTAGTTCTTAAAGCATTTTTCATTTAGACATGGATCAGTAGGAGTGCTAAGTGGATAACAACAGAATGTGTCCTTTAGCAAGAAGACACAAGTTAGGACTGGAAGTAAGTATGAAATTACCAAACATCTCTAATTTCCTCTTTCACAGCCTAGGTTGTTTTAAAGTACTTTGTTCTTTAGAATTTTTTTGTGGAATGTGTTTGTGGAGAATTATACCTTGGTTCTTCTAGGATCTGAGTCTAGTATTTTAAAACAGAAAGCTACCTAAACTAATGTATTTCAAATTGTTTCCTGCTTTCTCTCGTTTCTTCCACATATGGGTATATGTCCCACAAATTGTGTGATGTATAAAGAATAGATTTTACTAGAATTTAGGTCTCTGTAATTTCTATTTCTAACACTGGAAATCACTATAGTACTAAGTGCATTACATTATCCTCAGGATTGAATTTTCTCATCTGAAAAAAATTGTTTACTAGGGTGATAATTGTATAGAATTAGAGTATCAGTTGACTTATAGGTAGGGATTTATCTTTTTCTTTTACATAAGTAAGATATAAAATGGTATTTTGAAAAATGTTCACTGAGTTTTAAAAATAAAACTTTCTGGTGTGCTTTGTCTTTCGCAGATAGATAGCACTTCACTATAATGTTCAACTAAATTGCAGGTTCTCCATAAACACTCTAAGAATTACAATAATGTTATTCATTTAAACCTTTCAAGAACTAGCATGTGGGTGATATTTAATGATCTCTGTTCTGAAGCAATAATATAAAATGAGTTACCTAGCTATCAACAGTCTGCATTGGTGGCAAAATGGTATATAAATATTTTATATGACACACAAATCTGAGTATTTTATGAGTACATGTCATTAAATCCATACTTATTACTGCTGTTCAGTGGAAAGATTTCATGTAAATTAAGCATTCCCTTGAATGAACTTTGCATTGTAAAGATATTTCATTTATAAGAAGTCTTATTAATTTAACAGGCTGATGGTTGCACCATTTTTCTTATTAAGAAAATTTACTATTTCTTCATTATATAAGATGCTAACTTAGAAATTTTCATAAGAAGGATGTGAAATAATTGTACACTTCCCTGAGAAATTTGCTTTACATAGTGTAGCCTTGTTTTCTGGAGAATTTTACAGTAGAAATGCAATATATTTAGATACCACATTTTGCCTAAGATGTAATGTATTTAGTTTTCTTTTTTATACATTTTTGAACACATAATATATTCCAGGCACCATGATAGACAATAGAAATATAAAAACATAAAGGCCCAATCACTGCACTTCAGGAACTCAATGTTTAGTTGGGAGAAATGTTTGCTAGGCAAGATGTTAGATAAGGCATTTTTATTTATCTTTTCTTTTTTCAGGTTCCAACATGCAATTAAGATGAAGGCAAAAAATATATAAATTCAGAAGTAAGAGCTTGGGGAGGATATCAGTGAAAGATTTCAAAATTTTTTCAGTAGAAAAATAGATGGATGGGTGAGTGATTAATCAAATAACAGACACTATCTAGAGTATTTGCAAAGGCAGTTGTAACTGATGAAAAACAGACTACTTTGACAGAAACTCCAAAGGGACTGTAGGCTAAGAGATGGCAGATGCTTTGATGTTAAAGAGGAAGAACTAGATCTAAGAACAGATGATTTTTTTTAAGTGAAAGGAGGGGAAGCAGAGACAGACTCCCACATGCTCCCCACTGAAATCTACTCGACAAGCCCACTAGGGGGCAATGCTTTACTCATCTGGGGCCCTTGCTCCTTGCAACTGGAGCCATTTTTTAGCACCTGCTATGGAGGCTGTGAAGCCATTCTCAGCATCTGGGGCCACCTAGCTCTAATTAAACCTTGGCTGCAGGAGGAGTAGAGAAAAGAGTGAGTGAGAAAGAGAAAGAAGTGAGAGGGGGAAGAGTAGAGAAGCAGATGGGTGCTTCTTTTGTGTGCCCTGACCCAGAATTGAACCCAGGATATCCACATGCTGGGCAGAGGCTCTACCATTGAGTAAACTGGCCAGGACCGTAAAAACAGATGATTAATGGAGGACATATATGGCAGAAGTAAACCACCATACAGCTTCCTTCAATTTCTTATGCTAAATGCTTTATCTCAGGCACAAATACAAATTTAACAAAGCTGTCTGAGAAAAATAAGGGTAATTAGTTTAGCTAATAGAGAACTAAAGAAAAATTTTTCTAATCTGTGCATGAGTCCTCCAATACAGGAATCACCCCTCATAAATTCTCCCTCTGAAGCATTTCCCATTGAATGTAAATTCGCCCAACTCAGTATTCTTATTCTATTATTAAGTACGAATTGGCTACTTGATTCATCAGAATGTTATGAAAATAAGACAACATGAAAAAAAATGATAAAGATACACTCTGTAAAAACTAACTGATAAAATAGGAGTTAATTTAGAGAACCAAAATAAGTTTTCAAAATTTTATGAATTTTGTCAGGTGAATTTGAGAAAGTTCTGCATATACAAACTACAGGATGCTTAAAATAGAAGAAGAAAGAAGGAGGAGGAGGAGGAGAAAGAGAAGAAGAAGAAGAAGAAGAAAAAGAAGAAGAAGAAGAAGAAGAAGAAGAAGAAGAAGAAGAAAGAAGAGAAGATAAAGGAGAAGGAAAAGGAGAAGAGGAAGAAGAAGAAGAAGATAAAGGAGAAGGAAAAGGAGGAAGAGAAAGAAGAATGACAAGGGGAGTGGTAGCAAGAAGGGAAAGAGGAAGAAGAAAAAAGAAAGAAGAGAAAAAATAACCTTGGAAATTAAAAATTATTACTGGAATAATATATTTAGTTGAAGGTTGAACGATAAATATGAAGTAATTGCTCATCTGATATAACTACAATAAAAACAAATATACAAGAGAAAAAATTAGTTAAAATATCTAACATTTGACTAATAGGAGTTCTTTGTAAAGATGATGAAAAGTGCTGAAATGATCAAAGACGAAGTACCAAAAAGTCCTTCAAATCTAAAGAAAGAAACACACTTAATTTTTTTTAAAAAAAGCGCTTTCTAAGCACTGAACCTTAAAATATTTAGACATTATTATAAAATATTAAAAACAAACAAAGATCAAAGATCCTAAAATCACCTCTAAATGACAGATAATCAAACCATCATTACTAACTAAGCATCATAGATATAAATGGAGAAATGCTTTTCAAATTTTTAAGAGGAATGATTTTCAATGTGGATTTATATACTCAGGAAAACTTTCACTAAAATGTGAGGAATTTTAATCCTGTATTTTAAAATTTTGAAAGAATTTAGAAGGTATGCTTTATAAAAAAAATCTTTCTTAAGATATTAATAATGTATTTCAGCAAATTAACAGAGTAAACCAATATAGAAAAAGATTTGATATTCAGAAAATAACAAATATAAGACAGGGTAGGAAAGTTTCAGTAATACAATTTTGTTGTCAACCTTAAGTCTGGTTTAAAATAAAAAAAAATACATAAATGTATGTAAGAAATATTCATAGTACTCATATATTCTTTTTATTAACCCAGTAACTGTTCCAAGGGAACCACAGAAGAAAACGTGTTATTAATACAGTACAGTTGACCCTTGGACATTAGAGGCACAGATACCCTCCAGTTGAAATTTAATTTTTAACTTTTGACTCCCCCAAAGCTTAACTATATTCATCCCTCAGCTCACACAATATCAGAGAGGGAATTGCTTCCATCTCCCTGTGGATACCACAATGTACTGTGGACACTCTAGTCTCATATAAAATGGTAAGAACAATGCATACATTCAGGTCTCTGAATCTGTGGATTCTAATACTGTTCTCATTTGTGGTTGGTTGAATCTGAGGATTCAAACCCTGGTACATGGAGGGCAGTCTGTATACGTATTTGAAAAAACAACAAAACTGTGTATAATGGACCCATGCAATTCAAACCCATATTGTTCAAAGAAAGGGCAATTGTATTTGATCCTACCATGAATTCTAATTTACATTTGTACTATACTTTTCTTATTAACATATAGACAAATTATGGAAGGCTTAATTTTGATTGAAGAGGAGAATATAAAAGCAAAGATACAGTGAGTGAAGAAAGATGAATTGGAGGATAGGACAAACCTATGATCTCATCTTACAAAAATGAGTGGAAAGACATAATAATGAAGGTTAGTAGAGCATAGTTATTTGAAATTGCAGATGGGATGAGTGGAAGAAGCAAGAAAATTATGGAATAACTACTTGGGAAGGAGAGGTTTAGAAATAATGAGCAGTGATTTATAAGCCTTGTCTTTTAGATAGTGTTATCAATAGTTCATGTGTAAATTTGATCAAAATTTTAACAATTTTTTCCCACTTTTTACAATTCTGGGAGTATTCATCAGACCAATTAAATTTAGGAATGTTTTTAAATGGTTACTTCTGGGTAAACAAACTGGGCATGAGGAATACTGACATAGTGTCAATGTTAATTTTTGCAAGCTCTTTGGTGATATTCGATTTTTCAAACTTTCATGTTACTTGGATAAAACATTTAAAAAGGTAATTACAATATAAAAAAGAGCTAGATATTGATATCTATACAAGGGTCTATATGAGCACATGAAGAGAGCAATGGTTAATTTCAATTATTCTCCCTATATATTCATTTTAATAAATCATTTAGAATGCAAGATCATGGATTTGTGTTTTTAATAGGGAAAGGCTAATGTATTTACACAAAAGAATGAGGTCAAAGTATACATTTACACATTGATCAATGAAAGTTAATAAGGCTCAATGTTCATTTACTTCTCTTGTGAGAATGTCTCTGTTTATTCTACCATTGATTAAATAGTATTGATTACCTATCATTGATTGAATAACTCTTCTGTGATTTTAATTTCTTGTTGGATTTAATTTTCCTTCTATTTGTTTCTTCTATTTGAGTATCTCAACAATTTTACACAGCAGAATAATATCATTTTCCTGGATAAAATTAAGAAAAGATTCAAATTTTAATGCTAAGTTTTTCAGCTTGCATGCCATTTCAAAATGCTGGGATACGCTTTCCCTCTCCAAATGATCCTAAGATAATATTCTATTATTTTATTGCTCAAGTGTATTACTCCACTGATGTCAACTAATTAAAGAACTACTTCAGGAGAGTTTTAAACATCTGAATTTTGAAGACAAGCTTTTCAAATATTGTTTTCTGACCATCGAGGTAGCAATGCTGAGTTATACCTTGGCAACCCACCTTTTAAACACTTTGTCTACATGTGTAATATCTACCTTTTACTGATGATTTTGTAAGCATTAATAAAAAGTTTTAGAAATTATGTATTTTATAATAGAAGAAGCTGAGCATCATAGATGTGAACTTTATTTTAGTTTCTTGGTAAGCTCAAGATTAAAGAGGAGAGGTCCCATTAGAATAAACATGTAAGATTGCTTCTTCCAAGGCTTAGTCTGGTCTGGTCCTCAAAAAATTACTCTCCAATGCCTTTTCTTAAATGATCACTAGTCACACTATCTAATTCTATGTGTTTTAAATTTAGGGCAGTTGTTTTTAAAGATTCATTATAAGCTGGTAAAACTCAGCAAAACAGCTCTAATTTGAAATAGAGCTTATTTTTAGATTGAGAACATGAGAATAAAGATGTTTTAAGATAGCTGGCAGATTTGGCATTCTCATTGGGAAAATGTGTTTTTATTTCTATATAATTACAAAAATATGTAATTTATCCTTTCAAGCAGAGACTATACCCAGAAATTGGAGCATAGCCAAAGTGTTGAACATCTTGCAGAGCAAGTTAAGGGTAATCTAAAAATTATACACTGGCAACTCTCACCTCTGCACCTGGAAAGCTAGTTTAAAAGAACTTGGAAGGTGGAACACAAATCATCTGGGAGAGCAAAATTTGTTAGGAATAAATCAGTCTGGGCTTTGCAAATGTAAATCATTTCCTCTCTGCCTTGAAAGGCTACTTTATGATGCTTAACAAAGAGTAAATAAAGGAGGACTGCCAGATGTACTCAATTTAGATGTTCAATGCCTCTTAAGAGATATTTTTATCCTATCACCTGATAGTGAGAATCTGTGTCTGCATTTAGGGAACACACAAGAAGCTTTCTTTCAGTCTGTCCAGTCTAAGGTCCAGATTTTCCAGAGACCACAAGATTAGCTTTCACCCCTGGAGAGATCCATTTCTTGTTGCAGGTGAATTCCCAAAAACCTGTAAAATCTTAGCAACAGAGAAAGAAGAGGAAAAATTGTGTCAGTGATTAAAAACTGGGTAGGTGACAAAAAGGCAGAATTCTGAATAATGTATTGCTGCCCTAAGGAAAGAGCTGTCTGCTTATAGAAACAGGGTCATGTATTTAATTCACTGTTTAGAATAAGAGGGGCCAGCTGATTATACCCGATTGCTAAGAACACACCCTTACTTATGGAAGGTGAAGAATCCTAAGTAAGTAATGAAGAAAAGGAAATACATTCAACACATTGTTGTCTGTGAGGAATATGAAACTGTTACAGAATTATTTTCTTCCTTTAGTGAATTCATAATTTAATAAAGGAGATGCTACACATAAAGTAGTAATTAGCCTTAAATTCAAAGGCAGGAGGCAAATAATTGACACAGAGAAGTGTAAACAGGTTTCAAAGCCAAGAACTAACAGTTTTGATTGAGGTGGCTGGTGAAGGTGTCACAGAGCAGGTGTGAGATGGCCCTAACGTGCTATGGGGAAGACATTTGGTCTGAGTGGAAAATGAGAGCAAAGCCCATTTAGCTAGTGAAAAAATACTAAATAAGCCAAATGTCTCCACTGACAAAAATTCAAGTTTCCTAACCTCTGTGTTGTAAAAGTGTAGGTGGGGTTATAATAAGATCCCATCCCTATAAATGTTATTTAGCAACTTATGAAAGTTATAAATGTATACACTCTTCAATCCAGTGATTCCACTCATGAAAATTTGTGTGATGGATATACTGCCCCGTTTGGTGTGCTTGCTGTATGTAAAGGAATGTTCAAACAACACTTGTAACTGCAAAATAAATGTAAGCTTTTATTTTACTGTCAGCAAGAAATGACAAACTTCAAAATACATGCTCATTTTTTGAAAGCCTTTCAGGTAAAGGAATGACAAACCAATTTCTTCTTGTGAGCCAAAAAAAAGAACATTGTTAATATTTTAAGCAATTCATTTACCAAATAAAATTCAATGCCAGTGTTTTCCCATGAACTGAACATAAGAAAAGGAGAAAAAACTTCCACAAACATATAGACTTATTCTGGAAATCAAGACCCTTTGAAGGATGATAGGTGTTCTTAACTATTTTGTAACTTTAGGAAGTATTAAAGTAATAATAATAACAACTAACAACCTGTTATATTGCAAAATACATTTTTCTCTTTCTCCATGAACACCTATTATAATGTTGTTAGCTCAACACATGTAACTGTCAAGGGAAAATAACATTGTAAATTAAATAAAATGCTTTCTGCTACAAAAAAGAAAGTGGTTTCCTAACTTTGAGAATGCTTTTCAATTTTAAATATCTGTAAGTCTTTTTTTTTTAATAGAATTTGACTCTAGCCTGGCCAGGCGGTGGCACAGTGGATAAAGCATCAGACTGGGATGCAGAAGACCCAGGTTCGAGACCCCGAGATCGCCAGCTTGAGCACGGGCTCATCTGGTTTGAGCAAAAGCTCACCAGCTTGGACCCAAGGTCGCTGGCTCCAGCAAAGGGTTGCTCGGCCTGCTGAAGGCCCATGGTCAAGGCACATATGAGAAAGCAATCAATGAACAACTAAAGTGTCACAACAAAAAACTGATGATTGATGCTTCTCATCTCTCTCTGTTCCTGTCTGTCTGTTCCTATCTCTCTCTCTCTCTCTGACTCTCTTTGTCTCTGTAAAAAAAAGATTAAAAAAAAAAAAGAATTTGACTACATTTCAACCAATATACGGGATCTCTGTGAAGCAACTATTCTCAGTGATCTGATCTTCATTAAGAAACAGTAGCACTCTAACAATAGATAAATAAATAAATAAATAAATAAGGACTGTGAGAGTATCAGGGTATGAAGCCTAAATGTTATAGATATTCAGCCCCCACATAGACATCTTCAGCTCAATCTCCTTTCAAAATTGGAATTAGCAATTGTGAATAGAAGAGAAGGTAGAAAACCAGCAATCTTCAGAGCTGGAGTTATTGGTAATTGATAAAAACCTACCACCCATGTCTGCTTTACACCGTGTGAATCGGGAGCAGCATATATTATTAAAAAGATGGTGGATACTTAACTACTGATACAGTTTTTCTATTAGCTATACCTTTCTTACTTCTCAATGGTCATCATCTCTTCTATAGTTATATAGTGGTAGTTAAACACCCAGGTTGTTATTCTCTTTCCTAGATTAATATGTACCCAGAAAATCATAGAATAGTTTCTCATAAACCCAAAGAAAATAGGTTGTTTACTATGGGTTTAAAAAATGTATACAAATAATTTGGGTGATAAACTCATTCTCTTCCTCACCATGTCCAGAAGTATCGAGAAATGAGCCAAGGGAGTCAGATTGAGGATCAAAAAATTAATTCTTTCCTTTTTATTAAATTATTTGGGTGACACTGGTTTACAAGATTATACAAGTCTCAGGTGCACGATTTTATAAAACATCATCTGTACTCTGTACTGTGTGTTCACGACACAAGTTAAGTGTCCACTCATCATCCCTTTTCTCAACTTTAGCCTCCTCCACCTCCACCTACTCCATCCCCTTCTCCATCCCCATAATCATTACACTGTTATCCATGTCCATTATTGTTTTCTCTGTTGCTTTTTTTTTTTGTCAATCAAAAAATCAACTTTTTAAAACTGATAAAAACGGGATTGGAAAATGTACCTTTATCCCAAACTAGAACCACGCTTCTACTTTGTCCACATCCCTCATTTAATTAACCTCTGCACTCAGAATTTCAGGACTGACTTCTGCACTACGGAGTGTGTTGATAGGGTGACCTAATGATGGAGAGGTAAATGTGTGATTAAGGAGCCCAGAAGGAGGAGAGGCATCAAAGGCACACAATTTTATTCATCAAATGAGTCTTTCTTTGGGAAGAGTAAGTCAGAGAAGCGAGGGTATAGGTGAAGGATCCTGATTCCCTCCCTTGTCACTTTTTTTGAGTGCATCAAGTCAGCAACAAATTCTATCAAGATACAAATACGCCCTCTCTAAAAAGACTGTGTAAAGCCAATAGCCAAGGCCACCATCACAGCAGCCTGACCCGTGCAGGTTCACATTGGATTCGAACAGTCGGTAATGAAACAATGGAGCCAAGAACTGGTGAGCCATCAGCTTTAATTCTAGCTTGCACCCGGCGGGCAAGCAAAATCACACACTGGGCTCCAAAACCCACACATCCAGTGCTCACAAAGCTACTGACTTATCCGAGTTTCCTAGAATCAAAGATTTCTAGCTCACCAGACTTATTCACCTCTGTTCCTCATCTCCTCCAGCACAAACTCTTAACAAACTGGCTTCTCCCTCAGCACTGTGCCATCTTGGCTGCTTCTCTCCTCCATGTGGCCTTAATCCACTCTCTAATACTAACCTCAGGAACCCAGGAACCAAGAGAGAGCAAGCTCCCGGACTGCCCCAGTTTATAGCATAGAAAATCCAAACCTCCAATCCAATTACACAAACAAGAAGCCTCCAATACAAAGCCACCCATCCGAGGCACAATGGGATTCCTCAGGAGAGCACACCACCTCACATCATCCAATCAGTCAAGGGCGTGGGGAAAAGCTTACTCTTAAAACAAAGCCTTAAGCTATAACAACCGGGCCTGCTTACATTACAGCTTTCCCCCCACAGCCATCCCAAGCATAAGGGCAAATAATATCACCTGGGTAACAGGCTTCCATGTGGGCAGTGCCATCTTTAACAAAGTGAGCATATTATATTTCATCTGCCCAACAGACTGTAACCACTTTTTATTCATCAAAGAACTCCTATCAAAACTATAATACACAGAACTGAAAACTTCAGATGAAAGAATTGAAATACACAAAACATGAAAAATAATATAAACAGACTTACTTCAAAAGTGAGTCAGAGCCGTCATCCCAGAGGATCTGCCTTATAAGTCTTGCTCCTTAAACCTCAAGAATGTTAAAACTGGGCAAAACAACCTTTGGACTCCGCCTAAAGCAGCAGTGTATTCTAAATTGCAAAGTGAATAGGAAAGCAGACAGCCCACCTACAGGACTAAAAATTAAAGATTCTTTAGAATTAGCATCACTGAATTGACATCATAGAAATGGGGGCTGTTGGGCAGATAAAATATAATATGCTCACTTTGTTAAAGAGGGACCTGCCCACATGGAAGCCCATTACCCAGGTGATATTATTTGCCCTTATGCTTGGGATGGGTGTGGGGGAAAGACTGTAATGTAAGCAGGCCAGGTCATTATAGCCTAAGGCTTAGTTTTAAGAGTAAGCTTTTCCCCACACCCTTGACTGATTGGATGATGTAGGGTGGTGAACTCTCATGATGAATCCCATTGTGCCTCAGATAAGTGGCTTTGTATCAGAGACTTTCTTGTTTGTATAATTGGATTAAAGGTTTTGAATCTATGCTATAAAGTGGGCAGACCAGTAGCTAGCTCTCTCTTGGTTCCTGAGGTATTAGGGAGGAGATGGGAAACAGAGGTGAATAAGTCTGGTGAGCTAGAAACTTTTGATTCTAGGAAACTTGGATAAGTCAGTAGCTTTGTGAGCACTTAATCTGTGTGTTTTGGAGCCCAGGATGTGTTTTTGCTTGCCCGCCCGCTGGGTGCAAGCTAGAATTAAAGCTGATGGCTCACCAGTTTTTGACTCCTGTGTTTCATTACCGACTGTTCGAATCTAATGTGAACCTGTACGGGTCAGGCAGCTGTGATGGCGGCCTCGACTACTAGCTTTACATTTGGCGTAGTCTGTGGCAGGATTCGATACAGATCGGCATGAAGCCACCACCACTGTTGAGCGGTGGAGTAGAGGACTGGTTGCTGTTATGGTTTCCCATAGCTGTTTTTTGGGAGACTGTAGGCTGGCTGACTTTTACAGCCATGTGTGAGGAAACCAAACACTCTATGGAGGAGGCTGCCCGGGACCTGCAAACCGAGCAGCGGAAAGAGCTGGAGGAAATGTGGGAGAAAGAGATGTCGACCCTGGAGCTGGAGAAGGAGAACAACCAGGTTTGCAAGATTCGCCTGGAAATGGAGCAGATGCTGGAGAAGGAATCACAGGTTCATGAGTTGCAGCTTTCCCTGGATATTGTGGAGAGCCAGCAGAGGCCGGAGGTTGGGGCTGAAGCCAAGGCTGGGGCTGAGGCTGAGGCGGGGGCTGTAAGGCCCATGGAGCAGAAGGCAGCGGCAGCCCAGGGCTTGAGCCCAGTGGCGGGAGCTGATGTTTTCAGTTCCTCTTTGGAGGATGAAGAGAATTGGTCTGGAGTTGCAATCCGCAGCCTCCAGAAGATGAGAGCCCAGCTGAAACGGCAGGGAGTGCCTGCCAAGCTGCTGGTAGATCTGCGATTTTGGGACATAAAGGTGGATGCCATCATGCTCTCCAGATTAGAGATGGAAATGCTGACTGCCATTGCCACATGCTTCTTTTTAGGACACTGTGAGACCTGCCATGATGGCAGAAATGAGGGGGGAGGTTAACACCCCATGTGCGTGGACTGATTTCCTGGACTATGACCTGAGTGAGCACTGGCTTCTTTGTTGGATGGACTTACGGATTTTGGACAATGTAAAATACCCTGGTGGGGGTGGGGGTGGCTTTTCTGGAGGCCCTCCTGCCTCGAGAAGCTTTTCCCATGGCTAGAGAAAAGGCCGAGGACATTTTGTGCTTTTTGCCAAGTGCTCAGAGACTGGTGAAGTGTATCTTTGTAATTGTTGAAACTGTATGATTTGTGCTATTGCTGTAATTTGTGTAATATACTTAATTTCCTTGTACAGGGATGCTGGTAGTGTAGATTGTGGGTAGTAAAGTGAGCATAAGGGTGGATTGTTGTGCAGATAAAATATATTATGCTCACTTTGTTAAAGAAGAAACTGTCCACATGGAAGCCCATCACCCAGGTGATATTATTTGCCCTTATGCTTGGGATGGGTGTGGGGGAAAGACTGTAATGTAAGCAGGCCGGGTCGTTATAGCCTAAGGCTTAGTTTTAAGAGTAAGCTTTTCCCCACACCCTTGACTGATTGGATGATGTAGGGTGTTGCACTCTCATGATGAATCCCATTGTGCCTCAGATAAGTGGCTTTGTATCAGAGACTTTCTTGTTTGTATAACTGGATTAAAGGTTTTGAATCTATGCTATAAAGTGGGCAGACCAGTAGCTAACTCTCTCTTGGTTCCTGAGGTATTAGAGAGGAGATGGAAAACAGAGGTGAATAAGTCTGGTGAGCTAGAAACTTTTGATTCTAGGTAACTCAGATAAGTCAGTAGCTTTGTGAGCACTGAATGTGTGGGTTTTGGAGCCCAGTGTGTGATTTTGCTTGCCCGCTGGGTGCAAGCTAGAATTAAAGCTGATGGCTCACCAGTTCTTGGCTCCATTGTTTCATTACGGACTGCTTGAATGTAATGTGAACCTGCACAGGTTAGGTGGCTGTGATGGCGGCCTCAACTACTGGCTTTACATAAATGAATGGGACTACATCAGACTAAGAAGTTTTTGCACAGCAAAGAAACTAACAACAAAACAAACAGCCAATTAAATGGTAGCTGATATTTGCAAACAACACCTCCGATAAGGGGTTAATATCCTAAATATTTAAAGTACTCACAAAACTAAGCAACAAATAAGCAAACAATCCAATAAAAAGATGGGGTGAGGACGTGAACAGACACTACTCCTGACAAGAAATACAAATAGCAAACAGATATATGAAAAGATGCACATCTTCACTAGCTATTAAATAAATGCAAATCAAAACTACAATGAGATACTACCTCACACCTGCTAGATTGGCTATTATCAACAAGACAGGTAATCACAACTGTTGGAGAGGCTGTGGAGTAAAAGGAACCCTAATTCATTGTTGGTGGTGATGTAAATTAGTACAACTGCTATGAAAGAAAGTATGGTGGTTCCTATAAAAATTAAGAGAACTACCATATGACCCAGAAATCCCTCTACTGTGTATATACCCCCTGTTGGGCAGATAAAATATATTATGCTCACTTTGTTAAAGATGGCACTGCCCACGTGCAAGTTTTCAGAGTAAGCTTTTCCCCACACCCTTGACTGATTGGATGATGTAGGGTGGTGCACTCTCCTGAAGAATCCCATTATGCCTTAGACGGGTGGCTTTATATCAGAGACTTTCTTGTTTGTATAATTGGATTAAAGGTTTGGATTTCTACACTATATAGTGGGGCAGACCAGGAGCTTGCTCTCTCTCAGTTTCTGAGGTTAGCTTTAGAGAGGAGAGCATATTAAGGCCACGTGGATGAGAGGAGAAGCAGCCATAATGCTGGAGTGCTGAAAGAGAAGCCAGTTTGTGCAGAGTTTGTGCAGAGAGAAGGAGATGGGAAACAGAGGTGGATAAGGATGGTGAGCTAGAATCCTTTGATGCTATGAAACTCGGATAAGTAAGTAGCTTTGTGAGCACTGAATGAGTGGATTTTGGAGCCCAGTGTGTGTTTTTGCTTGCCCGCTGGGTGCAAGCTAGGATTAAAGCTGGTGGTTCACAGTTTTTGGCTCCATTGTTTCGTTACCGACTGTCCGAATCTAATGCGAACTTGCATGAGTCAGGATGCTGTGATGCTGGCCTTGACTATTGGCTTTACACATGGAAACAACCAAAATGCCCTTCAATAAAGGATTGGATAAAGAAGATGTGGTACATATATACTATGGAATACTACTCAGTCATAAGAAACAATGACATAGAATCATTTCTGAGAATATGGATGGACCTTGATCACATTACACTGAGTGAAATAAGTAAATCAGAAAAAACTAAGAACTATATAATACCATACAGAAGTGGGACACAAAATTGAGACTCATGGACATAAATAGGAGTGCAGTAGTGTCCAGGGGGAGGGGTAAAGTGGGAGAAGGAGTTGGTTGGGGAGGAAGAGGGACAAATATAAGGTGAGGGAGGATAATTTAACTTTGTGTAATGGGTATACAACATAATCAACTGTCCAAATGATGTGGAGATATTTGCTCCAAATCTAAGTACTCTAGTTGATTAATGTCACCATGTTAAATTTAATCTTCTAAATAAAAAAAAGAAAAAATGAAGTACAGGCAGAACACTGTGGTTGGTTTAGAAATATAATTTTGAAAAGGAAAACATAAGTACTAAAACATTATATACAAAATGTCAATACCCTTTTTATAAAGTTAAAACAACTAAACTAAGAAAAACAAAATTAGCACCATTGTGCCAGCTTACTTGGACCTCTACAAACTCCTTCATTGTCTTAACCCCACAGGAATTCCTTCCCTGTCTTCCTGTAATTATTTCCCATCCTTTTCTCAAACCCCTTTCCTTCACCTCCTAATCAGAATGCTATATTTCTGCCTGTATTAAGTCTTATGGAAAAAGCTATTCTTTGAATTTCAAATAAACATTTGTTATCTCTTGTTTTGGCCTTTGATTTTTAGGTTAACCAGACTACAGTGAGACACAGAAAATGCAGATTTAGGCAAGGGTCATAGTTCAGGATTTGGGGTGTCGAGGCTGTCTCATATGATTTTCAATTTGGGCAGAAATTTCAGTTACACTTTTGCTTTCAGTGAGACTACTTTCAAAGATAGAGGTAGCAACATTTAATATCTACATGGCACTATCATCCAGTATTATGAGCGATTTATGACTTCTCTGCCACTTTTATTTTATTTTGGACCCACTTTAATTACTGAGCTGCTGTTGCAAACTGAATAGGACATCTTGATATTTAACCTCAGTGACATGACAAGCAGCCTTGCCTACACTGAGTATTAATAATAATAAAAAGTTACATTTACTGAACATTTCTAATTGAACTAGACATCATGCCTAAACCACTGGCATGCATTATTCTATTTAATATTTATACATTTAATAGGTGTTATTAAACTGTTTTACAATTAGAGCCAATTTCTATCTGAAAACAAAGTTCTTTTTCTAAGGTAGAATCCATTTAACAGCTACATAACCATCCCGGAAACTAAATAAATAAACTTGTTCAAAGCATTGTACTATTAAATATTGTATTCATCAAAGATGTATACCACTTTTTTTTTTCAATCAAGTGGACTCTTTTTATTAATTCTGCTCCCATGCTGGTACCAGCATTTAGTCCTTGTTTCAGAAGAATAGCAAGCAACAAGGCAGACCCTGGACTTTCAGATGAGCCCTCATCTAGAAGGCAATGAATTAACCCAAAACATCTGATACTCTTCTATGTTTTCCAGAAAGCTGGTAGGCCTAGCAAGAAATCACAGCACATTTGAAAATAAGGAATTACAGTATAGTTGAATAGAGAAATGGCCTCCTGTAGGAAAGTATTATATACTTACATTAAAATTACCCCAAAGTGACAGATAAGAACACCCTAGGGAAGATTGCTATAGATTTCTCTATAATCTGTTAAATATTGACTGTGTGTGAACTTCATTCTTGGGTGAATAACCATTGGCTTTATTGAATAGTCTAAATTCTAAGGCTGTGAGCTACACTTTGGATGTCCTGAAAACACTGAAATACTGTCAGGCTAATATGAAATTATTTGTTAGAATGAGAAATTAAAATAAATGTATTTTATTTTATATCTGTGTATTTTATAATAGATGAAAGTGCTGTGGTTCTTTCAGGTTACTTACTGTCTTAATCTCACCCAGTGAATTTATTACACAGGTATATAATTTGTTTAAAACTGGACAAAGAAACAATTTAAAATTAAACTAATAAAGGTACCAGGCATTGTCATAAGCAGACAGACAATGTTTAGGAAAATGCTTTACACTGACCTCAAAAACTATTTTACTGGAATAACATATAAATTAAGGATAAAATACTTTATTTTAGTTTAATTTGAGTTCTTTCATATCAGATGGTGAAAATGGCGAAACTTGTTTTGTTCCTCTTCTGTAATTTGGACTCTCATTGTTATGTTTGCCTGATCAGTTCCATGGGAAAGAAAGAAAACATGACCAGTATTAACTTTCTTTACTTTTGAAATTCATGCCTTCATGCCTCTTAAATACTAATAATTATGAAAGAAAAGTGTGTACGTCTCATATTGCATGTCTTACAAGAAGATACTGCTGTGTCCCCCCGCCTTTTCATTGCTAGTGAACCAGGGGGTGTGTACTTACAACATAAAATTGTAGAGTTAAAAAATTAGGTAAAATCTGAAGGACAAACTGCAATCAAACATTATAGAAACAAATACAAAGTTCATATTTTATACAATAATAAAAGATATTTTTAGACTACCACATATTTTAGTGAATATTTTAATTTGTTGCAGTGTATTCAGACCGATGCCAAGTCATAAACTTTCAAAAGCTGGGCCTTTTACAATGAGGGCACTGTGATGGTGAATGGATGTTACCATAGGCAGAGTTCTCTACTAGGTACCATGAGTGGGGAAAAAAAGTTAATGAAAACAAGTCATTGACACAAGATGTCCTAATGTCAAAAATTTAACTTATATTTTCCTTTGTAAATATTGCATTTCAATGTTTGTGCTAAGTGCTAGAAAACTTATAAGTGCTGGAAAGCTTGCCTCTCATAATTTAGTAGGGGTTCCTTTTGGTTATAATTTACATGGTGACAGAAATTCATATACTTATTCATTTATCATTGTATAACAAACTTAAATATTAGTGTCTTATTATTAAACTAAACACAAATGATAAGGTAGTCATTAATTTCTGATAAAATTATTTAAGTTAGGTCTAGCACATATTTACATGTAAGTGATTTTTAACTACTTCAGTGACATAAAAAAATAATGCAATACTATCTGCTAAATATTTTTAAATATACTGCTCATAAAAATTAGGGGATATTTAAAAATAAATATGAATCAATAAAAAAAGAAGCATTTGAATTTTTTATTAAACAAAAACATAAAAAAAGCAAACCACAAGTCAAAGGAAGTTGTTTGATTATGCAAATGAGATGCAAAACCTACTTTTATTTCAATGGTGAAAATGTACTCTACAAAAGGCTGAAAAGTGCTGGAGTATCTGCATATTCCCTGATCCCCTAATTTAAATTGCCATTGTATCAACATTCTGTGGAACACCAGTACTGAAGTAATACCTATCTCAAAGAAAGTATTGTATATGTCTTCTACTATTATGAATCCAAATTTTTGCCTAAAATATTGCAATACATTTTAAATACTGTCATATTTTCTTTAAATTACAGAAGGAAATAACTTTTATCTTGATAGAAATAATGTCTCTTGACTGATGCGATGTAAATATTCTAATATATCAGACTTTTCTAAATTAGAATAGCTGAAAAATGCTTTTGGTCATAAGTGAGAATGCTGCAAGCAAAAAAATGTATTTATAATGCAACTGAATTTATGTTTCTACATTAGACACTATAAGTGACTCATTCTCACACAAAAGGTTATTATCTGCAAGCAGATTATAGTTATCTTCAGATTTTTATTGTTTTTTTCATTTATGATTAAAAACTTGTATTCTATCTTTATCTTCCAGTTTTCATTTTTACTGCTCCATCTGGTGATCAATCATGTCTTATGTTTTTAAATAGTAGTTTGTAGAGGGTTTAAAACATGTCTATTTTTTACATTGTCAGTAATAAAAAAATATTGCTCATAGTGTCTCCTGGGGTACATATTCCTGTCATGCACATCAGAATCATTGAAATAGCTCAGAAAAGGGAGAGGTTAGAGGGCAGACATTTTTAATGCCAGAAATCTGATCAATATAATAAGCAATTGCATTGCTAGACCTATTTATTTTTCCTTGCTTCACAGAAAAAGAAAAAGACGAATGCAATCTCACAGGAGAAAAAACTTGTGGTGAATTGCTGTCATCCAGATCAACTTTAAGTCCAAATGGTTCATTCCTCTTAGACTGCTTCCTGGTGCAACCCAATGAGCTGGTATTCTTGAAATCAGGCACAGAGATTTGGAAGCAGTGCATCACATTTGCATGTATGATTTGCTTAAAATATTACATTTAGCCTTTTTTCCCAGGAACCAAAGCCAGCAGTACTTGTTTACTGAATAGTTCTTTTTGGATGCTTAGTTTGAGAAGATTTTATTAAGAGGATGGCTAACCTGAATTTTAAAGAATGAATCAGTTTTGGTTTGTCTCCATGGGTTGACATAAATAGGAGATTAGGCTATATTATATATTATTCTATTTTGGCATGTTCTTATTGCAATTTCTGGCAGAGTCAAATGCTCTGGATAAAAATATAAAATTGTTAGAATAAGAGTTACAAAAAAGGACAAGTGACACTGAAGAGACCCCTATTGTATGCAGAAAAGCATTCACATTACTATACAGCATACAAAATTATAAGAACACATATTTTTTTCTCTAAAATGAAAGCAAGAGAACAGTTAAATAAACCTTTTTCTTGGAATCTAACAAGTAAGAACTTCCTCAGCGAAACCAACATACACAACATCTCAGAATCTCCTGCTGCCTCTGTCCTGTGTAGCCAGGTAAGAAATCTACCTGTCATCTTCCACTCATCCCTCCAGAAGTCTAACCCAACTTCAGCTCCACACCTCATTTTCTTTAGGAAGAAGTGTCTTCCCAGGACCCATCAGTGTACCAGTATGTGTTAAGTCCTTGGAAAGGCTTAAATTGATGTCTCAATATTAAAATATAAGAGCAAATAACACTTTAGGGGAGGATGGCTTTTGTTCATAGTCAACAGTTACTTCTTAGATAGGTTTTTGCTGACTTATCTAAAATAGTTATTTCCTGTCCTTCTCAAATCCCTTTTAACATTACTCTGGTTTGTTTCTTGCCATAGCATTTTTTTATCACAATTTTAAAACAAATCACATTGTTAGACCTATTTATTTATCTATTTATTTATTCATTTATTTATTTTCCCACTCTTTTGATAACATCTAAGGTGCATAGAGAGGACTTTGTTTTGTTTACCTCTGCTTTCTGGAAAGGAACAGAACTAGCAGTTAGAAAATATTTAATAAATATTTGTTTAATTAATGAAAGACTAATTTCTTGGGTTTCCTCGGTTGGCTTCTCCCAGATGCAATCTCTAAATCAAGAATTAAGTTGCAGTGATTTATTAAGGGGTAATGGTGGGGTGCTCAGCAAGACAGGAAGAAGAAAGAGGCAAGGAAAGGTGTGATTTCAGGTAAAGTCCAGACACAGGTAATTCCTATGAGAAGCTCTGGAGTGTATATTTCAATTATAAGCTTCTTCACTTAGATGCACAGGAGCTGGAGTCTTCATCCTACTCATGAGTCAACCTGCTGGCTACTGGTAGCCCTTTGGAGTAGAATATGTGACATCCTTTCCTATCTTGCTGTCACAGATCCTATTTACCTCTCTCGAATCATATCCCTCTTTCAGATGATGACAATTAACCAAGTAGAACAACTAGTTGTCTAGCAAAAGAAGGTAGAGGGTCCTCTATTGCCTTTCTATTAGATAAAGTACATATTTTAAAGTGGTCTAATTTCTATGCAATGCCATCATAAAATATAATTTATAAAGCATTGTTATATGTAGTATTGATATCCAAGCAATGCTAAACTAGGGTAAAATATTCTCCCCCACCCTATTTACATTTTAAAAAATGTAAGATCCAGGTAAGTTGAGTTTTAAGAGTTGAGCCAAGATTCAAAAAGGGGTTTGATTGCAAGAATTATTTATCTTCTTACTGCTATACCCACCTGGCACATAAAGAGATTATTCAGCCTTTATAGTATGAATCACTAGCAATCTAAAAATAAAAATTCTGGGCCAAGAAAGTGGGGAAGAAAAAATTAAAACAGTTTAAGGAGGGAAATGTTAATGACAGCAAGAACTTAAGAGATTGTTGAATCAGGGCTGCCTATTCCATCTGTGCTAGCAAATAGTGTAACACTTCATCACCCCATATGCACCTCCCTTCTGTTGAGCCCCTTCTATTTGCCATTAGAGTTGTCTGTATTCAACTGAAGCCTACTCTAAACTCTGCTTCTTAAGATTTTCAAGATTTCACTGATGGAAAGCAATTTAAGAAAGAGCATTTGAAGAATTGTAGTGCGCTTTAATGGTCAGTGATGAGTGAAAGAAATATTTGTTTGGAAAAAAATAGAACCAGAAAACAGATGACCTATATACCAGTTGGAATGGCTTTACCTTCAGGTTATAAAAGCACTTTGTGTCTATTTATTTTTTGGCTACTGTAGAAAGAAAACACTTCTATGAAATTAAAATCTGAACTTCTGAAAAGGTTTATAGACACTTAATTACATTGGTATTTCACAACTACAAATATTTGTGTCTTTTAGAACTCCTTTTTAAATATTTATATATTAGAGGCCAGTGTAAAATTTTAATCTCTACCTTATAAAGAAACCATACATAAAGACTTTACTATTCTTAGTTGTACATTTAAATGATTTTGTACTAATAAGAAAATCAATTAAAACAAGAAGGAATATGGTTTTAGAATATTCTTTCAACAAAAATATCTTATTAATTCTAATACTTTAGAGAGTAATTTATAGCTTTTAAAGCCATTTTGTATATCTTATTTATTTTATTTTATCCTAACAGTTTTTTTTCAATTTCTATAGCAAAATTTGTAATATTAATAAAATTGTAGAATCACAAGAATCTAGAGCCAGTGGGGAGAGAATTTATTATAAATAGTGAATGATGTGTTACAGGGAGGTTTTTAATGTTGCAGGACTCCCAAATTAGCAGATAGTTTCAAAAACCACACCACAGAGATTGGTGTAAACTGAGGCCCTAAAGAGCTTTCCCTCATTCTTTTTGTTATTATTAATTTTAATGGGGTGATATTAATAAATCAGGGTATTTATGTTCAAAGAAAACATCACCAGGTTATCTTATCATTCAATTATGTTGCATACCCATCATTCTTATTATAACACTTGAGGCAACATTTAACCCTAAATTTAAAAGATCATTCATTATTTACTTCTGACCCCTCAGTAGGGATCGTCAGGAACACTGGTATAGATTCCCTGACTCCACACCAGATTGCCTTGTCTCCTTTTTTTTCCTCTATGTATTTACTTATTGATTGCTTTTGAGTTTAGCTGGTCCTTACTTCTGTCAAGTTCCATTTATTGAGACTCCACCAAAAGACTCACAAAGGCCTATGGTTTAAGAATACCAGCTTGACATAAAGTAGGATGAGGTGTTTTTGCACACACACACACGTCAAAAGACAGCAAGTTCCTGGAGCAAATTTTAATTTGAGCATATTTCTATGCCATAAAATATCCTCTGAAAAGCTTTTCTGTAATGGCTATAATCGTCCATCAGTTAACTATGTTCTCAATAAACCACTTTTCTATTTATGAATATGCATGTCATTTAAAACATAATTTTAGATACTTTTCTAATTAATAAACATCAATGGAAATTTGTATACATATATCTTTGTACAAACCTTGGATTATTTTATTAGATAAATTCCAAGGTATTTAATTATTGGCTAAAACTGGTAGAAATGTGCTTAGAGCTCTTGAGATATAATGCCCAACTACTTTCCAGAAAGTTGTTTGAATTTATACTCTCATGAACAATATATGAAACTAACTCATAATGTCAACCCAATTTCAGTTTTTATAATGATCTTCCTCTTTTCTTTATCTGAACTCCTTTAGCTTTTAAATTCTGATTAGTGCTCTATACTCTCTTTTTTTGGAGTTAAAATATATATCTTATATTAATACTGTCTAGCACTGACCCATTTTCAATTGTTTATTTTACTATGAGATTTTATTTTTATAAGCATTTTCTTCCTACTAATGAAACTATCTATGAGTAGAGTGTCTCACTTTACCTTAGCTTTTTCAATAGGTTTGGTTCTTGGTAAGAATGTTCTTAAAATACTGTGGTAGCTAAAGTTTAGCATATATCTTATTCAACTGGTACTATGTATGATCCCAGTCTGCCTGAAGCTGGCACTTGAAATACTTTGTGTAATATTGTGATAATAGAAATAACTTGGCACCATGTTTTAGGGTGAAAAAGAATCATGTAGGACAGAAACTGAATCTTTGCATCTGTTACAATGTGTGGGATTGTGAGTACTCTTCCTGCCTCAACCTTTTTAGTGATCATGGCGTATTACTTAGGATCCAACATAGATCAGCAGTTGGTAACCAGAAGAGTAAGTTCATGAGGAAAACAGGATTGAAACTGGCTTGATGGCATATCATCCAGGAACATTATTGCTTCCAAATCAGAGTAAATAAATGTTTGGTCTATCCAAAAATATTTCTGTGATAGCAAGCATTGAAAAATAAAACATTTTCAGACTTTCAATTTTTTTATATTTGTTTGATTTGGTTGTGTGTGTGTGTGTGTGTGTTTTGAAAAGCTACCATTGTCTATAAGCTTCTTAACCCAACTTAATGATCTTCATGACTGGACCCTTTGTTACGTCCTAAGTTTTATTTTCTAATATTAGTCCTTCATTTTTAATTCTAGTGAGTACAAAAATACCTTTTTGTTCTTTGAACACATCATTCTTTTCCTCTTAACACCTTGTTTTTATGGGTAAATCCTATAAAACCTACAAAGCTCAGAATAATCATCTTCTTCTTTAATCAGTGTTTGTTGAGCCTCTAGACTGAATTAAGTGTCTTTTTCTCTGTGCACCCATTTCTTCATGAATATCAGTATAATGGTACTTATCATACCACTTATAAATTATCTATGATTTCACATGAATGTTTACCTCACAACAAACGTCTCAATGTGTTTATAGCTTATTTATCTTTAAATCTTCAGTGCCTGTCATGCAATATATGTCTGCTACATGGAGCCTCATAATAACGCCTTGAAATAGATATTGTTATTCACAATTTTAGTTGTGAGGATTAGGTACTTCTGAGATTAACTGAGGCAGTAGTAATGAAGTCAGAATTTGAATCTAGAACTCTTCCCAAAGCTACTAGACTTCCAATAAGCCATAATGCTTCTAGAACACAAGTTTGTATTAATCTGAGGTTTCTTGTTTTTCTAAATTCATTCATAGACACAAATAAATATCTTCATATACTCAGTCATCATTAAGAGGAAGTCCTCCTAGTCACATTTTACTCCATGCTCAAGACAGGGAAAATTTATCTAGATTAGTCAGATTTGAGGCCACTCCTGGGATTACATTTTACAGATGGTGTAATAAATCTGAATAATTCAAGCATATTCCAGTGTCTTTTGAGACTTGGATGTTGTGGCCTTTTAAGTTGTGGTCCCCTTTACTCCATTAAATGGAAAAATTCAAGGACAAGGAATTGGGCTCTGAGGATCATAGAGAAAATGGATCCTATGATTCTTAGATTTAAATAGCCTACTAACATATCCACATTTAAAATAAAATAGTCTTTCATATGTTTCAGCTTAGTTTCCTGAAATTCCACTTCAGGGTTTATGGCCAGTGCAAAGTATAAAATTCTTCTTTGTTATGTTTTGTTTGTATTGTATTTATACTTCCCTTGGGAGCTTTATAGAGAAGAATAATAGGCTGTGATAAAAATCGAGTATTCACAATTTTTCTGAAAAAAATTCTATTATTACATTATACTTTAATAGAACCTCATTAGTTTTATTATCCAAGGAGAGTGGTTCTTATGATCTGGAGAGATTTGCTAGTCTATTGTGAATGAAAAATGTAGCCCTGATCAATGAATGATCTTGTCATGGTGCCTGCATGTTTGCAGAATTCCTCAGAAGGGAAAGTAATGTTTTCCTTTTCTGTTATCAGGACTCTGAGGTCCTGGCCAAAGAAAAGAATAAGAACATAGTACCTCGTTGAGCTGACCTCATATAATCCTCAGCTCAAATGAAACAGAGCAACTCTTAAAAGTGGCTGTCACTAAAAACATGCAAGGATACTTTTTCACCTCTGGGGACATTAAAAAAAAAAATGCCCATTGTTTAACCCACAATCAGATAGCTACTAATATAGAAAAGTGAAAAATAAACCGTTTAAAGTTAAACTGTCATAAACAGTGCAGCTTATGTTGGCAAAGACTTACCATTAAATAGTTTTTGTCAATATGAATCAAGAGTTGGCAAGCCCTTTGAGCATTAAGTGATTGCCTCACTTAAGCACACGTTCTTCTGGAGACAACTTGGTTTGTTTCAAAGTCCACTAACTAGAAAACTACTCCCAAACAGGGTTTGATATATTAGCCTAAGGTACACAGGAAAAAGAATTCTGAGATCATCATAGACCCTGGCTTGGCACCAACTCTTTGAAGACCTTTGGGAGGAGTATGAATGAGAATCTACTATTGAAATTTTCCAGAACCCTAGAAAAATGTGAAAAATAAATCACTATTTCTGAATAAACTACTCATTTCCCCTTATATATTTCAGACTCAAACCTTTAAAGAAAAAGAAACAGAGAATAAAATTAAGAAAGATAAAGAAAGAAAGAAAGAAAGAAAGAAAGAAAGAAAGAAAGAAAGAAAGAAAGAAAGAAAGAAGAAAATTAAAAAAGAAAACCATCCTAATAAAAGCATCAATGATTACATACTGGAAACCATTTTTCTAGTATTCATTCTGTATAAACCTTACAATTCTTTACTTATGTAGATAAGTTAAGTATGCTTTTGTTATACTCATCTTATAAGATAAGATTTATTTCATTGATTAAAGACATTTTAGGTAATGTTTAATCACCATTTTAGATAGATATTCTTACACAATTTCAAGTACATTTAAAAAAATTTATTTAGAAATAATTTTTAAGTTGCAAAAATTTATAGGAATAAGAAGAGAACATATAGTACCAGGTTCAACTATTGTTAACATTTTACCTTATTTTCTTCCTCATATAATCACACACACATAATATTTTTGTGAATCATTAACAAGGACATTGTACTAGTTATAATCCTTTTCATTATCTATTTTTTAAAAAAATAAGAATAGTCTTTTACATAGTCTGAGTATAATTATAAAATTCAGTAAATTTAGGAGGGGGAGAAGATGGCGATGGAGTAGGCAGACGTACCAACTTCCAACTCCCAGAACCAAAGTGGATTATAACTCAATTTTAAGAACCATCATCTGGATAAACCAACTTGGAGCAAAACTAAGTGGACTCTTCAACCAAGGAACACTGCAGAAGCCACATTGAGACTGGTAGGAATAGCGAAAACGCAAAGAGGGCTGCCCAGCTCCCCGGAGCAAACGGCAGCCCGGAGAGATCCGCGTGGCGGGAGGAGAGTTTGGCAGAGAGGGAGGGACCTGGGTCCCAGGAACCAAGCCCCAGCCTCCAGTCCTAGAGCCTAGAAGAGCCGATTGGACAGTATTGAGCTGTGAAGTAAATGAGGATACTATTTGGGAAAAAAGAGAGTCTTCTCAGACCCAAAAATCTTTTTAAAGGGACAGCTCAGAAAGCCTCTCTCACAACCACGCACCCGGGGCTCCGGGGAACTGGGACAGAGGAGAGGAACAGAGCAGCGGGAACAAAGAGTGGACTGAAGGCACGAGGACACTCTGAGGGACAGCCACCCCGACCCATGGGCTAAGTCACTTCCCTAATCGAAAACGAATATTTCCCCTGGAGCTAGCAATACCAGCAAAGGGAGACAGGACACTAGCCAAACAAGCTCTCCCGCGGCAATTAGAGCAGACCTGCCTAGAGGGAGGGAGCTCCCAAGCCTACAGTGTGGAGACTTAGGGCACTTCTAGCCCCCTGAGGTTGCTGAAGCCTATGGTCGGGACAGGACTCCGAAACGCAGTCCTGTCGGTGTGGGCGGAACAGTGAGAGCTTTGGCTAGCCTAGCAGTGGCAGAGGTGACGCGCTAAAGCTGTCTGGCAGCTGCGGGACGCCTGTGACCCCACTTGTGGGGAAAAATACGGGCAGAGATCAGCCCTGCGACCCTGCACTAGCCGGCCCTGACCGCGGGCACCGGGCTAAGACCAGGGACGGGCGAGGGGCCCGAGGCTCACGCTGCCAACCCCGCCCAGAAGGAGAAACCCCGGCGTGCCATCTGTGGGCGCGAGCGGGCTCCTACGTTGGGGGCGAGGGAGACACTGAGACCAGGGGAAGTTCCCTGCGGAAATCACGCTGCTCTCCCTGCCCGGCCGGAGAAACCGCGGAGTACCGCCCTACGTGCGCGAGCTTTCTCCGAGCGTGGGGGCGGGGTAGGAGCCGGAACGACCGGAAGCTAACCGCGGTGCGCACGCCAGCAAACACGCCCGGCCCAATAATCCCCGGTTTTCGGTTTCAGTCCCTGAGCAGGAGGGCCCTGGCCTCGAGGGCGGGGCTAAATTCTGGACGGGCAAAGGCTCACAGCTGAGAGCACGTCAAAAGCCCCGCCCAACCCACAAAACGGTGGCGAGCAGGCTCGGACTGAGGGGGCTGGGCGTAAGCCTTCCAGAAAAAGTCCGGGTCCGCAGCTGAGCAAAGGTGCTCACTTCTGCCCTGCGCGCTAACGCTAGTGGCTTGAGTGACAACCCCTCCCGCAAAGGAGAGGCAGAAACCACAGCAATAGCTGCAGTGAGCTGGCACTGGCAACGCCCACACCAAACCGCCCTAGGCAGCGACAGAGGGGGTGGCAAGCCTGCAGACAGACCACACCTGGAGAACACAAAGGCAACACATACTGGACTCCAGTGGCCACAACTTGCTTACACTCAGATAAAATGGGCAGGCAGAGGAATGCAAACCAAATCAACCAAAAGAAATCCCCAGAGAAGGTCCTGAATGAACCAGATATAACCAAACTACCAGAAGCAGACTTTAGAATAATGATAGTTAGGATGTTCAAAGAAATTAGAGCAACAATGGATAGTCACTATGAGCACCTAAATAAAGAGATAACAAGTATAAAAAATGAAATTGAAATAATAAAAAAGAACCAGACAGAAATGACAAATACAGTATCAGAACTGAAGACCACAATGGAAGGAATTAAAAGCAGGATAGATGACGCTGAGGATCGAATCAGTGAGTTAGAGGACACAATAAACATAGTTACAGAAGCAGAGAAAAAAAAGGAAAAGAGACTCAAAAAATGAGAGGAAACTCTAAGGGAGCTCTGTGACAACCTGAAGAGAAACAACATTCGCATCATAGGGGTACCTGAAGAAGAGGAAAGAGGACAGGAAATGGAAACTTTGTTCAATCAAATCATAGCCGAAAACTTCCCTAAATTAAGGCTGGGAAACATTCTACATGTCCAAGAGGCGCACAGAACCCCATTAAAGAGAAACCCAAAAAGATCTACACCAAGACACATCATAGTTAAAATACCAAAGCTAATAGATAAAGAAAAAATTTTAAAAGCTGCTAGAGAAAAAAAGACTCTCACCTACAAAGGAGCCCCCATTAGGATGACATCGGACTTCTCAACAGAAACACTTCAGGCCAGAAGGGAATGGCAAGATATAATCAAAGTAATGCAGAACAAGAACCTACAACCAAGACTACTTTATCCAGCAAGGCTAACGTTTAAAATTGAGGGAGAAATAAAGAGCTTTCCAGACAAAGAAAACCTCAAGGAATTCATTAAAACCAAACCAATCCTGCAAGAGATTTTAAGGGGCCTAGTGTGAACAGTTCAAAGGGAGAAAAGAATATAGCAAAAAAAAGAAAAATACAGCTTTAAAGAATAAAATGTCAATAAACAACTACATATCAATAATAACCTTAAATGTAAATGGACTAAATGATCCAATCAAAAGACATAGGGTAGCAGCGTGGATAAAGAAACAGGACCCATACATATGCTGTCTACAAGAGACACACCTTAAAACAAAAGATGCTCATAGACTGAAGATAAAAGGATGGAAAAAAATATATCATGCAAATGGAAATGAAAAAAAAGCCGGGGTAGCAGTACTTATATCTGACAAAATGGACTTTAAAACAAAGACTGTAGTAAGAGATAAAGAAGGACACTACATAATGATAAAGGGAACAATTCAACAGGAAGATATAACTATTATAAATATCTACGCACCAAATATAGGAGCCCCGACATTCATAAAGCAGACTTTGATGGACATTAAGGGCGAGATTAACAGTAATACTATCATAGTAGGGGATTTCAATACCCCACTAACAACACTGGATAGATCCACAAGAAAGAAAATCAATAAAGAAACAGCAGAATTAAAGGATACACTAGATCAACTTGATTTAATAGATATATTCAGAACTTTTCACCCTAAAGCAGTAGAATATACATTCTTCTCAAGCGCTCATGGTACGTTTTCTAGGATAGACCACATGTTAGGACACAAAAAAGGCCTCAACACATTTAAGAAGATTGAAATTATATCAAGCATTTTCTCTGATCACAATGCCATGAAACTAGAAATCAACCACAAAAGAAAAACTGAAAAATACTCAAACACTTGGAAACTAAATAGCATGTTATTAAATAATGAATGGATTAACATTGAGATCAAAGAAGAAATAAAAAAGTTTCTAGAAACAAATGATAACGAGCATACGTCAACTCAAAATCTATGGGACACAGCAAAAGCAGTCCTGAGAGGGAAGTTTATTGCACTACAGGCATATCATAAGAAGCTAGAAAAAGAACATATAAGCAACTTAACCCTGCAGCTAAAAGAACTTGAAAAACAACAACAAATAAAATGCAGGACAAGTAGAAGGAAGGAAATAATAAAGATCAGAGCAGAAATAAATGACATAGAGGCTAAGGAAACAATACAGAGGATCAATGAAACCAGAAGCTGGTTCTTCGAAAAGGTAAACAAGATTGATGAACCCTTAACTAGACTCATCAAGAAAAAAAGAGAGAGGTCTCAAATAGATAAAATTAGAAAGGACACTGGAGAAATTACAACTAATACAACAGAGATACAAAGCATTGTAAGAAAATACTATGAAGAACTCTATGCCAAAAAATTTGACAATCTAGATGAAATGGACAAATTTCTTGAATCATATAAACTTCCAAAAATCAATCTGGAAGAATCAGAGCACCTGAACAGACCAATTACAACAGAGGAGATTGAAACAGTTATCAAAAAACTCCCAAAAAAGAAAAGTCCTGGGCCTGATGGCTTCACAAGTGAATTCTATCAAAAATTCAAAGAAGAATTAACTCCTATCCTCCTCAAGCTCTATCAAAAAATTCAAAAGGAAGGCAGACTTCCAAACTCCTTTTATGAGGCGAGCATAATTCTGATCCCCAAACTAGGCAAAGACAACACAAAGAAAGAAAATTATAGGCCTATATCCCTGATGAATTTAGACGCTAAAATTCTCAACAAAATATTAGCCAACCTGATTCAGCAATATATGAAAAAAATCATACACCATGACCAAGTGGGATTTATTCTGGAGAGGCAAGGCTGGTACAATATTCGCAAATCAATCAATGTGATTCATCACATAAACAAAAGGAAGGACAAAAATCACATGATAATTTCAATAGATGCAGAAAAGGCATTTGATAAAATCCAGCACCCATTCATGCTTAAAACTCTCATAAAAGTGGGAATACAAGGAACATTCCTTAACATGATAAAGGCCATCTACGACAAACCCACAGCAAACATCATACTTAATGGACAAAAATTAAAAGCAATCCCCTTAAGATCAGGAACCAGGCAGGGTTTCCCACTTTCACCACTTTTATTCAACATAGTTCTGGAAGTCCTAGCTACAGCAATCAGACAAAAAGAAGAAATAAAAGGCATCCAAATTGGAAAAGAAGAAGTAAAACTGTCACTATTTGCAGATGATATGATATTGTACATAGAAAACCCTAAAGCCTCAGTTAAAAAACTACTGGACCTTATAAATGAATTCAGCAAGGTGGCAGGATATAAAATTAATACCCAGAAATCAGAGGCATTTCTATATACAAACAATGAACTGTCAGCAAAAGAAATTAAGGAATCAATCCCCTTCACTATTGCAGCCAAAAAAATAAAATACCTAGGAGTAAATTTAACCAAGGAGGTTAAGGACTTGTACTCGGAAAATTATAAAACATTGATAAAAGAAATCAAGGAAGATACAAACAAGTGGAAGCATATACCGTGCTCATGGCTAGGAAGAATAAACATCATTAAAATGTCTATATTACCCAAAGCAATTTATAAATTCAATGCAATACCAATTAAAATACCAATGACATACTTCAAAGATATAGAAAACATACTCCAAAAATTTATATGGAACCAAAAAAGAACACGAATAGCCTCAGCAATCTTAAAAAAAAAAAATAAAGCAGGAGGCATCACTCTTCCGGATATCAAGTTTTACTACAAGGCCATTATACTCAAGACTGCCTGGTACTGGCATAAGAACAGGCACAGTGATCAATGGAACAGAACAGAGAACCCAGAAATAAACCCACAGCTTTATGGACAACTGATATTTGACAAAGGAGGAAAGAACATACAATGGAGTAAAGACAGCCTCTTTAACAAATGGTGCTGGGAAAATTGGACATCTACCTGCAAAAAAATGAAACTAGACCATCAACTTACTCCATGCACAAAAACAAATTCAAAATGGATAAAGGACTTAAACATAAGCCGTGAAACTATAAGCATCGTAGAAGAAAACATAGGCAGCAAGCTCTCCGACATCTGTAGCAGCAATTTATTTGCCGACTTATCTCCATGAGCAAATGAAATAAAAGGCAAGATAAACAAATGGGACTACATCAAACTAAAAAGCTTTTGCACAGCTAAAGACAATAAGAACAGAATAAAAAGACAAACTACACAATGGGAGAACATATTTGACAGCACGTCTGATAAGGGGTTAATAACCAAAATTTATAAAGAACTTATAAAACTCAACACCAGGAAGACAAACAATCCAATCAAAAAATGGGCAAAAGAAATGAATAGAAATTTTACCAAAGAAGACATACAGATGGCCAAAAGACATATGAAAAAATGCTCAACATCACTAATTATTAGAGAAATGCAAATTAAAACCACAATGAGATATCACCTCACACCAGTCAGAATGGCGCTCATCAGCAAAACAACACAGAACAAGTGCTGGCGAGGATGTGGAAAAAAGGGAACCCTTCTGCACTGCTGGTGGGAATGCAGACTGGTGCAGTCACTGTGGAAAACAGTGTGGAGATTCCTCAAAAAATTAAAAGTCGAACTGCCTTTTGACCCAGCTATCCCACTTTTAGGAATATACCCTAAGAACACCATAACACTGTTCGAAAAGAAGAAATGCGCCCCCATGTTTGTGGCAGCATTGTTCACAATAGCGAAGAGCTGGAAACAGCCCAAGTGTTCGTCAGAAGACGAGTGGATTAAAAAGCTTTGGTATATATATACTATGGAACAATATTCAGCCATAAGAAATGATGACATCGGATCATTTATAACAAAATGGATGTACCTTGATAACATTATATGGAGTGAAATAAGTAAATCAGAAAAAAAGAAAAACTGAGAACAGCATAATTTCAAACATAGGTGGGACATTAAAATGAGACTACGAGACACGTACAAGAGTGTGGTGGTTACGGGATGGGGGGAGGGAGGGGAGGGTGGGATAGGGAGAAAGGGAGGGACACAGGGAAAATCAGATAGAAGGTGACAGAGGACAATTTGACTTTGGGTAATGGGTATGCAGCACAATTGAATGATGGGATAATCTGGAGATGTTTTCATTGTACATATGTACCCTGATTTATTGGTGTCACCCCATTAAAGTTAATAAAAAAAAAAAATTAAAAAAAAAATTCAGTAAATTTAAAATCAAAATAGTGCTTTTAACTAATCTATTCATATTCCAGTTTTCCCAACTGAATCGATAATGCTCTAAATAGAATTATTTCCTCCCTCCAGTATAGGACCCAGTATGGGATTAAGTATTGTGGTTAGACATGCTCAGCAAAAACAAGTCCATTGTAAAAGGCAACAAACGATAATTTAAGATCAAGAAGAATTGAGATTACGGGAAAAAAATCAGAAACCCAAATAGTGTTCTGATTACAGAGTGAAGGCAAGGTTCTTTTTTGTTTGTTTGCTTGTTTGTTTTTATGAGAAAAGGAAAGAAAATAGTTATATGAACAGAGAGAAGGTATTTTTATTGATGTTAATAAATGAAAGAAGAAATTTCTATAGGTGCAGATAAGCTAAATTATTCTCTAGTTATACATGGTGGTGCTAATTCTAAAGAATTGTCTTTAATTTTCAGCCATGCAATCAGGATGTCTACTTTCCTCTTATGAGACGAGTATAACAAAAATACACCTAACTTATTTACATAAGAAAATAATTGTAAAGTTTATACATAATGAATACTAGAAAAATGGTTTTCAGTATATAATTATTGATACTTTTATTAGGATGGGTTTTTAAAATTTTCTTCTTTATTTCTCTTTCTTTCTTCTCTCTCTCTTTCTTCCTTTCTTTCTTTCTTTTCTTTCTTAATTTTATGAGTGTTTTAAAGTTTTCCTCATAAAATTTGCTAATTTTTTTAAATTAAGTATTCATCGTTTTTGGTTGCTACTTTATATATGTTTTACCTAAACATATTATGGTCAGCTACCTACTAGTAGTATATGAAGATATACTGCCTTTTAGGATATCAAACTGGTTTTAGTGTGAAAAAACAGAGAAATATTTCTACTGCTTAGAACATGCTTTTGAAAAACTCATAATGCATTGGAGTATCTGGCAATGTAAGTATGATTGATACCATCTGCATCTATACCTCATTGCCTTCATGTGTAAAGTGGATATATTAATATATTTTCAGAACATTATAAGAGTTAAGGTTATTCTAAGCCAAGGACTAAACTATAGAAGGTGCATCGTAAATGTTTGTGATTCTGATTATTCAGTTGTATATGATTGATAGGAGAGAAAATAATGTTTTTCAGTGAATGCTTATTTTACCTATGTGTAAGAAAACACCATGTCCTATTTAGGGAAGGAGCTATTTCTTAAAGATATTGTCAGATCCAAAGCCTGTTTGTTTTTTTTTCTCCTGGCACCTGTTCTTTATGGTGCAGATCATGGAGCAAAGTCAACGAGTCACATATAAAGTAAAGTAGCTGATATACCTGTTCTTTTGAGAGGAGATTCCCTTTGTAGAAGCCATGATTTTGAAGTGACTCAGACAACCTCAATTTGGGATTTAAAAGAAAAGTTGGTTTTAGTATGGAACATGGTTTTGATGTTATATTAGAATTTTTATAAAATTCTCAATTTAACTCCTTTATAATCATAACATAACTTAATCATTGACAAAATTTATTACCGTGGCTACAAAACAATAACATAGCACCTAAGAAATAAATATGTTTTACCAAACTAATATTAATATTATCTTGTTTGTATGTTGATATGATTATATTGTTATTTGTCAGTAATAGTTTTAATAAAAATTGTAAAGATCTGTCAACCAACTAATTTTTAAATTAAATAATTAAAAGATAACAATATCATGATGTATCTAAGGATAAAAAGTGCTTTATAGTAACAATGCACTATATTTGCTTTCTTACGGTAAATTTATCCTCAAATTGAAAGTCAAGAAGCCTATTTCTTCACAAATCTCGTTCCAAGTGTAACTTATTTTCTAAATGAAAATTGAGAAAGGTATTGTGCTCCACATTATAACACAGATAAAGTAAAGGCTGATCAATGATGCAATATATAACCAAGTTGAGAGCTTGGAGTGATGTGGAAAGAACTGGAAAAGTATATAGGGACTACATAAACACCTGTATATCTTCAGCAAACTCTATTAAAGTTTTGTGCTTTTCCAACATTAGGCTGTTAGATCACGTATTAGGCTGCTTTCCCAATCTTAAGAGCCCCTACATACAAATGATATTTGTCTTAAATACTGCTCCTTAGTTTTATACCTTTCAAGTAGTGAAATGTTGATCCTTAGAGCAATCTGCTTACACAGTTGAGGCAATATTTTTATTGCTTTACAAAAATTTTTAACACATGTAAAAAAAATATTACACTGGGGAACAAAATTTTTGTTGCATCCACAAAAACACTTGTTCTTACCTAATTCGAGTGTGGTAATCTCAAATCTGACTATATTTTTCTCTGTAAACTACAGTGTTTTAGCAGTTTAAGATTTTAGGTTTTCATCTTATTGTAAAATTTTCAACATTTAGTTTAACATAATGAAGTAGAATGTCTTCTTGGGCATCATATATGTGAAAATATATTATATAATGCAGTAAATACACTAATACACTAAAAGATATGATTGCATCAGAATTTGTCTACAATTACAAAATAGAACATATTAAAATACTTATTTTACTCATAAAATTTGTGCAAAATTTATTTAAATTCTACTCAGGCAAAAATTTGCATTTGTAGCTCTTGCGTTTGTGTATTTGTTGAGGACAATCTCGTTTGATGCTCCAGATTAAAGTCTTCTCCCTGCTTATCACTAACAGCTCCAAGATTTTCGGGAAACTTATCAAGGTGACTGACTGTTCAAGAAGTGAATCTTAAGGCTCCTGTTATATCCAATGTTGCGGAAAGCCAACAGCATCCTTTGAACCAGAAGTTCATAGTTTTCTGCTGTTTCGTTGCCAAGGAAGTTCTTTGTAACTGCCACTGATGACTGCCATGCTGCTTTCTCTTCCTTATTTATCTTCCTGACAAATTCTTCATCATTTATGAGGGTTCAAACTTGAGGTTTATTGAATATACCTGCTTTTAACTTCTCCAAAGACAAGGCAGGAAAAGCAGAAATAATATGTTGAAAGCATTCACTTTCTCTATTCAAAGCCTGAACAAACTTCTTCATTAAGCCAAGTTTTATATGAAGTGGGGAGAAAATGATCCTGTCTTGAGTAACTATAGGTTCATTCACAATATTTTGCATCTCTACTTCTAGGGCTTCATGTTTCGGCCACTCCTTCTGTGTCAAGGGCTTCTCCTGAACTCGGCTGTCCCACAAACACAGAAAGCAAAGATACTTTGTAAAACCTCTCTGTTGTCCTAGAAAGAAATTGACCATTTTAATATCCACACAAATGATCCAGTTATGCTCCTCATACCTCAGAAAGTCGAGGACAATTTTTGTCATTATAATCTTCTCACAGATGAGTTGAATAACCAATTGGAACTGCTGCATAAACATTACCATGGTATAGGAGAACACATTTCAGACTCTGTTTAGAGCTGCCAAGAAATAACCGCCATTCTGTTGGGCTGTAAGTGGTAACACTTAACTGGCTGAGAAGACTACTGATATCATGACAGTAAACAAAGTGTTTGTCTTTGAAAAAGAAAGTCCACCAAAATTTGTTCACTCTTCCTGAAATGGGATATTTCAGCTGACTAGTGAAGTACATTCTTTTCTTGAAGCCTCGAGGCTATTTACACAGCTGCTTTTTTTGATAGGCTCAAATCTCTTACTAAGTCATTCAATTTGGGTTGGCTAAACTGCTGAGGGGTTAATGACTGCTTGGCATCAGAAGAAGACCCTTCTGTTTGGCATCAGATTCTACAACCTTTCCTCATGCATCTTATCAAAATACACTTGATCACCATGTTCACTTTCTTCATCCTTAGAAGAAATAAAACCATTGAAAACTGGAACTGGGATTGTCTCAGAGTGTGAGATAGGTTGTATTGCTGAAGGATTACTAGGATATGTGATCATATGCCGTTTATTCATGCCGATGTCCTTTGTATGGATCAGACAGAAATAACAGACACTGCTGTGGTCCTTAGGTTCACGCCAAATCATGGGAATACCAAAAGGCATTCCTTTGAGCTTTTCCTTTTGTTTAGTCATAAAACATTTTCTCACAATTATGACACACAATATGAGAAGCCCAATTCTTGTCTTGATCGCCAAGGGGAACTTGAAAATATGCAATATATGCATGTGTCACAAATGATGAAATATTGCGCCTTTGACATTGAAGTGTGTAACAGCCACATACAGAACAGAAGGTGTCAGGACTATTCTTACATTTATGTCTTCTCAAAGAAGCCATGATTCAATCTTAAAACAAAATAAGCGAGTGTTTTTATCAGATAATAATTTTTTTACATTTAAAAGCAACTACAATTATGTAAAAGTGATGTTTGTAAAACACTAATTGCCTTGTGGTTATGTTTAATCCAAGAGTCATTGCCCTTTAACTACAATTTAAAAACCAATGCATGTCATTAACTGTAACAAAAAAAACTAAAATTGCATAATAACTAGAGCATGCATCATAAAATGGATTTCAGATTTGGAATCAGCGATGCAGATATATATAGAAAAAGTTCTAAAATCTTATTCAACAGGAAATAAAAAAATTGTTTTCCAGTGTTATTGAGCTGTAGATCTGTGTCTAAAATTTATATATAAATTTCAGTCTAGTGTTTTAAGCTAATGTCACATTGTGCTTACTCTCTTCTTTAAAAAAATTAACTCCTTTTGAATGTACACAAAATTTAGATGCAGTAACATTTCTGATTGTCTTTCACTACAATGAAAGTACATCTATACAACATGAAAGTTTATGGTTATATATAAGCTTGCAATATACTTGAGTGCAAATATTTGATTTGTCTACTTAGATCTATACACGCCCTCTTTCCATTCTTCTCTGAAGCTGACCTACCTAGCTTTCTTTTTTTTCTTTTTTTCCAGGGACAGAGAGAGAGTCAGAGAGAGGGATAGATAAGGACAGACAGATAGGAACAGAGAGAGACGAGAAGCATCAATCATTAGTTTTTCGTTGTCCTTGTGACAGCATAGTTGTTCATTGATTGCTTTCTCACATGTGCCTTGACTGCGGGCCTTCAGCAGACTGAGCAACCCCTTGCTGGAGTCAGCAACCTTGGGTCCAAGTTGGTGAGCTTTTGCTCAAGCCAGATGGGCCCGTGCTCAAGCTGGCGACCTCGGGGTCTCGAACCTGGGTCTTCCACATCCCAGTATGACGCTCTATCCACTGCTCCACCACCTGGTCAGGCCTACCTAGCTTTCTTAATGGTGCCTTTATTCTCTGGCTTCCCATTGGCATTTGTCAATGGGAGGCACTAGGAGAAAAGCAGAAGACACAGAAAGAATCTGGTCTGGATATATATTCTACTGTAACTCTTTATACTGAGTAACCAGGAGTTAGCTGCTCCTCTGGGTGACTTCTCTAGGTTCTGGAAACTGCTCTGCCCTTTCATCACTAAGGGGAGTTTGATTCCCTGATATTGCTAATCCAAGTGTATTATTTCTTTCCTTATTCATTTTCCTAAACTCTGTTCTTTATTTAAGTCTTTTCAACTGACCTATTTAACATGCCTGTTTAAAATTGTCATTCTATTGGTGGAACATGTAAAACACCTTTATACTACTGTCAAGAATGTGTTAATAGAAAGCAGCATGATTTGTTCTTAACAGCACAGACTTTGAAATCAGTGGACTAATTTCCAGTATGACTTTATTTTCTACTGTGTGTGATGTTAAACACATTTCTTAATGCATCTGTTCTTCAGTTTTCTTATTCATAAATTATATATATATGTATAAATATTTACACATATATACACATACAACAGTATAGATTAATTTATGTAATATATATTGAAAATCATAAATATAAGCTACTTGTAATTTAATAGTTTTAATGGTCACCTAAAAAACGTAAAAGTAACAAAATACATTTCAAAAATATATTTATTTAACTCAATATATTCAAAATATTATTTCAACATATAATTAGTATAAAAAGTTAAGGCATTTTACATTTTTTAATGTACAAATTAACCAAAAACTCTGGTGTGTATTTTATACATATAACTCAACTCAGTTTGGACTAGCCACATTTCAATATTTCAAGGGCCATACCTGGCTGGTGGCCCCTTAATAAACAACAAAGCTACAGTCTTTCTTCTAACTTACACTGATTTAAACAGCTTACTTGAACGACTCTCTCTATTCTATTCTTTTTTAAGATTTTATTTATTGAATTTAGAGAGAAGAAAAAGAATGAAAGGATGTGGGAGGGAGAGGAGCAGGAAATGTCAACTCATAGTATATAGCTGCTTCTTGTCTGTGCCTTCACCAGGCTAGCTTGGGGTTTCAAACCAGGAATGAAAGCATTCCAGGTCAATGCTTTATTCACTGTGCCTCCACAGGTCAGGCTCTCTCTATTCTTTTATAACTAAAATGTGTATATGATGATAGAAAATGCCCAACACTTGCAGACAGTGCTCTTTGTACCTCCAAGAACATCTGCTTCCACCAGTTGAATTGTATGTTCATTAAGAATCACTTATATTCTTTTCCAGACCTGTTTATATCTGTTATATTTTTATATAATAATTTTTTTTCTTTTCTTTTTCAGTAAAAGGAGGAATGATAGAGAGACAGACTTCCACATGCGCCCTGACTGGATTCCCCTGGCAACACCCATCTTGGGCCGATGCACTGCCCATTTGCAGCCATGCTTGCAACCAAGCTATTTTTAACACCTTAGGAAGAGGGCTCCCCAGAGCCATCCTTAGCACCCATGGCACATGCACTAGAACCTATTGAGCCATGGCTGCTAGAGGAGAAGAGAGAGAGAGAGAGAGAGAGAGAGAGAGAGAAGGGGGAAGGAGAGGAGTGGAAAAGCAGATGCGTAGTCACTTCTCTTGTGTGCCATGATCAGGAATTAAGCTGGGGACATTTACACACCAGGCCGATGTTATACCACTAAGTTAGTTGGCCAGTGCTAATTTCATTTATTTAACTGTTTATAATCCTATGAAATATCAGTGTGAAAATAGAATTGTTTTGTAGAAAATTATGTTAAACACTTAGGAAAGAATTAATAAAGGTATGACACTATCTTATTGAATTATATTTGTGGAGGCAACTAAAAGATCAAGAAAAAATTATCAAAAGTCAGAAGATTTTGCATTCAGACCACATTAAGTGTTATGTTTCTGCTCTACCAAAGGAAACTGAGCCTGGATATCATAAAAAATATCATGGTGTTTCTAATGAAAAATAAATAAATAAAATGCATAATTTCAATATAGGGATGCATAAAAAGAAAAATGTGTGTTTATATTAACAACTGTAAAAATATGTTCCATTTTTTTATATGACAGAGAGAATGAAACAGAGGGAGGGACAAATAAGGGCAGACAGACAGAAAGGGAGAGAGATGAAAAACATCAATTCTTCCTTGCGGTTCCTTAGCTGTTCATTGATTGCTTTCTCATATGTGCCTTGACTGAGGGTCAGGGGGGCTACACAGAGTGAGTGAACCCTTGATCAAGCCAGTGACCTTGGGCTCAAGCCACTGTCCATGGGTCGTGTCAATGATCCCAGGCTCAAGACAGTGACCCAGTACTCAAGCTAGTGAGCCGATGCTCAAGTATGATGAGTCTGTGCTCAAGCCGGCGACCTCAGGGTTTCGAACCTGGGTCCTCTGCATCCCAGTCTGAGTCTCTATTCACTGTGCCACTGCCTGGTCAGGCTATGTTTACTTTTATATGTATAAAGGGTAAAATCACATTCTTAAATTTTGTCTGTATAATTTGAGTGGTTCTTTATGACAGCAATATTTTCAATTAACTGGCCAAAATTCTGCTGCAAGTCCCCTGGGTGCTGGTGTTACATGTGTTTTGTTTTCCACTGTATTCTCACTGCTAGAATGGTGTTTGGCTCAAAGTATATGCTCAACAAATGTTTGTTGACAGATTGACTCATTCTTTCCATATGGCATCCTCTCCCACTCAGGCCTTTGGTTTTTCAGTTTATAGTGTGCTGTCACATTTTTTAAAACATCATGTTATTTTATTTAAAGCAGACATAATTTTATGGCCTTTTATTCTAAACAAAATATTATTCTACTCAACCAGCTGAAAAAAACTCATACAAAATCTAACTTGGTATTTTTAGATGTGATGCTCTATTAGGGCCATGGTTGGCTGGGGAAAACAGAAGTGAAGAAATAAAGTGAAGTTTATGTTATCCTAGAAGGTAAAAGAAAAAGAACTACTTGATTTTCATATGCTTTGGGGGGGCTGTGAATAAATATCCAATGAGCCTCATCTGAATTCACAATCTGCTCATTAAATCACCTAAATTTATCTTCTTTCTAAGCTTCCTTATTAACAGACATTGACTATGGGTATACATATAAACCAATTTGGAAAACTCCCTGAAATTAGGAATTCAAATGGTTTGTAGATAATTATTGAGTTTTCTCCCTCTACCTTATGCTGATGGGAAAGATTTAATCACAATGTAGCTAAATAGGTGAAAAATATTTAAGTTCGAACTAGGGTCCCTTTCGAGGAAATGGCCAATACACTGTTGTCACTTAATGTTGTCAAAAGGTATTTAGAAACTACAACTTTAAGCTAAAATGACATATAAGAAAACTTATTTTGCCACAGACTAGTTGATATAAATAAGATTTAAGTTCCTTTGGCATATTTCTTGTCACAAAATATTACCTAACTGTTAAATAAAGATTTAAAATATTTCTTATTATTAAAAATTGTAGTAAGATTATTATTTTCTAACCCACTTACTTCAGTTCATGATTGAAGGTGGCAAAAGCCAATCTTGGCATTTCAGGGTATAAGTGGTCACCCAAAGTGAACAGGATGCCCTCTCATCAGAGGGCATAATTTTGTTTTTTCATCAATAGTATGATGAAACAAAGTTGAATGTAATGATATTTCTCATGGACATGCTGCATACTTACAGTTTTTCATAATTCTCCAAACTTATGTTAATGCAAACTTTTTATTAATTATAAGTCTACAAGCAGATGAATGTTCACTGAGTGAACAACTATAAACAGCTCTCAGATCAATATACAGAATACTACCCGTAGCCTGGAAACCCACTGTGTCTCCCTCCAGGCATCATTCTCCCTAATACTATTAATATCTTGATGTGATCATCACAGATTACTTGTAATTATATATGAATTCTATAAAAACAGAATAAATCAGTATGTTGTCTGTTATGTTTGACTTCTTCCACTTAATAAATGTTTTAAATAGTATAGTTATAGTATAGTTTTTCAATTATAAAATGAAGTCCATGGGAATATAATGTACAGCATGGTGACTGTAATTAGTAACATTGAATTGCTTATTTTAAAGTAGTTATGATAGTGGATCTTGAAAGCTCTGATAACAAGAAAAAAAACATGTAACTATGTATGGTAATGAATATTCACTGAATTTACTGTGATGATCATTTTGCAATATATGCAAATATTAAATCATTGCATCATAATACATGCCAGGCATCCTATGTGTGGTTCCTTAATAAGCAAGTAGGAATGTGTACTCAACAAACATGATTTATGCACATGCCTGCTATTTTAGTTCACTAATAAATGAAAATGTGTGAAACATGCTGACTGTATACTTGGGAAACTTACACGTAAAGGGAAGATACAATTGTAAATAATTCTTTGATTATTAATGAGTTGATACAGGTGGAAAATTAAAAGAAATATTCATTTGTTCAACCTATTGAGAAAGTCTTCTTGAGACAAAGAACTGAGCTGTACAAAAATATTTTACTTTTATCTCCAGTGATAGAGGATGTAGGGTCAAGAAAGTCTTCATGGGAAAATGACACAGGAGGGGAGTTTTAAAAATCACTATTTCTGATGTGAGGTTTAAATATTCCTATTTTGATAAAAGATTCAAAGATGACTATGATATACATAATTAGAAATCACTGACACAATTTCTTGTTGTTTAGAAAAATCTTCAACAAACGAAGAGCTTTCCCACCTACAACTGGACATATGTTGATCTCAATGGATGTAATAAGAGTTATAATTCTAAGTCATCTTCTCTATCACAAAGACAAACAACCCAATTAAAACATTGGTCAAGGATTTGAATAGATACTTCTTCAAAGAGGACATACAGATGGCCAATAGATACAGGAAAAAATGCTCAACATTACAATTTATCAGAAAAATGCAAATTAAAACCACAATGAGATATATCCTTACACCTGTCCTAAGAAACATTAAACTCTAATTTAAAGAATATATGCGCCCCTACCTATGTTTGTTGCAACATCATTTACAATAGCCAACATCTGTGGTAAATTTACACAATGTAATGCTGCTTGGGCATAAAAAAGAAGAAAATCCTGCCTTTTGCGACAACATAGATGAATTTAGAATTATCATGCTAAGTGAAATAAGCCAGTCAGAGAAAGAAAAATACCATATTATTTCACTTATATGTGAAATCTGATAAAATAAACTGAAAAAATCTACTGCCATGAAAAATTAGGGGATATTTCAAAATGAATCTGAAGCGATAAAAAAAAAAGCATCTGATTCTTTTTTATTAAACAAGAACATCAGAAAAGCAAATGACAAATCAAAGAAAGTTCTTTGATTATGCAAATGAGATGTAAAACCAACTTTTATTTTATTGGTGAAAATGCACTATACATAAGGCTGAAAGAACTGGAGTATCTGCATGTCCTTTGATCCTCTAATTTTTGTGAGCTGTGTAGAAACAAAGGCATAGGTATAGGTAACAGAATGACAGCTGTCAAAGGGAAAGAGTGTTGGGGGACTGCATAAAAAGGTGAAAGGATTAAGCAAAAAACATATAAGGGGTGGACAAGTAAGTTTACAGCTGTTTGAATGGAAAATGACATGCGAGTTATGATTACTATAATAGCTTTGTTAACTTAGAATTTCACAATGACAGTGCATACATATAGGTACAATCTCTTTTAGTGCTCAAATAAATACTACAATAGTAACTAACTAACTAAATAATACAAGAATAAACTCTGCTTTTTGCATCCTCTCAGCTGTAAGTGTACTTTTGCTCACCCCTATATAACACATAGATACAGACCACAATGTGGTGACAGCAGAGGACAACAGTGTGGTGATAGGCAGAGGGAAAGAGGGTGGGGGTAGAGGGTGCAGGGCAAAGGGAGGAAAATGGGGATGGAAAGAGACTGTTCCTGGGGTGGGGGGGTGCATGATGCTGTGTGCAGATATTATGTTGGGTTGTATACTTGAAACCTGTACCCCAATAAATTCAATGGACAACATTTAAAAATTTAATTACTCAAGTAATTGATATATTTATTCTTTTCTATGTCCTAGATCAGATTATAAAGTCTTCCCCTTAGGAGCTGATATTTTAGGTAGAATATCCAGGATAAGTACTTGCTTGGTGAGGGAGTAAGAGGGATGAAAATTATGTTCTGTTAATTAGGGAGCGTGGCTTTCATTAAAATGGCATGCATCAGGAATTTCGGCAAACGTACCAGGATTAGACAGCAAAGAATAATCTGTCTCCTCAAGAGATTTTTGTTTCTTATGTGAAGACTCCAGAAAAAGAAAAGATTATTTTTATTTACATCATTCCAGAACATGCCTGAATGCCTGACATAGAGTATAATCTTAAATCTTAATATATATATATATATATATATATATATATATATATATATATATATATATATATATATTCATTAAATAAAGAGATGTACATAATAAGAGATTGAAATGGTTTACTATAGTCAAATCATAGTGTTTCTCGAAAACATCTTATCAAACTTTTACTTTCAGAGCCATTATTAAGAGGTGCATGTCCTTGATAATGTTTATACTTTAAAAAGCTATAACTGTAGCAACTGAAAAACCATCTCCAGGAAACAATGGAAGAAATGGATAGTCCTCTAGGTCTTTTCTCTGCAACTCCCTGAGGCTGGATTTCTAAGGCACTCAGTGCCTGGGGAATTTTGTGATGGTTATTTTATCTGAAAATACTGCACTGTAACTGATGCCTTTAACTCTAAATGCAGATGCAAACAATAGAAACTTCAGAAAATGTTAGAGCCAGGGAGAGAATATTTTCTATTTTATAATGGACTGTTTTCTTGACCCAACAATAAAATCAACCATGCAATGCCTGTTAGATTTGTTCATTCTCTGAGTTCTAAGGAGGTAGTAAGAAGTAATGGGAGGTAAAGGGATGCCTCAAATAGTATGCTTTCAACTTTTTACTCCAGCACTTAACATTAGTTGGCTTCTAGCAATTAATCTTTGTGGGTCTCATTCTGCACGCATGTAACATAATAGTTAAAGTACTAAGCACTTGTGGGAAATAGATCATTTACCAAAAATAAGCATAGTTCTTTGCATGTAAAACACACTCAGAAAGTCTTTCAGTCCCTCACTCTGATTCTACTGATTTGTGCCTGTTTGGGGACTTACAGCATTCAAATTTTAGGAGGTAAAAACAAATTATATTCCTAAAATTTGAATCGGGCTAATTGGATTCTACAATAACCAATAAATAATACCTTTATTTGGGTACTTAAAAGGATCATTAACAAAACAACCGTACAGTTGTAGAGAAACTTCCTTTCGTTGCCTCCCAACTGTCAGTTAAGATCTCTGTGCTTGACTGTTCCTTTTGACCAGATTGAGGTGTGTAGTGAAAATTCACCTGGTTTGTACTTACTTTTCTCTCAGGAAAAATAAGGGACTCTAAAAATAATATTCACACAGGGTGACCAGACAACAGACCAGAATTTTCTTTTCTGCAAACTATAGTGTAAGTTATATTACATTGTGTTTCTATTTCAATAGCAACATCTCTGAAGTGTGCCTTCTATTTCTTACTTTGTTCTTTATGTCTTTATATTCCCTCTCTCATGATGGTATTTCTTGAGGAGCTCCTTACAAAAACTGCTTAGATTTCCTTTTATTAATTAGTTCCTAGAGGACCCTTTGCTGCTTGACTGTCTTACTGGCAATTTAGCTCCACTTATTCAAAGTAGTAATTAAATAATTATCTTGTTTTCTTAGATCCTTTCTCTTGCTAAATATCTTTTATGTAAATTTGTGAACAGTGGCTTGCTTTGACTATACCTTTTCTATATTTTTAAAATTCATCTTTTGGAGTTCTTGAATCGCCAGCCTGTTAATTACTCTACCAAATTAATTTCTTGGGATTTATTAATCTTATTTTTCAGATAGCTCCCATATTCCTTCTTATAAGGCAAGTAAAATAGTGTGTTGTCTTCTTGAGGAGCCAAACACATTCTAGAAGCCACTGTCTGATGTCACCTCTAAACTATTTCATCATCAGTACATTTGAATCACAGGTAATGGTGGGATTTAGCTGGCTCACACTGATTCAGTAGAATTGATACCTAATTTTTGGTTGAGTTCGGCCAACCAGTTGTTAAAATGCATTTGTAATCAGGGTTCTCTCTAAGGTGGGCGCCTGGGCAGCCGCCCAATGTGGAAATCACAAATTTACATTCCTTACTCTTCTTTAACACTCAACTGTGCAATAGCATATATTCTAAGAGTCGTAATGTTTATTCCATCCATAGGTGAAAAAAAAAGTTGATGGAACTATGCTTGTAGTATTTCTTTAGTAATTTCATAAAACTCATTATACCTTTGAATCCAATCAAACCAATCTTACCAAAAGGGGTTTAATTACCTATGCCTTAACATATACATGAGTAACACATTAGGGTTCTAAAAAGATTTTATAGGACAATATGGAAATATCTTAAATAACAGTTTTATGTTTTCTGGTCTGGTATTATTTAATATTTTTTCATTAATATTTTAAAACTCTTTCTTGTAACAATTTAGTTTTGTGTACCTCTTCTATTGTTCTTATTTAAGTATTAAAGTCATGAAATAATAAACTACCTTTTGATATATTGCATTTCTATACTTAGGATGGTCATTAGGGCAGAGAACCAGTTGTTAAATTATTTGAATCCCACCACTGATAACAGGTCTGCCTTTATATACTTCTTTCCTTTCTTTGTATTAAAATTATTTTCTTTAGAAAAAGTAATATTCATTGTTGCTTCTTTTTTACAGCTTAATTTTTTTGAATTTATTTTTATTTTATGAGAGAGAGGAAGGGAGAGAGAAAGATGGGAACACTGTATGTGTCCTGGACTGGGAATTGAACTGGCAACCTCTGCACTCCTGAACGACACTCTGACCAACCGGGCTATACATCCAGGGCTTAATTTTTATTAGTTTTAGAGAAACAGAGAGAGAAAGAGATGGGGGGGGAGGGAGAAGGGAAGCATTTGTTTTTCCACTCAGCTGTGCATTTCTTAGTTGCTTCTTATATGTGTGCCCTGACCAGGGATTGATCCTGCAACCTTGTTGTTTTGGGACAATGCTCTTAACCTACAGCTTTTAATGCATATACATATGCATCAGTAGTCAAGATTCCATAAAAAGAAGATCTTTCCTCATTCTCTGACAGAATCAAGGTTGACTTTATTTCTTAATCATTTCATATGTGCATATCAAATGCTAATTTAAGTGGTATCTTGCTGGTTTTTAAATTTAAATTATTTAATCATATTTTATCAGTATGAATACTTCTGTGGATAGATAATAAAAGCCATTGTTTCATTATTTATATTAATAATTGTTGCAAGTTATTTGTACCATTATTAGCTCAATCAGAATTGATCTTGATATATATCTAGAATAGGAAGAAAAACAGTCAATTTGCTGAACTCTGACAAAATTGCATCTGTCACAAATTTGCATTATTCTGGAATGAATTAATGGAAAAAGTAATTTACTATATAGATTATATTTTATGTTTGTACTTTTCATCTTTTCCCAAAAGAAATATCACACACACACACACACACACACACACACACACACACACACGAGTAAATAAAACACAAATATAGATCTCAGTGATTTCTTACAAAAGGAAGACTCAAGTAAATACTACCAGGTCCAGAAAAAGAACATTAGAGGATCTCAAAAACCAAGTACATGCCCACTTTGTTTCTTAAAGTGACTACTAATATGATTCTAAACACTGAGCTATATAATTTTTTCAGGTGTGTGTGCGTGTGTGCATGTGCATGTGTGTGTGTGTGTGTGTGTGTGTGTGTGTGTTTTAATTGATTTTAAAGAGAGGAGGAAAGGGAGAGGGGGAGAACATTTCTTGTTCCACTTAACTAAGGATCAAACCCTCTACCTTGGCATATTGGGACAATGATTTAATCAACTGAACTACCTGGCCAGGACTTGCTATTTTTTTTAATATAAATATATAAATGAAACAACTCTCTAAGTGCGCTCTTATGTCTGATTTTTTTTATTTTTTTTCTCAGTATTGTTTCATCAACATTATTCCATGTTGCAGCAATTTAATTTCATTGCCTTATGGAATTTTACTATATAAATACATTAAAATTTAGCTAGACTATAGTTGATGGGTATTTTGATTGTTTCTAATTTGGGTAAATAAAATTTCTCCCAGATAAAGCTGCCATAAAGATTCTTGTGCACATATCTGGGTATATACCATTACGTTGCATTTAAAGCAAGTGATGACATTAATTAGTTCATATCTATAATGTTGGTAGATAATTCTAAAAAATTTTCTAGATTTATTATCCAATTTAGATTCTAGCCAGCCAAGTTTGAGAGTTCCTATTGTCCCACATTATTGCCAGTAAAGATAGACATATAAACCAATTGGTGGATGGTTTTGTGGACTCACATCCAATCAACAAAAACTTTATCCAACTTATTGATCTTTTCCTTTAAGCTTATTGCTTTCTTTTAGTGTTTTCTACTTAAGAAATCATATGATATTTTTTATATTATCTTTTAGCAATCCAAAATTTCCAAAGAGTAGGCAAATAAAAAGACAGACATGCTGTTCACACACATACACATACACATACATATACACATACAGATACACATACAGATACATACACACACATACACACACATACACATATACATACATACACATATACATTCTAAGAAGTAACAGAAATCACAATTTGTAATTTAGATTCAGTCTTAATTCTTTTTTTCAAGGACTTTTGTTCTTGACTTACTTTCCATCCAATAATGTATTTGAAATTTACCCATTTTAAACAACTACATTTCTGACCTGGAGAGCATTATGCCTAGTGAACTAAGCCAGCCAGAGAAAAACAAGTACCATATGATTTCACACATATGTGGAATTTAATGGACAAAATGAACTAACATGCAAAATAGATACAGAGTCATAGATATGGAGCAGCTCACAGGCAGGGAGGGAGGGGGGTGCCTGGGGCTGAGGTGTGGCAGTAGAGGGATTAAGCCAAAATGAAAACAAACAAACAAACCAATTTATGGATTTAGATTACAATGTGGAGATTGCAATCAACACACCCTCCCCACTGTGTGGAGGATGGCGGAAGGAGGTGGAGGAAGGAATAGGGGGGTTAAATGGTGATGGAACGAGACAACTTGGGGTGCTAAACATTCAATATGGTATACAGATGATGTGTTCTAAAACCATATTGTGTACCTAAAACCTATATAACTTTCTTAAGCAGTGTCATCCCAATAAATTCAATAAAGAGGAAAACAAAATAAACAGCTATATTTCTGTTTACTGGGTAGTTGGTGAGGGATGATTTTATCTGAAAAGTTAGTATCTATTACATGCTGAAAATATTATATGAATTGAAGTCCATGAAAAGAATTAATTTAAGATCTAGTCCTTGGAAACAGCAGTACCACTAGGTGACAGTATTGAGGTGGAAGCCAGTTTCCTATTCAAGTATTAATGAGGCCCCACCCTGCCTTTGTTTAAGAGATTAGATGAGATCCAGTGCATTCAGGGTGGTAAGGCTGTAGACCTGGATGCCAGTTTCAATAGGCAATAGACTTATTTAAACATTAATTGAGGAAAATTTTAAAATAATCTCTGATAAACCTACATTGTAAGGTAAAATGACACATTAGCATTGTTACATAACCTTGAAATACTAATAAGGAAAGTGTGTTTTTCTCTTGCGTATGTATTTCTTTTGAAAAAAGAGAAAGGTGGTTCTACTCTTTATTAAAACCAGATATGGTACTTTCCACAGACATATTTAGTCTTATGCTATACTGTATCTGGCTAAAAGTCCAAAGGCCATTTAATGGTCATTTTTTAAATTTGTTTCAACATCACTTTTAAAATATGCCTTTCTGTCATATATCTGTGAAAATTTCAACCATTGTTTTAATTATTGTTGTGATATAACGGGATATAGTGTCTAATCAATCTTCACCATTTCACAAACCTAAACAATCCTCCCTCCATATATAAAAAGGAAAAAAAATAATAGGCCTAATTTGTATAATTAATGTAGTTGTGCTGAGCGACATGATTCACAGATCATCAATTTTGTTAAAGATAACAGTGTATCAGTGTATAACAGAGCTGTGTTGCACATTGTTTGAGAAACATGGAGGGAGAGAAAGAAAAGCAGATGCTTCCAAGGAATTTAAAGTGGTTTATGCAACAAAACAATGAGAAATAGTATTTATTAAAGTACTGCTCAAACACAATGTTGAGTGGAATTATTTTTTCAGGCTAAAGGTAACACAGAGGTCCACTACCATAAGTCAATAGGGATCCTGCGCCTGCTTGCTACCCTGTCTCTGTACCTTGCCCATTTTTATTTGGCTCTGAACTACTGCTGGGAACCCCTCTGCTGTGTGGAATGCTGTTTGATAAGCACTGAATTATTGTATAAAAGAGACGTCATTGTGGGATAAGACCAGGAGTACCTACACCTTCTACTTAGATAAAAAATTCTCTAAGAAGACCATCAGAGCGAAATAAAGCCTGTGAATAGGGTATATAAAACAAACAACCCAGCTGTTTTGTTTGCTTTCTTTAGCAAACTATAAATACATAATTCTGGACAAATATATAAAACCCCCTGAGCCCCCGTTTCCAAGAGATACAATTAAAAATATAACATCTATTTCAAAAGGATGTTATGAGAGAAATTAGGTTAATGTGTGTTAAAATGCTTTGTTTATTAGAAAAAAAACTTAACAAATGTAAGAAAATAGTCTAGGTATTGGGAAAACTATTTGGTTAACATCCTATTCCTGATCCTATGGCCTCTAATATCATCTACTAGGCAAGAAGTCAACAAACTATTTCTGTGAGGGCCAAGAGTAAATATCTCAGGTTTTGACAGCCATATCATTTGTTAGTCCCAGCTACTCAAATCATGCTGTAGCACAGAAACGGCCACACACAACATATTAATAAGTTGATGTTGCTAAGGTCTAATAAATCTTTATTTACAACAATAGACAGCTGACTGAATTTGCCCAGTGAACCCCAGTTTACAAACCCCTGTACAAGAGAGACCATTTCAACTCAAAGTCCACAGACCAGCAGCACCAATATTTCCTGTAGGCTGGAGGGCTACAAAGATTATGGGGACTAAATCAAAATAAAAAGGCAGAGCTCTTTGCTTGTAGATTAATAAAAATATTATAACGCTGGACGCAGAGCATTAAATCAGTGTGAGGTCTTTGGGCAACTGTACACCTGTAAATGGAGCCCAGCCTCGATACTCATTAGAAATGTAGAATACCAGGGCCTACCCTGATTTATTAAGTCATAATCAGCATATCAATAAGATCTAAGATGGTTCATAGGTATGTTTTGAGAAGCACCGATAGACTATAATGATTTTAAGACTATTTCTAGAGAGAAAGTCAATCTAAGTGATGACTTCTGTCTATGAGAAACCTACTTCGAAAGTTGTAAAAAACTGTTTCCAAGTCATGGAAAAATTAACATAGTTAACAAATATTCCCCTGCAGTCTCTAAATAATCTCCCAATAAAATGATTTGCAATGTATCCTCAGTCCCTTTTGCTACTCTCGCTGCAGCTAATGGGTGCCTGAGTGGTGATCATTCCCTCTTGGATAATGTTCTCATTTCGCAGCAGTTCCTGGGAGTGTCATGGTGAAGAATGTTGATTCAGTTGTTGGACTATCTGGGTTTGTATGCCGACTTCACTTCTTACCAGCTGTAGGGTTTGAGGAAGGTTACCTCTTTTACTTTTGGGGGGCAGGTTACCTCCTTAATCTTTTGGGGCAAGTTACCTCCTTAACCTGCTTCAGTTCCCTTTCCTGTTAAGCAGAGAGGACAATAACTCACAGCACTATTATGAGGATTAAATGAGTGTTTATATGCAAACAATTAGTGTCTGACACATAGTAAATACGTAAGTATTAGATAACATTATCTCTTAATTCCCATCCTTTATAATTTTGGGCCTCATAATCTGTTTCCTGAGCTCTTGTAACATTAAATGTTCTCAGTGCCTCATGGTAATTAGGATTAGCTGCACAGAATTTGGTAAACAAGGTTAACCACACACACTGCAGCAGTCCAGAAATAACAAAAAGGATTATTTGTAAACGCAGTATAATGGGAGTCAGGTAACAGTTCCTATAATGAAATCAACATGTAGGGAACACATCCAAGAAATCAAGTGTAATAACTTCAGTTGAATCCAAGCAGGACTTGAGATTCAAGGTCAGAGAGGTTAGATCAGAAATAAAAAATGACAGCTATTTGGCCAAATGTAGCCTAGTGCTTCTTTTTATGAAGAAAGCTTTAATGAAACACAGTCATGCCCATTCTTTTTCTTATTGTCGTTGGCTGCTTTCGTACCAAGTTGAGTCGTTAAGACAGAGAACATGTGGTCTACTAAACCAAATATGTTTAGTATCGGACCCTTTACATAAACAAACAAAAATTTACTGTTTCCTGAGTATTGAAGATTGCAGGACATATCTCCTGGGGTTCAGGCAGAATTTTATCATTGAAAGAATATTTCAAAAAAGAACTGAGAAGAATAATATTGAAAAGAAATCCAAGTTGTCTGGCTGAGAATCAGACCCTAAAGTGTTAGTAGGCACTTAACTAGAAATAGAAGATTCAGGAAGCTTGTGTTTATCTTTTTCGCTGAATCAGTTGGGTACTTGACCCTCTTTAAGAAGCTAAAACTACTTCTAAAACAATTTTGGGTGAGGTGAGTGCCATGATCAGTCTGAGTGCTTTCTGCCGATTATGGGGCGACATAGACATTCGTCAGAGAACTTGGTGATTAATCAAATACTTAGGATATCACAATTATAGTCCTAAAAATACAATCATGTAATCTTGTTCTGACACCAACATAGTATAAAATAAAAACTCTTTGACATGACATAAATTCTTTCTTGGAAAGTCAGATAAACTGAGCATTTCAGAGACACCATTGCATATGTGGCTTTGACTTTGAAAATATACTCCAGTTTGGAACCCAGCTTTTGCAGATGTTTTTCTTACAACCTGAACGTTTTTTCCTTGCCCTTGTCTGTATAGCAGGTTGCAATTCATCCTATAAAAAGCCAGCTGAAATACCATCTGTTCTGGAAATCCGTTCCCAAGTCCTGCAGGCATAATTAGTTATTTCATTCATTGTAAGTCCAGAAGATTGTTATAGCCCAGGGAGTTAGTGGACACATGAAGCAGAAATCCAATGCAGGAGCAGGGCTTTGTCTAGGAGTGATGTCTTCCACATGTAGCAAGCCAAAGGAGTGGACTCCTCCTAGCACTGGTAGGAACAAAAAACAGAAACCCACCACTCCTGAGCTTCATCCCAAGAGTAACACCAACACAGGTTAAGCTCATATAGTATATGAGCTGAATGGAAATGTTCAATAAGAATGTGCTCTCCAGAATAGATAAGACCACCTGGCAGTCTCTGCAGTGGTATTGTGAGTTAGTAGATAGGGTCTTCTCTGAATAATGGAGAAATGCCACTTTGTGAAATAGACATTTAACCAGATAGAGAAGAGGGAAAAATTAAATTTGGGGGAGTTTCGGCATGCAGAAGTTCAAAGGTCTCTGTCCTCCACGATAACCATTAAGGTCATCACTCTATTTTTGTGAATGGGAATTTCTGATTCAGATCAAGGGCAAACTGCTGGGCCATGGCCCTGATGATGGATTTTTCACTGGGAAAAAAATGGTAACTATTTTTATATGTAGAGCCCTTAAGTCATAATCTCTTATTTCTGTTTTGTTTCCTCTTTATAGTTGGCTTGCTTTGTTTTCCCTTTAATCTTATTTAGCTCTGAGGTAATGGGGGAAAGGATTTCTTCACAGTGCTTATAAATTTATTAATTGCTCATCTGTCTAGTTCTTCCACCAGAAAACAAATTCAGTGTTAGCAGGGATTTCTTTCTTTCTTTTTCTTTTTTTTTGTTTTTGTAGCCAGTGTCTAGAAGACTTATGGAATATAAGAGGAATTCAAGAAATACCTTCTATTTAAAAAAAAAAATTAACAATAACACAGGAAATGTGAAGTAAGTTATGGCTTTACCCATATGATTGCATTTTATTTAGTCACTAAAATAGATATAGAGAGCATGACGTACTTCATATTTCAATTTAAATATGAAATTAAGCCTACAAATTTCCAAACAGTATACTGTGTCAATAATCTATACATGCATAAAGATAGCAAAAGAAAATAAACCAAAAATTCCTATTAAGACTTTCTAAGAATGATACACTTAGTATTTACTGTTTTATTTCTTTTCAATTCATCTTTACATTTATCGGTGTATTTTTTTAATTAGAAAAAATATTTTAAAGCTGAACACTTACTGTGTGTATATCACTAGGCTGGGGCTAGTGGATATGAAGTTAAATAGATGTTCTAATTTTAAATGGGAAAATACATAAATAAACTAATAATTGTAATCACAGTCAAATGACAAAGGTCACATGAGCAATATTGTATGCTCCTTCATTTCTTAAAGCCTCATTTTCTTCACTTGTAAAAGAGAGGTAATAATACATCTTCATAATTCTGTGCTAATCTTACATGAGTTAATGTGAGTAAAATGCTTAATGCAACAACTTACTAATAGTAAACACAATTAGTCATTTTTATTGTTAGTCTTAGCAGTATAGAATAGAAAAAGGAGTGATTATTTTTTGAGCAATATCAAAGAAGACATCATAAAGTTGTAGGTATTGGATTGAGTTTAAAAACTAATAGTATCGTGCTGGCTGGGTAGCTCAGTTAGTTAGAACATCATCTCTATACACCAAGGTTGCAGGTTCAATCCCCAGTCAGGGCATACAAGAATCAACTAATGAATGCATAAATAAATGGAACAACAAATTGATGTTTTTCTCTCTCTCTTCCTCTTTCTCTAAAATCAATCAATCAATAAAATATTTTTAAAGTAATAGTATTTGACAGCATAGCCAGTACTGCAGTCTAAAATATGCTACAGTAAGAAAAACTCCCCAAATCTCAGTTTGCATTTCTAGTGCAGATCATCAATGGGGAGGGACTGCCTCTGGTCTTCATAATCTCTTGAGTATCCAGATGGACAATGCTTTCTCTTGACTTATGCTTGACTATGCAGCATTAGGGTTGGTATGCATTGAATCACTCACTGTCTCTGAAATTTTCTGAGCAGAAGTGACACATTTCACTTTCATTCACATTTCAACAATCAAGTAAAGCTACATGGCCAACTTAACTTGAAATTGATGGCAAGCAATCTGATTCTGCAGCATAAAAATTAAAGAGCTGGAAATGGTTTGAAAGCACTAATGATCACCCCAGGTAGATTGATAAGGAGCATTGGTGGATTTGTTTCATTTTTAGAATAATTTAAATAATGATGACATGGTTTTTGGCCCTGCCTTTTTTCCTCTAATTCTGGACAAAACAAGGTGAGAGTATGTCATATTCAGCAATGTGGCAGAATAGATATCCCAAATTTTCCTACTCTAAAAATACCAGAAAATGTTGAATATAATTTTGAAAAGAATAACTTAAAACATTATCTGAGCTGGCCATAAAATCAGAGTAATTCTTAGAGGCAGAAAGTAAAAGAAAGTATAAATCCGAAGTAATAAGTGAAATAAAGTCCATGGCTTTACTGGGGAAATTTGTACATCCCTTTATACAGAGCTTTGATTTTAATAACACGTGTGCCCAAATCCCACACAAAGTGAAAGATCAAATCAGTGATCACACAGAAATCTGGGATCCAAGCAACAATCTTAATAAAAGAATAAACCTGGGGGAAAAGAAATAAAACAGAAGAAATTACTTTCAAAGACAGAATGTTTGAAAGCTTATGTATTTTAGCTTTGTATTTCAGAATTCTCATCTATAAGCGTCATGTAGTTTTGTTGTCCAAGATTGCATGACCTGTGTAGTCTGACAACCCCATGAGAAAGAATGAAATTTAAAGTATCCTATGAAATGATCATGTGTTGTCATTGTTCTAGACACCAAGCAGAAACAAATGCAAGTACTCACTGAAGGAACAAATAAATGTCAGTCTTGGTCACAGGAATTTTTCACAGATACAGCTGCTTTCAAACATGAATTCCGATAAAAATAATTATGAAGCAAATGAGGCGATAAGGCAATGTAAATGATAGTCAGTTGATCTAATGTGCAGCCAGATAAAATAAAAAATATTTTAGATATGGGGATTATCATCTAAAGACTGGTATTTAATGTATTAAAAAACAAAAGAGGAGCCTGACCTGTGGTGGCGCAGTGGATAAAGCGTCAACCTGGGAACACTGAGGTCGCCAGTTCAAAACCCTGCACTGGTTCGGTCAAGGCACGTATGGGAGTTGATGCTTCTAGCTCCTCCCCCCTTTCTCTCTTTCTCTCTCTCACTCTGTGTATCTCCTCTCTAAAATGAATAAAATAAAAATAAAAAAAATTAAAAAAAAAAAAAGAAAGGAGCATAGTGACCTGTCTTTAAAAAAAAAAAACAAAAGAGGAAATCTAAAATATAGAAAGAAAAATCAGAGAATAAAAATAGATTATTCACAGTTCAAAAAAAATTTCCAAATATAAATTTTAGAAATAAAAATATATAATCATTTTAATTCAAAGCTCTAAGGCTTTTTAAAAATTGTGATAAATTGAACTTTCAATCAATTTGGTTAGTGGATCCTTCAGTGACATTAAGTGCTTTTACAAAGCTGTGCAATAATTACTACTGGCTAGCTCCATATGTCCTTTTCACCATCCCAAAAGGAAACCCTGCACCCATTAAACAGGATTGTTTTTCCTCCTCTTCTTATTTATTTTTAAAGAGACCGAGAAAGATTAGTGTTGATTCTTCTGTAGATGTTAAGTAAAATTCACTGATAAAGTCGTCTGGACAGATGACTTTCTAGAAAGGTGTCTGAATACTGATTCAGTATCTTTACTTGCTATTCTTATATGTTTTATTTTTTCTTGAGTCATAGTTGTGTGTACTTCTAAAAATTTGTGCATTTTTTCTAATTTATTTACATGCAATTGCTTATGGTTTTCTCTTATAATTCTTAATATTTTATAAGATGTGTTCTATAGTCTCATCTTTCATTTTTGATAAAGTAATTTTAGTTTTATCTCTCCTTTTTGTGACAGAAACAGAGAGACAGAGAGAGGGACAGATAGGGACAGACAGGCAGGAAGGGAGAGAGATGAGAAGCATCAATTCTTTGTTGGAACATCTTATTTGTTCATTGATTGCTTTCTCATATGTATCCCTACTCCAGGGTTCCAAAAGAGTGAATGTTCCATTGCTCAAGTCAGTGACCTTGGGCTCAAGTCAGCTACCACGAGGTTTTGTCTGCGACATTCCCCATGACCATTCAAGCCAGCGACCCTGCACTGAAGCCGGATGAGCCTGCGCTCAAGTCAGCGACCTCAGGGCTTTGAACCTGTGTCCTCTGCATTCCAGTCTGACACTTTATCCACTGCATCACTGCCTAGTCAGGCTAGTTTTCTCTTTGTTTATTAGTCAACATAGAAAAGATTTGTCAAGTTTGGTAATCTTTTCAAAGAATTTTTGTTTTCATTGATTTTCTTCTATTGTTTTTCTGTTCTCTTACATCATTTACTATCACACTAAACTTTATTATTTCATTCCGTCTTCTAGCTTTGCATTTCACTTAAATTTTTTTATTTTCCTCAAGTGTTTTTTTTACTTTTCCTTAAAATTTCATTTTGATCTATTTGTTATTTGAGAGCATGTTGTTTAATTTCTGCGTACTTGTAGATTTTCAAAATTTTCTCTGCTATTGATGTTAGTTTTATTTCACTGACATCAGAAATTATATTTTTTATGATTTCAGTCTCCTTTACTTTATTAGATTTATTTTGTGGCCTAAAATATAGCCTGTCCTTATACACTTGAGAATATTGTGTATTCTGCAGTTCTTGGATAAAATAGTCTGTATATACTAGTATGTCTGTTAGGCTCAATTGAGCTATAGTGTTGTCTAAGTCTTGTCTCCTTATTAATTTTCTGTCTGTTTATTGTATGTATTATTAAAAGTGAGGAATTAAAGTCACTTACTATAATTGTGCTGATCTCTGTTTCTCCCTTCAATTCTGTAAACTGATTTTATATATATATATATATATATATATATATATATATATATATATATATATATATATCATTATATAAATATCCTTATATAATATCCTTATAATGTTCATCAATATATTATGTCCTTCTTTGTCTCTTGTGACAGTTTTTCATTAAAATCTAATTTTTAGGATATAAGTATGACCACCCCATCTTTATTTCAGTTACTATTTAAGTGGAATGTCTTTTGACATATTTCACTTTCAATTTATGTGTCTTTGGATCTAAAGTGATTCTCTTGTAAATAGTATATAGTTGACTCATGGTTTTATTTTTTTAATATGTTCTTTGTAATATTGGTGTTTTTTGACATGCAGATTTACATTAAATTTGGGCAGAAAGTAAAGAAACTGTGAAGCCAGAAAACAGTGAGTTATACCAGTTTATTGGAGGTTTGCAAAGACAGGTAAGTCAAAAGAAGAAAGGAAAAGAAAAAGAAAACAAAGAGAAACCTGCTTCTTGCAGTGGAGGGCAAGGGATTAGGAAACAAACCTCAAACCTCTCCTCACAGTGGCTGGTGTGCAATCTGATCTCATTTCCCCTGAGGGGAAGCTCTTATACCCTTACAATAGTGCTGTCAAGTGCTCATGCACTAATTATACAAAGTGCTTGCAGTGAGCAAGCCTAACAGTGCTGTTTCCCCACATCTGCTAGTATGTCTTTAAATTAGAAGTTTAATAAACTTACTCTGTCATTCTACGATGTGTTTTTTCTATGTCTTATATCTCTTTTGTGCCCCAATTTTCTCATTACAGCTTTGTTTATTTTTTTGTAATGAACAACTTTGTTTCCCTTCTCATTTTTTTAATGGATATTTTTAAGTGATTTTATTATTGGTTATTTTGGGAGATTACATTTAACATCTTAAGTTTATAATAATAGTTTAAATTAATACTAACTTAATTTCAATAGTATACAAAGACTGCTTTTATATAGGTCTTTCTTTCCACCTTTAGATTGTTATTTTTTTTATACAATGTAAACCCATTAATGTAGACTTATAACAATAGTTTTACCCATTTGTCTCTTAAAACATATAGGAAAAGTAGAGGTTACAAACCAAAATACAAAAACACTAGTTTTTATATTTAGCTACGTAGTTAATTATACATAATTCTTTATTTAATCATATGTTTTTAAGTTACTCACTGATATCCTTTTATTTTAGACTGACTAACCCCCTTTACAATTTGTGGTAGCGCAGATCCACTAGTGACAGAATCCCTCAGCTTTTGTTTATCTGAAAATATTTTAATTTATCCTCATTTCTGTGGATGCTTTTTCTTAAATATAGAAATCTTAGTTGACAGCTTTTGTTTCTTTCAACATTTTAAATATGTCATCTCACTTCTTGTAGTCTCCATGGTTTCTGACAACAAATAAACTTTAAGTTGTACAACATGGTATTTTGATACATTTCTATATTGAGGTAAGTTTGCCATTGTAGCATTAGCTAACACCTCTACTGTGTTACAGAATAATCGTGTGTGTGTGTAATAATTTAGATCTAGTTTCTTAGAAAATTTGATGTTTATAATAAGTATGGTTATCTAAAATTACTCTACTATGCATCAGATCTTTAAGACTCCTTTATCTGCTATTTGCAAGTTTATACTCTTAAACCACTGGTTCTCAAAGTGTGCACCAGGGTGCACTGGGGCACCCTAGAAGATTTCCAGGTGCTCCCTATGGTATTCAAGAGAAATATGTGCTTGTTGGGGACCAAAAAACCAACAGGATTTTTGGAGTTTAGATTTTTGGGGGACAGAGGTGTGGGGAATTAGCTGTAAACTGACAGTCTGCCCAATCCCCACCTCTCTTGCCTAATTAGGTTGCAAATAGCTGTTAAGCTGTGGTGCTGGATTGTTTACACTACTCCCCATGTTCCCCATAAAGACTGGAGGCTAGTTTCTTCTATCTTTTGTTTGGTGTAAAGTTAAGATGATATGTATGGTGGGGATTTTGGATTGATGATTAAACATAAGGAATTGTCTCTTGAAGTCCTTTTGGATTTCTATAAAAGAAGAATATGTGACAATATCTAAAAACATTTGAGCATTTTACTACAATTTTCAACATCCTATTTATGTGAATTAGGATTTTCTACCCTCAACTCAATTAAGAGTAAAAAGAGAGAAATTCTCCAATATATTGATGAGGAAATGAGAGTTTGCCTTTCAAATATATGCCCAAACATTGAAGAAATCGCTAGGACATAGCAGGCTCATGTTGCTCATAAACAGAAGAATGAATAAACTTAACACATTCGTGCCGGGACCTGCTGAATTTACTAAATCTTACTAAGAATGTATCTGTATATATATAAAAAGATAACATTTTTGTCATTTTTTAACCCCTCTTTTTATAAATTCTAAAAAGCATAACTCAAAAAATGTAACATAAAAATGTTTTTTTTTTTTTTTTAAATTTCTTTTTATTTTATTCATTTTAGAGAGGAGAGAGAGAGAGAGAGAGAGAGAGAGAAAGAGAGAAAGGGGGAGGAGCTGGAAGCATCAACTCCCATATGTGCCTTGACCAGACCAGTGCAGGGTTTTGAACTGGCAACCTCAGTGTTCCCAGGTCGTCGCTTTATCCACTGCGCCACCACAGGTCAGGCTAAAAATGTTTTTTAATGTCAGAATAAATTTAATTTTGTCATATTTTTTTGTTTAATTACCATAAAACATGCTTGGACTTTATACATTTTTCTTTAATATTTGACTTAATTATAATAACATATTTCTCAGAAATTTGTATATAGTGTGCATATAATTATTTGTAAGATTTGAAATGCACCCCGACTTCAAAAAGTTTGAGAACCACTGTCTTAAACTATACCTATCTGTATTCCTGTACCCCCATTTTACTCTGTTTTCATAAGTTCTGAACTTTTTAGATTATATATACAAGTAATATTAAAGTATTTTTCTTTATCTTACTTATTTCACTTAGCATAATGTTCACAAGGTCTATCCATATTGTTGTAAATGACCGAATATCCTTCTTTCTCATGACTAAATAATATTCCATTGTGTATCTATACTACATCTTTTATAAATTCACCCACTGACCAGCACTTAGATTGTTTTCTTATCATGGTTATTTTGACTAATGCTGCAAAAAACACTGGAGTGCATAGATCTCTTTGATATTCTATTATGGGCATACAGCAGAGTTGAATTGCTAGATCATATAGTAATTCTATTTTTTTTTAATTTTGAGAGGTCTAAATACCATTTCCCATAGTGGCTAAATCAACCCCACCAACAGTATGTTAGAGTTCACTTTTCTCCATTTCCTTGCCAACACTTATCTATTGTTTTCTTGATGATAGCCATACTAACAGGTATAAGGTAATACTTAAATGTAGTTTAATTTGTATTTCACTGATGATTAATGAATTAGTACATTATTTAATGTACCTGTTGCTTGTGTGAATAATGTGATTTTATAGGTGAATAAATCTAAAGATTCCACACATTTAAAAACTGTCAGAACTAATAAATTCAATAAAGTTGGAGTATATAAAACCAACATGGAAAAATCAATTGCATTTCTATACACTAGTAATAGAAATTATTTTAAAAATTCATTACAATACCATAAAATACTTAGGAATGAAATAAACCAAGGATGTAAAAAGCTTGGACATTAAAAACTACAAAACACTGATAAAAGAAATAAGACACCAAGAAATGGAAAGAACTCATGTTCATGGATTGAAAGACATTATATCTTTTGATGTCAATACTATTCAAAGGAATCTCTAGTTTCTATGCAATCCCTATAAAAACCTCAATGGCATTTTCCCCAGAAATTGAAAAAATCTATTCTAAAATTCATATACTCTCAAGAGACCCCAAATACCCAAAAATATCTTGAAAAAGAACAAAATTAGAGAACATATGTTTCCCAATTTTATACCATACTGCAAAGCTTCAGTAATTAAAACAGTATGCTACTGGAAGAAAGGCAGACATATATATCAATGAAATGGGATAGAGAGCCCAGAAATAAAACCTCTTTATGGTCAGATAATTTTCAATGACATCCAAATATCACACAGTGGAGAAAAATCTATCTTCTCAACAAATGATGCTGAGAAAACTAGAATAAAAAAAAAGAAATAAAGTTGGATCCTTATTTTATACATGACACAAAAATTAACTCAAAATTAAGTAAAACACTAAAGTTTAAACCTAAAATTATAAAACGCCTGAGAGAAAACATAAGAAAAATCTTCAAGATATTAGATTTGACAGTGAAGTTTTGGATATGACACACAAAATATAGGCAACAAAAGCAAAGACAGACAAATGGGACTACATCAAACTTTCAAAGTTTTGTGCGTTTAAGGAGAAAATCATGCACTATAGCTATTGGGGTGAACTGGTACAAGTGCTATGCAAAACAGTATAACATTTTCTCAAATAATTAAAAATAGAATTACCACATGATTCAACAATTCCACTTCTGGATATATCTTCCAAAGAATTGAAAGCAGAGTTTCAATAAGATATTTTCATACCCATGTTTGTGGCAATATTATTAACAATATATAAGAAATAGAATCTACCAAATATCAACAGATAGATAAACAGAAAATGGTACAGACATACAATGGGGTGTTATTCAGCCTTAAATAAAAAGGTAATTCTGACATATGCTACAACACAGATGAATTGTCAGGACATTCTGTAAGTGAAATAAACCAGTTAAAAATATAAATACAGTATGATTCCATTTATATGAGTTACTAAAGTATTCTATTTTATAGAAACAGAATGGTGGTTACCAGGAGCTGAGAAGAAGGAGAATTGGCAAATTGATGTTTAGTAGGTATAGTTTTTTTCTTTGTTTTGTTTGTTTGTTTGTTTTGTTTGTTTTTTTTACAGGGACAGAGAGAGAGTCAGCGAGAGGGATAGATAAGGACAGACAGACAGGAATGGAGAGAGATGAGAAGTATCAATCATCAGTTTTTTGTTGCCGTTGCGACACCTCAGTCGTTCATTGATTGCTTTCTCATATCTGCCTTAACCGCGGGCTTTCAGCAGACCGAGCAACCCCTTGCTGGAGCCAGCGACCTTATGTCCAAGCTGGTGAGCTTTTGCTTAAGCCAGATAAGCCTGCGCTCAAGCTAGCGGCCTTGGGGTTTCGAACCTGGGTCTTCCGCATCCCAGTCCGACGCTCTATTCACTGCACCACCGCCTGGTCAGGCAAGTAGGTATAGTTTTGTATTTTGCAAGATGAATATAATTCTGGAGAATGGTTGCACAAAAGTATGAATGCACTTACCAATTCTAAACTGTACACTTAAAAATGATAAATATGGTTTAAAAAACTCAGCCAGAGATGAATGATCCGGGTCTTCTCAAGTCCTCAGAGCATGTGACCTGCTCTGGTCCTGCATGCCTATACATTCTAACATACATGGGAAGCTCTTGTTCTTTAAAGCATCACATTCCCCGGCTGTTTCTCCCCCAATCTTCAGTGTGTGCTTTGTTTGACTTAACAGTTATATTTTGCCCCAAGTATCAACAGCTTATTCATTTACCTTTCAATATTTTCATGGAATGCCTTTAGATTTGCTGCCTTTCCACCCTGATACAGTTCATGGTTAGTGAAGGCAAGTTCTTCCTGTTAGTTCTTCAGGTGACCTCAAATAGATTTTTTTAATGGTCATCATAATATTTTAAGAACATGTCTGCTGTGCTATCTCTGTGCTAAGTAGGGGAGATGAGACCAGGATAAGACAAACGCCACACATCTCTCCTACTGTGTTTAGATCACATGTTCTTTTTTAAAAAAAATATTTTTATTAAGTATTCACTTGGTTGCTATAAACCTTTGAGTTCTGATAAACCTGATTTTGACAATTTTGCTGAAAAATAAATCCTTGTTCTTGTGGAGGAATAGGTGCTTAGAATTATATACTTTGCCATTTCTCGCAAATCTATGGGTATTTTTAAAAGAGGTTTCAAAATATCTGAAGGAAATATTTAATGAAATTAAAAACAGATATGAAGAAATTTCAATACAGAGGAGCAAAGAGATGGGAAACACAAAAGAAAGATAAAAGTCATGGGGATGGAATGGGAACATCTGTCATTATGCAAACAGAGTCCTGCAAGAAATAGAGAAGTAATAAGATGAGCGCAGTAATTATAGATGGAATACCTGGTATTTATTTCAGAATTTATGAGAATATAAAGCTTCATAATCAGGAAGTCCAATTAGTCATAAATAAACTCACACTTGGGAAATGTAAGGAAAAAAATTAAGAGAATATTTTTAAATTATTATTTTTAAAAAATTGTACATCATTGAACGTACGTAAAGGCCTTTTGCTTATATGACATGTCTACCATTTTCTCTCAGCAATTTTAGATCTCTTACTATTTTCAATTGATTTTCCTGTATTTTATCTTTCATCTATTGCTTATTTCTCTCAATGTACTTTTTTCATCATATATAATATATCCTTTGTAGATTTTATAATTGTATATGTAAATTTTTTTGTAAATTTTTTCTAATTTATTTTCCAACTTTTCATTTTATATCTTCCTGTTGTTTTCTAATATCTTTCCCAAATGTTTGAATTTTTTTATGGTGTTGTATCAGTTATTTATTGGATTTGATCAATAATATAATTTAACAACCCATTCCTAGACTTAGTCATTTAAGCCAAATCTATGAGTCAGCAACTCACTTCTGATATTTGGCCAGGTAGAAATAATTTTAGCTGAGCTTATTTTTGTATCTTTGTTGAGCTGGTGGATAGATCGGAAGTTGAGAGATCTATTCTGGCTCAACTGAGATATCTGAATATATGCCCACATGGTTGTTTATTTTTTAGTAGGCTATCACAAGCCTGTCCTCAAAGCAGAGGTAAAAAATATCATAGCAATGACAAAATTCACATAAAGTTTTATAAAGCCTCTGCTAATATCATATTTTGAACATCTCGCTGCTTAAAGAAAGTTTTATGGCAAGGCTCAGCGTCAGAATGGGAGGGAACAACAAATTTTTAGGGAAAAAATCATGAAAAAAGGCCATTATTAGGGCCATTAGTACAATGGGTATACCACACTGAATAACAATGCTATGATGTACTTCTGTTTTGATGTAATATTTTTTTAAATTTCTTTTTATTTTATTCATCTTAGAGGGAGACCAGAGGGAGAGAGAGAGAGAGAGAGAGAGAGAAAGGGGGGAGGAGCTGGAAGCATCAACTCCCATATGTGCCTTGACCAGACCAGTGCAGTGTTTTGAACTGGCGACCTCAGTGTTCCCAGGTCGACGCTTTATCCACTGCACCACCACAGGTCAGGCCGATGTAATATTTTTTTAAGTTATTTTGTCTGCCAAACATTTCCTTTATTTTACAATTTTAAGTTTATTTTTCCTTGGTATTAGTGTTTTAAGGAGGCTGCACCTTTATTTCTTTTGTTCATATTTGAATATCCTGGATTTTTCTTAACCAGATATTAACACAAGGATCCTATAGGTAAGGTTGGGTGGGGTTTTTTTTTTTCAGTTTTTAATATCTTCTACTGTTGATATAAGAAAAAATAATTTTGAAATATAAATGCCTCATATGTAAGTTATAAAGTGTTCTTCACTTTTCTTACCAAATTTGGGTAGAATGCATTGCAGTATTCAATAAAAGTAAAGGTGAACGTACCTATGGCATTGTAATTTTATTCCTATGCACATAGCCCATAAATATTCAGGCTTATTTGTACCAGGATACATGTTCAAGAATGTCCATAGCAGCAATGTTTATAATGGCTGAAATATAAAGGCACCCCAAAGTTAATTATAATATAGTAAACAAATTATGAGATAGTCTTGTTATTAAATACTATTCTGCAATAAATAAAGTAAGTGAAAACAAGTGAAAAGCAACAACATGAACAAATCTTAAAGATATAATTTTGCATAAAAGAAGCAAGACACAGACAAATACATCATATATAATTTCAATTATATACTACCAAAGCTGTGACTGTCATTAAAGACAAGTTATTAGTTACTATTGGTGGAGGAAGGTAATAATGTTTGGAAATAATGACTGGACATGTGCAAGACATTTGGAGTGACTGTTATGTTCTATGTTATTATCCTGGCTTGATATTAAATAAAAATTTATTTTATAAGACTGTTTTTGTGTTTAAGATGTCAGCTATATTTCAAAATAGAAATACTGAAATTATATTTGGTATATAATTCTAGAATTCAGAGCAGAAGTTTGGCCTGTATAAATTAGGGAGTCTTTAGTATATAGACATAATATAAAGCATAAAATTTAGATGCTATAAATATATAAAACAATGTATAAGAAATGGTTTCTCTTGAGTTGAATTATGACACTCTCAAAGTTTATAGGTGGAAGTCCTAACTCATACTACCTCAGAATGTGATCTTATTTGGAAATAGGATCAGTGTAGACATAATTAATAAAATGAGATCATATTAGAACAAGGTGGGTCCTTAATCTAATATGACCCATGTCCTTATGAAAAGGGACACTGGGACACAGACATGACACAGGGAGTACACTATGTAAAGACAAAAGCAGAGGTAAGATGATGTGTCTGCTAGCCAAAGAATGTTAGATTGCCGGCACACCACAAGAAGCAAGGACAGAGGCATGGGACAGTCTCTTACACAGCCCTTAGAAGATACCGACCCTGCCAATAACCTGAATTTAAACTTCTAGCCTGAAGAACTTTTAGAAAATTAAATCCTCGTCCTGCCAGGTTGGTTTAGTGGTAGAGTGTCAACCCAGCATGAGGATGTCCTGGGTTAAATTCACCTTCAGGGCACACAGGAGAGGCAGCTATCTACTTCTCCACACTTCCCCCTCCCCATTCTCTCTCTCACTCTTTCTTTCCTTCTCACAGCCATGGCTCCATTGGTTCAGTCTCATCACCCTGGGCACTGAGGATGGCTCCGTGGAGCCTATGCCTCAGGAGCTATAAAGAGCTCTGTTTTGAGCATGGAGTCCAGATGGGCAGAGCATCAGCCCAGATGGGGGTTGCTGGGTTGATCCTGGTCAGGAGCCATATGAGAGTCTATCAGCCCTCCACATACTTAAAATAAATAAATAAATTTATGTTATTAAAACCACCCAGTTTGTGGTACTACCTTAACAATGAAGAAAAAGACAGGATAAGTTGATTTGTAAAGAGTTACTGGACTCCCATCATTAAAAAGCCCAAAAGATATAATATTTAGTATAGAAATTGAGGAGGCTGCCCTTAGGAATATGAACAGTTTATTCACAAAAGGAAAAAAGGACAGCAGAAAGAAGGCATTTCAAGCATATAGGAGTGTATATCTGATGGGAGCTGGTCAAAATTCTTTTTACAATTAATTTTAAATATTAGGTTAAATAGAATCTAAGCTTTCTAGAATGAATACTATGCTTTCAAAATTTCAAGAGAAAGGAAAGGGAGTGAAATGCCAATGAAGAAAGTAAATAGATTAAAGAAATGTGAAATGAAAGTTCAGCGACATCAAAGGCCCATTTGAGATCAATAGTCATGAATATACTGGGAGGACATTCAGTATAATTATTAGCTTTCTCACCAGCCACGCTCAGCTGGTTTATTCAGCTGGCTGTGCCACGAGGGCCAGGTGGGGAGAAGAAGAGACCAGAGCAGCAGTCATTGGCCTCTTGCAGTTGCTATGGTAAAACGAAAACAGCTGGGAAACCGATTTAGAATACATTTTCAGAAACCTCTTATTTGCCAACAGTGATATTAGTACAATTCTTTTAATAAGTCTTCCCAGAATGAATGCTACATACATCTTCTTCATTTTTCTTTTAATTGTGGCAGATTTATCACGAGCCAATCACCACATAATAAGGCACATCTGTTTAGATAATGATTAAAATGTTAAAAAGATATTATAAATCCACATTATAGCAGTAACAAAACAGTAACTATCAATCGTACTGCAAATTACTGATAATGATGCATCTTGCACATATATTCTTTCATTTATTTCTTAAACCTTCTCTGTGAGGTATGACACCTTTATGTTGCTTATGAGGAAACTGAGTTTGAGAAAAATTATTCTGAGCGATTTGTGACAATCACTGCATATCTCTTAATTACTGCCTGACCATTAAGTTTCTAAAGTGTTTACAGCAGTTGCTCAAAAACAGTTTCTTTCTTGTTTTATTAGTTGCCTTACTAGCCTTGAATTCACTCCCAGAAAAATGTGGAGTGAACACATCATGTATTTCCCTAAGAAAGACAAAAAATAGTTATTTGGAGACATTTCCCTTAAAGAAACGATTATGAAGAACAACAGAAATGCAAATATACGATACAGTAGTGAGGATTACATCAGAGCCAAACATCACAACAATTAGGTCAAATTTATTATTTTTCTTTCTTTGTTAAAATTAATTAAAGTCGGTTTTTACTTTCATATTACTAGATGATAGAAGTCAGAGTTTAGTTAAGAGTCTAAATATTTTGGTACACAGGATTTAATAAAGAGAGAGTCTTAAAAACCCATTGGAAATGCTGGGTGAATGAAGGTCTGAAAGAACCACGCTGGCTTTGGGGATATCAGAAGGGGTCTACTGTCTGTGAACTCAGCTGTCAAACTGAGGAAAATGGTTTACAGACAGCCAGGGTGCGCCTGCAAGCTTCATCGACTGCCTGGTTATGTACATTCAGACCCTACTGGAAGATTAAAATGACTTCCGCTTTCTAACCTATTCAAGTTCATAGAAATGCCTGTTATCAAAAGCTAAGCTAGACTTATGCTGACAAAAAACTGGAAAGTGTAGTTTTTTAGGGTTCTATAGTCTGTGTTACAAGGGAGAGTTTAGAATAATGGAGAAGGTAATGAATATCAACAAAAATATGTGATTTATTTCTCCCCCTTAAATTCCTGGTATCTGGGAAATACTTCTATGTATTTACATTTAAACTCTTGGAAAATAATAAAAGCAACAGCATGTATTCATCTATGATAGATGTTTTGTTGTATTCTTTCTTCCCTGGTTTAGCAGTCTCATATATATATATCTTGAGGTGACCATATATATATATATATATATATATATATATATATATATATATATATATATATATATCTTGAGGTGACCATATATATATATATATATATATATATATATATATATATATATCTATATATCTTGAGGTGACCAGACATACTGCTTTGGCGGGACAGTCCCGATTTTTAACAATTTGTCCCGCGTCCCGCTGCGTTTTAAACAAGTCCCAATTTTTGGAAAGAATGCACAAAAAGCTAGGGAACAGCGGGAGAACAGGAAGGGAATATACAGTTTTCGGGGGAGACCCCACCTTGACCTGGAAGCACCTGCACTGCCGCAAGAGCTGGCTGCCCCCTGCGGGCCGAAACAAAGAACTTCAGGCGGGACGTACCTGCTGGGGGGGTGGCTGTCAACTGTCAAGTCCCCTAACTACCCATAGGCCTGCGTCCTGGACGCAGGCGTGGGGCTCCGGGCTCCGCAAGGCACAAGCCACTTGGTCTCCAGCAGGTGACGAGACTGGACACAGGGAGTATGACCACCGCAAGGATGAGTCCAGGCGGGGAGTGTGCATGACCGCTGGTGTGCGAGTGCACTGGTGGTGCTGCCCTGCCTGCTCCTGCCCGCTCGTGCAGGTCCAGCATAGGTTTTGGGACTGTGTAACCTGATCCCTCTGACTCACTCAAAATTTCCCATGTAGTAATATTTCCGAAAATGATCCTTTTAATGAGGTATCATTATTTAAAAAATATATTGATAAGGACAAGGTGAAATCTTGGGCATCAGCAAAAATCACAATAGAGAACAAATGGTTAGAAATATTTTATTTGGAAACAAACCATGTTCCATACAATAATGCACTAAAAATTGTGGAATACACACTGTCTTTACCAGGAACTAGTGCTGTGACTGAATGCATTTTTTTTATGGTAAATAAAGTGTGGACATCAGAAAAATCACAATTAAGTGTTGAGACTTTGAAAGCCATTTTATGTGCAAAATATAATTTACCAAATTCTTGTGAAAAATTTCATGACCTTTTAAACAACAACAGCAATCTACTAAAAAAATTTCACTCAAATGGGAAATATGACAAAGAATAAAATAATACTATACATAATTTTAATGTATTATATTTGTAAATTATACTTATGTTGAAATTTTAAAAAAATATATTACAATACTATTTTTGCATTGTATGAAAATATTTTTTGCTCCATTTAGACCAAATTTTTAATTAAGAACCTCCCTCCCCTCCTCAATGGTGTCCCACTTTACCAATTTAAAATCTGGTCACCTAAATATATATACACACATATATACCTCCTAAAATAAAAAAGAACACAATTTCTTGTGAGTTATTGTACCCAGCTCTGTATAATAATTACTGTACTTTTTGTTCAATCACAAACTACCTTTCTAATTTATAATTTATAAAAAAAAATTATAAATCTAAATGAAAATACTATACACATACTTTATATATAAAATAATGTGGGGAGGAGAGAATAAAATATTAAATACAAACATAATAGAAATCCAGGAGTTGATTCTCAAAGTGAAAACAGTTATTTGTGAAAGAAAGCAATGCTTTGCTTTAAATGAATATGACAACATATCACATCCTGATTGGTGATATGTATTTTGAGAATCTTTTACTTCACAAGGTATGACTGGCTCAGCATCTTGGTTTACATCTCGATGACCTGCAGAGCATTTGCTTACTCTAATCCTCACTCAAATCCTCTGGCATTGGGCTTCTCGGTAAATAGTAAGGAGTGGCATGCTCAAATATGGTATTTCTTTGTAGAGTCCCAAGAGTCCAACATGTCTTATCACTTGTTTATTGCTATAAAGAGTATGGTAATTTGTTTTTTATTTTGGAAGGATACTTTTATAATCTTTAGATGAATAATAACTTTATGAAAGTGGCATGTCTCTGATTTCTGATTTTTTATAAGGACAAGCATGCTTCTGACCAAGTGTGTTAGGTTATTTGCAACTTTTACTTTCTGGATTCAATCAGTATGATAAATTTTAATATGTTGGACCAGAGACATATCCTGTTTATCAAAATCGCTGCTTTTAATGTTTCTTTTCTTTTGTATACTCTCTCCAAATGTATTATTACATTTATTCTCCAATTTTCTGTCATATAAATGGACAAAATGATTACAGTGGTACCTTGAGATACAAACAGACCAACATCCAAATTTTTTTTAAGATATGAGCTATGACTCGGTCTGTATTTTTGTTCCAGATCCGAGCAAAATCCTGAGATACGAGTCGTGATTCGGGAAGCTGCCACTAGTTGGCGTGTTGGCGCCTGGGTCCAGTACCGGCAGTTTGATATACGAGTTGATACGAGCTTGGTTACAGAACAAATTAAATTTGTATCTCAGGTATCACTCTACAATTATTTTGGTTTATAAACTCTCTTCTTTCAAAGCAATCTAGATGGAAGCTTATTTCTTTAGAATTAACTGGGATTTGACTTTTGTTATGATCATGTAAGCACTAAAATTTGGTGGGCGTGGGTCTTTTGTAAAACTCATAACCCTTAGAAAGGCATTAATTGTCTCGTAGGGTCTTGCAACACAAGAAAACTGATCTGAGATATATGTAAAGGCACCAACTCTGCTAGCCGGCTAGATACAATGAAATTATGAGGTCATTGTATTCATAATCATGAGAATTCCCCAAAAGTACCATTTCAAATTTCTGTGTCACATTTTTCCTTATTCAATGCTTTGAGTTTCATATAACAGCGCTACAGTCTGTGAATGACTCTGTAAACATCAACTACATGTAATTTGGCTTCTGAATGGTTAAATTTGGTCTCATATTTAACATTAGCACCGAGGTTCTTGAAATTAGAGATTCTTTAAAAAGCAGTAATAAACACTTGTTGGATTTTTTGGTCTTGCCTTGAATCCCAAATTTAAAGCCCTGGATTGGTAAATTATTTTTGTAAGCTAACCACAGAGCCAGAACTAGCCTTTTCATAGTACTTATAGGCCTTATTTTCACTATTAAGTTCAATTGCAATAATCATCATGGTCTACCAAAGCCATACTTAGAAGAAACGTTTACTTCCAAGCAACTATAGGCATTCCGGAGTCTACTAGTATTTCATTTGCCTTAGCAAGAGTGTCATTATTGTTTTCGAACAATACTAGATTAGATAACCAACTCTAGTTTCCCTTGGAGACAGGCTGAGCTTCTTTCCTTATAATACTGGAATCTCCCTTGGTCATCCCTCAAATCCTGCACCGAAATAGCAGCCGGACAGCACAGAGCCAGCAACCGTGAGGTGTAGCCTTATCTGCAAAAATACTTTCTTGACCTTGATGCATGTACATTTCAGCCCTAGAATGATTGCTATGATCGTATCCTCATTTTAATAATGAAAAACACACCCCTGGGTGGCTATTTAACATGCTAACGAGACATGTAAACCATGAAGACACATATAAATGTAGTTGTATTTGGCAAGCACCAGAGTCTTGCTTCTAAATACTTTGACTTCACAGTTAGATATCATTTCCCTTGCCTCTTCTTTTTCTTTCCTATTTTTTTAAGTGAGGAGATAAGAAGAGGGGAGATACAGAAACGGACTCCCACATACGCCCAGACTGAGATCCATCTGGCAACCCAGTCTGGGGCTGATGCTGGAATCAACTTGGGCTGACTCTCCACACTGGAGCCAATCAGCCACTGGCTGAAAGAGGGGAAGAGGGAGAGAAGGTGGAGAAGGAGTGGGGGAGAGGCAGATGGTAACTTCTCCTGTGTGCTCTGAGCTAGGGATCGAACTTGTGTCCATATGCTGGCCAATGCTCTATCCACTGAGCTAATTGGCCAAAGCCAACTTCTTTAAAACTGGCCTCTCTGCCTTTGTTTGGGGAGCAACATTTTCTTTCTCCTTTTGGATGCTGTTCCGAAGCTATAATAAACAAACCTCTTACCTGAGCACTATTTTTTTTTTTGTGGTAAACTCTCCTGATCTCCATCTCAGTGTTCCCAAAAACTCGAATGTTGCAAGATTCTGCATTGGTAAAGCATTTGGTTAGAAATACAGAAATCACTTCAAGTATCTCAGAGGGCATTAGAAGCTTCCTTCTCAACAGCTTGCCCAGAACAGGCCAGGAAGAAGCAATGTTGGATTGTATGCACCCAGGAAGTGCAAGCATGGAAGAAAACCGCTATTAATGATCTCAGGCCCCTCAAGCACCAAAGTGCAAGAACCAAAGGAGTTTTTCAGGAAACTGATGAAACTTCTTATTTGTAGAGGATTAAACTATTTTCTTGAATTCTCTAGAGAAGTGCTTTTCAACCAGTATTCCACAAGAATTTATAAAACATGCAATACCTGACTATTTAGTCAGGGGCACTGACCCCTTTTCTCTTATATTGTAAAATAAGAAAATGACAACAGCCAACACAGCAATAGTCATTTATTGTGAATGAATCAAAATTATACATATTATTTTTTCATATTGGCAAAAATTATATTTTTGGGTGTGCCATGAGATCCAAAAGGCTGAAAATCGCTCCCCTAAAGAAAGAAAAACATATATATTCTTCTGTTCTAATTTTTGAATGCCACAACATTAATTTCATTGTTGCAATACAAAGTAGTAAGCTTCTGGCAAAGGGTTCTGGGAAATACTACAGTTTTAAGGTTTCTAGACTCTGTGACACAGGATAGTTTAGGTAGTTGATAATGGAAATGCATATATAAACCCTGTATAACTACTTTTAACCAAACTTAGTTTCAGTGTCATTTATATCAGTACTTTTCCTATATCCTCTAAGCACTAGGGAGTTTGAAATGACTATCTTGTCCAGTAATCGTCCTGAAGTATATCTTATATTGACCCATTTTTTTCCATTACATTCAGTGACTCTAAACCTGTCCATCCATCTTTCCTTTGTTTTAGTACAATGGTCTCCTTAATTGGTCTCTTTACCACAGCCTGATTTGCTCCCAGTCCGTTCTCAATAAAGTCAGAATAATGTTTTAAATCACAAATCAGATAATGCCACTTTGTTGTTCAACATGTTCAATTTCTCCCCAATGTTCTTAGGCTCAAGAAAGAATTTGTAAGCTTAATCCACTAAATTTCATTATGAAGACATAGCTACTTTTTTCCAGCTCTATGGTTGCTCTTTAAACTTTATAACTTGCCATTCCTAGCTACATGCAAAATTCAGATTCCTTGATCAACTTCATTCTTTTATATCATCCCTAATTTACTCTGTGTTTCCTCCCCACTGAATACTTTTCCATGTCTGTGCAACCTTTTAAACATGCTTCAATTCTCAAGCAAATATTTTTTTCAACATTTGGATTTAGCAAGAATCCGCCTCTACCCTGTGCCTGCCAGTTCCTCCTGCAGAGAATATCATTCACTTATTCTCACTTCATTTACCATGTTGTCATAGTTGGAATCTGCTCTTTCTTAATTACCATTGCTACTTTCTGAGTACTGCTTTTTTAGTTTATGCAAAACCCTTTTTCTTTTTTTTTGTGACAGAGTGAGGGACAGATAGGGACAGACAGACATGAAGGGAGAGAGATGAGAAGCATCAATTCTTTGTTGTGGCAACTTAGTTGCTCATTGATTGCTTTCTCATATGTGCCTTGACCAGGGTGACTACAGCCGACTGAGTGACCACTTGCTCAAGCAGGCAACCTTGGGCTCAAGCTTGTGAGCCTTGCTCAAACCTGATGAGCCTGCACTCAAGCCAGCAACCTAGGGGTTTCAAACCTGGATCCTCTGCATTCCAGTCTGATGCTCTATCCACTGCGCAACTGCCTGGTCAGGCAAAACTCTTCTATCTTAAAATTTTTGCCTCTATTAGCCTTTGATAATATCATCTGTTGAGGCCCTTGGGCAAATAGATAATAATACTTATTTTATTTTAAATCCTTACAGCATCAATGACTTCAAAGTATATATGGCTAGCCCATAGGATACCTTTTTCTCCTAGGTGTTTGCCTTCCTGGATTCTCATTCTCTCAACTTCCACCCTACTTTGATAACCATTCCCTGGCCACATCTGGGTTTTACCATCACTTATGTTGTTATTGCTTCTATTATAATAAACTACAAAATACTAATCTCTGATTATAGCCTCCATCCTTTCGAGCTTCTCACTTCATTAGTTTTCAGTATGTTGCATTTTATTGTTTTCATATCTTTCATTATTTAATTCCTCATTTTTCTCCCATTCACATTGCTTCTGTTTATTTCCTGTGAATTCCAGCATCAGTGGTGAATCATAGCCACATTTTATCTGCAGCTTGCTTGTTTAATTTTGCTGTTTGAATTGTTTTACTGCCTTGTTTATATGATTTTTGGCTTAAGTACTATAAAAATTTTTCTAATTTGCTCAGTCAAGCCATCTACCTCATCTCATTAGGATTTTCTGAGAGTTTTGGAGAAAATCATAATCATTGCAGATAGGTGATTCAACACATTTATTTTCTTCATAGTCACTGGACACGTAGTTTTATAAGCAATCATTTTACTTGCTCGTGTTCACCTTCTTGTCAATTCTTACAATACCTCTTCCAAGTAGTTGTTATTATACTCGATCCTCTTACCTAAGCCCCTCCGATTTATCAATTATCAAAACATCATGCCTTCTTTTCTACAAAGAACTTTTACACTATAAGGTATAAAAACACATGAGTGCCTCACATCATGTGCCCACATACATGTGTTTCAATGTATACTTAAAGTAATTTTTTAACCTTTTTATGAGTGGAAGAGATGGTTCCTTTGGCTTTAAAGGTTAACTTCCAGCCATGGTTCTGAATACCATTGTATTTGTTTCCTAAGTAATTTGCTCCCAAAAGTACCTCTTTCTTTATGCATCTCTCTCTAAATTATTCCTTAGATCCTATGTAATTTTTATTTGATCATTCCCTGTCTTCCAGATACAAACTTATTGAAGAAAAACTAACTCTCATATGTTTTAAACCTCTCATCATTCCTTAAAATGTAAATTCCATCATAATTGTTGGATATTTTTTACCCCAATTTCATAAGAACTATTTAAAATTGTTAAATAAACAATCATTTTTCTAATTTAAGCTCTTATAACATTGACTATGGTGACCAAACACCCCGTCTTTCTTTCTTTTTTTTTCTTGGCTTTATGAACAGATTCTTTATTTTTTTCTGTTTCTTTACTTATATTTTTTTCTTAATAGTTTTTGTGAATTCTTCTTTTCCAGCCCCTAAAATATTAGAGTTCCCCTAAGGTTCACCATTGAACTGCTTCTTATTCCCTGTTTCATGTATTCTTTCTGAGTGATCTTATCTTTTTCCATGTTTTCAATTAGTACCAATATGCTGATGACATAAATATGAATCTTATGTCCAGATTTCTTTTCTTAGAATCTAGTTTACATGTTCAATTATTTATTAAGCATCTACCCTTGAATGTCACACTTATACTTGAAGTCATTGTGTCTTAATTTCACCTTACCCAACACTTGTAATGTCTCTGGTGTTTCCCTCTTTTTGAATAGCACAACTATCCAAAAAATGGCCAAAGCCTAAACTCTGTAAGACTCATTTTTGATTCTTTCAATTCCTTTACTATCGATTTTACTCTCTTACAGTTCTTGGTTCTGTTTCCTTTCCCCAACATCTTATTTTACTCTCTTATTTTAGATTTTTATCATTTTCTGTGAATTCCTGAAACATTCTTCCTGCTATCCATTTCTTCAAGCTTGTCTAATACTTATCTATTTTCTATAGTTACCAGAAGTTATCTTCTTAAATACAAATCTTATGATGTCATTTCCTTGCTTCAAATCTTTTATTGGCTCTCAGGGCCTGCAGATCAATGTCTGTTTCCCTGAATGAAATAAGCAGCTCTCCATTAACTGGGCCTTACTGTGCTGGTCTTGTCTCCTGCCACATCTCTTACATTCACTTAACCAGTAATTCTCTTGAAATGATAAGCTCGTTGTGACTGAAGGATTTTGTACATGTGAAATCATTTATTTGAAACATCCTAACTGCCTCAATAGTACCTTGTGTTTCTATCTCTCATAGTACATTTATTATAAACATCTGTTTATTTGCATGTCATTTTTTCTCCTCGGATTCTAAACACCCTGTGAAAAATACCTATTTTTCCCAAAACATTTTATACTGTGTTTAGAACAGAGTAGTATTCCAATAAATATAAATTTATTGACTAAGTAAGTTTAATAAAAAAATAAATGAATAAACCAAAGATGGAAGATTTTTATCTTGTAAACAAGAGCCATCCCGTTAACCATCTTATGTTAACATGTTGACACCTCTGTTGAAATGCTTACATTACAGTGGCATTACTTTGTACAGGACCATGTTTTATTTTTGACATGCATTTAGTTACAACAAAATATAACTTGACTGTTCAATAGTATAAATGAGTTCCACTGGATGAACTTGCACATATTACATAATTTGCCCTCTTTGATATAGATGACTCAATAAAACTGAATCATTCATGGAGTACCAGCTGATCCTGTGTTCAACTTACAATATATAATTAGGTATATAAGAAAGTGGGAATTTACCAGTTTATATAATACTGTTGAATCACAGGAAGATTAAAGTTGATTATACATAAAAATTCACTTGAACTCTCTGATATTAAGGGGTTTTTTTTAAGAGGCTTTATTAGGAACATAAAATATTTTCTATGTTTCTCATCTTTTGTCTGGTGATTTATAGATGACTAGGAGTCATGATGTATTTTCTCTCAATGGCTTTGGAACTAAATCCTTGAGGATTTACTAATTTATGATGCTGATTGCTTAACATTTTCTTTTCCATTATATCATCAAACAAATTATATTTACTTAATATAAATTATTTTTTGAGAACATGGCACCCGTCTCTATGACATAACAGATATCATGTACCCAGCTGCTCTTGTGGGCGCCATGGATTGACATTACTAAATATCAATGCATCTGAACTATTCTATGTTAGATTTTTATGCCTTAACTCACATGTATATATGTTTATTCATAAGATTCCATATTTGTTATTTCCATTGCGTATTTTAAAGGAAAATGTCCTAAAAAGAGAAAGAAGGCTGAAAAACACTAAAAAGCTCAGCTGTTTTTTGAATAATTTTCTCTTCAAACAAAAACCACTGGTATGTTTAATCTTGGAAACTATATACAATCACAGAGAGTATGCCATTTATCACCCCTAAACAAAGTCCTGAGTCTCATCATTTAAGTGAATTCCATTTTAATAACACAACGGAAAGATGTTTTCTCCCTTAGTACACACACTAAATTTGTCACTGATATTTTTCTGCTGATCCTCCAGGCACTGTTTCCACTCTGTGTCTCCCTTTTGTTTTCCCAGCCTTCTGCAAACTGTATGGGTGACACATTTCCAAGAGAGTTTAGGGTGTTCACTTGTTCAATTGTTCTTGCTTTTGGCTACCAGCATATTTTTGCACTTTACATATTCAGCAGCTTTTATGCTTAGCTCAAACAATTAGAAACACTATCTCCCTTACTTGCCTAAGCATTAGTCCCCCAAGGCTCAAACTGTATTTACCATTCCAGATGCTGCTCCTCCTTAGCAAACTTCTATGGAGGGTTTCTGTTGTTTTTACTTTATTCACTTAAATAAATTTAATAATTCAAATTTTACATGGTTTTATTCTTATTAAATAGATAAAAATGGTATCAATAATAATTGGACTCAAAAGATATTTCATTCACAAGGTTCTTGTTTTTGTTAAAAAAATGATTTTTTTTCAACTAGAGTTTGCATTCATTATTATTTTGTATTGGTTTTAAGGTGTACAGCAGAGCAGTTAGAAGATCATATACTCTGCAAAGTGTTCTCCCTGATATTTCCAGTATCCAGCTGGCACCATATATGAATTTTACAATATTACACTGGGGAACAATTTATTTTTTTAATTTTTTGTTGCATGAGGTTTTAGAACTCTTTCTATATATATTTGCATCGCGGATTCCAAATGTGAAATACGTTTTAGGTGCGTGATCTAGTTTTTATGCAATTTAAATTTTTTTATTGTTACAGTTAATGGCATGCATTGGTTTTTAAATTGTAGTTAAAGGGCAATGACTCTTGGATTAAACATAACCACAAAACAATTAATGTATTAAAAACATTTTTAAATAATTGAAGTTGTTTTTAAATGTAAAAAATTGTTATCTGATAAAAACATCCTTATATTTTGTTTTAAGATTGAATCATGGCTTCTTTGAGTAGGCGTAAATGTAAAAATAGTCCTGACACCTTCTGTTCTATAAGTGACTGTTACACACTTCAATGTCAAACACGCAATAATTCATCATTGTGAAACGTGCATATATTGCCTATTTTCAAGTTCCCCTTGGTGATCAAGACAAGAATTAGGCTCCTCATATTGTGTGTCATAATGGTGAGGAAATGCTTCGTGACTGAACAAAAGAAAAATGCAAAGGAATGCCTTTTGGTATTCCCATGGTTTGGAGTGAACCACAGCAGTGACTGTTATTTCTGTCTGACCCATACAAAGGGCATCAGCAACAGAAAATGGCATATGATCACATATCCTAATATTCCTTCAGCAATACAACCTATCCCACACTCTGAGACACTCTGGTTCCAGTTTTCATTGGTTTTATTTCTTCTAAGGATGAAGAAAGTGAACATGGTGATCAAGTGTATTTTGATAAGATGCATGAGGAAATGGTTGTATAATCTGAAGGGTCTTTTTCGGATGCCAAGCAGTCATTAACTCCTCAGCAGTTTAGCCAACCTGAATTGAATAACTTAGAAGAGATTTGGGCCTATCAAAGAGAATAGCTGAGTTATTAGCCTCGATGCTTCAAGAAATGAACGGACTTCACCAGTCAGCTAAAGTATCCCATTTCAGGAAGTGTGAACAAATTTTGGTGGACTTTTTTTTCTGAAGACAAACACTTTGTTTACTGTCATGATATCAGTAGTCTTTTCAGCCAGCTAGGTGTAACTACTTACAGTCCAACAGAATGGTGGCTATTTCTTGAAAGCTCTAAATGAAGTCTGAAATGAGTTCTCCTACATAACAGTAATGTTTATGCAGTGGTTCCAATTGGTTATTCAACTCACCTTCGAGAAGATTATAATGACATTAAAAATTGTCCTCAACTTTCTGAAGTAGGAGGAGCATAACTGGATCATTTGTGTGCATCTTAAAATGGCAAATTTCCTGCTAAGACAACAGAGAGGTTTGACAAAGTATCTTTGCTTTCTGTGTTTGTGGGACAGCCGAGCTCAGGAGAAACACTGGACACGGAAGGAGTGGCCGAAACATGAAGCTCTGGAAGTAGGGATCCAAAATATTTTGAATGAACCTGTAGTTAATCAAGACAGGATCATTTTTTCCCCACTTCACATCAAACTTGGCTTAGTAAAGTATTTTGCACAGGCTTTGAATAGAGAAAGCAAATGCTTTCAACATATTATTTCTGCTTTTTCTGCCTTGTCTTTTGAGAAGATAAAAGCAGGTATATTAAATGGAACTCAAATTTGAACCCTCATTAGTGACGAAGAATTTGCCAGGAAGATGAATCAGGAGGAGAGAGCAGCATGGCAGTCTTTTGTGGCAGTTACAAAGAACTTTCTTGGCAACAAAAAAGCAGAAAACTATGAACTTCTGGTTCAAAAGATGCTGTTGGCTTTCCGCGACATTGGATGTAGCATGAGCATTAAGACTCACTTTCTGAACAGTCAGTCACTTTGGTAAGTTTCCCCAAAATCTTGGAGCTGTTAGTGATAAGCAGTCTACTGCTGGAGCATCAAACGAGATTGTTCTTAACAAGTACACAAATGCAAGAGCTACAAAGGCAAATTTTTGCTTAAATAGAATTTCAATAAGTTTTGCACAAATTTTATGATTAAAATAAGTGTTTTAATATGTTCTATTTCAAAATTGTAGACAAATTCTGATGCAATCATATCTTTTAGTGTATTAGTGTATTTACTGCATTATATAAATTATTATATTTTTACAAAGATGATGCCTAAGAAGACACTTTACTTCATTATGTTAAACTAAATGTTAACCATTTTACAATAGATGAAAATCTAAAATCTTAAGTTGAAAAAAAACCCTGTAGCTTACAGAGAAACACTAATGTCAGATTTGAGATCAGCACACTCGAATTAGGTAAGAACAAGTGTTTTTGTGGAGGTAACAACAATTTTGTTCCCCAGTGTTATTGACTATATTTCCTGTGTATCATTCATTCTTGAGATTCTAAAAGATATATTTTTATACCAACTTTATCTTATTGTTCAATTTATGATTAAAAGAATGTCATGATAAGGAAACAGAATACTACAAAAATAGCTTGTGTTTTTTCATCTTCAAATAGTAGCAACTGTCAGAATTTTTTTTTAATCAGTTGAATTCTTCCCCTGTTAGTTCTGGAAGTATGAACAAAGTTCTAAAAATCTTCCATCATTTTGGTCAATTTTCTGCACTCTGATTATGTTTATGTCAAAACTTTATAAAACTCTAAAGTTGAGTTCTCAGATGGACATCAAATTGTAGAATTCTCTGTGAATAAGAGTTTGCATTTACCATCTCATTAAAACAGACAAGATCTAGCAGTATCAGTAGTAAAAGAAAACACAACTGCAGGGTCAGAAGGATAGAAAATCTCTTATCTAGCAAAACTCCATGGGTGACTTAACTTCACATTACAAACAGAAAGGTCAGGAATTATAATCAAACACTGAAGAAAGATATAAAACAGGTGGGAAGAGGAAGAAAGCAGGATATAAACCATTTCAATTGTATATTTGTTTGTTTGTTTGCCTCTGTAGGATCTCTTAGACTTGTTGATTTATGATCCAGAAAGTACTATGATAGTCTCTTTCACTCCTTAAATGATTATGACTAATTCTTTTTTAACTTAACAGAGACCCCAAAAGTTGCTTCTATGAAAATGTTGAAACTCTTTGTCCATTACATCAACTCTTGTCTCCAATTAAAACACTCAGGCAGGCAACTCCACAGTTATCAAAGTAGTGAGACTCATAGAAATGACCTAAATATACAGGAAGATTCTACAATTTTTATATTATTAGATATGGTTGCAACTGTCAGCACAAAAATAAATAAAATATAAAGCCAATCCAAGAGGCATTCAAAAACCCTTAGCTGTGTTATTTGAGGAGAGGTCACTGCAGGTCTGGTTGAGTGTATTTTGCATAAAAGACAGTGTACACAATGATGAAGCTATTGTCACCTTTAATAGCTTTTAATGTCATATAGTTATCTAGACATGTACTTTCAGTTTATTCTCTGCCCTCTTGCATTTACATTTCTGTCAATCACTCTTTTTCTTTTTCTTCATTGTGATTTCTCATTTTCTGAGGAAGACTGTGACATGCATTATGTCCATTAACTCTTAGTGCAAGCAAGTTTTAGATAAATTGATTTTCTTAGAAGAGTAAAAAATGTAGAGGCATAGTAGATCAACCTTCTTGAAAAATTCTACTGAGTTTTTCTAAGTTATAATTCATATGTTGGAGCAGTTCTTTCTGAGACCCTCACTTAAAAAATTAGCTAAAGATTTAGAAATTCATGCTGAAAAATTATTTTAAACTGAAATGACATCTAAGAGACATAAGATTTATGATGTAAAATCTATCAAAGCACTAAAAAATAAAAACTTTAACTTATTTTTTATTCATCTATAGTGAATATTGAGCCTACAAACTCTTTTTTATATTCTAAATAATAAGGATATGAACATTTTAAAGACACGTTTGCTGACTCCATGAGTTTTATTTCTAGTTAGAAAGACATGTTAATAACAAGCATAAATATAAATGTATCAGAACTCATCAGAATAGTAGAAAAGAAATATACACAGTTTTTGTTAAGGACATAAATGGGATCTAACTTACTATGAAGGCTCAAAGTATGAATCTCCCGAGGAAGTGAAATACCAATTGTTATTTGAGGTTAAAATAGAGGTATGATATAGGGAAATTCTACATAGCAAGAGTAGCAAGTACAGGGTCTCTGATATGAATCAAAAAGAGGGAAGTGTGGCTAAAATACAGAGATGAACCGAGACAGCATCATAGATGGTCAAAACAGTAATGAGGCACCAGACCTTGTCAGTCCTTGATGGCTATGCTAAGAATCTTTATATCATAGGAGACATTTAAAGCTATTGAAAAGGGTTTAATGGGAGCAATATCTTTTTTATATTTATGTTTTGCCATAATCACCTGGATTATATACAGTGTGCCCGTAAAGTCATGGTGCACTTTTGACTTTTGACCAGTCAAAAGTGCACCATGACTTTGGGGACACACTGTAGTAAGGAATAAATTGGAGCATGGCACAGTGAAAGAAGGAAAATCCTGTTCAGGTTATTTTTTTTTCCAGATTAGGGAAAAAAATAAAATAAAACAGCTTGCTCTAGGGTCATGTTATTTGAGAATATAGAAATTTGAGAATTAAAAAGTAAAAGTTATAGGATATATGATAGAGTGAAAGATAGGTTTGGAAGGTAGAGTGACTTCTAGGATTCTGGTTTAAAAAATAGATGGATAAAAATTCCATTCATTGAAGTGGGGGCCATTGTGGAGAAGTGACAATATGGTACCCAGAGTTAAAGACTGAAGATATAATTTTGGTGTTATTGTACTATCAATCATAATGGAATTTCTGAGAAAAAGTAAAATTTCTTAGAAATGATTGTATTGAAAATAAAAATCTGGAATAGGACATTAATGTATTCTTATATTTAGTGCTATTTTTTGTTAGGTAGGAGTATAGCATATTTAAATGTTAATCTGAAGGATGCAGTTAAAAAAGTGGTTTTACATAAAAGAAACAATAAATGATTTAAGAAGTTTCTTTAGACAGTAGAAGTAGTTAGGAGTCAAAAAATATAGACAGAAGGATCAGTAAATATATGTGCCAATATATAAACATAATACTTAGTGATTTGTCTGAAGCATAAAGAAAGTTTATATTTTTCCCACTTTTTAGTTTTGTGACATTTGGCAAATTACTTAAATTTGCCATGTATCTTTTTTTCAGTGAAATCATTTAGGATTAAATGATTTAATATAGTTCAAGTTACAGAGTGAAGATTCAATAAATAGCAGCTGTTTTTATAATAATTTTAATATGGGATTGTTCTTCATGATTGTTTTGTCTAGGGTACAGACATATCTAGGAGTAAAGACGTATTTACTCATGTACCTGTGAAACTCAGCTCAGTGCTTGGAACAGAGTCCTTGATTTATGTCTTGTGTATAGAATTTAAATAAATTTTGCGATCTAAAAGTGAGAACTTTGCCTGACCTGTGGTGGTGCAGTGGATAAAGCGTCGACCTGGGAACACTGAGGTCTTCAAAAACCTGCACTGGTCTGGTCAAGGCACATATGGGAGTTGATGATTTTAGCTCCTCCCCCCTTTCTCTCTCTCTCTCTCTCTCTCTCTCTCTCTCTCTCTCTCTCTGTCTCCTCTCTAAAATGAATAAATAAAAAAATATATAAAACAAATAAAAGTGAGAACTTTGGCTTCCAGACCCCAGTGGAAGAAATGCATATGGCAATGACTTAGTATGCTTTAAAATAAAAGTGGAAAATTTGCTTAGTAAAATCTGTGAAGGATATAATCAAATATCTTTTTTCTTACATTGATATTCAATATTGAAAGTAGAAAGATAAAAATAACATCATGCATTTAATGAAATTACATGCAATATTTCCCAACTGATATATTCAAAACTCTACTAAACCAACAAAAAGTAGTTTTTTTTTTTCTGGAGTCTTTTTAATTAAGTGTTGTGATTGAATCATCCTGGAAACAGGGCTTCAATTGACTGTGTAATTGATGAGGCCAAAAAGGTGCAAACAATCTCCAGCTAAGGGAAGGTCTTATTTGGTACAACACAGAAATGAATATGATTAGGTTTTATTAAATCAGATTAAGCTAAATTAAATTAAATTGTCACCTTGTTCTTCTTAGCTTCTTTGTCTCATAAGGACTTGCTTGTTTTTGATAGAAGTTTATTTATTAAATTCTGTCTTTCTTCTCCAAGTTCCAAAGATATTTTGAGCAAGCTATTTATAGAAAGAAAGCAACCATATCAGAACATAGACATTCAACATGGAAAAATTTTACTCAGATATTTTACTTATATTTAATATGGTTTAATAAAACCTAAATGTTTCAGTCAAGAAGATTTTCAGTTCTTTCTTTCTTTCTTTTTTTAGGGAATAAACTTATAGAGTATCTTCTGTTCTAAAATTTTCTCATTTTCACAAAAATTGTCAAAGGTGTTCAAGAAAATAGAAAATATTCAGAAGCAGTAATTTTTAGAAGTCTTACTCTACAAAATAGGTGGCGGAAGCCTATGTCTACATTTACACACACACACACACACACACACACATCTTCTGCAGATTCATTTATGCAGAACAGTTAAAAACAATTATGTTAGGTTAAGTACAGTATTTATAAGCTTTTTCTTAGTGGTGGGAATTCTCTGAAATCAACCAGGGACTATGGTTTAGTCTTACACTAGATGAGTTTTACTTTTAATTATATTCTTATAAAACAAGATTTTAGAAAATATGCTCATCTTCACTAGTTATTCAAGAAATGCAAACCAAAACTACAATGAGATACCACTTCATACCTGTTAGATTGGCTATTATCAACAAGACAAATAATAACAAGTGTCAGAGAGGCTGTGGAGAAAAGAAATCCTCATTCACTGCTGGTGGGAATGCAAAGTAGAGCAACCATTATGGAAGAAAATATGGTGGTTCCTCAAAAAGTTAAAAATAGAACCTGACCAGGCGGTGGTGCAGTGAATAGAGCGTCGGACTGGGATGCAGAGGACACAGGTTCAAGACCCCGAGGTTGCTAGCTTGAGCGTGGGCCCATCTGGCTTGAGCAAAAGCTCGCCAGCTTGGACCCAAGGTTGCTGCCTCGAGCAAGGGGTTACTCGGTCTGCTGAAGGCCCGTGGTCAAGGCACAAATGAGAAAGCAATCAATGAACAACTAAGGTGTCGCAACGAAAAACTGATGACTGATGCTTCTCATCTCTCTCCATTCTTGTCTGTCTGTCTCTATCTCTCTCTCTCTCTGACTCTCTCTCTGTCCCTGTAAAAATTTTTAAAAAAAGGAATAGAATTACCATATAACCCGGCAATCCCTCTACTGGGTATCTACCCCCAAAACTCAAAATCATTGGTACATGAAGACATATGCACCTCCATGTTTATCGCAGCAGCATAGTTCGCAGTGGCCAAGACATGGAAACAACCAAAGTGTAACTCGATAGAGGATTAAAGAAGATGTGGTACTTATATACAATGAAATACTACTCAGCCATAAGAAATGATGACAGTGACATTTATGACAACATGGATGGACCTTGATAACATTATACTGAGTGAAATAAGTGAATCAGATAAGGCTAATAACTGTATAATTTCACCAATAGGTGGGATATAAAACTGATACTTACGGGGGAAGGGAATATGGGGGAAGAAGAAGGGGACTTGAGTGAATGGGAGGGGGGAGTGTATGGAGGGAGGGGCATAAGAAGGGACAAATATAAGGTAAAGAAAAATGATTTGACTTTGGATGATGTGTATCCAATGTAATCAACAGTTCAAATGAAATAGAAATGTTCATCTGAAATCTATCTATTCTCATTGATCAATGTCACCTTGTTAAAGTTAATTGTCTAAATACAATTAAAAAGAAAACAAACAAATAAAAAGACAAGATTTTACAATAGAATTTAGAGATCCAGAATTAATAGGTCAAATTAGGGCTACATCTTTTCTTAAAGTTTTCCTGATTTTTTCTATCTGAATGCCAAAAAAATGCAAATTGGGGTTACATTGTCTAATCACAGGGCAATACATATGTTTCTCTTTTAGGGCTATTAGGTTATACTATATGGGGAAATAAAAGAAAAAAATAATTAAAATGATTCTCAGAAAATTGTAATTGTTGATTTTATACTACAGATTGTTCATAAAATATAATGCAGGCATAGATAAATGCTCTTTAATTAGTTTATCCTTAGTTGTTTTTTAATTTCAATTTAGACATTATTTAAGAAATACAATTCCCAAGATTGACTGAGGTCCACCTGATAAATTGAACTTGATATAAGTGTTCATAGTACTTGTTTTTCTGCCTTATTCCCCATATCACATATATAACTAATAAATTTTTTTGTAGTTAATCATTACATGCTTGGATTCTTTACTAGATTGAAAAACAACCTGACCAGGCGGTGGCACAGTGGATAGAGTGTTGGACTGGGATGAGGCGGACCCAGGTTCAAGACCCCGAGGTCACCAGCTTGAGCGTGGGCCCATCTGGCTTGAGCAAAAGCTCACCAGCTTGGACCCAAGGTCGCTGGTTCCAGCAAGGGGTTGCTTGGTCTGCTGAAGGCCTGTGGTCAAGGCACATATGAGAAAGCAATCAATGAACAACTAAGGTGTCAAAATGAAAAAACTGATGATTGATACTTCTCATCTCTCTCCATTCCTGTCTGTCTGTTCTTATCTATCCCTCTGTCTTACTGTCTCTTTGTCCCTGTAAAAAAAAAAATTAGATTAGAAAACAATAAAATAATTCATGAATTTGGGACTCCACCCATATCTATCACCTGTATTAATACAGATGCGGAATATATATCAAGGCCATCTTTTATTTCACAACAAATCCTATCTCACATGTGCCCCAGAAATTTAATAAATTTTGTTAACTTAATAAATAAATGTATTTCAAATAAGGACTTTTTGCTATCACCAATAAATTATAGGTTATAAATTTTTCAGGTAGAATAGTGTGTTCCCCAAATTCTCATCTACCTAGATCCTTTGGATGTGAATTTATTTGGAAATTATGTCTTTTCAGGTGTGTTAGTAAAGAATATGGGATGATATACTGAAATTAGAACAGACTGTAAATTTAATGACTAGTTATCATGTGAAAAGAGGAGAGGACAAAGAATCAGAGAAGAAGACGGTGTAAAAATGGAGGCAGATCGGAGTTAAAGTACCAAAATCCAAGAATGATCAATGCTACTAGCAGCAAGAAGAAGCAAATTAACATTCTTCTGAAGAGCTTTAGTGGGAGGATACCTATGTTGACACCTTGCTTTCAGACTTCTAGCTTTTAGAATGTGAGAGAATAAATACCTGCTGTTTAAAGAAGAAAAAAAAAAGAAAAGAAAACCCACTTGTTTTTCTCTCACTTGCTTTCAGACTTCTAGCTTTCAGAATGTGAGAGAATGAATACATGTTGTTTAAAGAAAAAAATGAAAAGAAAACCCCCTTGTTTTTCTCTCTTAAAATTATTTTTATCCTAAAGTGCATTTTTTTTCATTAAGCAAATCAATTATTGCTCTTTTCTTCCTGTAATAAAGTGTGCTTTCTTTTTCTATAAACAGAATGCTGCATCAATTGGGAATTTGGGCTTAGAGGTTGGATTATAACAGAGGTTCAAATCCTGACTTTGAAAAAAGCTTTCATTAGCTAACATAATGTCATAAAAGTATTTAATGCCATTCTTTTTTATACTCTATGCTTTTTATACTCTATGGTGACTTTCTTGAGGCAGAGATTGTGCTTAAGTTATATATGCTGGTGCTGATACATAATGTGTTCAGTAAATGTTTAATAAGTGAATGATTTAAATAATTTGTCAAAGGAATGCAATAATCATATAATTGTTTAATAAATTTGAAAACTGTAAATAAGTGACTCAACTACATCCATGTAAGAAGTATATGCAAAATCACAGCTACTATTCGTGCATACATTATATGCTAGGAACTATGAGATGTTTAATATAGACTTCATAGCTGATCATTCTAAGAAATCTATAAAATATGTGAGGTATACTTTTATATATTATTTTATTTTAAAAATAAGAAATATTGCTTTGAAGTTTAAATGGATTGCTTCTAATCAAACAACTAAGTATGGCAGAACTATTATCTGAAGTCAGGTCACTATGGTAAAACACACTTTTCCTTGTATACTATGTAAATAAAAATGTTTTAAATGTTCTGCTCAATTATTACCAAGGGTTTTGCGGGTTTCTATTTTTTTTTGTAGGTTTGATTAAATTAAATTAAGTTAAATTCTAACCTTGCTCTTCTTAGCTTCTTCTTCTCACAAGGACTTGCTTGTTTATGTAATTGACTAAATAAGCTCTGATTATACATGTATGTGCATAATAAGTGTATGTGAAGAATATAGATGTCTCTGGCACATTCTACCATAGGGAGAATCTTGGTTGTCAACAACCCTCCCAAAAAAAAGAAAACCGTGAGAAACAAAAAGGGAAATTTAAAAAACCCACAATTTTGATAGTTTGGAAATCTTTACTGATTTTGGTCCTGTACTAATATTAGGTTTCTGTTTGGACTTGTGCTAATCTTCCTTAATATGTTTAATTATTGTTCAAATTATTAATGGTTGTAATTTAAAATTTTTCTTGGAATTAGTTAACAATTACTATAAATTGACTATGGGTTTGTTTGTAGAAATTGTTGATTATATACAACAATCTTCCAGTCAAAAATATTTGAGAGAGGAGCAAGATGGCGACGGAGTAGGCGGACGTACCAACTTCCAACTCCCAGAACCAAAGTGGATTACAACTCAATTTTAAGAACCATCACCTGGATAAACCAACTTTGAACAAAACTAAGTGGACTCTTCAACCAAGGAACACAGAAGAAGCCACATTGAGACTGGTAGGAATAGCAAAAACGCGAAGAGGGCTGCCCAGCTCCCCGGAGCAAACGGCAGCCCGGAGAGACCCGCGGGGCGGGAGGAAAGTTTGGCGGAGAGGGAGGGACTTGGGTCCCAGGAACCAAGCCCCAGCCTGCAGTCCCAGAGCCTAGAAGAGGCAATTGGACAGTTTTGAGCTGTGAAACAAGTGAGGGAGCTCCCAGGCCTACAGTGTGGAGTATTAGGTCCCTTCCTACTCTGCTGAGGGCTGCTTAAGGTTTTGGGGCGGCAGGACGCTGAAAGGCGGTTCTGTCGGCGTGGGCAGAAGCCAAGCCGGTGGGAGATCGGTCTAGCCCAGAGGGTCGGAGGGGAAGCGCGAGAGCGGTCCGGAAGCTGCGGGCCTGCCTTTAATCCCACTTACGGGGACAAAGCGGGAGGCCAGGAACAGGCAGGCCTTGCGCAAGCCGGCCCTGACCGCGGGGACCCGGCTAGGACCAGGGACGGGAGGGGGCTCGCGGCTGAGCTGACGTTACCAGTCCCCCCACCCCCCCACCCCCCCCCCCCCAGCCGGAGAAACCGCGGTTGGCCAGTATACGTGCGCGAGCGGGCTCCGAGCGCGGGAACGGGGTGGACCCCGAGACGGGTGGAGGCTCGCAGCTGAGCCCACGCTATTATCCCCATCCGGCCGGAGAAAACGCGGATAGCATTCATACGTGCACGAGAGGGCTCCGAACGCGGGGGCAGGGTAGACTCCGGGACGAGCGGAAGTACGCAGCTAAGCGGAAGCCAGCAAACACGCCCGACCCAATAAACCTTGGTTTTCGACCCTGCGCAAAGGGCCCTGGCCTCGAGGGCGGGGCTAAAGCTCCGGACGGGCAAAGGCTTACAGCTGAGAGCACGTCAAAAGCCCCGCCTAACCCGCGGAACTGTAGCGAGCAGGCTCCGACTGCTGGTTCTGGGCAGAAGTCCAGAAAAAGGCTGGGTCCACAGCTGAGCAAAGGTGCTCACCTCTACCCTTGGTGCTAATCTTGTGGCTTCAGTCACAGCCCCTCCCACGGAGGAGAGGCAGAAATCACAGCAAAAGCCACAGTGGGCCGGCGCTGCCAACGCTCATACCCAACCACCCTAGGCACCGGCAGAGGGGGTGGGGGGCCTGCAGATAGACCACACCTAGAGAACACAAAGGCAACACCTACTGGACTCCAGTGGCCACAACTTGCTTATACACAGAAAAAATGGGCAGGCAGAGGAATGCAAACCAAATGAATCAAGAGAAATCCCCAGAGAAGAACCTGAATGAATCAGATATAACCAAATTACCAGAAGCAGAATTTAGAATAATGATAGTTAGGATGTTCAAAGAAATTAGAGCAACAATGGATAGTCATTATGAACACCTAAATAAAGAGATAACAAGTATAAAAAATGAAATTGAAATAATAAAAAAGAATCAGACAGAAATGACAAATACAGTATCAGAACTGAAGACCACAATGGAAGGAATTAAAAGCAGGATGGATGACGCTGAGGATCGAATAAGCGAGTTAGAGGACACAATAAACAAAGGCACAGAAGCAGAGAAGAAAAAGGAAAAGAGACTTAAAAAATGTGAGGAAACTCTAAGGGAGTTTTGTGACAACATGAAGAGAAACAACATTTGCATCATAGGGGTGCCTGAAGAAGAGGAGAGAGGACAGGAAATGAAAACTTTGTTCAATCAAATCATAGCAGAAAACTTTCCTAAATTAAGGCTGGGAAACACTCCACACATTCAAGAAGCACACAGAACTCCATTAAAAAGAAACCCAAAAAGATCTACACCAAGACACATCATAGTTAAAATACCAAAGCTAATGGATAAAGAAAAAATTTTAAAAGCTGCTAGAGAAAAAAAGGCTATCACCTACAAAGGAGCCCCCATAAGGATGACATCAGACTTCTCAACAGAAACACTTGAGGCCAGAAGGGAATGGCAAGAAATAATCAAAGTAATACAGAACAAGAACCTACAACCAAGACTACTTTATCCAGCAAGGCTAACGTTTAAAATTGAAGGAGAAATAAAGAGCTTCCCAGAAAAAGAAAGCCTCAAGGAATTCATAAAAACCAAACCAATTCTGCAAGAGATACTAAGGGGCCTCTTGTGAACAGTTTAAAGGGAGGAATGAATAGAGCAAAAGAAGAATACAGCTTTAAAGAATAAAATGGCAATAAACAACTACATATCAATAATAACCTTAAATGTAAATGGATTAAATGATCCAATCAAAAGACATAGGGTAGCTGCATGGATCAAGAAACAGGACCCATACATATGCTGTCTACAAGAGACACACCTTAAAACAAAAGATGCTCATAGACTGAAGGTAAAAGGATGGAAAAAAATATTTCATGCAAATGGAAATGAAAAAAAAGCAGGGGTAGCAATACTTATATCAGACAAAATGGACTTTAAAACAAAGGCTGTAGTAAGAGATAAAGGAGGACACTACATAATGATAAAGGGAACAATTCAACAGGAAGATATAACTATTATAAATATCTACGCACCAAATATAGGAGCCCCGACATATATAAAGCAGACTTTGATGGATATAAAGGGCGAGATTAACAGCAATACTATCATAGTAGGGGATTTCAATACCCCTCTAACAACACTGGATAGATCCTCAAGAAAGAAAATTAATAAAGAAACAGCAGACTTAAAGGATACACTAGATCAACTTGATTTAATAGATATCTTCAGAACTTTTCACCCTAAAGCAGTAGAATATACATTCTTCTCAAGCGCTCATGGTACGTTTTCTAGGATAGACCACATGTTAGGACACAAAAAAGGCCTCAACACATTTAAGAAGATTGAAATTATATCAAGCATATTCTCTGATCACAATGCCATGAAACTAGAAATCAACCACAAAAGAAAAACTGAAAAATACTCAAACACTTGGAAACTAAATAGCATGTTATTAAATAATGAATGGATTAACAATGAGATCAAAGAAGAAATAAAAAAGTTTCTAGAAACAAATGATAACGAGCATACATCAACTCAAAATCTATGGGACACAGCAAAAGCAGTCCTGAGAGGGAAGTTTATTGCACTACAGGCATATCATAAGAAGCTAGAAAAAGCTCAAATAAGCAACCTAACCCTGCATCTAAAAGAACTAGAAAAACAACAACAAATAAAACCCAAGACAAGTAGAAGGAAGGAAATAATAAAGGTCAGAGCAGAAATAAATGACATAGAGGCTAAGGAAACAATACAGAGGATCAATGAAACCAGAAGCTGGTTCTTTGAAAAGGTAAACAAGATTGATGAACCTTTAACTAGACTCACCAAGAAAAAAAGAGAGAGGACTCAAATAAATAAAATTAGAAAGGACAGTGGAGAAATAACAACTGACACAACAGAAATACAAAGCATTGTAAGAAAATACTATGAAGAACTATATGCCAAAAAATTAGACAATCTTGGTGAAATGGATAAATTTCTTGAATCATATAACCTTCCAAAAATCAATCTGGAAGAATCAGAACACCTAAACAGACCAATTACAGCAAATGAGATAAAAACAGTTATCAAAAAACTCCCAAAAAAGAAAGTCCTGGGCCTGATGGGTTCACAAGTGAATTCTATCAAAAATTCAAAGAAGAACTAACTCCTATTCTCCTCAAGCTATTTCAAAAAATTCAAGAGGAAGGAAGACTTCCAAACTTCTTTTATGAGGCGAGCATAATTCTGATCCCAAAACCGGGCAAAGACAACACAAAGAAAGAAAATTATAAGCCTATATCCCTGATGAATTTAGACGCTAAAATTCTCAACAAAATATTAGCCAACCGGATTCAGCAATATATGAAAAAAATCATACACCACGATCAAGTGGGATTTATTCTGGAGAGGCAAGGCTGGTTCAATATTCGCAAATCAATCAAAGTGATTCACCACATAAACAAAAGGAAGGACAAAAATTACATGATAATTTCAATAGATGCAGAAAAGGCATTTGATAAAATCCAGCACCCATTCATGCTCAAAACTGTCAGTAAAGTGGGAATACAGGGATCATTCCTTAACATGATAAAGGCCATCTACGATAAACCAACAGCAAACATCATACTAAATGGACAAAGATTAAAAGCAATCCCCTTAAGATCAGGAACCAGGCAGGATTGCCCACTTTCACCACTCTTATTCAACATAGTTCTAGAAGTCCTAGCTACAGCAATCAGACAAGAAGAAGAAATAAAAGGCATACAAATTGGAAAAGAAGAAGTAAAACTGTCATTATTTGCAGATGATATGATATTGTATATTGAAAACCCTAAAGTCTCAGTCAAAAAACTACTGGACCTTATAAATGATTTCAGCAAGGTTGCAGGATATAAAATTAATACTCAGAAATCAGAGGCATTTCTATACACCAACAATGAAATATCAGCAAAAGAAATTAAGGAAACAATCCCCTTCACTATTGCAGCCAAAATAATAAAGTACCTAGGAGTAAAATTAACCAAGGAGGTTAAGGACTTGTACTCTGAAAATTATAGAACATTGATAAAAGAAATCAAGGAAGATACAAACAGGTGGAAGCATATACCGTGCTCATGGCTAGGAAGAATAAACATCATTAAAATGTCTATATTACCTAAAGCAATTTATAAATTCAATGCAATACCAATTAAAATACCAATGACATACTTCAAAGATATAGAACACATATTCCAAAAATTTATATGGAACCAAAAAAGAACACGAATAGCCTCAGCAATCTTAAAAAGAAAAAATAAAGCAGGAGGTATCACGCTTCCTGATATCAAGGTTTACTATAAGGCCATTATACTCAAGACAGCCTGGTACTGGCATAAGAACAGGCACATAGATCAATGGAACAGAACAGAGAACCCACAAATAAACCCACAGCTTTATGGACAACTGATATTTGACAAAGGAGGAAAGAACATACAATGGAGTAAAGACAGCCTCTTTAACAAATGGTGTTGGGAAAATTGGACATCTACCTGCAAAAAAATGAAACTAGACCATCAACTTACACCATTCACAAAAACAAACTCAAAATGGATAAAAGACTTAAATGTAAGCCGTGAAACCATAAGCATCTTAGAAGAAAACATAGGCAGCAAGCTCTCCGACATCTGTAGCAGCGGTATATTTGCCGATTTATCTCCACGGGCAACTGAAATAAAAGGCAAGATAAACAAATGGGACTATATCAAACTAAAAAGTTTTTGCACAGCTAAAGACAATAGGAACAGAATAAAAAGACAAACCACACAATGGGAGAACATATTCGACAGCACATCTGATAAGGGGTTAATAACTAAAATTTATAAAGAACTTATAAAACGCAACACCAGGAAGACAAACAACCCAATCAAAAAATGGGCAAAAGAAATGAATAGAAATTTCTCCAAAGAGGACATACAGATGGCCAATAGGCATATGAAAAAATGCTCAACATCACTAATCATTAGAGAAATGCAAATTAAAACCACAATGAGATATCACCTCACACCAGTCAGAATGGCACTCATCAGCAAAACAACACAGAATAAGTGCTGGCGAGGATGTGGAGAAAAGGGAACCCTTCTGCACTGCTGGTGGGAATGCAGACTGGTGCAGCCACTGTGGAAAACAGTTTGGAGATTCCTCAGAAAATTAAAAATTGTACTGCCTTTTGACCCAGCTATCCCACTTTTAGGAATATACCCTAAGAACACCATAGCACTGTTCGAAAAGAAGAAATGCGCCCCCATGTTCGTGGCAGCATTGTTCACAATAGCGAAGATCTGGAACCAGCCCAAGTGTCCGTCAGAAGACGAGTGGATTAAAAAGCTATGGTACATATATACTATGGAATACTACTCAGCCATAAGAAACGATGACATCGGATCATTTATAACAAAATGGATGTACCTTGATAACATTATACGGAGTGAAATAAGTAAATCAGAAAAAAAGAAAAACTGAGAACAGCACGATTACATACATAGTTGGGACATGAAAGTGAGGGTATGAGACATGGACAAGAGAGTGTTGGTTATGGGAAGGGGGGAGGGAGGGAAGAGTGGGATAGGGAGGAGGGGAGGGACACAGGGAAAACCAGATTGAAGGGGACAGAGGACAATTTGACTTTTGGTGATGGGTATGCAACACAATTGAATGATAAGATAACCTGGAGATGTTTTCATTGTACATATGTACCCTGCTTTATTGGTGTCACCCCATTAGAATTAATAATAATAAAATATATATATAAAAAACATATTTGAAATGCTATGCCAAAATAGAGTCTCTAAATTCTATTTAAACAAAGTAATTAGCTTTGTATTTATTTAAGAATTAAATATCCCATTGTGGCAAAATATTAATGTTTGCCAGTTAAGGCTCTACCTCTCAGAAAACCTGAGTACATTCATATTTTATGTTTATATTACTGCCAAATAAAAAAATCTCACGGATATTTTATTTTTAGATGGCATTAATGACTCATGGACACATTTAAATACATATAAAAACATTGCAAAAATTGTTAGTTAAATGATAAAGAAAACTGAACAATCATTTTGTGGTCTAATGATTTCTTTGAAACAGCATTTTGATGGATCAAGGTATATGGGTTGACTTAATACATTTTCTCAAGGGACTTACAATTAAACACTATTAATGTGATCTTAGTTTTAAATTTCAAAATGATTTCATTAAAGATTTAATAAAAAAATCAGTTCAATAGGTTTTATTTTATCTCTAGTTAAAAAAGTAAAAATATGCATATGTTTTAAAAGTTCTTTCCTTTGGCATTATTAATCTAGCCATTATACAAAAATAAAACAAAAATCTATATAAAATATTTTGTAAGAAAAATATTTAACATTCAATTTAAAAAATCAAATCAAATTGAACCTTTATTCTAGTTACTTTGAAAAAGAAAATAAATAAGGTGAATGTTTCAGTCTTCTCTAAGATTGCATAAGTTTTGCAGGCTGCAAAACAAAAGATTCCCTGTAGTCTTTTGGGGAGCCTAGTACTGTATTGAGTGGGAAAGAACTTTGTAAGAAGTGTAAATACAGAGAAACGATTACAAAGTTTAATATGAGGCTGTCTTGATTGAAGTCCTGGGTCTAACACTTATTCATTCAATAACCATCAGCTACATAATATTTTTGCACCTCAGAGTTTTCAAATGCATAATAAAGATAATACTAAACTCTATTTCACCAGGGTAGTAGGAGGAGCAAAAGAGAACTTGGATAACAGGGACTTCTAGTTAACTGTGAACTCCATACAAATGTAGGTGGTTTGTGGGGATACAACCGAATGTCCATTGCTCAGAGTTTTGTTTTCTCGTTTGTTTGATTATGTGCATGTTAATTTTATAACAGAATGCTGTGATGAGAAAGAAAATCTTATCCTGTGACCTGAAATTTGGCTGCTGATAAATGACTGAATATGGAAAAGGACTCACATAAAACATTTTGTTTCCTATTGAAAAACAAAACAGTAAGCACCAAACTACGCTTCTATTGGTTGTACCCAATTACTCACCACTACTTTCCAGACCAAAATAAGAAAGTTTGAGGCACGCACTGGAGGAGGCTGAACCCCCCAACATTGTGTATGTAGCCCAGTGCTCCTCCTGCAGACCATCAAGCATACTGCACATAATATGGCTGTGTTATGTGGACTAAAAATCCAATTTAAAGTCACTTAAATAATTTCTTCTGTAGAAAATCTACTTTCATTAAGCTTTATGGATATTCAATCTAAACTTTACTTGGACTGAAAGGTGCCAGGTTGTTTCATGTGCTAAAATATAAAGGGAACAGAAACAAAAACCTTCTTTTTATCTCCAAGTACATTTACCACATGGCGTTTTCTGGGATCTCACACTTCTATGTGATATCATTTGCTCCATTACTTCAATAAAAAAAATTCTTAGAACAGTTATAATTGCACTTTCAGATCTAACACTTTCTCTTTGCGCATCTCCCTTATGAGGCTATTCTGACCTTGGTAGTTTCGATCCCATTACTGAACTATTACAACAATAATTCAGAAACACCATGGTTAATGTAAAATGTATAAAGTAACATGTAGGTGTCTAGAGATTTAAATGTTGGAACATTCAAACTGATCTTTCTTTATGGTTTTTAATAAATCTTAGTTCTAAACATCAATGGATCAATTTTTTTTTTTAAAGTAATAAAGAAAAAAGCCAACACCAGAATCTCTATTTTCCTGAAAGAGAGGAAGTGTTGTTTTTTTTTTAAATGCACAGTGTGGGTAGATGTAGAGAATACATAATGGAAAACTATTCTTGACTTAAATTTAAAGTGACTCAATAAAATAAAAATAAGATCATTTCCACATTAAACTCATCTGGCATTTTTGGGGAAGTTTTTCAGGCATTGTTCTTCCTATTTTCCTTTTATTCTGGTGTAGGGAAAGGTCAGAATTATACACAGACATCAGTTGGCATTAAGGACACATAATAAGGGGTTAAATTCCTAAATGCCCTGGTCCTGCTTCTTTTGGTTGGTGATAGACTGAGAGAACCTAGATGTGTTTTACAGACCTTCATCTTTCAATAACTTACAGTTTTCATAGTATGCTTGTAGAGTCTGAGCAAGTTCCTAGGTGTTACTCAACTCACAATCATCTCTCTTTTTCTGAATGTTTAATTCAATTGCATCAGGATGGGTTTTAGATTTTTCATGACTTTGTTTTACCTCTGGAAAATTAAATTAGTACTTAAGTAGTCTTTAATACTATAATTATGATTCCTAAAGGAAACTTAATTGAACTCAAACTTAAGATTAATAATTCAAATATATAGCTACTTCTGTTTCTTCTGCCCATTCTCTTCTTGTTGAATTTGTTTTTGTCCTTATCTTTTATTTTAAAAGACTATCCTTCTCCAATTTGCCACCATTAGTATGTAGAACCTACAAAGCAGGGGTTTTGTCTATTTTTGTTTCTGTATTTCTTGTGACAGCCTATTACCCAATAGTGAATACACAATAAATATGTGTAGAATGTAGTCAATATTTGTAGAGTGCATGTCAATGGAAGAAACCCATTTGTAACCTTTTATCCACCCGTCCCCCACAGTTCCTGACACATAACAGAGAGGAAATATGTGCTTACTGAATAACATACATGTGTTACTGAACAATAAAGAAAAGAATAAAAGCAGTGGATCTTATACCCTATCTTAGCCCTCAACACTGTAGATGTTCCATCATTTTCTAGCTAATTATTGTTCATATTGATTCATAGACTCATGCCTGTTTCTTTGCCTAAGTCCAAATCTGTACATGTTTCTATTCTTCAAGTGAGTCTGGGTCTTAAACCACTTCATCTTCTTACCAATCAACAATCCTAGTATGTTATTTTCTTATATGATACTTAGGGATGACATGTCAACAAGGTAAGTTTATACTTTATACTTCTCATTGTATGCATCAAGCAATCTATTATTGATTTATGTATTTATCTCTATTTGAAAAAACAGTTATCCCTTTTTACATTTATCTATTCATTACATTAATACTGACTTAAGTGCTCAATATCATTTATTAACAATGTACCAAATTTAGAATGTTGATTGTCATCATTATGAATCAGTTTTCAAAATACATTATTTTTTGCATCTTTAGAAATCCTATCAATACTCTTATTCTGCTAAATGCCTATGTAGTCTTTCCTACAGAATTTGCAGAAGACACATTTTTTTTTAATTTCAGCCCTATTTATCAGTTAATTATAATGTAACAGGAAAGAAACAAGTAGCTATCATTCTCAGATATATCATAATTATCATAGGAATTATTTCAGATAACACTGTAAACATTTAAAATATTATACATTCTCAATCTGCATCATCTTAGGTTTCTCCATAAATAACACAAAAGTTCAAGAAATTTAACTGAAAAAAACCATTTGCATGATTGAGTCAAGTCAGGGCAATTTCTTATTCATTTTGTTATCCCTAGTACATAACATGATGCTAGGACATGGTAGGTACTCAGTAATTTTTTATTTAATAAGTAAAAACATGGATCAATATATGAATCTATTGGCCTAATGAACCAGAATTATTTTAATTTATTATTATCCTATATTATTTCTTATATATATATATATATATATATATATATATATATATATATAGTCTTGACACACACAAACACATACTTATATATGTGTGTGCATATATATATATGTATATATATACATATATATATAGTCCTGTATACTTCAAGAATATAAGCTATATTATTCTATGAAGAGGAAATGAAGAAACCTATCATATATAAACCTTCTGTATTAAATATAGATATATAAAGTCATTGTGTTATATATCATTACATAAAATATTATAATGAAACAAGCATCAGTATGATATATAGCTCAACAAAATCTTATATAGTCAAAATTAAAAAAATAATTTACCCACTATAGATATTATAGATATGTGTTCTTCATGAAAACTATAAGTCAAAATTTTGTGATAGTGAATATAACATGAAAATCAACAAACCAAATAAAAACTTTGAAACTCCTCATTAAGGAGATTTCATGGGTCCTGGCTAGTTGGCTCAGAGGTAGAGCATTGGCCTAGCATGTGGAAGTCTTGGTCAGGGCACACAGGAGAAGCGACCATCTGCTTCTCCAACCCTTCTCCTTTTGCTTCTCTTTATCCATCCTTTCTTTATTTATTTCTCTCACTCTTTTTCTATCCTGCAGCCATGGCTCGAATAAAGCTAGTTGACCCTGGGCACTGAAGATGTCTCCTTGGCCTCTGCCACAGGTGCTAAAAAGAGTTCAGTTGCTGAGCTATGGAGCAATGCCCCAGATGGGCAAATCATAGCCCCCTAGTGGGCTTGCGGGGTGGATTCCCGTTGGGGCACATGTGGGAGTCTGTTTCTCTGCCTCCCCTCCTCTCACTAAATAAATAAAAATAAAACAACCTTAAAAAAATGGATTCCATGAGCTGTGATAGAAATATTGCAGTATACTTAGACAGAGTTAAATGGAAGTAGCTCTGGTTCCCAGTAATCTCTATATAATTAGAGTGACATTTGGAATAGAATTGCTTATACAATTATATTTATTCTCATATACATATCTAAGGAAAGATATAAAGAGTCATTTTCCCTCTCTCAACTGAAAAAGAGTTTGGGGAATTAGACATCATGAAAATCAGGGAAAACTCAAGTTGTAATATTTTGCTCTGCAGATGATTGATGGGATGAATGAATTTTCACCATTGTCTTTTCCTTTTTTTCTCAGTTGAGAGTATGAGTCTGATTGATCTTACTTAGGTCAGTGGAAGGCAGGGAACATAATTAACAATCTCATCAGACTAGTTCCAAAGGCAAATGAAAACTTTTCCTAAAGCAAATTGAAATGGTAAAAAATTTTATGGATTCTCTAAGGTCAAAAACCGAATTTCCATTATATTGGCCATATCCAAAGTAAAAAAAAAAAAATCTAAGTTCTCTGTATTGTGTCATCTTTATTTCATAGTCATATATTTTTTTGCACAAAGTACTGATTTATTGTGATGTTTCTTATTCTGTAGATAGAGCATAGGTTTCTAATTTATTCCATTATCACAAGAAAGCTTGGTGATAGACCATATACAACTATATGGAAATCCATAGACTTTTTTTTTTTTTTTACAGAGACAGAGAGAGAGAGTCAGAGAGAGGAATAGATAGGGACAGACAGACAGGAACAGAGAGAGGTGAGAAGAATCAATCATTAGTTTTCTGTTGCCATTGCGACACCTTAGTTGTTCATTGATTGCTTTCTCACATGTGCCTTGACCATGGGCCTTCAGCAGACTGAGCAACCCCTTGCTGGAGCCAGTGACCTTGGGTCTAAGCTGGTGAGCTTTTGCTCAAGCCAGATGGGCCCGCGCTGAAGCTGGCGAGCTTGGGGTCTCGAACCTGGGTCTTCCGCGTCCCAGTCTGACGCTCTATCCACTGCACCACTGCCTGGTTAGGTGGAAATCTATAGACTAAAAGATACCTAGTTGCCTGTCTTAATGATGAGGAGTTATTACTATATTCCTTATATATTTAAAACTACACCAAATTTCATAATACAGTAAAACTCAGTTATGAATATGAATTCAGCTGATATTTGACATGTTTAACTTTCCAGTCTTCCCATTCTCTGTTTAGCTAAGGTATTACATGTGGAGAAGAAGGTAAAACAAGGTGGAGAAAGAGCAAATAAAAGTATTACAAAGCAAAGAATCTACTGAACTTCAGAATTTTTTTCTCTTTTCCTCAAAAAATTAGAGCAAAGAATTACCATATATGATAGAGCAATTTCACTCCTGGGTCTCAAAAAGATATCTGTAGACTTATGTTCATAACAGCATTATTCACACTAACCTAAATGTGGAAGTGACCCAAATGTTTGTCGACAGATGAATAGATAAACAAAAATGTGGTTTGATTTTACAGTTGAATAGTGTTAAGCCTTAACAAGAAAGAACATTCTGATATATGCTACAGTATGAATGAAATTGAAGATTTTATGCTAAGTGAAATCAGCTTGTCACAAAAAGACAAATACTGTATAATTCTATTTATGTAATGTTCCTAGAGTAGTCAAGTTGATAGAAACAGAATGTAAAATGGTGGTTGCCAGGGTCTGGGGAAAGAAAGGAATGCGGAGGTTTTCTTTAAGTATAGAGTTTCAATTCTGCAAACAGAAAAAATTCTAGAGATTAACTGCACAATAATGTGAATATACTTAACATTACTGAACTGTATATATAATAAACAGTTTAGGAGGTTAATTTTATGTTACATGTATTTTAATGTGTTAGTGTGTGGGGGAGTGAGTCTGTATTCCTTTATTGAGGCTAGAAAACAAATACAAATTAAATAGAAATTCTTTGACTTTCATCCATGTTCTAGAAATGTACTGAAACCAGAATATTCTTCTCCTTTGATATGTAATTCAAAATAAAATATTATCACTAGGGGGATTGTATTGTCAGTAAATGTGGGCACTAGCACAGTTACCTGGCCAAAGCAGGTTCACATTTGATCCAGACAGATTGTAGAGAAATAATTGAGCCAAAAGCTGGTGGTTCATTGTGCTTTATTCTAGCTTGCAACTGGCAAGCAAGTAAAAACACACACTGGGCTCCAAAAACCACTTATTCAGTGCTCACAAAGCTACAGACTCATCCAAGTTTTCCTAGAATCAAAGGCTTCTACCTCACCGGTCTTATTCTCTCTGTTCCCCATCTCCTTCTGCTCCACAAACTGGCTTCTCCTTCCCCATTCTGCCATTTTGAGTGCCTCCTCTACGTGGCTTCCCTGCCCTACTACACTATGGGCTCTTCCTTTTACAAGATTGTGACCACTCTCAAACCTGGTTGTCTTCCTTTTCCTGTGCTCACTCCAATTCCAGCCTTTTCTGCCGTTCGATCTACAATTCATCTTGGAGCTTTTGACCTCGGGCAACTTCTTGCACAGAACCCCTGGTTTTCTCTTGAGTAAAAACACCTAGCCCATGGCCCCTAAAAGATCAGCCATGGGGAACCATAGCAACAACCAATCGCTTCCTTCAGCACTCTGCATTCTCTCTGCTCTCACTCTCCTAAAACATGGCCTGATTCTTCCTCCTCTTTCTTCTTCTTAAATCTTTTTGGTGCAAAAACCCCTCTTCCAGCAACATTAGCATAACAAAGCCCCTTCCCAAACAGGAAGGTAATTAACAGTTTCACCTGGCAGCACAATTCATGTAGGCAGCAGCCACTTTTAACAATAAAAGTGAGCAAATTCAAATAACACAAATTTTACAAACTTATTTGCCCAACAGGGACCCAAAATGTAGCTGGGATTATGTTACTGAACTCATAGTCATGTGACTATGGATTTTGGCAGAACTTTTAACATTTTATTCATCATGATATTAAGAGCATATCCAGGAACTCAACTGGAAAAACATATACTCAACATGTTGATATTTATTATAATTTAAACATTTCATTCTGAATAAAATTGGAACATTTATGGCCCCCCTCTCTGAAAATAAATAAATAAATTCTTTTTTTGATTTCTGAATGTAGACTTTATTTTACAGAACTGTTGTTATATTTAGCTTGCTCTATGGTGCTGGCACAGACTATTTTTTCTGATTAGAAAAAAACAATTGCCTGACCAGGCAGTGGCACAGTAGATAGAGCGCTGGACTGGGATGCGGAAGACCCAGGTTCGAGACCCCGAGCTTGCCAGCTTGAGCATGGGCCCATCTGGCTTGAGCAAAAGTTTGCCAGTTTGGACCTAAGGTCGCTGGCTTTAACAAGGGGTTGCTCAGTCTGCTGAAGGCCCGCGGTCAAGGCACATGTGAGAAAGCAATCAATGAACAGCTATGGTGTCGCAACGGCAATGAAAAACTAATGATTGATGCTTCTCATCTCTCTCTGTTCCTGTCTGTCTGTCCCTATCTATCCCTCTCTCTGACTCTTTCTGTCCCTGTAAAAACCAAAACAAAAAACAAACAAACAAACAAAAAACAATTACTTGAAGCTCCTGAGATAGCCATTGTCAGCAATGATAAAACATTTACAATTTGAGAATACACATATTGAGTCATTTTGAAATCATTTGAAATACTCATTGCATCTTCACTTGTGGTTTTTTTTGTTGTTGTTTTTTTGTTTGTTTGTTTTTACAGGGACAGAGAGAGAGTCAGAGCGAGGGATAGTTAGGGACAGACAGACAGGAACGGAGAGAGGTGAGAAGCATCAATCATTAGTTTTTCGTTGCTGTCTCAACACCTTAGTTGTTCATTGATTGCTTTCTCACATGTGCCTTGACTGTGGGCCTTCAGCAGACCGAGCAACCCCTTGCTGGAGACAGTGACCTTGGGTCCAAGCTGACGAGCCTTTTGCTCAAGCCAGATGGGCCCATGCTCAAGCTGGCGAGCTCGGGGTGTCGAACCTGGGTCTTCTGCATCCCAGTCCAACGCTCTATCCACTGCGCCACTGTCTGGTCAGGCTTCACTTGTGTTTTTAATAATATTTTTACATTTATATACTTTTATGGAATTTAGAAACATAGTATAAAATTTTCTGCTAAATTATTTGACCCACAAATATTCTATCGGCTTATTTAAATTATGAGATACTAGAGCTCAAGTAAGAAGTACTGGGACCTGCAGATCCTTCCCGCAATTAATTGCTTCAGATAAAGACGGACTTTTCAAGAGGGGAGATAAATTATGCATAAAATTATTCTCACTTATTTAGTTTTTTTGTTTTCTTTAAAGATGATGCATTCTGTAATGCTTTAACTCTTCATAAATAGAATGAGCCTCCTCAAATTGCCCTGATGCCCCTCAGAAGGGCTAACAAGAAGTGTCCATTGCTTTCAACTCCTGGATTCTCTGCTTTTTGGTTTGGCAAATTCCATATGTGTGAATGCTTTCCTGTGAAAGAGCATCTCCAATCTCAAAAACAATTACGTTGCTCTTTCACCCTTTGCTGGCTACACAGTGTTTTTTTAAAGTTAGTTATTTATTATAAAGCAGACAAGAGAGTAAGAGAGAACACCAAGTTTTGGAAATATATTTTACCTGAACTTTCCAATATTCAGAAACAAAAGAACATACACACAGCAGCATAGTCCATCATTTGCATCAATGATTAAATTAATGATATAGAGAGTGAATAGTGGTAATGGGCAGAGGTTCATAGAGAAAAAGGATTTAAGATAATAACAGGTGAATGACATAGCATATAAGCTTATAGACACCTAAGAAATGTTGAATTCATTCATATAGCAAAGTATATGTTTTCATATATCAAGAAAAATACAATATTTTTTGTTTTTCAAAGGCACGCCTATGTAATGCACCAGTGTCTTCAGTGTGCCCCCAGCTTACAGTTCAGTATGCTACCGTTGACCACATAAAGTGATGAATGTGTTTCAGAAGGATACTGAATCAAGGTCATGCTTCCTTCGTTCCATATAGTCTAACCTTTTTCTTATTTAATTGCCTCCACAATAAGAATGAAATAGTGTAAACTTATATCACCACAATACCTATAAAGACTGTGAATGCAATGAGATTTTGCTGGAAGAATATGAAGTATGTCACAATTGCAAATAACATTACAAGGCATGGGATTTCCAGCCATATGGATGGGTATTGTTGCTTCTGCAATTTTATACCATACTTTTGTAGGGGTATTTCTGAGGTATCATAAACTTCTCTGAAATGAGAAAATACTTATAGGGCATTCTCATAGAAACTTGAAGTCTGTCTACCTGTGTGAAGGGCAATAAAACCAGGCATTCTAAGGGCAAGAGCTATAGTGGTGATATGCATTTCCTGCTGTATTTCTCATGTTAATAATATATGAAGTATAGTCACACCTATTATGCTCATTACTATCTCTAAAGTTTCATGATGATAACATGGAAGATTATCTCCTGTAGTCATTTCCTTTTCAATTCAATTTTTTTAAAAAAAAATAGTTTCACCCCTCCTACTGTCATCTTTCTTTACAGCAGCTGTACAATAGATTAATTTAAGGCTTTAACAGATTATTTTTAAAGAAGTTCCAAATCTCTTTTTATGATCAATATGCTACTGTATTTCCCTTAGGTGAAAATATTTCATCAATTCATCTCTGAGAAACATTATGGCACTGCTTGATTTGTATTAAATTGCATTCAATTTCAGTATCCCAAAAGAATGTTAACACTTTGTTTTTGGTCTGGACATAGAGGTACACAGCACATTAATTCAAATCACAAATGGTAGTAAATTGGGTGATGATATGAACACGAGAGAACACAAACAGACAATAAAAAGAGATCCAGAATGAAATAACTAATATTGTTTATACTTTTTAACACTGTTTTGGATATACAGGGTAAAACAACAGTAGGTTTACATGTGTAAGTACATGAAACACAGAGTTTATTCTTGTATTATTAGTTATTAATTATTTCATTATTTCCTGTACAAACAAGTAAACCTACTTATGTCCCACCCTGTATATGAAGAGACATCTAAACACTGATTTTTTTAATAACTGGGAAATGTTTTCTGCATGCTTATCTTACAAAGAAACTCGTGACTGAAAAAAACAGAAACAAAATGGGTGCCAATTTATAGTAAACGTTATCAAGGAAAGTTTTAAAAATGTAATTAATTATGGAGAGGCATCCAACTAGGTCTAAAGAAGTGATGGTTCCTTGCAAAATAATAGTATTTTCTAAACCTAGCCCATCTGTTTCAGGAAACTCTTGTAATAATGCAGAAAGATACCAACATGGGGAGATAGAGTCATTTGATAAAACAGAAGTTTGGGATGTCAATAGTAGGCATTGAAGAATATCATGGAAATGTGTAATAAAATTTAAGTTTATAGCCTGAACTGTGGTGGTGCAGTAAATAAAGCATCGATGTGGAATTCTGAGGTCGCTGGTTTGAAACCCTACGCTTGCCTGGTCAAGGCACATATAGGAGTTGATGCTTCCTGCTTCTTCTCACTTTCTCTCTCACACTCTCTTTTTCTTTCCTCCCATTTTTAAAATGAATATAAGAAAAGAAACTGGAATAGAGAATATATTTAAAAATTTAAGTTCATAAATGTACAAGTTGCAAAGACTATTTAAAGCAAGAAAATCATCATAAAACGATTATAATATTGGAAAAAGTGTGTTATAAAGAGAACTTAATGGACTGTGGTGTATGAAACATTGGACAGTGTTGTATTCTGTAGTTTAATAATCAGTTTAAATGGTAATTTTCACCTTCTAGTCATTGATTTCTCTAATCTATATATCAGTTTGAATACTTTTAATTAGCTTGTCATATTGCCATTTTGTGATTTGCAAGTGAAATTATTATAGACCCCTAATTAGAATTGGTCCATAATATTATTATATAATTCAAAAAGTCTCACGTAATTTTTGTTGTGACCATTTCTTCTTGCTTTTCACTTCTTCTATAATTCAAAAAAAATTAAATGTTTATCACTATACATAGAGTCCGATACTAAGAAATAGTCAAAAACCTTTGGGAGTGGATGAAATAGTGATGTTAGAAAAATCAGGAGTAGAGATGAGTAATTCAAATTCTTCTCTCGTTAAAGCTTAATCATCTCCATACTCTTTGAAAGCTCAGAAATTCAACCCATGGTTATGAAATGCAAATTTTTTTCTAGTACCTAACAATACACCAACAAAGAAGCAGAATACAACAAACAAACAGAATAAACTATATCCTTAAAAGTTAACAAGTTATTTAGCACACCTCACAAATAAAAGCAAAAAATAAAAATAAAAGTAGTATGGCTTATTCTTTAGTTTAGGAGACAGGAATGAACCCAAAATTCAGCCTCTCATGTGTTTTCTTGTAGTTATATAAACACACACACACACACACACACACACACACACATCAACCAATCAATTAGAAGACAAAGTGGTTATAAACAATAAACCAGGGGTTCCCAAACTATGGCCTGCAGGCCACATGCGGTCCCTGAGGCCATTTATCCGGCCCCCACTGCATTTCCAGAAGGGGCACCTCTTTCATTGGTGGTCAGTGAGAGGAGCACAGGATGCATTCGCACCCATAGTTCCCATTGAAATACTGGTCAGTTTGTTGATTTAAATTTACTTGTTCTTTATTTTAAATATTGTATTTGTTCCCGTTTTGTTTTTTTACTTTAAAATAAGATATGTGCAGTGTGCATAGGGATTTGTTCACATTTTTTTTTATAGCCCGGCCCTCCAACGGTCTGAAGGACAGTGAACTGGCCCCTGTGTAAAACGTTTGGGGACCCCTGCAATAAACCTTCTCTTACCTTAAGTTTTATTTACAGTTTCCTAGCCAGTGAATATTTGTGGTCCTTCTCTCTTTTTTTCTCTCTCTCTCCCAATCTGTATATATGTTTTTCTGTTTTCAGCAATAAGGTGTCAGTCATAATAAAGAGGATTCAAATAAAGTGCTCATTCAGAACTAGGAAAGCAATACTGAATTTTCCAATTTAGAATCAAGATCTTGTAGGATGGGCTTGGAGTCATATTCCTTTCCCTTTGTTCTCTAGAATTATACTCATTTACAGATTTTCCCATTCTAAAATTTTATTATTCAGGGTCAGCTGGTGTTAAGTATTATTCCTTTAGACCTTAGATGTATTACCTTTCCCACTTTTTTCTAATGGGTATATAAGATCAACATAATTTGGGATATTCAAAGGAATTTATCTATGTAGGATAACATGAGTCATGCTGGTGATCAAGTCTTTGAAGGCACTGATTTAGAAAATGTGTTTTTTTTACAGTTTTTATGAATTATTAGATGTCAATGGGTTTTCAAAAGAAAAGAAGTAATTACTGTGTAAACTTTTTCATATAAAGAGTTCCACACTGAGGTCCTGGAAAGTTTGAACAAACTACCTCAGCCAATCTCTCCTGATAATGAATTTAGTATATGCAATGGGATACAAATTGCTAAAATTTGTAAAATTAGAGTGGCGTTATTACATTGTCCCAAACCCCTTTAATATTCATCAGGTGTCTCGGATTCATTCATTTCTCTCCACTGGAAATGTTTCCTCAAATATCTTCCCACTTCTATAGTCTTTTGTCTTATAACAGTATTTTAAGAATCTTTCAGATCTTAAAATATAAATTAGATCATAGAACTCTTCTTTTCAACATTTTTAAAGGTGCTTCCATTGTCTAAGTATAAAATCAGAATCCCTTAGGTTAGAAAAACCCTGCCTTGCTTTTCCTCTGCATCCTTGATCACCCCTACCTAGCCTTGTGTCATGGTCTATCCCATTCTTCCTTGGCTCCAACCATTCTGGCCTTTAATCAGTATCTCAAGTACCTGAAAGATTTTGTACAAACTTCTGGTAGAATAATTTTTTCACTCTACTTTATTTCTAATCAGTTCCCCTCAGCTCCTTCCCATTTATATCCTGCACTAGAATAATTTCATTCAAATGCCCTATGATTCCCAGCATTTTTCTTTGGTAGCAGTGGAAGTGGTTGATAACTATGTACTTATTCCTGTTAATATTCATATCCTATTTCTCTCTCCAACTTTTTGAGTTCTAGAAAGGCAGGGACCTTTTACTTCTTACTACTTTTGTATTTCCAGTGACTGAAATTAGTTCTTGATGCATAGTTAGATTTCCATGACAATGTAGGGCACAATGAATTAAAAACAATTTTCTAAGTTTGGCGAGGTACATAGCAGTTTGATATCTGACTCTTCTACCTTGCACAGAGAGAACAGGAAGACATAACAGTGAGCTAATACTGTCCTGATTAAAATAAAAAATAATGGATATTTTAATGGAAAATAAATCTTTTAGAAATTACATTTTTATTATTGAAAATCTTTTCAAAAAGCACTAATGAAACTAATCAGCAATTTCCAATTTTTTTTTTACATCATAATTCACATAGATAATTATCTGAAGGACCAGAGTAAATGGGCAACACAGCGTGGGTGTACTGAGAACAAAGGGACCTTGGGTCCACCCGAAACCCATAAAGATAGAATCAGAATCACTAAATTATATTAACTGGGTGCCTTAAATATTTATCTCCTCTTTTCTTAGTCCATTATCATTGCCCTAGTTAAGCCTTTTATAATTTCTCACCTGTAATGTTTCAATTATCTTTTCAATAATGTTCCTGCATTTAATATTTCCATAGCTCATTCTTCCTTTGTACTTTTATCAAGTCATCTTTTTATAGCAAATTTGATTAAGTCACTCTCTGATTTAAAATTAGCCAGCTGTTTCACTTCAGGTTCAGCATAAAATCTAAAATTCCTTTGCAGGCACATAAAACTATTATTGATCTAGTGCCTACTTGTGTCTATATTCGTTGGCATCATGAGTTCCATAGTATTGTACTACTAAGCTAGAATCCTTAAAATAGCACATAATCTGTCTTCTCATCAGTCAAATGCTTATTTAATTGCCACGTCACAGAATAAATTCTTCGTTGTCTTCTTAGCTAACTTAGATCCTCTTTCTATCCTTCACTAACATGGTACATTGTACATACTTTCATGAAGTAACTATGCTATTACAATTGTTTCTTGAGCAAACATATCTTTTTATTTTAGAATCCAAAGTCTTCCATAACACCTGAAATAAGTAGGAATGTGATATTTGTAGAAAACATAAATTTAAGGTTTAGTCTCTTTAAAGTTTTTCTATTTTTAACTTTATCTTACTCCCTAAAAATATTCTCATAAAAGTGAAGAATCTCTTAATCATTGTTGGCTTTCTTGTGGTCTCATTTTTATTGTAGGATAAGATTGCCTTCAATATTTTCAATTTTCTTCTATGTATTCTTTTATTAATTTGTCTTTAGATGCATTAATTTCTTTTTATTTTTCATTTATACCAACTTTCCTCTTTCTGGCTTTTGTATCTCTGTACCTTGATTGTGCTTCTTCACGCCCACCACCCCTTTCTGTCTGCTGACACCCCTTTTCTCCTCAGTCATAAAAAATATTTTTCTTTCTCCTTTCTTCCATTCATTTTAAGTTTACATTGTCATCAGATAGTCTCAGAAAGCAAATTTTATAAGAGAGAATTTATTTTTATTTAGGTGTTTTTAACTCTCCGCTTCATTTTCTGCTTTTGAAAAAGTCATTCTATTGAAGAGTTCACAGAAATTGAAATAAATTCTTTAAGACTTTGAGTGTGAGTAGAGTAAGAGAGAAAGAAAGGTAAGCTGTGTAGAAGAGCAGAAAGCATCACCTTGTAGTTACTTCTCATATGTACCTTGCTCTGGCAAGCCCAGGGTTTCAAACCAGTGATCTCAGCATTTCAGGTTTATAAAGACTGTGAATGCAATGAGATTTTGCTGGAAGAATATAAAGTATGTCACAATTGCAAATAACATTGCAAGGCATGGGATTTCCAGCCATATGGATGGGTGTTGCTGCTTCTGCAATTTTATACCATACTTTTGTAGGGGTATTTCTGAGGTATCATAAACTTCTCTGAATGAGAAAATACTTATAGGGCATTCTCATAGAAACTTGAAGTCTGTCTACCTGTGTGAAGGGCAATAAAACCAGACATTTTAAGGGCAAGAGCTATAGTGGTGATATGCATTTCCTGCTGTATTTCTCATGTTAATAATATATGAAGTATAGTCACACCTATTATGCTCATTACTATCTCTAAAGTTTCATGATGATAACATGGAAGATTATCTCCTGTAGTCATTTCCTTTTCAATTCAAATTTTTTAAAAAATAATTTCACCCTTCCTACTGTCAACTTTTTTTAGAGCAGCTGAACAATAGATTAATTTAAGGCTTTAAGGGATTATTTTTAAAGATGTTTCAAATCTCTTTTTATGATCAATATGCTGTTGTACTTTCCTTAGGTGAAAATATTTCATCAATTCATCTCTGAGAAACATTATGGTACTGCTTGATTTGTATTAAATTGCATTCAATTTCAGTATCCCAAAAGAATGTTAACATTTTATTTTTGGTCTGGACATAGAGGTACACAATACATTTATTCAAATCACAAATGATAGTAAATTGGATGATGAGACACAGGGTAAAACAAAAATAGGTTTACAGTTGTTTGTACAGAAAATAATCCAATAATTAATAACTAATAAAACAAGAATAAACTCTGTGTTTCATGTACTTGCACCTGTAAATCTACTTTTGTATGTATAGCAATGCTAAACAGCTTGAGGATAACAAAATAATCCACTTTATTTGAATAAACAATGAATGTTTAAATGTCTTTTTAAAAAATTTTCTTAATACATGACTGCCTGGCAAAAATATCAAGATATTAAATATTACAAATCAATGCAATGAAACCAATAATTGTCCACCTATTAAAAGCATCAAATCACCTTTTATTTTAGGTACAAAAATAACAAAACTATTCAAACACTTATTTAAAAATTCTTAAGTAATTTCAATTATACAGATGTTTATAATCATGTAAAAAAGACCCCTTAAAATTAATATTTCACTTTATGTATACCTCATTTAAAGGTAGCATATATGATAAGAAAAAACAACTCAAAAGGCAGAATATGGTGGGTGATGGCTTAGAGTTAGCCAATTTATATGATTAGACTTTAGCACTAATGAGGCAGAGGCCATCAGTTTTGTTCCACCATTGACTCCTTTGATTTTGTTAATTTTAATTAAGATTTCCATTTAACCACAGCCAATTTCTTTCTAAATATATGCTTTAGTTACAAAAGAAATTGTGCCAAATGAATGAGCTAGTGAACCTACTGTTATTATGAGAAAACATAATGCATATTGGTGCCAAAGAGTCTGTATAGAAATAGTAATGCTTTAATAATAGAAAATTTTTTTTCATACAAGTCAACTCTTCCAAAGAAATTATTTGACCTCTAATTATTCACTGATAATTTATTTCATATACTATACTATATACAGGTCAACAGATGGAATGGGTGCTTTATCTATATGAGCACTAATTAAATATTGAGTTAAATCACTAGTTTATTATTTGGCTTCAATAATAATTACAAATAAATTATTGCCTTTAGGTTAAGATTGTCATACACTTCTAATTTATTATCACAGATATTTCTGTTACATTTTTCCAGGATTCCTTTTTTTATTTATATTACCAGCATCAATAACAAAAACACAGTTAATGCTTACAACATATGTTGGCCCTTAGGCCATTGGCCTGTAGTAATAATAATCTTATACATATTTAAAAGTTAACCTTTGTAAAGTATGATATAATGATCAGATATAAGTAGGTACAATGCACTTCAACGTACCTTTTAAGCTTCATGGAGCAATAACAACACTATTGGTTTGCACCAGAAAACCATGCAAAAATACAGTTGTTTCCAAGTTATGACTAGGAAATTGATAAGGTACGATAAATGGCCTGCTAAGGCCCACACAAAGGGGTTGGTTAACTAGTTGTAACTCTGAACCATGTCACTTGACCTCAACATGTTTAAAGCCTATGCCACAGAGCTTATCGCACAGACTCTACAGTATTTTAAGTATTTTATCAGTCATAAATAAAGAATACAAAACATTATAAATTCTGAGTTTAACAAGTCCAAAAGGTGTCTTTGTTTCATTGAAGCAGTTACATTAGCTAATTATACATTATGTCAATGGATTTATTTTTCTTGTAGGAGAAATATGGAACAACTTAAACAGATTTTGAGCAATATTGCTAATATTTTATTATATAGCGGGGGTAATAGTGATTGAAGGAGACTTGACTTAGGGTGGTGAACACACTATACAGTTCACAGATGATGTCTTGTGAAACTGTGTACCTGAAAACTGTATAGCTTTGTTAAATAGTGTCACCCCAACAAATTCAATGAAAAGAAAAAAAATACCAGTTCAGTAAAAATACAATATTATGGAAACATATTTTATTGCAGGATGCTCTTCTGTGTATCATATTGGAAATTAATTATATTAAAATGTTCAGTTTTTTTCTTTTGGCAGTTGCAGATGAATGAGTCCATGTATGTTTCAAATAAGTCTTTGCACATAACAGCTACAGGGATTCGGAAAATTTTTGGCCATTATCACACAGGTAAATGATCTGAGCAGAAAAGAAACATTTTATAATGCCTACCTTTTGTAAATGAGAGTGGTCCTTTCTTTTGGAGAAAACACAATTCTGTGTTCAGAATATAATAGAGAAATAAACGTAGAATTCTTTCTTCTTTCTTTATAATGTCATTGTCATTCTCAATTTTGACTTCTAGTGAATTATGGCTTTCTTAACTTTAAGTAGATCTCTATTTATTCAAAAGCCATTCACTCCCTAGGACATGCTGCTGTATACCCAGAAGTAGGTTATACAAACATAAAGAATACAATTCTTTCCTTAAATAATTTATAATTTACTTTGTGAAGTACACATAAGTAACAAGAATATTATAACCCAACACTATGCATGCAATGATATAAGCCCTGGATGGTAATAGTACAAAGTAGGAGAATCCTAACCAAAATGGTGGAATAGTGTAGAGTTTTAAGAAGTGACACTTAACTCTGAATCTTAAAGTGTATTTACCAAATCTAAAGATTGCTGAGGACAGATTATGGATGATATATTACACTTGGCTAGATGGTATTTTAATTAAGAATTATCCTTCAAATATAATAGAATGATATGACAATAGATATATAGATAAATAGAATAGATTTTAAATTAAGAACTATTTCAAAATGAAATAATAATTAATACAATAACCATTCATCCATGTTTACACAATCTAGTTTTCTCAAATTATAAAATGATATAATATGTTTTAGATTTGTTTCTAATTTTAATAATAAAATATTAAACATAGTTTTGGAATGCCTGTGTTCCCATCCTCAATCTCATTAATTTCTCTCCCTTGTGTTAGCTTCTTTAATTTGATAGAAGGATTTTTTGAAAATTCCCATACATGTTATATTTACATATTTATAACAATTATAGTTTCAAACATATATCATCTTGTAAAGTATGTACTACATTAATGATATTTTTGTTTCTTCCTTTCTCTACATGCCTTTTACTTGTTTCTCTTCTACCCCGGCTAGGATCTTTACTATTATGGTAAGTAGAAAGGATAGTAAAATTTATTTGTGCAATCAGCCTGATTCTTAATAAAATACTTCTATGGTACCACCATTGAGAATATTATTGACTACAAGTTTTGAACCTATGTGAGGTTAAGAAATATTCCCTCCTATTTCTAGTGCTTAGCACATTTTTTTAAACATCGTGAATTATTTTTCTGCCTCTGTAAGATAATTGTATGGTTTTTCTCCTTTAATCTATTAATGTTTTTATGTTATCCTCCCTGCTGTGGCTTCTTGCTACCAAGATGATGATAATGATGATATGCATCAGCAGGGATGTACAGGGGGTGTGCTGAGCACGGCATGATCCTGGCAACACGCCCCTCCTTTCACCTCAATGCCATCGCTGGCAGGAATACAGAGAATGTGAAGAATACTTGAGATTCTCCTGGAAAGCCCCTGCCACTCACATATTCCCTTCTTATGACAGCAATCTGCCAAAGTCCAGATCCCAAAGAGAAGGTATAATTAAACTAATTGTCCACTTCCCCTTCAGAAAGTTACTGTCAACATGAATCTATTGATGTCTTACATTCATTTATTTATGTCAGCACCAAGCCCAAGATTTCAAGACTATCACACAACTTTTGAACTCTTATTTACAGTTTTGCATCTATAACTAGCTACACTCTGAAACTCAAGATCTGTAATCAAAATGTCTTAGTCTACCTCTTATTTTTTACTAGAGGATTAGTCTCACCTTCCTCTGCATGAAATCTGGCTCTCCTCTTACATTACTTCCTCTGCAAATCTCTCAACCCTGGCTTTCTCTCTGTCCCTGATCTTGGAGGTTAGTGTAGCATTCGCCCTAATCTCCTTTGCTACTTCTAGAATATTGTTTCTTACCAATCCCCAAATCTTAACTTTAGTTTTCTGAAAACTTATGATGTCAAACTTTACTACCAATGCCCCTCCTCGTTTGAGTTGTATACCAACATCTAAGTCACTATCTCTAGTTTTGAAGATGTTAATATTTCTCTTAACAGCACTATATCTTACACAGTGATTTAAACGTTTGTGATGACTATTTTTCTAGCATCTTGACCTCCAGTTCCTTAACTTCCTCATCTCTATTGATCTTGTGTCACCTCATGACCTCATGTCATGGTCACTGCACTTGTCCATTTACTATATCAGGATTGGGTAGAGATTTACCCAGAGATGTTCAGTAGATTACCTGATTAACAAATATATTATTTCTTGCCTCTTATTATATTTATCACATCCTATCTTCTAATGATGAACAGGCATAACTGCCTCTGCCAAAATGGGACTCTTTTTCTTGTTCAATGGCTTTAATGCATAAGAAACCTGAAGTGGTCAGGTGGTGTTTGTGGCATTCTCTCTTGGGAACCAGAATCTCTGAACCTCCATTGTTTCTTACCCATTGCCGACACAATGCCATCACTGACTTAGAGATTTCATATATAATATTATGCACAGCAACTCTTTATCTTATCGGGTATCTGGTCTAAATAGGATGTATTTTTAAAGTGCTGTGCTAATACTCTATCAGGACAAAAAGTAACTGGACTTCTAAGTCAAGTGTATTTCTTTGGCTGTAATGTGAGTTCCTTGTTGTGATGCAAAGTAATTAAATTTATTTACTTGTCTTAAAAAATGCCCTACAAAGATCTTCATGCCTCATAGTCTCTCCCATCAGTCCATCACATACTTTCTCTAATCTTCTTGTTTTCAATTTTCTCACTTGATCCTGCCCATGTGTTTTATACTTGTTTCTTTTTCCAAATAAGGTAAATGATTATGTGGAAAGATCTTCTTCCTTCTACCTTTTCAGACCACCCTTGAAGGTGCAATCATAGTCCATTTGGGGCTATCCTCACATACTCGGTGGAATTATCCATGCGTTAAGCTTAACAGTTTTACCTCTACTAGCTGGACATAAAGGGTCCCATCACACGGAGACAGGTAAGACAGGAAGAAACACTAATGCAGACATGTTGAAATCACAGTAGTCTGAACCAGTTTCTCTTGAGGCATAATTGTGCCCTATGGTCCTGATCATTATGAATTATGAGTGTAACACATTTATCTTTGAGTGGATTGCTGCCAGGTCTGCCTAAACTTATGTCATGGCAGGTTTTTACTACATTGTCACTTCATGTCCTCTAGACATGCACTCCCTATGAAACAGGGCTCAATAATATCACAGCTAATTATGTGCTATATATGGCATGGTCTTGCTCTCCATTTCCAAGTATCAAGTTTGGGGATTTCTTATTGGAGTTTACCACAGATTCCATATATCAATAGTATTCTTTTTACAATACATACCTCTAATACCATGTGTTCTGCCAGTTTGTATGGCCAAAACAGCAGAACTGCTTGCACCACAGACTAGTTCTAATAGATACAGCTGAAGTCTGGCAAATTTATTTGTCACTCAGAGAAATAATCACAAGCATAGTACCCAAATCACAACCAGAATTCAAAAAGAATTATTCGACTTTGTGCTTTCTTTTTTTTTCAAGCATAAGAATAAATTTTAATGATGTGTGGAAATGCCCTCCTAAACCTCTGGTAACTTCATTCATGTGGTAGTTCCTTGAATATTCATAGAATTTATTTCCAACCTTTTGGGTTTTATGTATCTTACCAAGGCATCAAATGTACTTACCACCTCTTGCTTATATGATCTGATTAATATAATGTCATCATAATAGAGAACCAATGTGATGTTCTAAAGAATGCCCAAATAGCTCATGTCTAAGTTCCTCTGAACTACATTATAATAGTGAATGAAAATGTTAACATAGCCCATGAACAAAACCAAAAATACATGTAGTTATTCATCCTAAGTGAAAATATGAATAATGCCTATATCTTCATTTAGATTTGAATAAAATTAACAAGCTCAGTTACATATATCATGAATCTGAGGCTATCTTAACATGTTCTAACAAACACATAACAGTTGGCATAACAGCTGGCAATGACTTGAACTGCTAATTAGTTGTATTCGTGGTAGTCTATACTGTCCTCCAGAATCTATCCAATATTTGAATAAATCAGAGTAGTGCGTGAAATAGGGATATGATGAATATGACCAGCCAAACATAATTAGGTCTTTGAGAGATGTGCTAATTCAGACCATTATCCCAAGAATGAAATAATTGCTTTTAAATTACTCCCTGTTTTGGTGTAAGGATGTTTTCTCATGGTTCTATATGACCTTCCCCAACTATAACTTTTAGTTTTGCCAACAAGTATGTCTAATTCAATTGTAAATTTAAAGATTGGGGTAATGACCACTGGATGCTTTTATGGACCTAATAAATTCATTATAAACTAACTGCATGTGTCAAGACCTTGTCTATTACCTTGCTTGCATGTGCTTTTACTCTAGCAAAGGCCTCATGACATTTCTTTAGTTCCCTCACTAGCAATACAAACTCAACCTCTCTGTCCAACAATCTTTAGTATGCCTTTTCCTCCCCAGTATACAGTTACTGAATAGATTCCTTCATGGACTCATCACCATATTACCGTAGCATCACCAGGTCCTTTCTCTTAACATTACAGAGCCTCATGATCCTAAAAAAAACAGTGATATTTAAAGAATTACCTTGACTCTTTGGGTTTAGAAAAATTGGTTACCTTTGCCACATGCCTTAGATAAAGCTCCTGGATAATTCTCATGTTTCCCTATTCCATGGCCAGACACAGATCTTCCAAATTCCCATTTGTTGTCTCATAAATGACTGGTGAACAGTTTGTCCTTGTTGATCAATCAGAGCAAATTATCTTCTTTTCACAGGCTCTTAAACTTTTATTCACCCCTGAACCAAACTGAACTCAAGGTCACACATCAACTGTCTGATAAGACCCCCACACACTAATCCCATATCCCCACAAACAGGTTTATTTTAGTTTTGTTTGCTCCTTCATATGAAAGAAATGGTCTTTTCTGCCTGAACTTTGGAATGCTTATAGATCTTTTGCTTGAAAGACTTCTCCCCATTGTAAGCTCCTATCTCCCTAAAGCAATAATACCCTTTTCCTTATAGCAATACTCTTGTTAGGTAAAGTCTCTTTACCTATAGCTGGACTGTTTTTTGTTTGTTTTCTTGACCCAGTTGTTTTTCAAAGTGTTCCAGGTCAGAAAACTGGGTTCAGAAATTCATGTATCTTCACTGGGGAGTGACCCTCAGTTTTATAATCATTTATCTTTGCTTTTTTTTATTGTATACATTGATCTATATAGTTGTTAATAGCCCATCTGGTTTCTCCCAGAAAAACCTGTTCTGTTAACATCTTCATAGCTCTCCTTGGGGCAGAGTCACCTGTTTAGAATTCCAGGCTTGCTACTTATTTTATAATAGCAACCACCCTACTACTGACAATTAAATGCTGCCACCCAGCTTCTCTAATATGGGGATCCTGTCATTTAAACTGCAATCAGAGAAGAAAATTCTCTATAAAATCTCTCAGAATTCCCCCTGGCTTACAGATGCAGGCATTACTAAGTTTCTCAATGAATCTGATGTCCTTTTCATAAGCACATTTCTTATTACTATGGTAGAGTGTTCTTTGGGCCTTCCTACATGGCAGGATATGGTTTATTCACTCTAGCATGCCCACTTTTCTGAGATTTTTTCACTTGTTCCACCATACTTCACACAATTCTGGCATTTCTACTTGACTTATTCTGGAGCTATTAAATACAAGATCATTCCAGAGCTATACTAGTCATTGCCAAGGTATAAAACTGAATATCATAGCCCATTGCTGACACATTGACAGGTTTTTCTGTATCCTGCCTTACATTTCAATCTCCTTAATCCAGCAGCCTCAAGATTAAGTTCTATGCATATTCTCCTGATTCCTGCTAATACTTATTGACTAAATTCTGCAGCTTCTTTGGGTTATAAATCCTTTCTTCTTGAAGCAGGCCCACCCCCATTGCTCCCCTGGCTAGATTGTGTTACTGTTTTTGTGGACAACATGAGGAAGAGGGTTGGAAGAGGTATGTATTGTCTTTCAAAACCGTCATCAGCGTCAAACAAAGAGGACACCTCCCTTCAACAGAAAAGGGTTGCCATTTAGCCAGGCAAAAAAAGTTCATGCAAATCTGATCACTCAAGAATTCTTGGTGCATTAGTCCAGATGATACTATTCCAAATGTCATCATCCCATTACTTCCCAATTCTGACTTTAGTGAAGCACCCTTGTCTAGGTTGAGAGTTTGAAGCTCTGTAACTTTAAGTTCTGTAGCAGATCCTCAGCTTTTTATTTTTTGCCTTCCAGCTGCAAGGAGCAAAAGTTTTGTTCTACATTTCCACTGAGGCCTTTTGGCTTTTACAATTTGTCTCAGATTGATGATTAATTACTTTAAGCCTTTCTTTGTCTCTCCCATCAATAGCCTTAGCAACAGACACTTAATTTCATAGTTCTTATAATTACTACATGCCCCCTTATCTCTCTAATGCCTAAGATTGTGAACCTTCAAGTTCACCCCCTCCAAAAGCATACCATTCTAATTCACTACCAGTGAAAGTTTTAGTAACTACACGGCTACATCGTGTCAGAGGCCAGAGGCCACTGATAATCCATGACCAAACATGATGTTCTCGCTGCTAGCTGCCTGGAAAGTTTTCAGCTCCAAAATTCTATTATATATATATATATATATATATATATATATATATATATATATATATATATATATATATATATATATATATAAATATATAAAATATATATGTTTTGTCACAAAATATCACAGGTTTGTGTCTTTGGGAAATGGAGTCTTGGGTACAGAGAAATTTTGGGGGATACAAGGAACACACTTGACAAATTTAAAATAAAAGAACTCATACAAAATACATGTTCTCAGAACATAAAGGACTTAAACTAAAAACAAACAGAAGAATATCTAGAAAATCTGCAAGCAACACATTTTGTTGCAGATGATCTCCCATGGATCAAAAAGTCTCAAGAGAAATTAATATATTTTTTAACTAAAATGTGTCAGAGGCAAGGTGTAGTGAAAAATTTATAGCATTAAATGCATATCTTAGAAAAAAATAAAACCTATAGTAAATAACCTCAGCCTCTACTTTAGGAAGTTATGAAAAGAAGAACAAATTAAGCTAGAAAAAGCAGAAACGGGTAATAGTAAAAATTAAACCAGAAGTCAATAAAATTGAAACAGAAAAACAAGAGAAAAGTTAGTAAAATCAAAAGCTCATTATTTTAATAGATCAGTAAACATGATAAACCTATAGCCATATTTACTAATATCAGAAATTAAAGAAGGGTTGTAACTAGTGATCCAATTGACAATAAAAGGATAATAAATATTGTAAACAACTATATTTACAAATTTAATAACAGGTAAAATATATTAAATTTTGGAAAAGATACAAGGAACAGAAATTCACAGAAAAAAATAAATAATTGAATAAGATCATATCTATTAAAGAATTTGAATAAATAATTAATAATATTTTAAAAAAGAAAATACTAAGCTTAGTTCTACTGTTGATTTCTACCACATTTAAGGGAGAAATATTATCAATTCTTTATAATCTCTTCCAGCAAATAAAAACCGAGAGCATACTTTCTAATTCATTTTGTGAGACCAGCATTACCATAATACCAAACCCTCATGCAGCCATATATAAGAAACATACCAATGTCTCTCAAGAACACAGATGTAAAAGTCATCAGCAATTTATTAGAAAATTGAATAAAGCAATGTGTTAAAGAAATTATAGAGCACACACAACAATATTTATTCGGGTATATTGTTTTGAGCATTTTCAATCTTTTTACTAGTTCTTATTATTTTATTACAATATAATTATCTACAAATATAAATCAAACCAAGGTTGGTTTGATTTATGATACAGAATAATGAAGAAAAATCACATGTTCATATCAAGTGATTGAGGGGAAAAATTGGTTCATATCAAGTGATTGAGGGGAACAAAATTGATAAAGAAAACTCTTCATGATAAGAACTCTCAAATATTAGAAAGATATAAAAACTTCCTTGACTTGAAGAATGTTTTAAAATGTGTATGGAATTTTTAAAAATGGCTAAGAAAAAATAAATAAAAAATAATAGATACAAAGACTGTATTCCAGAAGCAAAACAGATTATGAAGACATAATAATTAAGAAGATATGTTAGTCACAGAATAACAGACTAATGGAACTTACTGATAAAAAATAGCTCATTTTTATAAAATATACTAAAATCAAATTTGAAAACAAACCACAGAATAGAAAGGATATATGTCACATAAATGTTAAAGAATTCAGATTCAGACTAGAAAAATAAATTCTATAATTCATTAAAAAAGGACAACTTTTAAAAATAAAGGGAAAAATTTAGAAAAAGAAAGTCTTTTTACCTATTATCTTATTAATATGATTGTACAAGTAATTATACCGATTCAACTTAAAACACTAATGTGCTATTCTTTTGGAAAAAAAAAAAAGCTGAAAGTACTAAGTATTGGTGATAGCTACTCATACATTTCTGATGAACTTATAAAATGGAATAACAAATTTGGAAATGTAAGTGTTTATATTCAATTAATTAAAGATCTATATACCCTATAGTACAGAAATTCCATTCAAAACAATCTAAAGTAATAATTTCCAATTTGAAATCATTTCAGAATCAGTTGGTGAACTTCCAAAAACAACATTCTTACATGGCTTCCCATTTATACAGACTCTCTGGGTGTGAGGCTCAGACTTAGAATTATTTAATTTTTATTTCTGAAAAAAGACATGTACTATTGCAGCATTGTGATAATACTAATAAAAATGAACAACAGATAAATATCTACAAACATACTACTAAATATATTTTCAGTATATTTACTCATTGGAATATGATTAATCCAATTAAATTAGATGAATGAGTTATCTGCATCAATGTTAATAAATCTCAAAATTATAATATTGAGTGAGTAAAACAATCATGAAGGATACAGACCATTTGATCACAAATGAACTATTTTTTGTAGATAATTATATTTGTAATAAAATAATAAGAACTAGTTAAAAAATTGAAAATGCACAAAGTAATAGTTATGTCTAAATAACTATTATCATGGAAGTATAAGAATGACAGTATATGTGTTGCAAAGGTGGTATTACATATTTGTAATATTTTACTAGTTTCTAAAATCTATAATAAAAATTTAGAAAAATATTAAGGTTCAAAAAATCTAGGAGCTAAATTCAAGCTTATTCTTTATATTTAATATAGAGGCAGGTACCAAACACAAGGTTATTAACAATCTTGAACATTTTCATGTACACATTAAAAATATTCCTCAGATTTCATGCAAAGATCCTGAAGAACTGGATAATAGAAAAAGGATACTAGAAAATATGTTTGGTGGGGAATGATGGTGACTAGATAAAGGCTACAAAATTTTATGGCAGGTAGTAAAGCAGACATTAACTGTATTGTAAAGAAATATTCAGAGCCTTCCTTAGAAAAGGAGCATTTGTACCATTTTCTAATAACCCAAAAAGAAATCTGCTCCCAAACAAGAATGACAATACATATACACAGTAAATTAAGTGAGGTTTGAATTATGCCAACAATACTATTCAGTGATTTCCTACTAACAACTGCAATACAGAATGGGTATATGAGACAACTAGATGTTTTAAATCAATGACTATTGGTTCTTATGAGAAAACAAAAAAAGTTGAAGAAATCTCAATTTAAATCACCGGTATATTTCTTTCTTAGAATAACAAATAACCTCATGGTAGATGCTAATGGATTATAAAAATGGAATAATTATGAACAAAATTGTTATCCATATATTTCCTATTATTGAACTCTGAAAATGATTTATTTCCTGGGTTTGGTTATACTCTATTTAATGTCAAAATTGCACATGTTGATAAATTAAGGAAACTCTAAAAACAAAACAGATGAATACATAAGAGAGAAGCAAACATTTGTGGGCTAGGAAAGCCCTTCCCTAATGGAGTTTAAACAGAAACATTAAGGACTTTAAATAAAATAGCAGAAAGTAATGATGGTCAGAAAGAACACAAACTCAATGTCTACCTGGGAAAAACCCAGCCATAGGTTATAACTTGAAATACTGTACATTAATGCATAATTTTAATATGCAGCCCAATGGAAACTAATTTGCATGTTATAATTTCCCTTCCAACTGTCTTTCATGAGATAAATACACAACCATTAACAAAAGTTTAATGTATCATATTTTTATACTAAGTAAATTTGCTTCATGGTACTGCTTAATCTTTCTAAGGAAATGGCAAAACCCCTTATGTTTCATTAAGCACAAAGAATTGGGAATAGGTGAAGTTTAATTTTGTTATGAAAGAATACTTCATAGCAGTAGCTAAATTAAGAACATGTTTTCAAATAATTGCAACATAATAGCTCTCATCTTATTAAAATTATTAATTTTATTTAAATTAGGTCTTGGCTTATGTGAACTAGCTTTGTGGCAATCAATATGAGAAATGATAAGAACACAGTAAGTGCAGAGGAAGATTAATGCCTAGGCTGAATACATCTTCTGATATGTTTCCTCCTATCATTTCTGGGAAAAATGGGGAATCAATTTATACAGTGTACAAATTGAAATGCAAAAGAAATATGTCCTTCACCCTGCAGGAGACATAGATAATCTTCCAGATATATATATGTAAATCCTGAAGAAAAAGAAAAACAAATAGATGATTAAAAGATATTTTCAACAGATACAAATCAAGAATAATACAGCTTTTAAATGTGAATATAAATGAGAAGGCCTGGCCTGTGATAGTACAGTGGATATGGCATCAACCTGGAAAGCTGAGGGTTGCTGGTTCAAAACCCTGAGCTTGTTGGTCAAGGCACATATGGGAGTTGACGCTTCCTGATTCTCCACATCTTCACTTTTTCTCTCTGTCTCTCCTCCCTAAGATGAATAAATAAAATCTTTTAAATATATATATATGAAGCAACTGATATAAAATTTAAAAGAAGTGTTACTTTGAAAAATTCTTGCTTCCCTAATGTGTGATCTGCTTCACAATCTAACTCCTTTACATTTCCACTCTACCTGCACTACTGAGGTCCAAGATATATGTGTGCTAGCTCAACTGCTGAAGTCCCTGTCTCCAACTAAAACAAACCATCATGGATTCCTACCTCATCTTCATGAATTTTGTGTTCATGTGGAATGATCTCTTCCACTTTCTTTACAGATTGAAATTCTACGGTGTTCTAAGGTTTAACACAAATACCAATTATTGTAAAAGACTTTCTGAACTATTTCCACAGAGGAAAAAACTTATTCTTCTGTAGATTATAAGAATTTGGCTATATATACTTTATTGTTCCTGTCATTAATTAGGTCACTGCCCAGTACACAAAAGTGTTTAATAAATACTATATATTTTTTCTTTTTCCAAATGAGAGGAAGGGACAAAGACAGACTCCTGCATGTGCCCAGACCAGGATCCACCCAGAAACATCTGGAGCTGATACTTTGTCCACTTGGGACAGTGGTCTCAACCGAGCTATTTTTTAGCCCCTGAGGCAGAGGCTCATGAAGCCATCCTCTGCACCTAGGGCAATGCACTGTAACCAATCGAGCCATGGCTGTGGGAGAAGAAAAGAGAGAGAGAAAAGTGAGAGGAGGAGAAGTAGAGAAGATTGAACCTGGGACATCTACATGCTGGGCTGATGCTCTACCACTGAGGAAATCAGGGCAATAATTTTCTAATAGAATGGAATATTTTAATAAAAATAAAGATATTTTTACCTGAGTTACAACATACTAAAACAGTACATACAATTAATATATCAAAATTGTAACTCGTTTACTTTGTTTTTATAATTGTTTTTCTATTACAATTATGTTACATAGAAGTTTATATTTTATCTATTGGCATAAATTACTGAGGTGTATTGCTCTCTCACTTTATAGTTTATTAAGTGAGTAGGATGAAGCAGAGAAATTGAAAGTAACTTGCAATAAATATACCTCGTGTTTTATTTTTAAGGATTTATTTTAAGAAATAAAATAGTTTTTAGATCAATCACTTGAATATGGTCATGAATAATGAGTTTTTTTCTAAATTATTTATGTTGATATTTGCTAGCTTGTCTCTAATTATATTTTATATAGGTAGGCCATTGGGACAGCATTCAGAATCTTCAATGAAGCTAAGCTTATTCATAATATAGTTTTAGGAGAAATATCTTCTGTTTGTATGAGTATGTATTCAAAAAACCTATTTATGAAAGCAAAATATCTGAGAAAGAATTCAGGGATAAATTCAGTACCACTTCTCACCAAATAAAGAAAAGACAAAGAAAGATAAAGGGACTTCACAAAACTTATACCTAGCAAAGCTGTGGCTCTTACTAATCCCCGACTCTTTTTCTAAAGTAGGCAGATCATTCATATTAAGAAACATTTTTCTTATTTGTTGTTATCTATTTTTATAGTTTTCCCCTTCCATATTGAAGGGTAGGTTCATTCATACTCATAGCTACCTCACGGGCACCCCTTCTACATAATAGACCAGTGTAATATTGAGGTTAATAGTGGTTTCAGAAATACGACTGAAGTTTAACTCTTGGTGTGCTCACTTCAGCTCTGTGTTGTTGCTCAATAACATATTTTATAGGATTGTTTCAAGTGTTATATTTAATGTGACAATATATTTAAAAGATGACTCATTCATATAAAAACAGCACTCAGTCAAGGTAATTAAAACTCTAGATTGTTGTTCTAGATTTCTTCTATGTCTAATTTTGCAACAATTTAATTGTTCCACCTCTTTAGAATATTCCTTTAATTAGTCCTGCTTTTCTATTACTATAATCAATTATTATTAAGGGCTTTTGATAGTCATGCCTTAATTGCCAAAACCTTTTAACTGGTCCACTTCCTGTTGCAAGAACACTCTTTTTCAAATGCATATTTGACTTCCAATAAAGATATGACAGATAAGATACGATATACATATGCCAGAACTCACACTTGATGCCCTCCTCTGCCTCCAACACTCTGATGTGGTATATAAAATATGAATGAAAATATCAAAAAAGCAAAGTGCAACTCAAAATAAATAGATAAAATAAAAATGTAAAAATCTTGAGAGATTATAAAACAGAATGCAAAACACTGAGAAGGGCTGACATGGACTTTCTACTTTTTATATAAGAAAGCTGGCAGTGGTCTGACCAGGTGGTGGCTCAGTGAATAGAATCTTGAACTGAGATGCTGAGGACTCAGGTTTGAAACTTCGAATTCTCCGGCTTAACTGCAGGCTCACCAGCGTGAGCACAAGGTCACCAGTTTGAACATGGTCACTGACTTGAGCCCAAGGTTCCTGGCTTGAGAAAGAGGTCACTGACTTTGCTGGAGCCCCCCGTCCCCTCCAGTCAAAAAACATATGAGGAAGCAATCAATGAACAACAAAAGTGCAGCAACTAGGCGTTGATGCTTCTTATTTCTCTCCCTTCATGTCTATCTGTCCCTGTCTATTGCCCTCTCTCTCTCTCTCTCTCTCGTTCTCTCTGTTTTTCTCTTTCTCTAAAAAAGTAGCTGGCAATGATTCTGAGGCTGTGTTTGTTTGTTTGTTTTTACAGAGACAGAGAGAGAGTCAGAAAGAGGGATAGATAGGGACAGACAGACAGGAACAGAGAGAGATGAGAAGCATCAATCATCAGTTTTTCGTTGGGACACCATAGCTGTTCATTGATTGCTTTCTCACATGTGCCTTGACCGCGGGCCTTCAGCAGACTGAGTAACCCCTTGCTTGAGGCAGCAACCTAGGGTCCAAGCTGGTGAGCTTTTTGCTCAAACCAGATGAGCCCACGGTCAAGCTGGCGACTTTGGGTCCTCAAACCTGGGTCCTCCTCATCCCAGTTTGATGCTCTAGCCACTGTGCCACCACCTGTTCAGGCATGATGCTGTTGTTGAAGACCAAGCTTAGAGAAAGGTGTCATAGCCCTAAAGAGAGTTGTGCCAAAGACATTGATCCTTCCTTACAATTGAGTATTAAATAAAGCTATTGACTAGTTTATTTTCAATTGTTTCAATAACTTCAGTGTAAGTACAATGCAGGAGTCTCTAAACACTACCTTAAGACTTGACCCTATATTGGAATTGGGATTGAGATGAGGGCAAACAAGATATTCTGAAAAATTTTCCCATTTTAGCAACACAGGGAAGGACTGGATATTACATAAGAAATATCCTTCTAGACAGGTAGTGCTCTCTCTCTCTATTCTCCTTCTCTCTCTCCCTTACCCACACATACATATAGACACATGTATATATGTTGAAAGCCAGAAAGATGAAATAAAAACTTATAGGTGACAATAAGGGGTGTAACAAAATTAATCTGAAGGTGATACTCTGCTTCTTATGTAATGCTTAAACAGCTACACAACCTATATTCTTTGTCTCACTGACCACAAAGAAGGTAGAGACATAGGCTTATCCCTTCCTAAAATGGACAGTGAGATATAAGGCATAAAGTTTTGAAATTTGGTGAGTAAATGATTTAGAGAAAAATTAACCACCAGCAAAGAAATTGCAATGATTCTTGTCAATTTTGGTATAGGCTTTGCAGGATGAAATGTCTACCCTAAGAGTTAATGAATACAAACTTAGCCTGACCAGGTGGTGGTGCACTGGATAGAGTGTGGACTGGGATGCAGAGGACCCAGGTTTGAAACCCCAAGGTCGCCACCTTGAGTGTAGGCTCATCTGGCTTGAGCAAAAAGCTCACCAGATTGAACCCAAGGTCGCTGGCTCGACCCGTCTGCTGACTGCTTGTGGTTAAGGTACATATGTGAAAGCAATCAATGTGAACAGCTAATGTGTCACAATGAAAAACTGATGATTGATGCTTCTCATCTCTCTCCGCTCCTGTCTGTCTGTCCCTATCTATCCCTCTCTCTGACACTCTCTCTCTCTGTCCCTTTAAAATAAATAAATAAATAAATAAATAAATAAATAAATAATACAAACTTAACTTCAAACAGGTTTGTGGTATAAAGTTTTATATTACATAAATGGTCCAAGAAATTTAAAGTTGAAAAATAGTTTGACAGATATCAAAATTTATAGAAGCAAATTCTATCTGGAAGAATATGTCCTCAATTCAGGTGTTACAGACTTCATATAGGTGATTTCTAAAGAACATAAGCCTGAAATACTCTACAAGCCAATATGCAAGTTTCTGTAGAGACAAATAATAGAATTAAAGTATTAAGGACTTTTGTAGTAATTAAATAGAATATAAAAATCAATTAAATATTATTTAATGTTAGTACAGAAAAGAAAAAACATACAAGTAAATAAATACAGATGTTTGCAGTTAAGAAATTTGAAAAAATACTCAAAAATAATTTTCAGAAATAATTAAAAACCAAAAACAAGGCAGATGAGTTAAGCAGCAGATCAGTTATTGTTAAAAAGTAAATTAGTGAATTTGAAGAATAAAATGTTAAACAGAATGCTACATCAAAACATAGAAGAAAGGATAACAGGCATGGAGGACAAAATAAATGGATCTAATTGGATGAGCAAACAAAATATCATTTCAAGTGATTATTAATAAGAAAAAATATATCATTTTTCTATTTTCTGTTTATCTTATTATTCTTTTGCCCCTCTTTTGCACTCTTGATAACTTTCTTTTGTGTTTTATTTTTCTTTCTATTGAAATACTTTTCTTCCTCTTTTTCTTTTAACTTCAATAAGTATGTTTATACAATGGTATATTACCAGTCATAAAAAGAAGGAAATCCTGATACTTGTGATCACATTCTTGGACCTTGAGGGTATTATGCTAAGTCAGTGGTTCTTAACCTGGGTTCTATCAAACCCTAAGCGTTCGGTGAGTCAGTCTCAGGGGTTCGGAGAAGCCTCTGCCACGGAGGCCAGAATAAAGTAATACCATAATTTTTTATGAGTTCATGCACTTTGTTGATTTTGTTCTTTGAGCAAGGTGATGTTCATGCATGGCTCATTTTGTGCACCAGTAAAAAAACATATACCTATGTTTTGAATTTTGAAAAAATAATCATATTTTATTTATCACTAAAGAAGGGTTCAGTGAATACGTATATGAAACTGGTGGGTTCAGTACCTCAAAAAAGGTTAAGAACCACTGTGCTAAGTAAAATAAGTTAAACAGAGAAAGACAAATACTGTGTAAGTTTCTCTTTGTGGAAAGTCACTGTATGGGTTGGTTCATTGCACTAGTTTATGTCACTAAAGATGGGTATCTTCTCAGAGAAGGCGATAAAAACCTTAATGACATTTTTCACAGATCAAAAAAAAATTATGGAATTCTAAAAGACCCTAAAATAATAAACAATCATAACTGAGGAGTGGTTATTGTCAATTTGGTGAATTATAAAAGTATACAAAAAAAATGAAAAGAAAAAAAAACAGTGAAAGAGTTTTGTTGATTTAAAACAACCTTAAAATTATCACTCAATTCAGTTTTTCATACTTCACTGGCACATGCAAGAAAAATTCCTTAATACCAATGCTATGCAAAGCAGTGATTTATCTATAATTCATTCACTCACTCACTCACACTACAAATATCCACTGAGTAAGTGTTTTGTGCCAGATACCAGGCTGGTGGAGCTGGAAGTAACACAGATGAGAAAGACACAAGTTTTTCTTCAATGAGTTCACTGATAAGGGTGGCAACGTAAGACGGGAAAATCAGGTCATAATTTTGTATTACGGTTGTAGCTTTGAGTGAGATATGCACTGATAAAACAGAGGGCTGTGAGTCTAACAATCAATCTTCCTATTAAAAATCACCATTACAGTAACAGTACAGTAGTAATAACTAGATTTATTGAACACATGCCAAAAATGGCATACTGTTTTGAGTGTTTTATAGTTAATCCTAAAAACATACTATAAAGTGGGTGCAATTTTTCTTACTTCACAGATGGGTAGAGTAGTAATAGCCAAGACAGTTTGGTTTTGATAGTTGAGGGGAGAGGATGGGAGGTTGTCTATCTATCATCTATCTATCTATCATCTATCATCTATCATCTATCTATCTATCTATCTATCTACCTATCTATCATCTATCTATCTATCATTATCTATCTATCATCTATCCTCTACCTACCTATCTATTTATTTATCAATTATCTACTGTATCTATCTAACTACCTATCATTTATCTATTGCCATATATCTGTCTACTCATTGGCTAATTGCACATGCATAAATGCGTGTTTTGTTTAATACAATATTTTAGAGTCTGTTTTATTCAAGAGCATGTAATTGAACTGCTTGTTCTTTATTTGTTTCTCTAATGCCATATTCATACGATCTTGAATATAATAGTACACCTGAGCGAGCACAAGCCAACAATTTTCCCTATCCCATTACTAAAGGATGAACTTGATATGTTCCCTTGGTAGATTAGCAACTATTGAAAAATCAAATGCTACATGTCAAACAAATTGCCTATGTGTAGTGCTCTGCTGGATGAATTAATTGCCTCTTGTGTGGTTCTGTGCAAACTGCCAGTCCATAGTGGCATATTATTGGATAAAGAGAGAGAGTAATGTTTTCATAAACCTTTTAGGAAAAGTTTCTACTCGTTGCTTAACTGGAATATCTAAAAGTGAGCCTTATTTGCTCTGCATATAGAAAATAGAGTATTCTAGGTAGAAACATATATTAATATTGTCATCACATTTATTATTTTCCTATCTTATCTATAATACGTGTTTTTTTCTAGAGTACTCTAGAGGCTTTTCTCCTAAGAAGTACAAAATACTTGAAACCATCTATTAATTTTATCTCTTCCAGTCATAAAATAGTCAATGCTTTAGAATTTTATATTTGAGATAATGTAAACAATTAAAAATAAACACTATATACCACTGGCCAGATAGCTTCATTGGTTGGAGCATCATCCTGAAGCACAGAAGTTGCCAGTTTGATCCCTGGTCAGGGCACATACAGGGACAGATTGAGGTTCCTATCTCTCTGACTCTGTCTCCCTTCCTCTCTCACTAAAAAAATTGATAAATAAAAATTAAAAAAACACTACATAACACAATAAAATTAAAGCTTAAATTTCTATAAATTGCTTTCCTAGTAGTTAGTTATGATAAGATTTCAAGAAAGGGAATTTCATCATAAATATAACTCCATGATATAGAAGAAATCAAAGTATACAAAGATAATGATCTTACATTTTAAGCATAAAAGATTATTTCTTAAGTATTAAAGTGATAGAATTTTAACTCAGCTATAAAAATTTACCTCAATTTTAAAAGATCTTGAAGAAAATAGTTAAATATTAACAAGTTTGTACTTTTTACAACTTGACTAATGTTTATTGTAAATAGCAGAAATCATAAAAAGGGTAAAGGGGGTCAAATATATGGTGATAGATGGGAGACTAAACTTTGGGTGCTGAATACACAATGCAAAATACAGATGATGCATTATAATATTGTACACTAAAAATTTATGTAATTTTACTAACTAATGTCACAACAATAAATTTAATAAAAAACAAAAATAAATAAAATAGCAGCAATTATTGTATGGAAATATTTTTACAGAAGGCTTACACTAACAAACTTACTAAAAAATTAAAAAGATTGAAGCATCTCACTGCAAAAAGATTATTATACTTCTATAGTTCATATAAATTTGAATTAATTTTCTGATATTCTTTGTCTTTATTCTTTATAAGTGAAAACTAGTTTATTATAACTCAACCACTGGGAAGAAGAATGGAGCCAATGAGATCATTTCAACCTTTGTTTTTCTCTGTTATATGTAAAGCTAATAGTGTGAATATTCTGAGCAATCTTTAAACATTAAGACAATTAACACAATGAATTTGATAAATGTCTTATTGAATATATATTTATACTATTTAAGGACACATATATTTGCATAAATCTACAAATATTAATATCAGATTTTCAAATTAATGTATCTAAATGAAGCCTATATAGGTGAGCTAAATTGTATACATCAAATATAATTAATTGATATCAAGTAGTCCTGTGTTGAGAGGTTTTTAGACACCCAGACTAAAAAAAAAGTATGACTTTCTTGTTTGTGTAATGAAGAAATAATAGCTAAAATGCAAGGTGTATCATATTTAAAGCAATTAATGATAATGAAAGACTTTTACCTGAGATACCTATGTCTTAAGCACTGATGATGGTTCTTTTTTCTTTTCTCTCAGTTTTATTGTGAAATAATTGACATACATCACTGTGTAAGTTTAGGTATACAGAATGATGATTTGATTTACATTATTATAAAACGATTATCACAATAAGTTAGCAGCCATAGCTTCATAGAATACAATAAAAGTTACTTTATTATTACGACTACCTGGATATTTTCATCAAGGAGTCAAATGATTTATTTGCTTAACACTTAATTAAAAGAATTACATTTGAGCTCTGACAATGACCAAGCTCTTAAAACTCTACAGACTTTTTCAATAAAAATTCTAAATTTGAGATTCATAGCTTCTGTTCTGATAGAAGTAATTCTGTATTTGTTGTGGGGTCTTTCACATATATAGCAGGGACTTTTTATAGTGGGGTATGTACACATATATGTATGTATGTTTGTATGCATATATTTATACAAACACATACACATGCTTTGTTTGAACATGACACAACTCTGTTTGCTTTCAAGCATCGGTAATTCTGCCTCAGCAATGAGAAAAGATGTGTGGTATGCAAGCTGTAACAGTCTACTAAACAAATTATTTTCTTTATTAATCCTTAAGAAAAAGATATTGATTTTCTTTTTTTAACAGGGACAGAGAGAGAGTCAGAGCGAGGGATAGATAGGGACAGACAGACAGGAACAGAGAGAGGTGAGAAATATCAATCATTAGTTTCTCATTGCCATTGCGACACCTTAGTTGTTCATTGATTGCTTTCTCACATGTGCTTTGACCGCGAGCCTTTAGCAGACTGAGCAACCCCTTGCTGAGGCAGCAACCTTGGGTCTAAGCTGGCGAGATTTTGCTCAAGCCAGATGGGTCCACGCTTAAACTGGCAAGCTCGGGGTCTCGATCCTGGGTTTTCCACATTTCAGTCTGATGCTGTATCCACTGCGCCACCGCCTGGTCAGGCGATATTGATTTTTTTCTATTTGTAATTAACCTTTTTATGTAAATGCCTTCTAAAGCCAGTAGTCGCGGTTGGGATCACAGTTGCCTTACCCGTGCAGGTTCACATTATATTCGAAGAGTCGGTAATGTAACACAGGAGCCACAAACTGGTGAGCCATCAGCTTTAATTCTAGCTTGCACCCGGCGGGCAAGCAAAAACACACATTGGGCTCCAAAACCCACACAATCAGTGCTCACACAGCTAGTGATTTATCCGAGTTTCGTAGAATCAAAGGTTTTTAGCTCACCAGATTTATTCACTTTTGTTCCCCATCTCCTCCAGCTCAAACTCTGCACAAACTGGTTTCTCCCTCTGCACTCTGCCATCTTGGCTACTTCTCCTGGCCTCCCTGTGGCCTTACTCTGCTCTCCTCTCTAATCCAAGGAACTGAGAGAGAGAGATCAAGCTACTGGTCTTTTCCACTTTATACCGTAGAATCAAAACCTTTAATCCAATTATACAAACAAGAAAGTCTCTGTATAATGGGATTCCTCAGGAAAGTGCACCACCCTACATCATCCAATCAGTCAAGGGTGTGGGGAAAAGCTTACTCTTAAAACCAAGCCTTAGGCCATAATGACTTGGCTTGCTTATATTACAGCCTTTCCCCGACACCCATCCCAAGCTTAAGGGAAAATAATATCACCTGGGTGACAGGCTTCCATGTGGGCAGCACCATCTTTAACAAAGTGAGCATATTATATTTTATCTGCCCAACTTGCCTTATAATAACCCTTTGGTTCTTACAGTTGATATTATTTTAATAATATAATGAATTATTATAGAATTTTATTTCTTCACTGTTCACCATTTTAGCGAAGTTAAATTTGGTAAATGTGCTCAGGGCTCCTGTAAAATTCATTTCTGCTGAACCATTATAATTTTACTTTCTGTTTTTTTCTTTGGTATTTTTCTGAAGTGAGAAGCAGTGGGAGGCAGACAGACTCCAGCATGCGCCCTACTGGGATCCACCAGGCATGCCCTCCAGGGAGTGATATTTGGCTCATCTGGAGCGTTGCTCCACTGCAACTGGAGCCATTCTAGTGCCTGAGGCAGAGGCCAGGGAGCCATCCTCAGTGTCCAGGCCAACTTTTGCTCCAATAAGAGCCTTGGCTGTGGAAGGGGAAGAGATAGATAGAGAAAGAGGAAAGGGGAAAGGGTGGAGAAGCAGATGGGCACTTGTCCTGTGTGCTCTGGCTGGGAATCAAATCCAGGACTTACACACACTGGGCCAATGCTCTACTGCTGAGCCAACCGGTCAGGACCTATAATTTTGCTTTCTTTAAGTTCTCTACCTGGTATGATCAAATATCCCTGCAGAAGTTTTCTTCAATTTCCAGAGCTATTTGTATTCAAATTCCAGATCTTCCAGGCCTCATAAAGTATATAATTTTGGGTAAACGATTTAAATTTAAATGATCTAATCTGTAAAACATGGATGCTAAAAAATGTTTTCAACTCATTCGCTACTACTATGAGAATTGAATCAGATTACTGATGTAAACTGGTAGTCAGAGAACCTGGCATGCAGAACAAAAACATACTTGCAATTATAAAGCCAAAACTTTCTAACTCTAAAGGAAATGAGTTTTTAATACAAAACTTTTGAGTTGTAATTTTCTGTACATTATACACTATTGAGAACCATAGCGAATGACTTATCTACAGACCTCAAGTTCCCCATCACATTTATCTCCTACACTTTGTGGGACAAAATTCCCCTACCATGTTTCAAAATTGAGACTTTCCCCCATATATTCAGAAGCTTCCTCTCCTATGCCATAAGCACACAGCAGTAATATAGGTACATAATAATTTTCAAAATGTCTATCATGTGTAAGTTGTTTCAGAGGCAGTTTCTGAAATATGCTAAAGTTAGGATTCCTTTAGTTCTCACATCCCAGAAACATTTGTTTAATGATTTCCCACTCTTATCATTTATAAACACACTTTCTGATTATCTTTTGACTTATCTTCCCTTCTGAAGGAAGACAACACAGCATTCATAGTGGCTTGCTGTGGCTATAAAGTGGCCCTAAATCTTTTAAACAAATGCTTACAATCTCATTGTTTCATCTACTTATTGGTGCCATAGCCTCCTGTGAGTGCTATTGAAATTGTAGTATCTCAGAGTCACAGATAAGCTTTAAGGAGTGGAGATAGCTTCTATTTGTTATGAACAATAAAAACAGCATCTCCACTGACTATCTGACAAGAAGGCATCTGGTGATGCAGAGCCAGTCAAGCAGAACACAAATCGAAATAGTGTCTGAAGGGCAACATACTGGAGGCACATGCAGTATAAAATCTGCACTGTAAAACTATATGGCAGTGGGAAAAATTTAGAAGACAAGGAACTAAGGCAAACCCAATCCTGTCACAGGAAGCTGCAGTAGTGAATTTAAGTCTTCTCCATTCAAGAGGCTCTGATAAAAATATATTCTTAATAAAAACAAAAACTATTCAGCATAGAATTTCTCAAGTTTCATTCCTCTTATCTGTATGGTGACACATTAAATTTTTAGGAGTCTAACACATAAGTAAACTGAGTTTTCCTACGTAAGATGTTTAATTTTATAGTTTTAGTTTTGGGGATTGTTGGTCAGATAAAATATATTATGCTCACTTTGTTAAAGATGGCGCTGCCCACATGGAAGCCCATCACCCAGGTGATATTAGTGGCCCTTCTGCTTGAAATAGGCATAATTATATTATTGGGTATAGGGGACAGGCTGTAAACTGGCTGGGTCATTACAGCCTAAGGCTTAGTTTCAAGAGTAAGCCTTTCCCCACACCCTTGAATGATTGAATGATGTGGGGTGGTGCACTCTCAGGAGGAATCCTCCCATTCAGATAAGTGACTTTGTATCAGAGACTTCCTTGTTTGTAGACTGGCTTAAGGGTTTGGATTACTACACTATAAAGTAGGGCAGACCAGGAGTTTGCACTCTCTCGGTTCCAGAGATTAGCATTAGAGAGGAGAGCAGAGAAAAAAGAGCAGATTAAGTCCACGTGGAGCAGAGGAGAAGCAGCCAAGATGGTGGAGTGCTGAGAGAGAAGCCAGTTTTGGCAGAGTTTGTGCAGAGAGAGGGAGATGGGTAACAGAGGTGAATAAGTCTGGTGAGCTAGAAACCTTTGATGTTAGGAAACTTGGATAAGTCAATAGCTTTGTGAGCACTGAATGAGTGGGTTTTGGAGCCAGTGTGAGTTTTTACTTGCCTGCCAGGTACAATCTAGAATTAAAGCTGATGGCCCACCAGTTCTTGGCTCCGTTGTTTCATTACTGACTGTCCGAATCTAATGTAAACCTGTATTGGCCTGGTGGCTGTGATGGTGGCCTTGGCCACTGGCTTTACAAGGATACAGATATTTTTATATATTCTGCTTCATATGAATATTATTTTTTAATTTATCATGTTTTCAATAATGATGGCATCATTTTGCCCTTGTAAACATTTATCAGAGGACTTGAGTGTTGAAGCACAATTAAATCTTTCATAAAAGATTATCATAACATGATATTCCCTGGTAACCAATTAGAACAATTAGCAGTTTTCACCATCAGGTATTTTGTTGGTCAAATAAGTTTGTAAATATGATATATATGTTTGCTCGCTTACAGTTTGCATTGGTTGTGGGGGACAGGCTGTAAGCAGGCAGGATCGTTATAGCCTAAGACTTAGTTTTAAGACTAAGCCTTCCCACCCTAAGTGACTTTGTATTAGAGACTTTCTTGTTTGTATATTGGATTAAATGTTTTTATTTCTGCACTATAAAATAGCGCAGAGAAGCCCATGCTGGAGGAGAGCAGAGAAAGGCCATATGTAGGAGAGGAGAAGTAGCCAAGATGGCAGAGTGCTAAAGGAGAAGCGAGTTTGTGCAGTTTGTGCAGAGAGAAGTAGATGGGGAACAGAGGTGAATAAGGCTGCTGAGGTTAGAAACCTTTGATTTTAGAAACTCAGATAAGTCAGTGGCTTTGGGAGCCCTGAATGGAAGGGGAAATGTTTTTCTGCTGTGTATATTTCTTGCCCGCCAGGTGCAAGCTAGGATTAAAGCTAATGGCCCACCAGTTCTGGGTTCCATTACTGTCTGTCTGAATCAAATGTGAACCTGCACGGGCCAGGCGGCTGTGATGGAGGGCATGGCTACTTACTGGTCATACACATTTCTTCCTGTATCTCCCCAATATGCTGTTAAATAAGTCCAGCCATAACATGTAGTTATTTAATGGAGTTGTTAATACTTTAAAGTTTTTTTCTAGGAGATATAACTGAAGACATGCCAGGGAGAACTAACTTAATTTTTAAGAACAAAATGGTCAAAGAAATTTATAAATATTTTAATTTCATGTCATATTTATAGTCATAATTTTTTCATAAATATAAATCACTCTAAGTTTTATTTATGTATTTTGTTACAGGGACAGAGAGAGAGTCAGAGAGAAGGATAAATAGGGACAGACGGACAGAAATGGAGAGAGATGAGAAACATCAATCATTAGTTTTTTGTTGCTGTTGCGACACCTTAGTTGTCCATTGATTGCTTTCTCATATGTGCCTTGAACGAGGACCTTCAGCAGACTGAGCAACCCCTTGCTGGAGCCAGTGACCTTGGGTCCAAGCTGGTGAGCTTTTGCTCAAGCCAGATGGGTCCACGCACAAGCTGGTGACCTTGGGGTCTCGAAACTGGGTCTTCCGCATCCCAGTCCAGTGCTCTATCCACTGTGCTACTGGTCAGGCAAATCACTATTAGTTTTAAAAATTATATTATCACACTTGTAACAACACAACATTAATATACAAATATTAATTTTTTAAAACTTTTTTTAAAATTATTGAAAGTGTTCACTGTGCATTATTTAAAAAGGCTAAGTGAAAAGGATGTTTAATTTCTTCAATATCTTTTCTACTGAAATCCAAAGAAATAAAAGGAAGGGATTGTTTGCTTGAATTATTCAGATAGTCATTTAAGGTGTTTTTGTTATTGGGATGTTTGTTTTTACTCTATGATAATTGGCAGGAATTCCTTTACTATGCAGGTTTTCCTTAGTTTCTTCTTTAAGACACCTTTGGCTTTTTTGACATCATTTACTGACAATGACAACTGATGGGAGAAAAGGGGATCATAACAATAAAAACTGCTGGAAAAGCTACTGACATCTACCTAGAGCTGTCACCCATCCATGCCTACTTTCCAGCTCTGTTGTAAACAGTTTTGGCAGATGATTTTAATTTCTATTTCCTTGCTCTGCTCCTTGGGACAAATTCCACATGCTACCTCTATAAAGAATACTCCAAATAACTCACATCTGTTTCCTCTGAGTACAGGTAAAATTAGATAATAAAAAGATCATTGAAATTTAATTTCAAGCTTAGGTCCTAAATCTTTGACTGGAGACTAACTTATATATTTTCTTCATATCTTATCTACAGCTAAGCCACTGGGTATTTCAACAGAATAAGCCCTTTTCTCTTTTCTTCTCCCCTCCATTCTCTTCTCCCTTCCTTCCTTCCTTCCTTCCTTCCTTCCTTCCTTCCTTCCTTCCTTCCTTCCTTCCTTCCTTCCTTCCTTCCTTCTTTCCTTCCTTCCCTCCCTCCTTCTTTCCTTTCTTCCTTCTTTCTCCCTCCTTCTCTCTCCTTCCTTCTACTCACTGCCTCTTTTCCTCCCTTTGTTTATTTCTTTCTTTAAAATCTAAGTTTGAAATGTGCAAATTCTGTTTAACTCTAGATGTTCGACTCAGCTCTTCAATGGTCCACCTCCCCCTTCACTCCCTGTTCAACATTACTTTCTCTGAAACTTCTGTATATGTCATTTTGATAATGAGAATTTCCATTTGCAAGCCTCCTTCAAATTGACTTCCTTAAAAGAGCAAATATTTTAATTAAGTAGAAGCTTTAGTGGAAGTATTAGTCTTCTCTTTGGTGATATATTATCCTGGTTTTGTTCATTTTCTTTTTCCTTTTCTCTTTTCTCTTTATTTTGGAAATACTCAAATAAATATATTGTTTCATAAATTATATATTTTTATATTATATTAAAGTAGTTATTACATACAGGATACTTGCAAACATAATGCCTTTTAAAATCTGTCTTCTCTGTGAATTTTTTTTATATTGAGAAAGTAAAACTAGAAATTGTTTTGCACTGGCATATTCCACTTCATAAATGTAACAACAGTGATTATTTCTTTAGAATTGTATTCAGATCTCCAGGGAGCTTATCTAACCCAATTCAGTAGCCTCTTTTCTCACCATATCCTTTATGGATCCTATTCTGCAGACATACTAAGTTGCTCAAACATATCACCCATTGTAATGTCTCTATAACTTTGTCTATGCATTTCTTTATTTGGGCACACTATTCCAAGTATGGAAAATTTTACTTATTTAAATCCCAACTCAAAAATCTAGCTACTATGTATTATGACTATCTAAAAAAGAGATCTAATATTGAGCATTTTACAAACACATGTCTTGTCTTGGCATACATATTATCTTTTTAATGAGCACCAAGAAGCAATTCTTAAAACTTTAGTATTATGTGAGTAGGAGGGAAACTCACATAAATAATGAAGAATTTTTAAAGAAAGAGATTTGAATTGAAAATACATTGCTATTACCATTTGTGATAACATGGATAGACCTAAAGGGTATTATGCTAAGTGAAATAAGACAGACAGAGAAAAACAAATACCACATGATTTTACTTATAAGTAGAATCTAAAAAACAAAACAAAGAAAGTAAAAACGGACTCACAGATACAGAGAACAGACTGATGTGTGCCAAAGGGGAGGGGAGTTTGGGGGAATGGGTAAGAAAGCTGATGGTTTTAAAAGGTACAAATTGGTAATTATAAAGCAGTCATAGGGTGTACAGTACAGCAAAGGGAATTTAGTCAATAATATTATAATAGCTATGTTTCGTGCCATTGGTAATAGATTAATCAGGGGGATCACAATTACAGAAATGTCTAACCACTATATTGTATACCAGAAACTAATATAAAATAACATTGAATGTCAACTGTAATTAAAAAAAATAAAAGAAAGGGAAGAAAATAGATGGTGGTAGTGCTTTAAAAATGCAAAAGAAGTAGAAAGGTAGAAGGTATGAATTTTTAATTGTGAAGGTCCAAAACAGTATAAAAATCTAAAGTAGTGTTGTAGGAGAAAGGATAAAAAATAACATAATTGAGAAATTGTCAGATGGTAAAACTAATAGGAATACAGAGTTAATTGAGTAAAAAAGGAGAATGAAGTTCAACAACTTCACTCAACATTCTGACTTATGTGAATATGGGGTGTCCAGCAATGAGACTAGAGTAGTAGAAATTTGTTCAGAGATGGAAAGGTAATTTTGGTTGTGGAAATGGCAGTTTTGAGCTTCTAGTGGAAATCCAGGTAGATCTATGCAGTTTAAATAGATATTTAGAGTTCATGAGTTAAGCAAAGTAATCTGGACTGTAAATTGTTTTTGTGAATCAGCATTATAATCTGTGGAATTAGTAGGTATATATGTATATAAGATGGTCAAATATCAAAGTGATTTGTTATTGATTCTTGGTTTCAAGGTATTCATCCTTTAATAATGATAATTATGAAAAGTTAAAGTTGAATTAAATATTACTTCTTAGTAGATTTTTAAATTGTGACTACTTTTGTTTTGTTTTTTTTATTCATTTATTCTTTTAATCTTTTTAATTTTATTTAGAAAATTTACTTTAACAGTGTAAGATTGATCAATAAGAGTACATAGGTTTCAGGTAAACCTTTTTATAGTATTTGAACTCTTTATTGTGTTGTATACCCATCTCCCAAAGTCAAATCATTTTTTTTCACCTTTTATTTGTCTCGCTTTACACCCTTCCCTCCATCACCTTCTCCACTCCCTCCCTCATGTTCCTTTACCCTTTATAACCACTTCACTTCTATCTATGTTCATGAGTATTAGTTTTATATCCCACCTATGTATGAAATCATAAGGTTCTTAGCTTTTTTCTGACTTTCTTATTTCACTTAGTATAATGTTCGCAAGATCACCCCTATTGTCATAAATGTCATTATGTCATCATTTCTAATGGCTGAGTAAGTAGTATTCCATTGTACATATGTAACACATCTTCTTTAATTATTTTTGTTTTAGATATAGCAAAAAGAAATAGCACTTTTTCAGAATGCTTGTCCTCACCAGCATAAACTCTATTAAGAATGTTAAATAGTCACCAAAATTAGATTTGACTTTATAAGCCTAGTATCATGAGTTAGGAATTCTATTGTTTTCATCCTGCTTGTTTGAAACATATATGGAGATCTAAAAGTGCCTCATTATTTTCCCTTAGAGAGACAAGTGAAGGTGTAATAGCCAATCACCATCAAAAGTAAATGAGTCTTAACACACTCATTACCAGTCACATCTACCTCGAGGGTAAATACCTAGGTCAGCTGTGATCCAAGGATGATAGCTTAGTGAGAAATGAGTGTACCACACTTCTTTCTTCATGTTCTACACTTATTAAAATATTAGGAAATGTCAAGTGTAGTGATTTAGATTGTATAAATTAGAAAACCTGCAGTATGCTTTTTTCTCATCTCCTTATTTCTATTAGAAAATGTCATTACCATCTGAAATAAGTATGTAAAAACTGTATATATATTTCTCTTGAATTATTAACATTCATTTTATTCTTGACCCATGTCCATATGGGAATAAGTAGCAAAACTTTTATAATTAATTATTGTTATTTAAATGATAGTAAAGTTTATTATTTTCATATTTATTTAAATCATCTATAAATTTGGAGTTTGTATTATAACAAAAGTGTCATGACAAAAACAGCACTCAATCTGTAATATTTATAAAACCAAAGAAGTGTAATTGTGTAGGAAGGGACTGAGATTAATGAAAATATTCTTTCTTAAGTCAATTTTAAAGTAATTCAAATTATTTACCTATTTACTTACAAAGTATCATTTAAAAATGCAAACCATATGATTATAATAGACATATTATAGCCTGATTAGAAATAAATAAATAAAAAGGGAATTAAGCATAAAGGGAATATAGTTGTTTGAAAATGATATGAAGGCAAAGTTAATTTAAATCTCTTGTTATCCAGTGTTGTTAAATTTGAACAAGGTAATTTGTAAAATCTGAACATAGGAAAAATGCAGAAGTGAGACTGTTTCTCATAGTCAAACACAAAGCTGCGTATTTGTAAATATACCTGCGGCTACTAAAGGATGTTAGGTCACTCTTTGAACAGACCTTGAGGGTAAAAGTTGACTGACGCTAATGTTAAAACTCAGGCCAAAAGGGCAGCATTTCTCATTATGGCATTTTCTATGTCCTCATTAATCCAGAAAGATCAATAATGGTTCCATTACACTTTGGCACAAGAAAACAACAGATATATCTTAGAATTCATGTGCTGGGTTCAGAACCTCCAAGAACAAGGCCAAATTGCTACACAATTCTGAGTGTTGCTTCCATTTAGATAATCAAAATAGTTAATAGTTACAAAGGTATAGTCACCAACCAGGCAGAAAAAACAATGTTTGTAGAGGTAAACCATGAGGAAGTATACTACACTCAACAGCTGATAAAAGTGGTATTATGGAGTGGTAGTCACATATATCCTGTCTGTGCTGCCCAATATGTTTTTACTTATTGGGTAGTAGGGACATTTCTGATTGACCAGTATACATGGGGCTGAGGGTGAGGGGGTGTTCAAAACAGCATCATTTTGAAGCATTCTCTCAACTGGTATAATTGTTATGGTTCACACCAGCTGAGTATGAGCCTTACCTCTATATCAACCCTAAATCCCTTTAATTCCAAATACTCTGCAAGTATATAGATTACGACAGATGGGGAGCTCTCTATAATAGATCAGGAGCTAAGAGAAGGTCCTGGGAGGTTTTCCACAAGGTTATTTTGTCATGTTAGGCAGGGAGTGATTGAACTCATTTTGCCACCTCAAATTTTCTGCTCTAAAACATGTTTCTGACCTCCTTCTCCCCTTTCTCTCTAAGGAACTTTCTAAATTCCTTCCCCTTCGTGGAGTACAAATTAAGATACAGATTTTCCACTTCTTAAAAGTACAAATACTGACATGGCTGATAACTCTCAGAAGAAAAACGGAACCACTTATAGAAAAACAGACAAATTGACAGAACAGACAAAACAAGAACTGAAATAAATGGTCTTAAAATTAAAAGACCATATTGGAACTATAAGAAGAAACCAGAAGTTAAATGAACAAGTTGTCTTTAATTGCAAAATGTTTCAGCAGTTTTTTCTATAAGAAAAAAGTGTTACACATTCTTCATCTTAAGCACTTGTCTTTTAGGGTTTTTATATATACAAACTGATAGATCTCATTTATACATATTTATATGTAAATAACCAATAACCATGGTCATATGTTGATCTTTCTATAGTCTTTAGCATGCACAGTATTGTTTCAAGACATATATGTAAGAACACCAATATTTCACCACCAATTTAACATTTTTACTAAACTTATACTTTTCTCTCTTTATTAAAATATAGATTGAAATTAATTAATTTCTACTCAAAGTCATTAGAAAATTTCTTTAAAAAAATGCTGTTTAATACACTTAGCTTGGAATTGTTCACACCAGCCTCTCTACTTTGAAATTTCTTTGATCAGTTTTTAGGAGCTTGATTAATCCTGCCTTCAGTTACCTTGCTTGGCTTGTGTGATGGTCAGTTTTATGTGTCAGCTTGACTAAGTTATGGTACCTAGTTGGCTGCTCAAACATCAGTCTAGATATTGAGTGTACATATTTTTTAGATGTGATTAAGGTTTCAATCAATGGACTTCAAATACAGAAAGTTGCCTGCATTCCATAGTGTGGGTAAGCCTCATCCAATCATTTGAAAGCCTTAAAAGAAAAGTCTTCTCCTTAAAACTACAACATCAACACTTTGCTGGAATTTCCAACTTGCCCTTTGTTCCTGTAGATGTCAGACTTGCCAACCTCTATAATTGTATAAGCCGATTCTTTAAAATCTATCTCTTCCTATATATACATAATATTGGTTAAGTATCTTTGTAGAATCTTGAGTAATACAACCTTGTTTTCTACAAGTTTTTTTTTAAAAAATATAAATCTCAGTTAAAATATGTAACATAGCTTCATTTACTGGAAACGATCTTTTTTCCTTAGGTCTCTACTTGGTTACCATGTTGCAAGCATTATAAAGTCATACACATTCCTTAAAAGACAATACCAAATTCACTATATTCAACTTGATTCCGATGTCACTGTTCCTGTGCCTTTCAGTGTACACAGTAAAATTTCATTTTAAGGCCAAATTATGGTGGAATATATATCTTTTAATTTCAGAAAGAAATTAAACACCAAAATGTATAGTGTAAAATGTCACATCCATATGAACAGCTATGACTCTGTGTATACATTGGAAATAGCAACTATTGGCAGTGGGATATTTATGATGTCATTGAGCAATAGACAAAACATGTGCATATTGGAATCAGTGGCACATGGTGTGTGCTATGTAATTGTTATGTGCTTGCACTAAAACAATTTACGGAGGAGGAAAATAAAACCTAGCCTGTCCTGAAAATTATTTAAAAGAAGTAAGAATATTAAAAGTCAGATAAGAGATATAAAATGTAGAGAAAAAACAAAATTGTCAATATGTCCATAATGAGAGTCTCAAAGGGAAAAATATTAAATAGAAGGACATATTAAAAATATTAAGTATTCTCTTGAATTAAAAAGAAGAGCCTGACCTGTGGTGGCGCAGTGGATAAAGCGTCGACCTGGGAACACTGAGGTTGCCAGTTCAAAACCCTGCACTGGTCTGGTCAAGGCACATATGGGAGTTGATGCTTCTAGCTCCTCCCTGCTTTCTCTCTCTCTCTCTTGCTCTCTCTCTCTCTCTCTTTCTCTCTCTCTCTGTGTCTCCTCTCTAAAATAAATAAATAAAAAGAAATTTAAAAAAAAAATAGTCTCAATTAAAAATTTATCTAGAGTCTTAATATATTATAAAAAAATAAAACAAAAAAGCACACTTCAAAACAAAAATGTATTGTAGGGGAATTTAAAAAGATAGAACAAAATGATAAATTCTAAAATCTTTATAAAGAAAATGCAGATTACCTAGGAAGGAACAGTACCAATTGTTCTCAGAATTTTCAACAATTTGCTAAATACAAGGTAATTATTGATTACTACTTTCAAACTATAAAGTAAAATAATACTGCACAAGAAATTTTATAGCTTTATGAAGTTTTATCTCAATCTGAGAGCTAAATGTACTCCCAATCTAGATTTAATTACCCAGTGAGTGGTGAGTGGTTTTGGGAGCCCAGAAGAAGAGAAAAGATGCTAAATACTTGTAGCGTTTTAGTGAAACACATTGATGTTAATAAGCATAAGAAAAAAATAGAGATAATTCAGTTTGGGTGGATTGTAACTAATTTTTTTTAAATTCTGTATAATAAAAATTTGATTTATATAATGGAAAGTAGGAAGAGATATAACATTAAGCACAAGATAAAATGGCAGAAGTAATTTCTAATATAATAGTATTATAAGAAATGTAAATATGCAAAACGCAGTCAGAGACAGCCCTCCTCATGTTAACTACATATCTATAGTGCTATTTTGCTAAGAAAATCCTATTTAAACAAGCACAGAATGGGCTTAAATTAAAATCTGTACCGAAAGAAAGCCTCAGGTTGAAAAGTGAAATTAAAATAGAAACACCACAAGAACTAAAAGGAGCCCTACATATTGGTAAAAGGAAAAAAACAGAACATGGCTTTATGTGCCTCTAAACATAGAAAATTCTAGAACAGTGGTTCTTTCGAACCCTAGGGGTTCGATGAGTCGGTCTCAGGGGTTCAGAGAAGCCTCTGCTGTGGAGGCCAACTAAAGTAATACCATAATTTGTTGTGAGTTCATGCACTTTGTTGGTTTTGTTCTTTGAACAAGGTGATGTTCATGCACGGCTCATTTTTTGCACCAGTAAAAAAACATATACCTATGTCTTAAATTTGGAAAAAAAATCATATTTTATTTATCACTAAAGAAGGGTTCGGTGAATGCGCATATGAAACTGGTGGGTTCAGTACCTCAAGAAAGGTTAAGAACCACTGCTCTAGCTTGACCAGGCAGTGGCGTAGTGGATAGAGGGTCGGACTGGGATGCGGAAGACCCAGGTTCGAGACCCCGAGCTCGCCAGCTTGAGTGCGGGCCCATCTGGCTTGAGCAAAAAGCTCGTCAGCTTGGACCCAAGGTCGCTGGCTCCAGCAAGGGGTTGCTCAGTCTGCTGAAGGCCTGTGGTCAAGGCACATGTGAGAAAGCAATCAATGGACAATTAAAATGTTGCGACAGCAACGAAACACTAATGATTGATGCTTCTCACCTCTCTTCGTTCCTGTCTGTCTGTCCCTATCTATCCCTTTCTATGACTTTCTCTCTGTCCCTGTAAAAAAATAAATAAAATTAAAAAAAAATAATGTAAAAAAAGAGAAAAGAATCACTGCTCTAGAACTTAGACAAGAAGCCAGAATTATATCAAAATACACAGTGAGACATTTTACCTTTACACCGAGGCACTAAGAGAGCATTATTTTTGATAAGTAAAGGTCAAGGTACCACAGTTTTGGATCAGAAACTAAGCTTGGACTCTTATACATATAAATACACACACATTAAACCAAAAAAGCAAAGACTAGCTGTTCTTTTGGGGATCCCAGGTAATACACACAGACACACACACACACACACACACACACACGCACACACAAATTGACTATGTGGTAGGTAATGCACAAATAAAACCTAACATGTTTCATATAATCAATATCAGGTAAACAATATTTTCTGAACTTATACTGCAAAAAACCAGCACATCAATATCCAACCACAGAGCACTTTCCAATAAAAGTTTGACATTGCATGCTATTTCCTCCTTTATCTTTCTGTTTGCTCACAGTTTACTCACTGCTAAGTATTCCTCTCAGTTGTACCTTCTGATTATATCCCTGTCCCTTCTCAAAGTCAGTGCTCCAGACTGCTGCCTGGCACCATGCTCAAGGAGGGCAATTCCTCCAGTATTCTGGTGAATGTTTTTTTCCATCTTTTTACAGGCGAAATTAGAAGTAAAGGAAGAAGGGAAAGTGAGAGAAAAGAATGAGGGGGGTAGCCTGACCTGTGGTGGCGCAGTGGATAAAGTGTCGACCTGGGAACACTGAGGTCGCCAGTTCAAAACCCTGCACTGGTCCAGTCAAGGCACATATGGGAGTTGATGCTTCCAGCTCCTCCCCCCTTTCTCTCTTTCTCTCTCTCTCTCTCACTCTGTGTCTCCTCTCTAAAATAAATAAAAAAAAAAAAATGAGGGGGGTAGAGGGACTTTTCCCTTTGCTCTTATTTACATATGCTGCTTACACAAGTTGCTTTTCTTTCTTTCCTTTTTCTAAGGGTCTGTTTTACTTGCAAAAAATTCTACATCTCTTAAGAGAAAGAAGATTTGGCGCCTTGCAGCTTTCACTTTGATTTTGCATAAACTACAGACTCAGATTTCTCCAGGGTGTTTCTGTGATGGGGTGATAGGTATGCAGTTCAGGAAGCATTCCCACAGAGAACCTAAGTAGAATATCAAGACAGTATCTCTAACTGCAAATCAACTACTTGATTCCTAGAATGGTGGAATTATTGGCTGGGGATTTTATCTGTTCTTGTGGCTGATGCCAATAAAAGAGTGTGTTTATTAACAATTTATTTATGGAACACAGATTGATTTCAGTAGGGCTGCATAGCCAGTGACTGCAAAGAAAAAGAACCTGTAAATGATTTCTTTCAGAGCTTCTAGGAACCACTATTGTAACTAAGTGAGTACTATCGGAAGTGAATATAAGCATGTAGTATTAAAGTGATGAGTATTACAACGTAGGATATAAAATTAAATCTATCTGAAAAGCTAATCTGAATAGATTTTGACTTACATATGAACAATAAAACCTACAATATCCCAAATGAAAGGGAAGAAGGCACAGATCAAATAGTCAACCACCTAATTATGCAAATGATGTTGAGGATAATTACAATGGAATTAGGCAGTGGTACAAAAGAAAGAGTCCGTTTCATATTTCTTAATTAGTGAGAACAATATTAGTGAAAATGAAAGGGGCAAATTTGGAGAAAACACTATTTGAGTTTATAATCTATACTATCTGAATAAAGCAAAAATTTCAAAGATCAGGAGCTCAAGAAGCACTATTTTAGCCCTGACTGGATAGCTCGGTTGGTTAGAGCATCATCCTGAAATGCATAAATTGAGGGTTTGATTCCTGGTTGGGGCACATAGAGAAAGAAATTGATGTTTCTCTCTATATATTGCCTTTTCTCTCTCTTAAATGAATAAAGTTAAAAAAAAACCACATTGCTTTAACTGTCTGATTAGTCTTAATTATGAATCTGAAGCTCATTACAGAAAATAAAATCTACATTTAAATGAGTGAGTATACAATAAATCATTTCCTCATCTGCAACACCGTACTTTCAAACTATAAATTATTACCTAATTTTAAAAGCAAAACAAAACTGTGTATTTTGAATACTGGGGCCAGTAGCTTTTAGAGCTTCTAGGAACCCACTGACATGTGGTAACAGGTATTTGTGGATGAAAAAGGAGCCACAAGCTGAACCTAATAAGCTCAGTTGAGTCCTGCTCGGTGCTCTTGCTAACTCAGAAACCTAAAGTAACCACACAAGGTGATCTGAAATTAAAACTTTCTAACTAAAAACAGATCATGGTGGGTAGTCATGTCCTAGGGAGGTATTTTCTTCTAACAAAGGTCAAGGTTTACTTTAATCAAGCCTGTCTGTTGCCTTTGCATCTATAATAATGTACTACCTGGTAATGTATATTTGAAATGTAAGGGTAATCTTCTTTTCCTGCCCCCCTCAGGGCAGGCATTTCACCAGAACAAAACCCCAAATCCTCCTGTTAACTATCTTATCCTGTGAAGGTATGGGGGGGGGGAGCGACAATAGAATCTATGTACACCCAATACATTAAAATAAAATAAAATTTAAAAAAAGAACGTTTCAGTATATACAATTTTTATGTTTTATCCAATCCCAGAGGTTTCCCTGCTTTACTTTCTCACACCTTCCTAATCTATCACCAATTTCATGTAACCCATTTATGTCTTACCCTTTGATGCTGGTGCACAAGGTAAGTGGTAAAACTGCCATTTTGCAGAGTATTTTCTCAACCTGTTGAGACTTGTTTCCCAGCAATTGTACACAGGCTCAAATGAATTCATAAAAAGTCTTGCAGCCTGACCTGGTGGTGGCGCAGTGGATAGAGTGTCTGTTGGGCAGATAAATATAATATGCTCACTTTGTTAAAGATGGCACTGCCCACATGGAATCCCGTCACCCAGGTGATATTATTTGCCCTTATGCTTGGGATGGCTGTGGGGGGAAAGCTGTAATGTAAGCAGGCCCGGTTGTTATAGCTTAAGGCTTTGTTTTAAGAGTAAGCTTTTCCCCACGCCCTTGACTGATTGGATGATGTGAGGTGGTGTGCTCTCCTGAGGAATCCCATTGTGCCTCGGATGGGTGGCTTTGTATTGGAGGCTTCTTGTTTGTGTAATTGGATTGGAGGTTTTGATTTTACACTATAAAGTGGGACAGACCAGTAGCTTGCTTTCTCTTTGTTCCTGAAGTATCAGAGAGGAGAGCAGATGAGGGCCACCTGGAGGCCAGGAGAAGCAGCCAGATGGCAGAGTGCTGATGGAGAAGCCAGTTTGTGCAGCGTTTGTGCTGGAGAAGGAGATGGGAAACAGAGGTGAATAAGTCTGGTGAGCTAGAAAGCTTTTGATTCTAGGAAACTCGGATAAGTCAGTAGCTTTGTGAGCACTGAATGAGTGGGTTTTGGAGCCCAGTGTGTGTTTTTGCTTGCCCACGGGGGCAAGCTAGAATTAAAGCTAATGGCTCACCAGTTCTTGGCTTCGTTGTTTCATTACCGACTGTAAGAATCTAATACGAACCTGCATGAGTCAGGCTGCTGTGATCCTGACCTCGACTACTGGCTTTACAGCATCAGACTGGGATGCAGAAGACGCAGGTTTGAGACCCCGAGGTCACCAGCTTGAGTGCAGGCCCATCTGGCTTGAGCAAACATTCGGCAGCTTGAACCCAAGGTTGCTGGCTCCAGCAAGATGTTGCTCGGTTTGCTGAAGGCCCGTGGTCAAGGCACATGTGAGGAAACAATCAATGAACAACTAAGGTATTGCGATGGCAATGAAAAACTAATGATTGATGCTTCTCATCTCTCTCCGTTCCTGTCTGTCTGTCCCTATCTATCCCTCTCTCTGTTCCTATAAAAAAAAATTAAAAAAAAGTCTTGCAGGTTTGGAGACTTCTTACATTGACCGAGTATATATACACATATGGCTGTGAGTAGCTAGGCACTATTTTTGTTATCTGAATATATTTTTACTTATCCTGGATAATATGGAAAAGTAAAGTATCCAAAAGTACTGGTAAGTTGTTTGGCTTGAATTTTATTTTATGTTATGGTTAAAATCAATTGTTGATCTCTATGGTTCCTTTCAATTAAATTTATATGATTTGGAGAAATAATTTTGGCATTAGATTTTGATTATATGAGGAAATTACTAAAAAAATTGTTTTTTAACAATTTAAGTATTTTAAAGTTATTATTTATTTTTGCTTCATGTTGGGCGGAAAAGATATATTTTCCTCACTTTGTAAAGACAAAGCTGCCCATGTGGATGGCCTTTGCCTAGGTGATAATATTAATTGGCTTCTTGCTTGGGAAGGGTGTGGTTATGCTAATGTGTATTGGGCAGGACTTTTGCACCAAAAGGCTTTAATTGGTGGAGCTAGGAGGCCATTTGAGGAGAGTGGCAACGTTCTTGTAGAGAGGAAGAGTTTATGGTGTATAGCAGGGCAGGGAAGCCACCTGGAGGAGGCAGCCAAAATGGTAGAATAGTGAAGACAAAGCCAGTTAATGGAGAAGAAGGAGATAGGAAACAGAGTTGAATAAGACTGGTGAGGTGGAACCCTTTGATTCTAGGAAAACTCGGATGAGTCAGTGGTTTGGGGAGCCCTGAATGGAAAGGGAGGTTTTTCCCGCTGTGTGTATATTCTCGCCTGCTGGGTGCAAACTAGGATTAAAGAAAAATGGATCACCAGTTCCTGGCTCTGTTGCTTCATTACAATCAATTCGAATCAAACTTGAACATGCGTTAGCCAGGTGGCTGTGATGGTGACTGTAAATATTGGCTCTACACTTCACATTTATAAAGACAATGTCACAATATTTAGTGTAATTCACTAAATGGTCAAATTATAATTATTAAATCTTTGTACATGACATAATAATCTTTGAAATCTCAATTCAAAGATGTTTTGATAATATGAATTAACAAATACATTGTATATGAAAAACCTTTATTTTCTCACAGCTAAGCCAAGGTATATTTTCTCTGCCATAGTATATAATACAATATTTAATAAATATAAAAATGCACATACCCTATAACATAGGGATTCCATCTGCAATTATTTTCTTTAGAGAAACTTGTGTGCTTATGCATAAGGACACAAGTTTATTGCAATATTGTTTATCATAATGAAAAATCAAAAACAACTCCCACTTCCAGTGATTGCATAAATTGTGGTAGATGCTTATGAAGAAATACTATACAATTACAATGCATCATCTAGACTTATGAATTAGATCTATGTTTATCATCATGGGTAGGTCATAAAAACAATACTAAATGAAAAAGATAATTATCACTTAAGCCACTTATGACAATAAAAGAGTACACTTTCCACTGATATGCTTGTGGAGACACATGCAGACTGTGGAAGAATGCACATCAAATGTGTAACTTTCTCTGAGGAAAGAAGGTAGAAAGTAGAATGATAAAGAAAATAACTTTACCTATAAAATATTTCACATCTTTAATTTTAGAAGTTTGGAGGGACAATGATTAAGGCTGGCCAATCATAAGTTGTAGCTACATGAGAATAGTTTACTTATTTTCTTAAATACTCTGGTCTATTAATATATTTAAAAAATTACTCTAGCCTGACCAGGTGGTGGCGCAGTGGATAAAGCGTCGAACTGGTATGCGGAGGACTCAGGTTCGAGACCCCGAGGTCACCAGCTTGAGCGCGGGCTCATCTGGTTTGAGCAAAAGCTCATCAGCTTGGACCCAAGGTTGCTGGCTCCAGCAAGGGGTTACTTGGTCTGTTGAAGGCCCGCGGGCAAGGCACATATGAGAAAGCAATCAATGAACAACTAATGTGTCAAAACAAAAAACTGATGATTGATGCTTCTCACCTCTCTTCGTTCCTGTATGTCTATCCCTATCTATCCCTCTCTCTGACTCTCTCTCTGTCACTGTAAATAAATAAATAAATAAATAAATACTTTCCTATATCACTACTCACAAATGAGGGAGCTTTTGTTTATATTACATTATGAGTCATAATAGCACTAATATAACAATGAAAATTATAGTAGTATAAAAGCATCAAAGTAAATATTTATTTATTTACAAATATTAAAATAATAATAATATTAAAAATAACTGAAAAACAAGCTAAAATGAATAATGTATAATTAATTTATGGAGTTAAATTTTGGTAGTTAATTAGTTAAGTCTGTAGTTTAATTCTGGAGTTAAATGGCAAGTCAAGCTTGACAGATTGAAGGAGGTTAAACAAATAAAAATGGTATTAGATTAGCTAATATCTTCACATTTCTTATTATTTTCTAGAATTCCACTCATCTGCATTGGTCTGCTTCATCTAGAATTGAACTTTGCTGCATTAGAGAACTAAAGGGAAAATCCTAGATAGAAAGATAAATGATGCAATCTTATTATTTGTTATGTAAGAAAAAGCTGATAAATGTGTGTCAACAAAAATGATTTAGAAAAGGGTATTTTTAAAGGCTGTAGTTGCTTTTGAACTGGTATTCTTCCCTCAATGACTTTCAGAACACTTAAGAAAATGCTACAGTGTATCCATAAAGTCATGATGCACTTTTGACCGGTCTCACAGTCAAAAGTGCACCATGACTTTACGGACACACTGTATCTGTAGATGCTCTATGGAACAAATAGCATTTGTAGTGAAATCTTACAAGGATCTAATAGGGTAGAGACTGTATGTAGCACATACAACTCTTGAACCTGTTTTGCTTCAGTTTTGAAATTCTAAGGCAGTAAAACAGAAATGAGAGATATTAAGAGGAAAAGGGTATGTGTGTGTGTTTATGTGTTTGGGAAGAAAATAAATGATATCATCTTGAATAAGGAACAAAACTACTTAATATGTAGTTTATACCAGAACAAGTGGGAACTATTGCTAATTATACCAAAGAGACCTGAGAGTTTTCTGCCAATAAAGGTGAGATGGAATGGTAAAAGTAATCATGAGGTTGAGTTTAAAAGCCATAAATGATGATTCAATCTTATCAGGCACAGTAGTTAGTGACATGGCAACTATGTGTTGTTTCTGTGTTGCTCAGAAAATCTGATTCTGATTCACCTGCCAAAGACATAATATCACTTGGACAAAGGTTGATGATTTGAAACATTTATTTTAATCTGACAGCGTCAACTTTAATTTATGGGAAGTTAAACAGTCAGGGATAGTTATTCATGCATCAAATTGTTCTTTCTTGGCAATATCTATTATATTTAACATTTCAAACAAAATGTTCCCTCATTATTAAATTATGTGAAGATTTCTACTAAAAAAGTGAAGCCATTTTTCTTTGACTAATTCTAAATTTTCTAGAATTCAGTATTATGATGAAATTAAGACAAATTGATAGAAAAAATTATACATAAAATATATCATGTGTCTCTTAAAATGTTCACATGAACTTTTGGAACTTTTAAAAGTCATTGGAAAGCATATTAAGAATTAAAATTAAAACTTTCAAAATATGTTCTTAATTGAATTAGTATATTGAAAAAAATAAATGCTATTATTTCCCAAGATACAATTTAGCAAAGAACTAAATAAGTAAGTAGTGATGTCTGAGATGGGTCACTTTCTGTATTTCCCATTCTTCCATTTTAATATTAATTTTTCTAAAATAATTGCATTTTCAGAACCTAATTTATGTTCTCACTGATTACTCAATATCTTGTTTTATTTACTTTTTTTTTTTAAAAAAAGAATGAACTATATTTTTCTTACTTTTGTTATTTTTCTATGTATTTCTCCATCAGAATTAAGCTTTTCAAGTAAGAGTATGACAGGAGAGTGAAGACCAAATATTCCAAGTGTAGCTGTGAAGGAGAACATGGCAGCTGCTACCATGGCACCTTCTCTATTATCTCATGCTTCTGGGCCAATTTGGCCATCTGGCAAACACACTCATTAGCTCTCTATCTGTAGATAATGGTAGGTTGGAAGGCTTTTCATTGTTTAGGAGCCTTCTGAGGACAGACTTCTTTCTAGTTGTACCAGGAGGTATAGATGTCAAGCTAGGCCCCAAGAAAGATGCAATCATGGCAGGTGAGTACAAAGTCCTCACCTTTTCAGACAGTTGGAAACCCCTGCAGTTCCCAATTTCTAAGTCTACATTACACTAAGCCTTTCTCCTGGTGAGGTCTTATCTATCTCAGCAAAATTATCTCAGCCTTTCCTAAAAGAGTAATGTGCATGGTTTAGAAAGATGCTGGAGGGGGCTTGTTTTATGGGACTTAAAGACTATAAAAAGAATCTGTTATGTATCAGCCAGTTTTAATCCAATTTTTATTTTAGATAGGGAGGATTGATTATTTTTCTGTGATAGCACCATAGATCTTTAAATCTTATTTCCAATAAATTATTTGATTAGCATATTTGTAGCTTAAATAATATTGAATATTGCACAAATAATTATAATTAATTGTATATCTAAGTGTTTTTTATTATAGCTATATTTTAGATTATTTCAAGAAAATGTAAAAGCATCTTGTACAGATTATAGGTAACCTTCAGTAAAATACTGTTTTAGAGAACCAGAAGTTAAAAAAAACTTTTTTATAGGTAAATTTAAAAATGCTCTTCTAAATGCTGGACTTTATTTTAATGAAATCTATAGTTTTTATCCTTTGTCTCTCCCTCCAGGAAGTATTAACAAAACACCATCAGATGCGTACTAGATTTACTAGGGAGATTACTTTGTAAGTTATATAAATGTCTAATCACAGGGTTGTACACTGGACACTAATGTAATATTACATATCAATTGCAATTTTAATACGAAGGAAACCCCTGATTTTTCAATTGTAGGTGTATGTGTGTAAATGAGTCTGTGTACTTTATATATTTGTTCATACATAGGTTTAGAGATTTGAGAATCAATATACTTTAACCCTTGGGTCTTAACCCAGTTTTCACCACCAACTTTATTTTTTCTGAACTTGGTGCCAATTGTTTTACAAGAGGAGCTGTGACTTGTCTACAGGCCCTTCCTTTACCTGGCTTGAGATATGACTGATTCTGCTACAGAAAATACAGAACTGGGTTCTCATTCCAACTTTACATCATATAGGGCCTTTTCTTCAGATAGGATAAAACAGAACAGACTACCCCAACCACTAATTCACCTTCTGGCATCTGCTTTTGCAGACGTTCCTTCTGGCTTTTCTTACTCAATCCAGGCCACTCTATTTCCAAAGTTCAGGCAATTGAATCATTTATTTTCTACCTCTCCAAGTTGTTCCCCACTGTGTAATCCCCAAAGGTCACAAAGGAGGACCAAAGTGTAAAGACTGAGAGTTTCTTCCACCTCTGTTTAAATTTCTAGGGAATTGGAGAATAAAACTAAGAATTGATAAGGAAGAATAGATATCTTACCAACATGTTTCATCCTTTCATGTCACAAAGTGAAGACATTTTATGTATTAAATAAACCAGCGAATACATTTTCAAATGTGTAGTCCAGTGACTATGCATTCTCCACTTAGTGGTCTCCACCTAGTGGTGCGAGATGGAAAGTTAACATGGGGGAAATAGGAACGATAGAAAAATAAATGCTGTTTTAATGTCCCCTCTGCATTTAGGAAGTAGTTAAAGAAAGTAGTGTAAAACACACAAAATCTGGGCATAGTAAAAACCACAAGTTAAGTGGGAAATGTACAATTTTTAATACTGGACTGTAGTAGAGAGGCAGAAGCAAGCGTAAAGGAAATAAACACCAGTAAAACAAACAAAAAAAATAAAATAAAAACTTTGAACAATTAAGGAGAGACATATGGTTAATTTCAAGTCTGACTGCAGTTCTTTTGTTTAATGTTAGTAAGACCAATGAAATATGCCCAGGTATAGCAATAATTTCATTTTGTAGCATTAATTGTTTTTGAAAAGACACAATGCAGTGTCTATGTGTCGCAGAATAGCAAATACATATTTTAAAATTATGTGATAAGATCTAAAACAATAGTCTCAGAAACATAGTAAAGACTGACTTTTGAACAATTAAACTAATAATTCATCAAAATGGTTTTCTATATTTTCTTTTCCCGTTTTTACCTTCTCATTCACTTTTCAACCCACTCTAATCTGTCCTTAATTCCAGCTTGCATTAGAATCATTAATGTCCTACCACCTTGTCTCTCAATTTAGTAGAAATATTTTATTTCTTATTTTAACTGATCTCTTAGTAATATTCAACATTTTTAAATTCTCCTTCCTTGAAATATTCTTCCCCATATACATTGCTTTCTTGAATTTCCTCTAAAATTTATGGTTACTCTTTACCCTCTCTTTTGAAATAATCCCCAATACATAGTCATTAAATGTTGGAATTAACCAAAGTGATTTCCTGGATTATCTTCTTTTCCCATTACATATTCTCTTTCTAATGAAGCATATCCCTACTGCTTCAGTTTTCACCATATGCTGCATCTACCATTCTGAAACTTGGTGAGCTCTAAACATTTTCATCTTTTATTTTTCAAAGGCACTTCAAATTTAGTGTATTGAACACTAAATTTACTCCACCCTCCTCCTCTAATCTGTGATGGTCATACACATAGGAATAATCCTTAACACATCCATCTCCCACTTTCTTTTTTCTATGTGTCACCGTTATTTATTAATATTAACTCTTAATGTTTCCAAATCCATCTACCTTCCTGGATCTTGTTAACACCCCTTTAATGCAAAATTGTCATCCTCTTTAAACTAGTTTAGGGCACTATTTTCCTAACTGGTATAACCTATTAAATCTTTTTCCCACTTTTACATTGTACATTTCCCACTTAACTTTTGATTATTGTTTCCTAATCATATCATATATTGTATATCACTACTTCTACATACTTTGCCTGATTGAATGCCAACTCTTACTTCAGCTCTTATATTCTTACTTCCCGAAACTCCTTTTACCTCTCTTCTCTAGTATGTGGTTCACAGCACCCTCCAGCTCCCTTCCATCCCACTTGTCACTTATTTAACATTTGAATTTAGGTCATAACTCTAGAAATCCAATCTGATACTACTTTCTATTGTTTCCTTAGTGTCTAGCACAGACCTGGCAGCTGGTAGGTATTCAGATATTTGTTGATTGAATGAATGAACAAGAAAATAAAAAAAATAAGCTATAATTTGGAGAGTGATGAAATGCTGTGGAGAATGGATAGCACAGACAAAGGAGCAAATTATCAAATAAAAAAAGGAACAGTACATGGGCCTCAATGACTAGAGATTGTGGGTTAAAAACTTATATATTAATTTTACATAATTTTAAATACAGCTATATAGTATAAGCTATTGTAAAAGATATATGTACTATAACATATTACATAGAAATAACAAGTAAATTATTTAATGCATTGCGTGTTGAGTATAATTAATACACTATGATTAATTCTTTTTTTAAAGTTCGTTGTTTTTTTAGGTTTCTTTTGAAAATATGGCATTTATGCCAGCAATTTGGGTCTTAGAGTGAACAGACTTTTTAAGGCATATCTACTCCCAAGTAATGTATAAACAATTCTCTCTCAGTTTGGGAACTCAAGATGATAGAGACACAGTTATTGGTTTTCAGGTAGAAATTGTAAATTGCCTCAGAGTAAATATCATTCTAAGTAAGCTTTGATAATAGCACTGCATTGTCACTGAGCAGCAGGGAAATGTTGAAGGTTATGTTCTATATTATATTGTTCACATGCACATTTTATTTCTTTAGAACTGCTTTCTATTCTATTGTCTTATAGGCAGAAACATAATTTGTGCTATATTTCTACCTGTACCGTCAAATTTTCCTCTCTTCTTTTAGTGTTATGTTTTAATAACAACAATAAAAACAACCTGAAGACAAAGGAAAAAAATAAAGCAAGAGGATGTGGTTTGTGTTTAATGGGTTAAACATCATTGCAAATCTATTTGTTCTTTGTATTACCAAAGTGCATAATGACAGTACTTGAAATTAATGTACATCGCATGCATTAAATGAGTACTCACTGTAACTTAGCAACAGCTAAGTGTGGCTTCTTCAGCTTGTTGATTTCCATTGCTGGACTTGGAAGGCCATAGAAAATTCAATTTGCTCTAAATTTCTTATGTTGGCTGTTAAATGTTAAGTCCCTTTTTACAAAAAGCTCCTTTGTGACTTGCCAGTTAGAATTCAGCAAGTTTTGTTCTTCACAGCAGGAAGTGTTAGCAATTTGGGGGAGGAAAGAACAAAACAAGTTTCCTGTATTACTCCTCACTGTACCCAAAAGTTTTAACATTATTCTTCTAAATAGGAAAAGCAGTTGAGGTGTATCTGCTCACAAAACTTAGAAAAGATATCAATGCATGGAAAATTTATAATTCTACATAAAATAAATATTAAGAAAACACTTTTTACTGTGTGTAAGGCCAGGAGCCGTGGCCACCATCACAGCCTCTTGGCACATGCAGGTTTGCATTTGATTTGGGCAGATGGTAATGAAACAATGGAGCCAAAAACTGGTGGGCCATTACCTTTTATTCTAGACTCGTACCAGCCAACGAGTAAAAACCAAACACACGGGGCATCAAAACCCTTTCACATGTTCCTCTGATTCCACAACCAGGAGAATCTTTCCGGTTTTCCTAGAATCAAATGTCCCATCAGCCTTATTTACCTTTATTCCCTATCTTCTTGTCTCTACAGGCCTCCATCTTGGCTGCCTGCCTCCTCTCCCACCATGTGGCTTCTCTGCCCTGGAACAACTTGATCTCATCCTCTCGCCTATAACAACGTGGTCTCCTCCTCCAAAATATCCTCCTAGCTCCTCCTTTTGAAACTTTTCCCCAGGACAACCCCTCCTCCAGCACACATTTGCATAACCAAGCCCCTTCCCAAACATGAAGGTAATCAGCCGCTCCATGTGGGCAGCGCCATTTTTAATAATCAAAGTGAGCAAAACCAAATGACACAAATTTTACAACTTATTTGTCCAACACTGTGTCTCAGTAAAAGACAGGCTGACTTACAGAACTTTTAGGTCAATATTATTTCCCCTTACCCTTGACATACCTTTAGGCCCAGATTCCCAAGTATTTTAATTTTAGGCGTGAGTCTCATCCACAGGATTGCCAATTTCTCCTTTAAGAAGTGAGTGCCATTTTAAAAAGCTTAACTCATATCAGCATATTATAAATGCAAAATATTTTTACATAATAAAACATTAATGTCAAAAATTTATAAGATCCTTTAGATTTAATACTTTTATTTAAAAGTAATATCCCCCCCCCCCCCAGTTTGTCCTTGTTTTAATCCTAGAATAACATTGATCTGTGTCTCTGAATTGAGAAAATTCAATTCAAAGGTCATTTAGATTTATATATGTACATTTTAAGTCACTTTCTACCTATAAGATTTTTTTTTTTTTTTTTTTACACAGGGACAGAGAGAGAGTCAAACAGAGGGATAGATAGGAACAGACAGACAGAAACGAAGAGAGGTGAGAAGCATCAATCATTAGTTTTTTATTGCCATTACGACACCTTAGTTGTTCATTGACTGCTTTCTCACATGTGCCTTGACCGTGGACCTTCAGCAGACCGAGCCACCCCTTGCTGGAGCCAGCAACCTTGGGTCCAAGCTGGCGAGCTTTTGCTCAAGCCTGATGGGCCTGCCCTCAAGCTGGCGAGCTCTGGGTCTCAAACCTGGGTTTTCCGCATCCCAGTCCGACACTCTATCCACTACACCACTGCCTGGTCAGGCTACCTATAAGATTTTAAGCTACATCTTTATTGTCTTTTCTTCAGCATAGCATCAAAAAGAGGAAGAAATAAATTTTACTTTATAAATTTATTTATCTTAGTGCTCAGCAAGTTTCAATAAGCACTTAATGTTAACTTTATCACTGAACTTCTCCAAGTAAATGGGATTTTTTGCTTTGGAAGATTGAAAAAGTAAATTATTGAAAAATTATTATGTAAATAATTTTTGACTTCAGAAAACATATGAATTAAACTAAATATTTCATCTCTTATAACCCTCAAAGCTTTAGATTCATGTTTGGACTTATAAGACTATAAGTAAATAAGATATATCATTTAGTTGACCCAATTTATGTTACATGTTTTTAAATTCAGTTCAGGTTGCACTGGGAAGTGAAATTCTCTTTCTACGAAAAAATAAATTCTTACAGATAAAAGCTTTAATTTAGTCACATTTTGCCTGTGTATGTGTGTTCTATTTTTGAAATGACTATATTATGAGCCTTTCATTTGAACATTTCTCCTGCATCAACATCTCTTATTGTTCTTGGTGAAAATGGTGCACTTTTACAGAGGTGCAGGGAAAGCAATCCCGAAGACTCACATATGGGAGATTGTGGCTTGGTAAGGTTTAATGGAGTTGAAATAGAAGGCTGCCCAAAAGTTCCCAGTGTCTCAACTCTGTCCATCCCACCAAGAAAATGTCCAATCTTGTCTTTATTAAGCCCAGTACAAAAAGACCAGCATCAGATGATCTGTGTCATGGTTCAATCCAGTTTGTCCCTGTACTTATATGGCCAGCATGGTCTTTTGGTTGCATCTTATTGGTGCTGTACATAGGCCCACATTTGGAGCCAGAGCTGCTGCCAGCCCCAGGGGCCCTTAGAGCCACATGACTGCTTGGAGAGCCTGCAAACAAACCAGGAGAGCATATGTTTCCAACTAGAGAGGAGTGTTTCTTTGTTAGACTTGGGTTTATGTTATCTTGGACTAGGATGAATTAGCTTTTCTTCAAACCAACCAATTAACTTCTTAATCTTTTGAGGCTTTTCATAGTCCCTTCCCCTAACCCAGTGGTTTTCAAACTTTTTAAAGTCGGGGCACATTTAAAATTTTACAAATAATTGTAGGCACATTATATACAAATTTCTGAGAAATATGTTATAATAATTAAGTCAAATATTAAAGAAAAACCATATAAAGTCCAAGCATGCTTTTATGGTAATTACATGAAATAAATATGACAAAATTAAATTTATTCTGACATTAAAAACATTTTTATGTTACATTTTTTGAGTTATGCTTTGTAGAATTCATAAAAAATAGGTGTTAAAAATTAAAAATGACAATAGTTATCTTTTTATATATATAGATACATTCTTAGTAAGATTTAGTAAATTTGGCCAGTCCTGGTGTGAATGTATTAAGTTTTTTCATTTTTGTGTGTATGAGAAACATGAGCCTGATGTGTCCTAGCAATTTCTTCAATGTTTGGGCATATATTTGAAAGGCAAACTCTCATTTCCTCGTCAATACATTAAAGAATTTCTCTCTTTTTACTCTTAATTGTATTGGGTACAGAAAACCCCCACCATACATATCATCTTAACTTTACACCAAACAAAGGATAGAATAAACTTGCCTCCAGTCTTTCTGGGGAACATGGGGGGTAGTGTAAGCAATACAGCACCACAGTTTAACAGCCTTTTGCAATCTAATCAGGCAAATGAGGTGGGGGGTTGGGCAGATGTCAGCTTACAGCCAATTCCCCACACTTCTGTCTCCCCAAAATCTAAACTCCAAAAACCCTGTTGGTTTTTTGGTCCCCAGCAGGCACACATTTCTCTGGAATACCATAAGATGCACCTGAAAATCTTTTAGGGTGCCCCAGTGCTCCCTGGTGCACACTTTGAGAACCACTGCCCTAACCAAACTTATCCTTTTACCAGGCTAGACTGACAGGTATCTATGGCTGCTGTTCTAGCTTTTAGTGCACATTCCTCAAAAAGGAAGCACCTCCCCCATAATCTGGGGATGAACCAGTTTTACCCTGGGGAGACTGAGAAACCTCCCTATATGAGGGAGGAAGGAATGTTAATCCATTTATAATTCTAAGGAGTCCAAAGCTACAATTTCCCAGTGAAGCAAGTCAACCTTCAATGTTTGCTTCCTTCCCTTATTACTATCTAGAACATAAGCTAACATTATTACCAAGATTTCTGCCACACACTAAAATTTTATATCCTTTCTTCACTCTTTACAAACTTGTAAATGGCAAATGGCATCAGATGTTAAAACATGGTCCTTGAGTTTTGGCTAAAAAAGAATTCAGAGCCAAGACTCAAATACAAACAAAAGCTTATTTAAAAGTCACAGAGATACAAGAAGTGAGCCATGGAAGAAGTAAGCCAGCTGAGCTGCGTGGGCTCAGGGAACAAGTTTCAGAAGCAAGAAAAGGGCCCTAGGAACTTAGGAGAAAACAAGGAGAAATGATAAACTCAAAAAGAAAGAGTCCACTGAGCATGTTGCCACAGAGTTCTAATGAAGCAAGGTGAGTCAAATATGTTGAGAGAAATGTCTCTTGGTTTCAGCTAACCATATATGGCCTTGATTAAAGCAGCTTTAACACAGTAATTAAGAAAAGTCTAATAGAAAAGAGCTAGAGGGAGAAATTGAGGCAAATAAAAAAACCACACTAGGAAATGAACTTGTAAATTAGACAAGTTTTTTAAATATTTTCTCTGTCAAAGGAAAAATAAGTAACATGTTGGTAGCTGGAGGTTGCTATTGGGCCTAGAGTTGTTTGTTTTATTTATTTTTTAGTATCGATAAAATAATACTATTTTTGTAGTTAATGAAAAGAATAACATTGAGCAGAGACTTAATAAAGAATAAAAGAGGAAAGAAAATGTAGATGAACTCAAATAGGTAAGAGGGGCTGAGATCAAGGGTACAAAATTAACCCATAATAACAAGAGAAAAGAGAGTTTATATGCTCAGAGGCAGGTAAGTATAATGGTGGGAAGCTGTTGATGTTTCATTTTGATTGCTTTGTTTTCCCATAAAAATTAAAATCTGGCTTTCAGCTATTGGTATGGATACTGGGAATGAGGCTATATGTTTGAAGAAACAGTTGACGGCATAAAATAATTGACTAAAATAGTAGAAATGTGTAATATTAAAAAGAGAAAGTATACTTCTATGCCCACTTAAGGTTAGTGATTAGGAATCTAGTATGTATCAGTATAATTGTGTGTTTTTTAGAGGACATTTAAACTCAGTGGTTAACATATAGAGTGAAAGGTTAGTAATAACCAAGATTGGTTTAGGTAAATGAATTTTTAAAAATGAGAGAATGGAGTTGAAGAATATGTTTATAAGGAATGGCTATAAAATTTAAACTGGAAAAGGAAAGAAACGCATGCAGTTGGTGAAGTACAGTGAAAAGGTGGTAAAATCAATGAACTGAAGGTATTGCAGAGTTGGATGATTTGTGCACATAAAGTACCAGAGGAAGCTGGCTGAAAAGATAAGAAATGGTAGCAGAAGGTAGAATGCATGGAAATAAAATGATTTAAGATTTTTAATTATAAAGTAAATACAAGGCTAAGCATATAACAATAGAAGCAAATAATTGAAGAAAATGTGGAAGAGATAAAAAATGTAATATAATGACATATAATTATATAAAATAAAATTTAAAAATATAGAAGGTTGATTACATTTCTAAGCAAATAAACACATAAATATGTGTCAAAATATATAGAAACCTATATTATTAATTTGTCTGAGCAATAACATATCAGTAATACACAATATAATAAAAAATTAATAAAATCAAAATTAGTTCATAATATTTTATAGGCAGGATCAAATTAACCTTCAAAATAAGAATTGATCAACAGAGAACATTATTAATGTTAAAACATTATTTTATATTTATGCTAGAAAAAATATAAAACCATTGTAAGAATAAAGGAAGTTTGTATATTTTGAAATTGAAACTGAAAATTGATATATTTTGAAATGACACAGTACTATCAGAGCAAAGGGGTACATTTGTATAAAATATTAGAATTTATTATTTTGTTTGCTTGTTGACTCATTTTAATGTGAACACACACACACACACATATATATATGCATTTTTTTACCAACTATATGCATATTATTTTTCATGATAGACCTTATGAGTAAAAAAAATATTCTCTATTTTTGGTGTACATATAGTATATACATATGTAGATTACTCGAAATAATGACAAAGTCAGTGATGACATTTAACTGAGAGGAGCTTTGGGAAAAAATTGCAAACTTTCTTGAAATTTAGTTTTAATTTCTTCAATAATTTGAAATATATAATTCTGTAAAAAAGATTACTCAATCCTTAATCACTTATCTTTACAAATAATTTAGTTATAAATTACATTTAAAAATATATCTGAAGTACAATTTATCTGAAAACCAAGGTGAAGACAAAAATTAATTCAGCAGGAGAGCAGCAATTAATATAATAAAAATATTTAAAGTTACATGAAAAATAAATACTCAAATATTAACATTGCTTGGCTATAATTTAAGCTTTCTTCATTCATTTAAAGAGGATATATTTTTATATTAATTTTTATAATCAGTTAAATTTAATTTTTGATACTTTATATTTTCTTCAGTTATTATTTTTTCTCCACTTAGATTACTTTTTTTATTAACTACAGGATTTTTTTAAAATATGAAATCAAAGGCTGTCATTTCTGTTATTGTTCCCATTTAGAGAGAAATAACTTCATGTGTATAGGCACTGTGTCTTCTAAAAGAATAGACAATTACAGAGGATGCCTATGTGCAGTACTTGTGAATAATACACAAAAAAATATGTTTCCTAATCTTCATGGTATTTTCACAATTAAATACTTGGATGGTCAAAATCATATTTTAAGTTTTAAAGTATCATTTTTGCAAATGAAAATATCTTTGCATATTCCATGAAAACAAAACAAAATCTATGAATAAATGTGTAGTTTTTGAGAAACTAATATTGATGTAATTATCCTTTCTAATTTGTTTTTATTACATGGAAAATCATATTACCTATAAGAAAATAAAAATAATGCTAAGTAAGTAAACTGGGAGTTTGAAGAAAAGCTATAAATGTACAAATGGGGCATTTCAAAGAACTAGCCTTTCTCATTCAAGGTTCCTATTGTCTGAATAAACTGATGACTTATCATGTAGCAGTTACAAAGTCCCAATATCTAAGCTCTTGGATGTCATGTTTCAGGAGCTTATTCTACCTTAGCACTCCAATTTATCAAGTCATCTTCATGATTTAAATATATCATGCAAAATGCTTGTAGTTCTGGTACCTCAAAAGAACCTGACCTTCTGTTCAGTGATCACAATCTCTCCATCTCTATAGCAGTCCACTTCTATAGTGGTGCCCTGAACATGACTCAAAAAATCTATGCTCAGGCCACAACCTCTTCTTTTCTTACCTCTCTCATGCCTTCATTTTCTATAAAGCTCCTTTGAAATATATCATAGTTCCTTCTTTCAACTTCCCTACTCTTGATATTGTTTTTCATTCTGAAACCATGGTGACTCATTTCAAGGGAAATATTGTACCTTAATTTCTCAAGTCCTTTTTCTTTTACTGCACTCTAATGCTGCTACAGGTTAATATAAATGAGTTAATGTTTAGTATATATAGAAACTTACACTGTGATTTAGAACTTTCACCATTACTGAACAGTTTTATATTGGAGAAACAAAAATAGAATATGTCTGTCCCCATTGAAGGGTCCAGAGACTGATGGAAAAACACACGTGTAAGTAGTAATATGCACATCATGGTAAATGCTTTGAGGAACAATGTAGTTGATATGCTGTAGACACAGAATTGAACAACAAAATAATTGTATCAAGTAAGGCTATATAGATTATAAATACACATTGGCACACATTTTGAAAATAATAGTGTTAGCAAAGACGTTAGCATGTGAAAATTTTGCAACTCTTATAAGGCATATACGATTCAAAGAACATTATTTCTGATTGATCAAGAAATAACATTTTCAAAGGTGCATTTTAAAATGTTAACTCAAACAACAATATAATGGGGCTCAAAGTGTGAAAAAATTGGAATGTGGTAGCAGTTTGAGGATCTTTACAGTGGCTCAGGGACTAAATGATGATGTCTAAAATGAGACAGGGTCAATGGAAAGAAAAAAGAGACAAAGTAATTAACAAGAAGCTAGAAATGGAGGAATTTGGGATCAGATTAGATATAGAAGGCAGTAAGAGAAATTAATCTATATATTATATATAATATTTTTGTTATTCTTTGAAAATCTTAATATGGGAAAGAAAGTCAATATTAGAAGAAAAGATATTGAGTTCTACTTTGGCCATCTTGAATGTGAGGCACATTTTAAAAATTCAGAAGATTTGTATACATCTGAATGCCCTACAATACCTAAATATAACAAGTAACTTTATATTCCTTCCAAAAATATCTCCATGAAAAGAACTACTTTGTATTTAAATCTTTATTAAATATTTCATATTATGAGGGTTCTTTTTTTCTGAATTACTTTATTTGGAGCATAAAAGTAATGTTGAAAGAAGAGACATTAGCATGAAGTGATTTTAATCAATACTAATTTGGAAAAATTATAAAGGTCACCAGTAGAAAAGTAAAAAAAAAAAAAGGAAGCAAAGAAAATCATCAGTCAGTCATTATTCCTGAAGAGTGTATCCTCACAGATTTAAAGAATTCATGTCATTACCAACAAGTTCGATAAATACTTTACAAAAGCAATAGAGAATATAGTTACATAGCAGATATCACAGAGCTTAAGAGGAATGAGAAAAAAAAGAGTTCTGCTTACTTGTGGCTTTGGATAAAATTCATAATGATGCCTTAGTACAGGATTCAATATTGGCTATCTCTCAGACATGAATGATCAAGATGATGATAATCCACAGAAACTTGTGTTACATAAATTCAAAAAGTCCCTCTGATAAAGTCTTTGATGCTGAAAATTAAAGTTCAAATAATACAGTCTCACTATTATTTCCTATATATGTAGTTTAAAATATGTATGTATAATAAATTTAAATTATAATTATACCTTTGAACTATTTAATCTGAAAATAGAGTGCATATTTAAATTTTCTTCTGGAAATTTTATCTTTGTGTTTATCTTCTCTTTCGGCATATACAGAAAATGACTCTGACATGCTCAATTGTGGAATGCACCATATAGATGCCAAATAAGAATCTAAAGGACAAGCATTGTGCTTTGAATTCAGTCTTTATCTTTCTATCATACAACTTTTACCCAGTAAACTGTGCTCAGGTTATTCAATTGAGTTATTTCAAGTTTTTATTTTCTTTTTTGTTTCCTATTAGAACTCAAACCTAGCTTCAAAGTCAGATAATAGGGATAAAACTATAGCTCCTAGCACTTTATAACCCCATAACCAGAGTATGATATTACAAGTCATAATATTTCCAGCTGCTTTAACAGCAATGTATTAGAAATGTTCCCTGTGGATTCAAAACACAACTGCTTTCTCAATGCATATATAGGAAATGGCCAGAGACCACTTCAAATTTAATGGTGATGGAAGGAGACTTGACTTGGTGTGGTAAACACACAATACAATACAGATGATGCATTATAGAATTGTATGCCTGAAACCCATATAATTTTATTTACCAATGTAACTCTAAAAATAAAAAAAATAAAATAAAATCCTTCAGGTATTACTGTGATCATTATACTTGCATAATAAATAATGAAACTTACGATGTTAACAATCAAAAGCCTGGCCAGTTGGCTCAGCAGTAGAGTGTTGGCCCAGCGTGTGGGGTTTCATTCCTGGTGAGGGCACACAGGGGAAGCATCCATCTGTTTCTCCACCCTTCCCCTTTCCTTTCTCTCTATCTCTCTCATTCTCTCCCGCAGCCAAGGCTAATTGGAGCAAAGTTGGCCCAAGCGCTGGGGGTGGCTCCATGGCCTTTACCTCAGGCACTAGAATGGCTCTATTTGCAATGGAGCAACTCCCCAGATGGGCAGAGCATCACCCCCTAGTAGGCATGCTGGGTGGATCCTGGTCAGATGCATGCGGGAGTCTGTTTGTCTGTCTCCCTGCTTCTCACCTCAGAAAAATGCAAAAAAAAAAAGATGTTAACTATCATTATGTGATCACAAAGTGGAGCCAGCTGACACCATGCATGTAAGAGTAATGAGAGACAAAAAGAAATAGGTCTGTGAACAATATTTTAAAACTTTCAATCCAAATCCTAGAGTCTATGTAAAATTTGTTTATATATATATACAAAAAAATATTTTTTTTTTATTTAAAGCTATTTTGAGATCAGTTACTTTTATATGTCACCTGATTCAACTTTATCAACATTTAATCATCTACATTTTTCCTTAAATATAATTATTTTCTTATTGTCAGGATATTTCTCATGTGTTCTTATTCCCCTACATTAAGCAGATCTTTCAGCTGAGTTAGTATGGTTATTGTTACAACATCTGTTGACCCTGCCCCTTCTTAGTAGGGGGTTTAATTTTCTCATCATGACATTTGAGGGCTTTATGTCTAGTTCCACTTACATTACCAGAGACATCCCAGTCATTCCTTGTAACACTGACTATGCTCCAGCCAGCGTTTCATAAGTACATTTCTTTGGTATATTTATGTGTGTTGTCCTCTGTATGTTTATATATGTTTATGTCTGCTGCCCTCTGTTATCAATATGGCTCTTATCCACTTCCCTAACAATATGCAACTCAAATTTTAGTTCCACTTGGAATCTGATTTTCCACTACAGAGTAAATTATTCCCCTCTCTGTGTTTCCATTGTACTTTTGAATATTTTTCTACTTATTATTATTATTATCATTATCATAATCATTATTATATAAGAGAGAGGAGGGTAGATAAAGAGATAGACTCTTGCATGCACCCCTACTCACATCTATCTGGCAACCCCCATACGGGCTGATGCTCAACCCAATTGAGCCACTGGCTGTGAGAGGAGAAGAGAGAGAGAAAGGTGAGAGGAAGAAGGAGAGAAGCAAATGGTCACTTTCATGTGTGCCCTGACTGGGGATCGAACCCATGACATTCAGATGCCTTGTTGATACTTTATCCACTGAGCCAATAGGCCAGGGCCTCATCACTAATTATCGATTATTGTCTGTAATATATATATATATATATAGGATCTAATAACCCAGTAAATATATATATATATATATATATATATATATATATATTTACTGGGTTATTAGATCCTTGATAGAAAAAAAATTACACTTTATTCATGTTTTTGAAATTGACATGGTAGTTTGCCAATATCCAAGTGTGGCAGACAAAATAAATGCTAGATGGAAGAATAGGAAAACAAGAGGAAGGGAAAGAAAAAACAAAATAGTCTTATGCAAGAAAGAAAACATAAGTGTAGGAGACAGTTTTTACAAATGAGGAGTATAACTAGTAATAATCAGAGATGAGTTCATTCCAAAAAATGATTCATGAAATATGTAAATGTTTCTCCACTAAGAATCTCAAGTAGAGTTCAGTGTCATCTATTTCTTGATAAATGGTAACATGCATCTTATTCATTTGAGCTTAATAAGAACTTTTATTTGAGTTTAAAGGTCAAAGCATGAAGTAACTCAAATGTATTACTTTAAAAAGCAAATTTCATCAAATAACTTCTTGTTAGCAATGTATGAAGAAACACTAGTGTACAGATTAGCATAAGATTCATGTATATATATATATTTTTTTTAATTTTTATTTTATTCATTTTAGAGAGGAGACACAGAGTGAGAGAGAGAGAAAGAGAGAAAGGGGGGAGGAGCTGGACGCTCAACTCCCATATGTGCCTTGACCAGACCAGTGCAGGGTTTTGAACTGGTGACCTCAGTGTTCCCAGGTCAATGCTTTATCCACTGCGCCACCACAGATCAGGCTCATGTATATTTTTTTATAGAAAGAAATTTTAATGGTGACCATGAGAATTGGTAGAAATCAGGTTGTGAATTTATAAAAACATTTTAAAAATTGTTTAATTTTCTTAATATCTTTAATTTTCTGATTTTAGAGGGAGAGAGAGACAGACAGAGAGACAGAAACATCAATTCATTCTGCATGTGCCTCATCCTAGGATCAAACCTAAAACCCTTATGTGGGGTGACATGCTCTAACCAACTGAGCCATCCAGCCAGGGCTACAAAAACAATTTGACATAGAAGAAGCAATGCTTTTTTCTAGGGTTCAATTATAAATATATATTTTCAATAAATTATAAAATATTTTTCAGAATTAAATAGCCCTTTTCATTGTAGTTACTGAATGTTTCTTTGGATGATATCAAGATTTTTATTTTCTTTTTTTAAAAAAATTATTTATTTATTTATTTATTCATTTTAGAGAGGAGACACAGAGTGAGAGAGAGAGATAGAGAAAGAGAGAAAGGGGGGAGGAGCTGGAAGCATCAACTCCCATGTGTGCCTTGACCAGATCAGTGTAGGGTTTTGAACTGGCGACCTCAGTGTTCCCAGGTCGACGCTTTATCCACTGCGCCACCACAGGTCAGGCAAGATTTTTAGTTTTAATCTCAGGTCTTAAAGTGTTGATCAAGTGCAATTTTTTAAAAATGTGCCTCTGCTTTGAGGATACCTTGAATATTTTTAAAGAACAGCTGGATTAATTACTGGTAAACCAATACACATCCTTGCCTGATATAGAAATCTTATACTCACTCATATCAGAAAAATTGGATAATTGGATAATTGATGACAGGAGCTGTTTAACTTCATATTAGTGGCTATAAGCATATCTATGTTATTCAGTCCAAAAGCATTAACCCTTTCACAATGTCCCCGCCCAATGTGGTTGGACTTGTTAACCTGAGAAATACTTAATCTCCTAAATTTGCTAAATTTTAAATTTATTATTTATTGTTTTTAGAGAGACAGAGAGAGGGATAGACAGGGATAGACAGACATGAACAGAGAGAGATGAGAAGCATCAATCATTAGTTTTTCGTTGCGGCTCCTTAGTTGTTAATTGATTGCTTTCTCATATGTGCCTTGACCACGGCCCTTCAGCAGACTGAGTAACCCTTTGCTCGAGCCAGTGATGTTGGGTCCAAGCTGGTAACTTTTTTGCTCAAGTCAGATGAGCCCACACTCAAGCTGGCGACCTTGGGGTCTTGAACTCGGGTCCTCCACATCCCAGTCCGATGCTCTATCCAGTGCGCCACCGCCTGGTCAGCTAAATTTTAAATTGAAAAAGTATTATACAGTTAAAATGAATTCTTATAAAAATCAATTATTATAAAGTTCTTCTATAGTGCTTATTTAGATAAATGGTATAATTTTCGAAAGAGTTAACCAAGTCAGAAAATAAAGTCATCTTGGGATTCTTTCTTTCATTTCTTTATCATTCACCAAGTCCTGTTTCTACTTCACAATTTTTATAAATATATACAGCGCATCTTTTGCGCTATAAGATGCACTTTTCCCCCAAAAAAGTAGAGGGGAAAATGCCTTTGCATCTTATGGAGCAAATAATATAGTATTTTATTAAATATTTTAACACATCATTTGGTTCACAATATATATTTTTATTTTCTTCCTTAAAACCCAGGTGTGTCTTATGGAGCAAACAATACGGTATCTACTTTCTATACTCAATTCTTCTATGTTCTTATTGTCACTCTGCTAAATTTCTACATTGTGTTTCTATATTCACTCTTGATCCCTGCAGGTCTACATTCTATATGCAAATACCAGGCATCCTCTATATCTCAATGGTTAAAAAGATCTTTGCTTCTACACATTCCAAATATTCAGTAACTAACTTTTCTGAAAAGCAGTGTGTGAGAGATTATATATTTAAGTCTTGCAATTCTGTACATCACAATAGCTAAAAGTGTCCATCAGTGAATAAGTGGATAAATATATAAAATGTGGCATATACACATAATTAGCTTTAAAAAGGAAGAAAATTTTAACACAGGCTTGAACATGGATGTACTTGGAAGACGTTATGCCAACTAAAAATATGCCAGTTACAAAAGGGAAAATATTTTATAATTCCACTTATATGAGATACCTGTATAGTCATATTTATAGAGACAGGAAGGAGAATGTTGGTGGGTAGAAACTGGGTGGAAAGGAAATGGGGAGTTAGTATTTGAGGGGCACAGCATTTTAGTTGGAGAAGAGGAAATAGCTCTGAAGATGAGTGGTGGGGATGGCTGCACAACAGTGTGAATGTACTTATTGCCACTGAAATCTACACTTAAAAACAGTTAAAATGGTAAATTATATGCCATGCATATTTTTTTTTTAATTTTAATATATATTTTATTATTATTAATTCTAATGGGGTGACACCAATAAATCAGGGTACATATGTACAATGAAAACATCTCCAGGTTATCTTATCATTCAATTGTGTTGCATACCCATCACCAAAAGTCAAATTGTCCTCTGTCACCTTCAATCTGGTTTTCTCTGTGTCCCTCCCCCCCTCCCTATCCCACTTTTCCCTCCCTCCCCCCATCCCATAACCAACACTCTCTTGTCCATGTCTCATACCCTCACTTTCATGTCCCACCTATGTATGTAATCGTGCTGTTCTCAGTTTTTCTTTTTTTCTGATTTACTTATTTCACTCCGTATAATGTTATCAAGGTACATCCATTTTGTTATAAATGATCCGATGTCATCGTTTCTTATGGCTGAGTAGTTTTCCATAGTATATATGTACCATAGCTTTTTAATCCACTCATCTTCTGATGGACACTTGGGCTGTTTCCAGATCTTCGCTATTGTGAACAATGCTGCCACGAACATGGGGGTGCATTTCTTCTTTTCGAACAGTGCTATGGTGTTCTTAGGGTATATTCCTAAAAGTGGGATAGCTGGGTCAAAAGGCAGTTCGACTTTTAATTTTCTGAGGAATCTCCAAACTGTTTTCCACAGTGGCTGCACCAGTCTGCATTCCCACCAGCAGTGCAGAAGGGTTCCCTTTTCTCCACATCCTCGCCAGCACTTATTCTGTGTTGTTTTGCTGATAAGTGCCATTCTGACTGGTGTGAGGTGATATCTCATTGTGGTTTTAATTTGCATTTCTCTAATGATTAGTGATGTTGAGCACTTTTTCATATGCCTATTGGCCATCTGTATGTCCTCTTTGGAGAAATTTCTATTCATTTCTTTTGCCCATTTTTTGATTGGGTTGTTTGTCTTCCTGGTGTTGCGTTTTATAAGTTCTTTATAAATTTTAGTTATTAACCCCTTATCAGATGTGCTGTCGAATATGTTCCCCCATTGTGTGGTTTGTCTTTTTATTCTGTTCCTATTGTCTTTAGCTGTGCAAAAACTTTTTAGTTTGATATAGTCCCATTTGTTTATCTTGCCTTTTATTTCAGTTGCCCGTGGAGATAAATCGGCAAATATACCGCTGCTACAGATGTCGGAGAGCTTGCTGCCTATGTTTTCTTCTAAGATGCTTATGGTTTCACGGCTTACATTTAAGTCTTTTATCCATTTTGAGTTTGTTTTTGTGCATGGTGTAAGTTGATGGTCTAGTTTCATTTTTTTGCAGGTAGATGTCCAATTTTCCCAACACCATTTGTTAAAGAGGCTGTCTTTACTCCATTGTATGTTCTTTCCTCCTTTGTCAAATATCAGTTGTCCATAAAGCTGTGGGTTTATTTCTGGGTTCTCTGTTCTGTTCCATTGATCTATGTGCCTGTTCTTATGCCAGTACCAGGCTGTCTTGAGTATAATGGCCTTATAGTAAACCTTGATATCAGGAAGCGTGATACCTCCTGCTTTATTTTTTCTTTTTAAGATTGCTGAGGCTATTCGTGTTCTTTTTTGGTTCCATATAAATTTTTGGAATATGTGTTCTATATCTTTGAAGTATGTCATTGGTATTTTAATTGGTATTGCATTGAATTTATAAATTGCTTTAGGTAATATAGACATTTTAATGATGTTTATTCTTCCTAGCCATGAGCACGGTATATGCTTCCACCTGTTTGTATCTTCCTTGATTTCTTTTATCAATGTTCTATAATTTTCTGAGTACAAGTCCTTAACCTCCTTGGTTAAATTTACTCCTAGGTACTTTATTTTTTTGGCTGCAATAGTGAAGGGGATTGTTTCCTTAATTTCTTTTGCTGATATTTCATTGTTGGTGTATAGAAATGCCTCTGATTTCTGAGTATTAATTTTATATCCTGCCACCTTGCTGAAATCATTTATAAGGTCCAGTAGTTTTTTGACTGAGACTTTAGGGTTTTCAATATACAATATCATATCATCTGCAAATAATGACAGTTTTACTTCTTCTTTTCCAATTTGTATGCCTTTTATTTCTTTTTCTTGTCTGATTGCTGTAGCTAGGACTTCCAGAACTATGTTGAATAAGAGTGGTGAAAGTGGGCAACCCTGCCTGGTTCCTGATCTTAAGGGGATTGCTTTTAATCTTTGTCCATTTAGTATGATGTTTGCTGTCGGTTTATCGTAGATGGCCTTTATCATGTTAAGGAATGATTCCTGTATTCCCACTTTACTGAGAGTTTTGAGCATGAATGGGTGCTGGATTTTATCAAATGCCTTTTCTGCATCTATTGAAATTATCATGTGATTTTTGTCCTTCCTTTTGTTTATGTGGTGAATCACATTGATTGATTTACGAATATTGAACCAGCCTTGCCTCTCCAGAATAAATCCCACTTGATCGTGGTGTATGATTTTTTTCATATATTGCTGGATCCGGTTGGCTAATATTTTGTTGAGAATTTTAGCGTCTAAATTCATCAGGGATATAGGCCTATAATTTTCTTTCTTTGTGTCGTCTTTGCCCGGTTTTGGGATCAGAATTATGCTCGCCTCATAAAAGGAGTTTGGAAGTCTTCCTTCCTCTTGAATTTTTTGAAATAGCTTGAGGAGAATAGGAATTAGTTCTTCTTTGAATTTTTGATAGAATTCACTTGTGAAGCCATCAGGCCCAGGACTTTTCTTTTTTGGGAGTTTTTTGATAACTGTTTCTATCTCATTTGCTGTAATTGGTCTGTTTAGGTGTTCTGATTCTTCCAGATTGATTTTTGGAAGGTTATATGATTCAAGAAATTTGTCCATTTCACCAAGATTGTCTAATTTTTTGGCATATAGTTCTTCATAGTATTTTCTTACAATGCTTTGTATTTCTGTTGTGTCAGTTGTTATTTCTCCACTGTCCTTTCTAATTTTATTTATTTGAGTCCTCTCTCTTTTTTTCTTGGTGAGTCTAGTTAAAGGTTCATCAATCTTGTTTACCTTTTCAAAGAACCAGCTTCTGGTTTCATTGATCCTCTGTATTGTTTCCTTAGCCTCTATGTCATTTATTTCTGCTCTGACCTTTATTATTTCCTTCCTTCTACTTGTCTTGGGTTTTATTTGTTGTTGTTTTTCTAGTTCTTTTAGATGCAGGGTTAGGTTGCTTATTTGAGCTTTTTCTAGCTTCTTATGATATGCCTGTAGTGCAATAAACTTCCCTCTCAGAACTGCTTTTGCTGTGTCCCACAAATTTTGAGTTGATGTATGCTCATTATCATTTGTTTCTAGAAACTTTTTTATTTCTTCTTTGATCTCATTGTTAATCCATTCATTATTTAATAACATGCTATTTAGTTTCCAAGTGTTTGAGTATTTTTCAGTTTTTCTTTTGTGGTTAATTTCTAGTTTCATGGCATTGTGATCAGAGAAAATGCTTGATATGATTTCAATCTTCTTAAATTTATTGAGACCATTTTTGTGTCCTAACATGTGGTCTATCCTAGAAAACGTACCATGAGCGCTTGAGAAGAATGTATATTCTACTGCTTTAGGGTGAAAAGTTCTGAAGATATCTATTAAATCAAGTTGATCTAGTGTATCCTTTAAGTCTGCTGTTTCTTTATTAATTTTCTTTCTTGAGGATCTATCCAGTGTTGTTAGAGGGGTATTGAAATCCCCTACTATGATAGTGTTGCTGTTAATCTCGCCCTTTATATCCATCAAAGTCTGCTTTATGTATGTCGGGGCTCCTATATTTGGTGCATAGATATTTACAATAGTTATATCTTCCTGTTGAATTGTTCCCTTTATCATTATGTAGTGTCCTCCTTTATCTCTTACTACAGCCTTTGTTTTAAAGTCCATTTTGTCTGATATAAGTATTGCTACCCCTGCTTTTTTTTCATTTCCATTTCCATGAAATATTTTTTTCCATCCTTTTACCTTCAGTCTATGAGCATCTTTTGTTTTAAGGTGTGTCTCTTGTAGACAGCATATGTATGGGTCCTGTTTCTTTATCCATGCAGCTACCCTATGTCTTTTGATTGGATCATTTAATCCATTTACATTTAAGGTTATTATTGATATGTAGTTGTTTATTGCCATTTTATTCTTTAAAGCTGTATTCTTCTTTTGCTCTATTCATTCCTCCCTTTAAACTGTTCACAAGAGGCCCCTTAGTATCTCTTGCAGAATTGGTTTGGTTTTTATGAATTCCTTGAGGCTTTCTTTTTCTGGGAAGCTCTTTATTTCTCCTTCAATTTTAAACGTTAGCCTTGCTGGATAAAGTAGTCTTGGTTGTAGGTTCTTGTTCTGCATTACTTTGATTATTTCTTGCCATTCCCTTCTGGCCTCAAGCGTTTCTGTTGAGAAGTCCGATGTCATCCTTATGGGGGCTCCTTTGTAGGTGATAGCCTTTTTTTCTCTAGCAGCTTTTAAAATTTTTTCTTTATCCATTAGCTTTGGTATTTTAACTATGATGTGTCTTGGTGTAGATCTTTTTGGGTTTCTTTTTAATGGAGTTCTGTGTGCTTCTTGAATGTGTGGAGTGTTTCCCAGCCTTAATTTAGGAAAGTTTTCTGCTATGATTTGATTGAACAAAGTTTCCATTTCCTGTCCTCTCTCCTCTTCTTCAGGCACCCCTATGATGCGAATGTTGTTTCTCTTCATGTTGTCACAAAGCTCCCTTAGAGTTTCCTCACATTTTTTAAGTCTCTTTTCCTTTTTCTTCTCTGCTTCTGTGCCTTTGTTTATTGTGTCCTCTAACTCGCTTATTCGATCCTCAGCGTCATCCATCCTGCTTTTAATTCCTTCCATTGTGGTCTTCAGTTCTGATACTGTATTTGTCATTTTTGTCTGATTCTTTTTTATTATTTCAATTTCATTTTTTATACTTGTTATCTCTTTATTTAGGTGTTCATAATGACTATCCATTGTTGCTCTAATTTCTTTGAACATCCTAACTATCATTGTTCTAAATTCTGCTTCTGGTAATTTGGTTATATCTGGTTCATTCAGGTCCTTCTCTGGGGATTTCTCTTGATTCATTTGGTTTGCATTCCTCTGCCTGCCCATTTTTTCTGTGTATAAGCAAGTTGTGGCCACTGGAGTCCAGTAGGTGATTCCTTTGTGTTCTCTAGGTGTGGTCTATCTGCAGGCCCCCCACCCCCTCTGCCGGTGCCTAGGGTGGTTGGGTATGAGCGTTGCCAGCGCCGGCCCACTGTGGCTTTTGCTGTGATTTCTGCCTCTCCTCCGTGGGAGGGGCTGTCACTAAAGCCACAAGATCAGCACCAAGGGTAGAGGTGAGCACCTTTCCTCAGCTGCGGACCCAGCCTATTTCCGGACTTCCGCCCAGAACCAGCAGTCGGAGCCTGCTCGCTACAGTTCCGCGGGTTAGGCGGGGCTTTTGACGTGCTCTCAGCTGTAAGCCTTTGCCCGTCTGGAGCTTTAGCCCCGCCCTCGAGGCCAGGGCCCTATGCGCAGGGTCGGAAACCAAGGTTTATTGGGGCGGGCGTGTTTGCTGGCTTCCGCCGAGCTGCGTACTTCCGCTCGTCCCGGACTCTACCCCGCCCCTGCGTTCGGAGCCCGCTCGTGCACGTGTGAATGCTATTCGCGTTTTCTCCGGCCGGATGGGGATAATAGCGTGGGCTCAGCTGCGAGCCTCCACCCGTCTCGGGGTCCACCCCGTTCCCGTGCTCGGAGCCCGCTCGCGCACGTATACTGGCCAACCGCGGTTTCTCCGGCGGGGGGGGGGGCGGGACTGGTAGTGTCAGCTCAGCCGCAAGCCCCTGCCCGTCCCTGGTCCTAGCCCGGTCCCCGCGGTCAGGGCCGGCTTGCGCAGAGCCTGCCTGTTCCTGGCCTCTTGCTTTGTCCCCGTAAGTGGGATTAAAGGCGGGCCCGCAGCTTCCGGACCGCTCTCGCGCTTCTCCTCCTACCCTCTGGGCTAGACCGATCTCCCACCGGCCTGGCCTCCGCCCACGCCGACAGAACCGCGTTTCAGCGTCCTGCCGCCCCAAAACCTTAAGCAGCCCTCAGCAGAGTAGGAAGGGACCTAATACTCCACACTGTAGGCCTGTGAGCTCCCTCACTTGTTTCACAGCTCAAATCTGTCCAAACGCCTCTTCTAGGCTCTGGGACTGCAGGCTGGGGCTTGGTTCCTGGGACCCAGGTCCCTCCCTCTCTGCCAAACTTTCCTCCCGCCACACGGGTCTCTCCGGGCTGCCGTTTGCTCCGGGGAGCTGGGCAGCCCTTTTCGCGTTTTCGCTATTCCTACCAGTCTCAATGTGGCTTCTTCTGTGTTCCTTGGTTGAAGAGTCCACTTAGCTTTGTTCAAAGTTGGTTTATCCAGGTGATGGTTCTTAAAATTGAGTTGTAATCCACTTTGGTTCTGGGAGTTGGAAGTTGGTACGTCCGCCTACTCCATCGCCATCTTGTTCCCCTGCCATGCATATTTTAATATACACAAAATGAATGGTTAGGGTATTTTCATTGTGAAGATGCCCGTTGAGCAAACTCTTGACAAAGTTGTTTCCCTTAGCTATGCTGAAACCCCCGGAAAGGAGGCCTTTGTTAGCAGAATGGGGGGAAAGATAAGGTTAGAGATAAATGAGGCTGAAAGAACTGGTTGAGAAAAATGTTAAAACTGAAAACTAGAAATAGACTATAGGATTTAGCAATATAAAAGTCAGCATCATTATTAGTAGTTACTGAAAACTAATATCTTTCATGAAGCAAGTAGGCTGAACACCTACTTTTAGTAGATATATAAAAAAATTTGAAGAAAGTATATCCTAATATATAAAATAAAATTTGGAGTTAAAAAATAATTGCCTTCTATCTAATCCAATATCTTCCTTAAGGGAGAGATTGAAAAAATATTTTGCCATTGAGAAAAGAGGGGTTATAGACTTGTCCAAGGTTTTGCAAAATAGTTACCCTGTGGAATAATTATTTTCTTATCTCACATAGACTGTACTCGGTTTTCATGCAGTTTATAGCTTATTTAAGTATTGTCAGGCCAGAGTACAGAAATTTTTCTGAATTCTTTGTGGTTGATGGGCAAGAGGATAATTAAACCCAGATTTAACTTTACATTTTAATGGTACAACCAAACTATCATGAGTATTGTTTAATAAAAATTTCATTTAGTATGAATCCATTTAATTATTATGAATCCACTTAATAAAAATTTCTCCTCCTCTTCAATTCTAAATAAATGAAATGAAATGGCCCCTGAGGTTACTGCTGTATGTGACTTTATCTGAGTAGAGGGCACTGAGATACAATCTTTCATCCCATTAGTTATTCAACTCCTGGTCTTCTGTTGTGATTAGAATATTAGATACAAATGGTTTTCTAATGGATTTACTACAAGACATTAGTGGACTAAAATTTCATGATCTTAGCTCATTTCTTTTCCTTTGAAGTGTAAAATATTAACTGTTCTGAAAACCATTAATTTAAATATCCCTCTGTGAGATAAGGATTTTGGTAATAATATGAACAGATATCAGTAAATTTTTTTAATAAGCAAAAAAATAATTTATTATTATTTATATAAAACCATGATAGGTAATTTGGGACTCTCACCTTTTTTCAACACAGTTAATTTCTACAATCATATATCAAATCCCAATCAAGTTTACACCTGGATTAAAGCAGTAGTCTACTAATTGTTGTTTTTGGCTCTAGATTCCACTATCTCCATTACAAATTGCACATTTCTCTATGGTTAACCTTAACTATAACACAGTTCTCAATGAATTGCCTTCTTGTTTTAAAGAAAATTTTTGCTAACTAAACATGTACTTTGTTACATTGATTATGGATGTAGATATACATGTATGTGTAAAAATAGGAAACTATAGCCTGACCTGTGGTGGCGCAGCGGATAAAGCGTCGACCTGGGAACACTGAGGTCGCCAGTTCAAAACCCTGCACTGGTCTGGTCAAGGCACATATGGGAGTTGATGCTTCTAGCTCCTCCCCCCTTTCTCTCTCTCTCTCTCTCTCTCTCTCTCTCTCTCTCTCTGTGCCTCCTCTCTAAAATGAATAAATAAAAAGAAATTTAAAAAAAGATCTTTAAAAAAAAATAGGAAACTATGTCTCCACTGCAATAACAGGGCACACTCTCTCTAAATTTATAGCCAACATCCTTAAATAATTCATTTACCACATAAATACTTTTTCTTTTCTTTTCCCACTTGACCCATTTATTGTTGAAATTACCATGGATACTTAAAGACTGCATATTTGCAATTCAGGGACTGATCTCTGGAACATGCATGACTGCATAAAAACGTACTTGTATTAACCATTAAGATTTTATGTGTGTGTGTGTCTTTTATAAACCTTTATTATGACTTTGAGTTTGTCTCTAAATAAAAAGCCATGACATTGTAGCACATCCTCTCACCAAAAACAAAGCTGTAAGCAAAAAAAGAAAAACTGGACAAAGATGAAAATTTATGAAACAATTATTTTCATATATTAGATATGTTGCAGAGCAAAATTATGATCACTTAGAGAAGAAGAGATCCTTCCTACAACAGCTCTCTTTCTGTCTGAAGGCACATTCAGATAAGTAGAAACAGGCTCATAGATATAGAGAACAGACTAACAGCTGTAGAAGGGAGAGGGGGGGGGGTTGAAAAAGTCAAAAAGATTAAACAAAGAAAATAAAACTTATAGATTGCAGGAGGAAAACAGGGTGAGGGGAGGTGAAGAAAGGTAAAAGGGTGATAGATGGTGATGGGGGGACACTTGACTTGGGGTGGTGGACACAATGCAATATACGGATGATGTATTATAGACTTGTGCACCTGAAACCTGTACAATCTTATTAACTAATGTCACCTCAATAAATTTAATAAAAAATTTAAAATATATATATTAGTTTTTTAATGTTCCCATAAGATATTATAATAAAGTTAGTGGCTTAAATTACACATTTATCATTTATGGTTCTAGAAGTGAAAAGGTTACCACATTGAAATCAAGATGTTGATAGTCTACATTCTTATCTGGAAGCTCTAAGAAAGAATTTGTTTCCTGATTATTTTGGTTGTCAGCAGAGTTAATTCCTTGTAGTTTTAGGACTGATGGCCCATTTCCCTGTTTAGAGTGTTACTGACTAAATTCAGAGTCATTTTCAGCTTCAAGAAGCTATCACATTCCTTGATACATAACCCCGCTTTTCCATCTTCAAAGCTAGAAATAGGTAATGAATTATTTCTGTTGTCCTAACTCTGACTTCAAGGACTCCTGTTTTAGACTGGGTCCACCTAGCTATCCAGGATAAAATCTCCATCCCAAGGTCTGTAACATTAATGGAAAAGTCTTTTTTACCATGTTCAAGAAACATAATCTTAGATTCCAGAGATTAGAAAATGAACATCTTTAGGGCAAAGAAAGCATTATTTTCCTATCACATAATGTGAACAAGCCAGAAAATAAAAGTAAAAAAGAAATCCATCACTAAGGTAAAAGCCAGTCTTGAGCTGTAACTCAAGGAATAACAGAGATACTCAATTTATATTAAATTCATTGCTTAGTTTTAAAATATTTATGAAAATTATGAGAAACAATTTAAAAAGCATTAATAGGAAGATATTATTTATCATTGATTAGAGAGAGTGAGAGGAAGGGAGAGAGAAGGGGAAGAGAGAGATAAGAAGTATTAACTCCTAGTTACTTCACTATAGTTGTTCAATGACTTCTTCTCATACATGCCTTGATTTGAGGCCTTAATATGAATCGATGACCCTTGCTCAAGCCAGTGACCTTAGGCTTCAAGCCAGTGATGTTTGGGCTCAAATCAGAGATTTTGAGATCATGTTGATGATCCCAAGCTAAAGCCCAGGACCTTGCACTCAAGCCAGTAACGTTGGGATTTCAAAATGGGAACCACAGCATTCTGGTCAATGATCTATTCACTGTACCACTACTGTTCAGGCAATGGGGAGATAAAGTAGAAATATAAGAAAAGAGATCAAATTTAAATGCTAGAGTAAAATATATAATATCTGAAAGAGAAACTTATTCCAAGTTAACAGAAGAGTAGATACTATAGAAGAAAATATGAGGGAACTTATATATATAGTGACAGAAATTATCCAAACTGAGTCTCAAAAAAATACAAAATAAAGCTTTCAAAAATGAGCAAAACTTCAGGAACTTATGTCAAAAAATTAAGTGGTTCAAAATATATAAAATTGAAAACTTGGAAGAAGAAGGGGGAGAAAAAAAACATTAAGAAAATAACAGGTTGGCCTGTGGTGATGCAGTGGATAGAACTTTGACCTGGAATTCTGAGGTCACTGTTTCAAAACCCTGGGCTTGCCTGGTTAGGGCACATATGACAAGCAAGCAATGAACACCTCGACTGAAGCAATTATGAGTTGATATTTCTCACTCCCCATTCCTCTCTCTGTAAACTCAATAAATAAGATCTTAATTTAAACAAAGAACAGTTGAAGACACTCCAAAAGAGTTAAAAACTATAAACCCACAGAAACAAGAAAACCTATTCAGAATAGTAATAAAAATACACCAAAGTATAGCATAACTAAATTGTTGAAAAATCAGTAATAAAGAGAAACTGTTAATGACAATCAGATAAAAAAGAAAATCCATATCGAGGAATAAATATAATGATTAGAGAAAGTTTCACACAATTTATGCTAGTCAGAAAGCAGTGCCAATACATATATCTTTAAGGTACTGAAACCAAATTACTGTCATTTTACAATTTTTTTTTCAGGAAGAAGAGGGTGAAGAATATATTTTCCTAACTATTTGGAAACTAAACAATAAAGTTGAAATAAACCTCAAATTAATAACTGAAGGTCAAAGAAATTTTAAATTAGTAAATATTTTGAACTGAATAACAAAACCCAACATATCTAAATCTGTGGGATACTGATTAAATAGTGCTTAGAAGGAAACCTGTAGCTTTAAAACATCAGGAAAGAACAATGCTTTACAATTAAGAGCCAGCTCACTGCATAAGAAACTAGACAAAAAATATAACAAGTTAATCCAAAGTAAACAAGAAGAAGGAAATAATAAAGATAAGATTAAGAGCCTAAACAAAAGAAATAAAAAATATTGTGAAATATTAAAATGCAAAATGATTCTTAAAGATCCAAATAAGCACTGAGATTAAAAAGAGAAAACAAATTAACAATATCAAGATTGAGAAAGTTGATTTCACTATTGATCTTACCAACTTTAAAGGGTTAATAAAATCATCACTATTTAAGGAAACATAATTTTGTATTTTCAGGAAATGTGAAGACAAAGGGGCTCTTGTAGATGTAATGAGATTAAGACGTTGAAATTGGATTCTCTTGAAATATCCAGATGGGCCTAATGTAATCATGAGGGTCTTTATGAGACACAACAAGGTCAGTTATTTACTATGGAAAAGACTTCCCTGGCTGTTGCCAGTTTCAAAGAGGGAACAGTGCCAAAGGTCATGGAATGTTGGCAATCTAGAAACTGAAAGAGGCAAGAGAATGGGGCCCAGCAGCCTCAAAAAGGAATTTAGCCCTGCTTTTAGGAATAGATTTTAGTTCAGTGGGATCCATTTTGGATTTCTAGCTGACAGAAATATATTGACATAATAATAAATTATTAACAAACTATTAATGATTAATAATTGTTAGTAATTATTAATCATTAATATTAATATATTGATAAATTTGTGTTTTCTTAAGGCATTAATATTTAAAGAATTGCTTTTTTGTTATTTTATTCTATAATTAAGTAAAAAGATTTTGTTATAAAATTCTTTTTCTTTTAAGAATTGTCCAAATGTGATTTCAAGAGTTTATATTGACTCCTTTTCTGGAAACATCCTTTTCTTAGTTGTATTATTGAAGAGCTTGGGCCATGAAGGGTTTGTCTAAATTCTGAGCAGTGAACTTGATGTGTCTGGCAGTGACTGTTAATGTATCCTGCAATAAACAGAATCCATCCTGGCAGGAGAATTGGGGTGGAGTGTGGCTTCTCCTGGACTCTGGTGCCGCATATGCTCCTGCTGGCTACACTGCTGATATATGTGTCTGCGGCTGCTGTTTACTCATGTTTCTCATGCATGTGTTATATTTGACTATATCTTGGCTTGTTTTATCCACCTACGTCAGCAACTTTAAGGCACTAATATTGTGGTAACTTGATATAGTAGCAATAAGAAACTAATACATAGATTTAAGATGTTTTGTTATAAATTTATTAATCACTATAAAAATATATTTTAAATAAGTAGCAGTGTTTTGAAGAGTATCTGAAAACATTCGGTGATGTGATGTCATTCCCAACTCCTCATTTTCACAACCAGGAAAAGAAATAGGAATTTTTCAAATTGATTTTTTAGGAATTTTTTTTGGTACTGATTTAAAGATAGGTGGATAAAGTCTATAAAGTTTTTTCTAGAAATAAGTAGGTTTGAGAAGACATTAAATGAAGGACATGCTATTGAAGTAACCAAAATTCATTCTGAAAATTTGAGAAGTGTACAACCATTTTGAGACAATTGTTTGGAAATAAAATTGAGAGTGATTATCATAACATATATTACTTGCTTGCATTTTTATTACCCTAAATTTCAAACAGTTACATCTATTTCAGCAGTTCTCTAGAACAGAAATGGGTTGGGTTATGAATCAAGTGGAGATAAACATTAGACTACTATTTTCTGACCTCTTAAACATAATTTTTATTGTGCGTCATACAAAGAATTTTGAGCAGAGAAAAAGTTTAGGGAACTAAGTGAAACTCTGTAGTGTTAGTCAAATTTAAAATGAATTCTTGGCCACCCTTGTTTATTAGCAAGGACTCCTTTGCTCACCACCAAAATACATCTTTTAGGTCTCCTACAATAAGAGCCCAAGTGACTGCTATCCCCTGTCACTTCACTGAGAAAACTAGCATTGCCTTCCTCTGGAAGCCAGGGTTCCAGAGGCTGTTCCCAGTTGCTGCCTGAATATAGCAAGGATGCTAAGGTAATTTGGTGACTGAGGTTTGGTAAGTGTCTGATGGCCAATTTTGTCTGGATGCCTCCACCGGCACTACTGCAACTGTCTTAGAACTACACTACAGTACTCTCTTCTCATTCACAGAAGTCAGATTGGCATCACCACCTGAAACTCTTCAAACTCTTCCAGCTCCTTCTCCACCTTCCAATTTTATAGATTTTATTTTTAATATCTAATCTCATATTGGTAATGATATTTAGAGGCTCCCAGCTAATGTAGGTCCTAACCCATCTGTCTTCCAATCTTTACTGATAATAATAATGAATCAAAATGTTACAACATTTGTATAAACCATTACATTAAGCACAATTTTAAAAAGTGGCATAATAAAGAGGATAGAGAAAATTCAAGATTATTAAAAGCAAAGTATGACTAAAGAATAACAAAGAATTTCAGTAGAAGAGAGTTAAGATAGATGATGCGTATCTCATGTAGTCTCTTCATACAGAGCAACACATGTGCCAGGAATTCTCAGTTTCAAGTTCTCATTCAGATAACAGTGAGCAACAGACAATAGATAAAGTTAGATTGGAGCAAAAGAGTTAAAAGACGTAAGGAGTTCTACTAGTGGAGTACTCTTTAGGCAAGTCTATGAATAGCTTAATCACAATCAACACATAAATGCCAATTCTCTCCTTTATTCTTTTTTTTATTGATATAAATTTATTGGGTTTACATAGATTCAAGTGTCCCACCGAATACATTCTCCCATCCCCGTGTTCCCCTCAATATCTTCCTTGTCCCCCTCTCCCTAACACCCTCCTTCCTTCCATCCAGGATTTGCTTTTCTGTTCTCTATAATGCTGTGTTATGTGTATATAATTTTACCAATCTCTTTCCCTTTCTGATTCCATCCTCTCATCACCTTTCTCTCTGTCCGCTTTCCCTCTGGTCCTTTTGATCCCACCTCAGCTTCTGTTCTGTTCCTCAGTTCACATTGCTCATTAGATTCCTCAAATGAGTGAGGTCATATGCTATTTTTCTTTCTCTGCCTGGCTTATTTTACTTAACATAATAGTTTCCATGTTGTCGCAAAAAGAAATATTTTCTTCTTTTTCATGACCCATGGTATTCCATTTTGTAGATGTACCACCACATTTTAATTCACTCATCCACTGATGGACACTAGAGCTGTTTCCAGATCTTGGCTATTGTAAACAATGCTGCCATAAACATGGGGGTGCATTTCTTCTTTTGAATCAGTGATGTGATGTTCTTAGGATATATTACTAAAAGTGGGATGACTGGGTCAAAAGGCCGTTCCATGTTTAATTTTTTGAGATATCTCCATACTGTTTTCCCCAGTGACTGTATAAGTCTGCATTCCCACCAGCAATCCAGGAGAGTTCCCTTTTCTCTACATCGTTGCCAGCAATAATTATGTGTTGTTTTGTTAATGAGCACCATTCTGACTGGTGTGAGGTAATATCTTATTGTGGTCTTAATTTTCATTTCTCTAATGATTAGTGATGTTGAACATTTTTTTATGTGCCTATTGACCATCTTTTTGTCCTCGTTGGAGAAGTGTCTATTCATTCTTTTTCCCAATTTTTGATTGGATTGTTTATCTTCCTGGTGTTGAGTTTTGCCAGTTATTTTATAAATTTTGGTTACTAACCCCTTATCAGATGTACTGTTGAATATGTTCTCCCTTTGTGTGGTTTGTCTTTTTATTTTGCTCATACTATCTTTAGCAGTGCAAAAGCTTTTTAGTTTGATATAGTCCCATTTGTTCATTCTGTCCTTTATCTCACTTGCAGACAGAGATAAATCAGCAAGCAAGTAGAGGCATATACTGTGTTGATGGATAGGAAGAATAAACATCATTAAAATGTTTATATTACACAAAGCAATTTATAAATTCAATTCAATTGAATTAAAACACCAATGACATACTTCAAAGATATAGAACAAATATTTCAAAAATTTATATGTAATCAAAAAAGAACATGAATAGCCTCAGCAATCTTAAAAAATAAGAATAAACTGGGTGGTATCACACTTCCTGATATCAAGTTATACTACAAGGCCATTGTACTCAAAACAGCTGGGTACTGGCATAAGAACAGGCATATAGATCAATGGAACAGAACAGAGAACCCAGAAATAAACCCACATCTTTATGGACAACTGATATTTGACAAAGGAGGTAAGAACATGCAATGGAATAAAGACAATCTCTTTAACAAATGGTGTTGGAAAAATTGGACATCTACCTACAAAAAAATAAAACTAGACCACCAACTTACACCATTCAATAAAATAAACTCAAAATGGACAAAAGACTAAAATGTAAGCCGTGAAACCATAAGTATCTTAGAAGAAAACATAGGCAGTAAGCTCTCTGACATTTCTCACAGCAATATATTTGTTAATTTATCTCCTTTATTCTTGATTTTAAAATCTAAACTTCTATACTACATTGCTGTAAAGAACTGCAATAATATTGCAAAAATGTTATGGTTGCTGACCTACATAAGTCATCCATAAGAAAGCCAGAAGTCCTTAATGGTGCACAAAATTTAATTTTTATTCTCACTGGTAAAATTCCAATATTTACATTCTTGATTTTTTTCAATTTCTATGCTTTGCTTGTATAGGCACAACACCCTGTAAACCCGATGTGTGATCTGAACGATGTATGTATACTCTGCTAAGGAACTTGCCTTCTTGCAAGATCTTTATATTTTTACCCACTAACATGGGGTTTTTGACTGCTGAGATGGTTTGTGGCTTTCCATTGCCTGCAACATAAGACCCAATTTTATCTTGATAGAATACTGTTTTCCTTACCTATATTTAAAGCATTTTATTTCATTCTTGCCAACAAGGCAGATGTACCTCATTTAAATCCTTGCAAATATGATTTAAAACCTTTATTTTCACAATACCAGGGACCGTGCCAGGAAGTTAAAGATTCATTAGTGAATTTTTGTGATGTTAAAATGATATGTGTATATAGATTTAATCTGCACAATGCTCCAATTTATCAATTATTATGTTTTAATTGCACATGAAAATTGAGTATCTAAATTTTAATAATTTTTTTCAAGGTCACAGGTAAGTAATGAAAAGCATAGGAATGGAACCTCTGGTTGTCTGATTGCAAAGGTAATGTTTTCTCCAATATACCTGGCTTAATTTTGGTATTTGCAAAATGTATGACACTTATTATTGGTTGAGCAAATTCATGAGGTTGTTTTGAAAACTATAATAATATACAATATTAAAAAATATATATATATTAGCCTGACCAGGTGGTGGCGCAGTGGATAGAGTGTCAGACTGAGATGCGGAAGACCCAGGTTCGAGATCCCTAGCTTGCCAGCTTGAATGCGGGCCCATCTGGCTTGAGCTAAAGCTCACCAGCTTGGACCCAAGGTTGCTGGCTCCAGCAAGGGTTTGCTCGGTCTGCTGAAGGCCCGCGGTCTAGGCACATGTGAGAAAGAAATCAATGAACAACTATGGTGCCGCAATGGCAACGAAAAACTAATGAGGGATGCTTCTCACCTCTCTCCGTTCCTGTCTGTCTGTCCCTATCTATCCCTCTCTCTGATTCTCTCTATCCCTGTAATATATGTGTGTGTGTGTGTGTGTGTGTGTGTGTGTGTGTGTGTGTGTGTGTGTGTGTGTGTGTATCCCTGGCCAGTTGGCTCAGTGGTAGAATATTGGCCTGACATGGGGAAATCCTAGGTTCAATTTCTGGTCAGGGCACACAGGAAAAGTGCCTATCTGCTTATCTCCCCCTCCCCTTCTTCTCTCTCATTCTCTCTCTCTCTCTCCCTTTCCCCACCTGCCCGCATTCATGGCTCATTTGAGCAAGTTGGCCCTTGGTGCTGAGGATGGTACCATGGCCTTGCCTCAGACACTAAAATAGCTCAATTGCCCAGCAACAAAGCAGCAGCCCCAGATGGGCATAGCATTACCTGGTAGGCAGCTTGCCAGGTAGATCCCAGTTGAGGTGCATGCAGGAGTCTGTCTCTCTGCCTCCCTACCTATCACTTAAATAAATAAATATGAATAAAAACTATTAGAAAAATTAATCTACCAAACTTAAGTTAAAATTTAGGTGCTTTTAATCAATGGATATGACTGGATATTTTGCTAAATTTTCTAATTCTGAGAGGCAACCTGGAGTATTTTGGTGGAAATTAACCATGTGTTTCTCTTATAAGAGTTGCAGGGGTTGGAGGGAGTGGTGTAAAGTGGGACAAATATATGGTGACTGAAAATGATTTGATTTTGAGTGATGGGCACACAATGAAATCAACAGTTTAAGTGCTATAGAGATGTTCACTCGAAACCTGTGTACTTTTATTAATCAATGTCATTCCATTAAATTTAATTTAAAAGTAAAAATAATAAAAATAAATAGAATGAAAAAATAGTTTTTGGTACTTTTTGGGGGGAGGAGGGACAACAGTTAGCTAACAATTATATGTGCCTAATGTAGAGGGGGAAAGTGGATATTTAAAGTAACAGATTTTATCAATTTGTCTGCTAGACTGCTTTAGTCTGACAGAAAACTTTTATTTTTACTGGAAAACACATTACTGCCTTGAAATCAAGTTCATCTAAAAAATAATTAATTCCACACAGACAGGTACAGCTGTAAGAAAATATTGGAGCATGAGATGTTGACTTGAAAAACTTTAGGACACTGTCATTTGATCAAGGTAAATAAAAATCCTAGATGATTACAAATACCACTTTCTGTTTAGTGTCATATTATCAGCTATATGATTCATCATTGCTATGCAAAGCAGATTGAATAAAGCAAGTGTCATGATATATTTTTGCTTTATATCATTAGTGATGGAAAATGAATTTGACAAGATGTCTTTAATTCCGTATTAAGCTGACCATGTATTTCAATATGACAGAGTTTATAGATGTGGATAAATTCCTCATGTTGAATACATTTAAAATATTGCAGTTTTCACCTAAACTTATATTGCTCATGAAAGACAGCATACTATAAATTATCTATGCCCAATTCTACTTTAGCTTTAAATTAAGCAAATTCAAACCTTATTAATTTAAATACATATCTTTTTCATTTTTTTTTTAGTGAGAGGAAGGGAGGTGAAGAGACATACTCTTGCATGCACTCCTACCAGGATTCACCTGGCAAGCCCACTTGAGGTGATACTCAGCCCATCTGGGACGCTGTTCCATTGCTCAGCAACAGAGCTCTTCTTAGCACTTGAGGCAGAGGCCATGGAGCCATCCTAAGTGCATGGGACCAATTTTCTCCAATTGAACCATGGCTATAGGAGGGGAAGGAGAGGGAGAGAGAGTGAAGTGAGAGGAGAAGAAGTGGAGAAAAAATGGGTACTTCTTCTGTGTACCCTGACTGGGAATCGAACCTGAGGCATCCACACGTCAGTCCCATACTCTACCTCTGAGCCAACCGGCCGGGGCCACCATGTATCTTAAATTAAGTGATTTTTGGGGAACAATAATGTTTACCCCGACTAGCTGGAAATAAATTACCTCCAAGTATGACAATCAAAAACAATGAAATTTTGATCAGTGTCAATTTAGTTTTTCACCTTTAAAAGATGGTCTGTCTCAATTAAATAGAATCAGCATAATATGCAAAACCTTAAGGTCAGCCTTCTTTGTGGAAAACAGTGAGAGCAACTGAGACTATCTCAGCTCTTTTACCAAATTTTTCAATTTGCTTCTATCTGATGACAATAATCTTATTGTTATGGTTTTATTTTTTTATGAAGGAATGGGATTTTATTAAAATGCAAATATAAACTCTCAAGTAGTTCCTTATTTAAGCTTCAATATAAATAAATTTATGAGAACCTTTCTAATTAACCATTACAATTGAATTGTTGACAAAAATAATAATAAAATAAAGTACAAAGAAAATAGATTTATGAAAAATTGTGAAATGCATGGCTTCTGAATGGTGGCCCAAAACATATATATGCATTTAAAAAGTGAAGAACTTTGGATGGTAGATGCACAAGTATATCAGATATTTCCCTATAGTTTTTGACAATGTATTTTTATGTTGCAGGCAAAAGAACCTCTGTTATTTTATAATCTTATATATTTTTATTACTACCATTTATTTTAAAAAATCATCTATGAAAGACAGCAATAATGTTTTTCCAATAGTTCAAATCTTCTTTTTAATAAGGGCATCCTAATATTTTCCTGAATGCAATGATACATACATACAAAGTTCACTTTTAGCTCTCCAGTGCTGCTAGCTGCTGATATGCCACTTTAGCTTTTTCTTGTCTGGGAAGTTCTGTACATGATCTTTAGATCCTAATGATAGCCTAATGATAGCTTTGCTGGGTAGAGCAATATTCATTGTAGGTTCTTGCTTTTCATCACTTTGGGTATTTCTTGCCAATCTCTTCTGTAAATGTACATACTCGATTGATGCAGAGTTGATCCATTGCGTGTGATGTGACGTATTTGTATCTAAATTAGTACTTCTTTTTTACAATTATTATTAAAAATTAATAGGCATATTACAATAATTATATTGTAAGCATAATTACAATATAAAATATTACTAATGTTTTTATTATGCATTTATTATGTTATAGTGTATTATTGTTGCAATGAATAAAATGTTTCTTTTATTTATGATATTGTTTTCTTCAATTTATTTTTGTTCTTTTCATTGTAAAAAAGTTGGTCACCTTAATATTGTATGATTTCACTTAAATGTGGAATCTTAAAAAACAAAGCAAGAACTTTGGGTCAAGATGTCAACATGTAAATGCAGTACTTATATCATCTTACAACCACATCAAAATAACAACTAAACTACAGAAGAAATTTCATTCAGAATGGCCTGAAATCTAACTGAATAGAATTCTTACATCTAAGAATTTAAAGAAAAAGACATGTGAAGACTGGTAAGGAAAGTTGGGACATGGACCAAGCTGGTCCCACAGCCAGGTGTGCAAGATAGAAATGAGATAAAAATCAGGAGGGATAGTTGCAGAGAAATTCATTCTAGGCCCACACCAGGCCCCCAGGGTTCCAGTGCCAAGAAGAGAAGATCCTATAACTTCTGCTGTAAAATCCATCAGGGATTGAAGTAGAGGCAGCTGGAGTTCCAGGAAGTTTCTCTTAAAAAGCTCATGCATGGACTTACTTTTCGATTCACTCTCTTTGAACAAAATCAAATGAGGTACCTAATTAGAACAGAAAAAAAAATCCAAAAAAAAAATGAGGATAGAGTAAGGAGACTCTGGGACAATTTCAAGCATCCCAACATTTGCATAATGAAGGTGCCAAAAGAAGAATAAAAAGAGCAAGGAATAGAAAACCTGTTTGAAAAAATAATGACAGAAGCACTTATCTAACCCTTTGAAGGAAATAAACATACAAGTCAAGGAAGCACAGAAAATCCCAAACAAGACAAAACCCAAAGAGGCCCACACCAAGTCACATCTTAATTAAAATGGCAAAATTTACAGCAAATCTTAACAGAAGAGAAAAGCAGTTACCTACAGGGGAACTTCCATAAGTCTGTCGGCTAATTTCTTATCAGTAACTTTGTAAGACAGAAGGGATTCATGGTAATCACAAAGATAAATAATAATAGCAATTACATAAATGATAAAGACAAAAAAATAAATCACAAGAGAAACAGGGAGGAAGAAATACAAAGAAACTAAAAAATATCAGAAAACAACTAAGGAAATGGTAATGGCAAGTCTTTATCTATCAATAATTGCTTTAAATTTAAGAGAAATAAATTCCATAATTAAGATGAAAATGGCTGAGTTGATGAAAACATACAAGATCCAACAGTATGCAGCATACAATATACTCACTTTTGTTTTCAGGAGACCCATAGATAAAAGTGAAGAGTAGAAAATATATATTCTATGAAAATGTTGACCAAAGGAGAGAAGAAATGCCTGTATTTGTATCAGATAAATTAGAATTTTAGTCAAATTCAGTCACAAAAAACAAAGAAGGTCATTCTATAGTGATAAAGTGGTCATTCTAAAGTGGTCAGTTCCTCAGCAGTGGTAAATATATGTACACCTATCATTGGAACAACTAAATACATAAAATATATATTACCAAAACTGAAAAAAGAAATAAGCATCAATACAATAATACTAAAGGACTTCATAAGCTCACTTTCAACACTGGATAAGTTGTCCCAAAAATTTATAAAAGACAGCATATCTGAATAACATTATATACCAAAAGACCTAAAAAAGATATATACCACATGCTGTCCTAACTGTACCAGACTACACAATCTTCTCAAGAGCACTTTGAACATTCTCTGGTATATGTCATATGCTGGGCCATAGAACAAGCCTAAACCAATGTAAGAAGACTGAAGTAATGTCTAGTGTATTCTCTGACCCACTATGTTATAGAACTAGCCATAAAAATAGCAACTAATACTAACACAAAACAATAAAAAAATGTCAATTTTAATGAACAATAGAATAGGAAAAGAGATTGTTTGTATGTGTACAATATAGTATATAGCACGAAGAAACAAATGAACTATATATACACACATCAGAATTGGTGAAACTAAAAAACTTAAATATTAAGCAAAGCAAGTCTCAAATGATACAGTAAAGTTTTATTAGTAGTATATATTCATCATTACTGAGTATTTTACTCCTGAATTCTCACAATGTCGCACTGTGCTTTCCTTTTTCCAATCTTATAATTATGTTATCTGATAGTTAAATATATTCTGATTTTTAAGTAATTATTCACCAAAATTATTAATTTGGTAAGAATAAAAGTGAGAGTAAACCAAATTTTGTGAAGATTTTTTTACTCTAAATATATTATTTACTAAATTTTAATATTAATTTAAAATAATAGTATTAATTTGGTGAGAAAATGTTTGCATCATGAATAATAAGCTCAACTGCTGTTAGATTATAATTGTATAAAATTGATGGGTAAGAAATGAACAAATTCTTTGATTAATTGATTTCCGATCAAATACTGTTTCAACCAGTAGTTTTTATTCACATTTTGAGGCAAATCAGCGTTAATATTTTAAAGGTTAAAGAATAAACTAGTAGTCTTTTGAGAACTATTAAATTGACATTGTCTGTATGTCAGAAAACTTAATTATAATAATGACTAATACAAGTCTTTTTAGATCTGTGACCAACACAAATTGTCCAAACAAAAGGATTTCTGTTTTTTCCATAAATATCTAACAATATCTAAAGTCCATTAAAGAACACATTATTAAAAAGGAGCAAGATCCTGCATCTTGTTAAACACTCAAATCACTTATATTGTAAATGAGAAACATTGTCTCCTCTTTTGAGATTGATTTGGTTTCAGAAAAAAACCTGAGTCTTAACAGTGCCCTGACCCTGTTATTTTTCTTTTCCAGCTCTCAATTCTGTTCTACCCTGAATTTCTTAACACATTTTCTCTCTTTCTCCGTTCTCCTCTGCCGCCCTTCTTTCTTGCATTAGCCTCTCTAGAGAAACGAAACTTTCAGTGAGCCCTGAAAATGCCTAATGGCTAAAGTGGTTATTAAGTTGAAGCATTTAAATCCCATCTGCTGGGAAAAAATAGATTCATAGAATTTAGTTTGTGCAGATAAGACTTTATTTCAAGTTTTCTGTGTAAATAAAAAGAAGCAAATTCTGTAAACTAAACATAATTCTATGGAGATTCTTAATATTGAATTGCTATATGTTAAAATATATTAATAAATGGAATCTATAAACAACCATTTTTAATAGCTAAATGAATTTAAAAACAACTATTTTTAAAAATTATTTTTAATGATTTTTTTAATAGCTAACTAGTAATCAAGAAGGAAATACTAAAAGCCAATATGAGCTCAAGGTTGGTTTCAAAGTAGTTCACAATTGAAAATATGAAAATTATATATGTAAGTTTTAGAAAATATTTTCATTTATGATTTGACATATTTAATTTTAAAATATTTAATATGATTTAAATGATTTAGTGTTTCTACAGTTGTCAAATTAAAAAATAAAATTGTATTAATGGGATTTATTTAACATGCCTCATTTTTAGGAATGGTCAGTATGACCAACTCATTATACAGTGATGAAAAACATAACTCCCATTTTATACAAAATATAAACTCTTATAATTCAATAATAAGAAAACAAACAACCCAAATAAAAAATGGACCAAAGATTTTACAGATACCCGAGGAAATAAGCATATGAAAGATGCTCCATGTTATATGTTGTAAGGGAAATAAAATTTAAGTCATTAATGAAATACCACTACGCACCTATTAAAATGCCCTATGTAGAACACCAACAACACCAAGTGCTGGTTGTGGACATACAAATCTCATTTATTGCTGGTGGGAATGTAAAATGGTACAACCACTTTGTAAGACATTGTGGTGGTTTCTTATAAAACCAGATATATTCTCATCAGCCACCAAGCTCCTTGGTGTTGACCCAAAGGAGCTGAAAACTTATATCCACAGAAAAAGCCTGCATGTGGATCTTTATTGCAGCTTTATTCATAATTGCCAAGGTTTGGAAGCACCCGATATGTCATTCAGTATGTGGATGGATAAATACACTGTGGTACACCTTGACAAAATATTTTTCCTCAAAGGAAATACGAGTTAACTCATCTATGAGATATAAAACTTAAAGCAACAGATACAAAAAGTAAAGAAATAAAAACAAGACAGCCTAGCCTGTGATGGTGTAGTGGATAGAGCATCGACATGGAACGTTTATGTCATTAATTTGAAACCCTGGGCTTGTCCAGTCAAGGAACATACAACAAGCAATCAATGAACAACAAAAACGAAGCAACTGTGATGCTTCTCATCCAGCTCCCTCTGTAAAGTCAATATATAAAAGATTAGAAAAACCTAAGACAAACACAAATTTATAGACACAGACAATAGTATGGTGGTTACAAGAGACCAGAGGAAAAAGGGAGTCAGGGAGTAGTAAAGGATAAAGAGATCCAATATATGGTGATGGAAGAAGATTTAATTTTGGATAGTCAACACACAATACAATATACAGATGAAGTATCATAGGCTTGTATATTTGAAACCTGTGTAATTTTATTAATCTATGACACTCCAATAATTTTATTAAAAAATAAATGAGTCATAGCTCTATAGCTCTATATCTGAAATTAACACAAAATAATACCAAAAGTAAACTGCAATTGAAAAATAAAATTTTAAGAGAAATGAGTTCTCGAGTAATGAAAAGGCATGGATGAGTCTTAAATACATATAACTAAAATAATCTGAATAGATTACATATCGTATGACTCCAATAATATAACATTCTGGAAAAAGTAAATATTCCTGCTCTCCCCTCTCTCTGTAAAATCAGTAAGTAAAATCTATATAAAAAATTTCAAAATATTAATAGAATGATATATAAAATATTTTGTAGTAACAAGGTGCATTGCTTTAAAATAATTAGAATGAATTGTTTTATCTTTTTTCAGGACTAGCAAAACACCAAACTTTATAGTCATACCTGTTCTACGTATGTACTTGAGTAAATTTTTGGATGTTCCTATACTGCAAATATATTTTTATAATTTTCTATGTATTAAGAATACTGTCTCCTGACCAGGTGGTGGTGCAGTGGATGGAGCGTCAGAATGGGATGTGGAAGAATACTGTAGGCCCTGGCTGGTTTGCTCAGTCATTTGGAGCATTGTCTCAAAACACCAAGGTTGAGGGTTTGATTTCTGGTGAGGGCACATATGGGAAGTGACCAATGAATGAACAACTAGATGAAACAAACAACAAATTAATGCTTATCCCTCTCTCTCTCTCTACCTTCTTGTGTTTCTCTAAAATTAAATAAATAAATAAATAAATAAGTAAGTACTGTAATTTAAGAAATTCCATAGAAAAATATCTTGTATATAAATTACTCTCAATTTAAACCATTATAGTAAATCTAGAATTTATATATTTTCTTAAAGCACATGTATTAAATTATTTAAGAACATATTATATATAGCTCTAGTTATCACTATTCATTTCCTCTGTGACCCCAACACACACACACACAAACACACACACACATAGTTTTCACTAGAATAAAGTAGAAAGCTATTTTAGGAAAAACTAATTTGAATATTAATATTTGGAGACTTGCATGTAGATTTGGGTATTTTGGTTTGGTTTTGGATCTAAATTCATGCATTATATGCCCTACTCCAGCAAAATATATTTATATATGGTAGATAACATATGAATACCTTTATTATAAAAATGAAAGTAAAAATTTGTTATTCCGTGTTATTCAATGACTAATAATATCACCAGCAATATATTGTGCTCTATTACATATTCTATTATTTTTTGTATGTAATCTCTGCCCTAACAAAGTCAAATACATGAAAATATTATTTCAAAAAATAAAAAACTACAAAACAGATATTAAATATTTCAAAGGTTTTTTATAGTAATTCTACTGGTGGTATTGGTTAATTTGTAAACTATGAAGCATTCATGGAGCATCTTAGATACTCTTTTTATTAAAAATTAATAAAATATCAGTAGAGTCAGCTACTAATATTTAGATTCTAAAGCAGTGGTTTCCAACCACTAGTCTGTGACCAGCACCAGTCTGCCAGAAATTTCCTGCTTGTCTGCAAAAGAGTTAACTACTCTCATGTTGTATTTCTGGCCCACTGGCAATCCACTGACTGACGGTTGAAAACCACTGTTCTATACTTTACTGGAAAACACTTTATAAAACTACTGGCACAAGGTTTTAGGATTCCACTTATTGTATAGAACAAAATCTGAGTAAATATATTAATATAAAATCTCCATATAGAAAAGATCAATAAAGTATGATCTTTCAATTTTAGTTACCATTCTTCAATAAGAATAGTTTGATATTTTATGCTATCAAAATTAATTGAAGCTCCTCAATACAATCTGTGAGAATAACCACAGGTTAATGAAGAAATTGATCAATTTTTTAATCCATAGAATATGGGGAGATAGCTATTAGAGAAACCATGAAAAGAACAGCTGGTCAGCTCATTGGGAAAAAAAAATCTAATTTACTGAGTTCATTCCCAAGATGTTAACCACAGAGTCCCCAGGTGCAAAAGTGGTTGTTGTTCCCTTCACAATCATTCTGAACTGTGGTTTTAATGAAATCATATGGGCAATATTTACTGCCTAAATTGGACAGTACTCCCTATATACTAATTATATTTAATTATGTTAAATGAAAATCTTCAAGGATTGTTCAGTCAATGATATTCTGATTACTGAACAGCTGCAGTAGATATTTTTCACTTCTCATTATTGCTTCCTTTTATTCCTTTAAAAATAAATAACCCATATAAATATAATCATAAGCACCAAAAATGTTGATATCCAAAATGCAGAAACTGTTCCTTATAATAAACCCATTTACTATGTACTCAATGACAAATATAACATTTTAATAGTTCTGCCCTTATTATTTATTTTGCCACAAATTCTCAAAAAATAACTAATTTTAATATAAGGGAACCCATAAATCAGTTCAAATTTTAACATATTTAAATAAAATGATATTTTCTTTTGAATATAGACATTCATTCTTATGAAACTTCATTTTAAAAATGAAATAATTGCTTATTTCGTCTCAATTAAAAAAAATAACACTTGTAATTTTGCTGTCTTATTTGTCTTTTGCTATTAGTAGTAAGAAATTACTGAGTAAATGCAATCTTTTGTGTTTGTGCACATATTAACTATGCATTGTGCCTCTAAGAAGCAACATAGTGTTTTTGAATAGAATGCTTTCTTTTGCTCTGGCCGGTTGGCTCAGTGGAAAGCATCAGCCGTCATGTGGAAGTCTCGGGTTCAATTCCCAGACAGGGCACACAGGAGAAGCAATTATCTGTTTCTCCACCCCTCTCCTCCTCTCTCTCTCTCTTTGTCTCTCTCGCTTTCTCTCTCTCTCTTCCCCTCCTGCAGCCAAGGTTTGAATGGTTCCAGCAAGTTGGCCCTGGACTCTGAGGGTGACTCCTGGCTTCACCTCAGGCACTAAAGTGGCTCAGTTGTCTAGCAACAGAGCAATGCCACAGAGCATCGCCCATAGAAGGCTTGCTGGATGGGTCCCCTTCAGGGGCTCATGCGGGAGTCTGTCTCCCTGTTTCCTCACCTCCCACTTAAAAAAATTCTTTCTTTTGAACAAGTAAATAGTTCTAAATTGAGCACTTAAGCATACTACCTGGATGGTGTAATAACCTGAGACAATCTCTGATGGTCAACTCTACATGATACTCAATTTTTATTTGTTTAATTATTTTAATTGAATTTATTGGAAATGCATGTGTTTTTGGAAAGGAAGTGTGGACACAGGCTTCACATAGCTTCTACAAATAGACAAGGCACACTTTCTAGATACCGGTTAACAGCTCGGTGTAAAGATAATTCCATGGGGGAACTGTGACTAAAATTCTAATGTCATTCTTTCACATGTGTGTGTAAGAATCCTCCAAGAATGGGTTATATCAAATGACCAGTGTCAAATAATATGACAAATGCTCCAATTTATTAGCTCTGTGCACATTCTTTGATCCATGACCATATTTATTACATAGTGGGGCCTATTTTGCAACACTCTCCCTATTTGAACAGAGATATTCTTCATCTTAAGTGTTTATGCTAATCAACTTATAATGTACATTCATTCTAGACTTGCAATTATTAAACTACAGAACATTGCTTTACAGCAAACTGAACACTGATAGCGTAGAAGGGATTAATCTCTCTAGTATTGTTCATTTGTTGCTATGGAAATACTGTTCCTCTACAGAGCTATTAGTAAACATTATATTAAGATTGCTGCCAATGACAAAGTCAACCTTGGCAAACTCTGACAAATGCAAAGCAGTATTATTCAGTCATGCTCTGCCATGTATGTTACATTAGAGTGTGTTTTTTATCAGTAAAATTTTGTTTCCATAAAAAATATTTTATTTCTATTATAAAGCATCTATGCATGCCGTTAAAACATATAATTTTATAATCTAAATAGTTTTATTTTATTATTTTTTAAAATGAAGTGTTACATGCATATTCTTATTAAAGTAGAATATCTCTTTGATTAAAACAAACAGTTGCTCATTGCTTTATATTTATTTATTTAGTTAGTTAGTTAGTTAGTTAGTTAGTTAGTTAGTTTAAAGAGAGGAGAAAGGAGAGAGAGACAGAAACATTCATCTGTTTCTGTATGTGCCCTGACCAGAAATCAAACTTACAACCTTGGCATATCTAGATAATGCTCTAACCAACTGAGCTACCTGGCCAGAGCAATTGTTTATTTCTTGCTGTCAAACTTAAAAATATTAATTCTTTCTTTTCCCAAAACATGTGAATGATATTAAAATAATGTCAGTTTTTGCATAAAAATGAATGTAGCACATGGAAGGAGAAGCAGAATCTCATCTGCTCACATACAACATATTAGGTCACATTTTACTTAAGTGTCATGTAGGCTGAAATAGTTTACTGTTTTTCATTAGGACTCCTAATTATATATATATTTTTTAATTTAATTTTTTAAAATTTATTTCGTGAGAGGAGATGTGGCAGGGACAGATTCCGGCATGCGCCCTGACCTGGATCCACCTGGCAAACTCACTAGGGAGCGATGCTCTGCCAGTCTGGGACACTTGATCTGTTGCAACCAGAGTCATTTTTTAGCATCTGAGGCAGAGGCCATGAAGCCTCCCTTAGAGCCCAGGGCCGACTCACTCCAATAGAACCATGGCTGCAGGAGAAGAGGAAAAGAGAGAGAAAAAGGGAGAGAGGGAGAAGCAAGAGAGGGAAGGGTAAGAAGCAGATGGGAGTTTCTCCTGTGTTCCCTGACTGGAAATCAAATCCAGTACATCCACATGTCTGGAGAATGCTCTACCACTAAGCCAACTAGCCAGGGCCACAATGTGTGTGTGTGTGTGTGTATAATTAATAAAATAAAGTGAAGAAAATTATTTTCAATAGCCATGAAATATACCTAGTTGTCAGAAAAGTCAGTTTTAATAAATTTTGTTCCTAATCAAATATATATTAAGCCTATTTTAATCAAGCTAAAAATTTTATTTATTAATAGATCATTGCTGTAAGTTATGTGGCAATATATTATATGAATATATTATGCAATGATTTCAAATAACCAAACTGAATGCATTAGAAAAATGATAGCATTAATTAAACACCACATTTTTATTTTATTTTTCATTGACTAATAAACATGGTATATATTTAAAGTCTATATCATGATATTTTGATATATTTATGCATTGTGAAATAATTAACACAATCAAGCTTATTAGTATATCTATTCCCTCTCATAGTTACCAAATTTTGGGGGAAGAAAACTTTCAGCAAATGTCAAGTACACAATCTAGTGTTTTAACTATAGTCACCACACTATGCATTAGAATCTTCAGGACATATTTATCCTGCATAACAGAACCTTTGTACCCATATCTCCCTAATTCCCTTACCTCCCTGACCCTGTCAACCACCATTCTACTCTCTGCTTCTACAAGTTTGACTTTAGAGTCCACATACAAGTAAAATTCTGCAGTGTTTTTTATTTTGTTTCTGGCTTATTTCACTTAGTATAATTCCTCCAAGTTCATCCATGTTGTTGCAAATGGCAAAATTTCTTTTTCTCTTTTTTTTTTTTTGTGTGTGTGTGTGTGCGTGCGTGTGTGACAGAGACAAAGAGAGGGACAGACAAACAGGAAGAGAGAAAGATGAGAAGCATCAATTCTTTGTTGCAGCACATTAGTTGTACATTGATTGCATTCTCATCTGTACCTTGACCTGGAGGCTACAGCAGACTGAGTGACCCCTTGTTAAAGTCAACAACCTTGGACTCAAGTTGGTAAGCTTTGCTCAAACCAGATGAGCCGTGCTCAAGCCGGTGACCTTGGGGTTTAGAATTTGGGTCCTCTGCATCCTAGTTCGATGCTCTATCCACTATGTCACTACCTAGTCAGGTTGGACTTCCTTCTTTTTAAGACAAAATAATATTCACATATATATCTATCACTTTTTCTTTGTTAATTAAATGTACTGGGGTTACTTTGGTTAATAAGATTATATGTAAGTTTTGAGTGTGTGGTTCTATGACACATCATCTATATAATGCATTATATAATTGGACAAAAAGATGTGTATGGTACATGTGTACAATGGAATAATACTCAGCCATAAAAACAATGAAACACCGCCATTTGGAAGAGTGGGCTCTCCAGAATATAATACTAAATGAAATAAGTCAAACAGATGAAGTTAAGAACTATATGATTCCATTCTGATGTGGTATATACAACTGAAAGCACATTTTCTTTATCCACAGTAGACAATTAGTTTGCTTCCATATCTTGGCTATTGTAAATAATGCTTCAATAATCATAGGAATAAATATATCATTTTGAGATGCTAATTTCATTTCTTTTGGATATATACCCAAAAGTGAGATTGCTGGATCATATGGTCACTCTGTTTTAAATTTTTAGACTAACCTCCAAATTAATTTTCATAATTGCTATATCAATTTATAGTTTTCCACCAATGTGCACAAGTGCCCCAAAAGTACATCAAATGTATTTTTTCTTTATATTCTCTCAAACACATATTTCTTGCTCTTTTGGTAATAGTCATCCTGACAGGTGAGTGATATCTTATTGCAGTCTTGATTTTTATTTCCTTGGTTATTAGTGGTGTAAAGCATCTTTTCATGTACCCTTTGGTCATTTGTATGACTTTTTTGTGTGTGATTGGAGGGTAATGTCTGTCTATTCAGGTCCTATGCCCATGTTCTAATTGCATAGTTTGTTTTCATGCTATTGAGTTGTTTGTATTTCTTATACGTTTTGGATATTAACTGCTTATCAGATATAGGGTTTCAAATATTTTCTTCCATTCCACAGTTTGCCATTTTATAGTGCTTAGTGTTTCCTTTGTTGTGCAGACACTTTTTAGTTTGTTGATTCCTATTTGCCAATATTTGCTTTTGTTGCCTGTGCTTTTAGAGTCATATATAAAAATCATTGTTCAGACTAATGTGAAGCAGTCTTTCCCCTATATTTTCTTTAAATAGTTTTACAATTACAGGTCTTTCATTCAAGTCTTTAATCCATAAAGAATTGATTGATGTATATAGTATGAGATAAGGGTCTAACTTCACTCTTTTATATATTGATATCCAATTTTCCCATCACCATTTAAAGAAGAATCTTCTTTTCCAATTTAGTTGCCCTGGTACTTTGAACAATGTTCTATTTGTAAATTGTGTTGAAATTTAAACTGGCAGAAATTGTTAGCTATATAGTGGTGTGCTTTATTCTTGTCATTCATTCATTCACATATTCAACCATTCATTATTAAATACTTGAGTGCCTTTTTCTTAAAGTTAATAATTAATAGTGAATAAAATACTCTATTTCTCCTTAAAAAACTTTGAATCTAGTGAAATCAAAGAGATAGAAAAGTAAGATAATTGATGAATTAAGTGTTTTGAGAGTTTTTCACACATTTTTTTTTGAACAAGAGAATCATAGCTTTATTCATGGTGTGGTGGTTGCTTTCTTTTTTTAAAAGTCTTTTCTTTTTATTTTTATTAATTTTAATAGGGTTACATTGATAAATCAGGGTACATATGTTTAGAGTAAATATTTCCAGGATATTTTGATATTTGATTATATTGCGTACCCATCACCGAAAGTCAAATTGTCCTCTGTCACCTTCCATCTGGTTTTATTTGTGTCTCTCACCTCTCCTGGCCCCTTCCCTCACATCCCCACCCCTGAGTGGCCAGGACAATCTTCTCCATGTCTCTGAGTCTCATTTTTATGTCCCATCATGTATGGAATCATATAGTCTTAAGTTATTTTAAGATTTATTACATCACTCAGTATAATGTTATCAAGGTCCATCCAGTTGTTACAAATGATCCGATGTCATCATTACTTGTGGCTGAGTAGTGTTCCATAGTATATATGTACCAAAGCTTTTTAATCAACTCGTCCTCTGAGGAGCACCTGGGCTGTTTCCAGATCTTCGCTATTGTGAACAATGCTGCCATGAACATGGGGCACATTTTTTCTTTTTGAACAGTGCTATGGCGTCCTTAGGGTATATTCCTAAAAGTGGGATAGCTGGGTCAAAAGGCAGTTCGATTTTTAATTTTTTGAGGAATCTCCATACCGTTTTCCACAGTGGCTGCACCAGTCTGCATTCCCACCAGTAGTGCAAGAGGGTTCCCTTTTCTCCACATCCTCACCAGCACTTGTTCTGTTGTTTTGCTGATGAGCGTCATTCTGACTGGTGTGAGGTGATATCTCATTGTGGTTTTAATTTGCATTTCTCTAATGATTAGTGATGTTGAGCATTTTTTCATATGCCTATTGGCGATCTGTGTATCCTCTCTGAAGAAACTTCTATTCATTTCTTTTGCCCATTTATTGATTGGATTGTTTGTCTTCCTGGTGTTGAGTTTTATAAGTTCATTATAAATTTTGGTTATTAAATCCTTATCAGACGTGTTGTCGAATATGTTCTCCCATTGTATGGTTTGTCTTTTTATTCTGTTCTTATTGTCTTTAGCTGTGCAAAAAATATTTAGTTTGATATAGTCCCATTTGTTTATCTTGCCTTTTATTTCATTTGCCCGTGGAGATAAATCAGCAAATATATTGCTGCTACAGATGTCGGAGAGCTTGTTGCCAATGTTTTCTTCTAAGATACTTATGGTTTCACAGTTTACATTTAAGTCTTTTATCCATTTTGAGTTTGTTTTTGTGAATGGTGTAAGTTGATGGTCTAGTTTCATTTTTTTTGCAAGTAGATGTCCAATTTTCCCAACACCATTTGTTAAAGAGGCTGTCTTTACTCCATTGTATGTTCTTTCCTCCTTTGTCAAATATCAGTTGTCCATAAAGGTGTGGGTTTATTTCTGGGTTCTCTGTTCTGTTCCATTGATCTATGTGCCTGTTCTAATGCCAATACCAGGCTGTCTTGAGTACAATGGCCTTGTAGTATACCTTGATATCTGGAAGAATGATACCTCCTGCTTTATTTTTTCTTTTTAAGATTGCTGAGGCTATTCGTGTTCTTTTTTGGTTCCATATAAATTTTTGGAATATGTGTTCTATATCTTTGAAGTATATCACTGGTATTTTAATTGGTATTGCATTGAATTTATTAATTGCTTTGGGTAATATAGACATTTTAATGATGTTTATTCTTCCTAACCATGAGCACGGTATATGCTTCCACTTGTTTGTATCTTCCTTGATTTCTTTTATCAATGTTTTATAATTTTCCGAGTACAAGACCTTCACCTTCTTGGTTAAATTTACTCCTAGGTACTTTATTTTTTTGGTTGCAATAGTGAAGGGGATTGTTTCCTTAATTTCTTTTGCTGACAGTTCATTGTTGGTATATAGAAATGCCTCTGATTTCTGAGTATTAATTTTATATCCTGCCACCTTGCTGAATTCATGTACCAGGTCCAGAAGTTTTTTGACTGAGACTTTAGGGTTTTCTATATATAATCTCATATCATCTGCAAATAGTGACAGTTTTACTTCTTCTTTTCCAATTTGGATGCCTTTTATTTCTTCTTCTTGTCTGATTGCTGTAGCTAGGACTTCCAGAACTATGTTGAATAAGAGTGGTGAACGGGGGCACCCCTGCCTGGTTCCTGATCTTAAGGGGATTGCTTTTAATTTTTGTCCATTTAGTATGATGTTTGCTGTGGTTTTGTCGTAGATGGCCTTTATCATGTTAAGGAATGTTCCCTGTATTCCCACTTTACTGAGAGTTTTGAGCATGAATGGGTGCTGGATTTTATTAAATGCCTTTTCTGCATCTATTGAAATTATCATGTGATCTTTGTCCTTCCTTTTATTTATGTGATGAATCACATTGATTGATTTGCAAATATTGAACCAGCCTTGCCTCTCCAGAATAAATCCAACTTGATCATGGTGTATGATTTTTTTCATATATTGCTGGATCTTTTTTGGGAGTTTTTTGATAAATGTTTCGATCTCATTTGTTGTAATTGGTCTGTTTAGGTGTTCTGATTGTTTCAGATTGATTTTTGGAAGATTATATGATTCAAGAAATTTGTCCATTTCACCTAGGTTGTCTAATATTTTGGCATAGAGTTCTTCATAGTATTTTCTTACAATACTTTGTATTTCTGTTGTGTCAGTTGTTATTTCTCCACTCTCATTTTTAATTTTATTTATTTGAGTCCTCTCTCTTTTCTTCTTGGTGAGTTTAGTTAAGGGTTCATCAATTTTGTTTACCTTTTCAAAGACCAGATGATCCTGGTTTCATTGATCCTTTGTATTGTTTCCTTAGGCTCTATGTCATTTCTGCTCTGATTTTTATTATTTCCTTCCTTCTACAGGTCCTGGGCTTTATTTGCTCTTGTTTTTCTAGTCTTTTAGATGCAGTGTCAGGCTGCTTATTGGAGCTTTTCTACCTTCTCATGGTATGTCTGTAGTGCAATGAACTTCCCTCTCAGTACTGCTTTTGCTATGTCCCATAAATTTTGAGTTGATGTATGTCCATTTTCATTCGTTTCTAAAAACTTTTTTATTTCTTCTTTGATCTCATTGTTAATCCATTCATTATTTAATATCATGCTATTTAGTTTCCAAGTGTTTGAGTATTTTTCAGTTTTTCTTTTGTGGTTAATTTCTAGTTTCATGGCATTGTGATCAGAGAAAATGCTTGATATGATTTCAATCTTCCTACATTTGTTGAGACTGCTTTTGTGTTCTAACATATGGTTTATCCTAGAGAATGAATGCTTGAAATGAATGTATATTCTACTGCTTTATGGTGAAAAGTTCTGAAGATATCTATTAAATTGAGTTGATCTAGTGTATCCTTTAAGTCTGCTGTTTCTTTATTAATTTTCTTTCTTGAGGATCTATCCAGTGTTGTTAGTGGGGTATTGAAATCCCCTACTATGATAGTATTGCTGTTAATCTCGCCCTTTATATCCATCAAAGTCTGCTTTATGTATGTTGGAGCTCCTATGTTCAGTGCATAGATATTTATAATGGTTATATCTTTCTGTTACATTCTTCCCTTTATCGTTATGTAATGTCCTTCTTTATCTCTTACTACCGCCTTTGTTTTAAAGTCCATTTTTTCAGATATAAGTATTGTTACCCCGACTTTGTTTAAATTTTCTTTTGCATGAAATATTTATTTTCCATCCTTTTACCTTCAGTCTATGTGCATCTTTTATTTTAAGGTGTGTCTCTTGTAGACAGCATATGTATGGATCCTGTTTCTTTATCCATGCTGCTACCCTATGTCTTTTGATTGGACCACTTAATCCATTTCCATTTAAGATTATTATTAATATGTAGTTGTTTATTGCCATTTTATTTTTTAAAGCTGTATTCTTTTTTTGCTATATTTTTCTCCTTTATGTTCAGTTCACAAGAGGGTCTTAGCAACTCTTGCAGAATTGGTTTGGTTTTAATGAATTCCTTGAGATTTTTATTTGTCTGGGAAGCTCTTTATTTCTTCTTCAATTTTAAACATTAGCCTTGCTAGATAACTTAGTCTTGGTTGTAGTTTCTTGTTCTGCATTACTTTGAAAATATCTTGCCATTTTCTCCTGGCCTCAAGTGTTTCTGTTGAGAAGTCGGATGTCAACCTTATGAGGGCTCCTTAGTAGGTGATAGCAGCTTTTTCTCTAGGAGCTTTTAAATTTTTCTCTTTATCCCTTAGCTTTGGTATTTTAACTATTATGTGTCTTGGTATAGATTTCTTTGGGTTTCTCTTTAATGGAGTTCTCTGTGCCTCTTGAACATGTGAAACATTTTCCAGCCTTAATTTAGGGAAGTTTTCAGGTATGATTTAATTGAACAAAGTTTCTATCCCTTGTTTTTTGTCTTCTTCTTCAGGAACCGCTATAATGCAGATGTTATTTCTCTTCATGTTGTCACAGAGCTCCTTTAGAGTTTTCTGATATTTTGAGTCTTTTTTTTTCTGTTCTGATTCTGTGCCTTTGTTTATTTTGTCCTCTAACTTGCTGATTTGATCCTCAGCTTTGTCAACCCTGCTTTTAATTCCTTCCTTTGTGCTCTTCAATTCTGATATTGTATTTGTTATTTCTGTCTGATTCTTTTTTATTATTTCAATTTTTTTTTATACTTGCTATGTCTTTATTTAGGTGTTCATAATGACCAACCATTGTTGTTCTAAGCCCTTTGAACATTCTAGCAATCTTATTTTAAATTCTGCATCTGGTAATTTGGTTATATCTGATTCATTCATGTCCTTCCCTGGGGATTTCTCTTGATTCATTTGGGTTGCATTTCTCTGCCTGCTCATTTTGTCTGTGTATAAGAAGGGTTTGGCCTCTGGAGTCCAATGGGTGTTTCCTCTGTGTTCCCTAGGTGTGGTCTGTCTGCAGGCCCACCACCCCCTCTGCCTCTGCCTAGGGCGGTTGGGTATGAGTTTTGCTGGCTCTGGTCTGTTGAGGTTGTTGCTGCGGTTTCTGCCTCTCCTCCATGGGAGGGGCTGCGTTCTCATACCTGGCTTTACAATCCTCAGTCTGTCTGGGCCTTTGCTCCTCTCCCACTGGTTGGATTGCGGACTGCACTCGGTCCACAAGCCTGGGCACCAGGGGCCGGGGAGAGCATCTTTGCTCAGCTGTGGGTCCTTGTCAGCTGACTCATCCAGCTGGGAGGTGCTGCTGGTGTGCTGCTCCACTGCAAGCCCAAGGTTTTGCCCCACCTTCGTGGGCAAAGCCGGTTTGTGCAGGGCTTCAAGCCTTGGAGGCCGAGTGAGGCTGTAAGCTCACTTGCTCCTGCCCAGTGGCAGATCTCTGCCCATTTCAGGCTCCTGCTTTTCCCCCATAGGTGGGGTTGCAGGTGGCCCACTGCCACCGGACCACTTTTGTGCATCCCCTTCACCCCCGCTGGAATAGACTGAGCTCATGCCAACAAAACCACTCCTCCGCATCCCTCCCTCTAGTTAGACCTCAGCAGTGTGGGTGGGGGTGCTGGAGCTCAGACCCTAACACTACATAATGTAGTCCTGAAAGCTCCCTCTTTCTAAGTGGCTATGCTCTAATTGCCACGTGGGAGCCTGTTTGGCTGGTGTCCTGCTTCCCCTTGCTGGTTTCAGGGGAAATATTGTTTCAGATTTGTGGAGTGACTCAGCCCCGGGTTTAGTGTGGCTGTCCCCCAAAGCTTTTCTCCCTGTGCCTTCCAGACTGCACTCTCTTCCCACTGCTCTGGTCCTCTCCTTTCTCCCTGTCCCCTGGAGTCCCAGATGAGTGGTTGTGAGAGAGGTTTTCTGCGTCTTCCCTTTAAGAAGAATCCTGGGTCTGAGACAGCTGTCTCTTTCTCACAAACAGTATCCTAACCTGTTTCATGCTAAATACTGTCCATACACCTCTTCTAGGCTCTGGGGCTGTAGGCTGGGGCTTTGTTCCTGGGATTCAGGTCCCTACCCTTCCGTTAGCCTCTCTTCCCGCCACACGAGTCTCTCCGGGCTGCCTTTCACTCCAGGGAGCTGGGAAGCCTTTTCTGTATTTTTGCTTTTTCTACCAGTCTTAATGTGGCTTTTTCAGTGTTCCCCAGTTGAAGAGTCCTCTCAGTCCAGTTCAACGTTGGTTTATCCAGATGACAGTTCTGAAAATCAAGTTATAATCCACTTTGGTTCTGGGAGTTGGAAGTTGGTATGTCCACCTACTTCATCGCCATCTTGTCCTATCTTTCACACATTTTTTTATTTAATCCAATTGAATAATTTAGTAATGAACTCAAATTATCTACAACACAATTGATGACTTTATTAGTTGACCATTGCAGAATTAATTTTTTATAATTCTTTTGAAATTAATACATACATTCTTTTTTGAAGTTTTTAAAGAAGATCTTAGATTAATTAGGTTTGGCATTCCAGATCAAAAGAGAAAACTGATTTTTATGGTCCACCATAAATTTTATCAAATAGGATAACATTTGCATTTGTCTTTACAATAACATTTTGACAAGTATATACAATTGCTTAATTTTAATATATGTTAATTATTAAAATTCATTTTGTATTTCGTAGATGACAGAATGACTACTACTACTACATCAACCAAAAGGAGCTTAACAAAATTGCTTAAAGTTTTATATCACAACTTTAAATATTTCAATTCATTAGAGTAAATGAAGGATGGTGGATCTGGAAATTATTTCACATTAGATGTAGTCATAGTCATTTGTTCTGTTCATTAAATAATTATGTTATCATACTTTCAATTTTAACATATTAATCCAAAACTAATTCTTTGAGAATTTGGGTCAAATAATACACTAAATGGGAAAACTGTTTTAAATATTTTATGTGTGTAAGTGTTATATATATAATTTACCAATTATCATATTGTATTATTTTAAGAGCTTAAGCAATATGTTTTAAAAATTTTGTTCATCTATTCTTGCAGTGTAGTGATATTTGTTTTTAATTCAGTTAGTTAATTGATAAAATAAAATTATCAGATTTTTGAATAAATACTATTAAACTCAGCTTGTGTTTGAAGGCAATTGGCTTGTAAGTGAAGAAGAATAGCTTATAAGATCTAATTTGAACAGTAACATTTATTTTCATTTAATAAGCATTAATGCCTGACAAAGTTGCTAGATTTTTAAAGGCATCCTAGAACATATTTCATCCAGCTACACTATTATAAAAAATTTGATCTTTGATCTTAATTAGGCATTCATTTTTATTATAGAGCTCATAATTTTAGTTAGATACTGCCTACATCAATATATGACACAGACTGTTGTGTGTATGTGCGTTTTCTCACCTCTTATTTTGTTCATTTATTTTTTATTTAGAAATTAAATTTAATGGGGTGACATTGGTCCATAAGAAAACATAGGTTTCAGGTATACCTATTAATAATATTTGAACTCTTGATTGCATTGTGTGTCTATCACCCAAAGTCAGATCATTGTTTGTCACAAGGTATTTGTCTCTCTTTACTCCCTTAGCCCCCATATGTAGTTTTAGTTTACTAAAGTGAAAGGAGGATGTGACAGGGACTTGTTATGTGCAAAGATAGTTGGTACTTATAATAAATATTTACAAGTGGGTACATTTTTCTTGGGAATAAAGCAAGTGAAGCTGTAGGCAGCAGCACTTTTTAAAGCAGAAAATACTGGCAGACAAGTAATCTTAAATCCAAAGAAAATCTAAAAAATATTTCCCTGGATTTGCTGTAATGATAGTGGTAAATAGCACCCTAATGTACAAATGAACATAAGGACTGAGATGGTACACCATTCACTCCTGGAAAAAACAGGTCCTATGCAGAGAATAATATTTTCAGTAACTGAAACTCCACAGCATAATTAGAAGGGGTTTTACAAATGTAGAAATATTGATTTGTTTTAATGGCATTAATTGGTCATTATGTTTATTATCTGCTTCATATCTGAATGACATTCATAGTCAAACTTCAGTACCTGAAGAAAAAAAAAAGCTTTATACCGTAATTTTGCTAGTTCCAGAGGGAAATCACTTGAGAACTTTGATAATGACGAGCAAAATATTACCATTATAAAGCATTCTAAACTAAACCAAAAGAAAAGAAAAAAGGCCTATCTTTTAAGGTTGCTATCACACTCAGTTCAAGTCAGATATTTTTGTTGCTTCTCAAACATTCTTTCTTTTATTTTTTCCAACATTTTTCTATTAAATGTGCACTAGAAAAATCATAGGGTATTTTAATAAGTATAAAAGTCTGACCCACATAAGAACAATGGAGAGAGAATCATTGCACAGTAGGGTTTTAGATTGATATTTTTAAAGGCATCCCACACCACCCCCAGCTGCTGTGTTTATAGGAGAGTTGTGAACAATTATAAGTATTTTCTCTATCTCAGTGTTTTTCTCTCTTTCTCTCACAAGCTATTTATTAATTATCTTTATTGAAATATAGTTCACATAAAATTAAAATTCATTTATTTGAAGTGTCCAATTGTATATATTTTAGTTTATTCATAGAGCTGTGCAACCATCAACACAATCTAATTTGAGGACATGTTCAAGTGACTCCCTTGAGAAAATTATTACCTATACCCTTTCACTTCCCATTTTACCCTAATGGAAACACCCCAGTTCTATGGAACTACTAACCTGCTTTGTAGGTCCAAAGATGTGTTTATTCTGAAATTTTTAATATCATGCGGCATTTAATCTTTTATAAATGGCTACTTTCACTTAGCACATATCTTCAAATTATAACATGTATTCTTTTTCTTTTTTTATTGATGAATAATATTTTATTATATGGCAAAAGTATTTTACTTATCTATTCATCCATTGAATATCTGGTATGTTTTCACATTTTGAATATGAAAAATGTTGCCCTAATCATTTGCATATAAGTATTTATACATATGTTTTCATTAAATAAGTTGAATTAATTTTAAAAATATTGTCTTAACATTATTGTGATAGATAAACATATGTGTACTCCCATTTATTAAGACATTCTTTCATATTTTTCAATGTTGCTTGGAAGTTTTAAGTGTACAGGTTTTACATTCTTATTTTTTGTTTATTCCTAATTATTTGATGTGATTATAAATGGAGCTATTTGCCTAATTTTGTTTTCAGATGGTTCATTTAGAATATATAGAAATAAGATTAATATTTGTATATTGTATATTGATTTTGTGTGCTGCAAACTTATTAAACTTTTTATTTTCTGAAGTGAGAAACAAGAAGGCAGAGAAACAGACTCCTGCATGTGCCTCATCAGGATCCACCCGGCATACCCACTGGGGGGCAATGCTCTGCCCATCTGGGGCATTGCTCTGTTGTAACCAGAGCCATTCTAACATCTGAGGCAGAGGCCATGGAGCCATCCTCAGCACCTGTGCCAACTTTGCTCCAATGGATCTTTGGCTCTGGGAGGGGAAGAGAAATACAGGAAAAGGAGAGGGGGAAGGGTGGAGAAACAAATGGACATTTCTCTTGTGTGTCCTGGCGGGGAATCAAACCTAGGACTTCCATATGCCTGTTGACGTTCTACCACTTAGCCAACTGGCCAGGGCCTGAACTTTTTTTTTCTTACTTTTTACTAATTTTAATTTATTGTGTTTACATGAATTCAAGTATCTCACTGAATACAACTCCCTCACTCCCACCTCTGTGTCCCTTTTAATAACACCTTTGCTCCCTCCCCCTAACTCCCTCCCCTTTTTATCTAGGATTTGCTGTCCTGTTATCTATATCTTTGTGTTATATAGACATAATTTCACTAATCCTTCACTTTCCCTGATCCCATTCCCTCATGCCCCTTTCCTCTGACTGCTATCACTCTGCTCCCTGTGACCCCGCCTCTGCCTGTTTTCCATTCCTCAGTTCACTTTATTCATTAGATTCCACATATATGTGAGATCATATGATATCTTTCTTTCCTGCCTGGCTTATTTCGCTTAGCATAATAATCTCCAGGTCCATCCATGCTGTCACAAAAGGTAAGATTTCCATTTTTTTTCACAGCTGGATAATATTCCATTGTGTATATGTACCACTGCTTTTTAATCCACTTGTCCACTGACGGAACTTGGGCGGTTTCCAGATCTTGGCTGTTATAAACAATGCTGCCACAAACATGGGGGTGCATATCTTTTTTTGAATCATTGATTTTGTATTCTTAGGATATATTTCTAAAAGTGGGATAGCTGGACCTAAAGGCAGTTCCATGTTTAATTTTTTGAAGAAACTCCATACAGTTCTCCACAGTGACTACACAAGTCTGCATTCCCACCAGCAGTGCAGGAGGGTTCCCTTTTCTCCACATCCCTGCCAGCACTTATTGTGTGTTGTTTTGTTAATGAGCGCCATTCTGACAGGTGTGAGGTGGTATCTCATTGTGGTTTTAATTTGCATTTCTCTGATGATTAGTAACTTTGGACATTTTTTCATATGCTTATTAGCCATTTCTATGTCCTCTTTAGAGAAGTGTCTATTCAGTTCCTTTGCCCATATTTTAATTGGATTATTTACATTTCTGTTGTTAAGTTTTGAAGTTCTTTATAAATTTTGGTTATTAACCCCTTTCAGACATATAGGTGAAATGATCTCCAATTGTGTGGGTTGTCTTTTTATTTTGTTCATGGTGTCCTTTGCTGTGCAAAAGCTTTTTAGTTTGATATAGTCTCAGTTGTTCATCCTGCCCTTTATTTCACTTACCCATGGAGATAAATCAGCAAAAACGTTGTTACGAGATATATCGGAGAGTTTACTGACTATGTTTTCTTCCAAGTTGATTATGGTTTCACGACTTACATTTAAGTCTCTCATTTTGAGTTTATTTTTGTGAATGGTGTAAGTTGGTGGTCTAGTTTCATTTCTTTGCATGTACCTGTCCAATTTTTCCCAACACAATTTATTAAATAGACTGTCTTTACTGTCTGCTTTTACCTCCTTTGTCAACTGTCCATTGACTATGAAGTGGTGGATTTATTTCTTGGTTCTCTGTTCTGTTCCATTGATCTGTATGCCTGTCCTTATGCCAGTCCCAAGCTGTTCTGAATACAATGACCATGTAGTATAATTTGATATCAGAAAGTGTGATACCTCCCACTTTATTCTTTATTTTCAAGATTTCTGAGACTATTCATGTTCTCCTTTGGTTCCATATAAATTTTTGGAATATTTCTTGTATATCTTTGAAGTATGCCATTGGTATTTTAATAGGAATTACACTGAATTTATAAATTGCTTTGGGTAATATAAACAATTTAATGATGTTTATTTTTCCAATCCATGAACACAGTATATGCTTCCACTTGTTTGTATCTTCCTTGATTTCTTTTATCAATGTTTTATAATTTTTTAAGTGCTAGTCTTCTGCCTCCTTGGTTAAACTTACTCATAGGTACTTTATTTTGTTGTTGTTGCAATAGAAAAGGGGATTGTTTCATTCATTTCTCTTTCAGACTGTTTATTGTTGGTGTTTAAAAGTGCCACTGATTTCTAAATATTAATTTTATATTCTGCCACCTTTCCAAATTTATTTATAAGGTCTAGTAGTTTCTTGACTGAGACTTTAGGTTTTCCTATGTACAGTATCATGTCATCTGCAAATAATGACAGTTTTACTTCTTCTTTACCAATCTGAATGCCGTTTATTTCTTCTTGTCTGATTGCTGTGGCTACATCTTCCAGAACTTTGTTGAATAAGAGTGGTGAAAGGGGGCACTCCTGCCTGGTGCCTGACTTTAAAGGGATTGCTTTTAATTTTTGCCCATTGAGTATGATGTTTACTGTGGATTTGTCATAGATGGCATTTATCATGTTGAAGTATGTTCCCTGTATTCCCACTTTGCTGAGAGTTTTGATCATAAATGGGTGCTGGATGTGATCAAATGCTTTTTCTGTATGTATTGATATTATTATGTGATTTTTATTCTTCCTTATGGGTATATGATGAATCACATAGATTGATTTGCAAATATTGTACCAGCCTTGCCTTCTCGGAATAAATTCCACTTGATCATGATGTATGATTTTTCATGTATTGCTGAATCCAGTGTGCTAATATTTTGTTGAGAATTATAGCATCTAAATTCATCAGGGATATTGACCTATAGTTTTCTTTTCTGTAGTGTTTTTACCTCATTTTGGAATCAGAATTATGTTCGCCTCATAAAAGATGCTTGGAAGTCTTTCCTCTTTTTGATTTTTTTTGAAAGAGCTTGAGAAGAATAGGTTTTAGCTCTTCTTTGAATATTTGGTCCTGTGAAGTCATCTGGTCCAGGTTTTTGTTTGCTGGGAGTTTTTTGATAACTGTTTTGATCTTATCTGGTGTAATTGGTCTGTTTAGATTTTCTGATTCTTCCAGATTGAGTTTTAGAAGATTATATATTTCTAAGCATTTATCCAATTCACCTAGGTTATCCAGTTTCTTGGAATACAAATATTCATAGTATTTTCTTTACAATCCTTTGTATTTCTGTGGTGTCAGTTGTTACTTCTCTGCTTTCATTTCTAATTTTATTTATTTGAGTCCTTTTTCTTTTTTCTTGATGAGTCTGATTAAAGGTTTTTCTATGTTGTTTACCTTTTAAAATAATGAGTTCTTGGTTGCATTAATCTTCTGTATTTTTTTTTTTTTAGCCTCTATGTCATTTATATTCACTTTGATCTTTATTATTTTCTCTGGGCTTTATTTGTTGTTCTCCTTGTTCTTTTAGATGCAGGGTTAAGTTTTTTATTTGAGCTTTTTCTTGTTCTTAAGATATGCCTGTAATGTTATAAACTTCCCTCTAAGGACAGCTTTTGCTGTGTCACATAAATTTTGAGTTGTTTTATGTCCATTTTCATTTGTTTCAAGGAAACTTTTTATTTCTTCCTTGATCATATTGTTATCCCATTCATTATTTCTTAACATGTTATTTAGTTTCTAAGTGTTTGAATGGTCTTCAATTTTTCTATTGTAGTTTATTTCTAGATCAGTGGTTCTTAACCTGGGTTTTATCGAACCCTAGGGGTTTGATGAGTCAGTCTCAGGGGTTCGGAGAAGCCTCTCCTGAGGAGGCCAGAATAAAGTAATTCCGTAATTTGTTGTGAGTTCATGCACTTTGTTGGTTTTGTTCTTTGAGCAAGGTGATGCTCATGCACAGCTCATTTTGTGCACCAGTAAAAAAAACATATACCTATGTCTTAAATTTTGAAAAAGAAAATCATATTTTATTTATCACTAAAGAAGGGTTCAGTGAATGCGCATATGAAACTGGAGGGTTCGGTACCTCAGAAAAGGTTAAGAACCACTGTTCTAGATTCATGCCATTGTGATCAGAGAAGATGCTTGATATGATTTTGATCTTCTTTAATTTATTGAGACTCATTTTGTGTCCTTACATATGGTCTATACTAGAGAATGTACCATGAGCACTTGAAAAGAATGCATATTCTGCTGCTTTGGGGTGAAAAGTTCTGAAGATATCTATTTAATCCAGTTGATCTAGTGTCTCATTTAAGGTGGCTGTTTCTTTCTTAATTTTCTGTCTGAAGGATCTATTCATTGATGTTCATTGGGTATTAATATCCCCTACTATTATAGTATTGCTGTTCATTTCACTGTTTATGTCCATCAAAATCTGATTTGTACATTTAGGTTCTACTGTATTAGGTGCATAGATGTTTACAATGGTTATATCCACCTGCTGGATTTCTCCCTTTATCATTATGTAGTAACCTTCTTTATCCCTTACATAGCCTTTATTTTAAAGTCTATTTTCTCAGATATAAGTATTGCTATATTATATTTTTATTATTCATTTTATTCATTTCCATTTGCATAAGATGTTTTTTTTCACCCCTTCACTTTCATTCTATGTGCATCATTTGTTCTGAGGTGGGTCTCTTATAGACAGCATATGTACATAGGTCCTGTTTTCTTATCCATGCAGCTACCCTATGGCTTTTGAATGGAGCATTTAATGCATTTACATTTAAGGTTATTATTGGTATGTCATTGTTTATTGCCATTTTATTGTTTACATCCACAATCCTCATTTTTAAATTTGTTTTTTCTTAGCTGTACTTACATCACTCCTCTTAAAATTTCACGCAGTACTGGTTTGGTTTTTTTTTTTTTTTTTCCTGGGAAGCTTTTTATTTTTCCTTCAATTTTAGACGTTATTCTTGCTGGATAAAGAAGTCATGGTTGTAGGATCTTGTTCTGCATTACTTTAAATATTTCTTGCCAATCTCTTCTGGCCTCAATAGTTTCTGTTGAGAAGTCGAATGTCATCCTTAGTGGACTTTTCTGTAGGTAATTAATTGCTTTTTTCTTGTAGTTGTTAGTATTTTTTCTTTCTCTCTTAATTTGGGCACTTTAATTATGATGTGTCTTGGTGTAGGTTCTTTGGGTTCTTTTTATTTCTTTGGAATTCTCTGTGCTTCTTGAATGTGTGTGACCTTTATCTTCATCAATTTAGGGAAGTTTTTAGCTATGATTTCTTCAATCAGGTTCTCTATCCCTTGTTTATTCTCTTCTCTTTCAGAATCCCTATGATGCGGATATTGTTTCTCTTCATGTTGCCACAAAGCTCTTTTAGAATTTCCTCAGACTTCTTGAACCTCTTTTCTTTTTGCTTCTCTGCTTTCATGTTTTTGTTTATATTGTCCTTTAAATCTCTGATTTGTTTCTTTGCTTCATCCAGCCTGCTGTTAATTCCTTGTAGTGCAGTCTTCATTTCTGGTATTGTATTTGTCATTTCTGACTGGTTCTTTTTTATGATTTTAATGTCCTTTTTAGCTGCTTGCTATCTCTTTATTTAGGTGTTCATTGTGTCCATCCATTGTTGCTCTAAATACTTGAGTATTCAAAAAATCGTTATTTAAAACTCTACATCTGGTATTTTGGTTTCTTCCATCTCACTCAGTTATTTTTCTGGGGATTTCTCTTGTTGATTTATTTGGGTCACATTTCTTTGTCTGCCCATTTTGTCTGTATATTAGGTAGCACTGTCTGACTTTGAATTTTTTGTGGGGTCTTTATGAAAAAGATTGGCTCAGTGGTACTGTTTTCCAGGCCACTTGTTTTTCTTGTTCTAGAAATGCTTCTTGAGGGTAGTGTTTTTCTTCTTTTTTGTATGTGAGTATTAGATACAGTTGATCTTTTCGTGGGTATGCTTATCCCTTCAGGCTGGCTCGCTCTAAGAATTATCCTTCATAGACTCTGCCTTTGGGTGTGCTGCTTGTGTAGGTAGTTGAGTCTAGGGTTGGTGCTGTCTGCAACTCACTACTAGTAGTGTTCACTTTATTTCTTCTTGTGTTAGCATCAGCTGTTGTTTGTAACCCTCTGTGGGCTACCTGTCTGCAGGTACTGCACTTTTTGCCATTTGAGTCTGTGTTTTCATTGTCTGGGTATTGTGGGCGGGGCCAACCTTTGTATAAGGATCAGCTTCCTCCTGCTTAAAGATAATAGCAGCTCTGTAAATGCCCAAGCTCTGTAAGATTTGTCTCCACTTTTCAGCTGCTCCTCCTCCTTTGCAGCTGCCTGGTCTTCCCACAGTCTTCTGTAGTAAAACTATAGTACGGGTTCAGGTTGGCCTCACCCAACCAACTCCTCTATAGATTGCATGCTTGGTGGGTTAGGGCAGCTGAGGTTGTAAATACAATGTTTGTGGGACCCCCTACTTCAGGGGCTTCTTAATCAGGAGCTCAGTACAGGAAATGTGGCCCCTACTCCAGAGCTTGATCCATCAGCCACTGCTGGATTCTCAAATTTTATTTCTTTCCAATAAGAAGAGCAGCAGGTTCAGACCAATTGCGGCTAACAGTCCTCTCTGCAAAAGTTCTTTCAGTTGGTGAGACTCTGGTCTCAGGGATGAAGACAGAGAGAGTCCTCTTCTGGGGGTGACTGTGTTCCTCCCAAAGATGGCTAAACCCCTTGACCAGATTCAACAGTAGACTCACAGGGACCCACACATTAAATGTTCATGCTCCAGGCCTCTCTGCCTTCCCCTTGTGGAATCTAGCTTAGGTGGACAGAATATCTGGTGATCAGACTGTTTGTCTGTGAATCTCCACAGTATCCAATGCACATGAGCCGCTGTGGCGGTTTTGATCACAGAGACTCCCGAGGGCAGAGCAGCTGCTTTTTCCCAGGCTGATGGCACTCAGAGGGGATTGCTTTACCCAAGAAAGATGGCGACTGTAGTACTGGAATATGAATCAGCACAGGGGGTCAGTTTTTATCTTCTACAGTGTCTCCCTGGGCCTCCAACTTTGTACTCTCCACACGCAACTCCAGTCCATTCAGCTCTCCCCCACCAAAGCCCTGGGTAAGTGGCTGTGAACAAGGTTTTCTGTGTGGGCCCTTTAAGGTAGAGACTGCCTCTGAGAACTCTGTCTCTTTCTTATAGATAGAAACCCGGATCTTTTCACAGCTAAATGCTGTCTGTGTACCTCTTCTAGGCTCTGGGGCTCTAGGTTGGGGCTCTGGGCCTGGTGCTGAGGACCCACATCACTCAGGGCAACCCACCTGCAGTGAGAATTTCTCTGGGCCTCCACTCACTCCTGGAAGCGGTGCAGCCCTTTTTGCATCTCTGCCCTTCCAGCAGTCTCGGTGTGGTTTCTTCAGTGATACATGGTTACAGACTCCTCTTAGTTTACTCCAAAGTTGGTTTTGCAAGATGATTGTTCTTAAATTAAGTTGTAATTCAATTTGGTCCTGGGAGGTGTCAGTTGGAACGTCCGCCTACTATGTAACTATCTTTACCTTTGAACTTGTTGTTTTAGTTGGGTTTTCTATGTATATGATCATGTCATCTCTAATAGAAATAGTTATGTTTTTTCCATTCAAATCTCAATGCTTATTTATTTATTTATTGCCTAATTATTTGTGCTAGAACTTTTAGTACAATGTTAAATAGAAATGTCAAGAGGTGGAAACTTGTCTTATTTCTCATTCTGCAGAGAAAGCACTTATTTTTTAAACTTGGAGTATAATGTTCACTATAAATTTTCCATAGATACTGTCATTTTTATTATGTTCACTTTTACTCCTAGATTGTTATACATTTTCATCAGAAGGCCTGTAGAATTTTGCTGAAAGTTTTATGCATCTGTAAGATAATCATATGTTTTTATTTCTTTGTTTTTAACTTTTTTTAAAATTATTTATTTATTTATTCATTTTAGAGAGGAGACACAGAGTGAGAGAGAGAAAAAGAGAGAGAGAAAGAGAGAAAGGGGGGAGGAGCTGGAAGCATCAACTCCCATATGTGCCTTGACCAGACCAGTGCAGGGTTTTGAACTGGCGACCTCAGTGTGCCCAGGTTGATGCTTTATCCACTGCGCTACCACAAGTCAGGCTGTTTTTATTTCTTTATTGCCTTAATATGGTATATTACATCAACTTATTTTGAGATTCTAAACAAACATTGCATTTCTGTATAAATTCCCTTCATCTCAGTGTATATATCTTCTCATAAATAGCTGGACTTTGACTGCTAGTATTTTGTTGAGGTGGCTGTGTCTATTTTTATACATGAAATATTGATATGTAATTTTTTTTGCCTGTGTTGTTTTTATTTCATGTTAGAATCAGTGTATCTCTGGCTTCATAGAATAGAATGAAATTGAAATTGGTTCTGTTCTTGTTATGGACTGAATATTAATATACACAAAAATATTCTGTCGAAGTTCTATAGTCCTCCTGCCAGCATGGCTGTATTTGAAAATGAGACCTCTACTAAATTAATTGAGGCTAAATGTGGTCATACAAAAGGGGCTTTGATCTAATAAGAGTAATGTCATTATAAGAAAAGATACCAGAGGGTTCAATCTCTCATTCTTCTTTCTTACACACACCATGAGGAGGTCATGTGAGCGAGCACTCCATAAAATTATGGCTGCCTCTATGCCAAGAAATGAGGCCTCAATGAATTTACCTTGTAGGCACATTAATCATGGACTTCCCCATCTCCAGAACTTTAAAAATAAACTTCTTGTGTTTAATCCACCTAGTTTATGTCATGGACAAAAATGTACTTGTATTTTTTGAAAGAATTTGTGAAAGATAAATGTGTACTGCCTGACCAGGCAGTGTCGCAGTGGATAGAGCATTGGACTGGGATGCGGAAGACCCAGGTTCGAGACCCTGAGCTCGCCAGCTTGAGCACGGGCTCATCTGGCTTGAGCAAAAGCTCGCCAGCTTGGACCCGAGGTCGCTGGCCCCAGCAAGGGGTTGCTTGGTCTGCTGAAGGCCCGCGGTCAAGGCACATGTAAAAAGCAATCAATGAACAACTATGGTGTTGCAACGGCAACGGAAAACTAATGATTGATGCTTCTCACCTCTCTCTGTTTCTGTCTGTCAGTCCCTATCTATCCCTCTCTCTGACTCTCTATCTGTCCCTTTAAAAAAAAAAGAAAAAAAATGTGTACTAATTATTTTTTGATACTAGGTAGAATTTATTACTGTTGTTATCTGGGTCTGGGCTTTTCACTGTAGAAATCCTAAAAAATTGAATTTAATCTGAATATTTGCTATAGATCTATTCAGACTGTCTACTTCCAGATGGTGTTTAAAGTCTCAATGTTCATTTCACAGTTTTCTCTTCCCTATTACACGACTTTTTCTTTAAGAAGGCTTACTAGATAATCCTAGAAAAAGGATCTCTATTATTATAGGTGGGTGCTGAAGAGATGTTTCTGTCTACTAGTAGCTATTATAAAAAAGGTATTTGAAAGACATTAGGTAAAAAGAAGTCATACCAAATAGTGGCCATTACAGGCAATCTAAAAAGCTATGGGAGGTCATGCTTTAGAACAAATGAAGCCTAGTGTATCTTCTTAAATTGTATCACATGGAGAGCCCCAATTTATTGTATAAATATTTAATATTTTATAATACTTCAGCTCTTCAAACCTGCTGCCAAAGTATTTCTATCTTTGTAAACTCTCAGCAGAGCTTTGACCCCATTCATAAATTTTAAAGGTATGAGCATGCTAGTTCCAAGAGAAGCAGCCAGAATTTGGTGTGCTTTTTAAAAGCTGTCAGCTTTGTTCAGTATAAATTTCTGAAGTTGGAGAGCCTGGCTGCCTGACAGAGTGTTTCATACTCTGTCATGCTAGTGATCACTCTCTTCACACGACTACCAGGGCCATCACGTTGCTTCAGCAGTGAGAGACAAGTGTTAAATTTGGTTTTATAAGAACTAGTTTCCTGGTAGCTCAGGAGCCTTTATAATTTTGGTTGACACATGTTCTACTTTTGAAGCTATACCTCATGTTACATAAAAGTGAAAAAAAACCTCAAATGATCATTGAAAACTTAAATACTCAACTTATAAATTATGTATAAACTTTCTAAAGATGCAAAGTTTGCAACGGGATGCAAAGAACTAGAAAAGCTTTCAATATTATGAAATATTAGTCACTAAAAAGTAATCTGGTGTTTATGTCTATTATTCCTCAAGATTTCTTAAATTATAATATTAAAAAATGTAAGTAATTGTATTCCAAAATTGCATAATGAGGCTTTCCATATTCTTTTCACCTTTCTCCTACTTATTCTGCAGGTAGAAAAAATGTTTGAATTTAGACCATGTTCACTTTAAGTCTAAGTAATTTAAATGACAAATCACATGAGTAATTTGTGTAAATTAATCCCCTCTAGAAGAACTTACATTAAACCCTTGGGGAATTTTGTCAATTTCATTGATATTATTGGAATTTGTACCCAGACAAGTATACTATCAGAGTGTCACGAGTAGTATCCATTTAATTAATGTACTGTCAGCTTTTCTTTAATTTTCACAGTTTAATGTCTGTATTTTATAAACAGATGAGCTAAGAAATTGGTGTTTAATTTACTATCCCTGGTTTGTTTGTTTTCTCCTAAAACAGAATTTGAATTGTTAAAACTATCACGTAGACATTGGTGTTAAAATAGGTGGATATATTTATTTTTATATATTCAAATAACTCAGTATTAAATGGTCCGCTCTTATTCTCTATATATCCAAAAACATTTAAAAATGACATTAATGGATCTTTGTAATTGGATTGACATATATATTAAGTAATATGAAAATATATCAGACTAATGGGACACATTACAATTTTGGAAAAGGCTTCTGTCTTTTTCAAGAAGTATCAGAATATATTTAGTTCATGAAATATAATTTTAACATGAAAATGGCTCTATATAACATCTAACTATACTAATTTTACCAATCTAAATGATATAAATTTAATTAATGTTTTGCAAATATATAGTATAACTCATTATAAGAAGCAGAATCGGTAGAAAGAATACAGTGTAGAAAAAGTGTTTAATTTTGAAATAAAAATTTTTCTTCAGTAAAGATTCAGTTTCATGATTAATTAGTTGTGTTATACACACGGGAATGCACTGTTCAAGCTGGAAGAGAGCATCAGCTGTCATTTCTACAAAGCCTAATAATGTAGACAATTACAGCTAGAGGTACTGATAAGAGTTGAATATAGTGATGTAGATATAGAGATAGAGAGCAGATAAGTAAGATTTTTTTTGAGCAAAGAACACAGGCCTGACCAGGTGGTGGTGCAGTGGATAGAGCGTCTGACTGGGATGTGGAGGACCCAGGTTCAAGACCCCGAGGTCACCAGCTTGAGCACGGGCTCATCTGGTTTGAGCAAGGCTCACCAGCTTGAGCCCAAAGTCACTGGCTCGAGCAAGGAGTCACTCAGTCTGCTGTAGCCCCCCTGGTCAGGGCACATATGAGAAATCAATCAATGAACAACTAAGGGATCGCAATGAAGAATTGATGTTTCTCATCTCTCTCCCTTCCTGTCTGTCTGTCCCTATCTGTCCCTCTCTCTGACTCTCTCTGTCTCTGCCACAAAATAAAAAAACCAAAATAACATAGTTAGTTCTTATATGAATAATTAATTATTTCTAGCCTAATTCCTTGTAGTGTGAATTTTAACAATGCACATTCTTTTTGTGACACAAAATGTGAATAATGAATAAGAAGACATTTAGGCACTTCGGTCCTTTATAGTTTTAAAACTATAAATCCAGATGCTAAGAATCTGTTTCTGAAATTATGCACACACACACACACACACTCACTCTATATTTATGTATGCATGTTTACCCTACAAATTTGGACAATTGAATAATGACATATAGTCATTATTATAACACCTTGTATAGTATTTTACACTCTTAAAAATTATATTTGCTTTGTCTATTCATTTTTCCCACACTCTCTGTAAATAGTGATCTTTTTATTGTTTCTATAGTTTTATCTTTTCCAGAATGTTATATACAATAGTTGGAATCATACAGTTAATATGTAGCCTTTTGAGATTGGCTTTCTTCATTTAGTAGTATGGATGTAAGAGTTCTCCAAAGTGTTTTTACAGTTTTATAACTCTTTTCTTTTAGTACTAAATAATATTTCATTGTCTGAATGTACCACAGTTTAATTATATATTCACTTACTGAAGGGCATATTAGTTGTTTCCAAGTTATGGTGCTTATATATAAAGCTGCTATAAACATCCATGTGCAGGTTTTTGGGTGGACATAAGTATTTGACTTATTTGAGTCAATGCTAAGAACTGTCATTGATGGATTATATGGTCAGAGTATATTTAGTTTTATACAAAATACTAAAGTGTCTTGCAAAATCGCTGTACTATTTTGGATTTCCACCAGTAATTAATGGGTGTTCTTGTAGCCTTATGCCCTCAGCAGCATTTGGTGTTGTCAGTGTCCTGAATTTTGGCCATTTAAATGATTAGTTAGTGGTGGTGATGTTGTTCTTTTAATTTGTATTTCTCTGGTGATATATGATGGGGAACATCTTTTCATCTGCTCATCTTTATATCATTTTTGGTGAGGTGTCTATTCAGACTTTTAATCATATTTTTTGAAGAGATTTAGTTTTTTTGTAACCAAGTTTGTTTCCTTTGTCTTTGATATTCTTCAAAAATTTGGCATTGTACAACTTGTAGTGAATTTTCCTATGCTTTGCATAGTATATTTATAATATATTATGTTTGTTTTTTAAATTGTATAAATATCCAAGGTTTAACAATATTATATATATATTAATAATACCAATGTTGTTTTATTAAATTAGTTATAACTATGTTTTTATTCATTTGTGCTTTGCATATCTGGAGATTTTTGGCAGTACGCTTTGGCTTATAAATGTAGTGTATTGAATAAGTATGAAAAGTATAACAGTCAATATTTGTTTTAAATGACACACATAATAGGCAGAACATCAAAATAGTAGTTAAACTTTAATCCTAGCATTCACAGGTCACTTGTCACAATCTACAATGTCATGGTTGTTTGTCACAATCTACAATGCCAAAAATAAAATAATATAAAAAAAAGCACTCTTAAATGCAGCCATGTTTTCAGATATTTCTATAAGAGTCAACTCTTTGGGCAACAGAATATCTGAGCCTGTCCAAAATATAGCACTTTGTCAACAATTTGAAAGTATGTTTGTGACATAATGTATTTATTTGACAGTATAATAATAATAGACAGGCAGTAGGTTGATAATTGAAAGAAAATTATCATTTGAAAGTGCCCTTCCCTACAATTAATTTCAGCTGTCTATGGAGAAAATTCTGATTGACAAAATGATTATGTGCGAATAGATGGACAAAATACATATTACTGGTATTGTCATATATCTTTTTGTACATTTACAGAATCAAAATTAAATACAAGAATTTTAGTCACTTTGCTTTTAATGGAAATGCAAGTAAAGTATGAATTATTTAATATTGTAAAGGGTTCAGCATTGAATTAAAACAGATTTCAGATTTGGAAGTACATGTAAATGAAATAAACAAAGCAAAGATTCCCACCCCTTTCCCATACACTCTGCTGAAATCTTCAGTCTTTTATATTGTTCACCTGAGATTCATCATATTATGAATAGATACATATAATGATATATACATATTTAAAGATTGTTATATTTTATAGAATTTTTTAAATGGTTTATAAGATTAAAATAAGCATTCTGCATATAATTTAAATAGTTTAATAAGCATTTACTGAGTGTTTTTAATATGTGAATGTGTATATAATTTTTATTATAATTAAAACATATAATATATGATATAAATATCAAAGCAAACTGAACATAGAACTCTCAAATATATATTTTTATATGCACCTTAATAAAAACTAACCAGATTATCTAGGATGAACTTTTATGAGATAATGTTTTACATTTGAAGTAATAGCTGTAAAATTTCTTTGTTTCTTTGTGATTACAGGATAACCTTAATCTTTAAAAATTTTTAATTGAAAAAAAATTTGAGATAATTATAGATAAACATATGCTTGTAAAGATTCTTTCATGGTAACATTTTGCAGAACGATAATATAAATGTCACACAGGATACCAACATTGATGCTATCTACTGACCTTATTCAATATTTCCCAGTTTAATTCTACTTGTATGTGTGTACGTGTGTGAGTGTGTGTGTTTAGCTCAACACTATTTGAGCACATGTGTAAGATTGCTTATCCACTGCTACAATCAAGACACAGAAAGGTTCCATCCACTTCCCACACCACTCTTCATGCTCCATATCTAAACTTGGTGACTCCTGAGCTGCTCTCTATTTTTAAAATGTTTTTCTAATCCATATCACCCCCAATAAATTCAATCAAAAAACAAATATTAAATAATTAAAATTTAAAAATTAGATTAATTTAAAAATAAAATAAAATGTTATATAAATAGAATCTTGTAGTATGTTACATTTTGAGTTTGCTTGGTTTACTCAGCAAAATTACCTAGGAATTTATCCAATATGTTTACCAATAACCCCCCCCCCTTTTACTGCTGAGTTATATCCATGGGATTAATGTATTATGATTTGTTATGCCATTTAGCAGTTTAAGGAAATCTATTATTTCCAGCTTTTGTGTATTACGAAGAAAGTGCTTTGACTATAATTCACAGGCTTTAAAATAAATATAATTTTTTTTCTATGAACATTTACCCAGGAGTGTAATTCCTGGATTCTCTGGTAATTTGTAAGAAACTGTCAAACTATTTCCAAAATGGCTGTACAATTAAAGATTTCACCAACAGCACATGGGTTACTCAGTTTTTCTGCATCCTCACCAACATTTAGGGATGTGACTATTTTTTTGTTGTTGTTAGATGTGTAGAGATATATTATTTTGTTTGTAATATGCATCATTTATATGCTTATTTGCCATCTGCAAACCATCTTCAGTGAAATGTCTATTCATGTTTTTCTTTTGCACTTTCTAAACAAATTGTTGTTTACTATAGAGTTTTTGAGGATCTTTATATAATATTTTTAGCTCTTGATCTTTCTAACTGTTTAGTAGTCTTTAAACAGTATTGATATTAGTCCTTTGAAACTTATATGATTTGCAAATGTTTTATCTCAGTCTTTAACATGTCTGTTTCCCCTTTTCACATGGTTCTTTACAGAATAAAAGTTTTTAATATTGATGAGACTGAATTTACCAATTTTTCTATTTATACATCATGCTTCTGTTGTAAAGTCAAAGAATTCTGCATAGCCTAAAATCCTGATATTGTTTCTGAGTTTTTCTAAAATATTTTTTTAGTTTCATGCTATAGATTTAAGTCAACAATTGATTTTGACTTAAATTTTGTATAAATTGTTAAGTTCTGGTACTTTTAATTTTTGCTCTTTTATGTCAAATTCCTCCAGTATCATTTTTCTTTCTCCACTGAATTATAAAAATAATTATATTTTTATCTTTGTCAAAAATCAGTTGGATATATTTTTTATGTCTATATCTGTTCTTTACTCTGTTCTACTGGGCTATGTATTTATCTCTCTGTCAAATCTAGTCTTGATAGATGTAGCTATAGTAAGCCAGGTAGTGTGATTCCATCTATCTATTTGTCAAGATTCCCTTAGATGTTTAAGGAGCCATTAAGGTCTTTACAGTTAACATTGTAATTTTAACACAGAAGTCCCAAATCTAAATGTTATATGGATTATGAGATATAATGCCAAAATTATAGAATCAGTTTTTGTTAAGTGTAAAAACAAAATAAAACACTATATCTAGTTGATAGTGCCCGGATAGATTCAATATTCTAAAACAGAGATCTGGAATTAATGGGAGCAATTTTCCCAGATCTACTATTGACTATGCCTACCTAAAATTACTGTTCTGCAATAATAAAAAATGTGAAGAGTATATCTAGAAAAATTAAAAATGTAAATGGATAAAAAATGTTTATGGTTTAAAGATGTTTTCAAATATATTTTCAGGCAACTTCTATCATTCAAGCTTTATGACTTAAAGCATAAAATTAACAGTCTTCTAACAAATATCCATAAACTGACATCTATTCTTAAATCTCTGAATGCTTTAGCTTAATTATATCTCCTATTAAAATGACTTTATTCAAAATGAGAAAATCAACTCACTATCATATATACAATTTGCAATTAAATTCTGAAAAAGTTCTTCACTAAAAATAATTAAGCTGAAAATTATTCCCTAAATGTAAATCTTAGGTACCACACAGGAGATTTTGCTTTATGATTATTTTGCTATTTTCCCTCAGCACGTAGAAAAAACTGTGTCTTATAATGTGTGAAAGCAAGCAGAAACGATTGACTATTACTTGTGAGTTTCTGCAATCAAAGAAAGGCAAAGTGATAATAACAATTAAACATTTTTTTCTATTTCAATAAATGTATACTGTGTGTGCAACAAGTATGCAATTTGTTTTTTATTTTTTTCATTTATACAACTATGCTTTTCTTTATGTATTTTCATTTCTGTTTTTACACAACTCTTTGGGGCCTCTATTAGTAAAAACTTGTGAATATGAGATTGTTTTAGGATTAATCAAAAATTAACTTTGGAGTGTTGAGGGGAGATTTAGGGGGATTTAGGCAGGATAAATGGTGATGGGTGAAGTCTTGACTTAGGATGGTGAACACACAATTAAGTATACAGATAATATGTTGTAGAACTGTGTACGGGAAACTTGTATAATTTTGTTAACCAATGACATCCTAATTAATTTAATAAAAAGGAAAAAGAAAAAATTAACAAAATAAATTTAACTAGCATATTAGTATGTATTAACATTTTGAATGATTAGTATGCCATATTGTATGTAATTAGTGATGAGAAAACTAAAATATTTTCATCTGGCTCAAAATATGTGTAGAAAATAAACTACTCTTAGTATCAGATAGGTATTGAGTTCAGGGGCATAAAAATATAAAACACTGTCATGAACAAGAGATCACTTTGCTTCTCTCTCACTAATAATTGTTCCAGAAATAGACAGTACAAACTGGGTTAGGCATTTCTACCATTCCTGAGGGACCCAGGCTTCATTCTATCTCAACTCCATTACCTTTTGGATTTAGTCAGAGTTCCTATTGTCCCAGATTATGTTAGCCATCATATCCATGTACCAAGTAGACAAAGTGATGAGAGGAAGAAGGCTACCTCTTTTTTAAAGAGACTTCCTAGATGTCTCACAAAGCTCTTGCGCTTATGACTCAATGGTCAGAACTTAGTACATGGTCACACATGGCAGCAAAGGAAGCTTAGAAGTGTAGTCTTTTAATTTAACATCAATGACTTTTATTGTTTAAAAGGAAATGGAGAATAGATTTTGGAAAGCAATGAGTAATTTCTGCTCCAATATTCGAAAGATGAATATTCTTATAAAATAATTGATAAAATATTGTGAGGCATTTATATTTTTAAAATGATGTCAAAAAATAGGTCAAGCTTTTTAAATATGTATTATATTTGACAATTTGCATCTATTTTTACTTTTCAAGAAACCTTAACCTAATGATGTTTATTGACTAGTAAATAATAAGAGGTTATTTTTAGCTTCTATGTGAAGTTTTAATATTTATTTCCTATTTCTTTAATTTCCTCTGCATAATCACAGGAGGAAAAGATGATACTGACCATGCCCCTGTGTTCTCTACAACCCAGGAAACTTAAGTAAGAGACCTTCAGATAATAGGAGGAGAGCTGGGCAGGGTCATATGTTGTTGGTGGGAGCAGAGAGGGGAAATAAATTATATTAAAAGTAAACAGTAATATATTTATACAGTAAATTTAAAAAGTTCATTGATTTGATTTGTACATATTCAAGCAACTTGTATTCTGTGAATATGCTACAAATACACATTCATTGTAAATTCATGGTATATGTGCATGTTTACATGAATTTTATACTTCGATAACAATAAAGATAATGGTAATAATAAACCTTTGATTTGTCATGTATACTTCATTCTTCTTAAATTTAATTTCTTCATCTGTTACATGAAGATGGTAATAATAGTACCTCCCTGCCTGACCTGTAGTAGCAGCACAGTGGATAAAGCGAGGTCACCAGTTTGAAACTCTAGGCTTGCCCGGTCAAGGCACATACAGAAAACAACTACTATGAGTTGACGGATCCTGTTTCTCCCCTTTTCCTTTCTCTTTCCTTCTCTTTCATTATCTCTTTCTCCTCTCTCTAAAAATCAAGAGATAATATCTAAAAAAGAAATAATAATAGTACCTCCTACCAACTGTGTAGTGAAGATAAAGTGAGATAATGATTAAGGGAGTTAATATAATTAGGTAGCATTATTGTTTATGTAATTATGATATTTCCTAGACAATAATTTACTGGCAATGAGACACTAAAATAAATGAAAGATGTTCAGGGAAAGATCAGAGATCCTACGGAAAGTTCCCTGTGTTTGGTGAGCCTTTAAAATCCTTTTTCTTTCATAATGGTCACCATGCTAAAATATTAGCTACAGGAAAGATGGTATTAATCAACCCTGAACATGTTTACAATGTGCTTAATTACATCTCAAACATAATATGAAGCAGAAGCATAATATCATAAAATTAAATATTCATATATATAAGAAATTCATTAGTCTGATGTTTGGTATGGGAATACTTGACTAGCCAAATCTGATTTTGCAATTTAAAATCTAGTTGAAGTAAAATATGTCAGTTTTATCAGTCTATATATTGAAGATTTAATTTTTTAGACCTAGTTTCACAGTAAAAAATAGATTTATATTATAGTGAAATAACTTGTGTGAAACTGTATATATTCAGAAGTTACTGCTCATAATATTTTACTTCAAAATTTAAATTACTAACTTTATATTTCTAGCTTAATCTGTGATTTATACCATCCTTTTTATATTATATACTATGACTAATTTTATAAATGCTCATCTTATAAACTAAAAAATTAGTTATAATTTATATTTCACATATAATAATGGCATTACTTCAAGTTTATATGGCATTTTGTATTTAAAAACTTTACTATAATTATTAATTAGCTATGTACTACAATTATCTTAAATGAATTTTCTAATATTAAATTACTTTTCTTTAGAAATCTATGTAGAAATATGAGAAACATTTCAGTTTCAAAATCTGGGATTTAAAACTTTTGAATTAAAAAACCATTTTTATCAAATTTGTATGAGAATTTGTGCAATATTAATGTACAGAATAATTAGCTGCCTGACTACAATATATTCGGCATTATAATAATTGTTTCTTTCTTTCTTCAAATTTTAAAATAACTTATTGATTACTATTCCTTCCTTTCACTTTACTCTTTAACTTAGCTTTATTATTTTGTCATTTAGGACTTCAGTTTTTCACTAATTCTCCCCAGATCAAACTTATTCAAGAACTAAATAATTTGTCCTTAAGAAATTCATGTTATTGGTAATTTCCCTTGACTTCCTAACATATTCTGTGCCTCAAGTGTCCATTTAATATCTGCATTCCACATTCTCTGAATCTTCACAATAATATAAAGTTAATAGCCATATCTGGACCTAGTGACAAACTTTTGTTATATTTAGAATATTGTACAGATAGTTTTTTAAAATCTTTTTCATTCACATATACTTAGAGAGCTGGTCTTCTATTTTTTTTTTCGGTTAAAATATAATGTGAAATGAATTTTAAGAAAGTTCTTTAACACACATGAATATTTATTTTTAGCATCTAAGAATTATTGGCCATAAAAATTTATTTTTTTTATTATGAATTTTTATCTCTATTTGTATTGTATTCAGCAGGTGTGAGCATTCTTGAAGTTTCAAAGAGGGAGTTGTGAAATGGTCACCTTACTGTAAAGGAATGTAGCTTTGTGCGTTAGGTCAAGATTCAACAAACTGTGAAAAAAATCAGTGAGAACACATTTTGCAAAACCATGAGCATTTCAGATATGTGCAGTTCTAGTTTAAACCAATATTTTATAGGTGGTTAGCCTTCAACCTCATTTTACACCTAAAATTGGGTGTAAAACTTAAAAATATTCAACTAAGAAAATATCCATTATATCTCATTTTTACCCACCACTTTGTGGGTAAATCCTCAGAAGAAAATGTGGTCAGACCTCAGTTATCATTACACATAATTGCATATTTTTTTTACTTATGGGTAATAGAGAAGAGTAGGAAGAAACAAGAAACAAATTCCTTAAGTGACTTGATTTAAACATAGTCAAACATATTTAATTAACTTTAACCTCACCAAGGCTCTTAGACATGGAAAGTGAATAATTTTTTTATGCTTTTTTTTTATAGGGACAGAGAGAGAGTCAGAGAGAGGGATGGATAGGGATAGACAGACAGGAACGAAGAGAGGTGAGAAGCATCAATCATTAGTTTTTCGTTGCCATTATGACACCTTAGTTGTTCATTGATTGCTTTCTCACATGTGCCTTGACCGTGGGCCTTCAGCAGACTGAGCAACCCCTTGCTGGAGCCAGCAACCTTGGATCCAAGCTGATGAGCTTTTGCTCAAGCCAGATGGGTCTGCGCTCAAGCTGGCAAGCTCGGGGTCTTGAACCTGGGTCTTTCGCATCCCAGTCCGATGCTCTATCCACTGTGCCACTGCCTGGTTAAGCAGGAAATGAATAATTTTTAAATAATGAGAGAATTCATGGAATGTAGGTGAAGGGCTGAGCAACAAAAAGTATATATTTTAGCTCAATACTGATTATAAATCATGCCTGTCATTACTTAAATATAAGCCAGTGACTAGAACTTCAGTTGAATACCAGTTATGGTAGAGTAATATTTAATAATAGGGCACACCTACCATAAATTGTGTAGAAGGATAAAACAGATATTGGTGTCAAATTATCTCATTTTAAAGTTTTATGGCATAAATTTGCACTGAAGATGTAGCTGAAAAATCAACTTAGTGAATAAGAACTCATATTAGTTAATTTCATATGTGTTAACTCAGTTCAACTTGAGAAAATCTTAGCTTCTTCAGACAGTTGCATTGATTAGTTTTATTATAATCAAAATGCTATTAAAGATTGGTACAGCTAGAATCGTGGAAATGACTGGTAAGAATGCCATTATGCTGGAATCCCCGTGAAGGCCTAAACTCAGAATGAGACCATCTTTCAAAATAACAGTTTGCTCTGTAAATTAGATAACTGTGCAATTTTCTCTTGTGTATTTTCAGAACTACAAAAACATCATACTCAAGTTCCTGCTGCGATCTTTTTAAGTGTACAATCTTAAAGAAGTATGCATTACTTTTTGTTATTCTTTAATATAAAACTATGTGGCCAAAAACCAAATCAATTTGGAGTGAAAAATTGTCTCAATGAATCTCAGTGAGAGCATTTATACTTATTTATATAACAGTTTACACATTGTCCAAATGATGAAATAAAGTATGTATAAGAAAAGGTAGCATTTGAAACAAAGTGTCTAAAGCATAAATTATTAGGAGAATGTATAGTCCTTTCTAGTGAATACTCAATAGTGCCATCATTAACTAGAACTGATAATTTACATGAGAAATATGTGCTATGTTCTGTCCATTAACCATGTACAGTGCCAATATTTTTGTTTCATTATTAGTTTCACTTTTGTGGGACTTGTGAGATTAATTTTTAAGCAATTGATTTTTTTCTTCTAATATAAGTGGAGAAAATGCTCTGAGAAAAACGTTTCTCAAAGGCTTTGAAAATGGAAGCTATACATGCAAATGTTTCACTTAATCTAATAATTGCCCATGACTGAACATCCATGCATGAAAACACTAATGCTTAATTATCTTTAGAAAGTAAAATTAACTATCATAGAAGCTCCATCTCTAAGTATAGGTGAATTGAATTTTCTAATAATGTATTCAATTGGCCAAGAACACGTTCTGATAGTATATTATTGGGAGGTCAGGAGATTCAGTCCCTTAATAAATTTTTTTGTCATAGAAACTAACCACTCCTCTTAGATCAAAGGAAGGCTACTAAAATATGGTGAAAGAACAAGAATTGCTGTTTTGCTCCACTGGAGATGGCTTATATACATCAGTGTTTCACAGACCTCAAAATGAAAACCACAAAAATGTCAAGAGAAGTGATTAGGTCTCTTTGTGGGGTGTGGATAAAGGCAAGAAACAACAACCTAGGAAAGTAAAGAGCTGGAAGCTGTGGTGGACTAGCTAAAAGCATGTTTATCAGGCTTTTTCTTAATTTCATTAATTACTTCTAAATCTTTATACAAAAGTATATTATAGTTCTATTGCAAACATTTCTTTGAAAAAGTCAGTTTTAATGTTAAGTATGTAATAAAAAATTTTAATTTGGGGCACTATATTATAATAAACAAGGAGGGAGCAGGACCCCCTCTTCACTGAGAAGGAAGAAAAAAAAAGAATGCATGGGAAGGGAACCTGGAGGGGTAACTGAGTCAGCCATTTATAGATTAACTACAGTTCTCTGAAAAGTTGCCTGGAGCTGGTTGTAAAACAAAGCAGGAAGAACAGGACTTGTACATAGCTGAGACCAGTGGTCCAGAAACCCTTTCCACCATTAAAACTTACTCTCTTCTCCTGAAGTCATAAGAGTGATGTATAACTTTAGACAAAGGAACCACAAGCCCCTAGCATGAACACATGTATTCTGTAAAAGGCATAGAAAATGTAAAAATTCTAACTTCGGGGTGCTCATGGTTTATTGCTTCTTTTGGGGTAATGCTGATTCTCTGGCTATTAAAATCCTACTTCTTACATCAACTTGTCTGGGCATCTCTGTCCCTCTTGATTCTTGCTACAATAATACACAAGGCATAACATCTCATTTAAATCAAAAGAGAATAGTGAAAGTTTTTTTTCTCTTCATATGAACACCCACTAACTATAAGCTAATTTTTAAACAGATGAACGTTTTTAAAAATGATGACCGACAGTCATGTTTTGCTCATAAACACCATTATAAATATACTATAAGGTTTATTTTACAGCATTTACTAGTTCACCAAGCTAGAGAAAAGAAATCACTAGGTTGTGCATTTGATATTTTTAGCTAGTTGCTTTTTCCTGCCCTCGAGATTACGGTCACAAATACTTGGGAGACCACCTTGTCACCACCACCACTTTTGTCACTGGTGCATCTGCTATGATAGGATATCATGTTCTTAAGATGCATGACCTACCTGACTAGGCTGTTGTGCAGTGGATAGCATGTCAGACTGGGATGTGGAGGACCCAGGTTCGAGACCCTGAGTTCACCAGCTTGAGTGTGGGCTTATCTGGTTTGAGCAAGGCTCATCAGCTTGAGCCCAAGATTGCTGGCTCGAGCAAGGAGTCACTCGGTCGGTCTGCTGTAGCCCCTTGGTCAAGGCACATATGAGAAATCAATCAATGAACAACTAAGGAACCGCAAGAAAGAATTGATGATTCTCATCTCTTTCCCTTTCTGTCTGTCTCTATCTGTCCCTCTCTCTGATTCTCTCTGCCTCTGCCACAAAAATATAAATAAATAAAATAAAAAGAGTCATACAAAAAAATAAAAGTATAGACAAAATATTTTTCAGGCAAATGCGAAAACTAAGAAATCTAGCATTAGGCAAGATATAATTTAAGCCCTCAAAGGGTTAAATAATACAAAAATACATATTTATTTTTACATAAATAATCTCTAATACCATAATTTACAGTGAGATTAAATTGTTAAAATCTATGCAGCATACAACAAAGTAGAAATATTAATAAAGCATGAATATACAGATACAACTTAATAATGACAGGAAATATTAAAATACCACTCTTATACTCACTCAGGCTGCTTTGGGAAAAAATAAATATGTGCTTGATGATGTAAAAAATGATCAAGGAAACAGGTTTAAAAGATGTAGAAAACTTTTACCCGAATATATAGAATATGTCTTTCAAGCTAATGTGGAACATAATGCATGTTATTATTTCAATTATATTATATTATATTTCTTTTAGTTACACAAAATTCAATAAATATGGTAAGTTAGAAGCAATACAAACTCTATTATTTTATCATGATGTAATAATAAAATTAAAAGCTGAAAAATTAGTTTTTCATAAAGGTTAATTATATATTACCAAGCAGTTATTTAAAAAATTAAAAATATATATTAAATAATCTTAGTAAAAAAGAAAACATTATGCGTCACAACCATGACATTCTTTTAAAGGAATAACCACAGAAAATTTTATAGGTTTAAATTGTGGTATTAAAAATAAAGATTGATATAAATCAATTAAACATTCAAGTCTGAATGCTAGGAAAAAAATCACAAAATCAACTCAAAGAACAGGAAAGCAATAATAAACTTTAAATCAATTAAATATTAAATTATGTGTAGGTTTATACACTGCAAGAAACAATTTTAAAAATTCTCATCTTTTTGTGTAAAACTATGGTAAAATATTTGATAGTTACTGTGATCCTATTTTCTGAACCAAATAGTGGGTACAAATTCTTGGCACTTCTGTAGGTGACCAATAGTTTAGAAATAAACTCATTGGTAATAAAGGCTCAAAAACCAAAATCTTGCTTTAAATCTCAAACCTCTTCAGTCATCATTCCACCTTACTTGTTTACTCAGTCATGCATTATCCACATGCAGGTTCCTATGTGTCATTTTCAAAATCAGCTGAAACCTTACTATTGATAAGTACAGCTTGCCTCAGTGTCAGATTCATTGGAGGATCATGTCATCTAAACATTTATAATAGATTCATGACAACCTTCAACTAATTTTTTCCTTCTGCCCTAGATCACAGTCTATTTTATAGGTATCTTCAAAATATTCTCCCTTTCTGTTGGGCAGATAAAATATATTATGCTCACTTTGTTAAAGATGGAGCTGCCCACATGGAAGCCCGTCACCCAGGTGATATTATTTGGCCTTATGCTTGGAATGTGTGTTCTGGAACAGGCTGTGGGCAGGCTGGGTCGTTATAGCCTAAGGCTTAGTTTAAAACTAAGCTCTTCTCCACACCCTTGACTGATTAGATGATGTAGGGTGGTGATGTAGGGAGGAATCCCATTATGCCTCAGATGGGTGGCTTTGTATCAGAGACTTTCTTGTATGTATAATTGGATTAAAGGTTTGGATTATCTATGCTATAAAGTGGGCGGACCGGTAGCTAGCCATAATATAGACAAAAACTATATTTTGTCTCTGATTATATAGCCATAATAAAAATGCTAACAAGTATGTACAAGAAAAGAAGGAAAAATAATCTGAAAGCCTATACATAAATGACTTCAAAATATGCTTTAAAAAAAAAAAAAATATATATATATATATATATATATATATATATATATATATATATATATATATCTTTTCATCCTTTTATTATTATTTGTTTCCAGATCCAGTAAGTTACCCTAAACTCACATCTAATCTAAATATGTTAATAACCTAGTACTTTTTATTTTCCAACTTTCATGCATGCTCCTATGGTAGATTGCAAACAATATATAAACACATATATAATGCATGGGTCATTATGTCATATTCCAATTCATTCTTTATATAGAGTTTAATTTGCTGAAGCTTTTCTCATTCACATTTTAAAACTCAGTCAACTGATACAAATCTACCTCATTATAGAAATAAGATTGTAAATTTTCATTGTATTGAACTTCCACAGTTTATTCAACTGTTTTCTACCAATAGGCATTTATTTTCAAGTTTGTACTTATTAAATAACTTTAATGAAGCACAAATATATGTATTGCTATCTCCTTAAAATGTCATGCAAATGCTTTCAAAGGAAATTTAAAATTCTTCTGCATAATACAAAAGAGACCCTCATAACAAACACGGCACTTGCTAACTCACTTGCTAACTTCTTTATTTCTTTCAATTATTTCGTATTTAATAACTGACCCAACAAAACTTTTCTTTGAACAGTTCTGAAAGTTAATAAGCTTCTGCAAAAATTTCGCTTTACTGGGCCTGTTTGGATGTGCACCAACCCTTTTCTTATCTTTTCACTTTGACTTAGTCCTTAAGAGCTGAAAGATCCTTTATTTATGGCGCTGTATGCTCATACCTACAGCTATGATTTTGTCAGCATCAATAATCTCTGATTGAAAGAAGGACTTAATATCATTTGGATACAAAAATGATAAAATTTCAAGATGTATTTATTATTTATTTGTCCAACATCATAGAATATTTGAAAGTGAACTTTCTTAGGATACATCCTGTCCCTGAAATATGCTATTCAAAGCAAAGCTCAAGCAATAATAATGGTCTGCTAGTTTTTAATTTTGGTGAAGTTCTGTAAGACTTTCAGAGATAGTCTTTTGTTTTTATATCAGATAAACTACTTCTTTTTGGCTAAGATTCTGAGACCTAGGAAGGGTTTTACTAACAGTCTCTGGAGAACTACACAAGAGAAGACTTAAAACAACAAAAGAAACAAATATACATATATATGCATAAACTTATATATGTCAAGTGCCCCTTTATTGATCTCAAAATAAAATGGTTTACTCATCTGTAGGTTTGGAATGAATTAGACTTAGAGATAGCTAAGCCATGCTTGATATAACAGTAAGTCTATTGACTTTCATAATATATAACTCACTAAGAGGATATATGTTTAATGAAGATAATTAAAATGATAATTTTAATTATTGTTATTGTTTAGATAAAAAAAGTTTCAAACCTATTTTTAACTATTTTGAAAATTTCTTTTTTATTAGTTTTTAGTATTCAAAATGGTTCATAGTATTAAAAATTCTTCTTTCAAATCTTTGTTCAAGGTAATTCTCCTCAAATATATTTTGCCTTGAGATTCTCTTTACACTCTTAAAAGTTATTAAGAGTCTCAAAAATTTTTGGTTATTTGGGTAATACATATTAATATTTATCATATAAAAATATAAACACTTTTGAAAGCATTTTGTGTAAAATTTCATTAAATTAATAAGAGTTCCATTATATGGTAACATAAACACAAATATGTAAATAGTAACACTTTTTTCAAAACAAATAAGAAATTATAGTAATAAAAGTGGTATTGTTTAATTTTTTAAAAATACTTTTAAGATATGACAACTAGATTTTCATCTGTTTAAACTGTTGACATAAAAAGTTTTAATCTTTATTTCTGAATTCAGTGTGTTGTGATATGTCATTTTGGTTCAATTATATAAGAAAATTTAGCCTCAGACAGCTATTTAGCTTGAGAAGGAAGGAAAGAGTATTTGGCTAATGTTTTCATCTATTCTTGAAATTTACTGATACTAGAACAAAAGTTGAGATGTAGTAGTTTCTAGAAGATTAGTTGCATTGTGGCATCTAAACCATTTAAAAAACTTTTTGTGCTTTGTGTTGGGCAAATGAATTTATAAAATTTGTATTTTTTGAGTTTGCTCACTTTTATTGTTACAAAATTGCACTGGGCAATGCTAGGTATATGTGGTCTATGAAATTGCAAATGACCTTTCTGCTTGGGAAGGGCCATTGTTTTACTAATGTTTGCTGGAGGAGGGGTCTTTGTGCCAGAAAGTTTTAAAAAGACAGAGGGAGAAGAAAAAAGAGAGGAGAAAGAGGCCATGTTTGCAGAGTGAGAGCAGAAACAATACAGAGTGCTGGAAAGAAGCCATGTTGTCAGAGAAAGAGAAGGTGTGCCAATGGGGAACCAGAGATGAGGGGCTTTGGGAGCCCAACTGAGACTGGTGAGGCCTTTGATTCTAGGAGGAATCGGAGAAGATTCTCCTGGTTGTGGAACCAGATAATGTGTCAGGGCTTTGTGAGCTTTGAATGAATAGGAAAGTGTTTTTCCTGTGTGGTACTCCTCGGCTGGTGTGAGATTTTAATAAAGAAATAGCCCACCATTTTGGGCTCCACTGTTTCTTTACTGTCTGTACCAATCCAATGAGAACCTGCATGCACATGACCACAATGGCCACGAGTACTGGCCATACAACTGGCATAGTCAGCAGGATTTGGATCAGATCGGTATGGAGCTGCCACCACCCTTGAGGGGTCGGATAAAGGACTGGTTGTTGTTATAGTTCTCCATGGCTGTCCTTTTGAGGACCATGTGTTGGCTGTTTTTTACAGCCCTGTGAGAGGAAACAGAGAGCTCTGTGCATGAGACTGCCTGAGGCCTGAAAACAGAGCAGCAGCAATGGGAGAAAGATATGCAAATTCTGGAACTGGAGCTAGTGCTGGAGAAGGAGGCTGCACAAGTTAGTGAATTGCAGTTTGCCCTGGAAGTTGAACATTGGCAGAAGCAGTTGTTGGAGGAACAATTGTGGGTTCAGCTTCATGAAAGCCAGCAGCCGCTGGAGCTTAAGATGAAGTCGTGTTGGCAGAGTGGCTCTGAGTCAGCAGCAGCAGGTATTTCTAGCTCCCCTTCTGAGGATGAGAAGGCTTGGGCTGAAACTGCCACCTACAAACTCTAGAAGGTAAAAGCCCAGCAGTAAAGAGTACCTACTAAGCTGCCACCACTGCCATGTGCTCCTCCTTGGGGCAGTGTCTTCAGAGCTTCCAATATGGCAGATATGAGGGGGTATGCTTGAGGACTTACGTGTGTGGACTGACTCTTTGGACTATGACCAGAGGGGGCACTAGCTCCCTTGTTGGATGGACATGCAGCTTTTGAATAATATGAGAGACCCTGAAGTGGGGTGGAGGCTCTGGTGGAGGCCCTCGTGCACCAGAAAGTTTTTCATCTAGTTGGAGAGAAACTTCAAGGACATTTTGCACTTTGAGCAAAGTGCTCGGAAAGACATTGTGAAGGGCACCATTGTAATTGTTGAAATAGTATAACTTGTATTGTTACTGTAATTTGTATAATGTACCTCATGCCTTGCATAGAAATGCCTGTGATGTGAATTGCAAAGTGAGCAAAAGGAGTGGAATGTTGGGCAAATGAGTTTGTAAAATTTGTATTTTTTGAGTTTGCTCAATTTTATTGTTACAAAATGGCACTGTGCAGCACCCAGTATAAGTGGTCTGTGAAATTGCAAATTACCTTCCTGCTTGGGAAGGGCCATTGTTTTGTTAATGTTTGCTGGAGGAGAGGTTTTTGCACGATACAGTTTTGAAAAGACAGAGGGAGAAGAAAAAAGAGAGGTGAAAAAAGCCATGTTTGTAGAGTGAGAGAGGAGAGAATGCACAATGCTGAAGAAAAAGCTAGTTGTGCAGAGAAGTGAGAAGGTATGCAGTTGGGGAACCAGAGATGAAAGGCTTTGAGAGCTCTGAGGGGAGTAGTGAGACCTTTAATTTTAGGAGGAACCAGAGAAAATTCTCCTGGTTGTGGAACCAGAGAATGTGTCAGGGCTTTGGGAGCCCTGTGTGTCTGCTCATTGGCCAGTGCTAAACTTTAATAAAGGAATGGGCCACCATTTGGGGTTCCACTGTTTCTTTACCATCTGTTCAAATCAAATGAGAACCTGTATGTGCATGGTGACCACAGCTGTGACTACTGGCCATATACACTTTGTTATATTAAAATACATTGGTTCATCTTGAGTTTTGCACAAATACTCTGCCCGGGCATAACTTTGGATGGTGAGGCTAGGTTTCTCAATATTTCAGAGGATGTGAGAGTGAATAGCAATTTCAATTTGCCTGCGATTGTCATGGCATCAGTACTGAAAGTCACAGAAACTAGAAAAACCCTTAGTTCTAAACAAAAAGGAACAGTGGTCACCTTAGAATTTAGAAATCTCCAATCTGGAACCTATATAGCTTTATTAACAATGTCACCCCAATAAACTCAATTAAAATAAAAAATATTATATATAAAATGAGAAGTTATAAATATCCAGGGAAGCTAAAGCAAAATGTGTGACACTGGATTTGTGTTAGAAATATCAGTATGTTTAACTTAACCTAGATCTAGATGTATAAATACAGAAATAATTGAGCGTGTGTATAAACATGGGTTAGTATACATACATATATTTACTAGCTCTGTGTAATGGGAAAGCTAGAGGTTGTGACATCCCAATTGGAATGAGAATATTTGATATTGGTTTCTAAATTCTATTCTTCAATAAAGGAAATGGGAATTTGTTGGCAAAATGTCTGATTCTACAATTGGAACAAATAAAATATAAAATGACACTCAGGCATCCTATACTACCAGAAAGCAAAAAGTCCTAAAACCAAGAGGATTGGACACATCAAAAAATACACATAGCCAAAGTAAAAGACTTCTCAATGACCAAAGCTGGAATAATTTGAACAAAAATGTGACTAAAGTATCTTCAGCATATAATGTAAAATATAAAAAAATATGCATGAGTCCACACTAATATGAGAAATTATTGCATAAGTAAATAAGGAAGTACTAAATATCTTCTTAAGTAATCTACTCTCCAGGAGATGGGCAAACTTAGTAAAAGTTCCCAGTAGTGTGGAAAGAGGAACATAAGAACTTTAGTGTGGAGCTATCTTACCCAAGTAATCAATTTAAATATCATCAGTGATGAATCATGTTGATTGCATGTATCCCCTTTGAAATGATAAGATAAGAAGCAAACTTCACCTCTGTGATATTCACTAAAATTTACAACCCCAGTTTAATTATTCAAAAAATCTAAGTAAAATAAAATTGAGGATATTGCACAAAGTACCTGATCAATCATCTTCAAAATTATTAAGTATCATAAAAAATAAAGAGACATGATGACTAAATGCAGTGTAGTATTCTAAACAGGATCCTGGCTCAGTTAGAAAACTGGTAAATTCCAAATAAACCCTTGAGTTTAGTTTATTATAATGTACATTGTTGTGTTTTTTAACCAATTTTAAGAAATTTCTCATGGTAATATATCTTGACATTGGGAAGACCTGGGTCACAGGTTTACAAGATGTCTGTGCTATTTTTGCAACATTTTTCAACATCTAAAATTATTCTAAAATTGAAAAGTTTATTAAATAAAATTATCTCCTATATATAATCACGATTGGTATTTTAGATGGCAACTTGAATTTTTTTCCTGCAAACATAAAACAGTATTACATATTTATATATGATTGAATTTAAAAGTCACTGAGAAAATAAAATTAATGACATCTTGACATACAAATCTTTCTGGTTTTATGTCAAATTGGGCTTTAAACTTACCAATTCTTGGCTCTGCTTTTTTAAAAATTGTTAAACATATTGATTTCATAAAGAGAGGAGGGAGAGAGAAAAAGAAAGAGAGAGAGAGAGAGATTGATATATCATTCAATTTATTTACCCATTCATTGATTGATCCTTGTATGAGCTCTGACCCGGGATCTAACTGGTAACCTTGGCATATGAGGACAATGATCTAACCACCTGAGCTATATGACCAAGGCCATCTGCTTTTTAATTTGTAAAAATGTTCAAATATAATGACTGGCTGTTTTAAAGCCCTGCCTTCCTACCTTATTCATTTTGTGAAACATGATAGTGATGACAAGTGACCAGTCTTTTTGTATTATGCACTAAATAATTATTAAAATTAATCATGCAGATGTAGTGTGACACATATTTAATACACTAATTTTCAATTATGTAAAAAATAAAAACATGTACTTTGTTGTCTAGTTGCATGGAAATAATTTCTAGCCTTGAGAAAATGCATTAATGTAATTATGAGACAGGATGTTGGTTTATGTGCATTAGGAAATTAAAATGAATATATGAGTTTATATCCCTAACTTTCTGTTTCTCAGAAAAACATATTGGGAACATGTTGATTATTTTCTAGAGAATAATTAAGTTAGCAAGCAAAACAAAAGCTCATGATAGAAGAATTTTTAAAAACTCGAGAATTACTTTTAAGTCAGGGTAATAAATTATTGACTTCTTTGTTCCCCCCAATATAGTTTATTTATTCTCAATTGAATATGCCTAGCATGTTGGTGTGGGCGTACTAACCTGAGAGAGAGAGAGAGAAACTAAAAATAAAATATTCTTTTTACTGAAACAACTTATTTAAACATTTATTCCATATATCATGGAGCTATTTGATCATAAAGGATTCTATGAATTGGGATAAAAGTTCATATATATTTTATCAATGCAGTACATATATTTCCAAAAATTGACTTTTGTGCTACTTCTGTGTGTGAGGGAAAATTTGGAAAATACATTTTTGATACTGTATATTGGAATCCTGTGAAATGCTAATAGTTTATAGAAACAATACATCTAAAATCAAAGTTTCTCTATAAATACCCAGAAAAAATAAGTTCTCCTTCTGAATGAACAGGCTCTCCCCCACATCATGCAGAAATAACAAGCCACTTAGGGGGGCTCCTTTTAGCGCTCCATATAGAATCACACACTGTCAGGTGAATAACAGTAAAATGCTTCTATGTCTGTGAGCCCTAAATTAAATCAAGAACGGGTGAATAATAAAGAAAGCTTTCATACTAAGATGACATTTACTTACAAACAAACAAGCAAAACACTCATCTTCAAAACCCAGGATAAGTTACTCCAGGAAGACATGACTTCTAAGGTTGGACCAGCTTGCCACACTCCTATATCTTTGTAGGCCTTTGGCAGTTTTTATTTATTTATTATTTATTTTAATTTATTGTGTTTACATAGATTCTAGTGTCCACCCAAATGCATCACTCCTTCCCATGTGACCTCCTCAACATCCACCTTACCTCCTTCCTCGCAATACCCTCCCCCCTTTCCTTCAGGATTTGCTTTTCTGCTCTCTACAACACTGTGTTATGCTTATATAATTTCACAAATCTCTTTCCCTTCTCTGATCCCATCCTATCATCCCCTTTCCCTCTGTCCACCTTCCCTCTGGTCCCTTTGACCCTGCCTCTTTCTCTATTCCGTTCCTCAGTTCATATTGTTCATTGGATTCCTCAAATAAGTGAGATGTCATATGATATTTTTATTTTCCTACCTAGCTTATTTCACTTAACAAAATAGTTTCCAAGTCCATCCATGTTGTTGCAAAAGGTAAGATTTCCTTCTTTTTCATGGCCCCATAGAATTCCATTGTGTATATGTACCACCACTTTTTAATCCACTTGTCCACTGACAGACACTTGGGCTGTTTCCAGATCTTAGCTATTGTAAACAATGCTGCCATAAATATAGGGTGCATTTCTTCGTTTGAATCATTGATGTGGTCTTCTTTGGATATATTCCTAAAAGTGGGATGGCTGGGTCAAGAGGCAGTTCAATTTTTAATTTTTTGAGGAATCTCCATATTGTTTTCCACAGTGGCTGCACCAGTCTGCATTCCCACCAGCAGTGCAGGAGGATTCCCCTTTCTCCACATCCTCACCAGCACTTATCCTGTGTTGTTCTGTTAATGAGAGCTATTTTGACTGGTGTGAGGTGATATCTCATTGTGGTTTTAATTTGCATTTCTCTAATGATTAGTGATGTTGAGCATTTTTTCATATGCCTATTGGCCGTCTGTATGTCCTCTTTGGAGAAATTTCTATTCATTTCTTTAGCCCATTTTTTGATTGGATTGTCTTCCTGGTGTTGAGTTTTATAATTTCTTTATACATTTTGGTTATTAACCCCTTATCAGACATATTGTCAAATATGTTCTCCCATTGTGTGGTTTGTCTTTTTGTTTTGTTCATATTGTCTTTAGCTGTGCAAAAGCTTTTTAGTTTAATATAGTCTCATCTGTTTATCCTGTCCTTTAATTTACTTCCTTGTGGAGATAAATCAGCAAATATATTGCTACAAGTGATGTCGGAGAGCTTACAGCCTATGTTTTCTTCTAAAATGTTTATGGTTTTATGACTTACATTTAAGTCTTTTATCCATTTTGAGTTTATATTTGTGAGTTATGTAAGTTGGTGGTCTAGTTTCATTTTATTGCATGTAGCTGTCCAATTTTCCCAACACCATTTGTTAAAGAGATTGTCTTTACTCCATTGTATGCTCTTATCTCCTTGGTCAAATATTAATTGTCCATAAAGGTGTGGGTTTATTTCTGGGTTCTCTGTTCTGTTCCATTAATCTATAAGCCTGTTCTTATGCCAGTACCAAGCTGTTTTGAGTACAAATGGCATTGTGGTATAACTTGATATCAGAAAGTGTGATACTACCCACTTTATTCTTCTTTTTCAGGATTGCTGAAGCTATTTATTTTCTTTTTTGGTTCTGTATAAATATTTGGAGTATTTGTTCTAAATCTTTGAAATAATATTATTGGTATTTTAATAGGAATTGTATTGAATTAATGAATTGCTTTGGGTAGTATAGACATTTTAATAATGTTAATTCTTCCTATCTATGAACACGGTATATGCTTCCACCTGTTTGTATCTTCCTTGATTTCTTTTATCAATGTTTTATAATTTTTGAGTACAAGTCTTAAACCTACTTGGTTAAATCTACTCCTAAAGACCTCATTTTTCTTTGTTTCAATAGTGAAGGTGATTTCTTAATTTCTCTTTCAGACAGTTTATTGTTGGTGTATAAAAATGCCACTGATTTCTGAATATTGATTTTATATCCTGCCACTTTGCTGAATTCATTTATCAGGTCCAGTAATTTTTTGACTGAGACTTTAGGGTTTTCTATATAAAATATCATGTCATCAGAAAATAATGATAGTTTTACTTCTTTTTTACCAATTTGAATGCCTTTTATTTCTTCTTCTTGTTATTGTTGTGGCTAGGACTTCCAGAACTAATGTTGAATAAGAGTGGTGAAAGGGGGCACCCCTACCTTGTTCCTGATCTATAGGGGATTGCTTTTAACTTTTGCCCATTGAGTATGATGTTGGCTGTGGTTTTCTCATAGATGACCTTTATCATATTAAAGTATGTCCCCTGCATTTCCACTTTGCCTTGAGTTTTGATCATAAATGGGTACTAGATTTTCTCAAATGTTTTTTCTGCATCTATTGATATTATCATGTGTTTTTTCTCCCTCCTTTTGTTTATATGATGAATTATATTGCGATATTTTACCAGCCTTGCCTCTTGTAAAGCCAATAGTCGCGGCCACTATCACAGCAGCCTGACCCACGCAGGTTCACATTAGATTTGAACAGTTGGTAATAAAACACAGGAGCCACGAGCTGGTGAGCCATCAGCTTTAATTCTAGCTTGCACCCGGCGGGCAAGCAAAAACACACACTGGGCTCCAAAACCCACACATTCAGTGCTCACAAAGCTACTGACTTATCTGAGTTTCCTAGCATCAAAGCTTTCCAGCTCACCAGACTTATTCACCTCTGTTTCCCATCTCCTCCTGCTCAAACTCTTAACAAACTGGCTTCTTCCTCAGCACTCTGCCATCTCGGCTGCTTCTCCTGGCCTTCACGTGGCCTTACTCTGCTCTCCTCTCTAATACTTCAGGAACCAAGCGAGAAAGAGAGAGCAAGCTCCCGGACTGCCCCAATTTATATCATAGAAAATCCAAACCTTTAATCCAATTATACATAAAGAAAGTCTCTGATACAAAGCCACCCATCCGAGGCATAATTGGATTCCTCAGGAGAGTGCACCACCCTACATCATCCAATCAGTCAAGGGTGTGGAAAAGAGCTTACTCTTAAAACTAAGCCTTAGGCTATAACGACCCGACCTGCTTATATTACAGCTTTTCCCCCACACCCATTCCAAGCGTAAGGCCAAATAATATCACCTGGGTGACGGGCTTCCATGTGGGCAGCTCCATCTTTAACAAAGTGAGCATAATATATTTTATCTGCTCAACACCTCTCCAGAATAAATCCCACTTGATCATGATGTATGGTTTTTTGCATGTATTGCTGCATCTGGTTTGCTAATATTTTGTTGAGAATTTTAGCATCTAAATTCATCAGGGATATTGACCTATAGTTTTCTTTCTTTGTGTTGTCTTTGCCTGGTTTTAGAATCAGAATTATGCTTGCCTCATAAAAGAAGCATGATAGTATTCCATCTTCTTGAATTTTTGAAATAACTTGAGAAAGGTAGAAGTTAGTTCTTCTTTGAATATTTGGTAAAAGTCACATGTGAAGGTATCTGGCCCAGGGCTTTTGTTTGTTGGGAGTTTTTGGATAACTGTATTGATCTTATTTGTTGTAATAGGTCTGTTTACAGTTTTGATTCTTCCAGATTGATTTTTGAAAGATTATATGTTTTAAGGAATTTGTCCATTTCACTTAGGTTGTGTAATTTTTTGGCCTACAGTTCTTTATAGTATTTTCTTACAATCCTTTGTATTTCTGTGGTATCAGTTGTTATTTCTCCTCTCTCATTTCTAATTTTATTTATTTGAGTCCTCTCTTTTTTTCTTGTTAAATTTGTTTAAAGATTCATTGATCTTGTTTACTTTTTCAAAGAACCAGCTCTTGGTTTCACTGATCCTCTGTATTGTTTTATTACTCTCTATGTCATTTCTATCCACTCTGATCTTTATTATTTCCTTCCTTCTGCTTTCTCAGGCCTTTACTTGCTGTTCTTTTTCTAGTTGTTTTAGTTACAGGGTTAAGTTGTTTATTTGAGATTCTCTAGCTTCTTAAGATATGCCTGTAATGATATAAACTTCCCTCTCAGGACTGCTTTTGCTGTGTTCCAAAGATTTTGAGTTGTATGTTCATTTTCATTTGTTTCAAGAAAACTTTTTATTTCTTCCTTGATCTCATTGTTGACCCATTTGTTATTTAATAACATGCTGTTTTGTTTCCACGTGTTTGAGTGTTCTTTAATTTTTCTCTTGTAGTTGATTTCTAGTTTCATACCATTGTGATCAGAGAGATGCTTGATATGATTTCAATCTTCTTAAATTTGTTGAGATTTATTTTATGCCTTAACATGTGGTCTATCCTAGAGAATGTACCATTATCACTTGAAAAGAATGTGCATTCTGCTGCTTTAGGTGAAAGGTTCTGAAGATATCTATTAAATCTAGTTGATCTAGTATGTCCTTTAAGTCTGCTGTTTCTTTTTTAATTTTTTTCTTGAGGATCTATTCAGTGAGGTAAGTGGAGTATAGAAATCCTCTACTATTATAGTAATGCTGTTGATCTTTCCCTTTATGTTCATCAATGTCTACTTTATATATTTAGGTGCTCCTATATTAGGTGCATAAATATTTATAATAGTTATCTCTTCCTGCTGGATTACTCCCTTTATCATTATGTAGTGACCTTCTTTATCCCTTACTATATTCTTTGTTTTAATGTCTCTTTTGTCACCTATAAGTATTGCTACCCCAGCTTTTTTTATTTTCATTTCCATTTGCATGAAATAAAATTTTCTATCCCATTACTTTCAGTCTATGTGTATCTTTTGTTTTGAGGTGGGTCTCATATAGACAGCATATGTATGGGTCTGTTTTCTTATTCATTTAGTTATCCTATGTCTTTTGATTGAAGCACTGAATCCATTTAAGTTTAAGGTTATTATTAATATGTATTTGTTTATTGACATTTTTTAAATTTAAATCTGTATTCCTCTTTTATTAGATTTTCTTTCTTTGCTTTGTTCTGTCTACAGCAGGACCCTTAACATTTTTTGCAGCATTGGTTTGGCTGTAATAAATTACTTGAGTTTTTTTGTTTTGTTTTGTTTTTTGTCTGGGAAGCCTTTTATTTCTCCTTCAATTTTAAATGCTATCCTTGCTGGATATAGAAGTCTTGGTTGTAGGTTCTTGTTCTGCATTACTTCGAATATTTCTTGCCATTCCCTTCAGACCTCAATTGTTTCTGTTGAAAAGTCAGTCGTAATCCTTATGGCGGCTCCTTTGTAGGTGATTGACTGCTTTTCTCTTGCAGCTTTTAATATTCTTTCTTTATCTCTTAGCTTTGGTATTTTTATTATGATGTGTCTTGATGTAGGTCTTTTTGGGTTCTTTTTTAATGGGGTTCTCTGTGCTTCTTGAATTGTGTGACTCTTTCTTGCATCAATTTAGGGAAATTTTTGGTTCCTACAGGAACCCCTATTATGCAGATATTGTTTCTTTTCATTTTGTCACAGAGCTTTCTTAGAGTTTCCTCAGACTTTTTGATCCTCTTTTCTTTTTGATGGTCTGCTTCCATGCTTTCACTTATCTTGTTCTCTAAGCCGTTGATTCAATCCTCTGCTTCATCCAGGCTGCTTTTAATTCCTTCAAGTGTATTCTTCATTTCTGATGTTTTGTTTGGCATTTCTGTCTGGTTATTTTTTATAATTTCAGTGTCCTTTTTGACTCTTACAATTTCTTTATTTAGGTGCTCATTAAGTCCATCCATTTTAGCTTTGAGACCCGTAAGCATCCTAATAATATTATTTTTAAACTCTGCATTCAGTAGTTTGATTACTTCCATTTCATCCAGTTCTTTTTCTGGGGAGTTTTCTTGTTGATTCATATGGCGTACGTTACTGTCTTCCCATTGTTTCTATGTATGGTCTGCAGGCTTATTCAAGTTGTGGTCTCCTTACCTATTAGAGCAGCTTTATATTCTTAATTTGCTTACTGTCTCTTTGCTTAACTCAGCAGGGAGCTTGTTTGCTGTTTTCAGCAGGGCACTCAGTTGAAATTGTATCCAGGAATGCAGTGGGTGTGACCTTTGAGAATCTGAAAGTGTGTTCTGCCAGTTACTCTCCAAGGGCAGGGCATGTTCTCAGTATGAAGGGAAAGATGTAGCTCATGTCTCCCTGGAAACCTGAGTCACTGCCCCTCCCCCTTACTTCCTCCTTTCTGCAGTGTCTTTTGCACTGATTGGAGTTGGAGAGCTTTTTGGAGGTGGGACACCTGGATCTACTTTAGGCTTGTGCTGGCAGAGGGATAAACCCCTCCTCCAGTTATGGCTGCCTCCACACTGGAGAATGAGTCAACTTAATTTAAGTCAGCCCAGGTTCTTCTCTCTCTGTCACCATTTGTCTCACTCTCCCCACTTTCCTCATGCATGACAAGTCAGTCCTCTCAGCCCTCCCTGCCGCCAGGGCTGCAGGCAAGTGGCTGTGAGCAATATTTTCTGCTCTGTCCCTTTAAGACACCTCAGTTGCTTCCCACATAACAGAATTTTCACTCTTCTCACTCAGTGATGTTCGGCTGTCTCCTCCAGTCCCTAGGTTTCTAAGCTCTGTCTCCGGTTCTGAGACTGAGGGCTCTCACCTTTCAGGTTCTCTCTTCTTGCAATGAGAGCTGTTTGGACCCTCAGCCTCAGACTCCACTTGCTCCTCAGAGCAGAAGAACCTCCATCGCACCCCTGCACTCCCTACCAGGATTGGTGTGGATTCTTCTCTGCTTCTTGGTTTTTGAGTTCTGTTTTTTTAGTCCAACGTTGGTTTTTCACAATGATTGTTTCTAATTTAATTTGTAATCCCATTTGGTGGTGGGAGATGGCAGTCTGTGCACCTATCTACTCCGTTGCCATCTTGGAATCTCCCTTTAGCAGTTTCTTTGCTGGCTTTTCCCCAGATTTTTGTTATCTTTACACTGCAGTGGCTCAGTCATTGAACATGGTTTGTCATCTACTTTCACTCTATAAGTGATCTTATTCAAACCCATATTAAAAAATATAATTTAAAAACTTATGCTCCCATATTTATCTCTCTCATTAGACCATCTCTATTAACTTCACATATATTTATTCCAATTACCTACTTAAAGCCCCATTTGTATATTTAATAGCTATATTAACCTTAACATATCCCAAACCAAACTCTTTATCTTTTTTCCCAAACTGACTTTATGTGAAGTTTTCCCTATGTTGGTGAATGCCAGCCATTTTTTCAAGGTGCTCATTCATTACCCAATTCCCGCTCCCAGTCCTCACACCCAATACTGCAGAGAGTTCTACTGGCTGTCCTTCAAAACAAGCCCAGGTTCTGATCAGTTTCTCCAATCTCCAGTATTACCTCTGTGCCCCAAGCCATTGTTTTTGTGTGTGTGTGTGTGTGTGCTTGGGGTATTGCAGTCGCCTCGACTTTCATCCTCTTTTGGTTTACATTCAATAAAGCAAAGAGTAGCATGTCTCTCATCTTCTCACACATTCAGAATAAAATGAAAGTCAGTGAAAAAAAAATTAGGCCCCCAGAGACCCAGCTCCTTTTAGCTACTCTAATTTTATCTTCTACTGTTTTCACTACTGGCCATTTGGATCGAGTCACACAGACTTCTCCAACAGAGAATTCTTTCCAAAAATTCCTATCTTCTAAATAAAGTACTCAAACACAATCAATACTTTTGTTTTCACCTACCTTTATTTCCCTCTTGCTAGGTCTTTCATAAGATTAAAATAAAATTTCAAATTACTTTGTAAGAATTTATTTTCTCAAACACAAACAGCATTCTCCCATTTCTTGGCAATTGGCTGCCTTCATACCTGTGATAGTCTCCCCAAATATCTTCACAGCTTGCTCATGCTCTTTCATTATGTCTTTAACTAAATGTTATTTACTCCAGGAGACATTTCCTGAAACTCTATATAGAACTAAAATATCCTCATACTCCAAGTTATGCTGTTCTGCTTTTTTATTTCTATAGCAGTTAATCATAATGCAAAATAACATCTATTTTATCAATTTATTTTATTAATTTATTTTATCTCCACAGCAGTAGAATTTTTTCCTGCAGGTAGGAATTATTGTGCATGTCTATTCATTGCTTTATCTAAAATGATACCACTAATAAAAATGCAACAAATACATGATAAACAAACATGTTGACAGACTCCAAATGAGATAAGCTTGGAGTGAATAAGGAATTAGCTTATGTGAGGAGAGTATTCTATGAACTAGAACTGCAGAACTATAAACTGAGTTTTGCTCAGTTGAATGCAGTGGTTAGTCTGTTACAGTTGTAGAGAGATCACTAAAATTCAGGACTGTGGAGTAGGTTGATTCAAACTCTATCATTTTTATTTCTAATGCTCAGAAAGCATTACCGGAGAATTGCTCAGTATAACTTTATACAAATAAAATTAATAACTTTGAGAAGCCTGGAAACCTTATTTCATGCTAATTTTCTTTATTATTCAGGTTGAAATCACAAGGTTTTCTGAAAAATGGGTCAAAAAAGATAATTAGTTTCATTACTAACAAGAATGCTTAGCTAAACAGCAATTTTGCTTTAGGCTTGGTAATTCAATCACCTTGGAATAATATTATGCTGTCTATTTTTTCTAGCCTTGTATCTGTGCTAATTCTTCTTACATCTCTTATTGATCACTTAAAATTCCTCTCTATTCTTCCTATCTCCTAAACCAATTTCTCAAATCTAATCAATATTTCTTTTTTCATCTAGCTTTCTTTATTTTAACATCACTAAATCTTTCCCTAATTAAAAATAAAATGTCAGGTTATCCTGTAAAAAAACCTGCAGCATATTAATTAATATTTTTCACTATATATATCATTTCATTGAACAGAAAATGAATTGGGTAGATTTCCTTCATCTGGCTAACTTTTCATATAGTGTCTAATTTATTTACACTTGTTTTAAATCCTTTACATTTTAGTGTCTGTATCCTCTGTAATGTATTTTAAGTGCCAGTATAAAGTGTGTTTTATCAATAGGTTTTGGTAAAATTTTTATGTAAGAGAAGAGCAGTTAAAAGGACACTGAAAATATCTATGATTTAGTTTTGCCCAGCAACTTCAATATTTTGATTAGATTGCATAGTTATCAGTTAATTTTTTTATATATATTATTTTAGTAAGAGGACAGGAGGCAGAGAGACAGACTCCCTCATGTGCTCTGACTGCAATCCACCTGTCAAGCCAATTAGGGGGCAACACATTGCCCATCTGGGGCATTGCCCCACTGTTCAGCAATCAAACTTTTCTTCATGCCTCAGGTGGAGGCCATGGAGCCATCCTCAGCATCCGGGGCCAACTTGCTTTAACTGAGCCATGGTTGCAGGAGGGGAAGAAAGAGAAAGAAGGAGGAGGGGGAGGGGTGGAGAAGCAGATGGTTGCTTCTTCTGTGTGCTCTGAACAGGAATAGAACCCAGGATATCTATCTATGCACTGGGCCAACTCTCTACCACTGAACCAATCAGCCAGGGCTATCAGTTAACTTGAGAAATATTTATAAGCACATGTACAAACAAGTATTATCTCTATTAGCTAAAATCACACTTCATAAATGAAACACAGTTAATGGTTAGTAAGTCTACATGAAAAACTGTTGTATTTCAGTATATGCCATGTTTTTAAGATTATTTATATCAACACTAATGCCATATATTTTATTATATTTTCTTTATTTTGAATACTTAACTAATTATGGAAAGAGAATATTGAAAGCTCCTTAGACACACTTTAGAATAATGCTTTTTATTTACAGTTGAAACAAAAAACAAAACAAAACAACTGAGTACAGTCTACTGTCTAGCCTAGGAACAATTACTTTTAGTAGTAAATATATCCAGAGCATGTGTGTCCTTATTCTTGTCCAACATTATCATCTATATACAACATAAAACCTCTTATGTACCTCAGAACATAAATGGGGAATCCATAGAATCTTCCCTTTCTCCTAAATCAATATATATTTCACTATATTTAAAGTATTTGCCAATACTTTGTCATTACCTGTTACAGGCCTATAACATTGTATTTATCCATTATACATCATGTCTAGTGAGAAATTTAAATATTATTTTTACTAAAGGATTATTAAGATACTGTACAGAAAACTTTTAGAATTGCACAGTGCTTCAAATCTTAAAGAATAACAAGTGAGAAGCAGTTGTAATACAAGTTGAATATTAATATATATTGTATATATTTTTAAAAAGATACTGAGGAATTTTATACTTAATTTTAAAAGTAAAATGAGTTAAATTAAAACTTAATTGTGTCTGACCAGTGGTGGCATAATGGATAGATTGTCTATCTGGAGTGCTGAAGACCCAGATTTGAAACCCTAAGGTGGACGGCTTAAGTGTATGTAGGCTCACCAGTTTGAGCATGGGTCGCCAGCTTGAGCATGGTATCATCAACATGACCCCAAGGTCACTGGTTTGAGCCCAAAGATTGCTAGCTTAAATCTTAAGGTCATTGCTTTGAGCCAAGGTCACTGATTTAAGAAGTCACTGGCTCAGCTGGAGGTCCCAGTCAAGTCACATATGAAAAAGTAATCAATGAACAACTAAAACGTGATGCAACTATGAGTTGATGTTTCTCACCTCTCTCCCTTTCTTTCTGTCTGTCTGTCTATCTCTTTTACTAAGACACACAAACAAACAAAAAACTATAATTGTGCCTGGGCCAGATACAGCATCATCTAAAAGCACAGAGGTTGTTGGTTGATCTCAGATCAGGGCATGTACAGGAATAGATAGATGTTCCTGTCTCTCTCCTGCTCTCTCCCTTCTTCTGTCTAATATCAATGAAATAAACATTTGAAAAACATAGAAAAATAAAAAAATAAATGTCTCACTTTTAAAAACAAATACTTTTAATGAAACAAAGTATATTTTACCTAATAATTTAAGACGGTGTTCTAGCAATATGAGAAATATTTTAAATTGCCACACTTGCTCAGTGAAAAAAAGATATTTTAAACCCAGATACAAAGAATGAATATTATCCTAACTAAAAATTTTAAAGACATAAAAGCAAAATAATATGCAAAGCAATATTTAAAAATATAAAGTGTTTGCTGAAACACAATATTTCTTTTCCAAAAAAAGAATAGATCTTTAATTTTCTATAACCATTCCTTCTAACTATGACCTTTACATTGACTTTTTAAGGTAATTATAATATAAGTAGCATAAAAATAAAAGCATTGTATACCTAGGCATATTTACTATCTGAACAAAATGTCTTTTAAAGTCATGTTTTAAAATGTTTGTCCTAAATTTGTATGTTATTCCATTTACCAAAAAAGTTGTTTATTTATTCTTTGAATCATGCTACTTAAAAATTAATGCACTCTCTACATTTTAAAGGAACAGAACAGTTGTACTTCAAAATCATGGAAAAAGAAATATGTAAAAGCACATATCTTTCCAAGTGCTAGTGTGGAAAAGCTTTTGCTTTTATGAGCATCTGTATACAGTATTATATTCCAGTGCTTTCTGATGGATGATTTATACATTATTGTGTTATCACTGCCTTCCAAGTGGTCAAGCACTTAGTACAAGAGTATTCTTCTGCACAAATAACTGATTAGCATAAACATTACCTATCTGGTGGGTTTATATATTATTTTATATAAAATACTATTGACTAGGTAATAAACTAAAAAATTAAAATTAAAACATATAACAGTATTATTTAAGAGCCTTCTTCTTCCATTTTCTATCTGTCCAGTTACCTCTGCAACCAAATATTATTCTCCAGGTCATTCACATCAACTTAATGTCAGAATTATTTTCAGGAAAATACAGGAATGTGAAATACTCTTCCTACTACCTCACCCAATAATATGTTATAACTATGTATGATGTCAGGTAGGTATTAGATTTATTGAAGTATTCAGTTTATAAGATATATAAATGTTTAATCACACAGTTGTATTCCTGAAATTAATATCATATTGCATGTCAACTGCAATTGAAAAGTAAAAGTTTATCTTAAAATAAATAAATGAAGCCAAAAATAACATATAATTAAAAATAAATAAAAGGTCTACTGGACTACACTAAAAATAGCAAATTGTAAAATTATTGCCCAAATTCATTCAGAAAATAGATGCACTCTTTAAAGGGAAAGATAAGTATTATTTCTGATGTATTTAAGACCCTGAAAGTGAATATTAAACAAATACGAGACACAGAAGAGGAGCTGGTCCCAAATATTTACACCTGCAAAAAAATTTGGAGATTAAAGGTTGCCAAAGACTTGGTAAAGGAAATCTATAAAATATCAAGCTTGCACAAAAGAGACAATGGAAAGCACAAATTGTTGTAGTTAGTATAACTTACATTGTTAGTTTGTAGCCATTTTCACCTGAAGACCACCAGCATTTCTTGAACATACTGTCATTATCTTGAAAAAGACAATTAAAAACTCTTTGCAGTGAGCACTGAATATTGTGTACTCTTGTTAGTAAAACAGTAAAAGATTAAGAAAAGGGAAAAACAGTTATTAATGTGGGCAATTTTATTTTGACACATGACTGCTTGTCTTCTTTGGAAGTTGCAATCCTTTTTCAGTGGCAAGTTACAATTCTCCGGCCTCCCTTGGAATCGTCACTGCTCATTTAAACTACATGCTTAATAACTTCTTCAACTTACCTGAAGGGCACTTCTGTTGCAAAGCAATACACTGAGGCAAAATCAATCTTCCTAATGGCTAGGTGGCTGTGCCACCTCAGTTGGTGTTACAGGTTATTTAGCATAAACATATGTGTTCACATTAAGAGCCATCTTTTTGGAAAACACAATGACTCACCAGAGGGGGAAAAAATGTTTATAAATCTGAAACTAATTTCTCCAGTGCATGCTTTTAATGCCTAGTTGTATGACCACACAAATGTCACTCAGAGAATAAAATTATGTATGAACAATACATATAGTAATTTATTTAATTTTTTTTCTGAACAGCACATTACATAATCTATTATATAGTCATAAAAAAGCCAAAATTGGCCTTTTTTTCTTATAAAAGAAGGCAAACAATACAGTGGGTCCGTAAAGTCATGGAGCACTTTTGACCTTTGACCGGTCAGAAGTGCACCATGACTTTACGGACACACGTATAGAAACATAATTTAACAGACATGAACATGACTTTCTTAGAGAGATAAAATAATTTGTACTACTTCATATTTTTTAATTTGGTTTCTCTGTTCTTTAAAATTAGTCATAAATAAAGTTAAGATTGTGAATTTAGGTTAACCAATAGTTACCAAGCTTAATGATCTTTATAAACTACACAATTAATTTTATCTAGCTAGCTATCCCACAGATTTATTCTGATTATGAGAAATTGAATTAGACCCTGGCCGATTGGCTCAGTAGTAGAGCGTTGGCCTGGTGTGTGGATGTCCCAGGTTCGATTTTTGGTCAGGGTATACAGACGAAGCGCCCATCTGTTTCTACAGCCTTCCCGCTCTTCTTTCTCTATCTCTCTTTCTTCCCCTCCCACAACAAAGGCTTCATTGGAGCAAATTTGGCCCAGGTGCTGAAGATGGCTCATGGCCTCCACTTCAGGCACTAGAATGGCTCTGTTTACAATGGAGCAACACCCCAGATTGGCAGAGCATTGCCCCCTAGTGAGCATGCTGGGTGGATCCCAGTGGTGCGCATGCTGGAGTGTGTCTCTGTGTCTCTGTGCCTCCCTGCTTCTCACTTAAGAAATATACAAAAAAAAATTCTTAAAGGATTTTAATATATGTAATACTTTCTTGCAACATACTGAAATATTGGTTACATTGAAGGCAAATTCATCAAAAAAAATAAAAGAATGTTAATTCAATCTAAAACAAATTTACTAAAGTATTAATTAGTTTATAAAGAACTGACAATTTATATCCTAAGTATACTTTATATTATGCTTTATTACAAATTATTATTTAAAAGACCTATTATGCAGTGACCAGTAAATATAATAAGTATAATTAACCTGCATATGTTATGATATTGTTTCTACAAATATATTTTATATACTTTATTAAATAATGCACAGAAATTTTTTAAAGGGAATATATAGTGTTATCTTAGCTTTTATCTACTGCAAATAAGAAAATAAAATACATTGGTCTTTTAAAATATTTCAATGATAAACATATTAGGATAAAGTGTTTTTCTTCCTAATTATTACCATAGGGATAAAAATAACTGAAAAAAAAGATTACCTATATTGGAATATGTGCTAAGAGTTATGCTTTAATGTTCAATATTCCTTATACATATTTTCTTTGCTATGTTCTCAGAAAACTTCCACATTAGAATTTATTCTATAACAATCATGGGACGTATAAGAGGTGCAGTTGTTAGATAAAAATTGTTGTTTTGGAGCCAACATTTCAAATACATTTGATTTTCAATGATTCCAACAAACATCCAAATCTCCCATTCATAAAACTCTGTTTGACCCTTAACAGAAATGTTTGTAAGACAGTGAAACCCTACAATAATTTTTAAAACCACTAGTAATTAAAAAAATTAATTTCTATTTGTTTTGTGCTAAAGAGTTTTAATCCCTCCAAACAAGGAACTGCATGCATTTTAGGTACACATTCATATGACATTCTACATGTAATAGCTCAAATGCAACACTAAAGAAACTTTTCTTATAAGATAGTTTATCTTCACTCAGTCACTCTACACTTTCCTTACTTAGCTAACTGCACCCAGATATTCTCACAAGATTCTGCTTTACAAATATTAGATAGTGACATAATCATTGTAAAGATTAATATTTAATTTATTTAAAACAGTCAGTAGCAGAACTTTTTAAATGTCAACACCTACAGGTAAATATCAGATCACTACTCTATTACTTCCTTACTTTATACATAAACCAAAAATATTTGGCTTTTTACCACATTGATTTGGCCTTATGCTTGTTGTTCAATTTTTAAATGTATTTGAATATATGTAGAGGCCTTATATTTATGATAAGAGGGCCCAGACGGTTTTCCCCACAGTCCATTATATAGCTTTAATGAAAGTATCTTGTGCCTCTCTATAAGTTTTTCGTGGCCAATGTGGTCAGCATTGATATAGTTCAGTCATAATTCCATGACTTCATTTAAAGATCAAACAGCAATCTTTTTATCAATTTTGGAAGTGTTCCATATTTCATATATTTCAATTTGTTTTTTTGTATAATAAAATATGTATTTAAAAAGAATAACTACTAGTTAATAACAGTAGTTAACAATTATAGTTTATTGCTTTTGTTTTTTCCTCAAGAAAAAAGAAAAAAAAATATTAGTGCTAAGTACTTCAGCTTTCAAATAAGTAAATTTCCCATGAAATAATTATTATAATACATAAAATCTTTAAAATAAAAAAATAAGTAACAGAAATCTTCCTAAACACAAAACTAAGAAAATATAAAAGGTCTTGATCCGCTAAAAAAGTTCCACAAAACTATAGCTTGTCAAAAAGTAGTGACCTTCAAATTTTATTTCACCAGATGTGGTGAATAGTATAAATTAGTCTGAGCACAAAGAGGATTGTGTGCAATTTTGCAAACTTCTATTTTAATAGTATCCATTTCTCATCCACTCAAGGAAGCAGATAAAAAAGTACATAACCATGAAATATAATCCACCCTGTTTTCAACTGTAAACGATGCACACATTTAAATTTAAAATTCATAACTAGTTATTTGCACACATCACAAAGCTAAATGTAATATACATCACATACCATGAAACTGTGACACAAAGACTAACTAACTCACTAAGTTGTCATGAGGTATTTTGTTCTACTCTTTCTTTCCCATGTAATGTTTAGAAATAAATACCAAGAGTTGGGATATGTATGAAGACCTACAACAGTCTTAAAGAGAGAGAAAGATTTAGAAGATTTATCATTAGTAAGAATTAATATCTAAAGCCAGGATTTGCTGCAAATAACTATAGCACTATAAGGATTGCTTTGCCAAGTGGAACTTTTGAAGATACTGCTAAGAGTTAATAATACATTTTATATGTACTGACCCAGTGGGGCTGGCACCAAGGTTTTGCCATTAGAAAGAGCAGAAAGAGTAGGCATAGGAAGAGAATTTTGGTCTATGTACTAATTCCAGAAAATGACATGTTGAGATATATTCAGAATGTTTATATACATTTATTGGAAATTAATGCTATTAGTGAAAAATGATCTTTACATAAGTATTGGCCAGGACAGGGATAGATAGGAATTTTTTTGCCAACGCTGGTCAAGTCTTCTTTTCCAGTTAAACAGAAGATAACTATATATATTTATGTTATATGTATGTAATTTTCCATTGATTTGAGAGAGAAATAGAGAGAGAAAAAGAGAGAGTGAGATCAACTCATTGTGTAACTTAGTCTTTCCATTTAGTTGTGCACTTACTGGTTGCTTCTCCTATGTGCTTTAACTGGGGATCAAATCTGCAACTTTGGCATGCCAGGACAATGCTCTTTTTTTAATGAAAGTGTTTTATATGTTACAATTTTAGTGAGTGAGTTTCTGCTGGACAATTTACTGAGAACAATGGTGAAGAAAATTCATAAAGGAGGTCAAATGTAAAAGGATTTTAATCTATAATCTCTTCCTTGGGAGTAAAAATGTGCAACTTTAGAAAGTTAACACTGGGTGAATGTATTGACAAAACTTAATCTTGTCATTTTAAGGTAATCACTCTAGGGGTACAAACATCCACTTACATGGCATCACAGCTGTGAAATAAAGTTATTTTGTCTCTCTGGATCCAAAAGTATTGTATTAGTTGGCCTAGTTACAATTTTATTTAAAACTCTTTGAATTTAGCTAAGTATACAGCTCAACACACAGTCATTGGAACCAGACTAACATACCACACACTATCAAAAGATCTTAAATGAGTCCTTTACATTCTCTATAACTTACTATTTATATCTGTAATGCTTTGAGTAATATTTATTTAACAGAGATGTTGTTAGGATTAAAAGAGCACTATCATGGAAAAATCATTGAACTGAGAACCAAATAACTTTGTCTTAGTTTTTCTGTACATAAGAAGCTGAATCCTTCAGAAAACTCATTTGATATAACTGTCTGAGATCATTATAATCATCATCACCATCATCACTATCATCATCATCATCATCATCAGGAACTTTTTGGGCACTTATGTAACAGACACAACTTAAAGTAGTTTAAATGCATTAACTCATTTTGTCTCCATAACAGACCTTTAGAGTATATAAATATAAAATAAAGTATTTTCAAACTATAAATATTTATAGCTCTGTGATTTTGACTTGATTATATCCAAATAAAACAAGCCTTTCATTACAGAGATAAATTAAGCAATCAAATTAAAATACAGAAAGGGAAACACAAAATTATAATGAATGCTACCAAAATAATCATTCAATTAAATCTAAAAGCATTTAAACTTTGTCATTCCCAAGCAAACATAAATGTTTAGCTTGTTTATTTATTGTCTATAATATATGTCCACTTGTTCCAAATCTATTCCAATTTTATACAGAAATAATATTGAACTTTGCTAGACATTTAAATTCATTTTTATTATCACTTTTAAATATCTAATACATTATTTGCATAGAATTGATAAGATGCTATTTACTGCTGAGATTAGCAGAGGACTGTATATGAGTTTACAAAAATTAAATAGAATTTCAGAATGTTAGAAAAGAACATAAAAGTTTCAAGAAAGAAAAAGTCATTGGTATCTAGTTAATTATTTTTAAACATTTGGAAAAAAAGACAGTCCCATACATGGCACATTAGAAACACCAAACAGATTAACAAAACCTATCCTAAAGGTAAATTTCTAATGGTCAGTAAATTAGAATTAGATAATTCTTCTTTCTTCTAAAGGATTTTTTTCATGATGACTATTTTAAAGTTTCACAGTGTCCGAAATGAAGTTCTTCAGTATATTTATGTCTCTGCACAATTTATTGGCATATATGATAAAGTTGCAGTAGTCACGATTTTAAATTAATATGTTTTAGGAGCATTGGAAAAAAATCAGAAGTAAACAAGCTTAAATGAAATATTTACATATGTAAAATATCAGTAATAAAATGAATTATTAAAATGGAAAAATTATATTAAAGACAGTCACAAAAATGAAACATTTTTACTTAAAGCTAGTGTGAAAGTAAAGAAAAAAACATGGAAATCTATTTTATTCTCACAATTCTGTAGATACCACCTGCTAAATTACCTCAATTTTGAGAAAGGAGGAAAAGTCATGGAGGCAATTGTGAATGTCAGGCTGTGTATATCAGCCTTGTTCATATTCATTCTACACTATAGCCTAAGTATGTTGTATGTGCAACTATCTTAAAGACCAATAAAAATAGCTGAAAAAATGTTCAAAAAATTGAAAGGAACACAATTTATCTACAAGACAAAAGCTTTTAATTTTTATTCACTTCATCCCAACTTATATGTTAATTGTTATTAATATGAGCTTAGTGCATTTTAATGCTTTTATAATCATTATCAAATGGAAGCACAAAAAGTAAGAGTTTCTCACATTTATAAGAGGTTTAGAATTACTTTGACTACATGTACCAATACAACACGGCCCTGTGTAACAGTGAAAACTCTTTGGACAATTTTTGTTTTGTTTTGTTTTTTCTGCATCAGTTTGCAGATAACTGGATAGCAAGAAGATCCTAACAGACCTTACTTGTAGAAGTTATCTTTGGGGCTGCAGCATCTTGAGATAGCTTACTTGAAACTTTAATTCCCTTAGTTGGATTTTGCTGTGAAGTAAGGTCAATTTACACAGCGTGCTCTACAGTCCTGGAACACTGCCTTTACAGAGAGCTCTTAGTAATTATGTAATTACAGAATCATGGCACCCTACCTCACATTTTTACTTCAAAGTTATTTATATATATTGAGGCTATACCATAAAGAGGGGCATAACTATTATTCTTTTTTAAAAATGTATACTTTATTGATTTTTAGAGAGAGAAAAGAAGAGGGTGGAGAGAGAAAGAGAAACATCAAATTGTTCCTGTATGTGTCCTGACCGTGGATCAAACCAGTAACCTCTGCTCTTACAAATGATGCTCTAACCAACTGAGCTATCTGGCCAGGGAAAAATTATTATTTTAATAAAAATTATTTTTGCCCTGGCCAGTAGCTCAGTGGATAGAGCATTGGCTAGGTGTATAGATGTCCCAAGTTTGATTCCTGGTCAGGACACACAAGAGAAGTGATCACTTGCTTTTCTCCTCACTCTTTCCCTTCTCTTTCTCTTTCCCTCCTGCAGCCAGTGGTTTGATTACTTCAAGCATGGCCCTGGGAGCTGAGGATAGCTGGGTTTGAACCAGTGGTGATATTCAGGGGGTTTGTACCAGTTCAGCCGAACCGATATTTACTCTTTTGTTGAGTTCGGCGAACCAGTTGTTACAATGGCACTTGTAATCCGGGTTCTCTCTAAGGTGGCACCTGGGCGGCCGCCCAATGTGGAAACCACAAATTTACATTCCTTACTCTTTTTTAAAGTTTATCTGTGCAACAGTGTATTCTAAGTGTCCAAAATAATGTCCTTTCCATCCATAAGTAATAAAAATTTCAAGTGAGGACACCAATCAAGAAGCAGTATAAAAATACTATTTATTATTTTTTATTAATATTTTAAAACTCTTTCTTATAATATAACCTAGTTTTGTGTACATCTTTTATTTTTCTTATTTAAGTATTAAGTGCATAAAATAATAAACTACCTTTCAGTATATTGTTGGTTTTTTTTATGTTTAGCAATGATTTTTTTCTTTATTATTATTATTATTAATTTTAATAGGGTGACACCAATAAATCAGGGTACATTATGTACAATGAAAACATCTCCAGATTATCTTATCATTCAATTATGTTGCATACTCATCACCCAAAGTCAAATTGTCCTCTGTCACCTTCTACCTGGTTTTCCCTGTGCCCATCCCCTCCTCCCTATCGCAGCCTCCCCTCCCTCCGCCCACCCTGTAACCACCACACTCTTGTCCATGTCTCACAGTCTCACTTTTATGTCGCACCTATGTATGAAATCATGCTGTTCTCAGTTTTTTTTTTCTGAATTACTTATTTCACTCTGTATAATGATATCAAGGTCCATCCATTTTGTTGTAAATGATCCGATGTCATCATTTCTTATGACTGAGTAGTATTTCATAGTATATATGTACCAAAGCTTTTTAATCCACACTTCTGAAGGACACTTGAGCTGTTCCCAAAACTTCGCTATTGTGAAAAATGCTGCCACAAATATGGGGGCACATTTTTTCTTTTTGAACAGTGCTATGGTGTTCTTAGGGTATATTCCTATAAGTGGAATAGCTGGGTCAAAAGGCAGTTCGATTTTTAATTTTTTGAGGAATCTCCATACTGTTTTCCACAGTGGCTGCACCAGTCTGCATTCCCACCAGCAGTGCAGAAGGGTTCCCTTTTCTCCACATCCTCACCAGCACTTGTTCTGTGTTGTTTTGCTGATGAGCATCATTCTGACTGGTGTGAGGTGATATCTCATTGTGGTTTTAATTTGCATTTCTCTAATGATTAGTGATGTTGAGCATTTTTTCATATGCCTTTTGGCCATCTGTATGTCCTCTTTGGAGAAATTTCTATTCATTTCTTTTGCCCATTTTTTGATTGGATTGATTGTCTTCCTGGTGTTGAGTTTTATAATTTCTTTATAAATTTTGGTTATTAACCCCTTATCAGACGTGCTGTCGAATATGTTCTTCCATAGTGTGGTTTGTCTTTTTATTCTGTTCTTATTGTCTTTAGCTGTGCAAAAACTTCTTAGTTTGATATAGTCCCATTTGTTAATCTTGCATTTTATTTCATTTGCCTGTGGAGATAAATCGGCAAATATATTGCTGCTACAGATGTCGGAGAGCTTGCTGCCTATGTTTTCTTCTAAGATGCTTATGGTTTCATGGCTTACGTTTAAGTCTTTTATCCATTTTGAGTTTGTTTTTGTGAATGATGTAAGTTGATGGTCTAGTTTCATTTTTTTACAGGTAGATGTCCAATTTTCCCAACACCATTTGTTAAAGAGGCTGTCTTTACTCCATTGTATGTTCTTTCCTCTATTATCAAATATCAGTTGTCCATAAAGCTGTGGGTTTATTTCTGGGTTCTTTGTTCTGTTCCATTGATCAATGTGCCTGTTCTTATGCCAGTACCAGGCTGTCTTGAATATAATAGCCTTGTAGTAAACCTTGATATCCGGAAGAGTGATACCTCCTGCTTTATTTTTTCTTTTTAAGATTGCTGAGGCTCTTCGTGTTCTTTTTTGGTTCCTTATAATTTTCTGGAATATGTGTTCTATATCTTTGAAGTATGTCATTGGTATTTTAATTGGTATTGCATTGAATTTATAAATTGCTTTGGGTAATATAGACATTTTAATGATGTTTATTCTTCCTAGCCATGAGCACGGTATAAGCTTCCACTTGTTTGTATCTTCCTTGATTTCTTTTATCAAGGTTTTATAATTTTCCGAGTACAAGTCCTTAACCTCCTTGGTTAAATTTACTCCTAGGTACTTATTTTTTTGGCTGCAATATTGAATGAGATTGTTTCCTTAATTTCTTTCGCTCACAGTTCATTGTTTGTATATAGAGATGCCTCTGATTTCTGAGTATTAATTTTAAACATGCCACCTTGCTGAATTCATTTATAAGGTACAGTAGTTTTTTGACTGAAACTTTAGGGTTTTCTATATACAATATCATATCATCTGCAAATAGTGACAGTTTTACTTCTTCTTTTCCAATTTGAATGCCTTTTATTTCTTCTTATTGTCTGATTGCTGTAGCTAGGATTTCCAGAACTCTGTTGAATAAAATGGTGAAAGGGGGGCACCCCTGCCTGGTTCCTGATCTTAAGGGGATTGCTTTTAATTTTTGTCCATTTAGTATGATGTTTGTTGTGGGTTTGTCATAGATGGCCTTTGCCATGTTAAGGAATGATCCCTGTATTCCCACTTTACTGAGAGTTTTGAGCATGAATGGGTGCTGGATTTTATTAAATGCCTTTTCTGCATCTCTTGAAATTATATGTGATTTTTGTCCTTTCTTTTGTTTATGTGATGAATCACATTGATTGATTTGTGAATATTGAACCAGCCTTGCCTCTCCAGAATAAATCCCACTTGATCATGGTGTACGATTTTTTTCATATATTGCTGGATCCAGTTGGCTAATACTTTGTTGAGATTTTTAGAGTCCAAATTAATCAGGGATATAGGCCTATAATTTTCTTTCTTTGTGTTGTCTTTGCCCGGTTTTGGGATCAGAATTATGCTCGCCTCTTAAAAGGAGTTTGGAAGTCTTCCTTCCTTTTGAATTTTTTGAAATACCTTGAGGAGGATAGGAGTTATTTCTTCTTTGAATTTTTGGTAGAATTAACTTGTGAAGCCATCAGGCCCAGGACTTTTCTTATTTGGGAGTTTTTTGATAACTGTTTCGATCTCATTTGTTGTAGTTGGTCTGTTTAGGTGTTCTGATTCCTTCAGATTGATTTTTGGGGATTATATGTTTCAAGAAATTTGTCCATTTCACCTAGGTTGTCTAATTTTTTGGCATAGAGTTCTTCATAGTATTTTCTTATAATGCTTTGTATATCTGTTGTGTTAGTTGTTATTTCTCCACTGTCCTTTCTAATTTTATTTATTTGAGTCCTCTCTCTTTTCTTCTTCGTGAGTCTAGTTAAAGGTTCATCAATCTTGTTTACCTTTTCAAAGAACCAGGTTCTGGTTTCATTGATCCTCTGTATTGTTTCCTTAGATTCTATGTCATTTATTTCTGCTCTGATCTTTATTATTTCCTTCCTTCTACTTGTACTGGGTTTTATTTGCTGTTGTTTTTCTAGTTCTTTTAGATGCAGGGTCAGGTTGCTTATTTGAGCTTTTAATAGCTTCTTATGATATGCCTGTAGTGCAATGAACTTCCCTCTAAGTACTGCTTTTGCTGTGTCCCATAAATTTTGAGTTGATGTATGCTCATTATCATGTTTCTAGAAACTCTTTTATTTCTTCTTTAATCTCATTGTTAATCCATTCATTATTCAATATCATGTTATTTAGTTTCCAAGTGTTTGAGTATTTATCAGTTTTTCTTTTGTGGTTAATTTCTAGTTTTATGTCATTGTGATCAGAGAAAATGCTTGATATGATTTCAATCTTCTTAAATGTATTGAGACCATTTTTGTGTCCTAACATGTGGTCTATCCCAAAAAAATGTACCATGAGCACTTGAGAAGAGTGTATATTCCACTGCTTTAGGGTGAAAAGTTCTGAAGATATCTATTAAATCAAGTTGATCTAGTGTATCCTTTAAGTCTGTTGTTTCTTTATCAATTTCCTTTCTTGAGGATCTATCCAGTGTTTTTAGTGGGGTATTGAAATCCCCTACTATGATAGTATTGCTGTTAATCTCGCCCTTTATATCCATCAAAGTCTGCTTTATGTATGTCGGAGCTCCTATATTTGGTGCATAGATATTTATAGTAGTTATATCTTCCTGTTGAATTGTTCCCTTTATCATTATGTAGTGTCCTTTTTATCTCTTACTACAGTCTTTGTTTTAAAGTCCATTTTGTCAGATATAAGTCCTGCTACCCCAGGTTTTTTTTCATTTGCACGAAATAATTTTTTCTATCCTTTTACCTTCAGTCTATGTGCATCTTTTGTTTTAAGGTGTGTTTCTTATAGACAGCATATGTATGGGTCCTGTTTCTTTATCCACGCAGCTACCCTATGTCTTTTGATTGGGTCATTTAATCCATTTACATTTAAGGTTGTTATTGATATGTAGTTGTTTATTGCTCTTTTATTCTTTAAAGCTGTATTCTTTTTTTGCTATATTATCCCCTCCCTTTGAACTGTTCACAACAGGCCTCTTAGTATCTCTTGCAGAATTGGTTTGGTTTTAATGAATTCCTTGAGGCTTTCTTTTTCTGGGAAGCTCTTTATTTCTCCTTCAATTTTAAACGTTAGCCTTGCTGGATAGAGTAGTCTTGGTTGTAGGTTCTTTTTCTGCTTTATTTTGATTATATCTTGCCATTCCCTTCTGGCCTCAAGTGTTTCTGTTGAGAAGTCCGATGTCATCCTTATGGGGGCTCCTTTGTAGGTGATAGCCTTTTTTCCTCAAGCAGCTTTTAAAAATTTTTCTTTATGCATTAGCTTTGGTATTTTAGCTGTGATGTGTCTTGGAGTAGATTTTTTTTGGTTTCTCTCTAATGGAGTTCTGTGTGCTTCTTGAACGTGTGGAATGTTTTCTAGCCTTAATTTAGGGAAGTTTTCTGCTATGATTTGATTGAACAAAGTTTTCATTTTCTGTCCTCTCTCATTTTCTTCAGGCACCCCTATAATGCGAATGTTGTTTCTCTTCATGTTGTCACAAAGCTCCTTTAGAGTTTCCTCACATTTTTTGAGTCTCTTTTCCTTTTACTTCTCTGCTTCTGTGCCTTTGTTTATTGTGTCTTCTAACTCGCTGATTCGATCCGCAGCGTGATTCATCCTGCTTTCAATTCTTTCCATTGTGCTCTTCAGTTCTGATACTGTATTTGTCATTTTCTGTTTGATTCTTTTTTATTATTTCAATTTCATTTTTTATACTTGTTATCTCTTTATTTAGGTGTTCATAATGACTATCTATTGTTGCTCTAATTTCTTTGAACATCCTAACTATCACTATTCTAAATTCTGCATCTGGTAATTTGGTTATATCTGGTTCATTCAGGTCCTTCTCTGGGGATTTCTCTTGATTCATTTGGTTTGCATTCATCTGCCTGCCCATTTTGTCTGTTTATAAGCAAGTTGTGGCCACTGGAGTCCAGTAGGTGTTGCCTTTGTGTTCTTTAGGTGTTGTCTGACTGCAGGCTCGCCACCCCCTCTGCCGATTCCTAGGGCTGTTGGGAATGGGCGTTGCCAGTGCAGGCCCACTGCGGCTGTTGCTATGATTTTCGCCTCCGCGGGAGGGGCTGTCACTCAAGCCGCAAGCCTCAGCACCAAGGGTAGAGGTGAGCACCCGCAGTCATTGCCTGCTCACCACAGTTTTGCGGTTGCGGGTTTGGTGGGGCTTTTGACATGCTCTTAGCTGTGAGCCTTTGCCCATCCAGAGCTTTAGCCCCGCCCTCAAGGCCTTGGCCCTCCTGCGCAGGGTTGCAAACCGCGGTTTCTCTGGCCAGGCGGGGCTTATTGCGTGAGTTCAGCCACAAGCCCCCACCCGTCCCTGGCCCTAGCCCCGTCCCCGCTGTCAGGGCCGGCTTGCACAAGGTCGCAAAGCAGATCTCTGCCCGTTCCTGGCCTCCCACTTTTTACCCCCAGGTGGGGTTATATGCAGGTCCGCAGCTGTCCGACCACTTTCGTGTGTCCCCTCCACCTTTGCTGGGGTAGATGAGCTCACACCTGCTGGGCCTCCACCCCCGCCGACAGAACCGCATTTCAGCATCCTGCCACCACCATCCCTTCAGCAACCCTCAGCAGAGTAGGAAGTGCCCTAAGTCTTCATACTGTAGGCCTGGGAGCTCCCTCCCTCTTAGCAGCTCTGCTCTAATTGCCGCGGGAGAGCTTGTTTGGCTGGTGTCCTGTCTCCCTTTGCTGGTATTGCTAGTTCCAGGGGAAACATTTCTTTTTGATTTGGGAAATGACTCAGCCCAGGGGTTAGGGTGGCTGTCCCTTAGAGTGTTTCTCCCTGTGCCTTCCAGTACACACTCTCTTCCTGCTGCTCCAGTCCTCTCCTCTGTCCCCATTCGCCGGAGCCCTGGGTGCGTGGTTGTGAGAGAGGTTTTCTGCGCTATACCTTTAAAAAGAATCTTGGGTCTGAGAAAACTGTCTCTTTCTCACAAACAGTATCCTCACTTGTTTCACAGCTCAATACTGTCCAAACGCCTCTTCTAGGCTCTGAGACTTCAGGCTAGGGCTTGGTTCCTGGGACCCAGGTCCCTCCCTCTCTGTCAAACTCTCCTCCCGCCACGTGCGTCTCTCCGGGCTGCCGTTTACTCCGGGGAGCTGGGCAGTCCTCTTCACATTTTTGCTATTCCTACCAGTCTCAATGTGGCTTCTTCTGTGTTCCTTGGTTGAAGAGTCCACTTAATTTAGTTCAAAGTTGGTTTATCCAGATGATGGTTCTTAAAGTTGAGTTATAATCCACTTTGGTTCTGGGAGTTGGAAGTTGGTACGTCTGCCTACTCCACCGCCATCTTCAGTCTCCTCAGTATATTGTTTTTTAAACTTAAAACAGTCATTAGGACAGAGATCCAGTTGTTAAATTATTTAAATCCCATGACTGTTCATATGTATTTTTACACAAAAGAATACTACCTCCCATGTAATAGTTTTAGAGGCAATAGCATCAAAATTAAAAATGTATTTAAAAATATTATTAAATAAAGTATAGGGAAATGTGGAATGCAGTAAAGATATCTACCACAAAAATGAGACAAATTCCAGTGTAATGATATGTCTTTCAGGGGAAGCAGGGTGAGGTGGAAAAGGAAGGGAAGGTAAGTAATAAGGGTGATTTCATCTATTCTTGTAGCAAATAAACAAATAGCATCTAAATTATAAAAAAAGAACAGAAGAAATAATACACACAAGCCTTTGACTGTAATATAATTATTTTAAAAAATGCAAGCCAGCCAGTTTTAAGAAAATGGTTGCCTTGGAAGAGTGGAAAATAGCTATTCAAAAGGGTTGAGTAGAGAGCTGGTAACACCATATGGTATTAAACAATACTGTATACAAGTATTACTATGCTAAAAAATATTGTCAACTTCTTCAAAGCTTTACAATAAAAGGACTCTTAGAATAATAACAGAATAATAATGATTTTTCCCAAAAGCATAATGCAAAAATATATTTGGAGAAATTTAAAAACTGGATAATAATTATGCAAAAGTACACTGAATTTCATGTGCAATAAAGATGGATGGGTAATGAATTTTGAATTCTCTGAAGTGCCTATCACTTGATAGAAATATAAATTGATAAAAATATTGTGGAGCTCAGAAATAACATTCACTTTCTATAAATTTATTTATAGTTATAATAAAAATGTTTGAAGCACATATAAAAAATATTAATCGCTATGTTAATATAAAAACAGCATAAATACCCATCACAGAATGAGTGAATACTGGAAAACCCTTAGAAAAATTCTGGTACATAATAAGTACATGATGTGGGCTACTGTCATTATTGTTAATATAATTAGAGAACTATTTATTTATAGTGTGATCAAATAATACAATATATTAAAGCAGTAATGCTCATTTATACACACTCACGCCAAAAATAAAGAGTTTCCATAAACTGTTCAAGAATTAAAAATTTAAAAGATCATTTATGATTTCATACTATGTGGTATGTGTATGTATTTTGTGTATATATGTGTGTTTGTGTGTGTGCTATTAATATATAGTTAAGATTGTTGCTTAAAGAGATATTTGACCTGTTTCCAGATCTTGGCTATTATAAACAATGCTGCCATGAACATGGGTGTGCATTTCTTCTTTAGAAACAGTGATTTGGTGTTCTTAAGATATACAGTGTGTCCATAAAGTCATGGTGCACTTTTATCTTGTGACGGGTCAAAAGTGCACCATGACTTTATGGACGCACTGTATTTGTAAAAGTGGGATAGCTGGGTCAAAAGGCAGTTCCATTTTTTAATTTTTTGAGAAATTTCCATACTGTTTTTCACAGTGGTTGCACCAGTCTGCATTCCTACCAGAAATGCAGGACTTTTCTCCACATCCTAACCAGCACTTATTATATGTTGTTTTGTTAATGAGCGCCATTCTGACTGGTGTGAGGCGATATCTTATTGTAGTTTTAATTTGCATTTCTCTAATGATTAAAAAGCTGTGGTACATATACAAAATGGAATACTATGGGGCCATTAAAAAGAAGAAAATCTTAACTTTTGCGACAACAACCTGGAAACTATTATTAAGTAAAATAAGCCAGACAGAGAAAAAAAATATATATGACCTCACTCATTTGATGAATCCAATGAACAATGTGAACTGAGGAATGGAATAGAGGCAGAGGTGGGATCAAAGGGACCAGAGGAAAAGCGGACAGAGGGAAAAAGGATGAGAAGATGGGATCAGAGAAGGGAAAGAGATTAGTGAAATTATATATACATAACACAGCATTATAGAGAGCAGAAAAGCAAATCCTGGAGGGAAGGGAGCAGGGCGTTGGGGAAAGGGGGGCCAAGAGGGATGTTGAGGGAAACACAGAGGTGGGGGGATGTATTTGTTGGGACAATAGAATCTATGTAAGCACAATAAATTTAAATAAACAATAAAAAAGATATTTTAAGAGACTTTATATTCACCATTTATTTCTTTGCTATATTTTTTAAAGTTTCTACTGACCACATTTTGACCCTTAAAAAAGAAAGAATCAATAATAGAGCCTGTCAGATAGTCGTATAAATAATAAAATGTTGCTGAATAGTTTTAAAGTCCAAAAAATATTTGCAAAAAAGCGCAAGTGGCTTAATCATTTTTCTCTAACCAAGAAAAACCAAGTCAAATTCAAGATTATTCTTATTTTGAGACTTATTCCATATCACTTAAAGTAAAATGAAAAAGAATGAGTAAAGTAAATAAATAATTTGTCTTAATAACTTGGTTATACTTTCAACTTCATTTTGCTTTTAATTATTTAATTAATATCTTTGGCTAGGTAGCTCAGTTAGTTAGAGTATTATTCTGATCTACCAAGGTGTGGGTTCAATCCTGGATTTGATCTGTGAACCGGATACATAAAAGAATCAGTCAATTAATGTGTAAATAAGTAAACAGATAAATCAGTGTTTTTTCTTCTCTTTCCATTTCTCTCTTCATAAAATCAATATATACATTTTAAAAATTAATTATTGGATTCATATTTTAATTATCTACATATTACACTTAAATAAATTGTTTTGCCTTTACTTAGATTTTAAATATTGTGAGGTGGTATATATTTTAAATTCCTTTCTAACAGGAAAATAAACTTTGTAGTTGGTACTCATTAAATCACTTTATCTTACCATTTTTTAGCCTAGAAGTTAACAGAAGTAGGAATTAGGTATTATATCATTTCTTAACATGTAGCCCAAATCATTTTAAGGTATAGAGTTTAAATATATCACAATTGTCCAACAAAACTAGAGAACAGCTAGATCATATTACAACTAAACAATCCTTTATAGACTCTAGAAAACTAAAATTAAAATAGAAGAAAAAATGTGATTGACAGCCATGAACTACATGAGAATGTGGTTTACAATATGAAAAATAAATAAATCAGAAATACTAAGAAAATCTAGAATAATGTATGAAAAGGTGTTCTCTAAATTGTCTCAACTGTAATCTCTACTGTGGAGTGTAAAAAAAAATAATTTGATTGAACTCTATACATAAAATGCATGAGTCTGTGTACAAAGGAATTTTAATGGCAGTTGGTTATACTTCAGAGATCTAAATACATTGAAATACAATTTGAATTAATTATATTTAGTAATTTTAATGTAAAATACTGTATTTACTTTCATGTAATATAGTCTTGTTTTTTCTATTTTTAAAAACTGTCTGGGAATAACATAGCCAATAGAACAATAGACCTACTGTGCTGTCTTTTGAAACATTGCTGTGAGATGCCTATAGTCAAGATACTTTAGAATTATATTTTCATATAAATATATTCACAATATATAGAGTAAAATAGCACAGTGTAAAATACATTGTTAAATTTTAAATATTTATTTAACTATATAATACATACACATGCACATACACAATTTTTTTAAAATTATAGTGTGAGGAGGGGAGGCCAAAACAGACTCTCATTGGTCCCTGATTGGGATCTACCTGGAAAACCCACTAGGGAGTGATGCTCTGCACAATTGGGGCCCTTGCTTCACTGCAACTGGATTCATTTTTTACCTCCTGTGACAGAGGTCATGGAGCCATCTGCAGCACCCAAGGCCAACTTGCTCTTATTGAGCCATGGCTGCAGAAAGAATGGAGAAGAGAGAGAGAAAGAAGTAAGAGGGTGATGTGTGGAAAAACAGATGGGAGCTTCTCCTGTGTGCCCTGATTGGGAATCGAACTGGGACCTCCACATGCTTGGCTGACAGTTTACCACTGAGACAACCAGCCAGGGCTGCACATACATATTTGATTAATTTGTGTAATTTGTATACACTAAACAACATTGTGCATTGAAGAACACTCTGAGTCTATGAATCATTATGCTAAAAACTGGTGCCATCCAGGTTACAGTATTACTAATTATATGTATTACCTAATTTTACTGTTTTAATTACATAAGGTTAAAATAAAAAAGCAAGTACCAATGCAAATTTTTCTGAAAGAAAAGAACAATGTGACTGCTATTTGTTGAATATATATATATATATATATATATATATATATATATATATATATATATATATACACACACATACATACATAAATAAGTGGTCAATTCAAAAGTGAAAAAATGTAAAATGTAACTATAAAATAAAATTTATAAAACAAATCAGCATTTGGTGGTATTTTTGTGTCCATTGAACCCCACTATCCCTATACTGACAACTTTAATTCTGTGATTTCAGGGTCTTCTTTAATGCACTATTTTATTTGACAGTTTGATCATTCTCAAGTCTTTCATTTCATCTCCCCTGAAAACTTCTATTACCCAAGAACCTAAATACTCAAAGGCTGGAAAAAACAGCTGGAGGGTGTTTAAAGAAATCATGTAAAAAATAACTTTTAAGATAATTCAATTATTTATCACCACTGCCAATTCACAATCTTCAGAAATTTTGAAGACGTGAGGTTTTGTACTCTATATTTCATGTAAAACCCCAAAACAAAGATTTTTTAAAAGCCTTAGTGTGTATTATAAGAATCACTTGCCCTGCTAGTCTATATAAATAAAAATGTAAATGTTTATTTGTTCAAAATCTTAAATCTCTGAAAGTTCTTCACCGATTGCTTTGAAATTTTGAAACAATGTTGCATTCAAATATGCACTCTTTTTTATGTACCTATTATTATATAGATATTGATGTCACACCTGTGACAGGTAAAAACATGCTTTTTTTGAAAAACAGTGCCATCTGTTGGATGTAAAAGTAACACACCTTATACTAAATTTTTATGATTTCATTTCAATGTTTCCAATTTACAATCCATTTACGTGCAGCCAGACTTAAGGATGCATGATTGCGAAAATGGCGATAGTGTTCTGCAGCTTCAGATCTGCTTCATTCTCAGCAGAATGAAAGCGCCATGCTGAGAGTGGCTGAAAGACATCGATGAGAAATAGCAGATCAGCGTCAAACACAACTTTGTGCTCAGCAATCACATGATTACAATTGCCTTGCATTTCGGTACAACCCAGCTGATGATTATAGTTTGAGCCGACATATTTCCATTGGCAGTATGACTAAACTGTGTCCTTACTGCAAGGTTCTAAAATTTAATGGAGAGCCTGAGCTGTGATGGTGCAGTGGATAAAGCGTCGACCTGGGAACACTGAGGTCGCCAGTTCAAAACCCTGTACTGGTCTGGTCAAGGCACATATGGGAGTTGATGCTTCCAGCTCCTCCCCCTTTCTCTCTCTCTCTCTTTCTCTCTCTCTGTCTCTCACGCTGTGTCTCCTCTCAAAAATGAATAAAATTTTGAAAAAAAAAATTAATGGAGAAACAGAAGAAATGTGTTGTGCCACCAGAAAAATAAACTGCCTCAACTTAGAGAACTGCCAGAGCTATAAAAACTTTGCTTGCCAGATATACTGCCGAACCAAAGCATTTTCTATCTAACATCAGGAAATAGAAGTCATGCTTCCAAATGACGTCGTTCAGTGCGGAAATCATAACAGTTCAATTCATGCCAACTTTCAAAGTGAAAGGACAAATTTATCATAAAGCTGGCTTCCTGCTTCCATTCCCAGATGGTCAACATAAATTCCTACAAATGTATTTCATCAGAGATGACAATGATAAATTGAAAGCATGATGTGGAATTTCTACCGGCATAAAAAGGTCCATCGTTTCCCAACTGCAAGAGCTTCTTCATGTAAAGAACAGTTTAGTGCGTTTGTTCAAAACAGCAATTGACATGATACCATCTCATCCACAGAAGATTGTTATTCATGCTGACAAAACAGCTGCTGGAGAACATGTGTGAAGATTCAGTGCTCCAACTAGACGAGTGGAATTGCTATAGTCGGAGATTAATTCCACCCTAAAGATATTGTTCTTCATCAGAGAAACAATCAATTGACAAAAGTTGCAGAAACTCATTGATGCTACAATGCCCTGCAATATCCAATCATTTTTTGGGATGGTGCTGATGGATATTGCTTCAACATTAAGATGATAAATCCAGTCAATGGTGAAGAAACAAATATGAAATGCAGCACAATAAACTTATTCATACCGATTAATGATTCGACAGAATGAAGACAATCACATTTTAAAATGCCGTCAATTGTTTCATCAATACATCATAGATATGTACACAAAAATTAAAACAGAATGCTTATATTTATCTGTTTGAATCAGACCAAGCTTCGCTCTGAAGAATACGTTCATTTGTGAGATGCAGTTGTAAATGAAGGTAATACAACTAACGTTGGAAGACTAAGGATTTTGCCATCTTCATATACAGGCAGTCCACGTCATATGCATGAGTATGCTCAAGATGCAATTGCGTATGTTCATCACTACGGGCATCCGGACCTATTCATTACAATCACATGCAATCCAGCTTGGGACAATATACAACAGCTCTTACTTCCTGGGCAATCGCCAGTGGATAGGCATGACATCACAGCACATGTTTTCAGACAGAATCTGAAATCGCTGATAGATTTCATGGTAAAACATAAAGTGTTTGGGTCTGTGCACTGTAAAATATTAATGAGCAACGTCGTAGAAGCAACAATTTTGACAGGACCTTTCAAAGGTGAAGATGTCCTCATTCCTCGCTAGGATTCCAATGGATATGTCATTTCAATTTAAGAGATTGCAATTCCCAATTCAATTGGCATTTGCAATCACCATAAGCAAAGCTCAGGGCCAATCTTTAGAATTGTGCGGTTTAAATCTAGACACGGATTGCTTCTCACATGGAAAATTATATGTTGCGTGTTCTAGAGTCGGCAAACCAGACGATCTCTATATCTGCACAGACAATGTAACAACAAAAAATATTGTATGCCCACAAGCATTGTGAAATTAAACATATTAGAAACGTGTGCTTTCTTTTTTCTTTCTTTTCCATTTAATCAAACTGAACCACAGCAACGTGTGGCTGGGTACAGCTAGTTAAAAATAAAAATAAAGAGTTTTCACTCTGGAGTTCTATTTATGTAGATCTGGGTTCCACTGTAGGGACTAAGTTTTTTAAATAATAAATTAACTAATTCTGATTTGGGTTATTGATTGAATCCATTAAAGTTATCATGTTAATTATTCTTTTGTAAATATTAGGCAGATTTAAGAGCAGTTAGAAAAGTAAACTGGTTCCCTAAAACATTTTGTTGGGGTCCTTACTGGTGGCTTAGTGAATAGAGCATCGGCCTAGCATATAAATGTCCTGGGTTCAATTCCAAGTCAGGGCACACAGGAAAAGTGATCATCTGCTTCTCTCCCCCCACTGACCCCGCTTCTCTCCCTCTTCCCTTTCTGCAGCCAGTGGTTCAATTGATTTGAGCAAAACCTTGGGCACTGAGGATAGCTCTGTTGGAGCATAACAACCTCAGGCACTAAAAATATCTCAGTATTCAAGCAATGACCCCTGATGAAGTTGCCAGGTGGATCCTGGTTGGGGCACATGTGGGAGTCAGCCTCACTATCTCCCTTCCTCTCACCTAAACAAAACAAAACAAAACATTTGGTTGAAGACATGCTTTCTTTCTAAATTAAAAAAAAAAACACACAATTAACTGAAAACTGAACTTGGAAATGATACTTTGTTGCAAGATTTCAGTGGAGTAAGTAACTTTTGATAATACTCCTAACTTATTTGGCATGATTCATAATTATGTGTCATATTTTTCCTTTAACTTCATTTGTTTATAAGCAGCTGTTTTTGTGTTTGAGAATGCAGGCACAAGAGATTAACAACAGGAAGATTGAAGTAAAACATACCAAATCTAATATTTTCCATCAACCTTGATTGCAAAAGAAAAATTTGGAAGACTGTTTATCTGTGTTTAGTACCAGTTAAATGTGGGTACTTGAACTGCAAAAGAAAAAAAGAAAAAAAAAAGGTTTATAATTTTGGCAGTGAGTGTAGCAATTCTCAGGGGAGAAAGTGATGGTACAAGAGTCATTTACCACAAAAGTATTTTTTAAAAGCTTTCCAATTAAAAAACACTCTTTTAACAGAAAGGTATATTTATTCAGAATTTTAAAAATCATAAGCTTTGAATACTGATTTGTTACTAAATGCTTTAGCACAGGTGTTCAGGTGTTCTGTGTAAACAATTTGTCAAGAGTAATTGGTGGGTTGGTTATGTTATTTCATTGGTGAATAGAATAGGAGCTATGTCTGGGAAGTTTTATATTTTTCTCAGAACATTAGTTAGAAAAAAATAGAATCCATAGATTACATAATTTTCTTATATATTTATAACTGTAATTTTATCTAAAATAAGTGACATTCTTTCATATTGCAGTTCTTTTATGACAAAATTGTCTCACATTTTTGAAGATATAAGGGAGCCCTTAAAATAAAACCAAAAGGACATAAAATAAATGAGAAATTTTTAATAGTGACTGCAATTTTCCCAGTGCCTTCCACTCTACAAGTCCCATTAATAACCAGCAAAATTTTCTAAAACAAAGGTGTCTCATTTTTTTCATCAGATTTTATTTTTGTATTTTTATTAAGTGAGAAGTGGGGAGGTAGATAGACTCTCAAATGTGCTGGATGTGGATACACCCGGCATGCCCAATAGAGGGTGATGCTCTGCCCATCTGGGGCTTTGTACTATTGTAACCGGAGCCCTTTTTAACAACTGAGGTGAGGCCATGGTGCCATCCTTAGCGACCAGGCCAATGTGCTCCAGTGGAGCCTTGGCTGCTGAAGGGGAAGAGAGAGATAAAGAGAAGGGAGAGGTGGAAGGGTGGATAAGCAGATAATCACTTCTCCTGTATGTCCTGACCAGGAATCGAACCTGGGATATCTACATGCAGGGCTGATGCTCTACTGGTGAGCCTACTGGCCACGGCTTCAGAGATTTGTTTGATCAAAGTACATCCTTGTGTACTGTTTGTAGTTCATCAGCATCTTATCATTTGCCATCTGTGGATCTTATGAACTGGTCTCACCATTTGGAATTCAAAGACCTAATTTCGGTGATTTCTTCTCCTTTCTAATGCTACTTCCTTTACATCAGTGTGCAATAGAAGTGTGATATAATACAGCAAAGTATTTGTTAGAGGAGAGCAAATTGAATTTCTTATTTTATACATCGTGTATAATCAGAATAAACTCTAGTATCCAAAACAGTACTAGCAGTTCATATTAACTCTTAATACAATAGGTAAATTATTTTTAATTTAGTTCAATGTGAAAAAGTAAAAGTATGGAGTTAATACACATTAAGCCTATAGATTGGAAAATAACATATCACTATTTTGTTTAGGTACATTTAAAAAATTGCCTACTGAAAAAACTTTTTCTTTTTTCATTTAAATAATATTTGATATTTCAATTATAGTTGACATACAATATTATGTGTTTCAGATATACAACCCAGCAATTAAACACTTATATAACTTACAAAATGATCACCCAAATAAAATTAGGAGCTATCTGAAATCATACATAGTTCTTACAACATTAACTATACTCCTTATGCTGTACTTTATATCCCTATGACTATTTTGTAATTAACAATTTGTACTTCTTAATTCCTTCACCTTTTTACCCAGCTTCTAAAGCCCCTCTATACTTGGCAACCATCAAAATGTCTTCTGCATGAGTTTATTTATTTTTTGTTCATTTTGCTCTTTAGATTTCACATATAAGTGGAATCATATGATATGTTTTTCTCCTTCTGACTTATTTCAATGAATAGAATACCCTCTAGGCCCATCCATGCTGTTGCAGGTAGCAAGATTTTGTTCTTTTATGACTGAGTCTTACTCACTGTATATATGCACCACTTCTTTACCCATTCATCTACTGAGGTGAACACTTAGGTTGCTTTTATATTTTGGCCTGTGAACAATGCTGCATGTCTTCAAATAAATACCCAGAAATAGAATTGCTGGGTTCTATGCCTCTTATTAAAGCCTTTATTTTAAAGTCCATTTTATCGGTGTAAGTAATTATTCCCACCAATGGTTTTTCATTTGCATGAAATATCTTTTTCCATCCCTTTACTATGTGTGTTTTTGATCTGACGTGAGTCTCTTGCAGACAGGTCTTATTTTCTTAACCAATCAATCTCCCTATGTCTTTTGATTGGAGTATTTAATCAATTTTAAAAAGGTAATTGTTGATAGATATGTATTTATTGCCATTTTATTATTTATTTGTTTGACCTTTCTTTCTTCTTTTTATAGAAAAATCTTTGGTATTTCTTATAAGACTGGTATGGTAGCAACCAACTCCCTTCCATTTGAAATGATAATTTTTCTAGATTGAAGGTTCTTACTTTTTATCACATTAAATAATTTGTGCCAATCTTCCCTGGCCTATAAAATTTATGTTGAGAAATCAACTTACAGTCTTAGGGGAGCTTCCATGTTAGTTACTAACAGCTTATCTCTTGCTGCTATAAAGATTCTCTGTCTTTAACTTTTGATATTTTAATTTTGATGTGTTTTGCTGTGGACTTCTCTGGGTTTGTCTTGTTTGGGACTCTCTGAACTTCCTGGACTTGTATGTCTCTTTTCTTCACCAATTGAGAGATGTTTTTCATGATTATTTTTTCAAATAAGTTTTCTTTCACTTTTTCTTTTAAAAATTTCTATAATGATTATTTACTTAAACAAAGAAGGCAAGACATGAGTCTTTTAAAATGGAGCACTTTTTGGCATTCTTTATTTTATACTTTAATTATGTTTATTTTCATTATTTTTTTTGTATTGGTTTTAAGGGTACAGCATTGTGGTCAGATGATCATATACTCTACAAAGTGTTTCCCTAATTTCTTGTTCTCTCTTTTATCTTTCCAGGATCTCCATCATGAGTATGTTGGTTCACCTGAAGTTGACCTAAAAGTTTCTTAAACAATTCTCTTTTATTTTCTTTTTGTGTGTTCTGATTGGGTGTTTTCTGCTTTCTTATCCTCCACACTGCTGATTTGATGTTCTGCTTCATCTACTTTATTATTGATTTCCTGTAATGTATTTTTAATTTCAGTTATTGTATTCTTAATTTATGTCCGGTTTTTATTTTCTATCTCTAGTTTTATGTTTCTTACCTCTTTCTTAAAGTTCTCATTAAGTTCCTCTACTCTTCTCCTAGGTTCATAGAGCATTTTTATAACAGTGTTGTAAACTTCCATCTGGTAGATTGCTTGTCCCCATTTTCTTCAGTTTTTTTCTTGAATTTATGCTCTGTTGCTTTATTTGAGATATGTTTTTTATGTCTGCTCACTTTGGATGTCTCCTTGTGTTTGTTTCCTATGTGTGAGGTAAAGCTGCTAAGTGTTCTGGTCTTCATAGAGTATACTTATGTAGTAGGTGTTCTATAATGCCCAATGGTGCAGCCTCTTTGGTCACCTGAGCTGGTCATTCTATGTGTGGCACTCCAGTTGTGTTCCTGGTTGAATTGTATGACTCTCTTGTTTTAGTTGATCCTTAATAAGCTGTTGGTATATCAGTGGGAAAGTTTTACCCTTAAGAAGACTGGCTATGACCACAGAGAATATCTGCTGTGCAGGGGCCAACCCTATGGAGCAGGACTGGCTTCAGTGAAGCTCTGGTGCCTACTGAGTCTGACCCTTGTGTGTGTCATTCAGCGAGGTGGTTGGAAGGAGCTTCAGCATGGTATGAAGCTGTCCACAAGTGCCCTGACTCTGGGGTCTCCTGTAGGTACAGGCTACAGTCAGCTACCATCTGTTTCCTGCTTGAGCACCCCTGCTTGGGGACCCCATGAGCTACAAAGTAATGTGCAGTTGGCTGCTACTTTTGCTGGGCATAAATGTACCGAGAATAAGACAAACTTCAAATAGAGTTAGGCTGCCATTAATGCCTGACTTGGGGCTACAAGAGCAAGAGGTACAGGGTATGCCAAGGCGAGATCCTGCTTGTTTGGTGTTTGCAAACCTTTGAAATATTTTAGGAAAGTCCAGTACATGAGTCAGGACAGGTCATCTGTGTGAAAAAATGCTTTGGAAATGTCTTGGGAGGCCTACATAATTGCTACAATGGAGTCTCATGAAATCACCAGAGAAGGGCAAGTAGTGTTAGCCAGGTTGAGGAAGATACAGATATAGCATCTGCCTGGTGGTTTTGTTGGGGGTGGGGAGAGGGTTCAGCAAAGGAACAACGACCTCTGAAGCACTTCTGCTTGAAGAAATGTCCTTAGTACCTGTCATGATACCGGACAATTCAGTTCCTCTCTTTATGTCCCTGCTACCTTTCAAGCTGCAGCCTTAGTGCTGCAGTTCAAAGCAAGTGAGTCCAAGTAAGCCCACTTGGGCCCTTTAAGAGAAACACCTGGGACTCTGGGAGCCCTAGTCTTACTCTGGCAGACTTCTTTTCTTGACACTGCAACCCTGCGATGGGGTACCTGGTATAAGACTGGGACCCCCGACTCCTCAAGGTAGCCCTCACAGCCAAGATATATCTCCCAATTTTTTGTTCAACACAGTTGGGGGTGCAACTCACCCCATTTACATCTCCGTATCTACTACCGGTCTAAATATGGCTTCTTCTTTAAATTCTTAGTTGTAGAACTTCTATTCAGCTAGATTTCATATAGTTCTGAGTAATGACTGTACTGTAGTTTAGTCATAGTTTTAATGTAGTTCTGGGAGAATGCAAGTATTGAACTTACCTATGTGAGCACATTGACATGAAGCTTGAAGTTTTTTAAAAAAATATTTTCAGGGATAGTCCTATGTAAAACTTGGATGCTATAGCAATCCACTTCCAGCTAATGTCGGTATAGGATAAAGAACTATCCATGAGCAAGGTGTAGGCTTTTTCTTTTGTTTACATTTCTTCATAACTAGTTTTAAGAAATATTTTGTAAAGCTGTAGAGGTGTGTCTATTAACTAATCTTATATTTTTATTATTTATTTATTTATTTATTTATTTATTGGTTACAGGGACAGAGAGAGAGTCAGAGAGAGGGATAGACAGACAGGAAAGGAGAAAGGCGAGAAGCATCAACCATCAGTTTTTCATTGCCGTTAGGACACCTTAGTTGTTCATTGATTGCCCTCTCACATGTGCCCTGACCACAGGCCCTCAGCAGACCGAGCCACCCCAGATGGGCCTGCTCTCAAGCTGGTGAGCTCTGGGTCTCGAACCTGGGTCCTCCGCATCCCAGTCTGACGCTCCATCCACTGCGACACCGCCTGGTCAGGCCTATTAACTAATCTTAAAGAATGGTTTATGTATAACTTGAGAGTGTAAACTGGCTTCCAAGTAACTATTGTGCAAGAAAAGGTGAGAGTTTAAATCTTAAAGTTTCTAGAAACTCTTACTGTAAAATTATTGAAATGAAAGTGTCTAAGAATGTATTATATTTCAATAGTAAGAAAATATGAATCAAATGTATAAAAATATATAGAAGCAAACTGTCATAACTAAGAGGCACAATACACAAGGAATAAAATTCTACACAAAGTGTTGTGCCATAATTAAATAGAAAAATAAATCCAATTTATCATGCAAAATTTGAAATGATGAGTTGAATCACAACATAGAAATGAAAGTATTTTATCTACACATGCCTATAATTTTACAATGATTTTGTAAAATATCTTCCTTAAATTTAATTCTTTTCAGCTGACTTTGAAAAGAATAATAATAAGAAATGTCATCTCATATTGGGTTTGTTATTGAGTGCTTGCTAGTTTCTCTTAACTGTTAAATTTGAGCTTAATTAAAACTTCAAAATGCACTATAATGTCTTTAGTCAAAATAGTAATATGACAGGCAAATTTAAAAATTATTTAAAAACTATTTATGATATTTCCAGTAGAAAAATTACATGCTTTAAATTGCCTTTAATATCTTTAATAAAAGTGCCTTAAAATCACTATCGGCTCTCCACAGGACCTTGTGCTAGTCTTCCTGGCAATTTTTGAATGTGTGCGTTTTCCAAGTTAAGTTATTTCTCTATGCCTCAGTTTCTTCATTTGAAAATAATAGACATACTAATATTTTCTAGTTTTGTAAATAATAATTTTTGATATTTATTGTGAATATACCCATAAATACAGTGTCACTGATGTTTTTCACAAGGTATTTCATAGATTTATGGCATAAAATATATCAGCAATATTTACTGAACATAACAGAAAATTTTATTTCACATTACTGTACTTGCTTCAGAAAGAAACTATTAACTGGTATCCTACATTGTTCTAATCTCCTTCATGAATCAAATATAGCCTATATATATTTGTATGGTCAAGAATTCTCCTTTTGCCTGACCGGGTGGTGGCGCAGTGGATAGAGCGTCGGACTGGGATGCGGAAGACCCAGGTTCGAGACCCCGAGCTCACCAGCTTGAGTGCGGGCCCATCTGGCTTGATCAAAAAGCTCACCAACTTGGACCCAAGGTCGCTGGCTACAGCAAGGGGTTGCTCGGTCTCCTGAAGGCCCCCGGTCAATCACATGTGAGAAAGCAATCAATGAACAACTAAGGTGTTGCAACGGCAACAAAAAACTAGTGAGTGATGCTTCTCACCTTTCTCTGTTTCTATCTGTCTGTCCCTATCTATCCCTCTCTCTGACTCTTTCTCTGTCCCTGTAAAAAAAAATAGAATTCTCCTTTCATCCAAATATATATATAAATTTGGATTGGCTTTGAAAATGGAAATTCTCAGCTCATAGCATTTCTATTCCATTAGCAGTTATCTAAAAGTAACATGAACCAGGAAAAATATCTACAGTAAGATTATAACTTAAGGTATTTTAGTGTTATTAATAGAGTGAATATTTGTATAATGAGTAAATAGTTAGCTCTTAAATCAATTTTAGAAAACTAAATAATACTAAATCTAATTATAAAAACTTTCTCTAAGCAACTTACACTTCTAATATCATCTCAATTGCATATGAAAATCATTACTTTACTTAGGTCTATCATTATTTAGGACAACCAAAAATATTATAAAATACTTGTACTTTACACTTCCCTGATTATTTGGAAGAATATTTACACACTCATTTGTGCCCAGGAAATCCCAGGCAATATTTCCAGAATGTCTGAAATATATAAATATGTCTTTGTCACCTATTTAGAAATAATAATTGAAGGCATCTAATATACTGAATTAAAAAAATAATTTAGTTCTATAAAATGTATGCAAGTCTTTGTTATTGTTATATTCAACATTAACATTTTCTGTATTGTGTTCAACAATAAAGGTTTGGGTAATAAGATAATAGTCTATGTTTATATAATAGGGACTTCAGATTTTATAATAATATAATGAAAGGTGTTTTGTATCAGGTTTCTAATTTCAGGTACATAATTGCTTCTTCCATTCATCATTATCAGGTTTTTTTTTTTCTTCAAAGAATTTCTTTATGGGAAGCTATTTCAATTGACATAATTATTTTGAAACACTGCAGAATTTTTCAAATGTGATTATGGTAAATAGACTGTAGGCCAGCCTCTGTTGGGAAAAAATTTATAACTCAAATTTGTTTCTCTGTTAGAATATAATGCTCTTCATCTCTACACCAAAAGCAATGACTATCAATTTAATTTGCTATGAAGAGCCAAATATTTCATGAGGTTTAGCTGCGACATTATATTTCGCACCTGCATGTTTAGAAGCAAAGAATTTAATTGCTCATTTATTTGGATGATTATTTTTATATTTGGGCCTATTTGCCATTACACTGAGATTCAATTATGCATTTATTGATGCCCTTGGAAAGCTTTGTTCCATACTGACAACTCACAGTCATACTTTAATTGCAGAAACTGTGTTTGGTAAGTAGCTTCAAATAATTTCATGGTGAAATTTTAAGAGAAATATGTCTGATTTTATTTTTATTTGCATAAACACTGGCTTTCAGGGAGAAATACTCAGTGTATATCAATGTATATAACTTTGCATCATTATACACTAGTTGGTAACTGCTTCTTCATAGACTGAATATCTTCTCCCAAATTAGGTGAGAAAAATCTTTGCAGAATGATATATGAGAGAAAAAAGTATGTTAGTACAACTATATTATTTTATATGAGAGAAAAAAGTATTTTAGTACAACTGTATTATTTTAAGTTTTGTTTTACTGGCCTTGGCCGTTTTGCTCACTTGTAGAGTATCAGCCAGCATGTGGATGTTCCAGGTTCAATTCCTTGTCAGGGCACATAGGGGAAGCAACCATCTGTCTCTCCACCCCTCTTCCTACCCCTTCTCTCTCTCTCTATTTCTCTCTCTCTCTCTTCTTCTCTCTCAGCCTCTATTGGTTTGAGAGCATTGCCCTGGGCTGAGGATGGCTAACTGGAGCCTCTACCTTAGGTGCTAAAAATATCTCAGTTGTGAGTATGGCCCCAGATGGGCAAAACATCAACCCCAAATAAGGGTTGCTGCGTGAATCTTGGTAGGAGTGCATGTGGGAGTCTACCTCTGTATCTCCTCTCCTCTCTTTTAGGAAAGAAGAAAAATAATTCTGTTTTATCCTTAGAGTTCTTCCACATTTTGTCTCTTGTATCATGTATTAAAATAGGATAGAATGAAAATATTTGAAAATTTCAACTATATGATAAAAAGTAACAAAATGGTGAAGGGTGAGGATTAAGATAAAAGAATTAGCTTTAATGTGAAAAAACAAACAAACTAGTGTTATATTCCTGAAACCCTCAAATCAAATATCAAAAGCAAGCTATCAATTACTTTCAATCAAAATTTTATTTTTAAACCTTTATTAATATATTTATATATGTGATAAACATTAAAGTTTATAGTGAAAAGCAGCAACTCTTCACCATCACCTCATTCTCAAACTTTCTAAAAATATATTTAAATTGGTTCTCATTTGTGGTTTCTCCTTTAATTACAAAACAAAGCTTATTATAGTATTACGTTTTTCAGGTCAAATAGTGATGTCCAGTGTAGAAAGGTAAAGATATACTTCCCTATCTTCAGCCTCCATAGCCACTCACTAATTTCCAAGAATTTTTTCTTATATAATTGATTTTAAGTCCTCTACTGCTTTTGCATGTAATTTTCGATAATATGCTTGAATCAACATTTGTCTATCAGCTTTGACTTCCATAGCATAAAATGATAAAATGAGCATATGAATGTGATAAACCTTTCCTTAATATCTGCTATGGCACCTCCCAGTTCTCTCAACTGTACCTTCCCCTGTATTTTGCCAAGCCTGGCTGCCTTTGCATTCTGTTCAGTATCTTAAATTGTCCATGCTTTACTTGTCGTTTAAGTATAAAAGTTGAAAACTAATAAACATCATCTACATAATTGAGTATGAAAACTGCTCTTCAGAACAAAGGCACCTGGTTTCCCAGGACATTTCTCTTTTTATAGATGTAATATTAAGACGTTTATTCCATTTCAGGCTCATTTGAACTTCTAGCTTTCCTTTTCAAAAATTGCTGATATTTATGCTGATTTCATATCTTTCTCATGGCTTTATTATATAGGTTTCTGTCCTCCTGAAATTTCTGACGGGTATTAAGATATTTGGTGAGTATAGAATAATCTTTAATAGTCTAGGTTTTGTAATTACAGAGTCCTGAGTTTGAAGCAGAGTTACTCCGTTTAGTAAATGTGAAATCAGCAGTAGATGGTATACCAGTTTGATATTTCTTAACTGCAAAAAGAAAATAACAATACAGATTTTACATGGGATATTAAAAATGTTAAGAGAAATAATTATTTAAGTTCATATATGGGAACCTGGCACTAAATAATCATCCAGTATATGGTTGCGATATAAATCTAATTTTGTCAGAGCACTGAGTAGGAGTGAGATGGTGTGATTAAATGAACACTTCAGACCATTTCTCATGGAAAATATGGGCTGATTTTATCTCTGAATTATATCTAAAAATTATAAACATAATCCTGGCTTCCTTTGTCAAGATATGTGGGATATGGAATCCACAAAACTGATATAATGCCATGTAAAAGTCATAATTACGTGCAATGATGACTAAAGCTGTTAGGAAATTTCTGGCTTTGCTGTATGTTATATCAACAATGTCCAAGGAATCGTGCTTCCTTGAGTCTGTGCCTCTTTGCATTGCCATTGTTCCCATCAAAAGGTGAAGTATATCCATACCCATCTAGTCTTTCTGGGCTATTATAAAAACATTTCACAACTGAAAACAACTGACACTTATTTCTAGCGTTTCTCGAGCTGGATGTCTAAGATCATGACACCAGCAGGATTGGGTAAAGGACCTCTTCCTGGTCCATAGCTAGCACCTTCTTCCCATGTCCTCACAGGGCAGTGGGTCTAGGGATCTTTATGGAGCCTGTTAGAAGGCACTAATCCCTTTTCTTTTTTTTTACAGGGACAGAGAGAGAGTCAGAGAGATGGATAGGTAGGGACAGACAGACAGGAACGAAGAGAGATGAGAAGCATCAATCATCAGTTTTTCGTTGCGATACCTTAGTTGTTCATTGATAGCTTTCCCATATGAGCCTTGACTGCAGGCCTTCAGCATACCGAGTAACCCCTTGCTGGAGCAAGCAACCTTGGGTCCAAGTTAGGGAGATTTTTGCTCAAGCCAAATGAGCCCGTGAACAAGCTGGCAACCTCAGGGTCTCTAAACTGGGTCCTTCGCATCAGTGGTCTACTTTCATGACTTAAGTACCTTTCAAAGGTTCACTTACTAATACCAGAACATTTTTTTTTATTTTAATGGGGTGACATCACTAAATCAGGGTACATATGTTCAAAGAAAACACCTCCAGGTTATCTTATCATTCAATTATGTTGCATACCCATCACCCTAAGTCAAATTGTCCTCTGTCATCTTCTATCTGGTTTTCCCTGTGCCCCTCCCCTCCTCCCTATCCCACCCTCTCCTCCCTCCCCCCAACCCGTAACCACCACACTCTTGTCCATGTCTCATAGTCTCACTTTTATGTCCCACCTATGTATGAAATCATGCTGTTCTCAGTTTTTTTTTTTCTGATTTACTTATTTCACTCCGTATAATGTTATCAAGGTCCATCCATTTTGTTGTTAATGAACCAATGTCATCATTTCTTATGGCTGAGTAGTATTCCATAGTATATATGTACCATAGCTTTTTAATCCACTCGTCCTCTGACAGACACTAGGGTTATTTCCAGTCTTGGCTATTGTGAACAATGCTGCCACGAATATAGGAGCGCATTTCTTCTTTTTGAACAGTGCTATGGTGTTCTTAGGGTATATTCCTATAAGTGGGATAGCTGGGTCAAAAGGCAGTTCGATTTTTAATTTTTTGAGGAATCTCCATACTGTTTTCCACAGTGGCTGCACCAGTCTGCATTCCCACCAGTAGTACAGGAGGGTTTCCTTTTCTCCACATCCTCACCAGCACTTGTTCTGTGTTGTTTTGCAGATGAACACCATTCTGACTGGTGTGAGGTGATATCTCATTGTGGTTTTAATTTGCATTTCTCTAATGATTAGTGAATTTGAGCATTTTTTCATATGCCTATTGGCCATCTGTATGTCCTCTTTGGAGAAATTTCTATTCATTTCTTTAGCCCATTTTTTGACTGGATTGTCTTCCCGGTGTTGAGTTTTATAAGTTCTTTATAAATTTTGGTTATTAACCCCTTATCAGACGTGCTGTCAAATATATTCTCCCATTGAGTGGTTTGTCTTTCTATTCTGTTCTTATTGTCTTTAGCTGTGCAAAAACTTCTTAGTTTGATATAGTCCCATTTGTTTATCTTGCCTTTTATTTCATTTGCCCGTGAAGATAAATCGGCAAATATATTGCTGCTACAGATGTAGGAGAGCTTGCTGCCTTGTGTTTTCTTCTAAGATGCTTATGGTTTCATGGCTTACGTTTAAGTCTTTTATCCATTTTGAGTTAGTTTTTGTGAATGGTGTAAGTTGATGGTCTAATTTCATTTTTTTGCAGGTAGATGTCCAATTTTCCCAACACCATTTGTTAAAGAGGCTGTCTTTTCTCCATTGTATGTTCTTTCCTCCATTGTCAAATAACAGTTGTCCTAAAAGGTGTGGGTTTATTTCTGGGTTCTCTTTTCTGTTCCATTGATCTATGTGCCTGTTCTTATGCCAGTACCAGGTTGTCTTGAGTATAATGGCCTTGTAGTAAACCTTGATATCTGGAAGAGTGATACCTCCTGCTTTATTTTTTCTTTTTAAGATTGCTGAGACTATTTGTGTTCTTTATTTGGTTCCATATAAATTTTTGGAATATGTGTTCTATATCTTTGAAGTATGTCATTGGTATTTTAATTGGTATTGCATTGAATTTACAAATTGCTTTGGGTAATATAGACATTTTAATGATGTTTATTCTTCCTAGCCATGAGCACGGTATATACTTCCACTTGTTTGTATCTTCCTTGATTTTTTTTAATCAATGTTTTATAATTTTCCAAGTACAAGACCTTCACCTTCTTGGTTAAATTTACTACTAGGTACTTTATTTTTTTGGTTGCAATAGTGAAGGGTATTGTTTCCTTAATTTCTTTTGCTGACAGTTCATTGTTGGTATATAGAAATGCTTCTGATTTCTGAGTATTAATTTTATATCCTGCCACCTTGCTGAATTCATTTATAAGGTTCAGTAGTTTTTTGACTGAGACTTTAGGGTTTTCTATATACAATATCATATCATCTGCAAATAATGACAGTTTTACTTCTTCTTTTCCAATTTGGATGCCTTTTATTTCTTCTTTTCTGATTGCTGTAGCTAGGATTTCCAGAACTATGTTGAATGAGAGTGGTGAAAGGGGGCACCCCTGCTTGGTTCCTGATCATAAGGGGATTGCTTTTAATTTTTGCCCATTTAGTATGATGTTTGCTGTGGGTTTGTCGTAGATGGCCTTTATCATGTTAAGGAATGTTCCCTGTTTTCCCTCTTTACTGAGAGTTTTGAGCATGAATGGGTGCTGGATTTTATCAAATGTCTCTTCTGCATCTATTGAAATTATCATGTGATTTTTGTCCTTTTGTTATGTGATGAATCACTTTGATTGATTTGCAAATATTGAACCAGCCTTGCCTCTCCAGAATAAATTCTACTTGATCATGGTGTATGATTTTTTTCATATACTGCTGCATCCAGTTGAGAATTTTAGAGTCTAAATTCATCAGGGATATAGGCCTATAGTTTTCTTTCTTTGTGTTGTCTTTGCCCAGTTTTGGGAACAGAATTATGCTCGCCTCTTAAAAGGAGTTTGGAAGTCTTCCTTCCTCTTTAATTTTTTGGAATAGCTTGAGGAGGATAGAAGTTATTATTTCTTTGAATTTTTGGTAGAATTCACTTGGGAAGACATCAGGCCCAGGACTTTTCTTTTTGGGGAGTTTTTTGATAACTGTTTCTATCTCATTTGTTGTAATTGTTTTGTTTAGGTGTTCTGATTTGTCCAGGTTGATTTTTGGAAGATAATATGATTCAAGGAATTTGTCCATTTCACCTAGGTTGTCTAAGTTTTTGGCATAGAGTTCTTCATAGTATTTTCTTACAATGCTTTGCATTTCTGTTCTGTCAGTTGTTATTTCTTCACTCTCATTTCTAATGTTATTTATTTGGGTCCTTTCTCTTTTTTTGTTGTTGAGTCTAGTAAAAGGTTCATCAATCTTGTTTACCTTTTCAAAGAACCAATTCATGATTTCATTGATCCTCTGTATTGTTTCCTTCGCCTCTATGTCATTTATTTCTGCTCTGATGTTTATTATTTCCTTTCTTCTACTGGTCCTGTGCTTTTTTGCTGTTGTTTTTTTAGTTTCTTTAGATGCAGGGTCAGGTTGCTTATTTGAGCTTTTTCTAGCTTCTTTTGGTATGCCTGTAGTGCAATGAACTTCCCTCTCAGTACTGCTTTTGCTATATCCCATAAATTTTGAGTTGATATATACTCATTATCATTTGTTTCTAGACACTCTTTTATTTCTTCTTTGATCTCATTGTTAATCCATTCATTATTTAATATCATGTTATTTAGTTTCCAAGTGTTTGAGTATTTTTCAGTTTTTTCTTTGTGGTTAATTTCTAATTTCCTGGCATTGTGATTAGACAAAATGCTTATTATGATTTCAATCTTCTTAAAAATATTGAGACCATATTTGTGTCCTAATATATGGTCTATCCTAGAAAACGCACCATGAGTGCTTGAGAAGAATGTATATTCTACTGCTTTAGGGTGAAAAGTTCTGAAGATATCTATTAAATCGAGTTGATCTACTGTATCCTTTAAGTCTGCTGTTTCTTTATTAATTTTCTTTCTTGAGGATCTATCCAGTGTTGTTAGTGGGGTATTAAAATCCCCCACTATTATAGTATTGCTGTTAATCTCGCCTTTTATATCCATCAAAGTATGCTTTATATATGTCGGGGTTCCTATATTTGGTGCATAGATATTTATAATAGTTATATCTTCCTGTTGAATTGTTCCCTTTATCATTATGTAGTGTCGTGCTTTATCTCTTACTACAGCCTTTGTTTTAAAGTCATTTTGTCCATTATAAGTATTGCTACCCCTACTTTATTTTCATTTCCATTTGCATGAAATATTTTTTTCCATCCTTTTACCTTCAGTCTATGTGCATCTTTTGTTTTAAGGTGTGTCTCTTTAGACAGCATATGTATGGGTCCTGTTTCTTTAACAACACAGCTACCCTATGTCTTTTGATTGGATCATTTAATCCATTTACATTTAAGGTTATTATTGATATGTAGTTGTTTATTGCCATTTTATTCTTTAAAGCTGTATTCTTCTTTTGCTATATTCTTTCCTCCCTTTGAACTGTTCACAACAGGCCTCTTAGTATCTCTTGCAGAATTGGTTTGGTTTTAAATGAATTCCTTGAGGCTTTCTGTGTCTGGGAAGCTTTTTATTTTTCCTTCAATTTTAAACGTTAGCCTTGTTGGATAGAGTAGTCTTGGTTGTAGATTCTTGTTCTCCATTACTTTGAATATATCTTGCCATTCCCTTCTGGCCTCAAGTGTTTCTGTTGAGAAGTCCGATGTCATCCTTATGGTGGCTCCTTTGTAGGTGATAGCCTTTTTTTCTCTAGCAGCTTTTAAATTTTTCTCTTTATCCCTTAGCTTTGGTATTTTAACTATGATGTGTCTTGGTGTAGTTTTTTGGGGGGTTTTCTTTAATGGAGTTCTGTGTGCTTCTTGAACGTGTGGAATGTTTTCCACCTTAATTTAGGGAAGCTTTCTGCTGTTTCTGTTTGATTGATCAAAGTTTCTATTTCTCGTTCTCTCTCCTCTTCTTCCGGAATCCCTATTATGCGAATATTGTTTCTTTTCATGTTGTCACAGAGCTCCTTTAGAGTTTCCTCACATTTTTGAGTCTTTTTTCTGTTTTCTGCTCTGCTTCTGTGCCTTTGTTTATTGTGTCCTCTATCTCGCTGATTCGATATTTCGTGTCATTCATCCTGCTTTTAATTTCTTCCATTGTGGTCTTCGGTTCTGATACTGTATTTGTCATTTCTGTCTGATTCTTTTTTATTATTTCAATTTCATTTTTTATACTTGTTATCTCTTTATTTAAGTGTTCATAGTGACTATCCATTGTTGCTCTAATTTCTTTGAACATCCTAACTATCATTATTCTAAATTCTGCATCTGGTTATTTGGTTATATCTGGTTCATTCAGGTCCTTCTCTAGGGATTTCTCTTGATTCATTTGGTTTGCATTCCTCTGCCTGCCCATTTTGTCTGTGTATAAGCAAGTTGTGGCCACTGGAGTCCTGTAGGTGTTGCCTTTATGTTCTGTTGGTGTGGTCTCTGCAGGCCCGCCTGCCCCTCTGCTGCTGCCTAGGGTGATTGTGTATGGGTGTTGCCAGTGCTGGCCCACTGCGGTTATTGCTGTGCTTTCTACCTCTCTTCTGCGGGAGGGGCTGTTACTCAAGCCAAAAGCCTCAGCACCAAGGGTAGAGGTGAGCACCTTTGCTCAGCTGCAGACCCAGCCTGTTTCTGGGCTTCCACCCAGCCCCCACGGTCAGAGTCTGCTTGCCACAGTTTCTTTGTTTGGACGGGGCTGCTGACATGCTCTCAGCTGTGAGCCTCTTCACGTCCAGAGCTTTATCCCCGTCCTCAAGGCCAGGGCCCTCCTGCTCAGGATCATAAACCACGGTTTATTAGGCCAGACGTGGCTGCTGGCATGCGCTCAGCTGCGAGCTTCCGCTCATCCGGGGCTCTAGCCCCACCCCCACTTTCAGAGCCAACTCTCACATGCAGGATGGCAAACCGTGGTTTCTTGGGCCGGTTGGGGCTGCTGGCATGAGCTCAGCCATGAGCCTCCGCCCGTCCCCGCAGTCATGGCCAGCTTGTACAGTGTCGCAGAGCAGATCTCTGCTCGTTTCTGGTCTCTCGCTTTTCCTCTGCCGGTGGGTCTACAGGTGGGCCCGCAGCTGCCTGACCACTTTTACGTGTCCCCGCCGCCCCTGCAGGGCTAGACCTAGCTCACACCGGCTGGGCCTCCGCCCCTGCCGACTGAACTGCGTTTCAGCGTTTCAATGCCACCGTCCCTCCAGTAACCCTCAGCAGAGTGAGAAGGGGTCCTGCAGCTCAGACCCTAACACTCCATACTGTAGACCTGGAAGCTCCCTCCATCTAAGCAGCTCTGCTCTAAGTGCCGCGGGAGAGCTTGTTTGGCTGGTGTCCTGTCTCCCTTTGCTGGTATTGCTAGTTGCAGGGGAAATATTCATTTTTTATTAGGGAAGTGACTTAGCACAGGGGTTAGGGTGGCTGTCCCTCAGAGTGTTTCTCCCTGTGGCTTCCAGTTTACTCTCTCTTTCCGCTGCTCTGATGCTCTCCTCTGACCCCGTTCCCCAGAGCTCCGGGTGAGTGGCTGTGAGAGAGGTTTTCTGCGCTGTCCCTTTAAGAATCTTGGGTCTGAGAAAACTGTCTTTCTCACAAACAGTATCTTCACTTGTTTCACAGCTCAATACTGTCCAAACACCTCTTCTAGGCTCTGGGACTGAAGGCTAGGGCTTGGTTCCTGGGACCCAGGTCCCTCCCTCTCCTCCAAACTCTCTTCCTGCCACGCGGATCTCTCCAGGCTGCCATTTGCTCTGGGGAGCTGGGCAGCCCTCTTCACGTTTTCACTATTCCTACCAGTCTCAATGTGGCTTCTTCTGTGTTCCTTGGTTGAAGAGTCCACTTAGTTTAGTTCAAAGTTGGTTTATCCAGATGATGGTTCTTAAAAGTGAGTTATAATCCACTTTGTTTCTGGGAGTTGAAAGTTGGTACATCCACCTACTCCATCACCATCTTGCTCCTGTCCATGACACTGATTCTGAAGAGAGCAATCGTAGGTTGACTAGATCAAGACTCTCTCCATTCCTGTCTGTCTGTCCCTATCTCTCTCTCTCTCTCTCTCTCTCTGACTCTCATTCTATCCTGGTAAAAAATAAAACAGAAAAAGGATCCCATAGGCCGACAGGACAATCCTTTTCTTTTGCCATTCTGTCCAGGATGCCATCGGGAGCAGTGACCAAGTCCTGGTAGAAGGATCCTAATGGTCAAATCTGCATGCCGGTGTGAGTGTGCCAGAAGGGAAGGAACCTGTCCCTCCTCTGGCGTCCTGGTCAACCCAGTTAGGAGGCTTTGATAACGGGGGCCAGGGTGCATGACTTCCAAACTGATGCACAGGAAACGCGGAAAGCGTGGGTGCACCACGGAGGGTGCAGCGAGCATGAATGGATGCTACGGACCCGTCCCCTCTACCCAGAAGTGGGGGTGAGGCGTGCCAGTGAGGAAAAAATGACAAACCCTTGTGTGGAGGGCTTTCAATAGATCGCAGTGAGGGAGCTGCTCTGTTACCTACCAAACCTGGACCCAGAAGCAGGACGTCTACCCCCAGAACATTTGAGGGTTAAGATTCAACATATAAATAATTTGGGGGACAGTAAATTTTAGAACATAGCAACCCCATGACTCTGAGCTTTACTGGTAACTTGCTTAGACTGATAAAAATAGCAGAAATAGCATACAGATTCTAGATGCTAAATCATTCGGGGCCATTTAGTTTCTATTTTCACTTTCATCCAAGAACACAATGATGGGAAACTTCAGTTCAGCTTATTGAAAGACGATAAGCTAATATATGGAGAATGAAGGCATCTACCTGACTGCCTGAACTAACTGTATCTCATTGGTGAGGTCACCTTGAACCCACCAGGCCTAGCAGAGGATGCAGTCATAGAGTAATCCCAGCAAGTTTAGCAGAAGACTGCCCAGATTGCTGAACAAGACTTTTGGAAAATAATAAATCATATGTCAAGCCACTATGTTTTAGAGTAGGTTGTTTCACAGTAATGAAAATGAAGCAAAATAAACCAAAGATGCTGGGAGAGGTAAATGTTCCTTCCCTCTTCTCAGTCATCCTGACCCTGCATCTGGGGATATACTTTGAATACAAGGGATAGAGCTTTCTGTCTTAACAATATAAACAAAAGAGTAAAAAATCTGAAAAACTCAACACCCTTCTCTCTTCTGTGACCATCCAAAAAGAAAAAGAAAAATTAAAAAAAAAATGAAGGGAGCTCCATATATATTCATGGAAACAACCCAATCTAGTAATACTTTTTACAAAAGAACTGTCGAATGTTGTGACATGGGAAACAAATCTGGGGAATGTGCACATAATAGACATATGGTTCTGCAGATCAAACCTACAAGTATAAAAGTAAATTTAAAGAAGTAAAAGTAAATGTAGTAAGTAATATTTCATTTCATGATGAAAATGTTCTTTCCTAAGCATAACAACAAAAACGAATATACTTTCAGATTTGACTTAAAAAACTTTTAACACTTACATGTATTTAAAGTAAAACTATAAAAATTAAAAGGCAAATCATAAAGTGAGAACTACTGATAGGGTTTAAGCCAAACAGATTGATATATCAAATGTGCAAAGAAGTTTACAAACATATACCAATAAAATAAAAGGTCACAGAAACTAGCGATCATTCTAGGAAAGGGAAAAATAACTATATCATAAAAACATGAAGAAGTATGGAATCATATTAGTCAAGCATTAAATATGAATAAATAAACAAAGCAAGAAAGCAACATTTCAAGTCTATATTTGTTAAAAATAGTGGAGAGTTGGAGATGGTAGTAAATGAAAGCTCACAGGTGCATCAATATTTTTTAAAAGAGCAATTTGTGGAAGTTAGTCGAGAGATTGAGAGCCAGAGGGCAGCAATTACACAAGGAGAAAGTATATGGACACTATTATAACGTGAGAAATTTATAGTCCATATGGCTTCTTCTGATCACTCAGAATTGAGAGAAATCCAGACGGCTGAGAGCACAGAGGGAGAACTAGATAGACTGAGAAAAAGATCCCTAGGATAACATAGTAAATTTCAAGCTGTTACATTCCTCACTCCCTAACCATCTACTCTACCCTATAATTTTTATTAAGTAGTTGGTATATACAGGCATAGTGAACCAAAAAAGCAATAATCATTATTAGAAATTAATCAATGTAGGGCCAAACACACACACACACACACACACACACACACACACACACACACACACACATATACTAAACAGTTTTTATTATAAATAGGAAAGAGCCATTTTATACATATACACAAATACCCACTCATGCTATGAAAACAAAGAAATTAGTACTCTAATGAATGAAAATTCAAAGAAAAAAAATGTAAGACAAGAGACTATGAAGTATCTGATAGACCTCTAAAATAAAAAAAAAAAAAGGGAAATACAATAAGAAGCAGAAAGGAGAATTATAAATAATGGTAAATATAATCATGTATATATAAAGCATACATAAGAAAAAAACATAAAAGACAGAAAAGTTTTGAATAATTAATTGAAAACAAATAGATACAGAGGACTAAAGTGCCCAAACAAATAATGATAGAAATAACTAAATAAGAGAAAATCTGCTAATATATTGTTAATAAATTTTTTGTCACTATTGCATTTGAAGTAAAAAAAAATTCATCTTATGTGGAATATCTCATTTTAAAACAGAGTTTCTTCCTCTTAATGATGTGACAAAGAATAACAAGGATTCATTTTCCAAAACCTATTGTTATCCTTCTCTTGTGCCATTCTTTGTATATTGCTTCACTTATTTTCTTTCACAAGTTCCCCACAACTGTCTACTGCTACATATACAATTAACACATCATCTCATAGAAATTGCCTTAAAGTAAGAATCAATTCTGTTGTAATAATTTGCTAATAGGAATTCCTTTATGCTGTCTCATTCTTCATCAAAGATTTTGCTTATCACTATATCTTTTTCTCTGTGCTCTGGGTGTTTCTCCGTGCAGCCAGTCACAGAATTGGTGACTCATTTTCAGTTTACTTGACAGATGGCACTTAATTCAGATTACAATTCTGACACATGTTCATATCTTAGAAAACTAAGACTTCTGAATCATAGATTTCTTATTCATAAAGAATGTAATTATTATATTACCAGGCTGTTATGAGGATTAAACTAGAGAATAATGTTGCACATGTTGTGGTATATAAAAACCACTTAAAAATTGTTAGCATATGTTATAAATTTAGTATTTGAGAAAAGCATATTTGAAAAATAGAGTTTAATAATAATTTTCAACTTTTTGCATTGGACACCACATAAATTAAAAAATCACATACTTGCCACTCCCCAAGACAGAATTGCAAGCAGAATATTCCTGGGTAGAGAGAAACGAAAGATTTCTTGTAATATAAAATACTTTGTATATTTAATTTTGGAAATATAATTTTTTTCATGATATAAAACAAAGTTATACAAAATTTTTTAAAAAGAAATTTCTAAAAATATAAAGCAAAATAAAACAAGTTAGCCTAGGCCTTAACCACACATACACATAAATGGTAATATATATATATATATATATATATATATATATATATATATATATATATATGCATACCTTGTTTTATTACATTTCTATCCATAATGTTTTGCAGATACTGTGTTTTTACAAATTGAAGGTTTGTGGCAACATTGCATCCAGTAAGTCTATTGAAATCAAAAGATTATGACTAACTGAAGGCTCAAATGGTGCTTAACAGTTTTAGCAATAAAGTTTTCTGTTTTTTTCTTTTTTTGCATTTTTCCGAAGTGAGAAATTGGGGGAGGGGTCAGACAGACACCACCAGGGAGCGATGTTCTGCCCCTCTGGGGCGTTGCTACGCTCTAATCCAAGCCATTCTAGTGCCTAAGGCAGAGGCCCTGGAGCTATCCTCAGCACTGGGGCCAACTTTGATCCCATGGAGCCAACTTTGATCCCATGGAGCCTTGGCTATGGGAGGAGAAATGACAGAGAGAAAGGAGAGGGGGAAGGGTGGAGAAGCAAATGGGCACTTCTCCCTTGTGCCCCGGCCAGGAATCAAACCCAAGACTTCCACATGCCGGGCCAACGCTTTATCACTGAGCCAACTGGCCAGGGCCAATAAAGTTTTTTGAAAGTAAGGTATGCACATTATTTTTTTAGGCATAATGCTATTGCACACTGCATAGACAAGTATAATGTAGATGTAACTTTTATACGCACTAGGAAGCCCTAAAGTTTGTGTGACTTGTTTTATTGTCGAGGACTGGAGCCAAACCCACAATATCTCTTAAGGTGTTCCTGTATATATTTACACACATACACACATGTGAGATGACACACTGGATCTGTTTCAAGATTTTAAAATGCTACTGTGGTGGTGAATAGGAGGTGGTGAGAGAGTTGCAGATGAAACCAGATCTGCCCTCAGTTGACCACTGCTATTCTCATGCCTTCGCCCACTCACAAAGTGTGTCTCTGTAATGAAAATACAAATATTGTTGTTTCTTTACCTTTTAACAAATGGTGTTGCTGATACTACCTTCCATGTTCCTGTTAGTCTCTTTTGCTATTGTGTCATACATATTAATAGCATTTCTGATTTATTGTTTATTGGATCAGAATTTATGGTCAGTGTCTCTTGATGACTTTTCTCAATTTTCTTTTCTCTGCCCCTCAGAAATATTCCATACAGTTATGAAGCTTTGTGTTATTTCCTCATGGATAATCTATTCCTGGATCTCTGATTCTGGGTGACAGTTTGCTCAGTAGCTCCTGTGTGGAATGATTCTTTTGTTCTAGTTTATAATTGGTTCCCCAGCCACAGAGTTTTATTTTTACTCCAGAGGATATTCCTAAGTGTCACTGTCTCTTAGCTTCTTTCTTTGGCTCTATCAGAGACACTTAATTTTTCTGTTTACTGCCTTATGAAATAAAGTTATGAAAGAAAGCTATCCCTCTAGGCATTGTAATGTTTTTGTCCCGGGTCATACACTAACCCAAGCTGTGATTTTTTTTTTTTAAAGAAAAAGATGAGTCTCGTGGCCATTCTGAATTCATGATGGCTTTGTATTTGTTTTTATGAAAAATTTAATTTAAACTCTATTTGAATATGTGTATTTACTGTTCATGGATATCTTGCATCAAAATCTATCATTTTCTTCTATAATCTATACAAATAAAGAGAAATCACAGAAGTTTCATAGTTAATTTTTACAAGTATTGATATATAGAGCACATGTATGTTTTGTTCTGTTCTAACATTCTGAACCTTCCAGCCTGCAAAAGAATCTTCACCTTTTTAGGAACTTTTTAAACAATTATTTTCTCACTTAAATAAGCATTCACACAAAGTCACGGAGTACTCGTACCCAACTTATAAAGAGAGAATATTACAATTTTAAAATGAGAGCCGTGGACCACTTACAATACAAACATCTTCACAATACCCATTCCAACACAGACAGGGCTTAAATACATTCCTAAAATGTTAGATTCCAGGGAAAATCTAGTTTCAAGCAAGTGTGCAAATGTGGTCTGGATACCTGTGACCAACCGTGCCTGTGCACAGTGTTATGTCCCCCACAATGGAAGTAGTTTCTTCAGGAAACAGAGCAGAGATCTGCATCTCAATAAGCACCACAGGTAATTCTTTGTCCACACAAAACCCATCTGTGAACCATGGATATTTTCAGTATTGAAGCAGCTGTTCCCAACATTTTCAAACTGAGGAAATCTCTGCATTCATTTATCTCAAGTTAGGGAAATGTTTCTACATGCTGCGCCTTGTTCCCCCGTTGGGTTTTGTGAAATACAGAAAATAACCATATTCTCCTACCTACCACTGTCAAAGGACTTTACAAAAATTCAGTCTATAACTATGCTACAGCCACAGTGTATATTTTGTTCTGATTATCAAATTTGATCCTTCAGAATATTTAGAAAATATACAGCAAAGTAAATATGAAATGATAAGCAACCAAAAATAAATACTGAAAATGTTTTTTCTTTTCATTTTTATTCTATTTATGAATATCTGCATAGAATTTATATGTAACATTGTATTCATCTTTCTTTTATTTTTTTATTTTATTTCTTTTTATTTATTCATTTTAGAGAGAAGACAGAGAGAGAGAGAGAGAGAGAGAGAGAGAGAGAAAGGGGGGAGGAGCTGGAAGCATCAACTCCCATATGTGCCTTGACCAGACCAGTGCAGGGTTTTGAACTGGCGACCTCAGTGTTCCCAGGTCAACACTTTATCCACTGTGCCACCACAGGTCAGGCCCATATTTCTTTTAACATTATAAAATTTATTTAATCTCTACTTGAATAGAAAATTCATTTATTTGGCTTAAAACAATTAAATATTGTATAAATTAGATTTATAAAATTTATAAAAATATTTTCTCTCTCTATCCCCACTGATATCCATAATATCCTGAGAGCAGATTATCACTGGGACTAGTTTCTCGTATATCCTTCTACAACTTTTAAGTGTATTAAGCCTCACAAAATACACGTATTAGTTCCCTCTGTTTTTGTGCAAATATTTGATAAGCATAGTACACTATTCTGAGCTTCAATAATGGTGTGTGTGTTGTATTTTCTTCCTTTTTCACTTGTTGTCATTTGGAATATTCAGATTTTATATTTTGCTGCTGATTTAAGAGGAATAGTAGATCCTAAATATTCAGTGAATGCTTTGTTACCTACATTTTTATCTTGCATATTTCTTTTTCTTGGTTTGTCTATAGTCTTCATTTTTATTAGATTGAAATTTTACAGTCTGTGTTAGCTCTTTGCCATTTAAAAATAATAAATTTTATCTGTCATCTCTCTTATGCAATGCAATATATCAATACCCTATTGTGCTTTGTTTTTTATCTGTACACTGTATTACATGTTCACCACCCTGAGTCAAGTTACCATTCCTCAACATATATCCCCCCGTACCTACCTCCACCCTTCCACTTCTTCCCTCTCCCCAGCAATCACCAACTGTTTCCTGTGTCCATGAGCTTTTTTCTTTTCCCCCTTTTTTACTCAACCCTTCTACCCCCTCACCCAGCATCCTCCCCAAGAGCTGTCAGCCTGCTTTCTTTGCATGACTCTATCTTTATTTTGTTCTTAGTTCCTTTTGTTCAGTAGATTCCACATATGAATGAAATCGTATGGCATTTGGCTTTCTCTAACTGGCTTATTTTACTTAGCAAAATTCTCTCCAGGTCCATTCATGCTGTCACAGAGGGTAAGATATCATCTGATATGTCAAAATGGCTATCATTAATACATCAACAAGTAACACGTGTTGGCAATGATGTGGAACAAAGGAAACCTCCATGCACTGTTGATAGGAATTCCGATTGGTGCAGCCACTGTGGATAGCCGAATAGAGTTACTTCCAAAGATTAAAAATGGAATTGCCTTATGACCGAGTAACTCAACTTCTGGATATTTATCCACCCTATGTTCATTGCAGCATTATTTACAATGGAAAAGACTTGGAAGCTGCCCAAGGGTCCATAGGAGTTGAGTGAATAAAAAAGCTGTAGTATATTCACATAATGGAACATTACTTGTCCATTAAAGAAGAAAATATTGTACTTTAATTTGTGGATTTGATTTTAAAAAGTAGTTCCCCAGCCATATTTCAGTTCACTTCCAGTTTTTGTACTTGTTTCCTTATCTATAGCACCTAACATATGTCACTAGAGTTATTGTAAACATTGCACATAAATAGTGGTACATTTGTGTTTAATAATCAGCTCTCTGCAGAAAAGAAAAGCTCTGACTTGTGCATTTAACATTTATATAGTAAAAAGCACTATAAAATCTGCCTGTTGTCCATGTGAAACCCATATCAAGCTACAAACATGATGTTCAGCAGCTGACATTATTTTGAAATTATTTTACTCAGCCTTACCTAGCATAGAGGAAACTCTAGATACAGCTTCTTATAGTTTTTGTTTTCTATTTTTTGATAATTTTATGGCTATTTTAGTTCACTTAAGTTTTTAATGAATTTGAAATTTATTTTGATGTAAGTTTAGTGGTGAGGCTCTAATTTTTATAATTTCAAGAAATATAATTAAATGTTTTTATTCATTTTAGTACTTAATCCACTAATTACACTGGGGAACAAAATTTTTGTTGCAAATAACACTTGTTCTTACCTAATTTGAGTGTGCTGATCTCAAATCTGACATTAGTTTTTCCCTGTAAGCTACAGTTTCATTGCAATGCTAAATTTTAGGTTTTCATCTTATTGTAAAATTTTCAACATTTAGTTTAACATATTGAAGTAGAATGTCTTCTTGGGCATCATCTTTGTGAAAATATAATAATTTATATAATGCAGTAAATACACTAAAATATATGATTGCATCAGAATTTGTCTACAATTTCAAAATAGAACATATTAAAACACTTATTTTAATCATAAAATTTGTGCAAAACTTATTTAAATTTTATTCAGGCAAAAAATTTGCATTTGTAGCTCTTGCATTTGTATACTTGTTGAGGACAATCTTGTTTGATGCTTCAGCCAGCAGTAGTCTGCCATCATATTTCTATCCCATAGTTCTGGATAATGCTCTTCCATCTTTTTCAAATCTTGATGAAGGCATTCTCTCTGCTCATCACTAACAGCTCCAAGATTTTCGGGAAACTTATCAAGGTGACTGTTCAGGAAGTGAATCTTAACGCTCATGTTATATCTAATGTTGTGGAAAGCCAACAGCATCCGTTGAACCAGAAGTTCATAGTTCTCTGCTTTTTTTTTTGCCCAGGAAGTTCTTTGTAACTACCACAAAAGACTGCCATGTTGCTTTCACCTCCTTATTCATCTTCCTGGAAAATTCTTCATCACCTATGAGGGTTCAAATTTAAGGTCCATTGAATACACCTGCTTTTATCTTCTTGAAAGACAAGGTAGGAAAAGCAGAAATAATATGTTGAAAGCATTCAATTTCTCTATTCAAAGCCTGAACAAACAGCTTCATTAAGCCAAGTTTGATATGAAGTGGGGGAAAAACGATCCTGTCTCGATTAACTACAGGTTCATTCACAATATTTTGCATTCCTACTTCCAGAGCTAGCTTCACGTTTTAGTCACTCCTTCTTTGTCCAGTGTTTCTCCTGAGCTCAGCTGTCCCACAAACACAGAAAGCAAGGATACTTTGTGAAACCTCTCTGTTGTCTTAGTTGGAAATTGACCATTTTAAGATCCACACAAATGATCCAGTTATGCTCCTCATACTTCAGAAAGTCGAGGACAATTTTTATGTCATTAGAATCTTCTCACAGATGAGTTGGATAACCAATTGGAACTGCTGCATAAACATTACCATTGTGTAGGAGAACACATTTCAGACTCCGTTTAGAGCTGTCAAGAAATAGCTGACATTCTGATGGATTGTAAGTGGTAACACTTAGCTGGCTGAGAAGACTACTGATATCATGACAGTAAACAAAGTGTTTGTCTTCAGAAAAAAAGTTCACAAAAATTTGTTTACACTTCCAGATATAGGATACTTTAGCTGACAGGTGAAGTACATTCTTTCCTTGAAGCCTGGAGGGTAATAACTCAGCTGCTTTCTTTGATAGGCCTAAATCTCTTACTAAGTCATTCAATTTGGTTTGGCTAAACTGCTGAGGGGTTAATGACTGCTTGGCATCAGAAGAAGACCCTTCATATTCTATAACCATTTCCTCATACATCTTATCAAAATACACTTGATCACCATGTTCACTTTCTTCATTCTTAGAAGAAATAAAACCATGGAAAACTAAAACCAAGAGTGTCTCAGAGTGGGGATAGGTCATATTGCTGAAGGAATAATAAGATATGCTATCATGTGCAGTTTTTTCTTGCCGATACTCTTTGTATGGATCAGACAGAAATAACAGTCACTGCTGTGATCCTTACGTTTATGCCAAACCATGGGAATACCATAAGGCATTCCTTTGTGTTTTTCTTTTGTTCAGTAGTGAAGCATTTTCTCACAATTATGACACACAATATGAGGAGTCCAATTCTTGTCTTGATCGCCAAGAGGAACTTGAACATAGGCAATATATGCATGTGTCACAAATGATGAAATATTGAGCCTTTGATGTTGAAGTGTGTAACAGCCACTTATATAACAGAAGGTGTCAGGATTATGCTTAATTTACGCCCACTCAAAGAAGCCATAATTCAATCTTAAAACAAAATAAGAGGGTGTTTTTATTAAATAATTTTTACATTTAAATACAACTACAATTATGTAAAAGTGATGTTTGTAAAACATTAATTGCCTTGTGGTTATGTTCAATCGAAGAGTCGTTGCCCTTTAACTCTAATTTAAAAACCAATGCATTCCATTAACTGTAAAAAAAATAAATTAAAATTGCATAAAAACTAGAGCATTCAACAAACACAAATTTCAGATTTGGAATCAGTGATGCAGAGTTATATAGAAAGAGTTCTAAAACCTCATGCTACAAAAAATTTTAAAAAAAATTGTTCCCCAGTATTATCCATTGGTTGATAAGTACTTTCTTTTTTTTTTTTACTTATTTGCATTTGTGCACACTGATTTTAAGTAGCAACAGCTATGGAAATTAATGAGAGCATTTCACTTATGAAGTTATGAAATAGTGATGGTCCAAAGACTGTTCTACATTTAGAACTAACTTTTTTGTTTGTTTTTTTATTAGGGGGACAGAGAGACAGAGTCAGAGAGAGGGATAGATAGGGACAGACAGGAACAGAGAGAGGTGAGAAGCATCAATCATTAGTTTTTCGTTGCCATTGCGACACCATAGTTGTTCATTGATTGCTTTCTCACACGTGCCTTGACCGCGATCCTTCAGCAGACTGAGCAACCCCTTGCTGGAGCCAGCAACCCTGGGTCCAAGCTGGTGAGCTCTTTGCTTAAACCAGATGGCCTTGCGATCAAGCTGGCGAGCTCGGGGTCTCGAACCTGGGTCTTCCACATACCAGTCCAACGCTCTATCCACTGCGCCACCGCCTGGTCAGGCTAGAACTAAGTTTTCAATGATTATTAGACTAAGAACAAACTGTCTTTAGCAAGGATAACACTAATTTATTAATTATACAGTTATTTATGAGTTTATTGTTTCCCAGGATAGCACTTCCCACATACCAACATTAACTCTCTGAGTACTGAGGCTAAATAACATGTTTAAAATGACATTTATGATGAATTTTGTAAATATGTAACTGATAAAAATTAAGTTTTACAGAATAAAATATAATACTTATATTTCATGCATACTAATAGGATTTACTGGATATATTTTAAATTTTTATTTATCCTTATATTGAATGATTTTTTTTAATTGAGGAAGACATGACTTCCAATCACTGAAAATTCCATAGACAAAAAGTATAAGAACTTCCTGGTGATAGATTCTCAGGCCAAATTTTGAATTTCATAGCCTTTTCTCAGTATTAACATCCTCTCTGTCTTCTATCTTGTTATTTTTACTATCTGGTCATTAGACCCAGATGGCACAACATAAACATTTAGTTTGGTAGTTATTTTTAAATATAAACAATGTCATAAAACCAACATAAAGATGCTAAGATTAAAAACTTGTTTTTATTATTTTTCATTGAAGAATCTAACATTTAGAAAAAATTAACTGCATAATTGTGTGTTATATAGTGGTCATTCTGGCAGAACATAGAGGTTATAATTTTTTAGAAAAGTTCTGTTCTGAATGAACAGATTCTTTGTATTAAAAACATGGTTCTTAAGAAATTCCTAATAGTTCTTAACTGGGGCTTATAACTAAACCTTATGTTGGCTTCTTAGTTAGAGATTTATTTGTGAATATTCCTAAGCATATTCCAGGTGTTGCCATTTAAGTTTTAGAGTTCTCATGATTAAATGAATTTACAAAAATATTTCTCTTTTGATTAAAGTAATTATGTTTTGGGAGATCATTTATTGCAAATGTATTAAGCCTTGGGATATACATTACCCAACAGATAGCTCAAGTTGTTCTAACCAATAATATAATCACATCTGAGAAAACATTCTGAGATAATATATAGTTCAGAAAAAAAAGTATTTTGCCTTAAGATAAACAAGGAATCAATACTTTTTAAGAAAAGTTTATATACTGAGTAAATGATGTCTGTTTTATGGAGAAAGCCAAACTGTTAAGAGAGATCTGAGTATATGATATCACATGTAATTCTACTTAAAAGTCATTTTGCTTCATAGTTTTATTTACATGTGAGTAGGTATTATATGGTTGTATTCAAATAAGAAATTTATAACTAAATAAATAATTATATATATATATACATATTTATATAAATATGTAATTTAATGCATAAAAATCTTGTAAAATGACATATTTCAATACATTTATTTAAAATTGATTAGAAGTATATCATTTTAAAATAATCACAGGCACATTATTAAAAAATCATAATTTTGCTTTATGTACAGCTTTATAAACTTACATAAAAATTTTACAATTAATATGTCAGGAAAATATAGATACCACAAATGTATTTAAAAAAAGAGAAAAACCGCCTGGTCGGTTGGCTCAGTGGTAGAACATTGGCTCAACATGTGGAAGATCCAAGTTTGATTTCTGGTCAGGGCATACAGGAGAAGTTCCCATCTCCTTCTCCACCCTTCCCACCTCTCCTTTCTATCTCTCTCTTCCCCTCCCACAGCCAAGGCTCCACCGGAGCAAAGTTGGCCTGGGCACTGAGGATGGCTCCATGGCCTCCACCTCAGGCACTAGAATGGCTCTGGCCACAATGGAGCAATGCCCCAGATGGGCAGAGCGTCGCCCCTCGTGGGCATGCCACATGGATCTTTGTCGGGCACATGTGGGAGTCTGTCTGACTGCCTCCCTGCTTCTAACTTTGGAAAAATACCAAAAAAAGAAAAAAGGAAAAATAAAAAAAAAGAAAAACCTTGCCACACAAAACTCTGGAATATGTCAATAAGTTTATTAACAAATTATCTGTCAAAAAACTTCATGTGTCAAATAACCATTTTTGGGTTATTTTACACATAGGGAAAAATCTCTTTCTTATATAAACTGCCCAAAGATAAGGAAAAAAGAGACATCTTTATACTCTGTTCTATGAATTTTATATGAATCACAAAAAAAATATGACAAATGGCTAAATATCTACTTATAGGTGTAAGTTTAAAAGTATTATTTGAATATTATATGAATAAAATGTATTAAATATATAAAATAAGAGATACCATGATCAAATGTTTTTTAAAGAATGAGATGATCTAATATTCTATTTATTTATTTATTTATTTATTTACAGAGACAGAGAGAGAGTCAAACAGACAGGAATGGAGAGAGATGAGAAGCATCAATTATCAGTTTTTCATTGTGGCACTTTAGTTATTCATTGATTGCTTTCTCATATGTGCCTTGACTGGGACTAGGGGTAGCTACAGCAGACTGAGTAACCCCTTGCTGGAGCCAGTTACCTTGGGTCCAAGCTAGTGAGCTTTTTTTTTTTTTGCTCAAACCAGATGAGCCCATGCTCAAGCTGGAGACCTCCGGGTTTTGAACCTGGGTCGTATGCATCCCAGTTCGACACTATCCACTGCACCACCGCCTGGTCAGGCCTAATATTCTTAAATAAAACAATGTATTTCATTATTTTATGAGGTCAAAAGAATTAAGTAATCGAGCATTTCAAGATGTCAAAATGTTAATCCAGTTTAAGTAAGTATTCTTAATAAACAAGAACTTTACAAATGCCTCCTTTACAGCGATTAGCTTTATTAGTTTAAAGCTGTACACACACACACACACACACACACACACACACACACCTAGGTTTACATAGTATTTGTGTATTATATGCATCAGAATAGAGAATAGACACATATATTATGCATGTATACATAAATAAATACACATAGATGTGTATGCATACATAAGTATTTTGATTGAAGTTAAAATGCTGATCTCTGAATTTACTATTTCTTAACAAAGAGATATAAGTACTCAGAAGGGAAAGAAAATTTGTTTACCTAAATTCGTAATAAAGAATTAACAGAAATACAGTTAGAACTAATAAGAATTCATGTAATATGACTGAATGCAGAATATTTATGTAAAAATATTGGCCATGACCAATTATGCTTACATATTTTCATAAGTTTCCCCAAACAGTTGTTTCTTAATGATAAACAAATAGAGCAATTTTAAAAAGACATGCATGAAACTTAAAACTATAATATTTATTTATGTTTCTTTAAATTGATTTTTTCCAATTTTAATAAATGAAAATTTTTACGGGATCCTGGTTGAGAAAACCAAATGTTGGTCCAAAATCCATATCTGCCATACAAAATTCTCTCAAATACCAATCTTCATGAAAAGTTGTTTTGTTACATATCCTTATATAAGTAACATAAATCTTTTTATAGCTCTTTACTACCCTCCTAAAGCAAAAATACAATGTTGCATTACAAGATTTCACTATAGTCCTTGCACAAGCTTTATGTAGTATACAGATCCCATGTTAACTTCACAAAATGTGAAAATTTCTGAGTTTTCAAACACATCTCTCCTGGAGGGTTTTGGATAAGCTATTTTAAAGATGTCTTTTTATGCAAACTAAGTTCCAAATTTAAATTCAGTAAGAAATCACAGTTTCAAAGTGGTTATTTTGGACTATGTGTCAACATACAAAGGTTTCATTTGCATAAGCCCATAGGAGAAAATAAAATTATTTTAGACATAAAAATATATTAAGAGGGAACTTACTCTAATAAATATTAAAACCATGAAGATATTATTTAATAAAAATAATTTTGGTCCTCACAGGGGAGGAAAATTGTGCAATGTACCCACATTTCAAGTTGGGTTCCAAGTGTTGGTAGACTTTTCTTCTGTCTCTGACAGGGAAGTGCACCTATTTGTAAGATCAAAGATTAAAGGATTCAAATTTAATTTATAATACTTTCTCAATATATAGGATATTTTACTATTTTTTAGTCAAAAACCAGGTTTTGGAAGGCTGAGAAAAATAATTTTAGTTAAAACATAACTCAAAAGTTTTAAATGTAGTAATGACAGTATAGAGCAGGGGTAGTCAACCTTTTTATAAAAACTGCCTACTTTTGCAGTGCTGGTCAACCTGGTGCGTAACCCATCCCACTAATGAGCATTCTAGCTTTCATTATGGACAGTAGCAGAGCAACCAAAGGGCCCGTGATTGTCCCACCATGAAAGCTAGAACGCCCACTAGTGGGCGGTAGGGACCAGGTTGACCAGCACTGGAGAGGATAAGTTTAGTCCAAGGAATAACAAATGCTAAAACCAAGAAAAAATAGTAGGAAAGATATTTTGTGAATAAGAAAAACATTTCTTGAACATTCTCCAAACATAACTGAAGACCTCCAAGAAGAAATTTTCTTACCATAGCATCTATTTATTTATGAGACAGCTTCAGCCTAGACATTTAAATATTTGGGTCAAAGAAATGGTGTTACCTTAAAATGTTCCTAAATCTGGCATGATTTGAGGGCTAGGTTCCCTGTATATGTTAGGATTAACTGGAAGAAAATGACAATGAGTAAAACTGGGAGTTTCAGTCATGTAATTAGCAAACCTGGTAAATTTTTTAGTATCAGATCTGTTGCTGCTTAGATGAGCAATATCTGATTAAAAGTGTCCTAGCAATCTATAATGAAAACCTTATTTTCATGCCTGGACATGTTTGTTTTACTAGAACTATCAGGTATCACTGTATTTGGCCATGGTAGTTCCCCTTGCCTTACTCTAAAAGGGTCCTAATTTTGCTTCCAAGAGAAGGTATTGTTAGATAGGCTTATTTTTTCCAAACATTGTCTATATCAGATTATTCTATGAACCTGGCAGTAGGAAACAGCTTGTGATAAATCTCACTTCATGCACCAGCTTTCCTAATACAAAGGATGATCTAAGCCCAGCTACCAAGCTCTTTTATGTGACTGACATATTGGATAGCCACATTAAGTAATTAAAAAGATAATAACCATAGTGCATATTAACATTAGAGGAAGGTACATAATTAAGATAGTCTATTTGCTATAATTAAGACTTTGATAGCCTGACCAGGCAGTGACGCAGAGGGTAGAGTGTTGGCCTGGGATGTGGAGGACGCATGTTCGAAACCCCGAGGTCGCCAGCTTGAGCACGGGCTCATCTGGTTTGAGCAGGGCTCACCAGCTTGAGCTCAAGGTTGCTGGCTTGAGCAAGGGGTCACTTGGTCTGCTCTCGCCCCCCCCCCAAGTCAAGGCACATATGAGAAAGCAATCAATGAATAATTAAAGTACCACAATGAAGAATTGATGCTTCTCATCTCTCTCCCTTCTTGTCTGTCCCTATCTGTCCTTCTCTCTGTCTCTGTCACACAAAAAAAGAAAAGACATTGATATACTCTGATTGTTGGGATACTTGATGCACAGTTCCTTTAATTTTTCAGTAGTAGGAAACTACTGATTATGCGTATGAAAGTCAAACAGTAGGACATATTTTGTAGGTTTTACTGAATATGATTGCATCATTTTCTCTATAAGGAAAAAAAAAGGACAAAAGTACTTAGTCCAAGGCAACTTTAAGTGATTTCCTTGAGGTTTTAAGGTTAATAATTAAAAAATTGTTTCTAATATTTTAGACACAATTATTGTTTTCCTGTTCTCAGATTCTACTGATTTTTGCTGCATTTTAGTCCCAACATTGATAGTCTGGAGAATCGTGAGACTTTATACATCTTGCAAAGTTAATAACATGTGGAAATCTGGAACAGCAGGATCATATACATCAACCTCCCCATTAATTTTGAGTTAGATTTGGATTTCTAAGTACTCAGTGAGTATATAATATAAGAAGTTCCAGACAGAGCTGGAATGAGTAGCAGTTTGCAAGCTTAAACCATTGGAATACGAGGATAGTCAAATGTACCACTATTTACAGACAATAAAAGATCTAACTCATAAGAGGTCCCAAATTTTCTTATCAACCTACCATGCCAGTCAGGTCATCTTCAAAATGCTAATTTGAAAAGTCTTTATTATATCTGGTTCTCACCTCTTCCATGAGTATTGGTAAGCCATGGTGGTTTAGAGGTCAAGGGGTAGAAGACACTAAGTGTTCAGGACGTTCATCTGATCCATGCTGTTTCTCACCAGTCCATCAATATACCATCCCTGCTCCATATCCCTCTCAATTTATCATTCAACCTAAATTCTGCCACAGACCTTTCAGGTTTGGCATTGTGTTGACCTAAATTTTCAGGTTTTGAACTCTGTTCATTCTTTGCTCTATAGCTTATGTTTCCTTAAGTGTGATATTTTTAGACTGCCACTTTAGTAAACAATCTTTTGGCCTCGTTCTAGAAATCTCCCTCATACTATAGCTCCAGAGAAACATTTCTCAAATGTTTAGCAGTTTAATGAGATATCCTGGCCAGCATTGTTAGAAAACATTTAAAATTATAAATGTTTCAACCAAGAATGTTTCGTATATATCTTAGAAAAATCAAGGAGAGCTGGTATTAATTTATAACTCATTAATACAACTCTGCGGTGGCCAGAGTGATATATATATATGTGTGTGTGTGTGTGTGTGTGTGTGTGTGTGTGTGTGTGTGTGAGGTATATTACTTTGTATTAATATAGCCTAGTACATGTATAAACCTGGAAGAATCTTGAGGAGTAGTTGGGACTCATTGGGACTCATATTTCCTTTAAATTATCCTTATTAAATGTCAATTTTCCATAGCTGGACTTCTGGTGAAGTAGTATGTTAAACCAGTAAAGATTATGTTTAATATTAAGTTTCTTACATTTACTTCATTTTGATTGAAAAGCAATCTATATGGTCTTACTACAAGAGATAGAGATATAAATACACTGCTTTAAATTATTTTTAAAAGCAGGAATTGATTAATAGTGCCAATGAAACATTACTAAGATTTAAAGAAAAAAATAAGTGTATATATTTTTATTCATCTGTTTATATCTAGGTTACTATTTCACACAGTCACCTCAAGTCTCTAATACCTCTCCTTCCCTTCAGTCCTCAGCCAATGACCAAAGCTGCTATTTCATTGAAAAATACAAACAATTACAAAAAATTAATGTGCTCTTTCACAATGCCTCTTGACTGATCTAAATTTTTTATCTCTGCCTTCTCTCTAATAAATGACATTGTTGCAATTCTATTCAAATCCGTTCCCTTTAATTGTTCAATAGGTTCTATGATCTCTTTTCTACCCAAGCATCTTGCTCCAGAAAGTCTTCTCTCTCTCTCCTACATGAACATTTTCCACTGTATGCTAATCGGTTACATGTCGTATTTTTTATTTTTACAAATTAAGATTTCTTCACTCATCATCCCCTTTCATTTTGCCCTTTCCTCTGCTATCAATTAGAACAAAATGTTCAAGGTGATTGTTTCTATTTGATGACAATGTCCTGCTGTCTCCTACTTCCTGGAATCCAGGATGATCTGAAACAGTTGTATCAGGACAATCAGTGAATGTCATGCTGCTAAAGCCGACAGTCAGTTCTCATTTTTCATCTTACTTGATTTATCAGCAGCAGTTGACAAAGTTGATCTTTACCTTCTTGAAATGCTTGCCCGCACTTTTTCCTTGAATAGAACTATTTCCCACAATCTTCCTCCTCCTTCACTAGTTAATCCCTCTCACTCTCCCTTGCTTCTTCCTCTCTCCCTGCACTCAAACTGTTGAAATGCCCAAGAGCTTATTTTTTCCTGACCTCTTTCATCCCTTTACTTTAGTGGATCTAGTTCAATTGTATCTATCATTAAAACCAAGCAGAACGGACACTTCTCCAAAGAGTGCAAACAGAGGGTCAATAATCTCACACCCTTCAGAATGGCTATTATGTCTTGCCTCTTTTCAGGATTTATTGTCCAACTTCCTTTTCATTAATTTATTTTATGTAAAGACAGCATTCTGTTCTTCTTGCCCACAAGTAAAACACAGGAAGTTTTGGTGAGGGAAACAGCAGAAAAAAACCTTTAAATTTAAGATTTATTTTATCTAATTTAGAGAGGAGAGTGTAGCTGCTCAGTTAAAATCATAATGACGTGAACATGTGGACTGAACATCAATTCTTGTTGGATTTCCAGGTAAAATGAAGAAAATAGGATATAGAAAATATAGCAGATAGAACAGTGGTTCTTAACCTTTTTTGAGGTACCGAACCCACCAGTTTCATATGTGCATTCACTGAACCCTTCTTTAGTGATAAATAAAATATGATTTTTTTCCCCAAATTCAAGACATAGGCATATGGTTTTGTTTTGTTTTTTACTGGTGCACAAAATGAGCCATGCATGAACATCACCTTGCTCAAAGAACAAAATCAACAAAGTGCATGAACTCACAACAAATTACGGTATTACTTTATTCAGGCTTCTCTGAACCCCTGAGACCGACTCATCAAACCCCTAGGGTTTGATAGAACCCAGATTAAGAACCACTGAGATAGAATAATGCCTAACCTCAAAGATGTCAATGATCTAACCCTGGAATCTTTGACTATATTTTGTTACATGGCAAAAGGAAATTTAGATTACAGTTGATATTAAGGTGGGTGCCACCAAAATAAAGAGATTATACCGAATTACCTGGGGCACCCCCCCTGAATAATCACAAACATTCTTAAAAACAGATTTTCCCTTTGAGTTTTCAGAAAGGAAAGCAGCTCTGCTGATAACTTGTTTTTTTATCCCAGTGGTATTCATATTGGGACTCTAACCTAGAGAATTCTAAGTTAATAAATTTATATTTTTAAGCCACTAAATAAGGTAATGTGGTACAGTAACAACAGAACACTAGCTCACAACACATGAAGAAGATATTTTTGTGCCTTGATTAGTGGATATGAACAATGTTATCTATATACTGTAATTTCTAAGGGAAATGTGACAGAGCTTCTGAAAACTTCAATAATGATCTGACAGAGTTGTCTCAACCTTTTCTATAAATATGCCTGTCTTGACTTGCTATCCATAAACTATATACATATAGTTTTCTGTGACATTTCAAAGTGAATTAACTATATCAATTTTAAAAAATTAAAGCAAAGGGTAAATGTACTCTTTTATTCAAACCTTCTTTTGTATTTAAAATTTAACTGTATTTCCTAGGCTGTAACATTCCATTCCCTTTACCCTCTAAATAATAATTTCTAAAACTGTGGTCATTATGCTAAATAAATATTTAAATTTAGCATCACTCTTGAATATTATTATAGCTTTTTCTTAGAGAGTTTCCAAAGATATGAAAGTGAAAAATTGATTCATTTCAATAGCTCTTGAGCTAGCTGGGCTTATTATTCACTTAAGAGAGAATTTGAAACAGAAGCTCTACTGAATTTCCAAAACAGTTATTTTTAAGTATGAGCCTGATAACCTTCTCAAGAAGAAAAGACTCTAGAGGTAAGGTAGTACTTTTTTAGAGAGAAGAAAATGTAGGTACTGAAATGGACTGTAAAGTATGAAGGAGGAGGTATTTAGCCTCCATTAAGTAACTAGAACAAGAATAATTGTATAAACACTAAAATTCTTACTTAGTAATATGTGCTGATAAAAGCTAACCAAAACTTGCCTGACCAGGTGGTGGTGCAGTGGATAGAGCGTCGGACCGGGATGCGGAAGACCCAGGTTTGAGACTCCGAGCTCGCCAGCTTGAGCACGGGCACATCTGGCTTGAGCAAAAGCTCACCAGCTTGCACCCAAGGTCGCTGGCTTCAGCAAGGGGTTGCTTGGTCTGCTGAAGGCCCGCAGTCAAGGCACATGTGAGAAAGCAATCAATGAACAACTATGGTGTCGCAATGGCAACGAAAAACTAATGATTGATGCTTCTCACCTCTCTTTGTTCCTGTCTGTCTGTCCCTATCTCTGACTCTCTCTCTGTCCCTGTAAAACACAAACAAACAAACAAAAAGCTAACCAAAATTTAATTTTTAGCATGAAAAAAGTGAAAGTCAAGAATAAAATGACTGAATCAACTTGTTCAAGTGATACTGAAACTTCCAAACTATGAATTTTTATTGTTATTTTATCTTTGTGGGCACCAGAAAATGGCCTATAAAAAGAACAAAAAACAAACCAAAAAAAAATTTTTTTTAAACCAGGCATCAGAAGACTTAACATAACTAAAATCACCAGTATTGTTTTTGTTTTTGTTTTTGTTTTGAGAGAGGGATTGATAAGGACGGACAGACAGGAAGGGAGAGATGAGAAGCATCAATTCTTTGTTGCGGCACGTTAGTTGTTTATTGATTGCTTTTTTATATGTTCCTTGATTAGAGGCTACAGTAGACTGAGTGACCCCTTGCTCAAGCCAGATGAGCCCGTGCTCAAGCTGGCGACCTCAGGGTTTCAAACCTGGGTCCTCTGCATCCCAATCCAATGCTCTATCTATCCATTGTGTCGCCACTTGGTAAGGCAGCATTTTTTAATATTGAGGATTTGACCCCTAACTGGTAAATTTACTTAGTGGACAAACAGCTGATGATAGTTTTTAAATTCCAGAATCCTCTCCCCAGAAGATGTTGCTGATTTTACCACTAATAGTAGAGCCTGTTGTCTCACTTCCCTGCTATGCTCACTGGAATCTTAACTTTAGCTAGACCTCAGGGGATTCCGTCTCTTATCTATTGACTTCCTCAGATATCCACTACCTCTAATGTCACTTTTGAAGTTTGATTGCTTGGACTGACCTGTGGTGGTGCAGTGGATAAAGCACTGACCTGGAACACTGAGGTCGCAAGTTTGAAACCATGGGCTTGTCTGGTCAAGACACATATGGGATGTTGATGCTTCTTTCTCCTCCCCAACTCCTCTCTCTTTCTCTAAAAATGAATAAATTTTTAAAAATCTGAAGTTTGATTTCTTACTGAACTTACACAATATATTCCTCAATTTATCCTTCCCACTCCTCGTAACATTTCTATCAATATCATCAAAGATACACTGCTTTTGCTTTTTTTTTTTTTTTTTGCTTTTGCTTTTACAAGCTGGTAACTCTGGTTCAGTTAAACACCTCCTGCAAGGCACTATTTACTATGCTCTTCTAACATTCTAATGATTGAGTTATCAACAATCAAAGTAGATTATTACTATCATTGGTCTTCAGTGATGAATCTAAATTTTAGATAAGTTTCCAAATGAGACATTGTTTCAAGACTTTTATTTTCTCTCTTGCAGTCAGACTGCATCATAGTGAAGCTGGCTTATTACATACATCCGAATTTTTTATAAAAGTAGATAATTTAATAGAGAGCAATGTATTCTAAATAGAATGAACAATGGGAAATAGAGCATAGAAGATAGAAAATGTGGCTAGACTGATGTTTAAATGAATGGAAATATTGTACAGTCATTTTCTTTATCTGTATGTCATTTTCTGAGGATGTACAGTGTGTCTGTAAAGTCATGGGTTATTTTTGACCGGTCACAGGTCAAAACTGCACCAGGACTTTATGGACACACTGTATTTGTGTGTGCCTGCATGCGTATGCTGGTGGTGGAAAAGGGAGAAAGGGAGTAGTGAAAGGAAAAAGGCTTAGGGTATCCTACTGGAAACAAAGGTTGTGTCATTACTGTAATAGGGTTTGAGAAATGCAATCATCCATTCATTCAACACATATTTATTGAGCACCTAAACTGTGGCCCACAGTAGATTGGAAGCTGACCAATCATTGATAAAATGTATATAAGACAGATATAACTGGTGAAGTGGCGAGATATCCCAGAATAAATAGAATAGACCAAGTCAATCTATATGAGACTATTTTCAATAAAAGTTTTAGATATTAAGTGAGAGTGAATGTATTTGAGATGATGAGATAAGAGAAAGGTTGTTTGTAATCTCTTTTAAACCTCTATCACTGATCTAGCTTCTTAGAAATCTGCCTGGGACTTATGGAAAGTGCAGCTCTAATTAGAATCTGGAGGAACTGCTTTCACATTGGAACTTTTCTTTGCTCCTTAAGGCTCAGATAAAGTGTAACACAGAGTCACAGATATGGTTATATTTTATTTGCTTTTACATATAACAAAGTCTGGCTTTTGTGCTTTAAATTCTTTATATAATGCAATAATACTTTAGAAACTTGAAGCTTTATAGCTTTTGGAGACAAAAGCCTTGACACAAACGTCAGCTCCATTAGGACTGACAGCCCAAGGCTATCTTAGATGGTGTGATAAGTACCAGGCATCCAAAAAAGATTTTCAGAAAGTGCTAGGTGAAATTTTTATGGAGTATAAATATCTTAAATCTATAGTTGCTAAGAGACTGACTTTGTTTTCAGAAAGAGTTGGATTTGAGTTCACCACTTTGACATAGGAGCTCTGAGGTTCGAAATACTTAAAGAACTTTTTTACTAAGTTTTACTTTTATAATCTTGCACATGAAGATAATTAACAGTATCCTCCTTAAGGGGATGTTAGGAGGGTCACATTAGACAAAGCAGATAAATTAATTAGCATGGTGACAAAAATAGTGCAGTTGCCTCTAAAAATAAAAAAAATAATTATTGTATCAATAGAAAATTATTAATATTGTATATGTACTAAAATATTGGAAACAAAGTGTTGATAGATTCATTTTAAGCAAATATATCATGAAATATAAGGCATTGGAAGATTATGTTGTACATCACTCACCTATTCTCTATTTATCATTCATTCAATTAGCTAACGTATTGAGGATACAAACATGAAGTCTTTACTTCCTGTGGAGAGCTTATTGAGAACAATAGGTAAATAAAATATTATTTTAAATGTAATATGATTAATTACATGATAGAAGTGTATACATAATCAATTTTTTAAAGTACTTAAGAGAAGCAACAAATTCCAACGTATGCCACAGATTCTGCTTTGTACTAAAGGCAAAATAAGACTAAACGAGATGAAAGAGTTTTAAAAGAGTGATTCATGCAGAGAAACAATGTATGAGGAAGAAGAAAGAATAAATATGGCAATAATACTTAAGAATTTAAAAGTAAACTGTCTCAGTTGGATAGAAGGTGGGACAAGAAATCTGAGGGAACAGTCTGGGATCCAGAATGACCTGTACGTACAAATTATTCTGAGGACTAGACTCTTGCCTTATAGTGAAATGATTTGCTATTCAGAATATATTTATTACAGCATATTCTTAATACACTTACAGAAGTGTTGGGGGTCCTCTAATTCCTGCTTAGGACAAATAAATGGCATTGATGATAAGATGGAAATTCTTTGTTTTCTTACTACCTTGTGTTTTTATTTTGTTAGTTTGTTTTTTTTACAGGGACAGAGAGAGGGATAGATAGGGACAGACAGACAGGAATGAAGAGAGGTGAGAAGCATCAATCATTAGATTTTCATTGCAGTCGCGACACCTTAGTTGTTCATTGATTGCTTTCTCACATGTGCCTTGACCGCGGGCCTTCAGCAGACAGAGCAACCCCTCTCTGTAGCCAGAGACCTTGGGTCCAAGCTGACGAGCTTTTGCTCAAACCAGATGGGCCCATATTCAATCTGGTGAGCTCGGGGTCTCAAACCTGGGTCTTCCGCATCCCAATCTGACGCTCTATCCACTGCGCCACCGACTGGTCTGACAATACTTTGTGTTCTTAATAACTTATGTAATGATAATTGAAATCAATAAGCAACAATAGTATTTACCTTCAGCCCAACAGTTAAGGAAATGTATATTAATGAATGCTGAAATACAGGAAATTGTTTAATACATATTAGTCCTCACTTTTACTATGTCCTGTCCGCCTTGTTGTGCTTTAGTACAACAATGACATAATCCAGTGACAAGGAAACAAGGATTTTATTTCCTGGCCAGACTTCTCATGGTCTCTCTGGCTTTGTCAAACAAATATAAACCAGAGTGACCATTATGTGGTAACTTTGATCAATGTACACAGTAAATATGAATAATTTATAAGCACAAAATAAAACTTTCCAATAATGGCAAACACTTTTGTTTTATAAATCTATGCATAGTTTTCAATTTCTGAGTTTAGAATGCTACTAATATATTCGGTTTGGATTGATTTTATGTATAGATTCCAAATTGTAGTTATCCATATTTAAATTTATCCTATTGGATATTTCATAGCTTACATATCAGGCAAATATCTTCAGAGAGACAGCAGGGTAGACACTACTTAAGTTACTTTTGAAAACTGAAATATTGTTTATTTATTATAAGAACTAAATATAATATTTTCAAAATGGCACAATAAGGTAATAGATTTAATATGAATAATGTTATTTATTTAATCTACTTTACTAAAATATCTACCTTATTACTGAATAACATAAATTATAAACATTTTTATTGGAAGTTAGATGAACATAAAACCCATCACGGAGAATTATCTACTGATGCACAGTACAACTTATTTTTTACAATTCTTGTTAAATAAGTAGTTTTTATATTTACAATGAAGACAGCTAACTGTGTAATGCCTTATACTGTGTATATATGCTATACAGCTAATGTTTTATTCTATTTTAATGGCAGAAGTGCTATGTTTTTTTTTTGGCTCTTATTGTTGTTTCAATTTTAAGATTAAAAAAAAATTAAAAATAACTTAATAAAATTAAAAATTAATTTTCTGTCAATAAATTTTCACTGAATAGTCTCATGTGATCTAACCATTGAATAATGTTTTGCTTGACAGAGAAATTTTCAGAGGTGAAAGTATCATTAGTCTTAGGTATACACACACACACACACACACACACACACATAATCTTAACTTCACAGCCTATTTATGTAGCACTTTGTAGAACCACAGCTATATATTAATAAGCAAATCAAACAGAAACAATTTGTTAGATTAGATCAAATTGTAACAGTTAATATTCCTAAACAGGCAAATATGTATGTGCCCATACATAGAAACTGAGAAAGAGAGAGAGAAAGTGAAAGAGAAAAAGAGAAAGAGAGACAGTGAAAGAAGAAACAATGGAAAGAGACAGGAATGGTTAACCAAAATTTTAACATGTGATATTTTCTATTTACATATTCTGATAAAAGAAGAAATGTTGTAATGGAAATAATAAGAGAACCCTTATAATGAGGACATTTTTAAAATTTCTATCTTAATTGATGGAGACAAATATTGTGATGACTTAGAAGAAAATGAGCATAATATTTTTAATATCATAGCTGTGGTTTATTTTTAAGATTTCCTTAACAATAAAATAAAAATTTTTAAAGTACCTGTTTTCCAGAACATGACTTTGGGGATTATCTTTGGAAGTTCTCTTGGGAAAACTTCCCAATTCTCTAACCATGACATAAACTGCTGAGTAAATGTTTCCTTATTTGACTATATATTGCTTCATACTTTCTAATTAACCAACATTCTTAAAAAAAATTTATTATGGAAGCCTTATAGTAAGATAATTCAAGATATACCCTGGGTTATACATAGGTTAAAAGAGTTACTACATGGAGTGGGCTTTTTCTATCTTTACTCAGATAATTTTGCAATTCTAGAAGTTGAAACAACTTTTTAAATCAAAGGCAAGGCTGTTACAGAATTATGTTTGTCATGATCCATACCTATGAACATGTTCTCTCTATGTAAATATGGTATTTAAATTGTAGTCCTAATACAGGGTTCAAATTGCAAATGTTAATTAAATATAAATTTTATTAATAGCAACAATGCAAAATAAAAATACATGTCATGCTATGATGATATACACAGGTTCTTGGAATTAATTAAAACTAGATAAAATGAATGTATACATTTTAATCAAAATAGAAATATATTGCCTCAGTATAACTTTGAAGGTTTTCTAAGGATTTTTCTTTTATTGCTGTAGAGAAGTTAACATACAGTTTTCATAAGAGAACAAAACTTGATCTTAGCTGGCCTTTGCAGTATATTGAAATGCTAATATATTAAATAAAGTGGGATTCCAATATTCATCTAGGTAGTTGGATATCTAGTATGTGTATTCAGAAGTTTCTGTGACAGTTACCATTAGAAAGCTGATCAATACAGAATTAAATAAGTTTTTTTTACAACTATGCTGAATAACATCTTTGGCAATATCAAAGTATACTTTCTGACTTTGCATACACTTTTGCTTGTAGTCAAATCTTTCTAAATTTACATCTCCAGGTTTTCTTGCGATTTTCATCTCTTTTTAATTCCTACTGGGTACTAGTTCATGACTTCTCCTCAATATAGATGAATAAACTAGCCTCTTGATCAATTTCTGGTTTCTCAGATTGGATTCTATCTGCCACTATTATATTTTTCTCACTATTTATTTATATGTCTCCTGTGAACAAATCAAGCTAATTGACTTGTAATATGAAAGACTTTTATTTCCCTCCTATATATACTATATAAATAATATATATTTATATATATTTCATAGTCACATTTTCACTTAGAAAATTCGTTCTCTCAAGTCTACATATGACAGTTCCTTTTATTCATCAAGGCAGAGTTCTAAATAACTTTCTTGGGAAGCCCATTTTGTCCTTCTAATTCAGAATAATCTTTTTATCCTACACATAGTCATAGCACTCCATGATCAGTTATGTTATGGTTTACCTACTACCTTATATTTATGCTGTTTTATCTCTTTTTAAGTAGAAAATGTCTTTCCTATAATTGTAATAACAAATCATAACTTATTTCCCATAGAAGTTTACAAATGGTGATTATTATTTATTGCCTGGCCATCATCAGAGAAGGAATGGAGACATCTTAAAGAACCTCTAAAAAAAGCTACACATTCAAATAATCTAATGATCATATACTGGGAGGCTGCTGTCAGAAATTGGTAAGTATTAAGCATGTGACATAGGATCCAATTCCACATAATATTAGCATTTGTTCTAAAAAATAAAGGTCCACCCAAGAACGATAGAAAGAATGATACAAAGAGTTACTACCTTATTGCCTTTTCCCTCCACCTGGAAAACAGTTGAATTTAAAACAAATATTTTTTAAATCTCTAATTTTTTTTTAAAATGTTTCCTGCCTTTTTAAAAATTTTTTTTCTTTTTATTTATTTATTTTAGAGAGAAGACACAGAGTGAGAGAAAGAGAGAGATAGAGAGAGAGAGAAAGGGGGGAGGAGCTAGAAGCATCAACTCCTATATGTGCCTTGACCAGACCAGTGCAGGGTTTTGAACTGGTGACCTCAGTGTTCCCAGGTCGACGCTTTATCCACTGCACCACCACAGGTCAAATCTCTAATTTTTTAAAAAAAATTTATAATTTGGAAGTAAATCTTAATCATTTTTATGATTCATGGAATTCATAGGAATTAAGTAGATAGATAACTCAGTTTTCTTGCACTTCATGTTGTATCTATTGAAAACTACAATAAAATGGCACATGTAAAAACTGTGATTGGTATGTCCATGCCACTAACATTTATCATTTTTAATAAGGTGCATAACAGGCTATGCTAAATGGCAGAAATATTTTTCATAGGAAAAAAATGTGAAACACAAAAGATTGAAAGTCAGTTTTGAATACCATTTGTTTGTTCTCTTTTGAGCAGGAAAGGCACAGCTCAAGTCTGAAACATTGTTGAGAATAAATACATCAGAATACATTTATGTACTTTAGTATTTTTAAAATTAATACATTATTCTAAAATAATAATTAATTATTAATATTAAATATTTTATGAAAACAATTTACTATCTTTCCAAGTCATCTAGGTAATTTTTGTCATCTAGATTTCATCAAATTATAAAGAATGCAAAAGTTGATTTGGCAAAAGATGAATAATTTTTTTTAACATTTATTTTTACAATCATAGTAAAATGATAATTCTCTTATATGTTGAATATCTTCTATGTCCTTGGCCTTCTTTCTTTGTTTACCTGATCTTAATTGTCACGTGATCCTAATGATGTTGTTATTGTCACCATTTTCCAGATGAAAAATTCAGATGTTTTTAGTTTAATTTCTCTAGGAGAATGAAGCTCAATGACAAACCTGGATTCAATGTAGGACTGCAAGGCTCTAAAGTCAGCCTGACCAGGCGGTGGCGCAGTGGATAGAGCGTCAGACTGGGATGCCGAAGACCCAGGTTTGTGACCCCGAGCTCGCCAGCTTGAACACGGGCACATCTGGCTTGAGCAAAAGCTCACCAGCTTGGACCCAAGGTCGCTGGCTCCAGCAAGGGGTTGCTAGGTCTGCTGAAGGCCCGCGGTCAAGGCACATGTGAGAAAGCAATCAATGAACAACTAAGGTGTTATGAAAAACTAATGATTGATGCTTCTCACCTCTCTCCATTCCTGTCTGTCTAACCCTCTCTCTGACTCTCTCTCTGTCCCTGTAAAACAAACAAACAAACAAACAAAAAAACAAAACTCCAATGCCAACAGTTTTCCTTACTTCATGCTGATATTTGGAGTAAATTGTAAATCAGATATAAAGCTGAAAAACTACAGTTTTTACAAAAAGTGCATCATTTTAATAAAATAATCCTTTAAAGTATGATTTAATAGGTCATATATAGATATACAGATATATAGATATATATAGAGAGATTTTAAACAATATTGTGGTGGAATGGATGTTATAATGCTTCAGGGAGCCAATGAGCCTTGAGCAGTCACCTAATTGAAAATAAATGGCTCGAAGGAAGATAAATAACAATTATTATTAAGTGTTTATTAGGCACTAATTATGTCCCAGGTAATTCTCACAACTTTATATACATTAAATGACCCAATGTTTATAAGAGAATGTTAAGTTAGCAATACCACCTTGTTAATTATGAATAATCTTAGAAAGAATTAGTGCCTTGCCAAATCTCAACCTAGCAAATAGCAAAGTAAAGACAAAAATTTTTTTGATGTAACTACTTCTTATAATTTCCAACAATATAATTTGAAGTCCCACTCATTAATGAAAGATGAGGCTTTTCGCTCTTGCTTTGCTTTCCAATCTTAAGAATGAATGTCTTTCCCCATCCACCATTAACTTCATGTTTATTTGTGCAAGGGAGAATTCATCACCATTATCAGTGCCTTGTTATTACAGGAATGCAACTTTGCAGCTACATTGAGAGCTTTGGCAGGTGCTCGCTCCCCTGTGCTCTTTGTGCAGGTCTTGTAGCACATTCATGCACTTTCTATTTTTGGATTTTTATTTTTCCACTGGGCTCTTTGTGCTTTATTGGCTCTGTTTGGAAATCATTGAAACCAGTATGAAAAGCTGTAGTAGCAAAACGTCTAATTTGCTCATTAAAACAAACAAAAAAAAGAATGAAAAGAATAAAAAAGTCCTTGGAATTTATACTAATCTACATCTTCTGACCTCTATTTAACAGATTTTAGAGTGTTTGACAGGAACATGCATTTTTAAGGCACTCGGACTAGCAGCAGTTAAGAAAAATGAAGCAGCCACATAATTTTCATCAAGGTTAAAAATTTTCTATACCAAATCCACATGAAAACTAATATTGTTAATTTTATCACTTTTGTGCAAAGTGATTTTTTTTGTTAGAAAATTGTTCTTTAGCCATAGCAGACAGATATGGTATATAGAATATGAAAATTAAATACTTTATCTTGGAGTAAACATTTCCTTGCCTAGTACATTATAAACCTTACACTTGAAGAAAGCACCACAGGTTTCAATTGTTTGACATTACAATAGATTTTATAGAACTGCTGAAAGCATTCTGCTGTTCAGTAATCGCAGTGGAGTCAATCGCCTCATTTGAAATGTAAGACATAACTCTGAAAGAGGCAGCAGCATTATCAAAACTTTCAGGACGTGAGAAAAATATCACAAAGGCGCTTCTGGAGATTCACTCTTCGGTTTACGTCCCAGTCCTTGGATTGCTCTAAACTACTTCCAAAGAGTTTTATGTGAATCCAAATTAACTGCGAGGAGCAAGGAACTGCATGCAGTACAGGACCATCTTATGCACATTTAAAAGGGACGTGGCTATTATTTCTCTTTGGAGAGGGTTATGTACATCCAAGCTGCATCGCTGACTTTGAAGGTGATTCGAATTGAGGCTCCTGGCTATCCAAAGATTTGAAAACAAGTAAGGATCCTTTTATAGGAGACTGTAGCTTAAATTGTGCCTGTAATTAGAATAAAATTAATTTATTCTGCTCTCTATGAGTTCGTGAATTTCCATATTTATTTATTCCACAAATATGTAGTGAATACTTAAAATGCTAGCCCCTATTCTAGGAACAAGGGTTGTGGTGACAAACAAGATAGAGGAGGTAATTACTCAACTGAAATTTATTTTCTATCCATTTTATGATTAAGGAATTATAAGCAGTCTCAGAACTTTTAAAACCTGAATGAGGTACATCGGTTTATTCCTGAAGTCATAAGAGAAAAGCATATATCTGTGGGAAATTAAAATAAATCACAGAATAACAATTAGGTATTATAAAGAAATGATAGTATCTTATTAGATTAAATTTAAGTGGCATTTACCAGAGTAGAAAAGATTCCAGGTAACATATTAGAACATTCTATTATCTTGAAATATTATTTAATTCCAAAACAACTAGCATTGTAGAATAGGTTGTTAAGGGAGATGGCTATCTGGAAATACAAATACTTCGATCATTATTGGCAATAGCCAAAAGAAAGAATAAAAAGATTAAAGTTATATGGACCATAAAATTTGATTTTTTTTTACTAATTTAAAGTCCTCACTTACTTGAGAATAAAATGAGTTTAGTAAATTTATTATCAATAGTTTCACAAATATGTATTTCTATCCTGTGTTCATACAAATACATATTTATAATTCTAGAAACTCCTTTTTGTTGTTGCAATTTTCTTCAAGTTGAAATCTTTACTCAGCTGGTAGATGTATGCTGTGTGAATAAACACATGAAATAGGTATCTGTCAAAAATTTGAAAAAAACAGCATCAGGTTCTTGGATTCGGTGTCAAGAAAACTTTATAATTGTTTTTTCTACTTAAAAAATGATCAATATCAATATTACAAAGTCAACATTATATCTTGTCTTTGGATCAATTAGTGCATCTTTGATGTTGAAAATTTTGAGTAATAAGATGTATAAATGTAAGTTAGGAATGTGGTAAAATACCAAATAATGCCAAGAAATAGCCTGTAAACTTTTTATACTGAATATTTACTGTTCAACTTGTAATTTTTGCATTTTTTTCTCCTCTCTTAATTGATAATGATTTTCTGACCTTCCATGACCTCTGTCATTAAAAATGCATCTTTTACACACAGTTCAGCCAATTTGCTTACTATGCTTTTCTTTCTTGAGAAAATAGTCTAGGTTAAAGCTATCACCTTATCATAATCACAAAAAAATTATATTCATAGAGCTAAGCATAGCTAGACCTCTTCACTTAAATCTCTCTACATGTAACTTATATTTATTTAGACTATATTTTCACATATTCTGCATCTAAAAATATCAAGTTTCTTTCAACGTGGCAGGAGAGTAAAAACACTGTAACAAACATAGGGTATTGAGAGATTATTATTAAAATGAATAAAGTCTCAAATATTTCAAGTCTTTGCTTGATTTCATAATCCTTAGTGAAAAATAGATTTTGGTGAATTTCAAACTAGACATACTTTATAAAAATAGTATGGAAATTTAGTTCAATAATTAATGAAAATTATTTTGTATCCAGTGAATTATTATGCTTAATTCTTTTAGCAATATTAAAACTGTTAAGGCCATATACCATGCTATGCACTAAAAAAGAGACAAATAAGACATGATTCTTAATTTTCAAGAGCATGAAGTATTGCAGGAAGTACAAAAAAATAATTGAAATACATAAAATTTGCTATTAATAGAGTAGGTATATGTGAGTAGGACAATTTCCTCTATGTCTTAGATGAAGCACATGACATGCAATTGACACTGAAGACTTATTTGAGTCTCCGTGAAGAGAGAAAAAATGATGAGCAATCTAGGCAACAAGTTTAACATTTACAGGGGCACCAAGGTGGAATATAGACCCTTCAGTGCTTTTTAAATAACTGAACCTGATTTTTGCAAGGGTTGTTTGGAGGGAGTGATCTTGCTAGACAGATAAATAGACTGAATGCAAGTGTTAAAGGGCTTAGCATGCCATGCTAATTTCCTTGAATTTTAGAAATAAAATGTCAATCTGCTATAATTAGAGCATCTGGAGAAAAAAATAAAGGCATTTAACAACAAAATGCAATGTGAATTGATATTTACATAATGTAATTCAGTAAGAATTTCGCAGTCTTTAAAAATTAAACACAAATATATTTAAATGTTCAAAAATTATAATAACCATCATAGCCAAAATACTAAAATTCATCTTTTTTTTTTTTTACAGGGACAGAGAGAGAGAGAGTCAGAGAGAGGGATAGACAGGGACAGACAGAAAGAAACGGAGAGAGATGAGAAGCATCAATTATCAGTTTTTCATTGAGACACCTTGGTTGTTCATTGATTGCTTTCTCATATGTGCCTAGACCATGGGCCTTCAGCAGACCCAGTAACCTCTTGCTTGAGGCAGCAACCTTGGGTCCAAGCTGGTGAGCTTTTGCTTAAGCCAGATGGGCCCACGCTCAAGCTGGCGACCTCAGAGCCTCTAACCTGGGTCCTCCGTGTCCCATTCTGACGCTCTATCCACTGCGTCACCACCTGGTCAGGCTTAAAATTAATTTTTAAGTGAAGTTAAAATATATATTTTTGATGCGCTTTCCAGTTTTATTTTTTACTATCAGAGATCTCACATGAGGTAAAATTGAGATTTCTCTAGTACAGTGTATTTTAAAAAATAAAATAAAACAAAACTTACTCCTCTTAGAGTAAGTATGTTACAAAGATAAGTAAAAAAAGCAAAGCATTTTCTTTTTTTTTAATTTCTTTTTATTTTATTCATTTTAGAGAGGAGACACACAGAGAGAGAGAGAGAGAGAGAGAGAGAGAGAGAGAGAGAGAGAGAGAGAGAAAGAGAAAAATGGGGGAGGAGCTGGAAGCATCAACTCCCATATGTGCCTTGACCAGACCAGTGCAGGATTTTGAACTGGCGACCCCAGTGTTCCCAGGTTGACGCTTTATCCACTGCGCCACCACAGGTCAGGCCGCAAAGCATTTTCTAACACTGCTCAAAGTGAGAAACACAATCTAATAGTATAAACTGTGCTTCCCCTCAGTTCAATATACTCAAAAATTAAAGAAAAAGGTGGTCATTTACAAACTATTAAGTTATTAGATAATCCTATGGAAATCAAAGAAAAAGAATAAGTATCTAAGATAGAAAAAAACGTTGACTAAGTTTTTTTAATAATTGATTATTTGTTTCTTGCTTTTTATTTTTATACACCATTCCATCAAAAAAAAAAGTAGAGTGTTTTTGCAATATATTGAGGAAGACTCTTGACTATGTAAAGGATCAGAGATAGAGTAGCTATATATTCTTTTTTTAGAGAGACAGTCAGGGAGAGAGAGAGACAGGAGAGAGCTGCTCCTGTATGTGCCTTGACTGAGAAATTGAACCTTCACCTTCTGTTCCCCAGGACAATACTCCAACCAACTGACCTATCCAGCCAGGGCCTAATTTTTTTTTATTTGTTTCAGAGAGGCAGAGAAGGGAAGGGAAAGAGAGGAGAGGGGAAAGAAAGCATTCCTTTGTTGCTTCACTCAGTAGTGCATTTATTGAATGCTTCCTGTGTGTGCTCTAAGGATCGAACCTACCACCTTGTTGTTATGGGATGCCGCTCTTAACCGACTCAGCTAAGCAACCAGGGCCACCTACTAATTCTTTAAAAAGCATTCTTAGCATTATTTTCAGCATAACATTATTCCAGCTAAGCAAGTGAAACCTCGGAATTAATCTATTTTGAATGATAAACCATGGTAAAAAAATGTAGCAGTAATCACTAGGTTTCTTAAAATATAAAACAAAGGCTAACAACAGTCTGAGATAACATTATTTAAATAATATAATAGTACAAAGTTTGAAGTGGATTACATGTAATAAGATAATAATATTAATTGGCATATAATGGCTTTGCACAACTATTTCTAAAGCTCCCTAATAATATCTGAGAATTTGAAATGATTGATAATGATACATAAAATGAAATGAAGTAGCACTTTATTTCTAACCATAATAAGTAAAAAATATAGGCTTGGCTATACTAGTTAAATTTGTAATGGTAATATTAGAAAAACTAAAAAGAATATCTACATCTTTCAAGATTCTAAGTAAGGAAAAAAAAACAAAATTGCAAAGTTTTGTAGGAAGCAAGGAGAAACAGTATCTGTAATTAAGATATCTAAAAAGGATCTAAGTTCACAATAGGTAATCTCTCAAGCAATTAAAAAAATCACCATCATCATATTTTTAAAGAGATGCTTATAGATTTTTTTTTCAAGTGAGAGTAGAGGAGATACAGAGATTCACTCCCGTAAATGCCCTGACCAGAATCCACCAGACAACCATCATCTAGGGCCGATGTTCTGCCCATGGGGGGGGGGGGCATGCTCCAACTGAGGTATATTTATTGCCTGAGGCAGAGGCTCTACAGAGCACTCCTCAGTGCCCAGGGCCTACGTGCTGTGCTCAAGTCAATTGAGTCCTGGCTGGAGGGGAGGAGAGAGAAGGGCGAAGGGGGAGGGGGAAGCAGATGGTTGCCTCTCTTGTATGCTCTGACTAGGAATTGAACCCAGGACTTCCACAAGCTGGGTGGACACTTTACCGCTGAGCCAACTGGCCATGGCTGCTTATAGATCTTAAGGTCAGAGTAGGCAACTGAATGCAATAAGCCTTTCCCTTATTGGAAATATTCACTTTCATCAACTTTACACTGCTTCCTATAAATAAGGTATCTCCTTACTAAAAACAACAAAAATCCCCAAATAAATAAATACTAGAAACCTGAAGATATGAAACTTAAGTGAACTAAATTTCAGTAAGTGACAAGCCCATCATGAGAGAGAAAGGAGAGACACATGTGACTCTTCTTATCCCTGGAGGAGCAGTAGTAAAAGGGGAATTTAATATATGTGGGGTAAGAAAAAATATATCAATTTTTATCTTGTGGTCAATATTTTTATTTTGAAATAAAAGTCAATTTAAAGAAGAGGTACAGAATAGTTTGCTTTTTAAAAAAATTATATTTATTGGGGTGACATTGGTTAATAGGATTATACAGGTTTCAAGTGAACATTTCTATGATATATATTACATTATCTCCCCACCACAAAAACTCAAATCATCTTTCATCACCATATATTTAGCTCCCTTTACCCTTTTTTGTCCTCTTTCCCCCTTCTCCTTAGTAATCATCATAGTGTTGTATGAGTTTAATTTTATATCTCACATCTGAGTGAAATCATACGGTTCTTGGCTTTTTCTGATGGACAATTTGCATAGTATAATATTCTCAAGATCCATTCATGCTGTCACAAATGGCAGTATTTCATGTTTTCTTATTCCTGAATAGTATTCCATTGTATATATGTACTACATCTTCTTTTCAATCATCTATCTAAGCACACTTTGGTTGTCTCCATGTCTTGGCCACCATAAATAACTCTGCAATGAACATGTAGTCCATTTATCGTTGTGAATAAGTGCTTTTGTGTTTTTTTCGGGGGTAGATACCCATAAAAAGTATTGCCAGAAGATAATATTTGCAAATGACAGGTCCAACAAAGTTTTAAAATTCAAAATATATAAAGAACTCATATAACTCAACACCCAACAAAAATCTAATTAAAAAATGGGCAAAGGACCTGAATAAACTATTTTCCCAAGAAGACATATAAATGGCCAATACATATATAAAAAGACATTCAATTTCACTAGTTATTAGAGAAATCCAAATCAAAACTAAAAGGAGATACCACTGCACACCTGTTAGAATGGCTATTATCAGCAAGACAGGTAATGACAAGGTGTTAGGCTGTGGAGAAAACATAACCCTTATTCACTACTAATGGGAATGTAAACTGCTATAGCAATTATGGAAAACAGTGAGGTGATTTCTTAAAAAATTAAGAATAGCCGGGTGTGGTGGCGCGCGCCTGTAGTCCCAGCTACTCGGGAGGCTGAGGCGGGAGGATCGCTTGAGCTCAGGAGTTCTGGGCTGCAGTGCGCTATGCGATCGGGTGTCCAGGTGTCCGCACTAAGTTCGGCATCAATACGGTGACCTCCCGGGAGCTGGGGGCCACCAGGTTGCCTAAGGAGGGGTGAACCGGCCCAGGTCGGAAAAATTAAGAATAGAGTTTTTTATTTGACCCAACAAGCCTTTTTTAAAACACTATTTTGAAGCCATTTGCTCTTTATTCAAAAGCTAATAAAAGATATATTATAAAACTAAAAGCTAAAGCCCAAGCTATAAAGCCTCAGGAAGATGTATAATTTACTACCAGTCTTTGAGTGGGTTTAGATGTATTGGAGAAGACACAACAAAGATTAACCATAAAAGTAAAACCATAAATTTGTGACCATCAAAATTAAAACTTCCTATTGATCAAATATAACTTAAAATAAATAGGAAAGATATTAATAAGGAAAACCAATTTATGGAACATGTATTGGACAAAGTAATTCCATTCATTATTTTATAAAGATGCCCCACCAGAAGCCAATATTATGAAGATAAGCTATACAAAATTAAATAGTACTATTCAGAAATAGAAAAAGTGAACAGATAAGTAACACAACAGTAAAATGTTAAATAGTGGAAAATTAGTTTAAAAAATGTGTTGTGTTATTACTCTTTAAAGAAAAGCAAATTAAAGCCAAATTAAATTAAACACCATCTCATACTCACTAGAATGGTTCAAAAAGAGTAACACCAAACATGGGCAGAAATACATAACAATTAGAACATGCGTACATTGCTATTGGGAGTATAAAATTATACAACCACTTTGGGGAAAAATCTGGCAGTTTGCTTTAAAATTAGACATAAATCTAACTCCACTCCAAGGTATTTGCTCAAGAGAAAACATATGTCCACACAGAAAAAATACAGGATGTCAAGATGTTCATGGAAGCTTCATCCATGTATTCTTGTGCTAAAGCAGTCAAAACAAAAATAGTACAGATAGAAAGAGTTAATAGAAATTTATTTTCTCATAGTTCTGGAGGCTAGAAGTCCAAGATCAAGGTGTCAGCGGATTTGGTTTCTTTTGAGGTCTCTCTGACTTGTAGAGAGCCAACTGCCCTCACACTATGTCCATACATGATCTTTTCTTTGTACACATGCAACTCAGGTATCTCTCTTATATGTACATACTTCTTGTATCAGTCAGATTAGATTAGGTCTATTCATATAATCTCATTTTCACTTAATCACTTTCTAAAAGTTCTATCTTCAAGCACAGTCATTCTGAAATATGAGGAGTTAGGCTTCATTTGGAGAGACAAAACTGACAAAATTCAGCCCATAATGACTCAAAATTTCCCTACATTAAAAACAACCAAATGTTTATCAACAGGAGAATGGACAAATTTAGGTATATTTATATAGCATAAAACACTTTAGCTATTTAAAAAAATAAGCTATTGATATCATTTAAATGAATTTCAACATTATTTAAATGAAGATGGACCCTCAAAATGCATAATTTGTGATTCCACTTTTATGACATAAGAACTGAAAAGACTAATCTTTGAGATTAGAAGTCAAAATGTGATTTTTTCTGCAGATTTGATAACTTGACTGGTAAAGAATAGGAAAAAACATTCTGTATCATGTTTTGAGTTGTATCATATTATAGATGGATGTATAATATTTTCAAATCTAATTGAAGCAAAGAGTTATGACATTATTTTATTGTATGTAAGTTATACTGTATAAATATCATAAAATAAGATGGCAGATTTTAGATCAGATATTCCAATTATAATGAAAATAAATACTGTACATTTAATAGAGTTGAACTTAAGTATCTTAATAACAAAGGACACTCAGATTTAAAATATAAGTATTTTGCATAACAAATAAACTATTAAAATAAATTAACTCAGTGCTATTAAGTAAAAATAATTTTAAACACAATAGCTAATGCAAGCATGTGAGAGACAAAGGTGAAAGTGTTATGTTTTTTGTTTATTTTACTTATGTATATTTCTACTAAAAACAGCTATAGTGGAGGCTTAAAAAAGAGAATCATATGTGCTTTCTAAAAGCAGAAGTTAATGAATTAGAAAGAAAAATATTAGAATTAAGAAACAATTACAAGTAATAGATTAGAAACATTAACATAAGAAAGCAGAAGCATTTAAAGAAAAAGAGGAATTAATTTGGCTTTTGATGCATAATTTTATACAAAGCAATATCAATATATTTGCAAATAAATGCAATGAAAAATTTTGAAAGTATATAAATTATTGAAATCGATTCAAGAAGGGTTAGATAACTTTAAATAGATAAATCAGCATTAAAACACATAGAAAATTTTGACAAATAATGTTGTTTTTCAAAATGTCACATTTACATGATTTCTCAAGTGAACAATTTCAAATTCATTGAAAAATATTTCTGGCACAATTTAATTCAGAAATAAAATGGCAGCAACCAAATGCTCCTCACAAAGTCAGCATAACCACAACTAAGTAAAATGTGTCAGAGGCAAACGACACTGATTTGAATCAGTAAGTACTCTGATTCTGAACTGCACGATTTCTATAGTGCTTCTGGTATTCTAGGTTGGCCTGGAATACAAGTCTGGCCAGCTGGCCTCACATTCTGAACCTATTCATGTGACTGCCCTTTTCTTAAGCTCTTGTAGGAAATGGTAAAGTATGCAAGAGGTTGATTCTTGTGGAGTGAATTGTGGTAAGTAGAAAATGAGGGGAATTTAATACAAAACAATCATCTCTCCATTTGTTTTCTGTGAATATTTTGTAGTACTGGGCTGACCTGTGTCCCTCCAAATTCTTATGTTGAAGTCCTAACCCTAAATATTTCCAAATGTGAAATATTTGGAGGTAGGCCTTTGAGGTTATTACCTCAAAATAAAGGTGTTAGGGTGGGCTCTAATCTAATCTTACTGGTGTCCTTAAAAGAAGTGTAACTCTGGACACATAAGAGACACCAGGGATGTGCACACACAGAGGAAAGACCATCTGAGGACGTAGCAAGGAGATCTGTAAGCAAAGAAAAGAGACCTCAGAAAAAATGTCTGCCTACATCATGACCACAGACACCTGTCCTCCAAAACTGAGAGGAACTAAGTTTCTGTTGTATAAACCACTCAGTCTGTGACAGTTTATTATGGCAGCCCTTGAAAAATAATACCCATAACCAAACACTTTCAGAGCTACTTGCCATGTCTCTGCTTGGGTTGTCTTTAAGAAGTAGGCAACAATAACCATGACATCGTATCAATTACTTACATCTTTTTTATCAATTTACCTTTGTTTTTTCACCCTTACTAAACTTAAACTTCCCCATTAAAGTATCAGTACTTTAATCTTTGTTTCAGACTCTGCTTTCTATGCTAAGACAACAACCTGGCAAAAATGTAATTTTTAAAGAACAAAAACAATAATCAAGGGCAATTATAAATAGTGATACAAAAAATGTAAAGTAGACAACAATAAATAAAACCCCTGAACATTAAAGTAATGCACAGAATAAGTAAAATACAATTTATTTTTAAAGGAATTTATATTGACATTAAATATTTATATTAAAAATATTAAATAATTCATCTTTGTTTCCAGAGAAAGCTAAAACATAATGAACACATAATGAAACATATTCACATGCTAGTGCATACACATGTATAGGTAAAATCCTTTATCTTGTTCAATACTAGAGTAATTAATACATTCCTACTAAAGTCAATAAAAAAAGAAAGAAAAGAGGAGAAAAAAGAATGTACATCCTACAACTAATATTATTTACATTGATCTGAACAATTTTTTCAATTAATTTAAGGAAGACAAACAAAATTGACAATTTAGAAAATAGAATAGAAGGAAAGCATCACAGAAACAGAAGAAGAGCAAAAAATCCAAAATATTTATTAATAAATATGAAAGATCAGTGTATTGCATTTACAAGGGGAAAATATTAAAGCTCTACTAAGGATTATATAAGAAGACAATTAATTAAAAAAGTAATTTATTGTATTTACATTCCCTATTTTAAAGATAGTTTAAATAATTATAAAGGTAAATAACATTTTATCTATAAAATGACTATCTGATCAATGCTTTAAAAGTGGAATTCCAAATAAACAAAATGATATATATATATATATTTTTTACAGGGACAGAGAGAGAGTCAGAGCGAGGGATAGATAGAGACAGACAGACAGGAACGGAGAGAGGTGAGAAGCATCAATCATTAGTTTTTTGTTGCCATCACAACACCTTAGTTGTTCATTGATTGCTTTTTCACATGTGCCTTGACCTCGGGCCTTCAGCAAACTGAGCAACCCCTTGCTGGAGCCAACGACCTTGGCTCCAAGCTGACGAGCTTTTAGCTCAAGCCAGATAGGCCCGTGCTCAAGCTGGCAAGCTCGGGGTCTCGAACCTGGGTCTTCCGCATCTCAGTCCGACACTCCATCCACTGCACCACCACCTGGTCAGGCTAAACAAAATGATATTTAACATACATTAAAGTGATTACTACAATCCATGAAGAAATATAAATTATTACGTTAATAATATTTTAAAAATTAGGTAACAGCTTGAAAAATATAAATTAGATATCCATAATTCTCCTTAGAATAAAATAAGTTTCAAATAAATCTTAATATCTACATACGAAAATAATTTTTGTGAGGGCCAAAAATGATGAAATTGTAACCTTGTTGAGTGAAAGGAATTTCAAAGCATAATACAAAACTAAGAATCATAAAAATGCTAAATTTTACTACACAGAAATTGAAACTTTATGTTAGCATAATAAGGTAAGACTTTTCCAAAATAATCTATAAAATCGGAAAATATTTACCACACATATGACCTTTAAAGAACTGATTTTTCTATTATATATAAAATACTTATAACACAATATGAAAAGTAAATAAACAAATGATACCCGAGACAGTTCTTTGAAGAAATAATTCAAAGGTGAAATAAGCATGTGGAAAGTTGTGGTTTCTCTCTCTCTTATTGCTTGGGGAGCAGTTGCCTCCATTTCCCAGTGTGAAAAACTCTGCAGATGAGTGGTGGATGAAGAGAAAAGGGACAGGGAAGTAGCCTTCTCCCTTCTCTTTGGAGTGACAACAATGCCATGTGTGTATTCATGTGGATCAAGTGGGCACTACAGAAACTACCTAGGCTTGAAATATGTGCTGGTATCACAAGAAAAAGGTCTGTCTGCCAACCAAGCATAGTCCAACAGCAAAAGTTATATAGAAGCACGTAGGTTGGCAGAGGCTAAAAAATCAGGCTGGAGCTTGTTTACAGATAAAGCGCACATCGGTGAAATGTGCAGGGAGAATAAGGTGAGTATCTTGCCCCTTTAAACAAACAAATGAACAAACAAACAAAAAACAAAGAAACAAAATACCTGGCCCAAGAGCCCCAAGGTGCCTGTCACAGGGAAATATCAATGATGTTTCAGTGTCTAGCCAGAGCACAGCACCAATTGAGAGAATTGGAATAACTTTCCATGCAAGAATAAAGCATAAGGCCCACCTTCCCTAATTGCTGGAAAAATTAGAAAAAGATGAGGATGGTTAGTAGGAGAAGGAGGAATGATCTGCAGAGCATGTCCCCTTGTACAGGTTAGACCCCCAGGGAAGAGTAAATCTGAGGTAGGAAAGAAGAGAGATGTGTTTAAGTTTGATTTTACACTTATCTCTAACAGTCAAAAGTGACCAGAAATCTATTGAATTTGCCCAAACTATCATTAAAGGAAGGAAAATGAGGTTTGTTGTATTTTCTCTCTATGAAACTTCATATTTCAGTTCTTTCCACATTCTTAATGTAATTCTGGAGATTGAATTGTGGAAATCACCTCATTAAATGGCATGTGATCTTAAGTATGCTAATCAGATTTATTTTAGAATTTGAGGATTATGTGTAAATGGAAACTAGATAGAGTTAGAACTGATTTAACTAATGGAAGTAAACTACAGAGACATCTATGAACTCTTTATTTTGTTTAATACCAATTTGTAATTGTTTCCAATATGAAAAAGTCTAAGTGATTTAACCATAAATTCTATAAATTATATACTGCTCACAAAAATTAAGGGATATTTTATAGCTTCATACTCACTTTGAAATAGCCCCTAATTTTTGTGAGTAGTATATTTTGGTGGGCATATATTCTTTCAGACATATGGGGTATTAGAAAATATTTATTAGGCAATGATATGGCAAAGGGCTGAGTGGTCTACATTCAACTTAAGTAAATGAAGCCATGTGTAGTAAGGAAAAATTAATTCAGATGCTACATCACCTGGGACAATGTGACTACCAACTGGAAACTCAGGCAATGGAAAGTTTTTGCTTTATCATTCTTTAAAAACAAATAAGAAATGCAGAAACTATAGGATGGTTTTCTTGAAGGTAATAACACATTAATTATGAAAAAAATAAGCTAAATAAAGTGAATTAATTTAATTATGATACTATTACATATTTTCTCCTTTCTTATCTGATTTGAAAAGCAATTGTATAAAATAATAAAAATGGCACTGTTGGGTATATAACAAATAAATGTAATATTTGGAGTACAATTATCAATAATAGCACACAATAGTAGGTGGGAGCAAAATTGTAATTGATTGAGGAAATGATGACAGATTAGAAAATAATAATTATAGCAATGTTGTTAAGTTTTTAATATTAATACAGAAAATGGGCACTGGCTTGGAAAGAATATCAAAACACTTGAACTCTGACACTTGAGGGCCCTCAAGACATTAGAGCATCAAACATCCATTATTATATCTACTTCACCTCTCTAGCTTAGGAAAGTTGTAACTCCATGGTAACCATTATACAAATACAATCTTTCTGGGAATGCAAAGAATGTGGAGAGTTTGGAATCAACACAACACAGTTTTTAGAATAGTTTTGAAATATTTATTGGTTCTAGCCAAATCAATCAAGAATATTTTATCTATAAACCAAGCATTCAGTGTTCTCATTGAGAGAGCTATCTATTTTAATACTTCATTTTACTACATTAATTTAATGTTACTTCACACTTAATAGCACATAAGAGACTGATGTTTCTTGGAACAATTTACATGAAAGTACAGAGTTAGAGGAGTATGGGTTGAATCACTGAATAAAATGCATGTATAGCAGCACCTTTCACTATGTCCCTCCTAATGATCAGCGAATTTTGTGCCTCTTAACAGAGCATAATCATTCTCTTTAGGAATGCTAAAGAAAAATTTTCATTTTTTAATCTCATTGACACAGAGAAATTCAGCATGAGCAAGCTTATATGATCCTGATCCACTGAGCACAGGGGTAATAATACATCTTAAACTAACCCAAGAAGGAAATTTGAAATTGAGTTGAAACCACAGGAATGAAAAGATGTCAGAGCTAAGGCACTAGATGATGTTATCCCAGATAATACTCTTAGAACACATCACAGGAAAGCATACTATAACTTTTTCTAAGTTTTGATAAATCTGTTTTTTTGGTTAATAAATTACTTTTGCTGAAATTAGCAAAAGTTTCTTTTCTTTTTTTCTAAACATTTCTTTATCAACTAATTTCAATATAATTATCATTTTGTATATAATTGCTGTTTTCCCCTTAGGATTCAATAAGAAAATGAAGCACCTAAATCTATACTGATAAATATGTGATATTTGCAGTTCTGTAATTGTAATAATTTGTACTTCATCAAGGTTAGTCAGAATGTATTCAATAAATATGTCTGCCTGGATTAGCTTTGTTTTAGTATTTTACAGTAGCATTATATAATAGTTCCACATTGATTCTCTGCATTGGAGTGTCAATGAGGAAACAGAAAACTGCCAGAAACAATTCAGACACAGAAATTGCTGTTTAATTGTTCCTGGATAGTTATTTGAAAGAACGAATGCTTGCAATTTAGTACATTGGAAAACCGATAAATCCTACATTTATCTTAGTATAAGTCAAAAACAAAATACAATATAAACATACATGCAAGAACAAAATGTATGGTATCAGGCAAGTATACCATGATTCTAATCTCTAAGGAGGACAACTGTGATGAGTTAATTAAGTGTAAAATAATTTCCAGTCACAAGTACAGTATTCAATTTTTCATGTCTAAGTAGTTGGTTGAAATTTGATCACCTATTGATGAAATAGCATATTCACGCTTGACCAAGTGGTGTTGCAGTGGAGAGAGCATTGACCTGGGATGCTGAGGACCCAGGTTCCAAACCCTGAGGTCACCAGTTTAAGCACAAGCTCACCAGCTTGAGACCAGGGTAATTGGTTTGAGCAAGGGGTCACTGGCTCAGCTGGACCCCCGGGTCAAGGCACACATGAGAAAGCAATCAATGGACAACTAAAGTGCCACAACTATGAGTTGATGCTTCTCAGCTCTCTCTCCATTCTTGTCTGTTTCTATTTAAGAAAAAAGGTCACAATGCAACTGTAAACATACTTTTGCCCACCTCTGTGTATATAGACATAGATACAGATATAGTTATATAGATAGATAAATGGTGTTTGGCAAGAATGTAGCTAGATCAGATCCATCATGCATTGCTAGTAAAATCGTAAAAGGGTGACGCTACTTTGGAAAACAGACTGGCATTCATCACATAGTAAACATAAACATGCCATATGACCCAGCAAATCTACTCTATGGTGTATATCCAAGAGAGTTTGAAACATCTATCTAAAATCTGTATAAGAATATTTATAGCAACATTATTTATAATAGCTACAAAGGTAGAAAGACCCATGTAGACATTATTACATGCTGCATCATAGATAACTTTAAATATATATATATATATATATATGACAGGGATGCAGAAAAACAGACTCCCACATTCACCCCAACCAGGCAGGATCCACCTGGCAAGGGGCTATTGCTTCGCCACTCAGCATCTGAGCTATATCAGTGTCTGAAGTGAGATCATGGAGCCATCATCAGCACCGGGGGCCAAATTGCAGCCATGGCTGCAAGAGAGGAAGAAGAGAAAGAGAGAGAGAGAGAAGGGGGAGGGGTGGAGAAGCAGATGGTCACTTTTCTTGTGTGCCCTGACTGGGAATTGAACCAAGGACCTTTCACAAACTGAACCAACACTTTACCACAGAGCCAATTAGCCAGGGCTGAAAATGAAGAAAAATTAGACTCAAAATACATTATATGATTTTATTTTATGAAATTTCCAGTTAGGCAATTCTGTAGAAACTATAGATAGTGCATTAGTGATTGCTTAGGACTAGGGAGAGAAGAGATTGGTGACACATATGGGTTTCTTCTTAGGTTGATGAAAATCTTCTTTAGTAGATAGTAATGATGGTCACATAGCTCCATGAGTATAGCAAAAAACATTTAATTGTATAATTTTATAGGTTTAATTTTATTATTTTTGAATTTTATTTTAATGAAACTATTAAAAATGATATAATAGCTTATGTCAAGTTTTTTGAGGAGGTAAATTTCTTAATTTTAAAGACTAAAATAAAAAAATATTAATATTGAATGAAAATATTTATTGGAAATAAAACAACTATAAACACATAAAAAGCAATTAGAGCACCAGTAATAATTAAGCATCTGTGTATAAAAATATGCCCTCAAATTAATATGATTATTTATATTCACCAGCATTATTTCTTAAATTCTAGGCAGTATGCTTAGCAATTTGCTTGTGTTTTCTCCTTTAATTCTCATAATATTGTGAAATTTAATCTATTTATAGATTAGATACATTAATGAAGTTAAATATTCTACTCAAGATATTATAGTTCATAAATGGCACCATCAAGGTCAATTAGTTATAAAACAAATACTCTTGCCCTAACCTATATTGTTTTTTCATTCAAGATTAAATGAATAAGAAATGTTTATTCACATCATGATATTTTTACAGTTATTTTGTGTTACAAAAGATTTATTGTTTGAAGTAGAGTCTAATTGAATATGTATTTCTATATCAAAGAAATGTTGAGAAAATAGATTTTCAGGATTTATAACCATGATCCCTTTTCAACTCATGACTTCCACTCAATCTGAGTTCACCTCAATCTCAAGAAGTTGTCTCATTTTAATATTTCTGCTTATATTGGAAAGCATTTACAAGCCACAATAATAAGCATTATTCAAATGACAACTAGAAAGGAAATCCTCAGGAAAACGTTCAGTGGAGATTAGCTGAACAAATAAATACAATTATAAACAGAAAAAAAATGGCATTTTCACAGTGAGTCAAGATTAAGTACAGAATTTGTTTGGAATCTATATTGTTTACAGTGGCTCTCCTTCAAGCTAGTGATTAAGATCAGAGCTTTGATGTTCTGTTTATAATCCCTTTGCCTAGAATTTGGGCAATCTACTTTTGATATAGTTTTTTTATCTGCTTCATTATTTCTTTTGAAATAATTTATTCAATGTCCCTTTCTTGAAATCCCTCTTAATGATGATCATAAAATTTCTAGAATTTTAGACTTAAATCTTTTGGGTCATCTAATGCAATCTCAAGGATTTTACAGAATTTCAAGCTTAAATAGGTTAAGATCAATTCAAATATTTATCCTACAAAACATGAAAGGCTTTCCTTTCAGAAAAGTTTATACCCAGTTTGACTATAAATCTATTTCATACGCTTGAATTGTTTAAAGTAAATTGAATTTGGTCTGTTTCCCCTAAGAGTTCCATCTATTTATAAATTTAAAATTAAAATTATTATTATTTTTTAATCTGAGCTATTTAAATAACTGTTATGCTTGTTTTTTTTTAATTCTTAAATGACAAGTATCTAAACAAACCAGTATCTGCCAGAAAATAGGGTACAGGGTTCTTTTTAATCTCTTTGAGTATAATTTTCAGTAATAAAAGATTTCAACCCTCTAAGCTTAAGAATCTTTGAAATCTCAGCATTAAAAAGTTTTTAAAAGTGCTGCTGCGCTGCACTAAGAATGGATATCCCCTCCTGCCTTCCCTGTTTTGCCAGTTGTTTACAAAGAGCATAATGTATTCCCAGCAATTTGCAGCAGTCTAACGTTCTCCTAAGGTCAGAAAAAGTACATACAAGGCTACAGCTACTACTCACAATGTGTACTGTAAACATTTCTTGGTACCATATAACTTTACCATTATTATTTTCCCTAGATTTTACTCATAACAGTTTTGGAGTAGGACTGTTGCTGTTCAAATAGGAATTGAACATAAAAAAGAGATCTGACTTCCTTTCTACCCACTGAATATGTGAGCAAGCTAAAATAATGTCTTTATAATCTGCATTTGAAAGGTTTGAAAAGTTAAAAGAATTTTTTTTACCAGAACAGAACTCAGGAACCTCAATAGCATCAATAAAAGGCAAGAATGTATTGTAGGCATTCCATAAACATTTGCTCAATTGAATCACAGTTGTTTTACTCAGCCTTGGAATGTTTTTTCTTTTGTTTCCTTTATCTAAACTAGTAAGAGCTATCATAAGTTTATTTACAAACACTCTACCTTCTGAGGTTTCTAAACTGCAAGATATGAATAAAAACAATTAGCTATATCATTCCAGGTTGCTAAAAGCACACTGCTTTCACAGTTGATTTGGAGCCATCTTTGCCAGAGCAGGAGGGATTCCCACAGAGATGGAACTTTACTTTCAGAAAGAGATACAGAGTCACAGACAGTAATGACATAAATTGAAAACATACGCTAGAGAGAGGAGCTTGTTGGGGAGCCAAAGAGAAATATTATTTTCTTCTTATTAAGAGCTTTGCTAGCAGTCTATTAGGAAGAGGGTGAAGTTAATTATAGATACACACACAGTAAAATTAGATGTAGCTTAAATGTGATGATTATGTGCATTGTTTAAACTGATAAGAACAGATACTACACTTGATCTTAGCCAACAGGCCGAGAAGCGATGATTATGTGCATTATTTATAATTTACTGATCATATTTTTACATTTACAATAACCATTGTTATTACACTTATACCAAGTGCTGGTCATTAAACAAGAACAAATTTTACTAAGTCAGTAAAAATATACCTGTGTAAGAAGAGAGAGGCCATTAAATTAACTATTTGAATAAGATTTAAAACTATGCATTTCTTTCACTTCTTTGGCTGAATTCCCTAGATTCAAAGTCTGGTTTCTTGCTTTCCACTGTATCCATAGTATTTCAGCCTTCCTGACACTTATCACTGATGTCTTGTATCCTACAGTGAACACAATGGCTGCCCAATATGGTATGTATTGATTTTCATCTGGGCTCTGCTTGTGGCATAGGCAACCTGCGAGCAAGATGTGTACAGTAATTTCCATAATATATGCTTAGTCCTCAGTTCAAACTTTTCTTTTCCTAACAAAATACCACATTGAAATGATCTCTGGAAGTTCTATAAGAGAGAGAAATTGTAAACTCTCTGCCTACCTTTTCCTGAAATTACAATGAATAAACAAGATGAGCATCCTTTTTAAATTAGAAAGGACTCTAATTGTAGTAATTTATTTAGTAAATCTACAAAGGTCATTATTTCAACTGTTTGGGGAGGTCTTTTTAGAGGAAAGGATTAATTTGAATTTTATTTGCTATTGCAATACTTATAATTTATTTTAAAATCACAGTGACATATCCTCAATATATTATTATTTGCATTGTTTTCACTAATGCTTATTTGTAAACTGGGCTTTACTTGCTTCTGTATTTGTACTTCAAATGAGACTCTATAAATAAGCCCATATACAGAAGGAAACATACTTTTCCAGATAAACAACAGTGATTTATTTCCAACATTCACCCTTTAACATCCCTATTCGGTCAAAGTTTTTGTTCATTTATATAGATATTTTTTGTGGTTCCTTAATTTTTTGATTTTCTTGGGCTCCCATATCTAAAACAAGCTTTATTTTTAAATTGAATTTATTAAGATGACACCAGTTAACAGGTTTCAGGTGCCCAATTCTACAATACATCTCTGTACATTGTATTGTGGGTCGCTCTTCCCAAGTTAAGTTTTATCTGTCACTATTTATGTCCCCATAACCTCCTCCACCTACCCCCCCCCCAGCAATCACCACATTGAAGTATTTCTTAATTTTATTAATTGGTTGTACTTTTGTATGTCTCCTCTTAAATATCTTTCAGTGTTCCACTTTGGTCTTACATGCATCATTTTATAGTCAGGAAACTCATCAGCCACTTATTCAAAATTTTAAACCAAGAAAGACCAACTTTGCTATATGCTAGGATCTGGGGAAACAAAGAATAAAACATGTTATATCCCTTTCAATTTATAAATTTACTTTGTAGGTTGTAGTCTTAGAAATTATGTTATCTTAATTAAAAGATTCTATTTTCTATACCTGTCAAGAATGGATACAGAGTAATAGAATTAAAACTAAAAATAAATATTATAAAATATTACCAGAAATATGACAGCAAATAACAGATTATTCACATACATATGATTTTGATATTAATAACAACTAATATTTTTGTGGGCTTAACCTGTGCCAGGTGATATTCCAATAGTTTTACATATATTAAGTACTTAATTCTCACAATAATGATAAAGATATGACATAAGAACTATTATTATTTTAATTTTACTCATGAGAAAACTGAAGTAGAGAAATTAAGCAACTTGTCCAATATTTTACCCAATCACAACTAGTAAGTGATTAGATGTGATTAAAACTTATATTATATGACTCTGGTCCTCAGAAAATTTCATCAAAATGTAGCTCTAAGGATCACATTTGAAGAAATAGAGCTTATCATTTATCCTCTGTCCATTAGATTCTTAATATGGAGTACAAACAATGTAACAGCAATTTACTAGGCCTTGGAACAAAACTGAAAATAATGCAGACTTAATTATTTATTTATTTAGCTTAAAGGTTAGTGGAGAAGAGTACTAAAGTTAATTTTACAAATATTAACCAATTTTGATACCTCTTCAAAGGAGATGTAGAAAGTGTCAAGAGGGCATACAAAAGGTACTTTTTAAAAACAGTAGAGTTGTTTTCAAAAAAGAATTCTAAAGAATAGCTTAAGCATTAGGAATAATTGTGGTAGTTTGGTGAGATGGGAAAAGCAGGAGAATGGTAGGAAGTGAGGAGAAGGTTGAAAACATTTTCAGGCTGAAAGAATTGTACATATAAAATCCTTGAGATAAGGAGTGGCATGGTTTTGGTAGGACTCCATAGGAAGGTTGGACTCAACATGCAGAGTACTATAGAGGTGCTGAAGATCTCTGATTGTCTTGCAGGAACAATGATAAGCAACTAAAAGCTTTTTAGTTGTAAACAATTTATTTACTCTAGACACACTCTAAATGATAGAATGAAAAGATAGACTCCCAAAATACAATACAAATAATTGATTATAATTACAATAAGTTAGACATTTTATTTGTTTCTGGTGTAATCTGAATTTATAGTAAAGGGAAATAAAATTGTTTTATCATTTAAAAAAAAATTAATGGTAACAAGACACATAACCCCCCAGGATCACAAACAGAAAGCTTAATTTTCCTTGGCCTCTGGGATACAGAGTGTTTAAAAATATGGTTTTGGACTCTAATGCCAATTTATTAACTCTACCTTGGGCAAATTATATAACTTGGGCAAGCTATTCACATTGTAAGAGAGAGTGGAGTTGAAGGAATTGCAAAAATAAACCTACTGAAAAGTCTTTACTGCATAAAGGTGACACAATTGCTTTAAAAATAGCATTTGACTATGAAGTTAATATGTTGCTTGCTTTAAAAAATACCTTCAGGCCTTGGCCAGGAAGCTCAATGGATAAAGTGTCGACTCCATGCACTAGAGGTCGTGGGTATGACCTAGTCATAGCACGTAAGAGAAGCAATCAAAGGGTACACAACTAAATGGAACAATTAAACTTCTCTCTCAAAAAAAAAAAAAAAGAAAAAGAATTAAGAATAATTTCAATGAAAACATTAAATTTTTTAATGTATAATTTAATCTAGCAGGCATTTGTTTCGTAAATATATTTAAAAAGGCATGCATAGATGAAAACACCAGTTTACAAGAAATTTCATTTTGTGGTACATCTCATGCTTCAGAGAATACAATATGAATTTATATCAGTTCTGTGATATGAAACATTTAGGGTCAACATCTACCTATATTATGCATGGTTCAGTAGACTTGATATTTCATAAACATATAAATTCTTGGTTGATAAAATAAAATTTCTCTAGTTCCATGTCTTAGTAACTTCTGATACTACTAATTTTAATGATATTTGAAATAATGGATTAAGCATTTCTTAATGGGTTTATTAAGGAGATAGGTTTATACTCATAAAAAACAAATTTATAGTCTGACAAATAAACATGATAAAGAAATGTTGCTAGAAATACATCCAGTATAAAAGAAAGAAGAAAAATAACTCTATTCTTGCCTCAACTAGACCTGATCTAATTCTATTACTAAAAATGTTATCAGTGTTGTATATTGACACATTTTTTACCAGTAGAGAAAGTTACTATGGCTGATATTTGATTGAAAAGGATGTTGCAGCTGTTAGTGGGGGAAAGGGAAAGAGAAAGAGACATCAGATGCTTGTTCCTCAGGCTAATTTGCTGCTTCTACCCTTATATTTGTTGACCTTCACCTTTTGTCCACATTTTCCTCACGCCACAGTACATACTCATAAATTGCAATTCCTGGGCTTATTACATTTGAGATTGTAAAACGCCAGGAGCTATGGTGCTAAAAGTGCTGCCTCTCAAACAATTTTCTCCAATGATATTTACCTTGAATGCAAGAGATGTAAGTGATGGAGAGTTTACAATACCAAATAAGATATATAGTCTATTTCGTCTACACCCTTCATTTAAAGAAAAACGACTTGATTTGGAGGTCAGTTAACTATATAATTACAATGATACTCTTAGCCTGTTGATGACTGTACTACACTACCAAACGAAAACAACAAAACCGCCATGATTTTAGATGTCCTGATTTTAAAAGTTATTGTTAAAAATAAAAAGAAAGGTGATATAATTGCATAACTAATTTCAGATTACTCTGTGTAAAGAAGTGTCAATGGATAAAATGATCACTTACACGAGGTGGGTAAAACACACACTTTTTGTATATATACATTGATTACTTCAAAGTTCAGTTCAATTAAAGTCTATTGTTTTAATAATTATGAATAGCAATTAAAAGCATCTGGAGTAAATATTGTGCATATCTAATGCCTTCATGAAAGATATAATGTTATTATGCTTTCATATCTCAAAGATATATAAAAATCAACTAATTTTCTTCAAAAATATTGATAAAATCAAAATGAAAATATAAATCTATAAATAATTCAATTTTAACATTTGAATTCTTTAAAATTTGTTTTATATTAAACTTTTGAACATATTTTAAAAAAAACTGCACATGCACTTGCTTAGATCATTCCATTCCAAGATTCTCCTTTCCCAGCTGCGAGATGGATTAGAAGCTGATGGGTTCCAGCTGACCTTGCCCTTGAAATTGGTATACATAAAAGAACTAATTTCCTTGCTGAGGTTTTGTGTGTCCTCCCAAGAAAAGCTTGCATTCAAGGACTGATTGACATGAAGGACAAATGATCAGGACACAATTCAAGACAACTGAATGTCATTCCAGGTTTCAGAGGTTTCTATGGATTGACTAAAGTTTTTGCTCACTACATTGCAGTTCAACTTCTCCCACTGCCTAATTCTGTTTTCCTTGACTCCTTCAAGTGTTGCACCCTACAATATTCCCCAATAAGTGTCATGTTTACCAATCTCCATCTCAGGGCCTGTTTCTCCAAAAAATCAATTGTAAGTATAGAAGTGGTCCAAGAAAGCAAGCATAAAAAAAAAAAATGACTTTGGACTAGGATCACTCACTGGACAACTGGCAATTAGGAACTCATGGATAGTATTAGTCCTTGGCATGCTGTGAATAGAACATTTCTTAAGTAATAGCGTCACTGTTAGTGGAATGAGATGAGATGTGAGGGGAAGGGCAGACAGTGTTACTGGCTGCTGCAATGACGCAGGCAGTGGTGGAATTCAGCCAGTTCACACCTGTTTAGTAGAACCCATAATAATTCTTTGTTGAGTTTGGCAAAGTGGTTGTTAAAATGGCACTTGTAATCAGGGTCTCTCTAAGGTGGGTGCCTGGGGAGTCACCCAATGTAGAAACTACAAATTTACATTCCTTACTCTTTTTCAACATTTATCTGTGCAGCAGCATATTCTATGCACCCGTAGAAATGTTCCTTCCGTCCTTAGGTAAAAAAATTGCAAGTGAGGATGATAATCAAGAAGCAATATGGAAATATCTTAAATAACAGCTTTGTTGTTTTTTTTGTCAGGTATTATTTAATATTTTTCATTAATATTTTAAAACTCTTTCTTATAACATAATCTAGTATTATGTACCTCTTTTATTGTTCTTATTTAAGTATGGAATGCATGAAATATTAAACTACCTTTCAGTATATCATTGTTTATATACTTAAAATGGTCATTAGGGCAGAGAACCGGTTGTTAAGTTATTTGAATCTGCCTAACTAGGAGGTGGGGCAGTGGATAGAGCATTGGACTGGGATGCGGAAGACCCAGGTTCAAAACCCTGAGGTCACCAGCTTGAGCATGGGCCCATCTGGCTTGAGCAAAAACTCGCCAGCTTGGACCCAAGGTTGCTGGCTCCAGCAAGGGGTTGCTTGGTCTGCTGAAGGCCCATGGTCAAAAAGCAATCAATGAACAACTATAGTGTTGCAATGGAAACAAAAAACTAAATGATTGATGCTTCTTAGCTCTCTCTGTTTCTGTTTGTCTGTCCTTATCTATCTCACTCTCTGACTCTCTCTCTGTCCCTGTAAAAAATAAATTATTTGAATGCCACCACTAATCTCAGGATTTCAGAGGTTCTCAGAAAATAGAAATTATGAAAACAGTAAGATTAGATGGTGGTATTAAGTTCATTAATTTGCAACAATAAAGGCAAAGACAAAAAAAAAAGACATTTATAAAAATAAGAGCAGAAAAGAGGAATAAAAACATAAGCTCTGCTTGGAAACATATATGGACTCTTGCCTTCAGTCAGAGAGTAGAAAAACTAAAGATCACATTTATTGTTTGCTGTTTGCATAGCTCTTGAAAAAATATCTCTCTTCCAGCATTCTAGCTAATCAATTTCATAGTGTGGCTCATAGATTACACTGGGGAACAATTTCTTTTTCATTTTCTGCTGCATGAGGTTTTAGAACATTTTCCATATATTTAGAACATTTTCCATATATTTCTGAATTGCTAATTCCAAATTTGAAATCGTTTCTTTTGGTGCATGTTCTAGTTTTTTATGCAACTTTAATTTCTTTTTGTTACAATTAATGGTGTGCATTGGTTTGTAAATTGGAGTTAAAGGGCTACGACTCTTGGATTGAACATAACCACAAGGCAATTAATGTTTTACAAACATCACTTTTACATAATTGTAGTTGTTTTTAAATGTAAAACATTATTATCTGATAAAAACACCATCTTATTTTGTTTTGAGATTGAATCATGGCTTCTTCAAGTAGGCATAAATGTAAGAATAGTTCTGACACCTTCTGTTCTATATGTGGTTGTTACACACTTCAACGTCAAAGGCGCAATATTTCATCATTTGTGACACATGCATATATTGCCTATTTTCAAGTTCCCCTTGACAATCAAGACAAGAATTGGGCTCCTCATATTGTGTGTACTAATTGTAAGGAAATGCTTTGTGACTGGACAAAAGGAAAATGCATAGAAATGCCTTTTGGTATTCCCATGGTTTGGCATGAACCTAAGTACCACAGCAGTGACTGTTATTTCTGTCTTATCCATACAAAGGGCATCGGCAAGAAAAGAATGGCATATGATTACATATTCTAATATTCCTTCAGCAATATGACCTATCCCACATGCTGAGACACTCCCAGTTCCAGTTTTCAATGGTTTTATTTCTTCTTAAGACGAAGAAAGTTAACATGGTCTTTTCTTCTTAAGACGAAGAAAGTTAACATGGATTAAGTATATTTTGATAAGATGCATGAGAAAATGGTTGTAGAATCTGAAAGGTCTTCCTCTGATACCATTAATCCCTCAGCTGTTTAGCCAACCCGAATTAAATGACTTAGTAAGAGATTTGGGCCTATCAAAGAAAGCAACTGAGTTATTAGCCTGCAGCCTTCAAGAAAAAAAAATGTACTTCACTGGTCAGCTAAAGTATTGCATTTCAGGAAGCGTGAACAAATTTTTGTGGACATTTTTTCCGAAGACAAACACTTTGTTTACTGTCATGATATCAGTAGTCTTCTCAGCCAGCTAAGTGTTACCACTTACAGCCCAACAGAATAGTGGCTATTTCTTGACAGCTCTAAATGGAGTCTGAAATGTGTTCTCGTACACAACAGTAATGTTTATGCAGTGGTTCCAATTGGTTATTAAACTCATTTGTGAGAAGAATATAATGACATAAAAATTGTCCTCGACTTTCTGAAATACGAGGAGCATAACTGGATTATTTGTGTGGATTTTAAAATGGTAAATTTTCTGCTAGGACAACAGAGAGGTTTCACGAAGTATCCTTGCATTCTGTGTTTGTGGGACAGCCGAGCTCAGGAGAAATACTGGACATAGAAGAAGTGGCCGAAATGTGAAGCTCTGGAAGTAGGAATGCAAAATATTGTGAATGAACCTGTACTTAATCTAGACAGGATCATTTTTCCCCCACTTCACATCAAACTTGGCTTCATGAAGTAGTTTGTTTAGGCTTAGAATAGAGAAAGTGAATGCTTTTCAACATATTATTTCTGCTTTTCCTGCCTTGTCTTTCGAGAAGATAAAAACAGGTGTATTCAATGGACCTCCAATTCAAACCCTCATATGTGACAAAGAATTTGCTAGGAAGGTAAATAAGGAGGAGAAATCAGTATGGCAGTCTTTTGTGGCAGTTACAAAGAACATCCTTGGTAATAAAAAATCAGAGAATTATGAACATCTGTTTCAAAGGCTGCTGTTGGCTTTCCTTGACATTGGATGTAACATGAGCATTAAGATTAATTTCCTGTAGTCACCTTGATAAGTTTTCTGAAAATCTTGGAGCTGTTAGTGATGAGCAGGGAGAACACTTTCATCAAGATCTGAAGATAATGGAAAAGTGTTATCCAGGACTATGGGACAGAAATATAATGGCCGACTACTGCTGGAGCATCAAACGAGATTGTCCTTAACAAGTACACAAATGCAGGAGATACAAATGCAAATTTTTGCCTGAATAGAATTTAAATAAGTTTTGTGCAAATTTATATGATTAAAATAAGTGTTTTAATATGTTCTATTTTGAAATTGTAGACAAATTCTGATGCAATCATATTTTAGTGTATTAGTATATTTATTGCATTATATAAATTATTATATTTTCACAAAGATGATGCCCAAGAAGACATTCTACTTCATTATGTTAAACTAAATATTGAAAATTTATAAGATGAAAACTTAAAATCTTGAATTGCAAAAAACTGTAGCTTACAGAGAAAAACTAATTCAGATTTGTGATCAGCACACTAGAGTTAGGTAAGAACAAGTGTTTATGTGGATGCAACAAAAATTTTGTTCCCCAGTGTCATTAGTAACTGATCTATATTTATTATTTATTTCCAAATTTAGAAGCTTAAAGCCACTGTATTTATTATTTCAGTTGTTGTGCTTCAGGAATTTGGGAGAGGCCTGTCTGCTTCTGTCTCAAGATTTCTAATGAGATTTTATTCAGCTGAGTCTGCAGTCATCTGATACTAGACTAGGTCTAGGCAATCTGCTTTCAAGATGGCAGCTTCATAGGACTATTAGAGAAGGCCTTAGTATCCCACCAAATGTGGATTCTGCATTTCTACATAGACTGCTTGAGTTTGAAAATGATCTGAAAGAGAATGAACACATAGGAGAAATCTGTAATGTCTTTTCTGATATCTTCACAGAAGTGACAGATTACCACTTCTGCTGAGTTCTGTTCATAAAAATTGAGTCACTATGTTCAACCCATGCTCAAGAGAAAAGGAAATTAATCTCTATTTTCTGAGCTGAAAATGGTAAAGAATTTTGGGATCTATTTTTAAACTACCAGAGGGCTCAAAAATCACTGACACTCTATATGGTAGAATAGAATTAAAACTAGTCATACTCCATAAAAAGTGCTTTCTATACTGAACCATGACATGAAATGAGAGCATGTGCAAAGACAAGAATATGTAGGAAAGAATGAGATATTTGTAGAGTATCTTCAAACTAAGAATACAAGTTTGGAATGGGTAAAGAATATGTGCAAGCAAGGGAAGGTAGAGAGAGCACAGAGGGCTGGATTGTGTATTCTGGAGAAATAAGAATGCTATTTAATGTAAAATCAAATGAAAAATAACCAAGGTACACAGGCAGAGGTAAATAGATGTTGGTTGAGGCCCCAGAGCACAGAAGAAAATATTGGGCCCCTTAAACAAAAGAGAGAGAGACGGGTAAAATAAAAATACATGTTAACCATATTTTTTAAATAAATAAAAAATATTATGTACTATTAATGTTAAAATTGCACATGTGAAACAAAACTAGGTGTCATTAGAAAAAAGTGTAAATTTGGGGTATTGCGGGGCCCTCCAGAAGTCAGGACCCTAGGTATGCACCCGGTGTACCTGCTGTTAAATCTGCCTCTGAACACAGGGAACCTTGTTAGCTAGAGGCTGTATAAAAAGCAGCTCTATTATGTCTAGCTTTAGTAGTTTACTATTCATGAGAAAAATAGGCCTATTTTTTTTCAAGCGAGAGACAGACAGAAAGAGAAATGAGAAGCATCAAGCATCAATTCTTTGTTGTAGCACTTTAGTTGTTTATTGATTGCTTTCTCAAATGTGCCTTGACCAGGGGGTTCCAGTTGATTCAGTGACACCTTGTGCTCAAGCCAGCACCCCTGGGGTAATATCTGTGATTCCACACTCAAACTGGTGAGCCCGTGCTCAAGCCAGTTACCTCAGGGTTTGAACCTGGGTCCTTTGTGTCCTACACCGATGTTCTATCCACTGTGCCACCGCCTGATCAAGCAGAAAAGTAGGCCTAGTTTTGCCTGATCTAATTTATTAAATGGCAACACAAAATTATATGCATCAAAATATTGAATTAGGATTCATTTTAGAGTTGATAACCAAGGGTGGGGCCTAAAATTTGTGGAAAGTATGAGCGAGAGTTCCATGTTTAATTACTAACAATATTTTTACTTGAAATAGCTCCATCTGTGAAACCTTGATAAAGGCCTTCAGCAAAGAAGTTCATTTCTCTTGTTTTTGTTTTAACAAGAACTAATAATTTTATCAGCCTGAGAGAAGGTAATTAAAGTCAGTGAAGAAATTAAAAATGAGAAGATATTAGGGAAGAAAGAATCCTTTCCCCTAGAAGCCAGAGGCCTGGAAACAAAGTGAAAGAGAATATGTTCATTTTAATTACACTGTGTAATTTCTCTTAGCTGGTTTTCTTTCCAATATATATTTCTACATTGAATAACACCACTGTCATATTTACTTACTATGAAATGTCTGTGTGTGTGTCCATGTATGCATGTCCCTGTGTATGTGTGCAGATGAGAGAGAAAGAAAGACAGATGGAGACTTTGTATACAGATGCATCAAATGCTCTACAGAGATTGCATACATTAATGCATGATGGAAGTATTCAATTTCTACTTCTATTTAGCTAAAGTTTTGAGAAACTATCCAATTTATATTAAAGAGATGTTTCATAAGAATTTTCTACTTTACATTTAAAATGTTACTTTCTATTCCCTAACAGACTTAACATAAGATCCTATTGACTGCTGATGCTTTTCGATTTCTTTGTAATTAGGACTTCATCCTCCACTAAACTAAAACAATCTTTGTGTTATCTGAGGTTTACCCCATCTCTGTCCAGTTCTGAGGAGACTTACGTTTGCTTCGTGGTAGGTTATTTGACATCCTGTTAACCTGTTTATTAGCAGGATTGTTTCAGTTCTTTCTGCAACATGCTTCTGTATTTTAACCTGGTCCTTTTAAGATCTGCTCTCAAGATCCCATGTGTCCACTATACCATTAATAGAAATCACTGTTTCTTCTAATTTCATTATCAAATTCATTTGCACAAGAGTCCCTTGTTCACTTTTCATCTTCAAAAAAAAAAAAACAATACAGAAAACTAAATTCTGTATGGTTTTCAAATTGCTTTGTGATTTATTTTCTCATTTTATAATTGACATTTATGTAGCTTTGGGGTTTTCACATAACAGATAGGACTATTACTCACCGTTCAAATGAGAAATCAGTGATTCAGAGATGTAAAATGATGTTATTCCCTTCACATAGATAAAAGAGTAATATCTGAAATTTAACACAGAGTCTGGATGAAATGTAGGACTTTGAATCTTCCCTGCATCTGAAAGTAATTTAGGACACTCTTCTAAAGAGTCCTAGGGACTACTTGTTTTATATTCACTTCTGACTGACCTGCATCCGTAATCAGTAATGGGTAGCTTGTACTTCCTACAATTGTTTTTCCTTTCACCGCCTCCTTTCCCTTTTATCTCTCTGTACTTTATATTTGATGTCTCATTTTTATTATTGTCTGAACATTCATATTTACAATAAATAGTGGAAATTTATGAAAATTATTCCTCCTAAAATTATAAAAAGAAGGGACTTATTGTTTTTATAAAACAAAAAGAAAAGAAAAACAACAGCAGCAACAAAACTAAACTAGCATACTGGCCCTCTAACAACTAATTTTAGAACCATTTCATTATTTACAGTAATTAAGGAGACAGAACAGTGGTCTGCAGAAACTTTTGTAGAGACAATTATTTTATTCAAGAAAAAAAAAGTCTGGAGGCATGTTTACTAGTAGCCACTGTTAACACAGACAAAGAAGTCAAAGAAAGTTTGAAAAATAATTAAATACTTTTTTAGCACTAATGTGCTGCTATTGTTGAGAAGTCATAGTCTAAAGGATCCTATTTTCTGTTAGCAATAAGTTCATTAATAGTTCAATTAGAAACAGAGCTCATTAAATTAGGTTGTGCTGTGGATTTTTTATTAAAAAACCACTAGTATTTTGGATTAATTCTGTGCATTTCAGGTTTATTACCAACTTTAGATACTGGCCTTCCATTTCTGTTGTTTACTCATTGTGTTAACAAGTTCTTAGTAAGTTTGTCATATTTTCTCATTTAAGACATTATTTCAAAAAATTTTTTTCAGTTTGAATAAGGTATAAATGATATATTGTGCAAGTTTAAATATAAAATGTGACTATATGAAACTCACATATATTGCAAAATGATTACCACAATAGGTTTAGATAACACCTCTATCACCTCACATAACTTTTTTGTAGTAAGAACATTAAAAATTTAGTCCTTTAGCAACTTTTTTGCAAGATAGATAGATAGATAATAGATAGATAGATAGATAGATGATAGATAGATAGATAGAGAGATAGATGATAGATAGATAGATAGATGATAGATAGATAGATAGGTAGATAGAGAGAGGCAGGGAGAGAAAGACAGGAACATGGAGCTGCTCCTGTATGTGCCCTGACTGAGGAATTGAACCGGCAACTTCCATGCTCCATGACAGTGCTCCAAATAACTAAGCTATCATGCCAGGTCTTAATATTTATTGATTGATTTATTTCTTTTAGAGTGACAGAGAGAGGAAAGGAGAGAAAAGGAAGGGAAAAGAGAGGCATTTGTTTGTTTTTCGATTCAGTTGTACATTCATTGGTTGCTTTCCATGAGTGCCTTGACCAGAGATCAAACCCTCAATCTTTTCATTTCAGGACGATGCTCTTAACCAACTGAGCTAACCAGCCAAAGCAGCAATTTCTTTTCCTTTTTTTAAAAATTAGTTTATTTTTTTTTTAGCAAGAGGAACACAGAGAGAGAGAGAGAAAGATAAAAAGAGACTAAGAAAGACAGGAAGGGGGAGAGATGAGAAGCATTAATTCTTTGTTGCAGCATCATAGTTGTTCATTAATTGCTTTCTCATATGTGCCTTGACCCGGGAGCTCCACCCTCACCAGTGACCCTTTGCTTAAGCCAGTGACTTTGGGCTCAAATCAGCAACCTTTCGGCTCAAGTCACTGACTATGGGGTCATGTCTATGATCTCACATTCAAGCTGGTGAGCCCATGTTCAATTGGTGATCTCGGGTTTTCAAACTTGGGTCCTCTGTATCCCAGTCCCATGTTCTATCCACTGTGCCACCATCTGGTCAGGCAAGGCAGTAATTTTCAAAATAGGCAGTCCTTGGGTTATAACTGAGATGGGTCCTGTAGGTTTGTTCTTAACTTGAATTTGTTAAGTTGGAACGGGTACATTTTTATCTATTCAGTGCAACTTAGACAGATGTTTGTATTAACATGGTATTTATTTTTACCTTTCTGTGCATATAAACACTGAAACATTTGCAACCCTACAGAACTTATCTTGTGACCTTGAGGCTGCCTGTTCAGTACTGTCAACCATAGTCATTATGATATACATTAGATTTCCAGACTTGATTCATCTTAAGAAGTTAGTGCTCCTCGACAAACATCTTCCCATTTTCCATTCACCAATCTCTGACAACCATCATTCTTTCTGTTTTTATGAGTTTATCTTCTTTGGATTCCACATATAAGTGAGATCATATAGTATTTTATCCTTTTCTGACTTATTTCACTTAGCACTATACCCTCAAGTTTCATTCATATTGTAGCAAATGGCAGGATCTTTTCTCATGGCTAAATAGTATTCTGTTGCATGTATACATATACCACATTTTCTTTATCCATTCATCTGTAGATAAACATTAGGTTGACTATTATAAATGATGTAATCAATATGAAAGTGCAGGTATTTTTGAAACTCTGATTTCATTTTCTTTTGGTTGATTAATCAGAAGTGGCATTGCTGAATCAGATGGTAGCTCTAATTTACTCTTCTGAGGAGCCATTCTACAGTTTTCCATAGTGGCTATAACAATTTACATTCCCATTAACAGTGCAGCATTGTTTATTTATGCCATATTCTCACCAATACTTATCTGTTATCTTTCATATCTTTTATAATGGCCATTCTAAAAGGTGTTGAGGTGATATCTTATTGAGGTTTGAATTTGCATTACCTTGATGGTTAGTGAAGTTGAGCATCTTTTCATGGATCTTCTGGCCATTTATATGTCTTCTCTGGAAAAATGTCTAATCAGGTCTTCCCCCCAGTTTTTATTTGGTTTTATTTTTTATTTGTTTTGCTACTGAGTTGTATGAGTTTTTTGTTTTTTTTTTACATATTTTTAACATTAACTCCTTATCTGATAGATGGTTTGCAAATATTTTCTCAAGTCAAAAATAAGCCCTCATGTATACAAATAATATTTGACATGAAAGTCAAGAATACTCAATGGAAAAAGGAGAGTCTCTTCAGAATATTGTTTGAAAATCTGGATAATCACATGCATGAGAATGAAATTAGTTCTCTATTTCACATTAAAGACAAAATTTAATACAAAATGGCATAAAAACTTCAATGTAAGACTCATACCTATAAAACTCCTCATAAACAACATAGAGAAAAAGCTTTATAACATGGGTATTACTAATTATATTTTTTGATATGACCCCAAAACTGCAAGCAACAGAAGCAGAAATAAATAAGTGGACTACATCCAACTGAAAAAGTTCTACACAGTAAAAGAAATAATCAACAAAATGAAAAGGCAAACTATGAAATAAAAGAAAATATTCCAAAAATCTTAATTCAGAAATTTAGAATCAAAGATATATAAATTTATAGATTCTTTATGAAATATTTTTTTCAATGATAGATTGTTTACCAATATCAGCAAAACATTACCAGATAATACTTATAATGCTATTCCAAGCTCTAACTTATTTGCAGAACATGAGATGTACAAATACATTATTCTATTTGGAATTACAGTGCTTTAGTTAAAATCTTAACATTTTGTCCTTTACTAGCTGTGTGACATTGGGTAGCTACTTAACACATCTAGGACTCAGTTATTTTATCATTATAAAACAGGGATACTAATAGTGCCTACTTCACAAGGTAAATAGTAAATAAAATAAATTAATGTAAGTTGCTCAAAAATACATTACAGGCAGATTGAGAAGATGGAGATGGAGTAGGCGGACGTACCAACTTCCAACTCCCAGAACCAAAGTGGATTATAACTCAATTCTAAGAACCATCATCTGGATAAACCAACTTTGAGCTAAACTAAGTGGACTCTTCAACCAAGGAACACTGCAGAAGCCACATTGAGACTGGTAAGAATAGCAAAAACGCGAAGAGGGCTGCCGAGCTACCCGGAGCAAACAGCAGCCCGGAGAGACCCGCGTGGCGGGAGGAGAGTTTGGCGGAGAGGGAGGGACCTGGGTCCCAGGAACCAAGCCCCAGCCTGCAGTCCCAGAGCCTAGAAGAGGCGTTTGGACAGTATCGAGCTGTGAAGCAAGTGAGGATACTATTTGTGAAAAAGAGACAGTTTTCTCAGACCCAAAAATCTTTTTAAAGGGACAGCTCAGAAAGCCTCTCTCACAACCACGCACCCGGGGCTCCGGGGAACTGGGACAGAGGAGTGGAACAGAGCAGCGAGAACAAAGAGTGGACTGAAGGCACGGAGACACTCTGAGGGACAGCCACCCCGACCCATGGGCTAAGTCACTTCCCTAATCGAAAACGAATATTTCCCCTGGAACTAGCAATACCAGCAAAGGGAGACAGGACACTAGCCAAACAAGCTCTCCCACGGCAATTAAAGCAGAGCTGCTTAGAGGGAGGGAGCTCCCAGGCCTACAGTATGGAGACTTAGGGCACTTCTAGCCCCCTGAGGTTGCTGAAGCCTATGGTTGGGACAGGACACTGAAACGCGGTCCTGTTGGTGTGAACGGAACAGTGAGAGCTCAGGCTAGCCTAGCAGAGGCGAGGGGACGCGCAAAAGCTGTCTGGCAGCTGCGGGCCGCCTGTGACCCCACTTGTGGGGAAAAATACGGGCAGAGATCAGCTCTACGACCCTGCTCTAGCCGGCCCTGACCGCGGGCACGGCACGGGGCTAAGACCAGGGACGGGCGAGGGGCCCAAGGCTGAGCTCACGCTGCCAACCCTGCCCAGACGGAGAAACTGCGGTGTGCCATCTGTGTGCGCGAGCGGGCTCCTAAGGCGGGGGCGAGGGAGACACTGAGACCAGCGGAAGTTCGCGGCTGAGATCACGCTGCTCGCCCTGCCCGGCCGGAGAAACTGCGGAGTACCACCCTACGTGCTCGAGCTCGCTCCGAGCGTGGGGGCAGGGTAGGATCTGGAATGACCGGAAGCTAGCAGCTGGGCTCACGCCAGCAAACACGCCCAGCCAAATAATCCCCGGTTTTCGGTTTCAGTCCCTGCGCAGGAGGGCCGTGGCCTCGAGGGCGGGGCTAAATTCTGGACGGGCAAAGGCTCACAGCTGAGAGCACGTCAAAAGCCCCGCCCAACCCACAAAACGGTGGCGAGCAGGCTCTGACTGAGGGGGCTGGGCGTAAGCCTTCCGGAAAAAGGCTGGTTCCGCAGCTGAGCAAAGGTGCTCACCTCTGCCCTGGGTGCTAACGCTAGTGACTTGAGTGACAGCCCCTCCCGCAAAGGAGAGGCAGAAATCACAGCAATAGCTGCAGTGAGCCGGCGCTGGCAACACGCACACCCAACCGCCCTAGGCAGCGGCGGAGGGGGTGGCAAGCCTGCAGACAGAACACACCTAGAGAACACAGAGGCAACACATACTGGACTCTAGTGGCCACAACTTGCTTACACCCAGATAAAATAGGCAGGCAGAGGAATGCAAACCAAATGAACCAAGAGAAATCCCCAGAGAAGGACCTGAATGAACCAGATATAACCAAACTACCAGAAGCATATTTTAGAATAATGATAGTTAGGATGTTCAAAGAAATTAGAGCAACAATGGGTAGTCACTATGAGCACCTAAATAAAAAGATAACAAGTATAAAAAATGAAATTGAAATAATAAAAAAGAACCAGACAGAAATGACAAATACAATATCAGAACTGAATACCACAATGGAAGGAATTAAAAGCAGGATGAATCACGCTGAGGATCGAATCAGCGAGTTAGAAGACACAATAAACAAAGTTACAGAAGCAGAGAAAAAAAAGGAAAAGAGATTCAAAAAATGTGAGGAAACTCTAAGGGAGCTCTGTGACAACATGAAGAGAAACAATATTCGCATCATAGGGGTCCCTGAAGAAGAGGAAAGAGGACAGGAAATGGAAACTGTGTTCAATCAAATCATAGCAGAAAACTCCCTAAATTAAGGCTGGGAAACATTCCACATGTTCATGAGGCACACAGAACTCCATTAAAAAGAAACCCAAAAAGATATACACCAAGACACATCATAGTTAAAATACTAAAGCTAATAGATAAAGAAAAAATCTTAAAAGCTGCTAGAGAAAAAAAGACTCTCACCTACAAAGGAGCCCCCATTAGGATGACATCGGACTTCTCAACAGAAACACTTGAGGCCAGAAGGGAATGGCAAGATATAATCAAAGTAATGCAGAACAAGAACCTACAACCAAGACTACTCTATCCAGCAAGGCTAACGTTTAAAATTGAAGGAGAAATAAAGAGCTTTCCAGACAAAGAAAACCTCAAGGAATCATTAAAACCAAACCAATCCTGCAAGAGATTCTAAGGAGCCTAGTGTGAACAGTTCAAAGGGAGGAAAGAATATAGCAAAAAAAAAAAAAAAAAATACAGCTTTAAAGAATAAAATGGCAATAAACAACTACATATCAATAATAACTTTAAATGTAAATGGATTAAATGATCCAATCAAAAGACATAGGGTAGCAGCGTGGATAAAGAAACAAGACCCATACATATGCTGTCTACAAGAGACACACCTTAAAACAAAAGATGCACATAATCTGAAGGGAAAAGGATGGAAAAAAATATTTCATGCAAATGGAAATGAAAAAAAAGCCAGGGTAGCAGTACTTATATCTGACAAAATGGACTTTAAAACAAAGACTGTAGTAAGAGATAAAAAGGACACTACATAATGATAAAGGAAACAATTCAACAGGAAGATATAACTATTATAAATATCTACGCACCAAATATAGGAGCCCCGATATTCATAAAGCAGACTTTGATGGATATAAAGGGCGAGATTAACAGTAATACTATCATAGTAGGGGATTTCAATACCCCACTAACAACACTGGATAGATCCTCAAGAAAGGAAATTAATAAAGAAACAGCAGACTTAAAGGATACACTAGATCAACTTGATTTAATAGATATATTCAGAACTTTTCACCCTAAAGCAGTAGAATATACGTTTTTCTCAAGTGCTCATGGTACGTTTTCTAGGATAGACCACATGTTAGGACACAAAAAAGGCCTCAACAAATTTAAAAAGATTGAAATTATATCAAGCATTTTCTCTGACCACAATGCCACGAAACTAGAAATTAACCACAAAAGAAAAACTGAAAAATACTCAAACACTTGGAAACTAAATAGCATGATATTAAATAATGAATGGATTAACATTGAAATCAAAGAAGAAATAAAAATGTTTCTAGAAACAAATGATAATGAGCATACGTCAACTCAAAATCTATGGGACACAGCAAAAGCAGTTCTGAGAGGGAAGATTATTGCACTACAGGCATATCATAAGAAGCTAGAAAAAGATCATATAAGCAACTTAACCCTGCAGCTAAAATAACTAGAAAAACAACAACAAATAAAACCCAAGACAAGTAGAAGGAAGGAAATAATAAAGATCAGAGCAGAAATAAATGACATAGAGGCTAAGGAAACAATACAGAGGACCAATGAAACCAGAAGCTGGTTCTTAGAAAAGGTAAACAAGATTGATGAACCCTTAACTAGACTCACCAAGAAAAAAAGAGTGAGGTCTCAAATAGATAAAATTAGAAAGGACAGTGGAGAAATTACAACTAATACAACAGAGATACAAAGCATTGTAAGAAAATACTATGAAGAACTCTATGCCAAAAAATTAGACAATCTAGATGAAATGGACAAATTTCTTGAATCATATTAACTTCCAAAAATCAATCTGGAAGAATCAGAGCACCTAAACAGACCAATTACAACAGATGAGATCGAAACAGTTATCAAAAAACTCCCAAAAAAGAAAAGTCCTGGGCCTGATGGCTTCACAAGTGAATTCTATCAAAAATTCAAAGAAGAACTAACTCCTATCCTCCTCAAGCTATTTCAAAAAATTCAAGAGGAAGGAAGACTTCCAAACTCCTTTTATGAGGCAAGCATAATTCTGATCCCAAAACCAGGCAAAGACAACACAAAGAAAGAAAATTATAGGCCTATATTTCTGATGAATTTAGACGCCAAAATTCTCAACAAAATATTAGCCAACCGGATTCAGCAATATATGAAAAAAATCATACACCATGATCAAGTGGGATTTATTCTGGAGAGGCAAGGCTGGTTCAATATTCGCAAATCAATCAATGTGATTCATCACATAAACAAAAGGAAGGACAAAAATCACATGATAATTTCAATAGATGCAGAAAAGGCATTTGATAAAATCCAGCACCCATTCATGCTTAAAACTCTCAGTAAAGTGGGAATACAAGGAACATTCCTTAACATGATAAAGGCCATCTATGACAAACCCACAGCAAACATCATACTAAATGGACAAAAATTAAAAGCAATCCCCTTATGATCAGGAACCAGGCACGGTTGCCCACTTTCACCACTCTTATTCAACATAGTTCTGGAAGTCCTAGCTACAGCAATCAGACAAGAAGAAGAAATAAAAGGCACCCAAATTGGAAAAGAAGAAGTAAAACTGTCACTATTTGCAGATGATATGATATTGTACATAGAAAATCCTAAAGTCTCAGTTAAAAAACTACTGGACCTTATAAATGAATTCAGCAAGGTGGCAGGATATAAAATTAATACTCAGAAATCAGAGGCATTTCTATATACCAACAATGAACTGTCAGCAAAAGAAATTAAGGAATCAATCACCTTCACTATTGCAGCCAAAAAAATAAAGTACCTAGGAGTAATTTTAACCAAGGAGGTTAAGAACTTGTACTTGGAAAATTATAAAACATTGATAAAAGAAATCAAGGAAGATACAAACAAGTGGAAGCATATACCGTGCTCATGGCTAGGAAGAATAAACATCATTAAAATGTCTATATTACCCAAAGCAATTTATAAATTCAATGCTATACCAATTAAAATACCAATGACATACTTCAAAGATATAGAAAACATATTCCAAAAACTTATATGGAACCAAAAAAGAACACGAATAGCCTCAGCAATCTTAAAAAGAAAAGATAAAGCAGGAGGCATCACTCTTCCGGATATCAAGGTTTACTACAAGGCCATTATACTCAAGACTGCCTGGTAATGGCATAAGAACAGGCACAGTGATCAATGGAACAGAACAGAAAACCCAGAAATAAACCCACAGCTTTATGGACAACTGATATTTGACAAAGGAGAAAAGAACATACAATGGAGTAAAGACAGCCTCTTTAACAAATGGTGCTGAGAAAATTGGACATCTACCTGCAAAAAAAATGAAAGTAGACCATCAACTCACACCATGCACAAAAACAAATTTAAAATGGATAAAAGACTTAAACATAAGCCGTGAAACTATAAGTATCTTAGAAGAAAACATAGGCAGCAAGCTCTCCGACATCTGTAGCAGCAACTTATTTGCCGATTTATTTCCACGGGCAAATGAAATAAAAGGCAAGATAAACAAATGGGACTATATCAAACTAAAAAGCTTTTCTACAGCTATAGACAATAAGAACAGAATAAAAAGACAAACTACACAATGGGAGAACATATTCGACAGCACGTCTGATAAGGGGTTAATAACCAAAATTTATAAAGAACTTAGAAAACTCAACACCAGGAGACAAACAATCCAATCAAAAAATGGGCAAAAGAAATGAATAGAAATTTCTCTAAAGAAGACATACAGATGACCAAAAGACATATGAAAAAATGCTCAACATCACTAATCATTAGAGAAATGCAAATTAATACCACAATGAGATATCACCTCACACCAGTCAGAATGGCGCTCATCAGCAAAACAACACAGAACAAGTGCTGGCGAGGATGTGGAGAAAAGGGAACCCTTCTGCACTGCTGGTGGGAATGCAGACTGGTGCAGACACTGTGGAAAACAGTTTAGAGATTCCTCAAAAAATTAAAAATTGAACTGCCTTTTGACCCAGCTATCCCACTTATAGGAATATACCCTAAGAACACCATAACACTGTTCAAAAAGAAGAAATGCGCCCCCATGTGTGTGGCAGCATTGTTCACAATAGCGAAGATCTGGAAACAGCCCAAATGTCCGTCAGAAGACGAGTGGATTAAAAAGCTTTGGTATATATATACTATGGAACAATATTCAGCCATAAGAAATGATGACATCGGATCATTTACAACAAAATGGATATCCCTTGATAACATTTTACGGAGTGAAATAAGTGAATCAGAAAAAAAAAAATCTGAGAACAGCATGATTTCATACATAGGTGGGACATTAAAGTGAGACTATGAGACATGGCCAAGAGTGTGGTGGTTACGGGATGGGGGGAGGGAAGGGAGGGTGGAATAGGGAGAAGGGGAGGGGTACAGGGAAAACCAGATAGAAGGTGAGAGAGGACAATTTGACTTTGGGTAAGAGGTATGCAGCACAATTGAATGATAAGATAATCTGGAGATGTTTTCATTGTACATATGTACCCTGATTTATTGGTGTCACCCCATTAAAGTTAATAAAAAAAAATTTTTTTTAAAAGTACATTACATGTAAGTAGCAGATGTTAGAGATCTATATTATTAAAAATTATTTATATTTGACAACACACATATTTATATTTGCTTATATTGGTGTTGGCAAACATTTTCTTATGGGCCCAAGCAAATATTCTAGACTTTAGAGAGCACATAGTTTTATCTGTAGGAATACTTAACTTTGCCTTTGTAGCAGAAATGCATTTATACCTAACACATAAATTAATGTACATTGTTGTGTTCTGATATAACTTCATTTACAAAATAAAAGTGGTAGATCCAATTTGGGCTACAGGCTGTATTTTGCCAAACTTGGTTCCTATGCTTAAAAAACAAATTCAATAAATCATAATTTAATAGGAAACAGTGCATCCTTGAAACTATAAATCTTTACATGAACACTGAGGACTCCCAAGAAAATATTTCTTTGCCCACTACTTTATCTTTGTCTCAAATTCCATATCAATGTTTATAGTTTTCCCAGCAAAGGATAAAGGTCAGTACAAGGAGAAAATGAATTTTTGCTAAAAAATTAAACAATTTCACAAAGCAGTTTTTCCATTGCATATTCATTGCATATTAATAGCATTCATAGCATCCCTTAGGGTAACTAAACACATAAGTTAGCACAGAACAATAAAAATGCAAATTATTCTACCTTGGTGACTTATGCTATCTCTCCCTTTGTGTACAAAATATTTTTTTTTCTTAGATAGGTCAGAGGAAAGTGAAATTATAAAACAAAAGAGAGTTGGAGGGAAGCAGAGAATTTACATCCACTAATGTAGGTAGATGATATCAAATTATACTGAAAAGCATGTTTAGGTACAATAACTATATGCTTTTAACCCAGGCAACCTATCACATAACTTACTGAAATAAGCAGTGATTTATCAATACACTTAAGAATTTGTGGTGAAAGTTCTGGAGGATCAATTTAACAGAGGATTTTGCTAAGACATGAAAAATGATGATTCTCTATGTGAAAATATGAATGCTTCACATAATAATAGCAAGGTTGAACTGGCTTCTAGCAGATATAAATATATTTGTTATGAGTTTATTTGAAAAACAAATAATGTAGTCTATGTATTTGAACCAATAGACTTTAGTTTTACTTTTATTTCTATTGTACAGTTTTCTACTTTTCTCTAATTTATGTTATGCAATCTAGTAATAACATCTTCATACATACAAAATACGTCTTAACTGACATTTATCCCAGCCACCTGCAAGTATAATCTCTCAGTCTCTCCCCAGCCACATCCGTATACATATATATATTTAATCTCTGTCTCTGTCTCTATCTCTCTCTGACACACATAAACATACACATACACACAAGGGTATGGAATAAAATGCCTTTATATTACAAGGAAATTATATCTCTAGGATTTAAATAAAGTAATGACCTGCTTAAAATAATTTTAATATAGTGGTAAATGCCTCTTTCCCCACAAAAGTCATGTTTTTCTGTTTTTATGGCATTTTTTTTACAAGTTGTCTTTATGGACAAGGTTGTTTAGTTTTAATAGTCATGCAGCTTACTGGGTACAATAAGCAGCACAAAGCAAGGCATTAGGGTATAGCAGAGTTTCTGAATATACTTCTTCCATTGATTATTTTGAAAATTAAACATTTGTATGAGATTTCGAGATTTGGTTAATCTACTTATTATTCAACCATTATATATGTAATTGATGTGTCTTTGTGTTTGTGTGTGAGTCTGTGTCTGTGTGTGTTTGTTTTGTATTTTTCCGAAGTGAGAAGCGCCTGGCTGGAATCCATCTGGCATGCCCACCAGGAGGCGATGCTCTGCCTTCTGGGGCATTCCTCCACTGTGGCGGGAGCCATTTTAGCACCTGAGGCAGAGGCCATGGAGCCATCCTCAGCACCTGGACCAACTTTGCTCCAATGGAGCCTTGGCTGCGGGAGGGGAAGAGAGAGATAGAATAAAAGGGGGGGGGGAAGCAGATGGGTGCTTCTCCTGTGTGTCTTGGCTAGGAATAAAATCCAGGACTTTCACACACCTGGCAAATGCTCTACCTTTTAGTCAACCAGCCACTGACTGTAATTGATTTTAAAGTAATAAAAATTCAGCTCAAATAACTTCTGAAATGTTTAGATGCAGTGATAACATGCCTTATATGTTATCCAGATTAATAACATATGACACACATTTATCACCAATATTATATAAATCTGAAGAAAATCTTTTGAGGGCATTAACTTAATTGAAATGCAATGATATAATGCATTGGAAATCATGCTTTCAGAAATTGCACATTCCATTTTATTAATAAATTTTCCATCATCTTCTCTCCACTCCCTTTCCTGTACTCACTATTTAGTTTTAATGTGTCCTGTTACCAGTGCCTTTCATCAATCTATCTTTTTTCTCAATCATTGGAGAATACAGTTGTCCTGTTATAAAGATAAGACAACAGGTGCCATAAAAGGATACCAAGTCATTAGACAGAGCATTCTCTGAAGCAGATTTTGGTTCAGAGGCCTTCATGACAACAATAACCTATACCTTGAAACCTAACCATTCTCAAGGTCATTGAAGATGCTGTCATTGCTATTGAGATACTACATTTACATAGTAAATGTTTGTAGCGTATAACATTTTAGTTGCACAAACCCATAAATGACCTGTGAGTGTTAATGAATAATTGTGCTTTGATTTTTACTTTTAGTAATAAGAAAACTAAATAGTAAAATGTGTCACTCCTCAAAGCATAGGCCATTTTCTTTAACTGTTCCTAGTAAGAAAACAACAAACAAAACAATATAATGATTACATGATGGATCAAACCTGCAAGAGTAACAGAAATATTGCCTTAAAAGGTTCAAATATACCATTAGGGAAATATAAATTAAAACAATAATGACATATCACTATAAACCTATATGAATAACTAAACTCTAGAACACTGTCAACACCAAATGCTGGTGAGGATGTAAAACAACAGGAACCCTCATTCATTGCTGGTAGGAATACAAACTGGTACAATCCTTTTGGAAGACAGTTTTACAGTTTCTTACAGAATTAAGCATCCTCTTATAATATGACTCAGCAATCTGTTCCTTGGTATTTATCTAAAGGAAGCAAAAATAAATGTCCACACAGAAATTTGCACACAGATGTTTACAGCAGCTTTATTTATAATTGTCAAAACTTGGGAGAAATGAAGATGCCTTTCAGTAGGTGAGTGGATAAATAAAATGTGGCACATCCAGACAGTGAGATATTATTCAGAGCTGAAAAATATGAGCTATCAAACAAAGAAAAGACATGGAGGTAACTTAAATGCATATTACTAAGTAAAAAAGTCAAGCTGAAAATTATATATACTGCATGATTCCAACTATGTGATATGATGAAAAAGGAAAAACTTGTGGAGGCAGTAAAATGACTCATGATTCCCAGGAATGAGTGGTGAGGAAGGGAGAATATATAGGAAGCACATAAAAATCCTATAAAAATATAGGATTTTTAGGACAGTAAAACTATTCTGTATAATACTGTAATAATGGATATCTGTCATTATACATTTGTTTCAAATTTATAAAATGTATAACACTGTGAATCCTAACATAATCTGTGAACTTTGGGTGATAATGATGTCTATGTAGGTTCATTATTTGGTACAAATGTAGCCCTTGGTTGGGGGATATATTGATAGTGGAGAATATGTGTTTTGCATGGAGTAGGGGACATTTGGGAACTCTGTATCTTTTATTCTATTTTGCTGTGAATCTAAAATGGTTTTAAAATGTAAGGTATATCTAAAAAAGTGGAATTTGAAGAAAAAAGAAGGTAAGGTACAAAGTGGATGGGTGTACCTAGACCTTAAGCAACATGATCACATTGACCTCACAAAATAATACAAACATGAACTTTAAAGTGTTAAAGTATTAAAACAATTCTGAAAATGTCAAGAGAAAGATAAGGTCAATGTAAAATAGTGGTAGAACATTCGGACCACAGCTTTTGGAGTCTGGTACAACCAAGCAGATTTTAGTAACAGATATGCTCTAATAGCTGTATGTCCTTGGACAAGTAAGTTTTCTGAATTTGAGTCTGTACATCTGGTATAAGGAGGATAATAATGCCAATACGATCTCTCTGAGTATTAAATTAGCTTTGTTAAATGCCTTGTCTGTAACATAAGTAAATATTTAATAACTATTTAATATAAATTTTCTTATTGATATCATCATTATTTGTCATAAAAGCTCTAGTTAGAATGCAGAATGAAGGATAGAGAATACCGTAGGATATATGCTATTTAGAAGATTTAGATCTAAAAGGATACAAAGTCACTATCATTAGACTATGAGAAGAAACCTAATGCGGGTGACAAAATACAGTACCCCATGTACATTAAGTGACAGGACATAGTGTCTGTATTGGCTACCTGAAGTTACCAATAAAATACCATCCACAAGTCTCTATCCCAGCATTTAAGTTCTAGAGCATCAGTCTAGGATATCTGTTGGCCTAGATGGGCCACAGCTGTCTTCTGTCCTCTCTTTGTGGCAGTGTTCTGGCTCAAGGTAAGCTATTGGGCCAAGTGATAAAAATAGTTTAAAGATAGGTGGAGAGGAAATTTTAAAAAGAAAATTAATTTTGATCTCAACCAAGTTCATGAGAATTTAGTAAGATATTGTAAACTGAAAAATGTCCAAATGGGGATAAAATTTTAGAGTGATTGATCTGGCTGAGTTTGGAAAAAGATAGGCCAGAGGGTAGAGCACAACAGGAAGGGGAATCTATCAACAGTCTAAGTGAAAAATTAAGTATGAAAAGAATTACAATAAAAGTTCAGATTTAACAATCAAAAGAAGTTAAATTTAGCACAAGACAATATACTGAGGATGAGGGGTTCATGCAGCTGGTTCGAAGAGGGTGCTGAGGTAGCTTTAGCTGCTAAAATGATCAGGGTTTTAGAGCAGAACATCTGTCTTTGGTAGGATGGATGATGGCAAATTTCAAACTCCAACTAAAAAGTAACTTAGATTTGCCCAGAAAATCTAGAGGCGTTTAGGGACAGTAGCATAAGGTTAGGATGGAATTATCAGACATAGGGTCCAGTGTCGAAGCTTGGTTGCTAAAATAAGGCTATTAACCACTTATAAGACCCAAGGCAAAAGATCACATTTGTGGTAGAAGCAAGTTTGATTTTATTAAGATATTTATATGCTATTTAATGAAATTTATTGGGTGCTTACGTGCATGCTTCTGAGCTTGGCAACAGGTATATCAGAAATAGTCTAAATGCTCTGAAAGCTGTGGGCATGGTTAGGTTTTGGGGTATGTGATAATAGCTGAGGTCCTTGAGACGGTTCTCACCAGAGGGCATCAGGCAGGAAGATACTACTCCCAACTTGTATTTTTCTGGGTTGCACTTAAATTAATTTTATTAAATAAAATAAATACATAAATAACTTTGAACTGCTTTGAATTATACTTGTCAGATCTTTTTGGCCTCATGACATTCTCGTTTGCTTACTCTTTTTCAGAATTAATTTGTAGAATAGTCTGATTCCATCTTTGATGTTTAGGCTTGGACAGTTTTCAACCCTAGTTTCTCCACTTCCCTTCTTCACATCTAGATAAGTGGATAAAAAAAGCTTGTGTATGCCATCCTTTGGCTCTGCAGAAGGAAGTTCAAACCATGCATGCTCTTGGTCAAAATTGAACAACAGAAAAAAATGAAACTATACACAGCCTGACTTGTGGTGTTGCTGTGGATAAGGCATTGACTTGGAACACTGAGGTTGCTGGTTTGAAATGCAAGGCTTGCCAAGTTAGGGGACAAACAAAAAGCAACTACTATGAGTTGATGCTTCCTGCTTACCACCTTCCTTCTTTTCTTCCCTCTCTCTTCTATTTAAAATCAATAAATAAAATCTAAAAAGAATTAAACTAGATACAAATGTCATACTGTATACCAAATGTGCTATAAATTTAAATTTAAAATGCAAATTATAAAACTAGAAGAAAATAGAGAAGAAATTCTAAGAGAAATTATGTTGTTGGAAAGTTTTTCAAAACAATGTCAAAAGTATGAACCATGAGAAAAACAGATGTTAGACCTTAATAAAATTAATTTCTTTTTACTTTATAAAACACATTGTTAAGAAAATGAAAAGCCATAGATTGAAATAAATCTTTGCAAAACACAAAATGATATAAAACTTATGTTTAAAATATACAAATTATATAAAAAAACAACCTAATCAATAGAAAAACAAATCTAGCAGACAACCTCACCAAAGAAGATATAGAGATAGAAGACACATAAAAATAGGCATATTCAACATTATATGTCATTGTGAGATTTCAAATTAAAACAAAAATACAATAAATTATAATCTTATTAGAATGGCTTAAACCCCCAAATTTGCTCATACTAACTGTTGGTGAAAACATGAAACAAGAATGCTCATTCCTTGCTGGTAGAGATGCAAAATACTATAGCCACTTTGGAAAAAAATTTTGCAATTTCCTTTCTTTTTATTTTCTTTTTGTGTGTGTGTGTGAGAGACAGAGACACAAAGAGAGGAACAGACAGACTGAAGAGAGATAGATGAGAAACATTAATTCATTTTAGTACCTTAGCTATTAATTGATTGCTTTCTCATCTGTGCATTGACTGGGTGGCTCCAGCCAAGCCAGTGACCCCTTGCTCAATCCAGTGACCTTGGACTCAAGCCAGGAACCTTTGGGCTCAAGTCAGCGGCCATGGGGTCATATTTATGATCCCACGCTCAAGCCAGCAACCCCAAGCTCAAGCTGGTGAGCCCACACTCAAACCAGCAACCTTGGAGTTTTAAACCAGGGTCCTCTGTGTTCCAGGCCAATACTTTATCCAGTGCAACACTGCCTGGTTAGGCTACAGTTTCACTGAAAATAAGGTTAGTTTTATAATATGATCAAGTCAAATATAAGTATTTTTCTAAAGGATTTAAAAATTATTCCCACAGAAAAATACCATTCAAATATTTACATCAACTTTATTTATAATAGCTGAAAAAGTGAAAGCAATTAGGTGAATGGGTAAACAAATTGTGGTACATCCTTCAGTAGAATACACTTTAGCAGTAAAAAGTAAAGAGTTAAGATTAATCACAGATTAATCTTATCTGTATATTGCTAAGTGAAAAAAACCTATTGGGTTTTATACTATATAATACCATTTCTATAAAATTCCTGTAAAAGGAAAGATTATAGATTCAATAAACAAATAAGTTCCCTTGTGTTTCAGGATAGAAGGAGGTTGACTATGATGTTAGACACATACCTCTATGCATTCACTAAACATACATCATTTTAAAACACAAATGTATGTTACTTTAAAAACTCATTTAGTTTTTCACAGATTACTGGATATAGGGGAAACTGACAAAATACAGTTGATCCTGGCCATACCATGGTCCACTTTTCAGGGTCTCACTGTATTGCAGATTTTTAAATAGTGTATATCTAATTTTATATTGCGGATTTTTTGCTATATTGTGGGATTTTGTGGTATACAGGTATTTTTATATATTTATTATTTTAATTATTTTTTGGCAAATTAAGTGTGAGAAAGGTTAATAACAGTGTGGGAAAGGTTTATAAGAGTGTGAGGACAGTTTAAAAAGCCTAAACACTATATATATATATATATATATATATATATATATATATATATATATATATATATATATATATATATATATATATATAATAAAAGGTCATTACTTCATGGATTTTCTCCTATCGCGGGGGTTCTAGAATCTAACCTTCATAATAGATGAGGGACTACTGTAGTCTAACTATTACAAATATACAAAACAAATTTTTTTTGAGGTGAACAAAATATAACTGAAAATCAGAAATAAACTCTCCTATTTAAGGCTAATTTTCAACAAGTGTGCCAAAATAATTCCATGGGGAAAATATCTCTTCAAGTAATGGCTCTGGGATGAGTGGATATCAACATGGAAAAGAATAACATCATAAAAAAAATTAACTTAAATGCATTGTAAAATTAATATAGGAGCTAAAACTATAAAACTCGTCCAGGAAAATATAAGACTAAATCTTCATGATTTTGTGTTAAAAAGTTTTTATATTATACCCAAAACACAAGGAATGAAAATAATGATACATTTTGCTTCAACAAAATTAAGGTCATTATACTTTAAAGGACACCATCAGAAAGTGAAAGTATAACCCACAAACTGGGAAAAAATATTTATAAACTATATATCAGATAAGGAGTTGTATCTAGAATTTATAACAACTGCTACAAGTCAAACATAAAAAGGCCAATGTACATAAGATCTGGACAGACTATTCTCCAGAGAAGATACATGAATGACCAATAAACATAAAAAAAAAGATGTTGGTGTGTATCATTAGCTATTAGGGAATTGCAATTCAATACAAGTCAGATATCACTTTATACACAGTAGAATGAGTATATTCCAACTCGCAGGTAATAACAAATGTTGAGAAGTATGTAAAGCAATTCGAATCCTCTTTCATTTCTGGTGGGAATTTTAAATGGTGCATCCACTTTGGAAAATAATCTTGTAGTTCTTTAAAAGGTTAAACATAGACATGCCTTTTTACTCAGAGTAGACAAATCTATATAGAGAGAATAGATTCATGATTTTCTGGGACTGGGTTGGGGGGATTAGGAGGAAATAAGGAGTGACTGCTAGTGGTAACAGGGTTTCTTTTCAGAGTGTTGAAATTGTTCTAAATTTTAGTGTAATGGTGGTTGTATAGCTCTGTGAATATACTAAAATATCCTTTAAATTGTCTTCTTCAAGTGAAATAATTGCACAGTGTATGATTTATATTTCTATATAGCTGATAAAAATAGCATACAACAGCCTATATACTACTTTTATCCTCTTGACATTGATGCTACATCTGAACAAAGTAGATTTCAATAGAATAGAAAATTTCCCATTTTCCTTTAAAAAGCATTCCTTACTTTAGTGATATGTCTGCTGAAGTATTCTTGGTGCTGAGATCATCCTTATAAAATACTTCTCTCTGGCCCTGACTGGTCTGCTCAGTGTTAGATAGGTGGCCCAGCATGTGGATGTGTTGAGTATGATTACCAGTCAGGGCATGCAGAAGAAGCAACCATCTGCTTCTCCACCCCTCCGTCTCTCCCACTTCATCTCTCTCCTGCATCCATGGCTCAGTTGAAGCATATTGGCCCTGGGGGCTAAGGATGGTTCTATGGCTTTGCCAAGCAACAGAGCAGCGGTTCCAGATTGGCCAAGCAATGCCGCATAAGGGGCTTGCCAGGTGGATCTGAGTTGGGGTGCACACAGGAGTCTCTGTGTCCCCACTTCTCACTTAAGAAAAAAATATATAAGGGAACAACCAAGATGGCAGAGGAGTAAGCAGATGCACAGACTCCCAGCTCACACCACCAAACTGGATTACAAATTAATTTAGGAACAATCAGCATGTGAAACCAATTTTGGATTAAAAGAACAGGTCTGAAAAACCAAGGAGCAAAGAAGAAGCCACACCAAGCCTAGTAGGGAGCTCTGAGCTGTGGTGGTAGGGCTCCCCTGATTCCAGGACTGAAGGTGGGATGAGACTGAGAGCCCAGAAGGGCTCTCATTACAAAGAGAAGAGCAGAAAATATTGTTCACAGCCACTTGCCTGGGAGCCTGGGAACCTGGGAACGAGGCATGCTGAGAGGGCTGGCTTGTCTTCCAAAAGGAAAGTGGGGAGAGAGACAGACAGTGACAGGCAGAGGAATGCATGGAATGACCTGAGAAGCTGACTCATTCAGGGCAGAGATGGTCATAACGGGGGATGGGTTGATCCCTCTCAACACAGCACAAGCCTAAAGTGGTTCCGGGTGACTCACCTCCAGAAAGCTCTTCAGCTCCAATCAGAGCAACAAGACAGAGCTGAAAACAGGAAGTGGGGAGGAGGGGCAGTAACTCAGGTCTCCATGGAGATCTGAGATACACCTCCCCCTACAGAAACGGAAATGATGAAAGCACCCTGCCCTCAGAAAGAAGCTGGCAGATTGGGCCTTCAGAGTCTCAGGTTACACCCACCATGATTCATTTCAAATAAGCCCTACCCCCCCCCCTCTTACCCCCCCCCCCCCCCATCAATAAACAAGACTGCCACTGGATTAAGAAAACTGAGAAGAAAACAAACAAATCAAGACTTCAAAGAGGCTCTACTAGGTAAGGAGATCACAGCTGGAAGAAGCCTATAAGTCTTAGAGAATAATGGGTAGGCAGAGAAGCATAAGTCATATGCTGCAACAAGATAAATCCTCTGATAAAGTCTAGGACAAATCAGAAGTAATCAAATTACTGGATGCAGAGTATAAAATAATGATTGTTAGGATGCTGTAAAGCCAGTAGTCGGGGCCACTATCACAGCAGCCTGACCCACGCAGGTTCACATTAGATTCGAACAGTCGGTAATGAAACACTGGAGCCAAGAACTGGTGAGCCATCAGCTTTAATTCTAGCTTGCACCCGGCAGGCAAGCAAAAACACACACTGGGCTCCAAAACCCACACATTCAGTGCTCACAAAGCTACTGACTTATCCGAGTTTCCTAGCATCAAAGCTTTCCAGCTCACCACACTTATTCACCTCTGTTTCCCATCTCCTCCTGCACAAACTCTTAACAAACTGGCTTCTTCCTCAGCACTCATGCATCTTGGCTGCCTCCTCTCCTCCACGTGGCCTTACTCTGCCCTCCTTTCTAATACCTCAGGAACTCAGGAACCAAGAGAGAGATCAAGCTTCTAGACTGCCCCAGTTTATAGCCTAGAAAATCCAAACCTTTAATCCAATTATACGTAAAGAAAGTCTCTGATACAAAGCCACCCATCTGAGGCATAATGGGATTCCTCAAGAGAGTGCACCACCCTACATTATCCAATCAGTCAAGGGTGTGGGGAAGAGCTTACTCTTAAACTAAGCCTTAGGCTATAATGACCTGGCCTGACTACATTACAGCTTTTCCCCCACAGCCATCTCAAGCATAAGGCCAAATAATATCACCTGGGTGACGGGCTTCCATGTGGGCAGCGCCATCTTTAACAAAGTGAGCATATTATATTTTATCTGCCGAACAGATGCTTAAGGATCTCAAAGCTACAATGGATGAACTTAATGAACACTTCAATAAAGAAATTGAAAGCATCACATCAAAAAGGACACAAAAATCATAAAGAAAAACGAGACAGAAATGACAAACACAATATCAGAAATGAAGACTACACTGGAAGGAATTAAAAGCAGGCTGGATGAAGCAGAGGATAGAATCAGCAATTTAAGAGGACAAGAAAAAATTATTAAAATGAAAATAAATATTTCTTTCTGATACCCATGGATATGGATGAACTAAAAAAGAAAAAGGATTATGACTAAAAAAATTATAATGTTAAGAATTAAAGAAAAAAAGTTCAGCTTGCATAATCAGTTCTTTCCATAAATTTCTTATGTTCAAAGGTACAAAAATAACATTGGCTCTAAGGACATAAACTGGCTCTGGAGCCCCAGTGGATACAAAAGTAATACATTATGAAACGTACCTGGCTAAAGTAAAAGGACAAAGGGAAGTGGAGTTTGCCTAGCTGTTATCTAAGTGATAACAACAACAGTGATAATTAATTAAAGGTGCAGTGTTCAGTGTTTTTCTTCCTGACAAGCTTGCAGCAACACTATTAGAACTATTATAACTTGCGGAGAGAAATTAAGGCCAAGAGAACTCATCCTTGAATTGCCTCTATACTGTGGCATGCTTAGCCTGTGCTCTTGGAATGAGTACAACCAGAATAGGACAAGCATTCAGCAAGAACAACATATACTACAAACTACATTCAAATACATTTTAAAAAAATAACCACAAACACATTTCTGGTGAGGCTGTGTTGTGTTATTTAGATAGGTATTTTTACCTTGAATTGTCTGAGGAGGTTTTATAAACTAGAAATGGTATTGTTGCACATGCCCAGGCCATTGAAAGATTGTATGTTTAACAAACAAAATAAAACTGAAGTAATGTGTTACCTAGAATCAAATTTCTTAGATTTATACCATTTAAAATAGCAAAATGAGTATAATATTACTAAAATCCCAGTAAGAAATGAAACTTGCAAAATGTAGCTTTAAAGTTTCTAATAGTCATTATTATTATTGAAGTCTTTCTTCTCCTGTTACTGACAGAATGTAGTTCTAAAGTTTTATGCAATATGTTAAAGCCAATAATTCTAGATTTATATCCTTGTTCTACTATTTGTTATATTTTAAACCTTAGATATAGTATTTCTGAGTGTCAATTATTAATTTGGATATACTGTAGTGACATTTAATTTATAAGGTTATCCTGATGATCAAGAAAGATATTACAACTTTGAAATATTGTGATCTTCTGTAAAATAAAAGGCATTATTTTGCCTTGTATGCATAAGCATGTTTGAAAGTAAGGTTGGAGAAGTAAAATATTAATTACAAATTGGCTAAATTAAATATAAGAAATTAAAACATTATATTAATAAAAACACTATTGTAACCCTGTTAGATACTGATTATGACATCACTCTGAAATTTGGCAAGGGCTAGTATGCTAATAGTATATATCAAGTTGTTTATTTTGACATACGTGTTTCTTTTTTATTACTTCCTATTATCGAGACTATGCAACTGAAAGAAATCATTCAAAGACGTCAGCTTCTCTCTTACTACTCACTTAAACCAGATGTTCCTCTGGTCCATCTGTTCCCACATTCTCTGCCACAATATGAAAAACAACTGAGGACTGTGAGGTGACACAGTAATTAACCTTGTAAATGACATTAGTATCATAAATGAAACCAACACTTGGTTTTCTGACTCTCTTCAATAAGGAGCAATTAATCTTGGTTGCTTTGCATAATCTCCCTTTAATATTTTATAATTTGTTTAATGGTGGATAATGTAAAGTCACTGTGCTTTGCCCCACTTTTCTTGATGTTTAGATTTATTTTTGTATTATAATGAGCTTTACAATTATTGCTCTTTAAGTTTGGAACTCCTGTATAAATGGTATATGTGCTTAAAAATTTATAATGGTTACTCAGTATCCATTGACTAATACTTATAAATGGTTAACTTTTTGCTAGCATTACATTAATTTGATTCATTTATAAACACCTAATGAAAAAAAATATTTAGAAAGTCCTTAGAACACCAAAGGAAATTATTTTCAGTTAAAGGGAAACATTTCATAACTAAATGAAGACTCAAAGCCATAAATATAAGAGCAGATTAAACAAGAAGACAGAATTGGTGAAAGATAATTAGTAAATTTGAATATAAATTAGTGAAGTAGTATATGTTTAAAAATTTATCCAATAAAATTCTACATGAGAGATAAATAGAAGCATGTCATTCAAAATATAACAAAAAGAGTATTCCTAAAAGTGGGATAGCTGGGTAAAAAGGTAGTTCAATTTTTAATTTTTTGAGGAATCTCCATACTGTTTTCCACAGTGGCTAAACCAGTCTGCATTCCCACCAGCAGTGAAGGAGGGTCCCCTTTTCTCCACATCCTCGCCAACACTTGTTCTGTGTTGTTTTGCTGATGAGCTCCATTCTGCCTGGTGTGAGGTGATATCTCATTGTGGTTTTAATTTGCATTTCTCTAATGATTAGTGATGTTGAGCATTTTTTCATATGCCTATTGGCTATCTGTATGTCCTCTCTAGAGAAATTTCTATTCATTTTGTTTGCCCATTTTTACCCTGATTTATTAATGTCACCCCATTAAAATTAATAAAAATAAATAAAAAAATAACAGAAAGAATAAAGGGACAATAAAGGTATTTAAAGAACACTGTGGGACTTCTGACCAATAGATATATATTTAAATTATGTTAATAAATACTCTTCATACTGAATGAGATATATGTCATATACAGAGAAGTAATTTAAAAATATTTAAATAAATAACCAAACATTCAAAAATGATTTAATACCTATCTTTATCAAACTCTTCAAAAAACTGAAGAGGCAATGCTTCCTAACACATGTTATGAGGCCAACAATTACCCTGCTACAAAAACCTAGCGAACATAGTACAAAAAATAAACCACAGACCAATATCTCTGATAAACACAGATAAAAGAAATTCTAAGAAAAAATACAAGCAAATTGAATACAACAATACATTAAATAGATAAAACAGCACAGTCAGGTGAGGTACAATCCATAGACACAATGATGGTTTAATGTATGCAAATTGATCAATGTAATATGCCGCATTAACAAAATAAAGGATAGAAATTATGACTATATCAACAGATGCAGAAAAATATGTGACAAAATACAACATCCATTTATTATTAAAATACTCAATAAAATGAGAATTGGTGGAAAGTATCTCAGCACTATAAAGCTCTAAATAGAAAACCCTCAGCTAATAACAAACTCAATAGTGAAAAACTAAAAGCCTTCCCCTAAGTACGGAAATCAGGTAAAGGCATTTACTTTTACCATTATTATTTAACATAGTATTAGAAGTCCTAGCCAACTCAATCAGTAAGAAAAAGAAATAAAAGGCAAAAATATTGAAAACAAAGAAGAAATAATGTCACTTTTTGTAGATGACATGATTCTTTATATAGAAAACCCTAAAGATTCTACTAAAAAACTGCTTATTATGCACTGTAAACAAATATAGTAAAGTTTCAGAATATAAAATCAATGTACAAAATTCCATTGCATTCTATGTACTTGCAAAATTTCAGAAAAGTAATGTAGAAAACAATCTGTAATTGCAACAAAAAGAATAAAATACCTAGAAATACACTTAACAAAGAATGTGAACGACTTATACATTGAAAACTTTAAAATATTATTTAATAAAAATTGAAGATTCAAAGAAATGGAAAGATATTCCATGTTCCTGGATTGAAAAAATAGATAGTTTAAATGGCTATGTTACCCAAAGTAATATACAGATTAAATGCTATCACCATCAAAATTCCAATTCCATTTTTTAAAGATATAAAACAAAAATTATAAGATTTGTATGAAACTACAAGAGACCCTGAAAAGCCAAAGTAGAAAATTAAAAATAAAAAGCAAAAAAATGACAATAATCAAAACAGCATGGTATTGGGTTTTTGGCAAGATGGTGATGGAGTAGGCAGATGTACCAACTTCCAACTCCCAGAACCAAAGTGGATAACTTGATTTTAAGAACCATCATCTGGATAAACCAACATTGAACTGGACTGAGAGTACTCTTCAACCGGGGAACACTGAAGAAGCAACATTGAGACTGGTAAGAAAAGCAAAAACGTGGAAAGACTGCCCAGCTCCCCAGAGTGAAAGGCAGCCTAGAGAGACACACATGGAGGGAAGAGAGGCTAGTGGAAGGATAGGGACCTGGTTCCCAGGAACAAAACCCCAGCCTTCAGCCCCAGAGCCTAGAAGAGGCTTATGGACAGTATTTAGCTGTGAAACAGGTTAGGATGCTGTTTGTGAGAAAGAGACAGTTGTCTCAGACCCAGGATTCTTCTTAAAGGGGTGGCACAGAAAACCTCTCTCACAACCACTCACTCAGGACTCCGGGAGATAGGGAGAGAGGAGAGGACCGAAGCAGTGGGAAGAGAGTGCGGTCTGGAAGGCACAGGAAGAAAAGCTTTGAGGGACAGCCACCCTAAACCCTGGGCTGAGTCACTCCACAAATATGAAACAATATTTCCCCTGAAACCAGCAAGGGGAAGCAAGACACCTTCCAACAGGCTCCCCTTCAGCAATCAGCACAGTCGCTTAGAAAGAGGGAACTTTCAGGACTACAGTATGTAGTGTTAGGGTCTGAGCTGCAACACCCCTACCCACACTGCTGAAGATTTGCTAGAGGGCGGCAGCAGCATGATGCGAAAGCGCGGGTCCGTAGGTGGGAGCAGAAGCCGAGCAGGCTGGCATGAGCTCAGTCTAGTCCAGCAGGGGCAAAGGAGATGCGTGAAAGTGGTCCAGGGGTTGCGAGCTTGCCTGCAACTCCACCTATGGGGGAAAAACTGGAGCCCAGAACAGGCAGAGATCTGCCGCTGGGCAGGAGCAAGTTGGCATGCAGCCTCACCCAGCCTTCGAAATCCCGTGGAGGTGGGACGGAAGCCAGGGCTCTCAGTTGAGCACACACCAGCAGCCCGGCATAGGAGCCGAGGTTGGTAGGGGTGGGGGAGAAGCCCGGCTTGCGGATGAGCACGTAGAAGCAGCAGCCCCTCCCAGCCAAGGAGCCAAGATTGGGGGGACAGGGCAGAAGCCTGGCTCACAGCTGAGCAAGCATCAGCAGCCCCTCCCAGCAGAGGAACCGGTTAACAAGGACCTGCAGCCAAGCAAAAGTGCGCATCCTTGCCCTTAGTGCTCAGGCATGTAGTCCAAGTGTGGTGTGCATTGCCATCCGTGGGAGAGAGGTGAAGGCCGAAACTGGCTGAGGCTTATAGAGCCGGGCCCAAAAACACAGCCTTTCCTGGGGATACAGAGTTGAGGCAGAAACTGCAGCAACAGCGGCAGCAGTCGGCGGAGGCAACACCTGTACACAACCACCCTTAGCAACGGCAAAGGGGGTGGCGGGCCTGCAGACAAACTACACCTAGGGAACACAGAGGCAACACCCATTGGACTCCAGTAGCCAAACCCTTCTTACACACAGAAAAAATGGGCAGGCAGAGAAATATAACCCAAATAAATCAAGAGAAATCCCCAGAGAAGGACCTGAATGAATCAGATATACCCAAACTACCTAATGCAGAGTTTAAAACAATGATATTTAGAATGTTCAAAGAGCTTAGAGCAACAATGGATAGCCATTAAGGACAACTAAATAAAGAAATACAAAGTATAAAAAAAGAAATTTTAATAATAAAAAAGAATCAGACAGAATTGACAAATATGACAAATAGAGTATCAGAACTGAAAATCACAATAGAAGGAATTAAAAGCAGAATGGATGAAGCTGAGGATCGAATCAGCGAGTTAGAGGACACAATAAACAAAGACACAGAAGCAGAGCAGAAAAAAAAAAGACACAAATAATCTGAGGAAACTCTAAGGGAACTCTTTGACAACATGAAGAGAAATAACAACAGCATCATAGCGGTTCTTGAAGAAGAAGAGAAAGAAAAAGGAATAAAAACTTTGTTCAATCAAATCATAGCTGAAAAATTCCCTAAATTAAGATTGAAAAACGATTCACACATTCAAGAAGCACAAAGAACTACAATAAAGAGAAACCCAAAGAAATCTATACCAAGACACATAATAGTTAAAATACCAAAGGTATGTGAGAAAGAGAAAATTTTAAAAGCTACTAGAGAATAAAAGGCTATCACCTACAAAGGAGCCCCCATAAAGATGACATCCAACTTTTCAACAGAAACACTTGAGGCCAGAAGGGAATGACAAGATATATTCAAAGTAAGGCAGAACAAGAACCTATAACCAAGACTACTTTATTTAGCAAGGCTAATGTTTAAAATTGAAGGAGAAATAAAGAGCTTCCCAGACAAAAGAAACCTCAAGAAATTCATTAAAACCAAACCAATTCTGCAAGAGATACTAAGGGGCCTGTTGTGAGCAGTTTAAAAAGGGAAAAGAATATAGCAAAAGAAGAATACAGCTTTCAAGAATAAAATGGCAATAAACAACTACATATCAATAATAACCTTAAATGTAAATGGATTAAATGATTGAATCAAAAGACATAGGGTAGCGCGTGGATAAAGAAACAGGACCCATACATATGCTGTCTACAAGAGACACACCTTAAAACAAAAGATGCACATAGACTGAGGGTAACAGGATGGAAAATAATATTTCATGCAAATCAAAATGAAAAGAAAGAGGGATAGCAATTCTTATATCTGACAAAATGGACTTTAACACAAAGGCTGTAGTAAGAAAGACACTACATAATGATAAAGGAAACAATTCAATAGGAAGATATAACCATTATAAATATCTATGCACCGAACATAGGAGCCCTGACATACATAAAGCAGACTTTGATGGATATAAAGGGCGATATTAACAGCAATAGTATAATAGTAGGGATTTCAATACTCCACTAACATCACTGGATAGATTCTCAAGAAAGAAAATTAATAAAGACACAGCAGACTTAAAAGATACACTAGATCAACTTGATTTAATAGATATCTTCAGAACTTTTCACCCTAAAGCAGTAGAATATACACTCTTTTTGCAAGTGCTCATAGTATATTCTCTAGGATAGACCACATGTTAGGAAACAAAAGTGGTCTCAACAAATTTAAGAAGATTGAAATCATATCAAGCATTTTGTCTGATCACAATGCCAAGAAACTAGAAATTAACCACAAGAGAAAAACTGAAAAATACTCAAACCCTTGGAAACCAAATAGCATGTTATTAAATAATGAATGGATTAACAGTGAGATCAAAGAAGAAATAAAAAATTTTATAGAAATGAATGATAATGAGCAAACATCAACTCAAAATTTATGAGACACAGAAAAAGCAGTACTGAGAGGGAAGTTCATTGCACTACAAGCATACCTTAAAAGCTAGAAAAAGCTCAAATAAGCAACCTGAGCTTGCATCTAAAAGAACTAGAAAAACAACAGCAAATAAAGCACAAGACTAGTAGAAGGAAGAAAATAATAAAGATCAGAGCAGAAATAAATGACATACATACTAAGGAAACAATACAGAGGATCAATGAAACCAGGAGCTGGTTCTTGGAAAAGGTAAACAAGATCGATGAACCTTTAGACTCACCAAGAAAACAAGAGAGAGGACTCAACTAAATAAAATTAGAAATGTGAGTGGACAAATAACAACTGACACAACATAAATACAAAGTATTGTAAGAAAATACTATGGAGAACTCAATGCCAAAAAATTAGAAAACCTACGTGAAATGGACAAATTTCTTGAATCATATAATCTTCCAAAAATCAATCTGGAAGAATCAGAACACCTAAACAGACCAATTATAATAAATTAGATTGAAACAGTTATCAAAAACCTCTCAACAAAAAAAATCCTGGGCCTGATGGCTTCACAAGTGAATTCTACCAAAAATTTAAAGAAGAACTAACTCCTATTCCTCTCAAGCTATTTCAAAAAATTCAAGAGGAAGGAAGACTTTCGAACTCCTTTTATGAAGCAAGCAAAATTCTGATCCCTAAACCGGGCAAAGACAACACAGAGAAAGAAAATTATAGGCCAATATACCTGAAGAACATAGATGCTAAAATTCTCAACAAAGTATTAGCCAACCAGATCAAGCAATATATGAAAAAAATCACACACCATGATCACATGGGATTTATTCTGGAGAGGCAAGGCTGGTTCAATATTTGCAAATCAATCAACGTGATTCATCACATAAACAAAAGGAAGGACAAAAATCACATGATAATTTCAATAGATGCAGAAAAAGGCATTTGATAAAATCCAGCACCCATTCATTCTCAAAACTCTCAGTAAAGTGGGAATACAGGGAACATTCCTTTACATGATAAAGGCCATCTATGACAAACCCACAGCAAATATCATACTAAATGGGCAAAAATTAAAAGCAATCCCATTAAGATCAGGAACCAGATAGGGGTGCCCCCTTTCACCACTTTTATTCAACATTGTTCTGGAAGCTCTAGCTACAGCAATCAGACAAGAAGAATAAATAAAAGGCATCCAAAGTGGAAAATAAGAAGTAAAACTGTCATTTGCAGATGATATGAGATTGTATATAGAAAACCATAAAGTCTCAGTAAAGAAACTACTGGACCTGATAAATGAATTCGGCAAGGTGGCAGGATATAAAATTAATACTCAGAAATCAGAGGCATTTTTATATACCAAAAATGAACTGTCAGAAAGGGGAATTAAGGAAACAATACCTTCAATATTGCAACCAAAAAAATAAAGTACCTAGGAGAAAATATAACCAAAAGGTTAAGGACTTATACTCAGAAAATTATAAAACATTGATAAAAGAAATCAAGGAAGATACAAGCAAGTGGAAGCATATACTGTGCTCATGGTTAAGAAGAATAAACCATTAAAATGTCTATATTACCCAAAGCAATTTATAAATTCAATGCAATACCAATTAAAATACCAATGACATACTTCAAAGATATAGAACACATATTTCAAAACTTTATATAGAACCCAAAAACAATACGAATAGCCTCAGCAATCTTAAAAAGAAAAAATAAAGCAGGAAGTATCACTCTTCCGGATATCAAGGTTTACTACAAGGCCATTGTACTCAAGACAGCCTGGTACTGGCATAAGAACAGGCACATAAATCAATGGAACAGAACAGAGAACGCAGAAATAAACTCACACCTTTATGGACAACAGATATTTGACAAAGCAGGAAAGAGCATACAATAGAGTAAAGACAGCCTCTTTAACAAATTGTGTTGGGAAAATTGGATATCTACCAGCAAAAAAAATGAAACTAAACCATCAACTTAAACCATTCACAAAAACAAACTCAAAATGGATAATAGACTTAAATGTAAGCCGTGAAACCATAGTATCTTAGAAGAAAACATAGGCAGTAAGCTCTCCGACATCTGTAGCAGCAATATATTTGCCGATTTATCTCCACAGGCAAATGAAATAAAAGACAGGATAAACAAATGGGACTATATCAAACTAAAATGTTTTTGCACAGCTAAAGATAATAAGAACAGAATAAAAAGACAAACCACACAATGGGAGAACATATTCGACAATATGTCTGATAAGGGCTTAATAACCAAAATTTATAAAGAACTTAGAAAACTTAACACCAGGAAGACAAACAATCCAATCAAAAAATGGGCAAAAGAAATGAATAGAAATTTCTCCAAAGAGGACATACAGATGGTCAATAGGCATATGAAAAAATGCTCAACATCACTAATCATTAGAGAAATGCAAATTAAAACCATAATGAGATATCACCTCACACCAGTCCGAATGGCGCTCATCAGCAAAACAACACAGAAAAGTGCTGGCAAGGATGTGGAGAAAAGGGAACCATCCTACACTGCTGGTGGGAATGCAGACTGGTGCAGCCACTGTGGAAAACAGTATGGAGATTTCTCAAAAATTAAAAATTGAACTACCTTTTGACCCAGTTCTCCCACTTTTAGGAATATACCCTAAGAACACCATAGTACTGTTCGAAAAGAAGAAATGCGCCCCCATGTTCGTGGCAGCACTGTTCACAATAGTGAATATCTGGAAACAGCCCAAGTGTCCATCAGAGGACGAGTGGATTAAAAAGCTTTGGTACATATATACTATGGAATACTACTCAGCCATAGGAAATGATGACATCGGATCATTTGTAACAACATGGATGAACCTTGATAACATTATATTGAGTGAAGTAAGTAAATCAGAAAAAATTAAGGACTATATGAGGCCATACATAGATGAGACATAAAAATGAGACTTAGAGACATGAACAAGAGTGTACTGGCTACCCGGTGTGAGGGGCAGGTGAAGGAGGGGTAGGGAGAGGGGAGTGCGCAAATAATACCAGATAGAAGGTGACGGATGACAATTTGACTTTGGGTGATGGGTATGCAATATAATCAAATGTCCAAATAACGTGGAAATATTTTCTCTGAATATATGTGCCCTGATTTATCAATGTCACCCCATGAAAATTAATAAAAATAATTAAAGAAAACAGCATGGTATTGGCTGAAACAGACACACATATCAATTTAACAGAATTGAGAGCCCAGAAATAAACATACGTACATGTGGGCAAATACTTTTCAACAAAAGAGCCAAAAAACATACAATCAAAAAAAGAAAAGCTTCAAAAAATGGTGTCTGAACCTCGACTGCTATTTGTCACCAAATACAAAAATGAACAGAAAGTAGATTTAAAAACTAAATATAAGCTGTGAAACAAAAATTACATAGACAAAAACATAAGTACTAAAGCTGTGGACCTTGGTGTTAAGAAGTGTTTTATAAATTTGATCTCAAAGACAGGGAAGTAAAAGCAAAATTAAATGAATGGGACTATACCAAACTAAAAAGCTTCTTCAGAGAAAATAAAACAAAACAGAACAAGAAGCACGCAACCAAATAGGAGGAGATATTTGCAAACCATACCACCAACAATGGTTTACTATTTAATATATACACTGCTCACAAAAATTAGGGGATCTTTTATTGCTTCATATTCATTTTGAAATATCCCCTAATTTTTGTGAGCAGTACATAAAGGACTTGCAGAAATCAACCATGATAACAAAATAATTTATTATAAAATGGGTAGTGGACCTGGACAGATATTTCTCCCAAGAAGACATACAAATGGCCAACAGATATATGAAAAGATGCTCAAATTCATTAGCTATTAGATAAACGATAATCAAAATTGCAATGAGTAGATAACACCTCAAAAATGTTAAAATGGCTATTATTAAAAAGACAAATAACAAGTATTAGAGAAGCTGTGGATAAAAAGGAACCCTTATTCACTGCTGGTGAGAATGTAAATTGGTAGTCACTATGGAAAAGTATATGGAGGTTCCCCAAATATTTAAGGATAGAGTTACCATATGACCCAGGAAACTCTCTTTTGGATATCTACCTGAAAAATTTGAAAACATTTCATCACAAGATATATTTACCCCTATGTTTATTGCAGCACTACTAATGGTGGCCAAAACATGTAAATGCAAAGAGTCCTTCCACAGAGACTCGATACAGATCTGTTGCATATTTACAATGGAATGCTACTTGGCTATAAGAAAAGGTGAAATACTGCCATTGGCAACATGGATGGTTTTGAGAATATTATGCTAAGCAAAATAAGTCAGAAACGTGTAAATACCATATGATTTTACTCATATATGGGATATAAAACTTAAAGCAACAAATTACAAGACAAACAAAAACTTATAGAAACAAAAGTGTGATGGTTACTAGAGGGATAGGGGTGTAGAGTGTACAAAATAAAGGGAAAAGAGGGGAAATGTTTAGTGATGGAAGGAGATTTGACTTTGGGTTGTTAATACACAATGCAATACACAGACAATATATTATAGAATTGTACAAACAATATAGACACAGACTAAAAGGTACAGAGAACAGACTGACAGCTGGTAGAGGGAATGGATGTTGGAGGGTTAAATGAAAAAGGTGAAGAAACGAAGCAAAGGAAAAAACTCATAGACACAGACAACAGTATAAGGATAGCAAAAAGGGAATTGGTGTAGGACAAGGTAGCATATTGTAAATGGGAAATAAATGCTGATGGAAGGACACTTGACTTGGAGAACACACAATACAATGTACAGATGATGTATAGCAGAATTGTATGCCTGAAACCTATATAATTTTATTAATTAATGCCACTGCAATAAAGCTAACTAAATTTAAATGAATAAATGCAAAGCCCAGAAATTTTAGTGAAAATATTTTACTTATACGTTCAATGAGATCAAGCAGCTTAAATACCCCCATAATGACATTTTAACCCATCATAGTCCAACTGTTGAAAATCTATAGAAAATATCCTAAAGAAATTAGGAAAATAAAATTATACACATAAAAATAAATCTCGAAATGATGACTCTCTTTTTACTAGAAACAACAAGGAGTAAATTTCAAGGAAATGCTATTTTTAGAGCTAAAAAATATTTTTAATGTATAAGTAAAATATTAGGAGTAACATTTATATCAAATATAAATATTAAAAATGTGAAAATATTTTTAAGTATTTTATAAAATCAAATCAAAATAAAGTTATGCATAGTAAAGTGTTGAGAAAATTTACTTCCAGCAAACCAGTACTACATAAAGTACTAAAAGAAATGATTTATGCTTAAGAGAATTTCTTTAAAAGAATATTAATGGTTTAAAGCAAAAACTATGGCAATATTACAGGGTGTTATAGTGTGCATAAAAGTGAATATAGGACAATATTGATGGGTTTTAATAATAAAAATATTAATTATTCAAAGTTACGATAAAGATGATTTAGTAATGAGGTACAATTTACATAAAGTAAAATGTAAAATAAAAGAACAAGATATGAGAGGAAAATGTAAGAGACTGTTATGAGATACTTACACTGCTCATGACAGTATATTAACTGAAGGAAGAATGCTCTAACCTAAAGCTGAATATATTTCAATCCTATAGTAACCACTAAAAACGACAAAAAGAAGAATAGACCAAAAAAATGCCAGAGATAAAATTTATTATAAACAGTATAAAATTTACAAAAATGAAATTAGAAAAGGAAGTACAGAGGAGCAAAATAGTTAATACCAAATGGCAGCTTAAGTCCAAGCATATCTATATATCTATAGGTATATCATCTATATCTATATATCTTTATCTATATCTATGTCAATTGAATTAAAACTCTATTTAAGTCCTAGATAATCACAGTTGTTTTGAACAGCAACGTCCTTTAATTCTGTTACTTACAAAACAAAATTTAAATATAAAGAAGAGAAAGTATAAAAATAAATGCATAGAAAATTATATAATTGTGCACACTAAACATAAAATAGCCATAGTGGCTTCATTAACATCAGAGAGAAATTTCACCACAAAGACCTTTGACGACATAGAGAAACCTTTTATAATTTTAAATGTTTTAAAAATATGACCATACTATATGTAAACAGCATTGAAATATATGATGAAATAATTGACAGAACTAAATAGAAGAATAGGTATACTCACAATGAAAACGTCTTCCAGCAATTAAGAGTAAGTAAATGAAAACATCAGAAAAGATGTTCAGTTTTTTTTGAAACTGTTGAACTTTATATTGATCATCAGAATTTTTAGAGTACTTTAACTTTATAGAGACCAATTATTTTCAAATACACATGGAATTTTACCTAGGTCAGACCAAATGCAAGACCATAAAATCTGTAGCAGTAAACATTAAGTAGTTAAATTGTTACGAAGCCCAGTCTCTGAAGATGATGATAGCAAATTATAAAACACTAGCAGTGAGAATCTAGAAAACTATCAATAGTTTAAAATTAAAAACAAATTTAAATACCAGTAACCCACAGCTAAACAATTTTTGATGACAATTATAACCCATTTTAGTTAGAAATATATAATATTAGATACTACTTAAATCTGATGCAGCAAAAAAATGTCCTTAGAAGGAATTTTATAGTTTTATATCCATGTGTTACAAAAAAATTGAAATTAATAATATGTTAAAATCAATATGCTTAAAAATCTAAAAAATGAAAAGTAACTATGCCCAAAGCAAGCAGAAAGAAAGGTATAAATATAATTACAGTGGAAATCAATGAAATAGAAAACAGAAAAACTAAATAAAAACTTAAGTCAAAGGTTGATTTTTTGAAAATATCAACAAAACTTAGTCATTTACCTAGACAAACTAAAGAAAAAAGAATACACATGCCCAAACTTGCAAAACCTATCTGTATATACAAAACATGGATAAAACTCATAAAAAAATGTTCTATTAAATGTCAGACACAAAAAATATATATTATGGGTCCAACTATATGTTTATAAAAAATAAAATTATTATTTCAAAGATGCATGGTTAAGGGAAAAATTATAAAGAAATGGAAGTGAATACAGTACAATGCTAATCTTTGTTGGGAGAAATAGTAAATAGTGGCTAAAAGAAGAAATGAGGGGCACTTTGGGGAAGTCCAATAATGTTACTGTTTTGGAGCACGGTCATATGGACAATCACTTTTTAAAAAATCACTGAGCTATATATTTAAAAATATTTTTTATCTATGCATATAGAATTTTACAAATAAAAAATATTTTAAAGGATACTTATAGTTATTTTTGAATAAATACAAGTGGTTTTTAAATTAAATACTTCTAAAGAGACTCTATACTAGGAAAACAAGTAATAACATTGCACATATTAACTCTAAATCATTAATCTTTTCTTATATAGCCACATTTAAAAATCACCTTTAGTTCAAATGTGTTTTGTTTTTGTTTTTGATGTTAAGTGAGAGGAGGAGAGATAGTAAAACAGATTCCCGCATGTTCCCAGACCAGGATCCAACATGCAACCCCTGTCTCAAATCAACTGAACTATTTTTAGCTCCTGCAGCTGACAAGATCGGTCCAACTGAACGATCCTCAGTGCCTGGAGACCACAATCCAACCATTCAAGCCAGGCTGCAAAGGAGTTAAAGGAAAAAAGGGGGTGAAAAAGGAGAAAGAAGCAGATGGTCTCTTCCCTTGTATGGCCTGACCAGGAATTGAACCCAGGACTTTCATATGCTGGGCCGATGCTCTATCAATGGAGCCAACCAGCCAGGTCCCACATTTAATGTTTAACAAAGACATGTGATCGAAGTAAAGATGTGTGTGTGTGTGTGTGTGTGTGTGTGTGTGTGTGTGTGTGTGTATTATGAACACAGTATTGGTTCAACATTCTTTTCTAAATTAATGGCTAAGTAGTGACTTAACTGTAAACTGTTTGACTATTTGGAGAATACTTTAAAGAATAGATTTGAATTGATAAATATAATCATGTATAAGTATTAAAAAATAGGGAATTCTTGTGTGTGTGTGTGTGCATAAATAAAATATCTGACAAAAACCCAATAAAGTCTAGAGAGCCAAAGGCTGTTTCTTCCTAAAAGTTCAGAGTTACAAAGGGATAATTTAAAACAAATAAATAGAAAAAGAACTGTTTACATTAAAGAAAAATATAATCAATATTGCTGGAACTGCCTGAATAGCTGAGTACACAGATTTCATATCATTATAGAACCAGACTGATTGATCAACCATGTGAATCTTATACAACCTAATGTCTAAAACTTTTTATATATTGAACGTAAGACATAACTGTTGGTGTTTTACATTTATATTTCCCAAACTTAAAATTTCACATGCGAGAATTTGTAATAGTCCTTTAAATTTAACATAACACTCATAAGAGAAATGGAGCAAATCTGAGATTCTCACATAGGAAGTGGCAAGGCTGCAATTTAAGTCAAAATCTACTTCTAAAGGCTTTTCACTATCTACACTACCTTTATTACCACTTACCATAGTAATTTGTTATATGTGTGTGTATACATATATACAAATTTATTTGAGAAACTTTTACCCTTTTATTGAAGAATAACATAATAAAAAATGAAAATTCACACTATTTTCTAGTTCCCAAGTGTGTGCTCAAGTTCTTTTGCAAATGTCTTGAATAAGGGAGTATTTACATTTCTCCTTCTCTTAAATATGTAATAGAGCAATTTCTACCTACAACAGTTACACTAGAGAATACTAAGGCTATTTTCTTTCTAGTGGTGACATGATAGTACTTCACTGGTATACTTAAAACCAACAGAGATTTGTGAGACTCTATATCTATTCTAACATCTTCTACTTAAATGACTGAATTGCTACTTGGGTAAATCTCTCTTAGTCCTCAAGAAGACAAAAGATAGGAGTATTTGCTCAAAAAGCTCATAGCTTCCCTTGTAATTTAGAAAGGTGCTTCACAAAATTTAACACCTGCAATGATGAAAAAGGCAACTTAAATTACAATGAGCCTTCTTATGAAAGACAAAGCTCAGCAGGTATGATCTCTGTTGCTTTTATATATATCACTTATGATGAAACCTAGGAAATAAATGTTAAGATGGGCAGCATCTTGTTTACTAAAAGTCATATGTTCCAGTCATCTGAGTCATCTGTAAAGTACACTGTCTATGATATTAGAAAATACTCTAATTCATTTACTCAATTAAGTAGACTCAGTCTTTCTCAGGAGTGCTGTAAGAATAGTTTATTTAAAGTGACTTATACTTTTAGTAGTCATCTTTAAGATTTCAGTACGAGGCCATGGCGAGTGGTGCAATGGATAGAACACTGTCCTGTAGTGCTGGGGTCTCCAACTTGTACCCAGTGGGATTGATTCAAACCTAAGGCTCTGATCCTGCAGTTGCTGGCTCAATCTTGGCATCTTCGCTTTGAGCCCCAGTCAGGGCACATATGAGAAGCAATCAATGGCACAACTAAGTGGAACTATGAGTTGCTGCTTCACTCTCTCTCTTTTCTCCCTTCCTCTTTCTTCCTCCCTCCCTCACTTTTTCTCCCTTCCCTTTCTCTCTCAAAAACAAACAAAAGAAAGAACAGAATACACTCAACTACAGTAGGAGAATTTTCTTATGTTCTCTTTGTCTACCTTACTACATTTCTTTCTTAATAGTACCTCTTAACTACCTCTCATATATCTTAGCTGAGAAGCAGCCCTGGAAAGGTTTTATACATTGTTTCTTAATGCGGTCATGGTTCTTTTGTATCAGAAGAAAGAAAATTTGACCCAGTTGCACCCAACAAGATATTCCATTTAACACCCAAAGAAAAGGTTTATGTGAAAGCTTTGTCCCACAATTCTGAATCCTTATCTTGTTGAGTCTAAGTAAGAGATCAATTACATGCCATCAGGAAGACAGGCACTCAAAAATAAGCTAAATTGGAATTGGCAGTTGTCAACATAAGGAACATCAAAATCTGTAAGAATTTTTATGAGTTTATTTAAGTCAAACTGATGACAATTCCCTGGAAGCAAAATTTCAACAGATTGAGAAAATACTCCAGAGAATGGCAGTTTTACACTGAATTTTATACATTACCATAAAAGGAGGAGGTATAGGGGCTTACATGAAATATATTGATGATAGATTAGGGAATGGGGAGAAAAGAAAGTAAAGAAATCCCTGGGATTGGATAAAGAGTGAGCCCTGGTTGAATAGTTTGGTTGGTTAGAGCATCATCCTGAAGCACAGAAGTTGCTGGTTTGATCCCTGGTCAGGGCATATACAAGAGCAGATTGTTGTTCCTTGTTCTCTCTTTCTAAAATCAATAAAATAAATATATATATTTAAAAGTTAAATAAATAGATGCATAGTTATTTTACATAGATAGGTATAGGATAGCTAACAGTTAACAGGGTAATAATCCCAATGACAGGCTCTGTGGTCTCCTGCTCTGGCAAGAGGTAGTGCCTTGAGGAGTATGTAAAAGAGAAATTTCCCTGACATTTGAAACGTATGTTATTATAGATGCAAAAAGACAAGATACAGGCTCAGTTAAGGGAAAGATTAACCTTTGTGAAGAGAGATACCTTTGGAGGCATGGGCACAAGGGCTAGAAGAGCAAATCAGTGTACACTTGTGCATTTTTATGCAAAGAAGGGAATTAAAAGTAACTCCAGGGAATTATGGAGGGCTCTATTTCTATGAATTTACCACTTAGAGGATTTAAGGTGAGCATGGAGTAGTTAGATGTTATACTCATCCCCTCCCAGGACCAACTGGAGGTACAACTAAATTTAAGAACAGTCTTATACACAGCCACTTACCTTGGGCTCCAACAGAAGAAGGGCTGAATGGACTAAAGACCTGTGAGAAGAGTCTAAATTTAGTGTCTCTTGGGAGAGACATGGTAGGGTACAGACACAAGAACCGCTATGCTGAGTCATTCTCCAATACTACAGTCACCATTTTCTTGGGCAGAGCACTCCCCTATATATGTCATCATATGAGGGACTTTCTGGGAGCACACAACTCAAGTGATCAAATAGTCTACTACATACCTTGACCCAACAGAACACCTACTACTTAACCCACACCACAAAGACTAGGAATTATAGCAGATCTAATTCACAAAAAACAGAAACAACAAGCAAAAATAAACACACACAAAGAGAAGGCTAAAATGGGGGACAAAAAACTAGGCTTCAAATGACAGAATAGGAGAACTCTCCAGAAATAGAGCTAACTGAAATGGAGATAAACAGTTTATCAGATATTGAGTTTAAAGTAATGGTTATATGATTATATGAATGCTCAAGAAACAAAGTGAAAACACAAACAAAGAGATAGCAAGCATGAAAAAGGACAAAGAAATCACAAAAAGAACCAAGCAGAAATAAAGTCTACAATATTTGACATCAAGAATACACTGGAAGGAATTAACAGTAGATTGAATGAAGCAGAGGACTGAATCAGCAATTTGGAAGACAAGGTAGAAAAAGCACCCAAACAGAGCACCAAAAGAAATAAAAAAAAATCAAAATGGATTAACAGCAAAATATTAGACAAGAAAATATAAAAATCCTAGAAGAAAAGATAGGCAGTAAGATCTTGGACATTCATTTTTCTGATATGTCTCCTTGGGTAAGAGAAATGAGAGAAAAGAAAATAATGGGACTACATCAAACGAAAAGGTTATGTATAGCAAAGGAAATCATCAACAAAATAAAAACACAACCTGCTGGATGGGAGAATATATTTGCTGATATATCCGATAAGATTTAATATCCAAAATTTATAAAGAACTTATAAAACTTAACACCAAAAAACTAAGCAAACTAATTAAAAATTGGCCAAAGGAGTTGAATAGATACCTTTCTAAAGAAATCATACACATGACCAATAAACATATGAGAAGATACTTAACATCATTAATCATCTAAGAAATGAAAATTAAAACCACAATGAGATGTCACCTCACATTTGTCAGAATGACTATCATCAATAAATCAACAAACAAGAATGCTGGCAAGGGTGTGGAGAAAAGAAAACCCACATGCACTGTTGATGGGAATGAAGATTGGTAAATCACTGTGGAAAGCAGTATGGAATTATCTCAAAAATTTTAAATGGAACCGTCTTTTGACCCAGCAATTTCATTTCTGAGAATATATCCAAAGAATCCTAAAACACTAATTCAAAAGAACATATGCACCACTCTGTCTATTACAGCATTTTCTGCAATAGCCAAGATCTGGAAACAGCAAAAGTGTCCATCAGCAGATAAGTGGATTAAAAAGCCATAGCACATTCAGACAATGGAATATTGTGTAGCCATAAACAAGGAGAATATCTTATCTTCTGCAACAGCAAGGCTGAACCTGGAGATCGTTATACTAAATTAAATAAGCCAATCAGAGAAAGACAAGTATCATATGATTTAATTTCACTCATATATATAATCTAACAAACGAAGTAAACCACAAAGCAAAATTGAAACAACTCATACATAGAGAGCAGGCTTATAGCTGCTGGGTGGAGGGGGGGGGGTAGAGGTTGGGCAGTGAGAGGGAAAGAAAGATATAGCAGAAAAGGACAAAAAACCCCAACTCATGGACATAGATAACAGTGTGGTGATTGTGAGAGTGGGAGGTGAAAGAGGGTATAGGGGGGATAATAAATAGATAAATGGTAATGGACAAAGATTTGACTTGGGGTGGGAACACCCAGTATGGTATACTGTAATGAAACTTGTATAATTATGTTAACCAATGTTACCACAATAAAATTCATTAAAAATAAATACACAAAAAAGTAAATGTGCAAAAAAGAAAAATATTGACCCAGGATATGGCTACTGTTATCAGAATGTTTCAATTTCAGGTCATCCTATATAATTACTTCAGGTCTCTGAGTTTATAAGGCTGCATGCAGACCTCCTCTGAGCTTGTCCGATTTAGTAGCTGGCACCTTAGTTGTCTATACAGTTAAGTCACATTACTGATAGAATATTAGAGTTGAAAGAAAGAAATAATGAAAAGCCACACACACACACACACACACAACCACTTCTGAACTTTCTTCTACTACTAGATTTTTTTTTATTGAACTGTCAGTTGCTTTTAAACTACCAAAGCACTTGGTATGTTCAAGTGATCCTCTAGACTTCAAGAAGTCTCTTCCCATAAGTAAATATAATAATATGTTCAGTGAGATGAGGGAAATACCAAGGATAGAATGATAGAAACCTCTCTGAAGAGATATGTTTCAGATTGTATTAGTGAATGAGAAACAGGGAGATACATGCAAAAAGAGGGAAGTACAAGTATAAAGGCCCTGGCACTTGAAAGAGCTTGGGATATACAAGGAAAAATAAAAGAGAGCAATATTCCTGGAGAATGGTGATCAAAGGGGAGATTAGTCTGAAAGAATTCTGAAAAGTAGCAGAGGCTAGGTAATCCTGAACCCAGAAGGTCATTCTAATAGGTTTTCATTGTATTTTATAAACAGTGGGAAGCCACTGAAAGATTTTATGGAAGAAAATTTAGTAAAAACACACTGAACCTTTTTTTATGAGCTTTAAGTATGTTTTCATATTTATATAGCTACATTTTTATATCTAAACTGATAATTTTGCAAATAATACATGTGCAAAATAACAGCGTGGCTCTGGCATTACTGCTAATTGTTTAAGATATTAATAAACTATTAGAAGAGGCTGGGGAAATACCTCTATTCTGGCTCTGGGAAGACTTTCCACTAAATTCAAAACATTTATTAACTTCCATTAATCTATGCCCAACCCAGTGTCACCATGGACAACAATACTGCACTGTCGTTTTCTTTGTAGGATTCTACTTGTGAAAAATTCTTAATATGCCTATACACTTATAAATTTTAGTTTTATTCATTTTATTTCCAATGCTCTGAGTTTTTATATTTCCATTTATCTTTCTGTAAAATTGTGAAAATCTGAATATGCTTTATGGTCTAACTCAAATGTCTTGTGCTACTATCCTCCGCAAAATTTTGATGTTAAAAGTTTTATAAATTAAATAAATTCAGATATAAACAATGGAGTCTAAGTCTATTCAAAACCTCAAGGGATTTTGGTAATATAAAAAAAACATTCTTAAAGTTTATCTAGATGAACAAATAAGTAAAGTTTACAAGAATAAGCAAGAAGAAGATAATAGTACCATTAAGGAATTAAAAAAATAGTATATGTTCAAGATAATAAAAAATATAGTTAAATATTTGCTAGATTTATAGATGGAAAGAAATATATTTTTGGTACATAAAGCAAAAGAAGTCAAGAACATAAGAAATAGAACAATAAAAACATTGACATTTATCCAAGAAATATTTATTGTTAAACAATTAAATGTTTTTCAGAATGTTTGGAATACATCGATGAATAAACTAGACAATGATCATTGCCCTTAAGGAACTTACTTTTTGGTATAGATTGAGAAGAATAGATGACAAATTATATCTATCTACACAACATATATTTGTAAAGACATATATTTATATAGTGTGTATATATATATATATATATATATATATATATATATATATATATATATACACACACATATATGGTATTAATAAAACTCAGAAGTTTAATTAGGAAACTCTTAGATATTGATACATAAATTTACATAATTGTGTACTATTTTAGGTGATGATATGCATTATAGAGGAAAAGAAAAAATTGAAAAATGATCAGATGAATCACAATACAAAGTAATAAAGGCAGTTAGAATTCATTAAAACAATGACATTTGACTTAGGAACTAACAAAATATATATTAAAAACAATATCCATATGTCAAGACTGGTGAACTTGCAAAAAGTTGTTGCACATGAAACATATTTGCTAAACATAAAATTATATAATTTAAGTAGATAAGATCTCTCAAAGTATTTTTATAAAGATATATTAAAATAATCCTTTTAAATGATAAACTTAAAAGAAGCTTTAAAGATGAAAAAAAAATAACCATTGAATACTGTAATCTACCTCTTACTCAGCTGAAGAAGATTCTTACCAGCACACTTTTTCTATAAATCAAGTAGTCTATGCCATCATTTATTAAAAATATCGGTATTATTTTACCAGTAATTTCACTTACAGAAGTTTATGCTAGGGATAGAAAGAAACTTTGCATGAGGCATCAGGAACACGATGCAGGGTTATGAGAGTATTTTATTGAGTGGGACACTTGAGACCATGTTTACACAATAAATTAAAAGTTAATTAATTTATTAATTATAAAAAAAACCCTGAATAAACTCCAAAATCCTAAATAAAAAAGATTATGTTAGGAACATAATTAGAGAGGTTGTCAAAGATTTCTGTTGCAGTGTTAAGGTTATGAATAAGAAAATATAAAAAAATTCAAATATCTAAAAACATAAATAATAAAATACTTTTTGCTATACTCTTGTATTTTAATCTTCCCTGTAACTAATCACTGCTACAGGAATTCACTACTACTACCCCCCTATTTCATGGCCATAATTTGATATCAAGCTTTAATCTCCTAGATTTACTCTATGTATATATTGTGCAACAAACTCTCTGGCCCATACATTTACAACAAGGAATCAGCAAGATCTCCACAAAATTAAATCCAACATACATATTTACCTGAAATATTGTAAGGGTTTTGTTTTCTTACTACAACAAGAAGCAAGTCATTAAAATATCTTACAATATCCTTAACATCTCCCATAATTCCCTAGAGGGTTCAACCCTGACTTAACACTCCACCTTCATTCATACCAGAGTTCCTCCTCCTATTTTGAGTTCAAATCATTCATTTCTTATTTCAGCTTCTTTAAAATACCATTCATAGTCTTGTAACATGGTCTTTGCATATGCTGCTTACTCTGATACACAGCTGGCACTAAAAGAGTTTGTGGTTGAAGAATGAACAAACTCATCAATAAGTGGTTAAAAGAATGAAGGACAATTAAGTGCCTAGTTATAGAAATATAAAACAGAGAGACACTAATCCTACATTTTAACCCATAATATCAGGGATAATATAATTAATTGCTTGAAAGAATATGTCTGGGAATCAGAACTTAATTTTGTGGGAAGTTATAAACAGGTTGAAATTGAGATGAAATGTGATAGACTATTGGCACCATTTATCAGGTAACTGGAATAAAAGAATTAGGGTCCAACTATGAGACTAATATTGCATATTTTGAAATTTTCTGCTCATATAAAATTATTTAAGCTGTCGGCAGTTTAGCTCAAGAAGTCTTTTTACTGTACTGATAATGTAAGGCATATTTTTGTTATGGGAAAATAAAGCTGAAGAAGGCACATTTGTTAATATATTTTAGTTTAATGAGGACATTGTATCATAAAAACAGAATGTTAAAATAGAGAATGACTACAGTATATGAATATAGAAATGAGGTTTCTTAAAATAGAAACTTATAAAAATAGAACCAGAAATATGTATCTAGTTTCCTAATTTAGGTACACTCAATTTAGAGAAATCCTTCTGAATATGAGTAGCTTCTACCATAGGGTAAAACACAAAACGTAAGGGCTGTGAACATATAGCTAGTTTTTCATTTGTTTTTAAAAGTCAAAATAAAGTTATATTAATTGAACATGGAATTTTATTTTTCTTCATGCAGTATCTTTTTGGGGGTGGCAGTTATGAAGTATAGATTACAAGGGCAAATTGAAACTAAGACATTGCAAAGAAATTCTCTGTGCCTGCCTAATATCTGAAAACTTACTGATCCTTTTCCCAAAATGAATATTTTGGCACACTTCAGCTAAGGTGTTACGATTCTCATAATATAATGAAGAAGAATGTAAAAATACCTTTAAGGAAAGACCAATTATTCACTTACTTGATACCATTTTGTGTCTGTGTCATTATCTGAAGCAATGATCTTATGAAAAACACATAGCTTACTACCCTAGTCAGAAATATGGTCAGATTTGCCAAGACTGAGTGACTAGCTGAGTGGACTTGTACAAACCACTTGCCTCTCTGTGTCGCAGATAGCCAGATGTGAAAAGATGTTTGCTTGAATGTTGCTGCAATTCATTCTAGCTTTGCAAAGCATTTTAGAATAGCATATTTTTAAAAGCATGTAAGTAATAAAATATGCCACATATAAAGTGGAAATATTATCCTAAAAGTTGAGCAAACCAAGTAGATATTCTGCATAAGAAAATAGTTCTGCCTGACCTGTGGTGGCGCAGTGGATAAAGTGTCGACCTGGGAACACTGAGGTTGCCAGTTCAAAACCCTGCACTGGTTTGGTCAAGGCACATATGGGAGTTGATGCTTCCAGCTCCTCCCCCTTTCTCTCTTTCTCTCTCTCTCTCTCTCTCTCTCTCTCTCACACACACACACACACACACACACACACACACTCTGTGTCTCCTCTCTAAAATAAATAAATAAAAAGAAATAAAAAAAAAGAATGTGTATTCTTCTTAAAAAAACAAGAGAAAGAAAATAGTTCCTCAAAAAGTTAAGAGAAGAATAAGAATTATGTTAAAATAATAAAGAAAACAGAATAAGTATAAATGTACTCACATATAAAACCTATAATTTTCTTTTTTAATAACATTTATAAATCACAATTATTTTGAACAAGTAAAACCTCCCTTTGACATTACACATTTTACAATTAACATTGTAGAAAAGAAATTGCTGGAAAAATATTAGGACCTAATGAATAATGTTCTTTAGATTATTTAAATCATTCTTTATTAATATTTAGATTTAAAACGTTATTTCTGAACAGTTTACAAAATATGTCCACATATATTGCTATTCCTCCACATCTCAGTTTTAAAAAATAATAAACTGATACTCAAAGAAGTGAAATGAATTGTCTATTATCATGAGATAATAATTGGAAAAACCAGAAGTTAAGTTTATATCTTTTAATTACAAATCTAAGTTTTCTCTTTATAAGTGATTTACAAAGGCAATATTTGTATTCCATAGAAGGGGGAAGGAAGTTTTTTTATGTTGTTAATTTTGCCAAAGATGTTTGTTTTAAAACACATACATCCTAACTGACGTGGACAAGTCAGATAAAGAACCATTAGCAACAGCAGAAAGCAGTCATAAATTATCATAGAGCCCATTAAGCATCTCCTTTACCACACATGCACAGACTGGTGTCCTGTGCATCTTTGCCCTTCATCCCACAAATCACAGCCAGGACTAACACATGATATTTGATCAGATTATAACATAATGCAATGTAAAACACCACACAATTTTGTCAGATTTATCTGGAAATAAGATTCAATGGGCATGGCAATTAGGCTTACCACATCGGTGAAGGAAGAACAACAGTAGCTTTCTGAATCTAGACAGCCTGTGCCATTCAGCCCAGGGTCCACCATGACAGCATCATAATAAATGACTGCCTACACTCAAAACACCATTAAAATAGCTATCTCTGTATTTCAATCTAGTAACACACACAACAGATAGAATTTTACTTGGTGGGCTTCTAATAATTACATTTGTCACTGGTCTCTGAAGGGGTTTAATGTTTTGAGAACAGTAATTAATAAATATAATTATTAGTTAAGATTGTGAAGGGATACTGTTCTAATAAGGTGTTGAACAATCATGCAAACACTGCATTCTGCATTATAGGTGCCTCCTTATTTTACGTGTGCAAATGGGAATATGGTAACTCACCAGACTTACGAAATATGACATGTTATTATAACAAAACTGTGATATGCTAAATAGAAGATCACCTTGAAAATTATTATGCTGAATTATTATTTCTTTTTTCCAAAAGTCTAAATATACTATTATGATTGTAAATGGTACAGCCACTTCAGAAAACATTTGGGTGTTTTCTTACAAAACTAAATACAATCTTACCATATAGTCTAGCAATCATGCTTGTTGGTATATCTTCAAAGCAGCTGAAATATCATGGCCACCAAAAAACCAGCACATGGATATTTATAGCAGCTTTATTCATAACTTCTCAAACCTGGAAGCATCTAAGATTTCTCTCAGTAGCTGAATAAACTATGATTGATACAGAGAATGATTATTATTCAGCACTAAATACAACAAACTAACCAAGCCACAAAAAGATATGGAGAAACCTTAGATGTGTATTACTAAGTGGAAAAAGCCAATCTGAAAAAGCTATATATTGCTTGACTCCAGATGTATAATATTCTGGGAAAGGCAAAACTATAGAAATTATGGAAACAATGAAAATACCTGTGGTTGCCAGAGTGAGGGATGGAGGAGGAATAGGCATAGTAAAAAAAAAATTTAGGGTAGTGAAAACGATCAGCATAATATAATGGAATGCATATATGTCACTATACATTGTTTCAACCAACAGAGTGTAAAACACCACAATTAAACTCTAGTGCAGAGGTCCCAAACTTTTTACACAGGGGGCCAGGTTACTGTCCCTCAGTCCGTTGGAGGGCCGGACTATAAAAAAAATATGAACAAATCCCTATGCACACTGCACACATCTTATTTTAAAGTAAAAAAACAAAATGAGAACAAATACAATATTTAAAATAAATAACAAATAAATTTAAATCAACAAACTGACCAGTATTTCAATGAGAACTATGGGTCCGGATGCATCCTGTGCTCCTCTCACTGACCACCAATGAAGTGCGGCCTTCTGGAAGTGCGGCCGGCAGAATAAATGGCCTCAGGGGGCCGCAGCGGGCCATAGTTTGGGGATCCCTACTCTAGTGTAAACTATGGACTTTGGGTGATAATAATGTGTCAGTGTAGGTTCATTCTGGGTAAACACCGCTCCATTCTGATGACTGATGTTGAAAATGAGGGAGGCTAGACATGTGTGGGGCAGAAAATACGTGGCAAATTTCTATGACTTTCCCCCAATTTTGTTGTAAATCTAAAATTGCTCTTAAAATAAGTCTTTGAGAAAACACTATTGTGTTATATACAGGAAAACACCGTTACAACAATGATGTGGACACTTTCTAAAAGTTCAACTCTTTATTGAATGGCAGTAGTGTACAAACAATTCCCACTGGTATAAAGCAACAAAGTTAATATTAATAATTAACATATTAAGTGCTTAATACACGGCAGTATCTGTGATTAATATATTGCATCAGTTACTGCAGTTTATCCTGTGATGATTCTTTGAAGAGTGTGCCTTAACGAGGACAACTGGACCTTATAAACATTAAATATTTTGCTTAGTCACAAAGTTAGAAAGTGCAAAAGTGCTCTAGGAGAATTCAATATGCCTGACTTCATATTTTTTGTATAGGTAAACTATAAAGTTTCTGAAAAAACAAATAAATAAATAAATAAATCCCATTAAGTTCAACGTTATAATCCGGAAAATTATGCTCTTCCTGTCTGCTTGCTTGCCATTTACTGCTGTCAGAGGTTCATTTCCTCAAAGTCGGGAAGGATTCCTGGCACTTGACACAGATGCAGAAAGGAGTTAGAGGCTAAGAATCGGGGAGAAAGAAAGCTTTGCTGATGATATAAATCCCTAGAGTCAATGTCAAATCCTGGTCATCTTTTTCTTGATTTAATCACAAAATTTTTGCTCTCTGCTTTCTTTCCCAATATATCATTTACTGTTTAGAAATAAGATATCTCTCCTTTCCTATTTCACTACAGAATGATCAAAAATATATTGATGTTTGCAATTTGCCTCTTTTCCTCCATGGCCTTTGGAAATTTTTTTAGTAACAATAGAGGCAAGTAAAATTATTGAATTTTAAATTTAAATAAGATTGTTCCACAAGGACTGACAATATATCTGCCTCTGGAATTTATTGGAATGTAAATGTTTCAGTTACTCCTCTCCATATGCTTGTGCTTAATTTTGAGTGTTTTTCAAGTGCATAAATTCCAAAACATCAACAATTTAGAACATTAATAACTGGTTGAAATAAACAATAAGATATATTCTACTGATAAATCTTTGTCTGATACACAAGAGAACATTAACTCACAAAGAGTACTTGTACTGTTTACTATCAGTACTTATATGAATTGGGTATTATGTTGAGCATTATTTACCAGTCATAAATGTAAAGCATTTGTCAAATTTAATGCAAGTGCTCTTATAGTAGTACTTCAGTATATTTTTTACTGTTTTGGCATAGATATAATTTTGAAATGGTCTTCCTATTTTTTTTTGTAATAGGAAAATAAGTATCTTTTTTCCTTATAGACAAGAGTGATCCTTTGCTCATAGAAACCTTCTAATTATTTTTTATATTTTTTTTAAGAAAAACAAAACCTCATTAGAGTTAAAGTAAATATTTATTTTGTAATCAATTAAATAAGATGCATACTGGTAATTAAAAAATTAAATGACATTTTTTAATCCACAGGCTATTAGAACTTTTAGAATTTGAAGAATTAAACATAAACTAGTATTTATTTAATCTAGAAAATTTAGAGTTATCATTGAGACTATATTAGATATTTCTCTATGTTTATATATCAGGATTATTATAAGACTATAGTTTTCAAATAGCAAAGATATTATTATCTCCTAACATGCAGTTTCAATTTCTAACTTCATGTCACTTCTTAAAATGTTAACCACACCTGTATTTTCTATGTGTATTCTTTTCCGTTACTAGAAATATAGTCTTTGTTATATAGATAGAGAATTTGTAAACAATTTTTTTACCCTCCTTTCTTTTTCAATTATATTATCTATCTTTAACACCCCTAAAACCTCTGTAACTTCTTCTAAGTACTTTTCAAACTAAATTAAAACACCTGACTATCAAGGCATTCCAAGGTAATCCATCTATTTTCTCAAGTCTTATCTCTCTCCTCACACTTAAATGTGTTATTTTCACTTAAATATTTGCTTAAACTATCCATTATGTTGACTTAGAAAATAAAACTGAATTTGTAATTCCACATAAGATGTGTAAAGATAGGGTGACAGAGAAGGACTTGACTTTGGTTAATGAACACAATGCAATATACAGATGATGTGTTATAAATCTGCACACTTGAAACATATAGCCATAGTATTTAATTTTCCCTCAAGAAATTTCATTTAATTCTTTTTAATTCTAATACAAAGACTAGGTAATACCTAAATTATTGTTCTGGGCTTATTTTACACCTATTTATAAAAAATAACTTAATAAAAATAGTATTAGTGAGAATGAAATTAGAAAGTTTTTCCCTTGATACTCAAACCTGTTCTTCAAAATGTTATCTTTAGCAAAAGAATATAGTAGGGATTATGGTTAACTTATATCTTTTGGTGCAACCCTTCATCTAAAATTTAGTTCAAAGTTTGAGACTTATGATCTGCACATGCAGCAAGAGGATTTTCTTATTCACATAAGGCTTTCTGGAAAAGGAAGGAAAGGGTCCCTGGCAGGTTCAAAAATGGCTTTAGAGAGAAAGTAGGAGTGAGCAGCTTGGGGTTTTATTGTGATTTATTCTCCTACTCATAACTTAGGCTGTTCAATTAATTCAGCATCTTTTATTAAAAGAATTACCTTTTCTCCATTGAATTCCTTCACATTTTTGTTTAAAATTAATTTGCTATATTTCAAGGTAATATATCTGGCCTCTATATTCAGTTTAATTTTTTCATGTGTCTATCCTTTTCTATAATAACATACTGTTTTATTGTTATAACTTTTACATTAAAAATTGAAATGGGGTTGTGAGAATCCTCCAATTTTGTCTTTTTTCTTCATTATTGTGTTGGATTTATGAGATATTTATTTTCATCCCATACAAATTTGGAGTAAGTTTGGAATATCTGCATTTGCTAAAATTTAAATTGGGATTGCCTTCAATCTGCAGATGAAGTTGGGAAGAATGGAAACTGACATTTGAAAATAATGAGTCTTACAATTGATGAAGATAAAATATTTTCCATTTATTTTGATCTTTGACATTTTTCTTCAGTATTTTATAGTCTCCATATACATACACTATATAAATTTTATTAGACTTTTACCTAAATATTTTATTTTTGATAATATTTTAAATTAATTTTTAAATGAAAATTTCATTAGTTCATGTTGGTGTACAGGAAAGCCACTTAATTTTGCATATTGACCTGTGGTCTGTAATTATAATGATTAATTATAGGAAGGTTTTTGTTTTCTTTTTGTATTTTTTTTTTTTTTGCTTTTCCCACAGAGGCAATCATATTATCTCTGAATAAAGATAGATTTATTTTTTTGTTCAATTATTAAAATAACATTACCCCAGTATTTTGCACTATCTGAGCATTTTGATATCAAAGGAATGGTGAAATGATGTGTCCTTGCCTGTTTGGTAATCTTAGAAAGTAACTGTCTTTCTTCATCAAATATTACTTTAAATGTATTTTTTACAGTTTTATTTTTTATTGAATTTTAGAAATTTCTAATTTGCTGTGAGTTTTAATTGTTAAATGGTCTTAGATGATCTAAAACTTCTTTTTCTGAAACACCAATTCAAAAGATTATATGTACTCCTATGTTCATTGCAGCATTATTTACAATTTCCTAGGTTTGGAAGCAGCACAAGTATCCAGCAATAGATGAAAGAATAAGAAAGCTGTTGGGCATTTATATACTGGAATACTACTCAGCCATTAAAAGAAGAAAATCTTATCTTTTGTGAAAGTAGGGGTGGAATTGGAGAGTATTATGCTAAGAGAAATAAACCAATCACAGAAAGGCAAGTACCATATGATTTTATTTATATGTGGAATCTAATGGACAAAATAAACTAACAAACACAATAAGAATAGATTCATAGATAAAGAAAAGATATTGACAGTTATGTCTGGGTAAGAAAGATGAAAGGATTAAGCAAAAATCAAAACAAAAAAACATAGACTAACAAACCACCACATAGTGATTATCAGAGAGAAAGGCGGTTGGAGGAAATAAAAGAAGATACAGAGGGATAAATGGTGACAGAAGGAATCTTGGTTTTGGGTGGTGGATACACAATACAGCATGCTGATGCTGTATTATAGAATAGCATACTTGAACCTATAAAATTTTATTAGTCGATGTCATACCAATAAATTCAATAAAATATTAAAACATGCTGGTTTACAGATCTGAAAATCCATAGCACAACCAGCTTTGTATGTATCTCAAATTTTTTCTCATGTACACTAGCTCTTCCTTCATCTTTGTTTTCCTCTGTCTTTGTGGATTGTCATTCTCATGTACATAAGATAGGTATGAGTGCCTTGCGGTTTATATCTTACCAGCTTCACAACCATAGTGGAAAATATTGTCTCATGTTCAGTAATTTCAGATAACAACTCCAATTTCACTCTTAACTGTACTTTTGGTCACACACCCATGCTTCAAACAATTACTGCAACCAGCAATTTAAGATGATGTTAACTGGGCATGACTGCATCATGTGTCCTTTCTTTTAGTATGACAGTGAATTCAGCTAACCATAAACCAATTGGACTAAAATTAGAAAACAGGCTTTCTCTCTAGAAAAATCTGGTTGCTGTTATCATAAATATGTTAGGTGGATGCTAAGCAGGCAAAAATAAAATCCATCACCTGTTCTCAAAAAATAACAAAACATCTTAACCAGTGTACTAATGCTTACAGGGAAAATAAATCAAAACTCAATTTATACTGTGTCAATTATTCCTTCTGGTATTATTTTCACATTTCCACCCACACCCCAGAATTGTGGCTACAGTTTCCCAAACAAGCAACAGTCTTTTAAGTCTATTCCTTCTGTCTGACATTCTCTCTTCACCAATCCATACCCAACTGCCACTTTCCATTTGTTGAAACTCATGATAATATTTAAAGATTTGGATTTAAATGTAATATCTCTGTGAAACATTTCTCTAGCCCCATTAAATGATAATCACATAGTTCTCATACTTACACAATACTACATATATAAATCTATTATAGCATGTAATATATTGTATTTGGATAGTTTCTATGTGATGTTTCCCTCACTTGGAGTGTGAATCAGTGATTTCAGATTTAGTTCAGAAATAAATTTTAACCTTAAAAATGGAAGTCTAAATGCAGAGAATAAATATGCACCATCAACAAAACTACCCAGAGGAGAAAATATGGAAAACAACCACAGTCATGTGGGAAATCTACAATCTGATTTATAAGACCAGCTAGATCAGAATAAGGTACAACTGGAGCATTAATGAAGGCTCACCTAACAGAAGTCAACAAAGAGCAAGAAGCAGAAGTCCAGGTTATAGGAGAACCAGAGCAAGTACTAAAATTAGGTCACTCCCACATTCATGGGTGAACTTATACAAAGACCTCATCACCGTGGATCATCTCTGACTTTTGAGAAGACTTTGGTAAATGAGATTGAGAGACTTTTTTAAAAACTCTGTACCAAGATACATTGAGACAGGAAATAACTGCACTTGAATTACAAAATAGGGGCCATTTTGCAACTTCGACCAAGGAGTGCCATTCAGAGAGAATCTCCTCCAGACACAACCAGAGATGGTGAATCTTGTGGATTGAGACAGATAAATCCAACCGCATGCTTCTACTCTAAAGTAGCAAAAGTTCATCTTGTAGCATATTCTGAGAGAGATAGCATAACCAATGTTTACAGACACTATCTGAGACACCAAAGAATACTAGCACTTTGGAAAGTCTTAGTCATATGTTTTCATTTTATGAACAGGTAGATATGAGATCTTCTGTCACCACTGAATTTCCCATTTGTAGAACCTTAAATATAGGTTTAAATGATACAATATATAGTGGAATTCAATGAACATTAAGGCTGGCAAAGACAGATTTTAGTGACTCAAGTAACCTTACGAACACTGATGTGATTTTAGAACCTTGTTTCTCAACCTCAAGTTAAAAAATAGAAAAGGCAGAGTCACTCAATAGAAGAAATAGTTCTCATGGTAGGAATTCTAGTCCCAGTTCCAACTGCAGCTGTGATTCCCATTCACACTTCATATTGACTTATCATTAAAACTCCAATTGCATGCCTAGTGTCACTTCTAGTCAGAAATCGAGTTCCAACTCTAATGATGAAAAATCAGATTTTAGCACACTGTTCTTTGAAGTCAGTATGAAAGCAGATTATCACCACACTCATCATCAGAAACCAGAAAAGACACTAGATCTATGACCCCAATAACATTTGCTGCAAGTGACTGTTGGCCCTCCATTGATCAGTTCTTTTCTCTTAATTAGTTATCCTACAGGACTCAGCAAAACACAGATTGACAATTTGGCTATACAATCATTTATTGAAAATGACACGTCAAAATTCTGTAGCAATCGCATTACAGAGTACACAGAAGGCAACAAGCCTTGCATCCTAACTTACTGCTGTGAATATTGTGTCCACTGATTACTGACTGCCAATTCTACCTACCCCATTTGTTGCAGGAAATAGTAGATTCTGATGAGAGAGAAATTGCTGACATCTGAATTCTCAGCTAGATAAACTGTTACAGTGATGGACAAACAATAGTTATCTGTCTTATATCTACTTTTGGAGTGGTGCTTAAATATAACAATCTGAATCTAATCTAATTATGAACTAAATATAACAATATTAACTAAATAATTGGTTTTTGAGGGAATTTTTGTACTTCTCTCCTGAGAATAAAAGGAAATATTAAAAAGTCAAAAGTAATAAAATGCTGGCCCCAGCCAGTTGGCTCAGCGGTAGAACGCCGGCCCATGTGTGGAAGTCCATGGTTTGATTCTCAGCCAGGGTACACATGAGAAGCCCCATCTGCTTCTCCGCCCTCCCCCCCTCCTTTCTCTCTATCTCTCTCTTCTCCTCCCGCAGCCAAGGCTCCATTGCAGCAAAGTTGGCCCAGGCGCTGAGGATGACTCCATGGCCTCCACCTCAGGCACTAGAATGGCTCAGATTGCAGCAGAGCAATACTACAGATGGGCTGAGCATCGCCCCCTTGTGGGCATGCTGGGTGGATCCTGATCAGGCGCATGTGGGAGTCTGTCTGCCTACCACCCCCCACCCATTTCTCATTTTGGAAAAACACACACAAAAAATAATTACAAAGTGCTTTACCTGCATAACTGATAATATCATATCTGTCATCATTAGCCTATTGATTTGTGGATTACATTGATTTTAAAATGTTAAATTAGGCTTACAGTCCTGGAACTAATCCCACTTGATTATAGTGTTTAATATTTTTTTATAAATTTTTTGATTCAATTTTCTATTATTTAAATGAGGATTTTGTGACTTTGTTCATGAGATACGTTGTTTTTGAGTTTTGTATTCTTGTAATGCCTGTATGTGTTTATGTATTGGGGTAGTGCTGGCCTCAGAAAATAAAAACCATACTCTTTGCTTTTATAATCTGCAAGAAATTGTGGAGAATTATAAATATTTGCTAAAATTTGCCAAGAAAACTACCTGAGCCTAAAGGTTTCCTTTGGGGAGTGTTTTTAAATATAATTTATTTAATAGAAATGATTTAATCAAGTAGTCAGTATCTCCTTGTATTATTTCTTTTCAGTTTTATTGAGGTATAACTGATGTATAATACTTTATAAGATACACAGCATAATGACTTGACTTACCATAATAATGCCTATGAAATAATTACCACAGTTAGTTTATTTAATGTCCACCATTTCATATAGATATAAGAAAAAAATTCCATGGGATGAGAACTTTCAAAATTACTATCTTGGCCACTCTCAAATATATCAGACAGCAGTGTTAACTACCAATATCAAGTTGTATGTTGCATTGCCAGTATGTGTCTTATAACTAGAAGTGTGTACCTTTTGACCATGTTCATCCAATTCCTGCACCCCTATGCTGCCTTCCTTTGATAACCACAAATAAGATCTCTTTTTCTGTGAGTCCTTATACAAGTTCTGACAGTATAGAATTTGGACCACTTTTATGCATTTTTAGACTTGGGGCTATTCAAAGTTATCAAGTGTGTGGACATAGAACTGTTTGTATTATTCCTTTATACTTTTAATGTCCGTGAATGGTTATAGTCACACTTTCATTTCTGATATTAGTCAATCATCTGTGCTTGTACTCTTTCTCTCTCTCATTTGAATACTCTGGTTAATAATTTATAAAAATTATTGCACTTTTCAAAGAATTAGTATTTGGTTACCCTCAGTTGTTCCCCAGTTTTAAGATTTTATTGCTTTCTGGTCTAATTATTATTGTTTTTTTCCTTCTGCTTAAATAAAGTTTAATTGGCTTATCTTTCTCTAATTTCTTAAGGACTAATTTAGTTTGTTGATTTTATAAATTCTTCCTTTCTAATGTATTTATTTAATGCTATAACGTTATCACTAAAGACTCCTTTGGTTGCATTCCCAAATTGTTGTTAAGTTGTATTTTCATAATATTTAGTTTACTATATAATTTTTACCTTTTGTGAGACTTGTTCTTTAACCCATGTGCCATTTAGAAGTATGCTAATTTCTGAATATTCAGAGATATTTCAGTTATATTTTTATATATATTTCTAGTTTTATTGTGTTTGGAGAACAGACTTTGTTTGATATCTATTTTTTAAATGTGTTGTATGTCCCAGAATGTGTCTTATATTGGTAATGTTTCATATATTCAAGAAAAATGCATACTCTACTGCTATTGAATAGAGTACTGTATAAATATCAATTTGATCAAGTAGGTTAATAATGCTGTTTTATGTTGTCTTTCTCCTTACTGATTTCTGCCTGCTTTACTTGTCAATTATCGATGGAAAGGTCTTAAAGATTCCAGTTATAATGGATGATTTGTACACTTCTCTCGTCTTTTTTTTTTTATTTTTGCCTCATGTGTTTGATACTCTTTTTATGTTTACATATGTTTATTATTGCTACTCTTTTTAATGATTTTAGCCCTTTATCATTGTCATGCCTCTGTTTGTCTCTAATAAATTTATTTTTCTGCAGACTGCTGTCATAAAAATTAATTTAGTTATTCCTACTTTTTTAGATTAATGTTAATATTAGGACAGCATTACCCACATACCTAAACAGATAAAGGCATTACAAACATAGAAAACTATAAAACAATATATTTAAAAAAAAGAGACACAAAAAATCCTCAACAAAATAAAAGTGTTAAGAATAGGTATCTTTCTATTTTAACTTGAGGGTTTTTTTTATAAAGATATTTTTTAATTATGTTTTTTTAATTTCTTTTTATTTTATTCATTTTTAGAGAGGAGACACAGAGAGAGAGAGAGAGAGAGAGAGAGAGAGAGAAAGGGAGGAGGAGCTGAAAGCATCAACTCCCATATGTGCCTTGACCTGACCAGTGCAGGGTTTTGAACTGACGACCTCAGTGTTCCCAGGTCGACGTTTTATATACTGCGCCACCACAGGTCAGGCTTAACTTGAGTTTTTATACTTAAAGTTGCTTTCTTGTGTCATATATATGTGTGTGTTTGTGTGTGTAATAATATACTGTTCACAAAAATTAGGAAATATTTTATCACTTTATATTCATTTTGAAATATCTCCTAATTTTTAAGAGCAATATATATATATATATATATATATTCACATGCAATTATATATATAATTAATAATATACGTTTTGTGTGTGTGTGTGTGTTGTGTGTGTGTGTAGTTTGGTCTTTTTATATTTTTATCACACTCTTAAAAGTCTGCTTTTTTACTGGTGTGGCCTGACCAGTCACACTGAAAAGTGAGTAGTTACGTATGGATTCATAGCCACCATCTTTGTAACTCTTTCCAATTTGTTCCATTTTTTGTTTCTTGTTAATAAGTTTTACTTCCATTCTTGTTTTTGACTGAGCATTTTTTGATACTTCATTTTATCTTCCTGTAGTTTATTATGTTTATCCATTTTTTTAGTGAATGTCTTATTCCTTACAATATTTATTTCCATTTAAGTTCATTTCCAATTAACACTGTATTGCTTCATATTTATTACAGGTATCTAATCAGAGTTTTCCCAGTTCCTTCCTCTTTCTTCTGGATATTTTTATCATTCATTTTACTTTTTCCTAAGATACAATGATCCAACACATTGTTAATTTTACTCACTAAACAGAGATCTTTTAGATCAATATGAATAAGAAAATAAATTGTTTTATCTTGTCTTCATTGATTCTTTCTGTTACACTGTTTCTTTCCTTTTTTAGATGCAAGTTTCTGACATACATCATTTTCTTTGTCAAACCTACTAACATTTCTTACACAGCAAGTCTGCATGCAAATAACTCGCTTCGTTTTGGTCTTACAACACGTTTATTTCCCCTTCACTTTTAAGGTATAATTTTGCTAGATACAAAATTCCAGAATAATAGTTTTGTTATTTCAACACTTTAAATATTTCACTCTACTCTCTTCTTGCTTACAATTTTAAGAAAATTAATTCACTGCCATTTTTATTCATGTTTCTCTATAAGTACAGTTGTTACCCTTCTCCACTCTTGTTTGATCTCTTCTAGATTTTCTCTCTGTCATTTGTGTTCTGCAGTTACTTATGACTTACCTACATGCAGAAATTTTGGTATATTCTGCTTTAGGGTTATTTGAACTTTCTGGATCTGTAGTTTGCTGTCTATCATTAATTTTGAAATATTATCTGCAATTATGACTTCAAATATTTTTTTCTTTTTTGTGGCAGAGACAGAGAGAGTCAGAGAGAGGGACAGATAGGGACAGATAGACGGGAAGGGAGAGAGATGAGAAACATCAATTCTTCGTTGAGGCTCCTTAGTTATTCATTGATCGATTTCTCATATGTGACTTGACAGGGGGGTTACAGCAGACCGAGTGTCCCCTTGCTCGAGCCAGCGACCTTGGGCTCAAGCTAGTGAGCCTTGCTCAAACCAGATGAGCCTGTACTCAAGCTGGCAACCTCAGGGTCTCGAACTTGGGTCATCAACATCACAGTCGGACACTCTATCCACTGTGCCACTGCCTGGTCAGGCCAAATATTTTTTCTTTTATTTTTCTTTTTATTCTGGTATTCCAGTTCTATATTTACACCTTTGAAATTGATCCACAGTTGTTGGATATTCTGTGCCTTTTAAAAATTTCACATTTCAGTTTGGAGAGTTTTCACTGACATACTTACCAGCTCATTGATTCTTTTCTCAGTTGTATTCTTTCTGATCAATTCATCAAAGATATCCTTCATTTTTTAATAGTGTTTCTATTTCAGGTATTTTCTTTTGATCTTTCCTTAGAGTTTCAAACTTTCTGCTTTCATTTCCTATCCATTCTTACATGTTGTCTGCTTTTCTTTCTCATTAGCGTCTTTAACCTTCAGAAATACATCTCTTGTGGCATAGTTCCCATCCCCCACCAAACTCTTACATGCTTTCCTAACTGTATTATTCCTAATACATGTCTTTGAAGTCCTGACCTCTTTTGACTGCAGTTTTGCCACCTCGATGAGATACAAAAGCTGGAAGGGCCTGGAATAAGGAGAGATATCTTCCACTAGCTTGGGATAAGACTCTACCAAAATTCTGTCATTGAATGTAGGCCTCTGTTACATGAGTTCCTGTTAGTAAATCCGACAAAAGTTAAAGGGCTTCTTTAACACTGTACCCGCAGGATTTTTACACTTTCATTGTTAGTGCGTAGTCAGCATCTATCAATGTATTAAAATGCCAATAAATATTCCTATCAGTTTATGTCTCTAGTAGTTTTTGCTCCACATAAGTACATCTTATCTTCATCTTTCTCAATGCCCCTGTCTCTTCCAAATCTGTATGATAGTTTACTCTGTGTCTCTAGTTTCCCAATAGGTCCAACAAAAGTTATAGATATTTTCAGTTTGTATAGCTTTTACTATTCTTAAGGATAGGAGTGACCTATATGTCAGTTGGATTTGGAACCAGAAGTCTCTGCTAATATTTTAAATGGATTTTAACATTGTAAAGCTTGTGCATTTTAATGACCTTTTCTAATTAAAAAAATAAAAACCTACTGTATCTCCATAGTTCTATAATAGCAATACATTTTTCCTAAGTAATTTAGTTATAAATTATTGCCTCATAGGTTAAACTTGATCTCCTATGCTTATTACTCCTGAAAATATCTTAAGTACTGATCCAGCACTTTTGTCATACATTTAGAATGAGTCTGAGTTATAAGAAAAAATTATACATAATATACTTTGCCATGAATTTTTAGGCAATATCATTTTGCAAATATACTAAAACTTTTGTTAGAAGCATTTGTGTGTGTGTTTGTGTACAGAAATACAAATAGTATGTTTGAACTTATGTATATATATATATATGTATATTCATATATATATATATATATATATATATATATATATATACACACACAATATAATACACAAATATATAGTTATTATTTTTCTTGTAAAGTAATGTAAGATCTTGATGTGTATTTATTTTTTGATCTGCCTCCTAAACTATTTGGAAACTTTATGCATGGTTTGATTTTTTTCTGTTTGTTTGTTTTGTTTTTCTATATTTTTCTAAAGTGAGAAGCAGGAAGGCAGAGAGACAGACTCCTGCATGCGCATGGCCGGGATCCACCTGGCTTGCCCACTAGGGGGTGATGCTCTGCCCATCTGGGGGTTACTCCCTTGCAACCATTCTAGCGCTGAGGCGGAGGGCATGGAGCCATCCTTAGCGCCCAGCCAACTTTGCTCTTAATGGAACCTTGGCTGCTGTAGGGGAAGAGAGAGATATAAAGAAAGAAGGGGGGAAGATAAACAGATGGGTGCTTCTCCTGTGTGCCCTGGCTGGGATTTTGTATGGTTTGATTTTTTAAAAACACACAGAATTATATTTTGAGATCCATTCTAGATCAGTTATTTTATCTTAACCTTGTAGAGGCTACCTTAATCAATATTTCTCTACAAAGATATATGAAGTTTTCCCTTCTCAATTTTCATGACCAAACTAGTCAACTATAATTTCTGTTTATTTTTTCAGCTCTCCAGCAAAAAATATAAGATACTGTAATAACCTTATAAATGTCATGGGATAGCAGAAATTGACCCCTTAACTGAAATTGACCCCATTTAGTCGCAGCTTTTGTTCTTTTACTTTTCTTTTATCTCTGTTGCTCAGAAAGTTGTGTTCTTTCATTTCCAAATTTACATATCTGGTTCCCATATGTCTGTGTTTCCTAGTGTTTCTAATAGAATAATAGCATCATGCTTACATTATTCTTTAATATTCTATAAGAACAGCAAGTATGTTAAAAATAAGGAAGCATGAGGAAAGATATGGGTGATTAAAAGAATATAAATGTAGATAAAGATAATATTATAACCCTCCTGGAAAAAAAAATCATATGTAAATGAGAATTTTTAAAATTCCTTGGAGTATTACACACATACACATATATACATAGATATATAAATATATGTATACATATATATATATATAAATAATACAAATAAATATTGTTGAATGCTGCATTTTCTTGTTTCACACTTTTGTCTTACCTACTTCTCCTACAGTACTTTCTCCTCACATGATGTTACCATTATTCACAACTTTAAATATCATTTAGAGGTTATTATACCAAGGATATAAGCCAAAAATACAGTTCATGATTTAATCTAAATACCAGACATTCTAGCTAGCTGCCTACCTGACATAAATATGTGGAGACTTTATACTCATTTTTATTTCAAAAACTTAAAACTTGAATTTATCACCATTCTTTAACCATAAATCTTGACTTTATTCATCTCCACTATCTCTGTCCTACACTAATATTCCATCATGTCTCTCTACAAAAACTTAAATATTGTTCATTTTTCTTCAACTATGTGTAACTTAGATATAAAGAGCCTATATAATCTAGATATTGCCAACTTTATAACATTTATATTGTACCATTTTTTCCTATACTTTCTTCTTTCTGATCAATTAGTCTTTGTCCTTTAAAAGACTATGCTATATATTATTGCATTGTGTATTTACCACCCAAAGTTAAATCTTTCATCACCATATAATTAACTCCCTTTACCGTTTAGTACCTCACCTCACCCCTCTTTCCCTTTGGTAACCTTTAATGACTATGCTACTTTTGGTTTTGAATCCTTGCTGAAAGCCATTCCTTCTATTAGAATATTCTTTCTTCCTTATAGAGTGGTACCTTGAGATACGAACAGACCAACATACAAACTTTTAAGATTCGACCTGCGACTCAGTCCGTATTTTTGTTCGAGATCCGAACGAAATTCTGAGATACGAGTCGTGATTCGGAATGCTTCCGCTAGTTGGCAGGTTGGTGCACGGGTCCAGTATTGGCAGTTTGATATACAAATTGACTGACTTACGAGCTCGGTTACAGAACGAATTAAATTTGTATCTCAAGATACCACTGTAGTTATATCAGATTGAACTACGAATTAATTAATTCAAAGCTGATCTTAAATAACTTACTCAAAAATTTTTTCCATTAAAATTTTTGTCTGGATGGCCCTCTTCTTATATAACAGCATAGCCCTCTATTAGTGTTCATCACAATTATTATTTTAAATATTTAGCTTGACCAGACAGTGGCATAGTGGATAGAGCATCGGACTGGGATGCAGAAGACCCAAGTTCGAGACCCTGAGGTCGCCAGCTTGAGCACAGGCCCATCTGGCTTGAGCAAAAGCTCGCCAGCTTGGACCCAAGGTCGCTATCTCCAGCAAGGGGTTGTTCGGTCTGCTGAAGGCTCACGGTCAAGGCACATGTGAGAAAGCAATCAATGAACAACTAAGGTGTCTCAGTAGCAACAAAAAACTAATGATTGATGCTTCTCACCTCTCTCTGGTCCTGTCTCTCCCTATCTATTCCTCTCTCTGACTCTATCTCTATCTCTGAAATTAAAACAAAATAAAATAAATATTTAATTGTATAGCCTGAGCAGGTGGTGGTACAATGAATAGAGCATCAGACTGGGATGCAGAGGACCCAGGTTCAAATTCCCAAAGTTACCAGCTTGAGTGCCAGCTCACCAGTTTGAGCCCAAGGTAGCTGGCTTGAGCAAGGGGTCACTTGCTCTGCTATAGCTCCCCCCGCCCCGATCAAGGCACATATGACAAAGCAATCAATGAACAACTAAGGTGCTGCAAAGAAGAATTGATGCTTCTCATCTCTTTTCCTTCCTGTCTGTCTCTCTTTATGTCCCTCTCTCTCTTGCTTAAAAAAATATTAATTATATATAAATTTATTTAGAATTTGTATTTTCTATGAATATTTCTTTCCAAAAAAGCAGGGACTATATATTTTTTTATTGGTTTAATCTTCATAAATAGCATAGTTTAGGTTAATAGTAAGTACACTAATATTTATTTTAAAATGATAATTGTTCTACTAAAAATACAAAGCCATCCTTTATAATTTATTTTTTCATAAACAATTTCTGATATAGTGAAATGTCATATTTCTAGCCAGTATAGTAGTAATTACATACAGGAAATAAAATTTCAAGTAATTCAGGATGGCTATATAGAGTTTTAATATACTAGTGATAATAAATAAAATAAGCTACATTTTTTATACATGACAATATAATTTTAAGCAGCATTAAAATGTTTATTAAGTTTCTTTTTTGTCTCTTTCTCTGTCTTTCTCTCTTGCTAAAATAAAAGGTTATATTAAGATTTGCTAATGTTTACACAGAACAGTATATGCTAAAAAATCTTATTAAAAATATACCATACTGTCATACATGTATTATGTTATATAATAACCATATTGTCATATATGTATCATATGTTATATCATAATTTATATACCCACACATTATAAATAAATCATAAATGAATGAATACATATACATTAATGTCATATAGCCATATTATATATAAAATTATATAGATGATTTGCTACATTTTAATGCAGTTAATACTGATATATTTTATAATATAGAACATATATTGTATATAAAATTTTATTATATAAGTGAACATACACATTTATCTAGGCCATATATAGTGGTTTGATTATATTGTACACATTTATATTTTCCCATTTTTGTTAGATTTGTCTCATTTATTTGGGAATCTGTGAGATATGTTGCAAATCACTATTTCTAACTAGTTTTCTTTTTTGATTTTGAAGTTTTAAAAAATATATTTTAAGAATAAGAAAAATAATTACTTAAAGTTATCTTGTGACATCTTATAATAAAATCGCATTTGATGAAAAGCAAATTTATTTAAAATAAATAAAGGATCTCTACCAATACATAAGACAGCTTGAAGTTCTGCAATTCATAAGTCCGCATTTCTTAGATGGAAAAGATATAAACGGCCGTATGTGTGCCATCCTGGGGGATTGGCTGGTGCAGGTCCACTCCAAGTTCAGACTGCTGCAGAAAACGCTGTACAAGATCATCGCTATTATGGCCCGCTTTGTACAGGTTCAGCCAGTCTCTCGTAAGACGCTTCAACTGGTTGGGATCACAGCTTTGCTATTGGCTTCCAAGTAGGAAGAGATGTTTTCTCAAAATATTGAAGACTTCGTTTACATTACATACAATGCTTATACCAGTTCTCAAATCCGAGAAATGGAAGCTCTGATTTTGAAAGAACTGAAATTTGAGTTGGGTCGGCCTTTGCCACTACATTTCTTAAGGCGGGCGTCAAAAGCCGGGGAGGTTGATGTAGAACAGCACACTTTAGCCAAATATTTGATGAAACTGACTCTCATTGACTATGACATGGTGAATTATTACCCTTCCAAGGTGGCAGCAGCTGCCTCCTGCCTGTCCCAAAAGGTTCTAGGCCAAGGAAAATGGAACCTGAAGCAGCAGTACTAGACCGGGTACACGGAGAGTGAGGTGTTGGAAGTCATGCAGCACATGGCCAAAAACATAGTGAAAGTAAATGAAAACCTAACAAATTTTATCGCCATCAAGAATAAGTATGCAAGCAGCAAACTCCTGAAGATCAGTACATTTCCTCAGCTGAACTCCAAAGCTGTCCAAGATCTCGCTCTGCCCCTGATGGGACAGTCCTAGATGTCTCCGGGAGAGTGTTTCATCTGGGCACTTTGTCTTGCCGATTGGAGCTCTTGAGTTTATGTGTATTTCTCTGGTTCACTTCATAAAATCTCTTCTCCGACCTGTTTTCTAACTACATATTGGAAAAAAAAAATAAAGCTATTGATTTTTCTTAAGGTAAAAAAATAAAACAAAAAAACCCTCTTGAAATCTAAGGTTTTCAAATGATATTGGCCAATTTAATTCTGGTTTTAACACTTAATTAAAGTAAAAATCTACACATATAAGGTATAGCTGACTTTTAGCTGAGGTAACTTTAAGAAATACTGCTTCAGTTTTAAATCTTCAAACATAAAACATCTCAAGAGCCTCCATTAGAGAATATCAAGGATTTTATCCTTTAAGTTTTTGAATAAGCCTCCCAGTGAACTTTCATAAATGCTTGATTTCAGGCTTCGTTTCCTGAACTCAATTTTTTTGGAAAATGAAATGGCATTAAACTGTCATTCAAATAAAAATCATATATTTTAGTTTCTCCATATTGAAAGCAGAATGGTTAAGTAATATCATATTTTCTCATGTTTTCTTTGGATATCATTTAGTCTTTTTTCTCTCATCTCTATACAATCCTTAAATTTTTGTTGTTTTTGTCTTGTTCATTTACTTTGAATACAAAATCTAAACAAGTAATTTGTTATTTAAGATTATTTTTTGAGATCTTGTCTTAAATTTCAATAAAATAAGAAACAACAAATCTATATGAACAGATATTCACTAACTTTAAACAATTGAGGAAAATCTAATCTAAATTAATTACATACAACTCTAAATTAATGCTTTTGTTTTAAGATATATGATTTAATTCATAATCACTGCAATAATTTAGTGAAAAATTGCCAAATAAAGGTACCATTCAGCCTGCTTTAGTAAAGAGGTATTTTAAAATGTCAACCTTGATTCAAATAAATTAACATAAAATGATTTTAAAAATAATTTGAAATCAGTTTCTCTCAGGCAGCCTACTCTTCATAAAACTATATATTTTTAAGAGTAAACATATTGGTAGATTCAAGTTCCCATGAATATTTTGCTAATCTTTCTATCAAGAAATTCTTAATGGAATGCTTGTTTCTCAGAAAATAATCCTACACGTGAGATAGCCATCTATATTGAAATGATACAGTTGATGCTATAACAAATATCTAAAAATACAGAAGTGGCAGTGGAAAGGGGTAGTGGAACAATAGTGGGACAGTTTTGAGAAGCACAGTAGTCCAAGCTTAGATTACACTGAACCCACCCTAAGAAGAAATGTATTTGCTAAAGTGCTGCTAGTGAGGGCTCCGGAAGAAGTGAGAGTCATTCTACTGGAAATGGTAGGAAATGGGAACCTTGTTACACAGTTTTAGAATGCTTAGCAATATTGTGTCCTGGAGTTACATGGAAAGCAAAACCTTTTTTTTAATTTTTTATTTTTTACAGGGACAGAGAGAGAGTCAGAGAGAGGGATAGATAGGGACAGACAAACAAGAAGGAAGAGAGGTGAGAAGCATCAATCATTAGTTTTAAATTGCTGTTGCCACAACTTAGTTGTTCATCGATTGCTTTCTCACATGTGCCTTGACCGTGAGCCTTCAGCAGACCGAACAACCCCTTGCTGGAGCCAGCGACCTTGGGTCCAAGCTGGTGAGCTCTTTGTTCAAGCCAGATGAGCTCGTGCTCAAGCTGGCGACCTCGGGGTCTCAAACCTGGGTCTTTCACATACCAGTCCGACGCTCTATCCACTGTGCCACTGCCTGGTCATGCGAAAGCAGAACTTTTAAGTAATAAGTACAGCTAGTGCTCGACTTACGACCACGATTGGTTCCAACAGACTGGTCGTAACATGATTTGGTCATAAGTTGAGTAGGCTATATGTACCATCCTGTGATATGATGTTATAAAAATCTTTAAGTCAAAGACAAAGTCAATTTCCTCATGGTAAACATCTTGGGAGGGGTTTGATGTAAAATATCCAAGACACAAAACACAAATTGCTGTACCGAGTCTGGGATAACAGTTGAAATGGTGCACGCAGAAATGGTAGTGCTGCCAGAAGCTGGTTCACACTATCCTACGCCCAGCTGGGCAACACTTGCACTGCCAGAGGCGGAGCAGTCGTGGTTAGCGATTGTGGTCGTGAAGTCGAATGGTTGTAAGTTGCATAGGTTGTAAGTCGATCAATGCCTGTATGAATATCTAAGTCAAAAGATTTTCAAAATGTTGAAGATACTGTTCTTAATAAAATGGGAGAGGGAGCATAATTTGAGTGAAGAACTGTTAATCAAAAATGAACCAGAACTTAATTATTTGGGGGATTTTCAGCCTGTCCAGATAGCAAAATAGCCTAAAATTAAGAGATTGTTTCAATAAGTGTAACAAAAGTGGGAGGGGAGAAGCTGAAGGTGAGGCTGTATAATGTTTTGCTAACATAGCAGAAAGATAAACAGATCAAGGCTCAGGCACAGGAAAGGTGAAGGTATGAATCACAGAGAAACTCAATCAAATCAAAGGCTTTTTGCACATTAAGAAATTTACCCCTCACCCATTCAAACAGAAATCTAAAGTAGAGAAGGGGTTCTTTTAGAAAGATTTGTGGAAGAGCTCTTTTGCTGATGGAGTGTCCCCCTGTTAAATCTGTGCAATATCCACAAGTTTCCTCAGAATTTTATATTAGCAGAAACTCTGCTAGTTTAACTGAAAGGGATGGGACAACAAGATTATGAAAATAGAGAAGGTTACTGGTTGTTCCAAATTTCTACTGACAGAAGGCACTGTGATAAGACTACTCAGCTACAAATAGAAGCTACCTTTTTTTTTTCTTCTTATTTTCCAAGTGAGATGAGGGGAGATAGAGAGACAGACTCCCACATGTGCCCTGACCAGAATCCACCTGGCAACCATCGTCTGTGGTTGATGATGTGTCCATCTGGGGCCATACTGACAACCCAGATATCTTTAGTGCCTAAGACAGAGGCTCCATGGAGCTATCTTCAGTACTTGGGACAATGCTCGAACCAATCAAGACATGAGTGAGAGGAGTAGAGAAAGAGAGAGTGAAGCGGGAGGGGGAGAAGCAGAGATGCAGATGGTTGCTTCTCCAGTGTGCCCTGACTAGGAAAATCAAACCGGGGACATCCATACACCAGGTCGATGTTGTACCACTGAGATATCCAGCCAGGGCAGGGGCTATCTTTCAAGAAAAGGGAAACATGATTAAGGTGGTGGGACCAAGAGTCCAGAACAATTGATTTTAGAGGCAAGAGGGTGCAAAGAAAGCCAGGGAAGGACATTCCTGCTATTTTATAGGTTTTGCCTGGATGAGTTTCAAAATGGCTTTGGGCTGGTGACTCCTTTTTTCTAGTATTTCTCCTCATACTGAACTTGAATATCAATAGTTCTTATGTAGTGCTTGTTTTACCATTGTATGTTAAGGGTATTGTGTGTAGATAACTTGTTTGCTATCTTCACAATTCTACAGATGGTAAGAAATGTGATCTCATCTACACATAAATTTTATTCCTTAGAGGATGAACTTTGGAACCTGTGAGCTGAGATTTCATACTTAGGAGTTTTGGGTGGATCAGATTAGGAGAAAATTTCAGGCTTTTAGTTAATGTTGTAATGTGACCTTTTGGGTCCTTGAGAAGGAGTAAATATACTTTGCATTTGAGAGAGAGATGGATCCATGGGGTTGGGGACAAAGTGTGACAAGTAGAATTTAGCCCCGGGTGCCATGTATATCGATGTGTTATTTCATGGCAAAAGAGACTTTGTAGATGTAATTAATATTACTATATCAGTTTCCTAGGGATTCTGTATCATATTACATAAACTCAGTGACTTAAGACTATAAAAATGTATTCTTTAGCCTGACCTGTGGTGATGCAGTGGATAAAGTGTGGACCTGGAATACTGAGGTCACTGGTTCAAAACCCCAGGCTTGCATGGTCAAGGTGCATACAAGAAGCAACTACTAAAAGTTGATGCTTACCCACTCCCACCACTTTCTCTTTCTCTCTAAACTCCTCTCTTTAAAAAAAAATGTTTAAAAAATGTATTATTTCCCAGTTCTGGTGGCCAGATTTGTGAAGTCAGGTGTGGCAGGACTGTGCTGCCTTTGTAGGGTATAGGAAGTATCCTTTCTCATCTCTTAAATGATTTAATGGTTGCTGGCAATCTTTGGTACTCTTTGGCTTGCAGCTGCATCCACCCAACCTCGGCCTCAATTGCCACATGATCCCCTTCTTTTTGTGTTTGTCTATATCTGTGTGTCCTCTATTCTTTTGATACAAACAACATTTAGAATTAGAGCCTTAATTTAGTATGAAATACCAACTTCTATTAGGAGAGAACTTTACCTGATTCTAGTAGAACTAATTACTCTGTATACCTTATAACTCCCACTTTATGTATAAATTAAATTGTTTATAGGGGAGGGATAAGTAAATTACTGAATTCCCCTATCTTTAATATGGGCATTTAACAATAACTGTTTAGTTGTGAGGATAAAATGGATTAATGTGTGTTAAGTACATGACAAACATATGGCATGTGTAAGTATTAGCAACTATTAATTTATTATCAATATTATTATTATTAAAAATTTAGTATGTGAAAGCCTCTATGGAGGGTATAAAAATATGCATATTTGAGTGCATGTGTGTATAATCTCAGTAATTGTTCTCCAAATAAAATAGGTCTACACATTTTTTTAATGCTTCTTCGAGTCAATCACAAAGTATTTTTAATTGGAAAGATAAAAACCCTAGTCTTCATTGTCAGACCATGATATTTAAAAGTAGGGCTAAAGTAGGTAGATTCTGTGAAATAAATTTTAAAACATTCTAAACTGATATTTCTAAATTAAATTTCTAAGTTAAATGTCTTTCTCTCTCTCTCTCTCTCTCTCTCTCTCTCTCTCTTTCTCTCAGACACACACACTCATTTTCCATCTGGTATTACCTATAATTATGCTACTGAGATAAGAACTTAGCCTAAGGCTTTTGTTTTAAGTAATAGTTATATTCCTGTGTCCATCCATTGGTCTGCCTGTTCATTGTATAAAAGGTCTGGATGAATTTATTTATAGTCATAATCTTTTCTTTGGATAATAGCTAAACCTAATGGTTTATCATCTGTACAACCCCAACAGTCTATCTTTCCTGATTCCTTAGGGTAGCTATTCCCTGCACCTCATTACTCTGTTGGATCTCTGAACAGACATCATCCTTAAAATCCCATTTGTACCATTTGGATCAGGTCAGGAAGAGTAATAGCTCTAATCTTCTTGGAGTGATATTATTAATCTTGAGCAGGTGAGCTCCAAGGTACTTTCTCTAACCTACACATTTAGAAAGCAGGAGCTTCAGGGCTGTAATGAATAAAGCTAAAATGGAAGCCTGCAGCAGAAAGGGAAATGACTGTAAGATTAAGGTGTCCTTCAGGTTTGTACTTAAACCTTGTTTACACTGTTAAATCAAGAGCTTAAAGAAAAATAAAGAGAAGTGTTAAGTGGCTCCTCATGTGAAGTGAGTCAAAATATTATTCTATTATTAATGTTAATCTTTTTAAAATGGATACTATGCAATAATTATATCTAAATAAATTTAAGTAGTTTGACGTTCTAAGATAAGTACTATATCTTTCTAAAGCATTTGCTTTTAATTTCCTCATAACTTACCAATAAAGAAATATATAATTACAAGCCAAAAAAATAAAAGTGAACTCCCTTATTTTTTCTCTCCTTTACTTCATTCAAAAACTTCATGCTTGCTTATCTAAATCTATGTGTTCTATACGCAACAGAAAGAGTGCATCCACTCTGTTAGATACACCTGGTTCTCACATAAGGGTCAATTTTTCATTTTTACTTGTTAATTCCTCAGATATTCTTTTCTTTTTTGTTTTTCTTTTTACTTTTCTTTTTGTTAGAAATTTTTTTTAAATTAACTTTAACAGGGCAACATTAATCCAGAAGAGTACATAGGCTTTAGCTAAACATTTCTATAGCATTTGAACTGTTGATTATGTTCTATACCCATCACCCAAATCAAATCATATTTGTCCCTCTTTACATCCTTCTGTCCTCCTTCTTCCTTTCATTCCTCTTCCCCTGGTAACTGCTTCACTTTTATTATTCTTTTACAGATTGCATATATTAAATAAAAACTTTATCTTCATATTCCAGTTTCTATTTTCCAAACCTTATTTCCACTTTGCTAAGAAATTTTTATTTTCAATAACCCTCTTTTAGCTTCATTGGAGTATATATAATGTTGAGGCGATTCAGATAAATAGAGTTGTTAAAAATGTTCAAGTTTCAAGGTAATTCTTTAGACTAGACTTGGTAATATTTAAAAGTAATTTGAAATGAATTGTTTAGGATGCTGTTATTTATTCTATTTATTGAAATGACACAAAATTATTTTGCACACTGACAAAAATTACATGTGTATAGTGTTTCCATGGTTTGCTAGTCATATTATCAGATTTTCATAGTTTATTAGCCATGATGATTGCATGTGGTTTGTAAACTGTAAATAATATCTACAAAACTTAGGCTCCTCCCTTTGTAAGACATGAGTATACGTGGATGGTCTTAAGTACGATAGAAGAATGAAACATTCAACATAAAAGCTGTAAGGACTACAAACAATTTATTCTGTCTTTCTGTACCTTAGTTTGCTCATCTGTAAAAGGGAGATAATACATATCTTTTGAAAACATACAACACATTTTATTGCAGGCATTGCTCTTAATGTTTATGTTAGCCCTCTTATCAACTCTATCAGGATCGTTTTACATATAAAGAGAGGAAGGCACAGAGATGTTAAACAGATATCCAATACTTATACAGGTATTAAGTTGCAGAGCCAATATTTGAACCCAGAAAGACTGGGTCAAGACTCTAATGCTAAAGTATAATATTATGCTATTTTGCTCTATTTCATAAGGTTTCATAGATATAAATAAATTAATTCACAAAACAGTGTTTAGAAAATGGAAAGAGTCTTAAATGTTGAACTACCATAATGCTGGACATAATTATTGTATTATTATTTAACCATTAGTGTCCTCATATCTAATCCATGGCAGACATTCTACCAATCTTTTCCACTATTATTATTGTTATTATTGGTATCACTAGCTCCATTTTGCAGATAAAAATATAAAGGATCTGAGAATTTAAATTTCTTAAATACAAAGACCAGGTGGCCAATCTAGAAAAGCAATTCTTTTATTAAAACAATTCAGGTTTTAAGTTCAGGACTATTTTTATCTAAAATTTCATTAATTATGAAATTAATTTCAAAATAATTAGTTTTAATTATTTTAGAACCCTTGACTTCAATTTTAATCTTAAAAGCAGGAGAGTACTACAATCAAAGCAAAGGAACTCTAGGAAAACGAGAAGAAAGACTTTTTTCAGAAAAGTTGAAACCAAGTTTCTAATAAATAAAAACTGGCTCACATTATCATCATAAATATAAAAACAGCATAATTTATGCAAAAGCTACATGTGTTGTAGCAAAGGAAACCTAAAGTAATTCAAAGAAAAGAGAAAACATATAAAATAAAACAGGGAATCTTTTTTATTTTAAATTGTTGCTATGATGAATCACATAAATAAATTCTAATATTAAATTTACTTCGCCTTTTTAAGATTACCCAAATGGTTCATGATGTTTTGCATTTTGTTTCATAAATTTTAAAGTTAATTATCACCAGAACATATGCAGCAGAACAACAGATTAAGAATATTCCAGGTCTTTAAGGGGGAATAACAACATGAAAAGATGTTCTCCTGCAAAAATAAAAAGTTATTACTATTTAATATTAATCAAGAGAGTATACTACTTGCATAGAGATACTTAATTAACTAATAAAAATGGATAGTGGAAAAGAGAGATGTTAATGGTAAAAATGGATTCTGAGTTTTTTTAGAAAAGTATGGCTTAATTAATATTATTTGGAACGTGTTTACTTACATGGAAATTAAAATTTACACTCTAAAATAAATTTCTAATGGGTCATAGAAAAGTGAAAAATAGATTATAAGAAATTAGAAAAGTTTAAATAAAAATATTTTAGAATAGATAAAAGTTTCTTTAAATCATTTAAAATAATTATTTTTTAATGTTGACAGATTGTATTAGAATTTAAATAAGACAAATGACACTTACCAAAAGACACTGTAAACTAAATTACAAGTCATAAAAAAATAAGGATTTCATAGAAACATTTGTTTCTATATTTTTTAAGTTAACTACTTGTTATCTGGATATTTGCTTTGTTCTTCCTATTCTTTTTTACAATACAACAACACTAATCCAAATGCAAAATAGTCCAGTGTACATATTTATTTCTGTATTAAATTTTACTCTAATTGCATCTTCTTTAGAGCAATAATATTTTTGTCTTATTCACCAATACGCATTTTTAAGTATTTGAGATATCTTAGGCACTCAATAAATATTGTTTAAACTAATTTATACCTAGCCTATATCTTATCTGTGACCAAGTCTATAAAATGAACTAAACATAACTAAATGTTACATAGCAGTTTACCAGATCTACACAATATCCCTATCAATTCTGGAGCTGTAATCTCCACTTGCTTATATAAACATAGAATGGATCTCCTAACATTAATCTATAGCAGTATATGTGAATGCTCTCACAGTTTTTAAGTGACTTCAACAAGCTACAGTGTTATCTTTGAAACCTAGGGGAAAATTGAAAAGAAGATTCTCTCAGTCTTCAATTTTCTAAGATACCTGTAACATTTTGCACTTATTACCAGTACCACTTTCTTCTCTAGAAAAGTGCCAATCTTGATCTTGTTGACTTCACACTTTCAGGTATTCAGTTCCATGAACCTACTCCATTGCTGGCTCTATTTCATCTTAATTAGGACACGTGACATATTAAAACTTGGGTTTATGTATTTCATCTCTGCTAACTCATTCATTCTTAAAGCTTCAATTATTTACACAGGTGATTCCTATTCTAAATTTCACACCCTGATGGTATCTATTTCACATAAGTTATGTATATATTTAAATAACTTAAATGTGTATATTATTTTAAATAATATTTAATATAGTCAATAATAGTATACTATTTAAATATAAATTATTCAGTTTTACACTGTAGAAAGAGCTTAGACTTTATAGCTATAAAGACTTCAGTAAAAATATGTGTCACTCAGTAATTATAAGAATTTAAGCACCTTATTTAAAGTATACTGAAGTTGCCTCACTGATTTCAGTTTCTGGCATGTACTACAAGCTTAATAGTATGTTGTTGTTAACACAGATCAAAAATATAGATTCTGGAATACACGCAAAACATTTTATAAGTATTTGTCTGTGTAAAGTTGAAGTGCTAGATTTTTATTTTAAATGCCAAACACATAATTGAAATAAATAAAAATTAGTGCATAAAAGGTCAAATATATGAGTGGGTTAATGTTTTACTAAAATAACCATTCTCTTATAATATGAAAAATATTGCCAAAAAGAAATTTAGTAAACTAACTTTCTAATCATAATCCAAATCTCTGTCTTGTTGGCATTTATAGTAACAATAATATATTTTATGATCCACAAATGGTTTAATCTGTTGAGAAAAGTGACTAATCGGTAGTAAAACAATTATGATAAACAAAAGGATCAACAGATTCCTTGTGCGTTGTATTTCCCCCCCTTTCTTTACTACTCTCTCTTAAAACTTCAAAAACACATAAACCGTGCATTACAAAATGAAAGATTATGATGTAGAGTTACCATATAACCATCTAGTTACCATTTTTGAAGTGTACTAAATCCACTGTTTTCTTCACTCTTTCCTCTGCCTCTTTGCTCACTCAGCAGTGCCAATGAACAAGTTTGACCTCCCAGAAGACCCAGAATACAGCAGAGAAAGAGAATGTGCACTTTGTTCTTAAAACTGTACAGCAGATTTGCTAATTTAGTAAGATATTAAAATGTATACAAATAGATCATCTTTTATCATTCAATTTAAACATACTTAAATGGTAAGTTTACTGGAATATGAAAGTGAGCACTCTATTGAAAGCAATCTTAGAGAATGCATCCTGGTCTTTGTAATTCTGAGATAAATGCTTCCAAATAGGTTCTAATTTGAATATCATCCATAGTGAGCAATGATCATTAATAAATATAATTTCATGTTTCTTTTCTATGAATAAAATGATGGTTATGTTTAATAGGTTCAATATAAACAAACATGCAGTGCATTTGTACTAACTTTGAGTTCTATGTAAGAGAATGTGAATGAAAAAAAGGGATTCTATGGATGATAATTTCACAGGGTGATCTGATCATGAATTCTTAACTGGACAGTTCATGGTGGGTCTTCAGAACTCATATGTGTACGGTAATTTATTTACTAAAAGGCTTATCTTTACCTTAAGGAGACCCTGTCCATATTTTCTGTGCATCTCAGTTAGCACATCTTTTAAATGTCCTCCTTTGTACCTCTCCTTCAAGTACCTGACTATACTTTCAAACCCTTCTTCTAAAGCATGCAAGAGAGGACATAATCTTAACTGGCCTATAATTCAATCCCCACCTTGCCTTCTGCTACCTTCATGTAATCTTCCTAACATTCCCTCCTTAATATCAAGTTATATTTATAGGTACTAAGAAATTGAGCTTTCTTTTTATATTCTTGAATTTATGCCCATAAAATTACATCTGAACCCCATTCTCAGCCCAAATTTATTACTATGTAGTTTTAAACAAAGCCATCTTCCTTTTCTGTTACTTTTAAATCATCAAACTTCTATCCTCATTCATGCAATGTGCATTTTATATTCTTATCTGAGCTTCTTTGATGGATAATAGAAAAGGGGAGCCTGCTGAGAGAAGCATGGGGGGTGCAGCAAGTAGACTCTACAAAATAATTCACTGCTTCAAATTATTTGCATGCAAATTCACTTACAAAGCATGAAGATTATTTAGGAGGAAGAAAGTAGGAAATGTTAGGAAACATCTGAGGCAGGTTGTTTCTGCCCTGCTCTGCCCATTGTATCCATATCCTGCACTTAGCAGACGTGATAGTTTTCAATATCTACTGCCCTAAGTGAGGCTGATACATTTGAAATACTCAAATTTATTTTAGTTTCTTTAAGTAAAGATAATCTTGATTATTTTAAAAGCTACATAAAGCTATAAGCCTTTTCCTTCCTCCCTCCCTCCCTTCCTCCCTCCCTCCCTCCCTCCCTCCTTTCCTTCCTTCCTTCCTTCCATCCTTCCTTCCTTCCCTCCCTCCTTCTTCCTTTTTTTCCTCTCTCTCTCTGCTCTTTCTTTCTTTCTTTCACTAAAAATTGGCTTGAATATCAAGGGTGAAGGAATTTGGGTTATACCATAAGGCATAAAATGGGACAACAGAAGAGAAGCAAAGGACTATGACTAGTAAGTACCCGAGAAACATCTCTTGCTGAAGTCTCAAATACTAGACAATAGAAACACCAGGTAGAGTAACCCAGCTCTGAGGAAATATTTACTTACTCTTTCTTCTGAAGCCAGAGAAACAAAGGTGAGCAATTTACTATTAGTAACATTAAAAGTGAAGAACAGAAGTATCTTTATAGGAGATACTGTGCCAATTCATATTTAGAAAAAGGTTATCAAGTCATATCTCCCTTGAATTTGCCATATAAAAAAGTGTCTCATGGGCCCTGCCAGTTAGCTCAGTGGTAGAGCATCGGCCTGGTGTGTGGATGTCCCAAGTTTAATTCCCAGTCAGGGCACACAGGAGAAGTAACCATCTGCTTCTCTAGAGCAAGTTGGCCCAGGGCACTGAGCTGGCTTCATGGACTTACCTCAGTTGCTAAAATGGCTCAGTTGCTGAGCAACAGAGCAACGGCTCCAAATGGGCAGAGCATCAGCATTGCCCCCTAGTGGGCTTGCTAGGTAGATCCCAGTCAGGGGCATATGCAGCAGTCTGTTTCTCTGCCTCCCTGTTTCTCACTTAAAAATAAAAAAATAAAAAAGTGTCCCATGCTTCCCATTAGGAGTAAGGATGAAGAAATAATTGGCCTGTGGACTTTGTGAGGCCTCTAGGTCAGATCAGCAAGTTGAAATCTATACTTCCTTAAAGGTCATGACCTCAGAACAGAAGGATTAAAGCATCTTCAGCAAGAATAAAGTTTGGAAAGCAATCAAGAAGCTGAGAACAGATCAGATAACTAATATTAAATAACATCAGTAGCAAACTCAAGAGTAGAAACAATAATATATGATTAACAACAGTAGAAATTTTTCTTACGTATACCAAGTGTGTTGTATTTGGTTACTAAGGAAAGCGGACACTGAGATATAGTAAGGAGTGTAAATACTTATTGGGGAAAACATAAGACAAATAAACAAAAAGATAAGAAATGATTGAGCGATTGAGCAGCGTTATTATTATTTTGCTTAATCCCTTTACTTTTTTCAACCAGCCTCCCAAACCTCTCCCCTCTGACATCTGTCAGTCTGTTCCTGTATCTATGTATCTATGAGCCTGCTTCTATTTTGTTTATTAGTTTCTTTTGTTCATTAGATTCCACATATAAGTGAAATCATAAACATACAATGCAATATGATGTATTCTAAAGTTGTATATTTGAAACTGGTGTAATTTTATAAAACAATGTCACCAAAATAAATAAAATAAATATTTAAATAAATAAAAAAATATACTTATCTATTTACAAAAAAATACATATAAAAATATTATTAGTCAGGGAAGCTTTTAGATAGTGATGTTGATTTAATAGTCTCCATCAGCCCAACAGGGAGTACCGGAGGAGCAAAATATAAACAATTATTTTAATGTTGGGTGCAAATGACTGGGCCCTTATATGACCAGCTGGCTCACTCATTGGCTGGGGAAGAGAAGAGCACAGCTTGGGAGAATACCACTGCCTCAATTAGCAGGGCCCACCTTGAAAACAGTGTGACCTTGGCTGAAAAGATAACCTAAGATTAAGGCATGCATCCTCCCATCCTCTTTGCTACTGGACATCAATTCCTCTTCTGAAGAAAGATATGAGCATTGCATTTTCATGTCTTTTATACCAATATTGCCCTTTTCAGGGCTCTCCTCATTTTCAAATCATCCCACCATCTACTCAAGGGTAGCTCTTTCTTAGAAGAAACAAGAATAGTGAGAGCAATTATCTTGAAATTCTTAAGCCAAAAGAAAAAAACCCAAATAAACAACAACTAAGAAAAAATTAGAACTTAATGATTTCATTTTGAATTGGCAAATTTGGTTTTCCTCTGTAATAAAACTGAGGCTTAAGACCTAAATAGCATTTGCTTATAGAAAGATAAGCAGTTTAAAGTTTGTACAACATTTTTTTCCTATTCTAGCAATATTATATGTATTTTAATTAAGCAAAAATAAGAAAATATTACAAAGAATCATCTGTAATAGGTGTTTTAATTCTAGATTTCTAAATGCATTTAAGTACAGAATTAGATTAGTAGCTTTCGATGATGCATAAGCTTTCTACTTACAAAAATTCAGTACTTCTCTTCAGGAATGTCTAAAGCTATATTCTAGAATAAATAAAAATAAATAGTAGGAGTTATTCTCTTAGTGCATCCTACTAAGTAAGCTGAAAGAATTAGTAGTAACTTCCATATGTGATTATATCCACTTAAAGTCTCTGGTAGAACTAAGTAGCCATGTCATGAAGAATTATAAATAGCAATTATGTTGTTCCAAGGTTGATATAGGCAATTCACTCAAGAGGAAAGAGATTTAGCAAAGAAAAATGAAAATAAATGTAACAGAATTTCTCAGTCATTTATTTTCTCAGTTTCTCCAGGGACTCCAAATCTAAAAAAAAGTACAACAGATGCCAAGCACCACACTATACTGTAAGTGATGAGTTAGGCTACAAGTGATGACATTCTAAGAGTCTATTAATGAGGTTCTGCAACAAAAGGGCTCTCTTACCTCTTGGTTTTAAAAAATAAGGAAGGTCAGAAGATCAAGAAACAAGTTTCTTTTGCAGGAATTTGTATGTTGTATATTCCACCTTTACTGAGAAGAAAAGAGTATTTCCCTTAACCTTTAGTGAGGGTGTGGGTCTCCAAGGAGGTCAACTACTCAAAGAGTTTTAGTTTGGAGAGCATAACGATTGTTATGAGAAGCTGTGGCTAAATTGTCATGAGAAGCTGATGCAGAACAAAGAGTAAAGGGAGGTATTACACTGAGAAGAAGTTGCAGCTCCACCTTCTTAGGGACAAAGGTAGCTGATAAAAAGTACAGCATGAAGAACACATGGGGGAAAACAGGTCTTGAAACCATCTTGGAAGGAACATTTCTAAGGGCATCCTCTGAGGGTAAAGAAACACAACTAGAAAAATTAGTAACTCCCAGGAAATACAGTAGGTGTACAGGGAATAAAAGTGCCATCTGGAGAACACATATTTGATTCTGAGTAATTTTAGTTGGAAGATAGTAACAAGTAACAAGAATATTTCCAGCAAAACCATCACCTGCCCTTAACAGAGTTAGCTTTTAGTGTCAACACTAGATCAAAAATACCTTTAGCAAAAGACTGTTCTACATTTTTTCCTTAATGTAATGTTCTACATTTTTTCTTTACTGTTTATATATATATATATATATATATATATATATATATAGAGAGAGAGAGAGAGAGAGAGAGAGAGAACATCCATTGATCTTTATTCAATTTGACAAAATCAGCATTATTAAAAGAAAGGTAATAAAATCTGAGCTTATACAGAATCTGACAAATTAACTTCTGTAATAGCTAGAATATTATATAAAAAATCCCAACTGAGGGAAACCAAGATAAAAGCATCACATGCAGATGCTTCTGGTGTTGGGGGAAATAATCTGCAGATGACATACAGTTTGCAATGCCTAAAAATATCAGAGAAAATGCAACTGACTACTTAGATGAAGTGTTTTTCATTTGGGGGAAAGAAAATGGCAAAGAAGGGCAGGAATTCAAAGGCATATGTAGACTGGTTTCTACATTTCAAAAAGGTCATAAAAATATTTAGATCATGGCACTAGGGCACCTTTGTGGAAAGAAAAACCTTAACCAGAGTAGGTTCATTGCATAATTCTTTAGTAAAATGCACAATTTTTAATGGAGAAGACTTAAGGAAGAATTGTATTTTAATAGAGCTAGATACTAATAAAGTCAGAAGCAGAAGCTAAGTAATGGTAAGGAGGAAAGGTAAACTGAACAAATCATTGCTATTCTTCACTGCAAGTTTCAAGCTCAAAGAAGCCTAATGTAAAGGAAAAGGTAATCTTTTAGTTAAGAGAAGTCTGACATTCTGATGATTATACAGTGTGTCCGTAAACTCATGGTGCACTTTTGACCAGTCACACGATCAAAAAGCGCAGCATGACTTTACGGACACACTGTATATTGGATATAATTGTAAGGAAATAATAAATGGGATTACTTATTAAATCTATAAGGCAAGCATACTATGGGGAAAGCTATGGATTCAGATCCAATTTTAGCCAAGGGAAGGTACACAAGTAGCTCACAAAATAGATTATAAATTCCTTGGCAAAAGAAATAAGATGCTTAATTATGGTTTTGATTTCTTGAGTACAAATTATCTAATAAGCTATATAAAATTGATTAAGAAACAAAAGCAATTTAAATTAATAACCAATTACAGCAATGTTGCAGTGGTAATATTGCTATCGCATGCAGTTGGTTGAGTAAAAGTTGAGAGATTTTATGGAAAGCAAATTTGCAAGGCTTTTCAAGAACTGTATAAAAACAGAATAGTTGCATTTATAGTAATATAAGTTAAGGAGTAATTTAAAGGAATTTTAAAAGTATCATCCATGTTCATCATGGAATTACCTTGGAGAAGAAAGGGATTGAGCAGTTGGTCTGTAATCTAGTTCCCAGCAGGTTATTCCCAGGAAAGAAGAAAAGACAGGTGATTCAGGTATAATCTTTTGGCATTAACGTCATGTGAAGTAGTCATAAATTTATGAAGTAAAATCCCAAATTTCACTGAGACCTGAATCAGTGTTCTTAGACAGTAAAACTAATAAAAAGATATTGATTTTACCTAGGGCAATCTATAAACCTGATATATTCATCATTTAAATTTCTTCTTGGCTTTTTTTTGACATAGTTATTTAATGCCTTATAATTTTATATGTTCCTTTATCATATAATTTAACATTGTAATAGTTTTTTTAAAGATTATAGTATTTATTTAAGTAGTGTCCTCTTTAATTATTTACATAGTTTCAGGAAGATTGTTTCTAAAATTTAAATATTCACTTGTTTATCTCTGTAGTATAAAATCTTGTAGTGACTCTTTGAATTATTACAGGGAAATTCCTATGCTGGCAAGTAAATTCAGATGTTTCTGAATCTATGGACTGACTGTACTTCCTGTTTTGTGAGGCTTCCACTCTTGGAAGACATTTTCACGTGTCATGCTGTCTAATGCCCACCAACCAAATCAAGTCTCTCTTTGCCTATATGAAACTCTTTATTCCATCATCCGCTTGGACAACTCTGCTGCTCTTTTAACAATCAGCTCAAAAGCTACTTCTGCTATGAAACATTACCAGATTCCCCATCTACCTCATCATTTCCTAGTAGAATAAAACACTTCATGACTTTTCTTCCTCAAACTTGATATACATTTATATTATAGCATCTATAATGCTTTATTAAATCTGCATATAGTATGTCAATCTTTCTCGACTACACTGAATGGTCCTGCTTTATTGATATCTGCATACTCAGGCCACTGACATATTAGATTCATATCACTGAGTGAATGAATTTACTGTCAAAAGTTCAGCTACATAATTGCACTGCTTCTGCAAATAGCAAACACATAGCTGAAACTTCAGTTTTAGAACATTTATTGCTATCATGTACTTATTTTGTAATCATTTTTTAAGGAATGAATAATGGGGTGCTGTAGTAGATACTATGATGTGCTGTCCATATCCTATATCTGCTTTCAAAACACATACACTAGCAAATAATCTTAGGCTGTGAGACTTTTTTAGAAACTACCACTGCTGAATAGAATCTGCTCAGCTAAGGTCGCATGCTCCTCCTGTGGCAACCAGGAAGGAACTGGACCTTTGCCCTAACACAAGATCACACTGAAAGGCCAAACATGTTTCAGGGTTACTTAGCTTGGGGTCAGCAGAAGCCTTGGATGAGACAATGTTCCCCTCTGACCATACTTATTCTTTCTCTTTCTTTCCACAGTTTTGTTTTTGCTTTTTAAAGAGAGGAATGTTTATATTTCTCTCATGCTTATTTCTGTCTCAGAATCTTTATGAAAACCTCCACCTCAAATAGATGGTCAGGATGGCTTTTTGAGTAGTAGAAATTTTTTGTCCAAGTATGTAACTTTCTTTTTGATCCAAAATTTAGAAGACATTATGTTTCAGTAATAATTGATATGCAGACTAACATTGGTGTCCACACTCATATGTGTGCCCATGCATCCCATACAGAATAGGAGAGATACCCTAAGAGAAGAGTGAGGATTCCAAACACAGAGGGGTTTTTATTGAGACCCTCATTCATTGAAATACTGTTAGCATTTTGGGATTTATTTCCACTTGTATCACCCTATTGGGTGGACTTTTGAATTAAATTATCCAATTTTAGCCAAATTAACATTTGTGGAATGAAAAGATAGATGAAAAAAACCTTTTTTTAAAATAAAGATGCTCATAATAATCCTAAGAATGCAAATATAAGTAAATAATGGTGACACAACAGAGATGTCATGTCTCTTAACCAGTGGTGGGACTGAAATAATTTAACAACCGGTTCTCTGCCTAATGACTGTTTTAAGTATAAAAAATGATATACAAAAAGGTAGTTTATTATTTCATGCATTTAATATTTAAATAAGAACAATAAAAGAGGCAAACAAAACTAGATTATATTATAAGAAAGAGTTTTAAAATATTAATGAAAAAATATTAAACAACACCTAAAAAAAACAATATTGTCACCAACTGGTTGTTTGGCACTTTTTCTCTTTATTTTATATATTTGTTTACTGTAAAAATAAACAAGAGAAATAAAAATGTAGTAGTTCATCAAAGGTATAATGAGTTTTATGAAATTAATATATAAATATTACAAGCATAGTTTCATCAATTTTTTTTCACCTATGGATAGATTGAATATTACTACGGGCACTTAGAATATGCTGTTGTGTAGATGAATGTTAAATAAGAGTAAAGAATGTAAATTTGTGATTCCCACAATGGGTGGCTGCCCAGGTGCCTACCTTAAAGAGAACCCTGATTACAGGTGCCATTTTAACAACTGGTTCGCTGAACTCAACAAAAAATTAGTTCACATGCAATTATTAACAAATTCCTCTGAATCTCCATCAAAATTCCATTCTCATAACTTCTGCCATTCATTTTTGTGAAGTTAAAACACTGCTCCCTTAAGCACCGTTTTCATCATATTACTCGGGGCTATGAAGTATAAATGTCCATATTTTCTAACATAAAATCTGAAACTCCTAGTCCAGTCTACAAACCTTCTCTGCTTTAATCACTTCATAGGCAATTTAAACAAACATTTCTTTCAACGATGCTAACCGTTTGTCCTTTGTTTCACCCAGGTTAGTGATCTTGGCACAATGTTTTCTATTTTCACTAGTACATCAATGTGTTTCATGTTACATTCATTCTTTCCTATGTCTACATTCTGAATGTGGAGTAGTGTCTTTTTCTTCAAATAAAATGATAATTTTAGGATTTCTATTCCTACAGTATCAAAACAAGGACTTAAATTATTTTTTGCAACAAAATTTGATCTATTTTGATCATCACTATGAATATGACAAATTCTTTTTTTTTTTTTTACAGGGACAGAGAGAGAGTCAGAGAGAGGGATAGATAGGGACAGACAGACAGAAACCGAGAGATATGAGAAGCATCAATCATTAGTTTTTCGTTGCCGTTGCGACACCTTAGTTGTTCATTGATTGCTTTCTCACATGTGCCTTGACCGCAGGCCTTCAGCAGACCGAGCCACCCCTTGCTGGAGCCAACAACCTTGGGTCCAAGCTGGTGAGGTTTCGCTTAAGCCAGATGGCCCGCGCTCAAGCTGGCGAGCTCGGGGTCTCGAACCTGGGTCTTCCGTATCCCAGTCCGACGCTCTATCTACTGCGCCACCGCCTGGTCAGGCAAATTCTTAAAGTTATAAATTCTAGTAAACAAAGTAAAAGAAATGCAGCATATTCAGCTATGAATTTACAGTGAAACTCCATGGTCATTTATTCAGCTCATTATTTCATAAATACATAGTCGTTTAAAATGTTGAAGTGAGAAACCTATTTCATAAATAGTATTGCATTCAATTAAGTCAATAGTAATTGCATTTGATATAAAATTAAATACCACAATTTAAATATATATTTTAAATTAGAATAAATAGCCCCTAAATATATCATAAGAGAAAGTAATTAGAAAATGCAGTTAGGCCCTGGCTGTTTGGCTCAGTGGTGGCCCATAAACCTGGAGTGTAGACGTCCAGATTTGATTCCCAGTCAAAGCACACAGGAAAAGCAATCATCTGCTTCTCCACCTTTCCTCCTTCTCTCTTTCTCGCACTCTCTTTTCTCCTCCCACAGCCATGGCTCAACTGGTTGGAGTGAGTTGGCTTCTGCCTCATGGCCTTGGCCTCAGGCACTAAAAAATGACTCTGGTTGCAACAAAGCATCAACTCCATATGGGCAGAGCATCGCCCCCTAGTGGGATTGCCAGATGGATCCCTGTTGGGGTGCACGAGGAAGTCTGTTTCTCTACCTCCCCTCCTCTTACTAAAAATAATTTAAAAATACATTTAATTAAAAACAAAATAAAAATTTACATCTCTAGATTATCGTATTTCAAAGAAAGTTAACTTTGGTGCATTTGTTTTCTCTTTTGAAGACTCATCTATATAAGACATTTTAACATAATTACATATGAGCTAAAATATAATTATAAAAAGAGGTCTCTGAATGTAGAGGTTAATCATAGGAGGGAAGCATTCTAAGTGATGGTGTATTTATATCGTCTTTAAGAAAGCATAAAGAAAGTGCATTTTGATATATATTTTTAATATTCTTTTTATTGAAGTGTGAGACAGGAGAAACTAACTTAATGTTTTTTTGGGAGAATATATTCCCAAATTATTCTATGGGTAGACATCCTTGCTACTTTTAACATTCCCTCTAAAATAATAACCCTTTCCTTGGAACCATAAAACAAATATACAAAATTACAGATGAGAGAAAACCCACAAGAATTGTGTTTTAGTTTAATATTACTATTGCTTTCACAAGTTGATATTTTTAGAAGTAGTTAGAATGGTTACTGTGTGTTTATTCCTGAAAATAGGATTTATAAGTTTAGAAATTCTGTATAAATAGATTTGAATTAAATCTTTACATGTAAACTATAATAAATCTACTTAATGTGAGATTGCTAAAATACTATATTGTTTTCCAATACATTATGATAATTTAGAGCATTTTAGTAGATGCACATTGTCAAATTGAACTTGATTCAAAAGTTTCTTCTAAAACATGCAACCAGAAATTAAAACAATATCAAACATATTTATTCTCATTAGCCAATATATTTTTTAAAGTTTCATCTTATCATTTGTATCCTGATTATTTCATCTCCTTTCCATTCATTTTCAGATTTTATCTCATTTTTTAGACTACCTTTTTAAGAACACACTTAAAATTAGTTTTCTCATATTTTGTATATAAGGGAACATATTTTAATGTTAGCAAATATAAATTAGGTATTGGCAAACAATAATTTGTTAAACAGTATAATTTTTTGTTACAGCCACAATAGATTTTTGTTCTGATACATATTTACAGTTAGGTTAACAATATCAGTATCTTTGTCATTTTTTAAAATATTTTCAAATCATTTAGTGACACTTTTCCAGCTTCTCTTGTGTGCTTTGTTTCTAGGGCATAAATTATGGAGAAATTTTAATGTTAGTATAAGTTTCTTACAATCTTTCACTGGTTTTTGATATGTTCAGGGTAAGACTGATGGAATATAGAGTAGTCTGAAGCAGTCAATTCTTGGAAAATTTTTTTCTCTATATTCCATCAGTGTTAGAACACTTGTTTTAATCTCCAGTCTTTATTTTCTCAAGTAGTACATGGAGTCAATTTTTCAAAAGAGCAACCCTTTTAAGAAAATTGAATCAGGAACTAAAAACATGTCTTTGGCTCTCCCATTAATCTAAACCTGTTAGTCATATATCCTGTCTTTGTTTAGGTATACAGGTCCACAATTCTTTAGACAAAACAAATTACTCCTATTTACCTTATAATGTTAAAGTTAATTTTTGTATTTGATTTTTCTTGTAAAGATTGTTTATCTCAATTCCAGACAGCATCTTGTTGTGTGTCTAGGATCCTGCCAGTGTTCATTTTTGTCTCTAGATTATTAACTCAGAAAATTATTAGGAGAAATAGAGATAGATCTCCAGATGTTAATTCATGTCACCATCTTCATATCGGTTTGCTCAAACAACTTGTCCACAGTGAGGCTCAGATTTGTCTATGGCTTCACTATCAAGAAACTATATATGTACTTGATGACACTCTGAAGCAACTCAATGCATTCTTTTTTCTTAGAATCTGTCTGTTTTAGAGCCTACACACGTGGGGCTTTCTGCCCTGGTGGCCATCTCTGCCTGGCCTCTAGTTCTTGTATTGCTCATGTCTGTCTAACTGCCTACCACATATCTACAAAACTGAAGAGAAATAAAGCACTATTGTAAATGCTTAAAATGACAATACAAAATAGTATGTAAATTAAAATGTTTTATTTATAAAGCTATATAATATTTTTATGCATTATTAAATATTTTACATAACTCAAACAAAAAGAAGTAGTCAGACTATAATTTACCCTTATCTTCATCATATTAAAGACTATACAATCACATACCCACCAGACTATTCTGAGACAGAGTATCCTTTTAGCAATCAAATTTCAGTATGCATTTCTAAAATACTAACTTTAAATAGCTTAATTGCAAATATCATCATCACATCTAAAGACATAACAATTCCTCAATAGACCAAATACTCGTCAGTCAAATCCCCAGTCTCATGCATATTCAAAATTAGAAAATATTTCTAAGTCTTCTTCTCCATATCGAAGATAATTTTCATTAACCTTCACCTCATTTTTCAAATTTACATTGCTCTGTCAGTCTACTTGTTACTAAAATGGTTTCTTTGAAAATTTAGTTTACAAATTATAACTTAATTATTATTTACTATATAAAAAAATAACTGACTACAAATTGTGGGGTAGATACGTTGCAATGAAAAATAATCAAATCATGGATTTTTAGCCTCTAGAAATTAAAATATATTTTTTATAAATATATTTTGGATAAATAGTATAAAGTTATTTTATAATATTTGTGATTGGTGTATGTAGCTTGAGGCAAGCCTTTTTTCACTAAATTTTCAGAACATAATGTCCTAATTCACAATTCCTTTGGCATCTATATAAGTCTTTATGGAACGTTTTCCACAGATTTTTTGCTGTTCCTCATTCTAAAGAAATATACACAGCCTGACCAGGCAGTGGTGTCCTGGATGGAGCATCAGACCGGGATGAGGAGGACCCAGGTTCGAGACCCCGAGGTCGCCAGCTTGAGCGTGGGATCATCAGGTTTGAGCAAAGCTCACCAGCTTGGACCCAAGGTCACTGGCTTGAGCAAGGGGTCACTCGGTCTGCTGTAGTCCCACGTCAAGGCACAGATAAGAAAGCAATCAATAAACAACTAAGGTTTTGCAAGAAATGTACACAAAAATTTGATTTTCCTGGAGCTAAAAAGATATTACTGTAATAGTATAGTACTACTAACAGAGGTATTCAGAGAAAGATATTGGTGCTTCCAGAGGTATATATCCAGTGATGTTAGATTTCAGATGTAGAAAATCATGATATACAATGAGTTCTATATCCTGCTGTAGGCTTTAACTGATAGACTTTAGTTCATCCCCAGTAAATACTTTGAATTATATTTTCTAAATAAATTTTTCTTTCATGTTTCCGACTGTTGGCAAATAATCTGTGAGTTATTGGATTTTTCTCACTGTCTGGATATAAGAACTAGACTTTATCAAATTTGTACTGAGTTTAGAGAACATATAAAACTATGTTTGTTTTATAAATCAGTGTGTGACACATGGTATTGTAAGTAGCATAGTTGTTACTATAAAAATATATAATAGTGCAGGGCTGCACATAATAAATGTACTATACTGGTTTGACATTTCACAACATTTGAAGAACTTAACATTATTTAACAAATTGAAGGTTTTATATTTTAAAGTTTATATTTCAATATTGATTTTATAAAATTTCAATAACTATTATGAAAACATCAGGGTATTATTTGTTGAAAAAGTAGCAATTACCTAAAAGCAGATTTTAGCTAACTTATTGCCCAACCACAAATTGCAGGTATTTTACTTTACTAACTTGACCATGATGTGCAGCACTCAGTAGATAGATGTCTAAGTATCCAAACACTAATCATCTACTAAACATTTATTAGTGTCTACTTAGTACTATACCACTTATTCTTTGTAAGACTTTAAAATGCCATTGAAGAGGCAAACATTAATAATAGAAGTCAGTAAATGATATATTTGAGGTATATGTGCTATGTACTAGATTTTTGGAGTATGCATACTTTATTTATCTTGTTTCTGGGGCATAAGGAGCATATACATAAGAACCAGAGTGTGTGAGCAGTGATCAATCAAAATACAAAAAGTCATAAAAATTTGAATACATAAATAATATTAGAGGTCAGAGCATTGTATGATATCTAAAATTTACTCCAATATCTGTAATCAAAACAAAGGTAACAAAAGTGGATGGCTCTTATAGTGCAGATTGCGTGTGAAGTAAAATGAAAAGCCATTAATATGCAGTTATGTATTAAGCTCCTTATGTTCTGGATCTCACAGAAATGTTTCACCAATATGCGAGGCTAGAAATAGTCAATTACATGCTTAAGCTTACACAACTCATAATACCATATAGTATAAAGGAGAGTAAACCTTAGATATTTGACTTCAAAATAAATGTCATTTTTATAAAGTCATTTTTCATTCAGTCATCATGCAAACAATTAGCTAAAACAAAGTTCACTGGGCATAGTACAGAGGTAAGAAGTAAAAAACCCAGAGAAAACTACACAATAATCTCTGAACCAGAAGCAGCTATCTCATCCTCAATTGCCTCATCTCTCTCTTTTGAGATCTAATCTTGACTTCCTGTGTTTAATAATGATAATTAAGAGATGGCTGCCTTGTTTGTTATTTGAAAGATGAAAGCAACTTATAGTTCTCTGAAAGAAAGACAATTATTGCTTGGAGTTTCAAAGGAAGGAGTTGATAGTGTGCTCTATAGTGAGAAAGGTTTAAAGAGGAGAGGACCCATAAATAAATCCTTAAAAGTAAATGAAGCTTGAATAAGAACATACACTAATTTTTTGAAGCACATTTATGGACTAGAGATCTTCAGATTAATACATATCACATCCTCACATGATAATAAAGTCAAAGTAAATCTTTTAAAGTATATTCTTTAATTTCTGCTCTCCTATTTTTCCTGTGGCAAAACTGTAAATCATGCTCTAGTGATTTCCCTCTCTGGCAATGTCATAGTGACTTTTTCATAAAGAGCTCAAAATATCTTTAGGAATTTTACCTTATTAATTCTTGCATCCCTATAAGGCAGTTGGAAAAATATCCTGTCCTCACTAAATAAATTTTTAAGTGAGGGTACTATTTAAATTGTAACAAAGACTACAAGACTACAAATATCTTTGATTAGTACCAGATATCCAATTTGACTTTTCCATTAATCACACTACTTCTAACTTTATAATTTATATTGACTTTCCTACTTCATCAAACATAAAAACCTACTGAGTTACTAGACTCAAAATGTTCTAACCCTTATTGTCTTCCCCCTTTTCCCCATCTCCATTGATTCTATTATTTCCTCAAATTAATATCTTGTTATACATTCCCACTGCCATAACCATTATAATTTTATACTAAAAATGCCAAAATGGTCTCTTAACCACTTATGTTGTGATAGTCTCCATTTTGAACATTCTTTGTGTATGTGACAGGGACAGAGAGAGACAGAGAGAGGGACAGATAGGGACAGACAGACAGGAAGAGAAAGATGAGAAGCATCAAATTTTTGTTGTTGTGGCACCTTAGTTGTTCATTGACTGCTTTCTCATATGTGCCTTGACTGGGGGGCTACAGCAGGCCGAGTGACCCCTTGCTCAAGCCAGCAACCTTTGGCTCAAGCTGGTGAGCCTTGCTTAAACCAGATGAGTCCATGCTCAAGCTGGAAACTTTGGGATTTTGAACCTGGGTCTTCCACATCACAGTCCAATGCTCTATCCACTGCAACACTGCCTCATCAGGGTTAAGCATTCTTACACACACACACACACACACACACACACACACACACACACACACACACAAATTTCCTAACACCACATTAAGTATTTTACTAGCATGTATAAATAATTTCATATGTCTAGAATTTTAGGAATGTTCTCCTTTGATTCCAAACGCAGTGGTGTCACAATGAGCACGTCTTTAACTCTTCTGAATGCCTTGAGTAATCCAAAGGAAAATTGAAAGTAATTTAATAGCCCTGAGAAAACCACTATCATTCTCTCACAAAGTTAATGCCTAGGAATGATTATGATGAAGGTGGCTTACATCTGACTACTCCTCAGTGTCCTCAGTTCTATTGTGCTTCTCCAGACAAAAGCATATCTCAATCGGAAATCATATTTCAAAGTTTTAATAAATGTGTCCTTTGTAAAACATATCCTTTAAACACATGTTAATCATTTTATTTGAAGTTCAACTGAAGAAAGAGTCAAAGAGGGTAATTTGCTTTAAAAAAAGATTTTTTAGAATAGTTTTAGATTTACAGAAAAGTTGTGAACACAGTACAGATATTTTATATAAACCCTATACATTTCACATACTGTTTCCACTATTGTTAATGTAGAACTATTATAAAGTCAATACATTATTCATATTTTCTTAGTTCCTACTGATGTCTTTGCATTGGTCCAGGATTTAACTCACAAACCATCTCACATTTAATTTTCCTGTGTCCTTAGACTCCTGGTGACTGTGGCACTTCTTTAGGCATTTCTTATTTTTAATGACCTTGCTATTTTGAGGAATACCAGTCAGATATTTTGTGAAACGTTTCTCAGCTAATATTGGTCTGATATTTTTCTTATGATTAGATGAGAGTTACTTTTTGGGCGCATAGATAAAGTGCAAAGAAGACCCACATACATAAAGTGCTATTTCCATTTCATCATATCAAGAGTATATACCAGAGGCAGTTCAAGATGGTGGTGCAGGAAGATTCTAACTCACCTACTCTAATGACTGCAACTAATTTATAGCTACATATGTATGGAACAATTTTTCCTGAAACATAGCTAAATAATTTCCCCACAACAAAGAAAACTGGTACGAGAGGTAGAAATGCAGTCTTGTTAAAAACCCCACCCCCGGTAAGGCTACTAAAAATGGGGAGAGATCTCACAAATATAGAGTTCTCACTAGTGCAGGGTAATACATTACATGAGAAACCTCAACCCTTGATACCTGTACGAGGAAGTTCCTAAATGTCTATTTTTAAAAACAATAAGGCTATGTCCAGGAGAACCATAGAGCTGTAGGAAATAACAAGTCCATTCTTAGAGGGTTTGTACATAGACTCACTCAACTTAGAACCAACTGTAAAAGTAGCAGTGTGAAAAGTAGCTATAGGTGAAGATGAATCATTTGCAACTTCCAAGCATCTGCTAGAGGTGTAGAGCATGTTGGAACTCTCTTCATGGACATTGGCACTGGTGGGGACTATGTATGCATTATCCCACTACCTCTCTCCTGTTGGCACTAGTGGGTGCACACTTGTGCTAACTTTGTAGTGCTAATGAGAACACTACATCCCTCATAGCTCCTAAGCCACTTTCAAAGCTAGCTGGGCAAGTTCCCTGCCACCTCTGTGTTGCTCCCATGACCCTGCCAAAGAAAGCAGGCACTCAGCCCACAAAAAAAAAAAAAAAAAAAAAAAAAAAAAACCTCTCCTTGGAAGCCTGTTTTTGATGGCCAGTAGGGATTGCATTACCTGGGCTCACAGGTCTGAAATAATCAGAGAGACAGTTCTGGACAGGCTATCAGCCACTGGGCACTACAAAGACAGCAGACTGAAACACTCCCTCAGTCTTCCTGTGAGCAAGGCTTATTATTTTTTTTTTTTGTCCTGGAGTTTCTGCCTAATGGGAAGGCTGCAGCTTCACCATACAGCTGGAGGTTACAGAAGTGTTGTCAGGGAACTTAAGCCAGGAGACACCATCTTTGCAGTCAGCCTCACTATACCTTGCCAGTACCTACTATAAAGGAGCTCATACACTTTTCTGAAGCCCGATTATTACACAATCAATAAGGGGACACCTCCAGATCACCTGGTCTGAAGTTCACCAGGGCTGATGAATGCAGTCCAACACTGTACATATTTGCATGTCTTAAAAGTATCTAAGTGTCTACCTTCCAATCTTCCTGAATCTGGGTACTGACTGAAATCACTCTTTCTGAAATAATCACAGATCTTGACACAAGATCAACAACTGGGACATATCAGAGGAAAAGTCAGCCTGCTTACATAATCATAAAGTCAGCAAGCACATGTAGCCATGAATTAGGGTGAGTTTAAATGAAAAGCTTTATCTCCTACACATGGACACTCCTTCAAGACTGGTAAACAGTTGTTTCAGCAAGTGCATAGAAACAAACACAGAGAGTGAAACAAAATGAGAAGACACTGGAATATTTTCAAATAAAATAACAAAATAAAGCTCCAGGAAAAAACAACCTTAAGACAGAGATAAATAATTCATCTGATAAAAAGTTTATGTTATGGTCACAAATATACTCACTGAACTCAGGAGAAGAATGGATACATACAGACAGAATATCAAAAGAGAGAAAGAAAATATAAGAGGTATGAAACAAGTCACAAAGCGGAAGAATACAATTAAACTAAAAAATACAAAATAAAAGGGTTCAACAGCAGAACAGATAAAGCAGAAAAAAAAATTAGTGACTTGGGAGATAGGATAGTTGAACTAACACAAATAGTAGCAAAAAAGAAAAAAAGTGAAAATAGATTTAGGATCCTTTGGTACAATATCAAGCAAAGAAACACTAACTTTATAGGGGTGGAGGTTAAAGGAGAAGAGACAGAGAAATGGGCAGAAAATTTACTTGAAGGAATAATGGCTGAAAACTTCCTTAATCTGAGGAAGAAGTATCATCCACATCCAGGAAGCTAGAATGTTCCAAACAAGATAAACCCAAAGAGACCAATACCAAAACACACTATAATTAAAATTGTAAAAATTAAGAGAAAAACGTAAACAACTTGTTATGTACAAGGAAAACTCCTTCATAAGACAATACCAGGTTTCCCAGAAGAAACTCTGCAGACCTGAGGGAATGGCATGATATTTTCAAAGTGCTAAAATGAATAATCTCCCAATCAGCAAGGAAATTGTTCAGAATTAAAAGAAAAATATAAAGCTTTCCAAGTAAACAAAAACTGAAAAGTTAATCATCACTAAATTGGCCATATAAGAAATGTTAAGACTTCTTTAAGCTTGAGAAGTAAGGACACTAATTACTAGCAAGAAAGTATATGAAAGTAAAAATCTCACATGTAAAGGTAATTATATATTTACTAAAGGTAGTGAGTTATTTACTTATAAATCTAGAATGAAGGTAAAAAGACAGAAGTAGTAAAAATAACTATAATTGCCATAATTATTTAAGGACTACACACACAAAAGAATTGTAAAATATAAAATAAAAAACATAAAAACTGTAAAATATATACCTAAAAGCAAGCAAAAGATAAAATTTAGTGTAGATACAAGAAAAGACAATAAAACTGAAACCTAAGCAAAACACTATAATAAGTCATTAAAACCCAAGAGAATAAAGCAAGAGAAAGAGAACAGAGCAGAGAGAAACTTCAAAACAAACAAACAAAAAATTAACAAAATGGCAATAAATACTTTGAATAATAACTTTAAATGTAAATAGACTAAAAATGTCCAATCAAAAGATAATGACTGAATAAATTAAAATAAAAGAACTCAGTTACAAGTTGCCTACAAGAAAATGACTTTAGATATAAGAACACACATAGGCTTAAAGTGAAAAGATGAAGGAAGATGTTTAATTTAAATGAAAATCAAAAGAAAGCTGGGGTAGCTCTAATTATATCATATAAAATAACCTTTAAAACAAAATTCATGAGAAAAAAATATTGATGGAAATTACATAACGATAAAGGATCAATCTAGCAAGAACGTATAACATTTGTAAATACTTATACATCAAACATAGGAGTACCTAAACATATAAAGCAAATATTAAAAGGCATAAAGAGAGAAATTGACAGCATAACAATAATAGCAAGTGAATGTAATGATCCAATACATTAATGCATAAGTTATCCAGACAGAAAATCAGTAAGTAAACATTAGCCTTAAACTATACATTAAACCAGTGGTTTTCAAATGCCTGTTCATGGACTTGTGCCAGTCCACCCAAAACTTCATGTTGGTCTGTGAAAGAATTAATCATCCTGATGTTGTATGAAAAGTCAGGGTGGTTAACTCTTTTGCAGACTGGCATAAAATTTCTGGTGGACCAGGAGTTGAAAACCACAATATTGGACCATAAAAATTTAATAGATAAAATAAAACATTCCATTTAGAAGCAGCAGAATACACATCTTCCAGGATAGATCACATGTTGGCCACAAAATAAGTCTCAATAAATTTAAGAAGACTGAAATCACATCAGACATATCTTTTGACTAAAATGTTATGAAACTAGAAATTAATTACAAGAAGAAAACTGGAAACAATCATTAAAACACGAAGATTAAATGATATGCCATTGAACATAAATTAGACGACCCTGAATGGGTTGCTCAGTTAGAGCATTGTCTTGATGAGCTAAGGTTGCGTGTTTGATCTCTGGTCAGGGCACATATGAGAATCAGCAAATGAATCCATAAATAAGCAAATTGATGTTTCTTTCCATCACTTTCTCTCTCTCCCCCCCCTTTCTTCTTTATTTAAAATCAATCATCTATAAAAATTAAAATAAAATCTTTGATAAATAAAAATGAAAATACAACATACCAATATCAATGGGATGCAGAAAAAGTAATTCTAACAGGGAATTTTATAGTGACTAAGACCTTCCTCAAGAAACAGGAAGAATCTCAAACAATATAACATTACACCTAAAGGAATTAAAAAAACAAAACAAAATCAAACAAAGCCCAGTTTGCAGAAGAAAGGAAATGATGGAAATCAGAGTAGAAATCAATAAATAGAGAATAAAAAGACAACAGAAAAAAATCAATGAAACTAAGAGCTAGTTTTTTTAAAAGATAAAATTTACAAACCTTTAGCTAGATTCCATAAAAAAGAAGTGAATGAACTTAATAAATAAAATCTGAAATAAATAGAGAAGTTATGACTGATACCAAAGAAATGCAAAGAATCATAAACTACTACTATGAACAATTACACATCAGTAAATTGAACATATGCAAAAATTGAATTAATTTGTAGACATACAATCTTCCAAAAATGAATTATAAAGATTTTGATATTTAATAATAGGTGTGGGACTTAGGGATGTATAAATTAACAAACATTTCATGGAAACTGAGATGGTAATTTTCAGTTTATCACATTTGAGGAAAAATTTTATGGAAAAAACTACTGAATTCCCCCAGTCTCTATATCCCCATTTTTCTAGCAAAAGAATATTCCCCATTATCCACATTCATATTTCAGCAGGCCAGATGACTAGACAGTCAGTTACATGTAACCACATGTCTAAGTTTTCTCTACTAAAATGCAAGTAAAAATTAAGTATGCATGTCATGGTCACTTTCTTTAAAGATAAGAAATTTTTTTATCTCATTTTATAGTTTAAGATATGGTCTTGCTACCAGTCACTATTAGTTCACCAAGCTGACCACAAAGTATTAAGAGATGTTGAGCAAACAAATAGGTAACCTTACATATACTGAACCACTTGCTTTCCTCTGTGCAGCTATATAAGATTTTCTAGTTTGGTCAACTTTGTTATAGGAGCGTAGCTTATACTTTGATAAAAATAAGTTTAAAGAATTGAACCAACTCCCACTGATAGACATAAAATACATATTTATTATTATTATTTTAGTTTTAGACCATCTGGCCCAGTTGACCAGAACTCTGCTTTATACCTATAGTTTCACCTAATTAGTGTTTTGCCTTCTTTCACCCTTAAAAAGTTACCTTGTTTAAACAATATATAGCAATTTTAGGTGGAAGGGACTTGACTCAACTAATAATACAGCAGAGGTCTAAAAGATTTCTACTGAAAGTTAAATTCTTTCAAGTATAGTTCAAAATCATAGGTACTTTATAAGTTTAAGCACAAGGACAGAACAGTATAATAATATAATCATACTTTTATATACATATAATAATATAATCCATGTTTAATTAGTGAATAGAAAGATAAATATGCAAGCCTAATATAGAAAGATTTACTTCTTTTATTTTTATTCATATCATTCCACTGCTTCTTCAATCTCCTCTCACACCTAAAAATCAATGAGTCAGGAATTCTACATCCCATTGGCAAGTGTCTATCACTGTTCAGAATTTCTGAATAAGCAGAATAACTAATTTAGCCAAATTTATTGCCCAAGAAATATCAGAGGTGGCAGATAATTTTCTCAAAAGTGATTTACACAGAGATGAATATTAAAATCCTGGCTATTTTAATTAAGTAAATGCACCACTAAATTCAAGACTCTTATAATTTCTTTAAGGAGAAAAAGTGCTTTTTGTCTGTCTGTTTGTTTATTTGTTTCTGTTCAGTGGCATACATTTTTACCACTTATTTTCCTTGTCTTAAGAGTATAGATATCCCTAAAGATTGTTGCCTTGAATACTGATTAATCTCTGATCATTAAAACTCTCTACTGACATTGCAGTAAAGCTGCCAGGATCTCTTCATTAGCCTTGAGATGGAAAGCTTTGAATAAGCACAACTAAACTTCAACTCTAACACCATCCTCAGGGTATATTAATAGGGCAAGGTTTTACAGAATCTCAGTACTAATATTTTCTTCACAGAGATTTTGAAGGCCTACATACATTTGTCTTAATAATACTCAAGACTGTTAATGTAAGCCTTGGGAATATTTTGCAATTGGAAGTTGTTATCAGTAACTTTTTCCTATCATATTTCAGTGATTGAAAGTGGTGTAGCTTTAAGAGATTTATCAGGTTGATTCAATTCTTCTTTTACACTAAACCACACCGAATCTAATCAGAAGTATGTTCTACAATATAAAAATTTATATATACAGTGCGTCCGTAAAGTCATGGTGCACTTTTGACCGGCCACAGGTCAAAAGTGCACCATGATTTTAAGGACACACTGTATATATAAATTCTTAAATATAATGTAGTAATATATATATATATATATATATATATATATATATATATATATATATATATATATATATATATATATATATATATATACTCAATTTCAGCCTGTGTTTCTAAATATATTTTTAAATTTTCTTATGACTTATTTTTTTTTTCTGAAACTTTTTACCAATAGCTTACTCCAGTGCCAGTGTCCTCACATAACTGCACAAACCCTGCACCAAACAAAATGTGAGATTCTGAAACATTACAGTGGTGCTCTGAATTTATAATGTTTAAAATCCCCTTTACATTTATATATATATATATATATATATATATATATATATATATATATATATATATATATGCACACAACTTTGCAATCTATCAACTTTGCTATTTTTTCCAAAATTAAATAAAATTAGAAGCATAAAAGTGAACAGTCTATAAAATTTGCATTGGTTCATTTTATATGAGTTATATACTAATATCAACCTCTTATTTTCCCCTTCTTTGTTAAATTGGAGAAATGACAATAGCTTTATACCCAGTTACTGTAATTTTTCCCAAATGTGAAATTCAATCACAAGGAGAAAAAAAAGGATTGACATAATTTAATTTCATTTCTGCTCATTCTTAAGACTCATTAGGTTTACAGTTCTGAAATATTTTAAAATAGGGTGTGTCAGAAGTTATTTCAATGACTCTTTATGTTTGCTTTGAACTAGGGTGTTATTTGTACTAAATTTCTACTTTTCAATAAAATTGTATTGTAAAATGAATACTAGAAAAATAAAAACTCATTTAAAATGATTGCTAGAAGACAGAAGTAGCACAGCACAGATATCATTTGTTTTTCATAGCATTACAATGTATTTTTATTGAGCAAGGCAGTAGGCAGTAACTATAGTAAAATATATAATATAATTTATTACAAGAGGGACTGCGACTAGTAGTCTTAAAAGCACAGGAATGCATTTCCATGGAAATGTAGAAAAAGGAGAGTGTTAAGTCATGTTGGGATCTGTGAGAATGTGCTCTGGAGCACATTTCAGAACGTCCAGCTTTGGAAATATAAACATGCCAAGCATCGATGTAGAAATTGCTGGAATAAAACCATCTAATAAAGCAGGTGTCTTCAGAGAATAAGTGGTAAACTGGGCTAGACGATGGCAGTGAATTGATAGATAATGTAGGAGCGACAAGTTAGAACTGTGTTATGGTGGCCATTTTCTTTCTCATAATAAAATGTCTGGACTTAAGATGAGTATTAAAATTTTTTAGCCTGACCAGGCGGTGGTGCAGTGGAGAGAGCCTCGGACTGGGATGCGGAAGACACGGGTTTGAGACCCCGAGGTCACCATCTTGAGCGTGGGCCCATCTGACTTGAGCAAAAGCTCACCAGCTTAGACCCAAGGTCGCTAGCTCCAGCAAGGAAGGGGTTGCTCCGTCTGCTGAAGGCTCACGGTCAAGGCACATGGGAGAAAGCAATCGATGAACAACTAAATTGTCGCAACGGCAATTTAAAACTAATGATTGATGCTTCTCACCTCTCTCCGTTCCTGTCTGTCTGTCCCTATCTATCCCTCTCTCTAACTCTCTCTTTCTCTGTTCCTGTTAAAAAAATTTTTTTTGAGAAAAATATAGACATTATCATAGATGTAATACATATTTGGAGATATAAGAAATCTGAAATTTACCTAATACTAATGATCATTCTCTAGAAGAAAGCTAAGTAGATATATTGATAAACCAAATATTTCACAGATAGTGACAGATTACTATTTCACCTGAAGCATCTAACACAGGAAAAATCTACTACATATATCTAATAAATGTATTTATTTAAATAATTTTTTCCCAAAACCTATTTCTGAAAGTCTTCTTCGCATTTCATATTTTTGATGATTTTTTTATTATGGTCAAATATACGTAGTATGAAACTTATCTCTTTAACTACTTTAAAGTGTACAGTTCAGTGACGTTGAATACATTTGCATAGTTGTACAACCATCACCACTATCCATCTGCAGAATTTCTCACTCCTCACAACTGAAATTTCCTAACCATGAAATAATAACTTTCCTTTTTTCCTCCTCTCAGTCTCTGACAACCAACATTATACTCTTAGACTCAATGAGTTTGACTATTCTAGATACTTCATGTAAATGGAAACCTACACTGCTTATTCTTTTGCACCTGGCTTATTTTAATTAGTGTGATGTATTTAAGGTTCATCCATGTTGTAACATGTATCATAATTCTCATAATTTTTAAGGCCAAATAATATTTTATTGTATGACTATGGCAAATTTGATTTATCCATCATTCATCTGTGAATCTTTTAGGTCCCCTCTATCTTTTAGGTATTGTGAATAATACTGGATATGTACATGGGTCTACAAATATTGTCCAAGTTTCTGCTTTCAATTCATCCCATCTTATTCTGTTCATTACCTTTTTTAAGAATTTAAATCCTATTCACTCTGTGACATTATTTCATTTCTTTTTGTGCTTTACCTTCTTTTGGCTTAGAGAAGAAACAGTCAAAAACTCTCTGGTGAAACATGTCTGTTACTTTTAATTTTGGTTTATATTTCTCATTACACTGCTGTTTTTCAGACAGAGATCTTCACCATAACTTTCAGCTTCATCATCATTATCAACCCTGGGAAGACTACTTTAACCACCACAGCAGAATCTTAGATTATTTCAATATTTACATAGTGGTTGAGACCCATGCCACCAACAGCACCTATTATAACAACATCTGTGGGTCAAAATGAATAGCTACCTGCCAACATATAGATCTATAGTCAATGTAACTACACGCGACTATCCTTTGATAGCACATTCAATAATTATTTCAGTCACACATTAATTAACTTGAGATTTGGCAGACTTTTGTCCATGGATTAAGATTTTAACAATGGAAGATAAAAACTGGAAGGATCCAGAAAATTCATTTCCCATTCTACCTGTCCTTGATCAAATGTTCTCTCTCACAGTCATTCTATGGAGTTTCTCAACCACTGGTGTCCAGTCAACCAATGGTGATTTCTTGAGAAGCTGTAGGTGGCTCTAATATAATCCACCTTGTATTTGTTTTCTTCCTTAACAGATTCACTTCTATTTCATCACTATCACTAGGGAAGAGGTTCTTATTGCCTTCAAAGTAGGGTACAATAAACTACAATAAACTCCAAAATCATATCTAAAATGCCTACTTCAACACTATTCTGGATACCCATGCTCAAATGTTATAGCCCTGAATCAATGAAAAACAACACATAAGTAAAGCTTTATTTTAGGGTTCCATTTTGCATTTTGTGTCACTTGTTACCAAAATAAGAACATCTATTTTAATATACTCTTTCCCTGAATGTCTCCTTTGGTTTTCATTCCTTTGTGACTCAAAGCCTATACTCTCAACAGAAGATATTCTGCATCCTTCCCATTTCTTTGAGTATTCAAAACCTTGGAAATGGCTTACAGTTTTTAAGTCAACATAAACATGAAATTACTTTCTGGTATGAATCATCTAACTCCCCACTTTACAACCCTCAAGATACCCATGTGTGCTGCCATCCTTGCAGAATGTGTAGAAGTCGGTAAGGTTTATATTGCTGTATATTTTGGTAGCATGGGCTCCTTTAAATAATTTCTTATTCCTAATGTTTCAAGTCTCTACCTCTATGGGTTTTGTAAGAAACACAAATTTCCTGATACTGTTTTGCAAAGAAGTTTAGCTCTCCAAATCTTCCTGAATTCTAGCCCATCTTTGTGAATTGTGCCTTCTAAATACACTCTGCTAATCAATAGGTCATCTGCTTATGTGTCTATATGCTGATATCAAAATAAAAATAGTTTTCTATATTATATTTCAAGATATTCATTATACTTTCTATGTATGGAAACATATTCTCTGCTTTTAGCAATTTTATTGCATAGTGTTATTAGATTTTACTTTATACAACTCTAACAAGGGAGAAAACTAAGAATGGAAGGCTTTGCATATGTTAGAGTCATATAGGACTATTCTATCTTATTCTTACACAGTAGTCATCCTCTTGATTTGTGGCAATAATGTAGGTTAGGTTGAAATAGAAGGTACATGTTGGCCTTTCTCATGAGATTCATATGTGACTCTGATTACCAGGGTAGATTTTGCAGTCTAGACTAAAAACACAAAACTTTTTTACATGGGTCACAAACAGTCATTGGGATTAATGACACTTTGCTTTTACTAACCTGATCTGAACTGATAACCTAGAAGTAAATGACTGCATATGCCATTATAAATTCTCCCATAGGTTTACCTAATAATTTATATTGTAAGTGTTTTTTTATTAAGTCAATAAATGACACCACCAAACTCTTAAAATGTTGCATTGCAAATGTTTAAAAAGTGTTTTAATTGTTATGTTTAATATGTAGTTATTATTAATACATATTATTTCCTAGAATTAAAAAAATGTTTCTGTGAATTTTCTGAAAAGGCATTGGTAGATTCTCAACTTTCTTATTAATGGTAGTATAGAATTATAGCCACTACATCTGTAGCATACAGATAATTCCTCCACCTTCTTAAGTAATGCATAAAATTCTGATTGTATATGGTTGACTTTCCACTAGCAATTAGGTCTGGTTTATTGTATTTTTAACTGGTGTGTGAAACCACATCCTTCATCAGGTAAATATTATAGATATAAATTGTATTTACTCTCAATAATATTGTTGGTGGTTCAGTACAGCTAAACTTCATCCTGATTATTTGTCTTATGTTAGAAAACATAATTTCTAAATGTTGATATCTTCTGAAGACAACAGAAAAAGCTGTTTGGAATTGAGATTTAATTTATTCATGAAAATACTGCTCCTTCTTCTTTTTCTTCTCTTTCTTCTCTTTCTCCTGTGCAAAATGGTAAGTCAAATGCAAACAATCTCCTGGTAGAGTTTTTTTGGAATAAACAGCACAACACAGGAGAAAACAGTTCCATGTCATTTACTATATATCTAACAATACCTGGCATTCAGGCATTTGCACATTGTGTGTGTGTGTATTTATGTGTACGTGTGTGTGTACCTACACACAAATGTGTGTTTCTAGGGGTGTGGACAGAAAAAGATGCTACCAAAACCTATGTGTTCACTATTCGAGCATTATCAATAGAAGCACATAATAGCAAATGTAGTGGAAAATATATTCTTTTGATTCATAGATGAACTTCTCTAAAATAGACATGTATTGTATTGTTATATTTAATATGTTTCAAATTTTTCCCAGTATCATTAAGCTTTAGAAACCTCTTATAAAGCATTTACAGATACCTGCATATGAACAACTCTCTACAAATGAGATTTTTCTTCTACTTAAAAATTTTAGAAACATTAAATATGTATGACAATACTGACTCAGAAATAAGGTTAAGAGGAGAAATTGTATCTTTTTGGCATTATTCCAAGCATATTTCTAAGTCTTAGGAAGCCTGTTAGAGCTAACTATGGAGAAAAAAATATAATTTAATAAAATCAATAGATATTTCCCAATTTTACTTGATTATCTCATATAAGATAGAAACTTATGAACAAACCAATACACCAGTCACTAAAATAACTAAAAAAGTAAATACAAGCATACATGCATATGCTGATATATATGCTAATGTACACTGAACCAAAATCATGAGTTAGTGATTCTGTGTATCTCATCTTTTGGTAATAGTTTATATTTATATTCTCATATAAACTTAAAAATTATATATCTGAAAGTTAAAACAGAGGGTTCCTATCAAAATTTCAGTTAGGTCAATTTTGTGCATTCTGTTATATTTAGAAACCAACAATATGCATACAAGGCTATAATGTATATACTGTGTGATTTATAGAGTTGATAGCTCTTCAGAGATTCTTGGTGTTCAGAATGAATTTAACTTTCAGAGGGGAAAAATATTTTCTCTCTTAGTCATGTGGAGGAAAACATGGATGAGCTCAGAGAAAACATTACACCATTATTATATTTGGGCACCTATGGGCTAAGGTTGACTGAAACAGGAAAGAATATCTTTGGTCTGACAAAAGTAATAAATCTTTAAGCAGGCTGAAGAGAAGCAGAAGTAATCAACATACCAAACTGACAGTTGGGATTCTGTCAGAAGATTGTCAAGTACTCTAATACTCGAGAATGACATGGAATCAGAAATTGAGCGACAGCAGTTGGTAGAAATATAATTTTACTAAAAACATATCTTTAAATATAATTAAGCCTACCTGTGGTGGTTCAGTGGAATGCTGAGGTCACCGATTCAAGACCCTGGGCTTGCCTGGTCAAGACACATACGGGAAGCAAGGTGATGTTTCCTCCCCCACCCCCTGCATCATTTCTCTTTCTCCTTCTCCTCTCTCTAAAATTAATAAATAAAATCTTAAATAAATAAATAAATCTAATTAAGCATAGCGGCAAGGATAATGTGCTGAGAAACAAGAAATGTGCACTCTTATTCCAACTTTGCCTTTCTTTGGTATATTTAAGTAAATTAAAAATGCTCTTTCAAATAAATTAGGTGCTTATTTCTATTTTTGCTAATGTTTTAAATAGAGTTCTCAGCTAAAAGTATGCTAAGAATCAACTGTTTTATAATTAAATTGTGTAGCATAATTTTTAAATACATAAAATATTTAAACTGCAAAATAGAAAGTAATATTTACTGGAATCAAATAAATTAGATTGCAAAAATCCTAGACCATGTCTAGCACACATATGTGATATATTTAGTAGTTATATATTTGTTGTGCCTGGAATGTATCTACAGAAGTGATATTTTAAATTCTTAAGTGAGAAAAGCACTAGTAGGTGTCCAGAAGCTGCTGTAATGTTTAGAATTTAGAAAAATTTAGAAAAATGTAGAATGTTTGTTTCTTATGGCTGGACTCAGAAGTTTTTTAAAAATCCATATACATTTTTGGTGCTATCTTGAAGTGTGTACAGCTATGAATTTTCCTTGAACATGATAAATTAACTTGCATTATTGTTTCAAACAAAAACTTAGAAAAATAAAACAAGTAGAACAAGAAGATCAGAGGGAAATAATAATGAAGATAAAAATTAATTAGCTTGTTAAATTCACCTAAAAAAACTGATTTTTAAGGGAAAATCAATAAACTTTATGAAAATAAGAGAAAATACAAGCATACAAAATTAGAAATATAAAAGGTGAAACAGACAACGGAAGAGAAAATCTAAAAATTTAGCCATATAAACTCATGGTTTAAAAACATTACACAAGAGATTTTTATCATCACCTCAGAGTGGGTGGAAGCCATACTTACCTCCTCATGGCACTGAACCAGATAAGCAACTAAATTATAGAGCAGTCGACCTGAATGACCAACTGAAGGGTAGCTGAACAGGAGTATTATATCCAAGGGTATATAGAAGAAGCTACATAGCAACTGGTAAAAAGAGCAGAGGTACAAAGTGGGCTGGCCCCTGCACACATGTGTGGCAGCTGAGAAGCTAAAGGGATATCTCAGCTTCAAAAGTTTCCAGTGAGAAGCATGGGGTCTCAATCCATGCCAGTACTCTCATCCCAGAGCACCAGGTTCACAAAGTGGAACCTGCCTAGCATCTGGCAGTAAAAATCAATGGGCACTCTATTTACTGGGAAGAGGAAGGAGTCTTCTAGAATCCCAGGTGCTCTCCTAAAGGGCTAATACACAGGAGCTTGTTCTTAACACTCAACTGGGGTTCCAGTAGCAGAAAGGCAATTAAGGACATATAGAAGTTATAAAATAAAGATCTAGCTTGTGTGGCCTCAAAGAGAGATCTGGGGTGGGGGAGTATCTGCTATTTGAGGTCCCTATCCTGAATCAAATCCCATAGGGCACTAAGACACCATCTTCCCAAGATCAGACACTCTATTCTTACAGCACCAGCCTGGGGAGTGCTTAACCGGGTCTTCCAAATACTGGTGACACTAGCCTGTCAAGTATAGTCTAGTAGAAAGTATGGTGCCTGCACCCAACAGGGATGTTTGGTGTGCTCTTTCTTTGAAGAAACTACAGGCAGACAAACAGATATTAAACTGTGAGGCTTTGGAATGAGGGCCAGTTTTCCCGGCTACCTGCAGGCTAAGCCAGCACCACCCCCAATGGGAGACTGCTTTGTTTTATCTTGCCAAGTCCCAGTGGCCCCACACTGCTGACCTCAGTTCCTGGGGAAAAGGAAGAGCTTCTTAGAGCTGGGGAATTCAGATGACGTCTCTATGGGGTTCAAATGAGCATGGCTATCAAACTTGGGAGAATATGGAGCTGGCTCCCTCCCTTGGGTCTGACTGATGCCACCTCTAATGACAAACTATCTTGATCTGTTTTCCCAAGTCCTGGTGGCACCTGCTCAACTCTGATCCACAGGGGAAGGAAATACCTCTCAGAGTTGGAACTTTCAAATCATGTTTTCCTCAGAGGTTCCAGTTCAGGGTTTGAGTATGTGTGGCTCTAAAGCTAAGAATAGTTGTATAACTCTTTCCCCTTACATAGGCTCAGCTGGGGCCATCCTTAACAGAATACTGTCTTGAACTGTTTTCCCAACTCCTGGTGGTCCCATCCTGCTGTGATTGTACCTTAATTGGGACAGCTGGCTGCAACCAAACTGAACCAGTGGTCCACTCCTAGAGGAACTAGAGAATCTCACAGAGATTGAGTGATATAATTCTGAAGTAGGGGCTACATTCTCCCCATTGAGTCCTGGACTACATTACCCTAAATCTACTACCTAATTTAAAAGACACATTGTAGCTCAAATAGGCAGTGGTGTGATGAATAGAGTGTCAGACTGAGACGCAGAGGACCCAGGTTCCAAACCCTGAGGTCATCAGCTTGACTGTGGGCTCTCTGGTTGGAGCAAGGCTCACCAACTTGAACCCAAGGTCGCTGGCTTGAGCAAGGGGTCACTCAGTCTGCTGTAGTCCCCTGGTCAAGGCAAATATGAGAAATCAATCAATGAACTATTAAGGTGCCTGCAACAAAGAATTGATGCTTCTCATCTCTCTCTCCCGGCTTGTCTGTCTCTATCTGTTCCTCTCTGTCTCTGTCACAAGAAAAAATAAAATAAAATAAAATAAAAGACATTGTAAAGCTACATTAATCAAGTGACAGTGTTTGTTGTGTTAGGGAAGACAAATGATTTGCAATTTTCATTTTTTTTTATTTTATGACACCCATAAACTAATTAATGACTAAGAGTCTACAGAACAGCAAATATATATTTTTTGCTGATCTGACAAAAATATAATAGGTATAATTTTGACTCATTCATATGGATGTGTATTGTTGTGTTTACTGTTTTCATTTTACTTGACAACCTGTAGTTGTTTTCAAACTTTTTATACTTGTGAACCAGTGAAATACAATTATTTTGGGGACCGCTAAGGCAGAAATGACCCTGAGCATAAGTGCACTGACTAAGTTCACTGTGTCTATAATCTTCACACACAAAATTTCAGGTGGACTGTCACTACTTTGTGAACTAGATGTTGTAAAACACTAGAATAGAGCTCAGTGATCCTGAATAAATATTCAGGTATTGTATGTTTTAAAATTTTTCTCTACACATCAGTATGTCATGGCACATAGTTGTAAATCACCTGTATTGATCAATGAAAGAGAACAAATACCACAGAAATATAGTTAGACAAAAACTTTTAATTAATTTTGAAAAATGTACCAAGGTTATTTAATGGGAAAAAATAGTCTTTCAATGAATAATGCTGGGTGAGCTAGATAGTTATTTAAAAATAAACTTTGATACTCGTCTCTAACCATACACAAAAATAAACTCTAACTGAACAATAGACCTATACATAAACCATAAAAGCTAGAGCCAAAAAACATTTTGAAGGAAAAATAACTTAGTCATTTTGGTGTAAGTAAAATCTCTTTCTTCCTGTGGCAATAGTTGCAAATGCATATATCTTTGTCAAAACTCATCAAGCTGTACAACTGAAATGAGTTTGTTCTACCATATGACATTATAACATAAAAGGTTGTTTAAAAATTGATAATGTATGAAAAGCAGTAGAAAATTTGGGGAGTGATGTCTTGGGTAGGTGAATGGCATTCAGATCCAATTAGTGAATTGAGATCCAAGAGGCAAATTTATCCATTGTAAGCAAAAAGATGTCAGAATAAGTATGTATGGGTTAAAATATATCTATCTATATATAATAGGATTTTATTGAGCTAGTCACTTGACCACTCTGTGCTTTAGTCTCCCTGTCTTGTAAATGAGAGTAATTCCTACTTCATAGGGTTGTTATGGGGATTAATTAGACATACTTCTATAAAGCATCTAACATTCTTGAAGAAGGCACTATATAAATACAAAATAATATCTATTACAGCTGTTCTAGTTGTTGAAAAGAAAAAGAAATAAGATGAGACTGACTTTGTGAAGTGGTTTAGGAGGAATTTGAAAAAAAGATACAGGTCAATAGAAAAATGAATTAACAAGAGAAGCATAGAGCAGCCAGCCAGCCAATGGACTACTTTAAATTTACAGGTTATGGACCTAACATAAAATTAGACAAATGGTTGCATGTATTTGCTATAGTCAATTTGAGATTTTAGGTATAGTTTTGGAATAAGGAGACTTTGACAGGTAACCTAAATTTAGTGTATAGTTTAGTTACTGTTTGTTTTTTGTCAGGTGAGTAAACTAAGAAGAGAGAGAACTAGCTTTATAAAAATAAGCCCAATTTTACCATTATAAGAAAAATTGAGGCCCTGGCCGGTTGGCTCAGTGGTAGAGCATAGTAGCCCAGTGTATGGAAGTCCCATTTGATTCCTGGTCAGGGCACACAGGAGAAGTGACCATCAGCATCTTCACCCCTCCTTTACCCCCCTCTTTTCCCCTTCAGCAGCTATGGCGCCAATGGTTCGAGCAAAGTTGGGCCCAGGTGCTGAGGATGGCTTCATGGCCTCACTTCAGACACTAAAACAACTTGGTTGCTGAGCAAGAAAGCAGTGGCCCAGATGTGCAGAGCATCGCCTCACAGGGGGCTTGCTGGGTGGATTCCAGTCAGCACATGTGGAAGTCTGTCTTTGCCTCCTTGCCTCTCATTTAATAAAAGAAAAGAAAAAGAAAAATTGAGAATATAAGCAAGGGAGTGAATATAATCATCAATGATGAACAATCCAATCCAACCTGGATGAGCAAGAAAATAATAATATAAATGAGGTGATTGGATAGGTAAAAATGTGTTAGTGTCAATAGGTGATGCATTTTATTGCAGTCCAGTTGGAAAATTAGTAAAAGGAATTTGAAAATATAGGAAATTAAGTACAGTAGAACACTTGAATTTGAAAGGGTTGGAAATGACAAGGTAAATTACAACATGATCTTTGGTATGTGCAAGGTTGTGTCTCTAATACCCAACAGGCTGGAATAACAAGTACATGTTCCAACCCCACTGTACTTCAGTTTCTTCAGCTTGCCATACTGATATCTTCCTCAGTGTCTTCATATCATGAGCATATTATTTCTCTAAATCTTTGTTCTGTTTTAATAATTAAATGAGTTGAGGAATGTAAGGCACTTTGCACATTGTTAGGCACCTTGTTAATCTTCTTAGATGTTAGCTATATTTTTTATCCTTTCTTTTCTCTGCTTTCTTCCTGCCTCATACTGCTCCTTCTTAGTACCAGTGCTAGCATTCTTAGATATTACTAGGGTTGTTGTTACTATTTTTCATCATAATTATGCTACTTTTCTATATTGCTTAAAATTTGGCAGGACTTCTACTAAATTTATAGTATATGCCAATGTCATTACACAGAACACATGTTTGGAAGCAAGTAAATGTATTCCTACTGGCTTAGAATATTCCAATTGCTCATTTATTAGCATTGCCATATGTTTGTTATGTTTATGTAAGAAACATTGTTCTTACAACTAAGGGGAAAAACAAATAAGAATTAACAATGATTTATGATATAGACTACTGGATAACATATTAATGATTTATAACTCTAGTTAATATAATTTACTAAATAATAACAATATTAAAGATATATTTTAAATACATTATAAATATTTGGTGTACTATGTGGATTTTCCAATGCTAATTCTTTCAATCAAAGATAACAATGTAATAGACATCTTTGGGGGTGACTTTCTTTCATGAACTAGACACTCATTGATAAATGTTGGCAGAGCCAATATATTAGTCCAGATATTAGCATAAAAAAGAACACATACTCAAAGATTTGATGTAACAGATATAATGATCAAAGATAATTTTTAAAATTTTATTTATTGATTTTAGAGAGAGAGACAAAGGGAGAGAGAAACATCGATTTGTTGTTCCACTTAGTTATGTATTTATTGGTTGACTCTTTTTAATAATTGATTGATAATAATCATTTATCAATCCAAAGTTGCATTTCCAGAATTTTCTAAAGCATTCCCATACTGTTATCATCTTTAACCTATGTTATTCTGGGAAGTATGATGTTTTTATATTACTAACTTCACATAATGTTATATGTCAATTATCTCTCAATAAAGATGGAAGAAATGGATAAAATCAAAACTGGTTTATAAATGTCTCCACTTTATAATTTTAACTCAGGAAGAGTAGCTATGATAGATAATATCTAGTGCACATCTAATTGTTACTTGTCTTTGTCTATATCTAGTGGGCTGGGCAGATGTAAAAACGTAGCAAGATTGAGATTGTGGATATATCAGGAGAAGGCTAATACTGAACATTTCATTATACACCCAACTCATGAAAATATCCAAATTCATATAACCACTCATCAGAAGTTCCTTACTGAATATATGTTCTATATATTCAGTTAGTTAAGATGACCACTCTGTTGTGTCAGTCCTCCAGTTTCTCTGTACAACACAGTATGACAGTGTGTTGCTTACTACACTTATGTGAAAAGCAGGCATGGTGTAAGTCTGGGAACCATGCACAGTCTGGGCAGCACAGACATCTTCTGATCAAGTCTGCCATCTCTTTATAGCAGAACCAAAACTATTCCTGGTTTTGGTACCATACAGAAAGAAAACCTGTTATCTGTGGACAAATTCTTGGCATTATATCATGTTTTGGCCAGCAATTCATTCCTACAGAATTACCTAATATAAATTTGAGTATGGTTTTCCTGACCTTGATGATTCTTCCAGAATCACCATCTGACTACCTTATATATGGTCAATGCATTCTACTACTCTATATTAATTCTAGCCAGATAAGTCATTTATCAGCCAAAGAAAAGAATCAATATTCATGGAATTCACTGATTCAGTCTTGACACAGCTTGACTAATACACAGATAGAATGAGTTATTGCTAATTTTATATGGTGCTAGTAGAGAGAATACATTAAAAGACTGAGCTCTTATTTGAAAAATGAGATATGTATTTCCAGCCAAGTGCCAGTATATAGAACTCTCTCTCCCATGAGCCACACATTATTGAGGAATCAAAGAGTAAAGTGAGTCCACTTTATCATCTAACGATGCACTTAAATACATTGCTTCTTTCCCCCTTCATTCTAGGTTCTTTAGGTCTAAAAGTGTTAGCCACTAAAAAGACACTTTCTATACTTGCTCCTAGTTATGATTGATTCATATGAGGATATCAGAATCCATATCTGAAAAACAGATTCGCCATCCTGAGAACTTAAAATTTGAAATATGTACCAAAAATAAATAAATAAATAAATTAGCATAAGAAACTGGAGTCCCTAAAGTTGCTTTAGATCTATGGCTGTACTCAAAGGAAAAGATACATCAATTACTGCTGTTGGAATTTTGATAAAGCTCATTTCCAACAAATATGTAATTTTTGCCTAAGAAAATTTGAAAGTCTTTCACCTATATTTAAAAGAATTTTAATTAAAAAATAATTAGAACATATCTATATTTTTCTTAACCAGTTATAAGTATTCTATCAAATTAGAAAATATTTTCAAGTTGAAAGTGTTTTGCAAACACCAGCTTTTTAAATGTAATTACTATTAAAGTTTCTTTATTTTGAATTTCTTTATCAAATAGTAATTACATTTAGAAAGCTGGTGTTTTATAATCAAAACAAAATAAAACATAATAACCATATTATCTTTCCATACTGTAATAAGCAATAAAATGTTTACAGATTTTCATTTTTAATTTTATGTAATTATATTATAATAATAGTAATTATATGGAAAGATAGCATACCTAATGTTTAAAAAAATAATTTTAAGTTTCATGTTTAAATAATAGGGTAAAATTATTAGTTGATATGTTAGATGCAATGGCAGGATGTTTTGATTAGATGACAGCTAGAAAAAATAATAGTTGTTACTTAAAACTATTCTTCATAAGAAAATTGTTTGAAAATAATACATAGCAATATCTCTTGTAGATTTATTAGTCAAATTAGCAAAATGCCAAATAAAACTAAGAGTTATTGGAACATACACTATTTATGATATAATATTTAAAATTTTACTTAATTCATTATAGATAAGAAATGAAAGTATTAGGTTGATTTTACTTTAATTACTTTTCTATCAATTGCACAATAAATGTTCTATTTTATACTGAATTTTCTCTTCTTCATTTCAATTCTAATATATCCATTAATTATACTTAATATGTTATCAACTCAGTTCATTTAACAAGTAGTTAAGAATACAATATCATAAAATAATACCTGTCATAAGGTATATAGAGAGATAAATTTGTAAATACATCATTTTTGTTTGTTAGTGAGACACAAGTTAACAGCTCAATAAACAAGCTACAAAAGCTACTCCTAAAAGCAATAGAGAGTAATGGAAGAATTTTGAGTATGGGAGTTCAAGGTACAATCGGCATTTTGGAAATGTTCCCCTTCCAGTAGTGTGAATTATAAATAAGTGGACTATAGCAATGGAGGTGATAAAGTGTGCAGACTCCAGGATTTCACCCTCTAACAAACTTAAGTAAGCACCTTACTTAGTTACTCTCTCCTGGATTATAGAAGAAGACATAAGAGATCTGAATCAGAGGCAAAAAAATATTACCCATGTCAAAATCAATATGCCAAAGTTCGGTTCATTTGCATCGGCTTCCCTTCCCCTTGATAGGGGAGCCCCAAAATGAGAAATTTTGGCTTCAGTAACAAGTAACCTTTTAGTTGTAATCAGTAGGGGATATGTAAGGGTTAGGAACTAGTTAAATCACCTTGCTAATCTCTCTTAATAGCTTCCTAGCCTTTACTTTAAAATGTAGCAAAAAGTTTACCTTTGCAGAAATGCCAGGTAAGCATACACTGGGGAGAGAACTGACAATTAGGGGAGTTTAAGTCATTATAGTTGTTTGTAAAAGCCTAGCCACAGGATTTACTGTGAAAAGTTAAGGCCTAGAAATTAATTAGAATTTAGTTCACCAATTTTAAATCTCTCCTTTTGTATCCTAGGAAAACAGAAAGGTTTCTTTCACAGATAATTCCCAGAGGATGATGGTACCACAGACTCTAGGTCTCAGCTGTTCCTGAGAGACACCTGACTTCGGCTGTCTTGAAGATATACCAAGGACACCAGATAGGACCATGCTGATTAGGCCTGAGTTACATCAGAAGAACTTGCAGAGGAAATGTTTCTGCAGCTGAATCCTTACCTACTGCACATTGTTACATGACTAACTACATGAACTTTTACTTTTTATTTCCCTGAACCTTACAAAGCTGCCATCACCAGGAGAGTGTTAAGACAACTTTGTGGACAGGAGTCCCCTGCTTTACAGGGCATCGGTATTTCTGAATTAGAGACACTTATATACTCAGGCCAGTTCATCTCTTTTGATTGGCTAACTGCGACAAACTGCACAGAGCCTGGCTCAGTCTGGTAATGTCATCACCCCAGGGACTACACAAAGGAACTATTATCAATGCCTGCACACATTGAGTTTCAGTACAGGAGAGAAATACTGAGCTAGAGAGATTCACCATGGTTATAGTAAATGGAAGCAAGCTACCTCATCACTTAAACACCATCCTTACAAATGGCCTCAGTGAAGAGTTGTCAGGGTCTTGCCTTCTGCACATAACTAACAAAGCTTTGAAGGGATGAATGTTCAAGGTCCATTGCCTCCCTCAACAGAGCAGAAAAACAGAAATTAGTTCTTTGTTTCTGAACTAGGACAGCAACGGTGAGGATGAAGATAACAAAATAATACTGACAAACTATATGTTAATGCTATGAATAACTATATATAATATATGTAAATATATATAATATGACATATATACACATACACACACATGTAATATATGTGTATTCATGTATGTGTAAAATTTTATTTAATCTTCAAATAAATCTATTATCCACACTTTATAGATAAGGATTTAACATTTGAACCCAATTTACCTAACTCTAAATGTTAATTAAAAATAGAAATTTCCTTACAGCAAATACTAAAAATTTGTAACAAAATAGCAAATGTCAACAGAAATCAATTGTAAGTTTAATATAAATACTAATATTACAATGAAAAATTGAGGATTACATTATTATTAATTAATGTTGATAATAATCAAATGTTTTGCTTTAGAAGTTGATAACAATTTTGCCTTGGCTGGTTGGCTTACTGGCAGAGCATCAGCTGGGCATGTGGATGTCTTGGGTTTGATTCTTGGTCAGGGCACAAGAGAAGTACCCATCTGTTTCCCCCTTTCCCCTGTTGCTTCTCTCTTTATTTCTCTCTCTTCTTTTCCCCTCCAGCAGCCATGGCTCCATTCAAGTGAGTTGGCCCTGGACAATCTGAGGATGGCTCTATGGCCTTTGCCTCAGAAGCTAAAAATTGGTTCTGGTTACAACATAGCAAGGGCCCCAGATGGGTAGAGCACTGCCCCCTAGTGGGCTTGCCAGGTGGATCCTGGTTGGGGCTCATGCGGAAGTCTGTCTCTGCCTCCCGTCCTCTCACTAAAATAAAAGAACTTGATAAGTATTTCAGTATTGCTATAGTAAGTCTTCAGATATCAAAAACACAAGTGGATATGTGTTTAATCACTTAATAGGGTTTACAGAGTTCAAAACAGGTCACATAGGCAAATATTAAAAGAAAAGTATGTCATCAATAAAAACCATAGTACTGTATGATTATTAATATAAGCTTTTATTAGCAAATTTGATTATCTTAAAATCTCACTTTTCCTTCATTCACAAATAAAAATATCTAATTTTAGAAATCTTTTTTTTTCTCCATTAGTTCACCCACTCAGCTAAAATTTGCTATAATAAAAGCATCTGGCATTATAGATTTGTGATACTAACATTGTTTCCAGTTTTAGCCTATTACCAATGCAGGGCCACTCATTGTTTTGATTATACAGTTCTTCCACTGCATCCATGGAGGATTGTTCCCAGACTCCCCAACCCCCTTTTTTTGCTATTGCTTTTTAATCTGCTTCTGGTACATAACTCATTCTTTACTCTGCTTCATTTCCTTCTAAAACATTGTTGCTTTGTTTCTTTCCAGATTCCATCATCCCTGGCAAGTGCTAGTCCTCATTTTAATCTGTATTCAGCCTCTGGATGAATGCATCTACCGCTATGATTTTACTTATTATATGTAAAGAACTCCAAATACATGTTTCAAGCCTACAACTTTTTCTAAGTTCTATGCACTAAAAGTTCACTTAATATCTCCACTTGGGTGTTATATAAGAAACCCAAACTAAAAAGATCCATAGACATCATATCTTCCTTTCACATTTGCTTCTTTATATAAACGTATACATACCTCATTTTATGTTTTGGCACTGCCATTCAATGAGTACAGAGGAATACAGAGACGTCCGAGTTACTCCTTTCCCCTTTATTTCTCACCCTCCACCTCCTCTTGTTTAATATGTCCATGTCCTTTCCAGTGCATAAGCCGAGGCACTCATCAGTTCTTAACAATAAATCCCGCTACAGTTTTTCATGTTTCTTTCTACATCTGGTCATGTTCTCAAATTCATTTGACGAAAATGCTACTTTGACCACATAGTTTCTCTTCTATGACGTTCTGAAATATTCTCACCATAAACAGGAAAATATTCAGATGTTAGCATGTCTCACAAAATAGCCTTTTGTTTTATGCTTCTGTGAGAAATAATATAAATATAGCCATTTTAAAATGGAGTTGGAGCTGCCATCCTGTAGGAACTACTTGGGAAATCTTATGCCTTCGTCCTTTAGAATGTTTAAAATGGTAAAATGATCATGGACTAGACCAAAACAAAAGTGTATTCCAACTAACTGCCTGGAAAGCTAACAGGAAAGCAGATTCCTGACTACAGGATTGAAAATTAAGGACAGTCTTTAGAATTAGCACCACTATGTTAGTTTATTAGCACCTATAAAATTTCTTTCTTAGATTATTATCAGGCATAGAAGTTCCTTCCTTTAATCGTACCCCTTTTCATTCTCATAAATACTCTTTGTCTTCACCTTTTGATTAGAACACCATTTGGTTTTCTTCCTGAATCAGTACTTCCCAAATTTAATATTTTTTAAAAAATTTCATATTAATTTTAATATGGTGACATTGATCAATCAGGGTACATAGTGCAGAGAAAACATCTCCAAGTTATTTTGATATTTATGTTGCATACCCATCACCCAAAGTCATATTGTCTTCCATCACCTTCTATCTGGTTTTCTTTGTGCCCCTCCCCTGTTGCCCCCTCTTCCCGCCCCCCCATAACCACTGTTGTCCATGTCCCCAAGTCTCATTTTTATGTCCCACCATGTATGGAATCATATAGTTCTTAGTTTTTTCTGATTTACTTATTTCACTCAGTATAATGTTATCAAGGTACATCCATGTTGTTGTAAATGATCTGATGTCATCATTTCTTATGGCTGAGTAGTATTCCATAGTATATATGTACCAGTCTTCTTTATCCAATCATCTATTGAAGGGCTTTTTGGTTGTTTCCATGGCTTGGCCACTGAACAATGCTGCAATGAACATTGGGCTTCATGTGTCTTTATATACCAGTGTTTTTTTAGTTTTGGGGGTATATACCCAGTAGAAGGATTGCTGGGTCATACGGTAGTTCTATTTTTAATTTTTTGAGGAACCACCATACTTTCTTCCAGAACGGTTGTACTACTTTACATTCCCACCGACAGTGGATAAGGGTTTCTTTTTCTCCACAACCTCTCCAACACTTGTTATTACCTGTGTTGTTGATAATAGCTAACCTAACAGGTGTGAGATAGTATCTAATTGTAGTTTTGATTTCATTTCTCTAGTAGCTAAAGAAGATGAGCATCTTTTCATATATCTGTTGGTCATTAGTATTTCTTTCTGGGAGAAGTGTCTGTTCATGTCCTCTTTCCATTTTTTTATTGGATTGTTTGCTGGTTTGTTGTTCAGTTTTGTGATTTTTTTGTATATTTTGGATATTAGGCCCTTATCTAAGCTGTTATTTGAAAATATCATCTCCCATTTAGTTGGTTCCCTGTTTATTTTGTTGTCAGTTTCTCTTGCTGTACAAAAACTTTTGGTCTGATGCAGTCCCATTCATTTATCTTTGCCTTCACTTCCCTTGCCTTTGGAGTCAAATTCATAAAGTGCTCTTTATAACCAAGGTCCATGAGTTTAGTACCTATATTTTATTCTATGTACTTTATTGTTTCAGCTCTTATATTTAGGTCTTTGATCCATTTTGAATTAATTTTAGTATAAGGGGACAAATGTAATAGAATTTCATTCTTTTGCATGTGGCTTTCCAGTTTTCCCAGCACCACTTGTTGAAGAGACTTTCTTTTCTCCGTTGTGTGTTTTTGGCCCCTTTATCAAAAATTATTTGACCATATACATGTGATTTTATTTCTGGGCTTTCTATTCTAATGGTCTGAGTGTCTATTCTTCTGCCAATACCATACTGTTTTGATTATCGTGGCTCTACAATATAATTTGAAGTCAGGTACTGTAATGCCCCCAGCTTTGTTGTTTTTCCTTAGGATTGCTTTGACTATTTGAGTTTTTTTATAGTTCCATACAAACCTGATGATGTGTTTGTTCCATTTCTTTAAAAAATGACATTGAAATTGTGATGGGAATTGCATTAAATTTGTATATTGCTTTGGGTAATATAGTCATTTTGACTGTATTTATTCTTTCTATCCAAGAACAAGAAATATTTTTCCATTTCATTATATCTTTTTCGATTTCCCTTAACAATGCTTTGTAGTTTTCATTATATAGGTCCTTTACATTCTTTGTTATGTTTATTCTTAGGTATTTTATTTTATTTTTGTTGCAACCATAAAGGGGATTATTTTGTGAGCTCGTTTTCTGATGTTTTATTGTTGTCATATAGAAAAGCAATGGACTTTTGTATATTAATTTTGTATCCTGCGACCTTACTGTATTGGTTTATTATTACTAGGAGTCTTTTTGTGGAGTCTTTGGGATTTCCTATGTACAGGATCATATCATCTGCAAAAAGTGACACCTTTACTTCTTCTTCCCCAATATGAATGCCTTTTATTTCTTTCTCTTGTCTGATTGCTCTGGCTAGAACTTCTAGCACTATGTTGAATAAGAGTGGAGAGAGTGGACAGCCTTGTCTTGTCCCTGATTTTAGGGAAAAAGTCTTCAGTTTTATGCCATTCATTATGATGATAGCTGATGATTTATCATAAATGGGCTTTATTATGTTGAGATATTTTTCATCTATACCCATTTTTTTGAGTGTTTTAAACATAAAATGATGTTTATTTTATCAAATGCCTTTTCTGCATCTATTGATAAGATCATATGGTTTTTGTTCTTTGTTTTGTTGATATGGTGTATTACGTTAACCGTTTTACGTATGTTGAACCATCCTTGTGATTCTGGGATAAATCCCACTTGATCGTGATGAATTATTTTTTTAATGTCTTGTTGTATTTGATTTGTTAATATTTTGTTTAGTATTTTAACATCTGTATTCATTAGAGATATTGGTCTGTAGTTTTCTTTTTTTGTGTTGTCCTTATCAGGTTTCAGTATGAGGTTTATGTTGGCCTCATAAAATATGTTTGGCAATATTGCTTCTTCTTTAAGTTTTTGGAAGACTTTGAGTAGAATAAAAACCAAGTCTTTGAATGTTTGATAGAATTCACTAGTATAGCCATCTGGTCCTGGACTTTTATTTTTGGGGAGGTTTTTGATAGTTTTTTCTATTTTCTCTCTGCTTATGGGTCTGTGTAGGCTTTCTACTTTTTCATGACTCAGTCTAGGGAGATTGCATTGTTCTAGGAATTTATCCATTTCTTCTAGATTGTTAAATTTGGAGGCATATAGTTTTTCATAGTATTCTACAATGATTCTTTGTATATCTAGGATATCTGTGGTGATTTCACCATTTTCATTTTGGTTTTTGCTTATATAAATCCTTTCTCTTTTTTCCTTAGTGAGTCTTGCCAAAGTTTTGTCAATTTTGTTGATCTTTTCAAAGAACCAACTCCTTGTTTAATTAATTTTTTTATAGTTTTTCTGTTCTCTATTTGTTTATATCTGCTCTGATTTTTATTATTTCCTTTCTCCTGCTGGTTTTGGGTTGTCTTTGTTCTTTTTTTTTCTAGTTTCTTAAGATGTAAAGTTATGTGGTTTACTTTGGTACTCTCCTGTTTGTTCATATAGGCCTGTAGTGATATAAACTTCCCTCTTATTACTGCTTTTGCTGCATCCCAGAGATTCTGATATGTCGTATTGTTATTTTCCTTAGGCTTTTATTACTTCTTTGACCCACTCATATTTTAAAAGTATGTTGTTTAGTTTCCATATTTTTATGGGTTTGTTTACCTCTTTTTTGCAGTTGAACTCTAGTTTTAAGGCTTTATGATCAGAAAATATGCTTGGTATAATTCCAATATTTCTGAATTTGTTGATGTTATTTTTGTGGCCCAACATATGGCCTATTCTTGAAAATGTTTCAGATACACTAGCAAAAATATGTATACTCTGGCACTTTGGGATGAAATGTTCTGTAGCTGTCAATCATATCGAATTGTTCTAGTGTTTCTTTTAAGGCCAATATTTCTTTATTGATTTTCTGTTTGGAAGAATGATATAAAGCCATCAGCAGTGCATTGAGGTCTCCAAGTATGATTATATTTTTGTTGGTTTTTGTTTTTAGGTCAGTCAGTAGCTATCTTATATATTTTGGTGCTCCTTGGTTTGGTGCATATATATTAAGAAGTGTTGTATCTTCTTGATTCAATGTCCTCTTTATCATTATGAAATGACCATTTTTGTCTCTGATTACCTTTGCCATCTTGTAGTCAGCATTGTTAGATATGAGTATTGTTACATCTGCTTATTTTTGGATGTTATTAGCTTGGAGTATTGTTTTCTACCTTCCACTTTGAATTTGTTTTTATCCTTGTAGTTTAGATGTGTTTCTTGTAGGCAGCATACAGTTGGATTTTCTTTTTTAATTCATTATGCTACTCTGTGTCTTTTTATTGGTGAGTTCACTTGATTTACATTTAGTGTAATTATTGACAGGTGTGGGTTTCCTATTGCCATTTTATATATTGCTTTCTGATAGCTCTGTATCTTGTTTGGTTCTTTTCTTTTCTTTTTTCTATCATTTGTTTTTGTTTGGTTGTAATCCATACTTCTTTCTCTGTTACTTCTTTTTTCAAACCATGTTCTGTGGTGGTTTTTTCAGCGGTGGTTACCATTAAGTAATGGGAAGGATACATATCATGTTTATTGTGATACATATCTCATGAGTGCTTCTGCACTCCATCCTTCTTTGTTACTGTTCATCTTTGTCCTTCCCCTTTTTTATTTTTGTTTTCACAGATAAATCTTGTAATTATTGCAATTTTGATGGAACTTTTACTTGTAGTTTTGTTCTTTGTATCTGATCGAAAAATCTCCTTTAGTATTTCCTGAAGTGGGGGATTTCTGGTGAGAAAATCCCTCTAACTTTGGCTTTTTATTTTTAGGTTAACACTTCCTTTTATTGCTTTAATTGTTGTCATTTTGGCCACTCATGTCATAATTCATCAAAATTAATTATTTCTATATCTTGCTTCCCTGTTTGTCTAAGGTCTATTTGTCCTGAAATTTAAAACAAGTTCTTATGTTTCCATCTGTGGAATCATTCTCCATACTGTTTTTCTAATTGGGTTAAAAATCCTTTTCTAGTAGTTTGGTACTACTCTAATTTTTATTTTTTTCTTTTCACAGAAACAGAGAAGAGTCAGAGAGTGGGATAGATAGGGACAGACAGACAGGAATGGAGAGAGATGAGAAGCATCAATCATCAGGTTTTTGTTGCGACACCTTAGTTGTTCATTGATTGCTTTCTCATATGTGCCCTGACTGTGGGCCTTCAGCAGACCAGGTAATCCCTTGCTCGAGGCAGCGACCTTGGACTCAAGCTGATGAGCTTTTGCTCAAACCAAATGAGGCCACGCTCAAGCTGGCGAGCTCTGGGTCTTGAATGTGGGCCCTCTGCATCCCAGTCTGACTTTCTATCCACTGTGCCACCATCTGGTCAGGTGGTACTACTCTAAATTTTGCTACTGATAAAAACTCTCTGTCTCCTACAATATTATTCAATGATTATTTTTTTATGTGATCCTATCAGATCAGGGGTCTCCAATGTGTGATACACATTCCCCAAGGAACACAAAAGTAACCAGCGAAAAAGATATAGAATTCTCTGTTGATTTTGTTTTTCACTACAAGGAGTTTTATATATTTTACAAGTAAATTAACATATGCATATTAGGAACCTGAGGTCAAAATCTTTCATATGTGAGACAATAGCAATACATTTGGAGTTTCTGCCCTCCTCAACCAAATTTTGCATGAGACAGGGTCTGTCGTATTTTAACTTAGTGTTCTAAGCTGAGTCATTGCTTCCACCTAAGTCAGTGTTTCTTAAACTATTCCCCTTAGGCAACTTGGGAAATGTTTCCCTGATATCCTGTTTAAAAATGTAACTTTTGGGGCCTCCTAAATCCAAAGTTGGGATTGTTTAGTGATTATAAAGGTCAAAATTTCTTTTTAACCAGTATTCTAACAAAATACTTGAAGTTATTCAAATTTTAAATCAATCACAAGTAGTTAGCATTCAGCGCACCATTTTGAGAAATTAAATGTCTGAATGTGCAGAGGAGAGCATTTAGCACAATAAGAGATATCCCTACTGGTTGCACAGGCATGCTTGGACTGGTAATGTGATGGGACCTGAAGGAGAAAACAAATGAAGTTTTGCAGGAGTGGTGGCCTGGAAAAGTTTAGGTGAACAGGAATTTAAAATGTTTTTTAAGATGATAGTAAGAAAAGTAGGAATAAATACTTTGCTAAAGTTTCTGAGTGAAACTCTGATTAACATTCGCTGTAGGTATCTACTCCTTTATAAATCTGTGTTCCAGATGATCTTAAAAACATAGAAAACACATTAAACACACAAAAAATTGTGTAATATGTATTATAATTAACCAATGTTATCGATTCTAAACTCCTTACCACCAAATGAATTAATGAAGGAACTCATGTTGCACACAGCATTTGCTATTGGATAAATGCATAGGGAGTTACAATTCAAATTTTTGCAATTCCAAGAGTCATCACCGATGAAGTCTTGGATTAATATAAATTGGAGCTATCACTTAGTCCCACCTTTCCTCAAAATCTTACTCTTCTGGCTGAGAAAATTTAGTCTCCTAACTTTCTCAGGTGGAAATGGACTACTACTACACAATAGGGGTAAAGGGTAGTGTGGGGGGTAGCTGACTCTGTCTACATCTTATGTCCCTTTATACTTCAGTGTTCAATAATAAAGTCCCTTCAGGAAGACTTGAAATTTTTGCAAATACTGAAGAAATTGTTTAGAGGTCTTTCCACAAGGAAAAAAAGGATTCTATCTCTCACTTAGCCTACCCTTCAACTATGGGGCTTTGAATATAGGGACTGGCTTATGATTAAGAATGATTTATGACTGAAAATTATTATGAAAATTCAAGTCAGTTTTTAGGTCTGCAATCCAGATTGTACACATTACATAGATCAAGTTATACTTCAGTAGGCTACACATCCATTTTATTGCTAGGTAGTCCATTATCTACTAGATAGACTCTTCCATAAATCTATAAACTTTTTAATTGTTATTATTATTTTTAAAAAAATACATTTATTTTAGAGAGAGAGAGGAAGAGAGAGAAAAAATTTATCTGCATCCCACCTATTTATGCATTCATTGTTTGACTCTTATATGTGTCCTGAGGATTGAACCCTCAACCTTGGCATACCATGATGACATTACAACTAACTGAGCTACCCAGCCAGGAAATAAAGGCTTGATGTTCAAGTAGTAATTGTAACTTCTTTATCTCCAAATGATAAATGCTGTAACTGACTACCATTGTTTCAGAATTCCATAATTTTTCTATTAAATCAGGCATTCCATTTTTTTTTTTTGTCAATGACAGAGAGTCAGAGAGTGGGACAGATAAGGACAGACAGACAAGAAGAGAGAGAAATGAGAATCATCAATTCTTTGTTGCAGCTCCTTAGTTGTTCACTAAGTGCTTTCTTGTATGTGCCTTGACTGGGGGCTACAGCAGAGCCAGTGACCCTTTGCTTAAGCCAGCAACTTTGGGCTCAAGCCAGTGACCTTGGGCTTCAAGCCACTGACCTTTGGCCTCAAGCCAGCAACCATGGGGTCATGTCTATAATTCCACAGTTAAGCCAGCGACCCCACTTTCAAGCTGGGGAGCCCGCACTCAAGTCAGATGAGCCGAAGCTCAAACCAGAAACCTCAGGGTTTTGAACCTGGGTTCTCCATGTCCGAGTCCGATGCTCTATCAACTGTGCCACTTCCTGGTCAGGCTCTGGCATTCCATTTTAATAGTTACATTTTCTGTATAAACCTTATATATCCTTCAAAGAACAGTTACATACAGAACTCATGCATGATTCTCTAGCATTAGTTTCTTCACTTGCATACATTCATGAGTGAATTCATATTTCAGTGTCTTAGTGAATTTTTTCAATAGAAATAAATTTTTCGTCACTGGATTTCTCCCTTTATGCTGTGCAAGGGAAAAATGAAATATTTTAACTTTATTGAAAGTAAGCTATTATTGAAATAAAATGTTAAAATCACTTCCAGCTACACAAGCTAGGATATTAAGTCTGGAGATTTGAGGACGTGCACTCATATACAAAATTTGGCAAAACCCAATGATATTTTTCTTCTCTCTTACTCTAGAGCTATATGTTCCTGTGATACCAGAAAAAAGAAACCCACAATTTTTTAAATGGTTTCCAAGAAGTTCTCTTGATTTCTATGCATTTATTGAGCCAGTATTTTAAAATGTTTAGATTCTTATATTTTTATAGATTTCTAGCTCATTCAGAAGAAGATATTCTATTTCATAGTTTTTTTCATTATAAAACCATGTGATTATTACATCCAATACTTGATATTACAAAACCTTTCTTTTATCTAAAGCATTCTCAGTTAATAATTTGAATGATCTTATTTTATATTGGGTTCCCTAGAAAAAGAACTTGAGCAAAGACTACTGTGCAAGATATCTACCAAAGAGTACCAGAGGAAAATGAGGTCAGATAGATATTTTGAATTTTGAAACAGGCCTAATGCTCACTTGACCAGCTACCCAGGGGATTACTGGAATTAAATGGACTCTCAGAGTTATTCCAAAGTGGGCTAAAATAGGCAAGACTTTATATATCCATTTGATTGGTCACTGAATGTCAGCAATTTGTAATGGTATAATTGTTGGCATGGTAACTCTACAGCCAAAGCAATTCATGAAGGGGCTGATAACTAAAAGCTAGTTTTAAATAGTACTCCTAACAGTTGGGCTTGCCCTTCATTGAGGGGGCTCCGTATGCACACCAAAATGTTCATCGTATTAAATTTTCTACCTGAGAATGTGAAATCATTGCAATGTGATAAAGAAGTAAGAACCTGAATTTTAGAATATCATTTTAAAGTCCTGCATCCAGGACCACTTAAGGTACCAACAACTGTATTACTTAGGGCCCAACCAGCAAAAATATAATACTGTATAATGTAAAAACACTGGTCATACTAATGCTTGAAAAGCCGTGGAACCAAACATAGGACTAGGAGATAATCAAGCATGGCACAGCTAGAAATCACTTACGCTTCTAGTCTGAAGAAGAAGAGTTAGCACAGCTTAGGGACCAGAGCCACTGGACAATAAAACCATAGCATGCCATTTCTGTCACTGATGCTTCCAAAGATAAAAAAGAAAAAAATACCCCAGCTTTTACCATCCTGTTGTTCAACCTTTGTCATTGCCTCTCATTCACTGATTCTATCTAGGAGCCATGCACAGTAGGACTCTGGGAAACACACACTAAAGAGCAAGGAATGACAGACCAAGTATCAGCAGAAAGTGCCATAAGGGTATGTAAATGTTAGCACTAAAATATCAACCAGAAATGTATGGTTAAATAATTTATAATTTTATAATTTTTTAATATGCATATATATTTTACAATTTTGTAATATGCATATATATTTATAATTAATGCATATATATTTATATAATTAGTGCACATATATAATATATACTAAAAGTAATATGCATTAACTAGATATGCTTGTGAGACAGCTATATTTTAAAATTGTTTTCTCAATAGTACATAAATAAAACATTTGTCATTTTGAAACACAGCCAGCAGCAATAAATAGAACATTATTAGAGTTGTATGTTCTACTTGGGATCAAAATGAAGTGCTTAGATAAAGTTCAGAAAAGAGATATGCAAAATAAATAAAGTTAACATAAGTTCTATAAAATGAGTTAGTTAATGGATTTATATATAATGTGGGAATTAGGTAATAACTATTAGGATATTGCATGAGATTTAGTAAAATAGCTTCCGTAATTTCATAGAGAATTAGAAGATAAAGAAGAATCATACTTTAAAAACATGTAGACTAGCCACAGAGGCATATGCATACATGATTTTTAAAAGGTGATTTGGTTGATTCTCCTGCCTTTACTCAGGTAAAGAATTGTTTTCATTAAACAATGAGAGCAATGATGCTCATGAAACTTAGTGATTAACTTAAGGCCTTACATTTAGTAACAAAGAAAAAGAAAACATTTCTTCTACCTAAAGATCGGCTCTTAATTTAATTTTTAATTGAATTTATTGGGGTGACACTGGTTAACAAAATTATTAAGGTTGCAGATGCACAATTTGAAAACACATCTTTTGTCCACCATATTACATGTTCATCCCCGCAAGTCAAGTCTCCATCCATCACCATTTATCTTCCCGATATTCTTCTCCACCTCTCCCCTGCACCTGGTAATCACCACGCCCACTAAATGGGAGAACATATTCACCAGTACATCTGATACAAACTTAATATTCAAAATTTATAAAGAACATATAAAACTCAACACCAAAAAAAGTTCAATTAAAAATTGAGAAAAAGACTGGAATAGACATTTCTCCAAAGAGGACACACAGATGCTCAAGGACATATGGAAGGGTGCTCAATGTCACTAATCATCAGAAAAATGCAAGTTAAAACCACAAAGAGATATCACCTCACACTTGTCAGACAGCTGTCATCAATAAACCAGCAAACAATAAGCACTGATGAAGATTTGGAGAAGTAGGAACCCTCGTGCACTGTTGGTGCAGCCACTGTGGAAAGCAATATGGAGTTACCTCAAAAAATTAAAGATGGAACTGCCATATGACCCAGCAATTCCACTTCTGGGAATTTATTTGATGAAAACCAAAATACCAATTTGAAATAATATACACACCTCACCCCTACATTCATTGCAGCATTATTTACAATAGCAAGATTTGGAAGTAGTGCAAGTGCCCATCAGTAGACAAGTGGATAAAAAAGCTCTGGTACATTTACACAATGGAATACTCCCCGGCCATAAAAAAAAGAAGAAATCTTACCTTTTGCGACAGCATTAATAGACCTGAAGAGCATTATGCTAAGTAAAAGAAGCCATATAGAGAAAGACAAGTACTATAGTATTTCACTCATATGTAGAATCTAATGAACAAAATAAACTAAACAGTAAAATAGAGTCAGATGTATACATAGAGAGCAGGCTGAAAGTTGAGGGTGGGAGATGGATGAGTACGGTGGAGGAATTGAACAAAAAAGGACAAAATAGAAAATAAACTCTTGGACACACACAATTTTTTCTCTTGTTAAAAATATATGACTTGTTTATAAATGCAATTTTTCCCATTCTGAAAAACTATGTGTAAAAAGAAACACAAAATACAGAACAAAGTGTAAAAATAAATTCAAATCAGCTGCCTAGCAATAAACATGGATACCATGTTGGTGTAGTTTCTGTCAGGTATTTTAGCTACATATATTTTCTTTTAATGTAATTTGTCTCATGGTATATGGATGGTTTAACATCAGCTTTTATTGTTAAGTGCCATATCATATCTAACTGCTCAAGTAATTTAACAACTCTTTAAACTATTAAATGAGTACATGTATTCAAATAAATGTTAGATGCTGCAAGTAACAAATCCTTGAAATTCTCTGGTTTAATGTAACAAAGATTGACCTTATATGTAAGTTGGGCACAGTCTGCTGGTGTTCAGGCAGCCCACCTGTTTCGTGGTTACACCATGTGGAACACCTGGCCTCCAAAGTTATAGTGGGGGTGAAAGCAAATTAAGGGTCATATTGTCTCTAATGTGTTTCAAATTTAGAAAGTGCCATACTTCAATTATGCTCATAGGAATTCGGCCAGTAAAACTTACATAATCTCATCATCATGACAGAAGAATCTAGAAAATGTAAAGCAGCAAGCTAAACATTTGATAAATGCTAACAGTTTCTGCTAATACTTGACATTCAATTTTTGGCAATACCAATCCTACTCTTAAGTCTTCAGAGAATACATGTGTGTATAGATACTGTGAAATTTTAGCTTCCTTGCTGTTCTTTATTTTGTAAGTTGCCTCCTTTCTTCAATAATCCCCCTAATTCCACTCTTCACAGTCAGCCAAAGTACACACTTAAAAGGTATAAATCCGATTATGTCACTCTTCTGTTGAAAGTCTATCTAACAGCTTGGCATAGCCCTTTAAAAATTCAATCTTTTTTTTTTTTTTTTTTTAAGGATCAAGAACCATGACTGGTGCCACTTTAACTGTGTGCTTCATCTCATATTCCTCCAAATCGCCTCTCATGCTGTATTATGTGACCCTTATTCTCTTCTCACACACACCTTGCTAGCTACAGCTTGAAGGGCTTACACTAGTTTTTCTTTTCATTTGACACATTCTTTTCTGATTATTACATGGTTTGCTGTTTTTTGACATACCACACAGAGAATATCTTTCTGACAAGACTCTGTAATCAAACAAAATGTTTTCTATAACCAATCTAATGTTATCACATTACATTATTTGAATTCTCTGCATATTACTTTTTATTTTTAGATATTTTCATTTCAGTTTCTTAGTTTCTTAATTTTTCTTTTGCAGTGATTGATTGTAAAAAACATGTTCTTATTCTGGCTTATAATGGTGATTCTCTCATTTTCTAATTTTGTAGTATTAGATGTAGAGTACCAAATATAGTTTTTCTCTTACTGTCCTTTAAAATGTAAAGAGTAAAAAAAATAAAAAATGTAAATCTTCTGGATGTTCAAACAAACTAGTCCAATCACAGTAGTTGAAGAACTCTTGAGAAAATACAGTACAGACCCCCCCAAAAAAATTCAAAATATACTTTTTTGAAAAAAATTAAAATTAATATAACCCATACTTCTCAGTAGTATTTGAATCCCTTCCTTTCTATTTTCTCTAATTGTCCTTGCTCTGATTGTGAGTTCCTCACTTATAATCCCGCAAATATATTTTTCTCTTTATTCCCTTTTTTACCTATGGATTTCTTCTGCTGTTATTCCAATGCTTTTGTCTTGCCTTCACTGTTCTAACTCCAATTGTGTGCTTTAAAGAATCTAAGAAACTATCTGGAAAAGGTACAATGTTTTTATAACGTGAAAGGAAATTTATTCTGCAATTAATCAGGCTAGAATTCTTTAGTCATCCTCAATGTCATTTTTTGTTTCCCTTAATTCATACAGCAAATTCTTTGATAAATCCTGTTGCAATTACTTAAAACATTTTTAAACTTAGAATTTATATTTGCATAAAAGTTGCAAAGATACTTGTGAGACATCTTTGATATTTCCTTACTCACCTATTTTTTTGAATATAAACATTTTATATATCATAGTACATTTATCAAAACTCAAAATCATCAGTGAAATAAAACTATTTATTAAACTACAGACTTTATAGTATTATACCAGATTTTGCACTAATGTCATTCTTCTCTCCCAAGATTCAATCCAGGATCTCACATGGCATTTAATCCCCATTTCTCCTTAATTTTCTTAGGTCTCTGACAGTTTCTCACTCTTTCTTTGTTTTCCATGACCTTTGAGGAATATTTATGAGGTAGTTTACAAAATGCCCTTCAATTTGAGTTTGTCTGATGTTTTGTTTTGTTTTTTTTCTCTTGGTTAGACTGGCATTATGGGTTTGGGAGAGAAATACCACAGAAGTGAGCTGTCCTTCTCATTAAATCATTTTGGAATAAAGAGAGGAAGGGGTTCAATACTTTTCAAATTTATCTATAATCAAATCTTTTCATCTCATCTCTGTTTCTATTCTAGGACTTTTATCTGGGTCGCTGAATCATTATAATATTTCCCTAATGGTCTCCATGCTTCCCTCCTTTTTTCATGTACTAACAAAATAACAAGCAAGAGTCTCCATTTTAAAGGAGAAGTCAGATTATGCCATCCTTCAACTCAAATTCCTCTTAGTGGTCTCCATTTGACTCACAGTAATATGTGTAGGTGTTTACCATTGTTAACAATCCTCTTCAAATCTCTGCTTTTCAAGACCCCACCTCTCTGAATGCATGTTCTTAAACCTTTTGTTCTCACTTTGCTTCATTCACACTGACCTCTTTGCTTTTATAGACATATTACGTAAGCTCCCACTTCAGAGTTCTGCATTTGCTCTATTCATTATTGTAAATGCTCAGGTTTCAGAAATGCATGTTTTGTACTCTCACTTGTGGTAACAATCATTTAGGTCTATGTTTAATGGCACTTTCACAGGGATATCTTCCATGACTATTCTGTTTGAAATAGTATCTCTCTCCCTACATTCACTCTCTACCTTTCTATATTTTATTCTTTTACCACAGCATATCACTTTGTGTTTATTTTTGTATGTCTTTCTCCACTAAAATGTAAGCTTCATGGAAGTATGACATATTTTTGTATGTGTTATCTTCAGTGACTAACCTATAAAGAGTTCAGTGACTATTGTTAAATGAACATATGGCATAAAAGAAGGGATGTTGAGTTTTGCTTTTTTATTTGTTTGACCCTGTCCTCTGTTCATCTAATGTCCTCTCATCTCTAAATGTAATGGATGGATTGATGATATATATAGGTTCAAGTATAATTTCTACCATCTCTTTTAATGCAGATCTACTGCAGTAATCTGGGGCATGCTCCTAACTTCTTTGCCTGTTCTTCAAACATTCCATGACTAGAATATATGTTAAACTAAAAGCTCAACCACATAGTGATCTTTTGTTTTGTCGTCTGCTTCTCTAATACACTTAAACCATCCACACACTTCATTAAAGAAGTTTGCATATTTATGTAGATGATGGCCATTCATGTGGGCAGCACCATCTTTTTTGTTTTTTTTTTTGTTTTTTTTTTTAAATTTTTATTTATTCATTTTAGAGAGGAGACACACACAGAGAGAGAGAGAGAGAGGGAGAAAGGGGGGAGGGGCTAGAAGCATCAACTCCCATATGTGCCTTGACCAGACCAGTGCAGGGTTTTGAACTGGCGACCTCAGTGTTCCCAGGTCGATGCTTTATCCACTGCGCCACCACAGGTCAGGCAAGAAGTTTGCATATTTAGAATAAAATGTGTCATCTGTCATTCTCTCTTCTTTCTTCACTATCATTTCCTCAGAGTTATAGTCTATGAATAATATTTCTAAAAAAACTGGAGAAGGAGGTTATTACTAAACTTGCCTTAATATAACACCAATATTTCTACACAATAGTTTTCAGTTTAGTGTACATGAGGCAGATTGAGTATCTATGAAAGGTGTGTATCTCTAAGACACATAAGATTCAGGAGGTCTATATAACATTCATGAATCTGAAATTTAACAATTCCTCCCAAGTAATTCTGATGCTAATAGATACACTGCCATGTAACTGTAATAGGAGGAGAGTTGACAAGTTCCAAAAGTAAAAAAGATACTATCTTATTTTAGAAATGCATTATTGCTCATTTTCTTTGGATTTATAGTTGATATTAATTCCCTCCAAATTTAAATAAAAATGTCCTTCTGGCTTAGTCTCTGGTGGTGGTAGGATTGTGAATGTTAATTTCAATATGTATGTATGCATGCATGTATATATGTATGTGAAAATATGCACGTACATGAATACATTTGTATATGTGTGTTCTTGTATGTATGCATGTGCATGTGCAAATATATGTCTTTGTATGCCTGCTTGTGTATACATGTATGTCTCTGTGTGCTTTGTATTTATAGCATGTTCATAAATATTTGGGAAAGGGTACTGACGCTGCCATTTTAATTTCAATGCCCAAATATTTTTAATGAAAATTATATAGGGCATTTAGAAATAAATCTAATGTAGCCAAGTACCTAATCTGGTTTTAAGTCAAGCTGGGTAGATTGTGATATCATTTTTACATGTGTTTAATGACATTAAAGATACTCCTCTTTCCTGTAATCACTGATATGAAATAAGCCCCAAATATGCTATTTTGAAGATTATTTTAAACAACAAAAATCTCCCTCATGAAATGACATTAGGTTTAATTGGACTGTATTAGAAAATATAATAAAGAATGGTGTTTTGTGTTAGGGAGGTTGCTCACAATGATCTGGCTTGTCTAAATAACATTACAAGTTAAAGCTAATTGACACAAAGTGACACAGCACCGTGATTAGATATAGTCATAATTTGATTGGTATCTAATTCCAGAATAGCGTTTTGTGAGCAATCTGAGGAAACCTGATAAAATAATTATAAAGAAGAAACTAAAATACAGAGTGTGGAAAAAAATGGTGGAAAATAATGACACAGTTGGCCAGTTTGGATTGCTACTTAAAATCTCCATCCCCCTTCTCTTCTCTGCACGCGCATAGAGTAGGCTGCCAAACTCTAACACAGTCATTTTCATCTCCTCATCTTATTTCTATTGCCAATTATCCTTAATTATTGAAAACTTTTTTCAGTGTGTAATGGATGCTGAAATGTTAGTATGCTCATTAAACTGAAACTCCAGATAGAGCATTAGATTCTGATAAGCACTGGTTTGTTATAGTTCTGAAATTTCAAGTATTCCTTACTCTATTAACTTCAAATTCGTATTCCACAAAACATTGACTCAGAATTAATAACTATTATTTTTGTAAAGCCAAATAAACCTCATGAAAAGACTCAAATGATAAAAAAATGTAATAATAATTTAAAGTGGCTTCTATGAAGGAAAATTAGAGCAAATTTACCCTGATGTGAAAGCAGCAGACCTTTAGAAGGGAGGAAAATCCTTTACTTGTTACCTCTGAATTCTTTGTTAGCACTCCCTTTCTGAATAAAGGTGCCCTGGTATCGCTGATAAAAATTATGACAAGTGGTAAGAGCATCCTGAAGGTTCAAGTTTGTAGATGTGAACATACATTTGCCTTCTTTTATAATCAAAATTTTACTAAACCCTTTTCAGAATTCCCTTGTCTGTATGACTTGAGGTTAGCATTTAGCTATAAGACACATTCTGCTTTAGATCTTCATGTCCAGTGCCTATTTCTATGGTAACGGGCAACAATTTCTTCTGCCAGCCTCCCACAGCATCAAAACAAGAGGTGATGGAAGACAATCCCAGTATGCCCTTGCTTGTTGCAGATGCCCTCCTGGGTTCCAGTTTAATTTTGTTATTCTGCACATCCAGCATTTCTTCCATACTGCCAATCTGGCTGATTTACACTATCTGTCAAATCTGAATAAAATACAGGTCATTTTTTTTATGGGGCGAGGGTAGGCATTCTGAAAATCAACCTAGACTACAGATGGTATATCAGTATAAATATGCATTTTTAAGCCAAAGACATAGAATACATAAATATTTTTAATGTTTATTTTATTGATATTTGAGAGAGGGGAAGAGAAGAGATAAAGAGAGAGAGAGAAACATTGATCTGTTCCTGTGTATGCCCTGATTGGAGATCGAACTAGCAACCTTTGCACTTCAGAATGATGCTCTAACCAACTGAACTATCCAGACAGGGTTACAGTAATTTACCTGGATACTTTTTTTATAGGACCTTTAAAATCAGTTAATGAATGTTACCAACAATTGATAATTTTTTCTTATTCACAGAAGCACTACTCCCAAAAGAAGATAAACAAATGTAGCTTTGTAGGTTGGAACTGGGAAAGTAGAAATCCATTTTTCTCTCTTAAACAACATAAGATTTTTAAAGTTTTTGGAATTAAATGTACACATTATCCTATAAGCCATAAAGTTTACTCTCAGAGATGAACAAGTGTTATGTCTTCATTTTTTAGTTCCCAACTCTGTTCCTTCCTTTCTTCTCATGCAATTCACTTTCAGCTCCTCCAAATGTTTTCATACACTTACAGCTCAGCCTTGTGTTCTGCTGAGTTAAAACTTTATTCCACATTTATCTCTGCCTGCATTCTCTACACCCAACAAGATCAAATTTCACAGTGTTCCATTTTCCAGGCATCTCATGATGGTGACAATTTCCAGTTCATGCTTAAGCCTCTCCAAAAAGGCAGAATTACTAGTACTAGTTTCCTTTCTGTCTTCAGACATTTTTCACTGTGAGAGCAAACAAAGGCTGGATAAAGTAAATCAGTCATTCAGTACTCTTTCACTACTATTTGCTAGGCACTGTCTTTTTTTTTTTTTTTTTTTTTTTTTACAGGGACAGAGAGAGAGTCAGAGAGAGGGATAGGGACAGACAGACAGGAAGGGAGAGAGGTGAGAAGCATCAATCATTAGTTTTAAATTGCTGTTGCGACAACTTAGTTGTTCATCGATTGCTTTCTCACATGTGCCTTGACCGTGAGCCTTCAGCAGACCAAGCCACCCCTTGCTGGAGCCAGCGACCTTGGGTCCAAGCTGACGAGCTTTTGCTCAAGCCAGATGGGCTCATGCTCAAGCTGGTGAGCTCAGGGTCTCGAACCTGTGTCTTCTGCATCCCAGTCTGACGCTCTATCCACTGAGCCACCGCCTGGTCAGGCTGCTGGCACTGTCTTAAGTGATGAAAATATAATAAATTTTTAGACATGTGCCATACATGCTAACACATACATAAAAAGAAATACCTCTTTATGTCTAGTATTTCACATTTTCTTTTTAATTTCCTTGATTATTTTTTCTTATATATTTATTTTACTAAGGAAATAAGTAACCTATGCCTCTTTCAAATGCTTTTCAATTTCTGACATATCTTAAAGCACTTTTTTTTCCTAGTAATCAAAGTTATTCTGATTTTAGGAGATCTACAAATAAGAGTATGCTATGAGAAATTTCATTTGGAGCATTTTATCAAAATGTAAAACCAAATAAAGAAATTTAACTGCTTCAGCAATATTTATTTGATATCTAACTAGAAAATAGGGAATTCATTTTGCTCTACCATAGCACATTATCAATGGTTTATTTAAAGAGATAGATATCTTGCCTGACCTGTGGTGGCACAGTGGATAAAGCGTTGACCTGGGAACACTGAGGTCGCCAGTTCAAAACCCTGCACTGGTGTAGTCAAGACACATATGAGAGTTGATGCTTCCAACTCCTCCCCCCTTTCTCTCTTTCTGTCACTCTGTGTCTCCTCTCTAAAAGAAATAAAATAAAAAGAAATTTAAACATTATATATAAAAAAGAGATAGATGTCTTAAGAGAAACTATTCTTAGAGTAATTTTATTTTACTTTTTTAATATTTAAATTTTATTTAGAAAATTAACTTTAACAGGGTGACATTGATCAATAAGAATATATAGTTTTCAGGTAAACATTTGAACTATTTGTTATGTTGTATTTCCATCACCCAAAGTCAAATCATTTTACGTCACCTTATATTTTTCCCCCTTAACACCCTTTTCCCCATCCCCTCCACCATTCCTCTCCTCCACATTCCCTTCCCCCCAGTAACCACTTCACTTTTATGACATCCATGAGTCTTAATTTCATATCCCACTGATGTGTTGAATCATACATTTCTTAGCTTTTTCTGATTTACTTATTTCACTCAGTATAATGTTCTCAAGGTCCATCCATATTGTCATAAATGTCACTATGTCATTATTTCTTATGACAGAATAGTATTCCATAGTATATATGTACCACATCTTCTTTATTCAATCCTCTGTCAAGGGGTAGTTTGGTTGTTCCCATGTGTTGGCTGCTATGAATAATGCTGTGATGAACAGATGGATACATGTGTTTTTATATACCAATGTTTGCTAGTTTGGGGGGTAGACACCTAGTAGAAGAATTGCTGTGTCATATGGTAATTCTATTCCTTTTTTGTTTTATTCATTTTAGAGAGAGTGTGTGTGTGAGATACAGGGGGTGGAGGAGCAGGAAGTATCAGCTCCCATATGTGCCTTGACCAGACAGGTGCAGGGTTTTGAATGGGCAACTTCAACATTCCAGGTTGATGCTTTATTCACTGTGCCACCACAGGTTCAGTGGTAATTCTATTCTTAATTTTTTGAGAAATCACCATACTTTCTTCCATAATGATTGTACTAATTTGCATTCCCACCAGCAGTAAATGATTCCTTTTTCTCCAGAGCCTCTTCAACAATTCTTATTACCTGTTTTGTTGATAATAGCCAATCTAACTGGTGTGAGGTGGTATCCCTCCTTGTATTTCTCAAACAGCTAGTGAAGATGAGCATCTTTTCATATATCTGTTGGCCATTTGTATGACCTCTTAGAAGTGTCTTCTTATGTCCTCCCATCATTTTTTAATTGGATTGTTTGCTTGTTTGTTGCTGAGTTTTATGAGTTCTTTATACATTTTGAGTATTAACCCTTTATCAGAGCTGTTGTTTGCAAATAGCATTTTCCATTTAGTTGGATATTTGTTTTGTTGTCAGTTTCTTATGACAACAGTTTGATGTAGTCCCATTTATTTATTTTTGGCTTTAATTCCCTTGCCTTTGGGGTCAAATTCATAAATTGTTCTCTGTGTCCAAAGTCCATGAGCTTAGTATCTATATTTTCTTCTATGTAATTTATTATTTTGAATCTTATATTTATGTATTTGATCCATTTTGAATTAATTCTTATGCACTGGACAAACTGTAGTCAAGTTTCATTCTTTTGCATGTGGCTTTCCGATTTTCTAGCACCATTTATTTAAGAGGCATTCTTGTCTTCATTGTATGATTTTGGCTTTTAGAGTAATTTTAGCATAATTCTGAAAAGAACAGGAATCCACAGTTCTCTCCTGTTGATATTTAAATATCAGGATTTTATTTTCAGAAGGTTCTCATAGTATGAAATAAGATAGTCAGAATTTTTTTAAAGAAGTGTTCTATTAATCCTGGTGACTTAAATAGCAGTAAAAATTAACATATTTCAACTTCAAAAACCCCAAAGTGGTTTAAGTGTTTTAAATTTAATCTCCATATAAATTTCTTTTGATCTGAGCTCATTTTGGAATGACATAACAAGATCGTGTCTAAGTTGTTCCAGTTACTCAAGAGTAATTGAAAATATTATATCTAAATTGCAGAAAACTAGTAGTTTCCTATAAAATGCTTAGGAAATGTTAGTTTCATTTTATTAAATGTATATTAAATCAACTTGTATTCAGAATTACATCTCTAATATGTTTTATAATTTGTTCAATAACTTCTGATAACTCCTTTAATTTAGAAACACCATTTATTGACAATGTTTATATATTTCCAAATAAATAATTGTAAAAATTAAGCATAGCCATGCTCCAAAGCATATTGTGATGATGTTAGAGATTGATCCTATAGTTGTATTTTCACATTTGTGGAGACATGCATCAAATTACTGTAAATATCAAATTATTTCATTTTCAAAAGTTGGTAAATATTCATTAAAATCCACAAAGTTCTTTTTTTAAATCTCTCTTATATTGTTTTATAGTTAGTTCTATGAATGAGTTTTTACATAATTTTTACTATTAAAGTATCATATTTAGCCAGGTACTCATTGTTTTCCATTTTTTAAATGTTACTTCTTGATTTAAATACAAATTCATTGAGCTTCTTAAACACTCTCTTTTGAACTTTTGAACCATTTATTTGAAAATGTTTATTAAACACGCAGAAAACAGCATTTTACTCATTTGTTGAAATATGTAGAACACATTAAAAGATTAAAATTGGCTTGAGTACTTGTATCTTGCTTGAAAAATCAGTTCTTTTCTTGAAATATGTCATCAGAAATAAACATAATTGAGTGTATAATTATGTTAAAGATCAATATGTAATTGTCATTGGAAGATTTAACACTTTTAGGTTAATATAATTAGTAAGAAAAATAATGCTTGAAAATATTAATTCTTAAATTTTACAAAGAAAGAAAAGAAATAATAGATTTTAAAATGAAAAGTGAAGAGACAGGGATAGTGAAAGATTAAAAGGAAACTTTTCTCTGTAGAGCATAATTTTTAAGAATGTTAGGGTGAAAGGATAATGATGAATTAATTGTAGTATAATGACAGGCATAATTTATGGAGAACTTCAAAAAATCAAATGAATCACTTAGAATTGGTCTCCTGTTTTGGAGGGCAGACAATATCTTTGTCCATCATCTGTTGATTCTACTTTGTTCTTTATTTGCACAAAAATATGTACATGTTCAATGCCAAAATTTTACCAGAATGAATAGAAATAATGACTGGACTTGGTAAAAATCAATGAAAGGTATGATAAATATTGTATATGCTTAACACTCAAAATTAAATTAAAGATTAACTAAAGAAATACTTGATATAATAGCCAGGAGACAGCAAACCTTTTTCTCTAAAATGTCATATACTATATATGGTTTTTTTGTTTGTTGGTTGGTTTTTTGCCTTAATGGATCATTCTCTTTCTTTGCTATTTAGCTCTGTCATAGTTGCATAATTACATAGACAATATGTGAAATAATCTGTAGAGTAAAATTTTAATAAGATTTGATTAAAAGAAAAAAACAAACATACAAAACAAAACAGGTGGCAGGCTGGATTTGGCATATGAACCTTAGTTTGTAGACCCTTGTTTTTGAAAAGTAAAATGATCATGCATTTTTGGAATACCAATGCTCATTAAGCACAGTAAGACAAAAACTTCTCCAAAAAAATATGCTACTTTAGAAAGATTTAGTAGTGTTTACAGATTTCAGTGGACAATTTCTCAAGTTACAAAGCATTTCAATTAAATCAGTGGTTCTTAACCTGGGTTCTATCAAACCCTAGGGGTTCGATGAGTCGGTCTCAGGGGTTCGGAGAAGCCTCTGCCGCGGAGGCCAGAATAAAGTAATGCCGTAATTTGTTGTGAGTTCATGCAATTTATTGGTTTTGTTCTTTGAGCAAGGTGATGTTCATGCATGGCTCATTTTGTGCACCAGTAAAAAAAAACAAACATACCTATGTCTTGAATTTGGAAAAATAATTATATTTTATTTATCACTAAAGAAGGGTTCAGTGAATACGCATATGAAACTGGTGGGTTCTGTACCTCAAAAAAGGTTAAGAACCACTGAATTAAATGTTATAAAAATTTACTTATTAAACAATAATTAAATTAAAGGTATTGGAATCTGACATGGAATGGACGTTTACTTAGAAAACATCTAGTCTTTCTATTGATTGGGTAAAAAAAATGTTGGTGGGCAGTGTGCTATTTGCCATAGTCATATGCTAAAATGAAACTCTAGCTAAATAGACTGAATATCTTATACTTAAATAGCTATCTGGCGATAAAACTACACTATCCTTAAGATTAATGAATATTCTTTAGATGGAGGAACTTGGAAAAATATAAAATTGAAATTTTAAATCTTTAAATTAGGTATATATAGCTCCATTCAGCAAGATGTTTAGATTCAAGTTTAAAAATAAACAAACAAGCAAAGAAAAAGATGTGAATCAATGATCTACTGCTATCAATATGATCAGTAAATCATCCCAAAGCTTAGTGACTCAAATCAATAACTATTCTTTCAGTTCACAAGTCTGTAGTTTCATAATCAATCTGGGCTCATCTAGATTTGCTCTTCTGTCTGATGTTCAGCTACAGACATATATAGAAATATATAGTCATCATGAGGGATGACTGGGTAGATTAGTATTCCCTATTTATTTCATTATTTAACATGGAGCACTGAAATGTTTTCTCAGTGAAGGCAGAGGAACACAAAAATGAGTAGAAAGCAAAGTTACATGACATATGATATGGATGAAGGAAAGGGTAAAGAACTAAGGTCACTGATACAATTGCTTTATTTATTAGTGTATTTTCACAGGCAGATGCATATTATACAATTTCTGTAAACATTACTGTCAAGGTACATTGAGTATCTTCAACTTCTGGGAGTTCATCTCTGAAATAATGCTAAACCAATATATATTTTTTTGCCTGAGCTACAGGCTTAATATAAGAATAAATTCACTGTAATATAATGATTTGAAGTGCTTTCCTGACATACTGAGGTTGCAGGTTTGATCCCTGGTCAGGGCACATACAACAATCAAACAATGATGACATGAATAAGTGAAAAAATGAATGTTTCTCTCTATCTCTGTCTCTTTCTCTCTTCCTTCTTCTCTCTAAAAAATTAATAAGAAAAAAGTGATCTCTAGAAATAAAAGAAATGCATTTTAGGGTAATTTGCATTTCAATTTGATATTTTAAAGTAAATTTGTATTTTTCACTTAGAATAAGGATACTTTGGAAATCCAAGTGTCTTAATCTTTGTTCTGGTACTCTTAATACACCCACTAAACTACTTCCTATTAAGTTTTGCATGTACTGATTGTTAACTCCGGTCAAAGACAAATATGCCAATGGTATTTTAAGAATTCTATTAATTTAATAATTATATATAATCTATGATTCCTTGTTTTGAAGTGATAATAAGATTGTGATTTTATTTTGTCTTTATTATCATCTTAGTCTAACATTCAGGTTAATATTAAAGAAAGTCAAGTAGGAAAATGAAGGGCAGACAATGCTTGAATGTCTTAGAAAAAACAAAATTCAGTGTGCCATATGCATTTATATTCATATTTGATCTTCTATGCTGACAGCTGGTTTTGTCTGTAAAGTTAGCACATATGATTAAAGCACTCATGGGATAAATTTTTTTTGCTGCTGCACAGGGTTTTAGCCTTGCATCTGTCATTAAAGTCATTAGAAGTGGAATTGCTGAATCTTTTCATTACTCTCTGATATTATTCCATATGTAGCATATAAAAGAACAACACACCATTCCTATTTACTTTTTCAATTAAATAGTTTGTATGTGGGTTACATTTGAGGGTTGAGTATGACAGACCTATTCTTACAGGTAACAGCATTTCAGTTTGACTCATTGCACACAAATATGTACATACACACTGTGCAAATTCAAAATTATATGCCTTCAAAAATAAAACCTTTTTAATGTAAATTTTCTATTTATAGTCATTCAGTCAAGAATTCTAAAGAAATTTTAATGCTTTCACTAAATTTAGAAATACTTAACATTTAAATTTAAATTATATTCTTTGGTCCTGACCAAGTAGCTCAGTTGGTTAGAACACTGTCTAGACATGGCAAGGTTGCAGGTCCAATACCCCATCAGGGCATACCAAACATTAACCAGTAAATGCATAAATAAGTCAAACAATACATTAATGTTTCTCTCTCTTTTCTTTTTTTCTCAACAGTTAAGCAAAACAAATAAATTATGTTTTTTGTACACTTTGTTTTAAAACTATTGGGATACTTCTCTATAAGTTCATATGCATTACTTGTCCACTTCTATTTTCTACAAATAGTTTGTGTATATAAATTACAATTTTCTCTAGACCCTGTTGATTAGTGGCATTGAGACTTTGTGTATCTCCCAAGTCATGGTAGGGAAAGTGGTCAGCAGGGGCAGCATCACAGAATATTTCTTCTACCACTACTGGAAATTGAAAAAAAAATAAGTTGTTCCTAACTGCTTCTCTCTGAGCACAAACTATTTTATCAGACACCACCATGTACACTTTTTAAAAATAACAGCTGTAAGTTCTAATGAGGCTGAGAAAGATTCTTTAAAGATAGAGGAATAGTTTAGGAGATCACGATGGAGAAAAGAAGATAGAAGGTATACTCATCTTTTCAAAAGACCAAACTGGAATTTCAACTAAATTACAGAACAATCAACCTGAGTTACCAACTGAAGTGTAGTAGAACAGAAGTCTTATAATCAAAGATTTACAGAAAAAGGCACATTGAGACTGGTAGAAAGGACAGAGATGGGAAAATGTGAACTCCACTCCTATGGGAAGTGGCTAGATTCTGGAGGGGTACAGCAGCTACAGAGTTTCCCCTTGAAGAACATAGGGTCTCAATGCCACGGGGTGGACAAAAGTAGGTGTACAGTAGTGAATGATATTCTTTTGAGTTAAACAAAAGCTACTGTAATAATCATAACATGCATGACATTTTCCACTTGAGCACAATAAACTACTTTTGCTCACCCGTTATATTATATTATATTGAAATAATTTTAAAAATTAGGAATTAATCCAAAGATACATCAAAAAATGATATTTAAGAGAAATAACATTATAAAACATATTAAAGTTGTGTCATGTAGTTATCTGACCAGTTATATGAAGTATTAATGTAATTAAATACAACATGTGTACATTATTTAATATTTTATACATAATATACTTCTTATTTATAACTAAATTATTTGTATCAAATATTAATGAATAGAATACTTATATAATTTTTAAGATAAACTTTTTTCATAAATTCCTAATGAAGATACCTTGTTGGCACACCATGCTCATGGCACATGAGTGAGCATTAAAAGAGCATCTGGGTATCGGAGTGGTAAAATGTCTATAAGAAACTCCAACCTGACCAGGCGGTGGCGCAGTGGATAGAGCGTCGGACTGGGATGCGGAAGACCCAGGTTCGAGACACTGAGGTCGCCAGCTTGAGCACGGGCCCATCTGACTTGAGCAAAAGCTCACCAGCTTGGACCCAAGGTTGCTGGCTCCAGCAAGGGGTTGCTCGGTCTGCTGAAGGCCCGCGGTCAAGGCACATGTGAGAAAGCAATCAATGAACAACTATGGTGTCGCAACGGCAACAAAAAACTAATGATTGATACTTCTCATCTCTCTCCGTTCCTGTCTGTCTGTCCCTATCTATCCCTCTCTCTGACTCTCTTTGTCTCTGAAAAATATAAAATAAAATAAAAATTAAAAAAAGAAAGAAACTTCATAAGATTGTTTTGTTCATAAGCTTACAAATCATGCTTATTTCCAAAGATACTTTTCAATTTTGTTGTCACAATAATAATCTTATTTAAATATGTCACTCAACCTTTAAAAATAAAGAATCACAATCATTTTAACTATGGGAAAGATAGACTAATTGACTTCATAGTTTTCATATCTTTTTGATTTAGTAGCTATTCATAGTAGGTAAAAATAATTGTCACATAATTATTTTATAAATCATAATTTTATATTTACAGAGGATGATATGCACAGTGGCTAAAGAAAACTCAAGATTATTTTAAGAATAATTTTTCCTGAAGAAAATATATTTACACAGTCAATGCACATAACACCTGTTAAATCAAAATCAAATTACAACTGGAGCATTTTTTCCCTAATCTCGTTGGCAATTCCACTATAGGCAATGTGACATTAAGTTACATAAATTTAGTAGAATTTTTCACAATGAAGAAACAATCCAATTTAAGTGATGAAGAGGCAGATTTTTTTTTCAGTACTTAAAAGATATTTCTTCCTAGATTGTATTCAACCAAATTTCAAAAACTTAAAATAACACATCAGTGACAATATTATAATTAACATGTAAATACACCATAAAATATTAAGATATATAAAACTGACACAATAGAAGTTTGACAGATTCATATACTCAGGATTGACCCTAAAGTACATGCCAATTGACAATTTTTTCAAGGAAATGTGAAAAACTCAAACTCTTTTGTTACTGGTTGTGGCGAGAATGTGAGGTGTGAGCCCTGTGAGGGTAGAATCAGAGAAAGAGAGAAAAGTACTCATATGTCATTAGTTCATAAAATTTAAAACTTTTTTTAAAGGAGTCCAAAGGATAGCAGTGTGCGGCCACCTGAGACATGGCTTTGAGTCTTCTTGTCACCTGGGTGTACATGTGGCATGTGCACATGGCAGCACTCTCAGGGTGATGTCAGATAGTGCGTGAAGGCTGTCATCACTTTCTCTTCTGACATTATAAAACATTTTAAATTTTTTGAAGTTACAAGAGAATATGATCCACCAGAACAAGGTATGATTCTAGAAGCACTGGAAGACATCAGATTCAAGAGCATGGGAAGTAGACAATATGTGGGCATAGGCAGTTAAATCCACAAGCACCAAAATGGCAAGTCAAGAGATAATATCTAAAACTGCTACCTGCAAAAAGATATTAGTATATCATTTAAAGATATCTTAGAATTGCCAGAAAAGACATATATAATAGAATTTGCCTCAGGAGATGAAGACTAAGGAGAATAAGAAAGTTTGGAGTTAGGAGATGTTGTATTTCTTAAAAATGAAAGAAAGAAAGAAAGAAAGAAAGAAAGAAAGAAAGAAAGGAAGGAAGGAAGGAAGGAAGGAAGGAAGGAAGGAAGGAAGGAAGGAAGAAAGAAGAAAGAAAGAAAGAAAGAAAGAAAGAAAGAAAGAAAGAAAGAAAGAAAGAAAGAAAGAAAGAAAGAAAGAAAAGAAAAAAGGAAGGAAAGAAAGAGCCTGACCAGGTGGTGGCACAGTGCATAGGTCATTCAACAGGGACGCGGAGGCCCCAAGTTCAAAACCCCAAGGTCGCCAGCTTGAGTGAGGGCTCATCTGGTTTGAGCAAGGCCCACCAGATTAGCCCAAGGTTGCTGGCTTGAGCAAGGGGTCACTCTGTCTGCTGTAAATCCCCAGTCAAGGCACATAGGAGAAAGCAAGCAATGAACAACTAAGGTGCTGCAACAAAGAATTGATGATTCTCATCCATCTCCCTTCCTTTCTCTATATTCCTCTCTGTCCCTCTCTCTGCCTTTCTCTGTGTCTATCACACACACACAAACACACACACACACAGTTTAGTGGACTATTTAACTTTATAAATAATAAACATCATTATGTTGATAGATCAATTTTAAGCTAGGCAATTCTGCATTATTCTGAAAACTGGGACAAGCCTAGGTAAGTATTTTAAAATTAATAAAAAAGAAAATTAGCAGAGATTGTCTTTTCATAATTTTCTAATTTTGAATTAAAATTTGTTTCATTATATTTTCTAAAATTATTAATCTTAAAATTTATTTAAAGCAATATGGGATCTCCTTATTTAAAAAGTAATTTAAATTCACGCAAGTGTATCTATCTATCTATCTATCTATATACATATATGTATATATATATATATATATATATATATATATATATATATATATACACACACATACACACAAATACAGATTACATGTTATATGACAGGCAGGAATACTCACCACTATATGAATGAGGAAAAAGCCAGATTATATGCTACATGTAAACTCAGTCTCAATTTTTTACCCACTTCATTTTAAATATCTACATAATTTTTTAATATGTTTATATATAATTTTTTAAATGTCTATATATAATTACATATGTCCTATAATGTCAAAATCAGCATAACTGATATCAGCTTCCCAACTCCCAGTTCAGATCTTACTACCATTATTTTACTGTTAAAAATAATTTAGTTTTATTGTTTTGATATATTTAATTTTTATTTTAATTAGATATCAAACATTTATCAATAAGAACAGCTATAATCACCTTTAGATATGCAACTGTTGCTGTTAATTTTATGCCTCGTTTTGCAACTTTTTATTTTCTTAATGAACCCTCAATCTTTCTAATGAATTCTCATTTTGCCAAGTTAGATAACGTCTGCTTTTTCTTCATAAAAAAAAGTTTTCATAATTCTGTCAATTAGTATTATAAGATTCAATTTTTTATGCTAAAGATTCTTTTTTTCTTTTTGTGACAGAGAAAGACAAAGAGGGTCAGACAGATAGGAACAGAGAGACAGGAAGGGAGAGAGATGAGAAACAGCAATTCTTTGTTGTGGTACTTTAGTTGTTTATTGATTGCTTTCTCATACGTGCCTTGACCTAAGGGCTACAGCAGACCAAGTGACCCCTTGCTCAAGCCAGCAACCTTGGGCTCAAGCTGGTGAGCCTTACTCAAAGCAGATGAGCCCGCGCTCAAGCTGGTGACCTCGGTGTTTTGAACCTGGGTTGTTTGGGTCCCAGTCCGACTGCGCCGCCGCCTGGTCAAGTGCTATAGATTCTTAAATAAAGTTGAACAGTAAAAACTGAAGTGGTCAGCATGCTATAGCAGATGCTCTGGTTTTAACCTACCTCTTAGATTCTGTCTCCTATTCAGTTCTTTTTATACTCTGAGATACTCATGGGTCCCTGCAGACACACTATTTATTACTACCTTGATGTCATATCACATATGCTTTTTTATATAATTGTAGTTGTCCTACAATGAAGCATTGTTAAATTCAATTATTCAATTATGTTTTGGACTCAAAGTTAACTTGTTCACTCTGTCTTTAACAAGTAAGTCTTTCTACTAATCCACAGCGTTTACTTGTGGCTGTAATATGCATTTTCTTATTCAGTGTTTAAAAGTATTTCTACTTCAATATTATTTTATACAGAACAGGGATAATACCCGTATCATTTTTTATGCCCTACTAGGGCTGCCAAAAAACCTTACTCATAGTAGAGACTAAATGATTTGTCTCTTGAATTATATATTGAAATTACTGAGGTTAGTTTATTTCTCCTCTTTGCTTTTTGTGCAATATGCATTATGAATAATAATTACTATTATTACAAGTAGAAAAATACAACAGTGGCTATAAAATTAAACAATGTGTAGATAGTGATTATATTCATGGTTCTGCCAATCAAATACTAAGCAAATAATTGCCTCCCTTGGGTCCTCAATAGCCCAGAGTATGTAATACATATAATAATACTATATCTTAATAATGATTCAGAAATAACATTAAAGTGTAAAAGTGGTGGTTTGGTTATGCATTCCCAAAATTAAAAAGTGCTATTATATAATTAGTAACAGAACAGAATTGATTTTTTTCTTTTTTTAAGGAATCAGTCACAAACTGTTCAAATTATTGGCTTTAAGCTTCACTGCATAAGATTTTGCTGATTTTATACATATCTTTACTATGTGTATAAGGGGTTACTGAGAATAAAATATGTTTCCCAGTTATATACTCTAAAACTACTTCAACAATGTATTATTACATAAATAATTTTCAAAAAACAGTTATAATAACTTTTGATATGGAAGCCACTATAAAGCTCATCCAGTTCAAACTCCTTCCCTTACCTACTGCACAAATAAGAGAAGAAAAGTGATGGTTCTATTGTTTCCTAGAGAGGAAGCTATCAGGTATCTACTTTTCTCTTTGAGATTAAGTTTATGAATATTCTCTTTTTTATTAATTTTAATGGGATAACATTAATAAATCAGGGTACATATGTTCAAAGAAAACATCTCCAGGTTATCTTGTCATTCAATTATGTTGCATACCCATCACCCAAAGTCAAATTGTCCTCTGTCACCTTCTATCTGGTTTACTTTGTGCCCCTCCCCTCCCCCCTCTCCCTCCCTCTTCTCCCTCCCCCAACCCCTGTAACCACCACACTCTTGTCCATTTCCCATAGTCTCACTTTTATGTCCCAACTATGTAGGAAATCACACAGTTCTCAGGGTTTTTTTGATTGTTTGTTTTACTTATTTCACTTCATATAATGTTATCAAGGTCCATTCATTTTGTTGTAAATGATCTGATGTCATCATTTCTAATGGTTAGGTAGTATTCCATAGTATATATGTACCAAAGCTTTCTAATCCACTCATCCTCTGACGGACACTTAGGCTATTTCCAGATCTTCGCTATTGTGAACAATGCTGCCAGGAACATGGGGGCGCATTTCTTCTTTTCGAAAAGCACTATGGTGATCTTAGGGTATATTTCTTAAAGTGGAATAGCTGGGTCAAAAGGCAGTTCAATTTTCAATTTTTTGAGGAATCTGCATACTGTTTTCCACAGTGGCTGCACCAGTCTGCATTCCCACCAGCAGTGCAGGAGGGTTCCCTTTTCTCCACATCCTCGCCAGCACTTATTCTGTATTGTTTTGCTGATGACCAACATTCAGACTGGTATGAGGTAATATCTCATTGTGTTTTAATTTGCATTTCTCTAATGATTAGTGATGTTGAGCATTTTTTCATATGCCTATTGGCCAACTGTATGTCCTCTTTGGAGAAATTTCTATTCATTTCTTTTGCCCATTTTTTGATTGGATTGTTTGTCTTCCTGTTGTTGAGTTTTATAAGTTCTTTATATATTGTGGTTATTAACCCCTTATCAGACGTTTTGTAGAGTATGTTCTCCCATTGTGTGGTTTGTCTTTTTATTCTGTTCTTATTGTCCTTAGCTGTGCAAAAACTTTTTAGTTTGATATAGTCCCATTTGTTTATCCTGCCTTTTATTTCATTTCACGGCTTACATTGAATACTTTATCCATTTTGAGTTTGTTTTTGTGAATGGTGTAAGTTGATGGCCTAGTTTCATTTTTTTGCAGGTAGATGTCCAATTTTTCCAACACCATTTGTTAAAGAGGCTGTCTTTACTCCATTGTATGTTCTTTCCTCCTTTGTCAAATATCAGTTGTCCATAAAGGTGAGGGTTTATTTCTTGGTTCTCTGTTCAGTTCCATTGATCTATGTGCCTGTTCTTATGCCAGTACCAGGCTGTCTTGAGTACAATGGTCTTGTAGTATACCTTGATATCTGGAAGAATGATATCTCCTGCTTTATTTTTCCTCTTTAAGATTGCTGAGGCTATTTGTGTTCTTTTTTGGTTCCATATAAATTTTTGAAATATGTGTTCTATATCTTTGAAGTATGTCATTGGTATTTTAATTGGTATTGCATTGAATTTATAAATTGCTTTGGGTAACATAGACATTTTAATGATGTTTATTCTTCCTAACCATGAGCATGGTATATGCTTCCACTTGCTTGTATCTTTCTTGATTCTTTTTATTAATGTTTTATTATTTTCCAAGTACAAGTCCTTAAATCCTTGGTTAAATTTTCTCCTAGGTACTTTATTTTTTTTGGCTGCAATAGTGAAGGGGATTGTTTCCTTAATTTCTTTTGCTGACAGTTCATTGTTGGTATATAAAAATGCGTCTGATTTCTGAGTATCAATATTATATCCTGTCACCTTGCTGAATTCATTTATCAGGTCCAGTAGATTTATGACTAAGACTTTAGGGTTTTCTATATACAATATCATATCATCTACAAATAATGACAGTTTTACTTCTTTTTCAATTTGGATGCCTTTTATTTCTTCTTCTTGTCTGATTGCCATGGGTAAGACTTCCAGAACTATGTTGAATAAGAGTGGTGAAAAGGGGCACCTCTGCCTGGTTCCTGATCTTAAGGGGATTGCTTTTAATTTTTGCCCATTTAGTATGGTGTTTGCTGTGTGTTTGTCATAGATGGTTTTTATCATGTTAAGGAATGTTCCCTGTATTCCCACTTTACTGAGAGTTTTGATCATGAATGGGTGCTGGATTTTATCAAATGCTTTTCCTGCCTCTATAGAAATTATCATGTGGTTTTTGTCATTTCTTTTGTTTATGTGATGAATCATATTGATTGATTTGCAAATATTGAACCAGGCTTGCTTCTCCACAATAAATCCCACTTGATCATGGTATATGATTTTTTTCATATATTGCTGAATCCGGTTGGCTAATATTTTGTTGAGAATTTTAGCATCTGTATTCATCAGGGATATTGGACTATAATTTTTTTTCTTTGTGTTGCCTTAGTCCCGTTTCAAGATCAGAATTATGCTCGCCTCATAGAAGAAGTTTGGAAGTCTTCCTTCCCCTTGAATTTTTTGAAATAGCTTGAGAAGGATAGGAGTTAGTTTGTCTTTAAATTTTTGGTAGAATTCACTTGTGAAGCAATCAGGCCCAGGACTTTTCTTTTTGGGGAGTTTTTTGATAACTGTTTCGATCTCATTTGTTGTAATTGGTCTGTTTAGGTGTTCTGATTCTTCCAGATTGATTTTTGGAAGTTTATATGATTCAAGAAATTTGTCCATTTCACCTAGGTTGCCTAATTTTTTAGCATAGAGTTCTTCATAGTATTTTTTTTTACAATACTTTGTATTTCTGTTGTGCAGTTGTTATTTCTCCACTGTCCTTTCTAATTTTATTTATTTGAGTCCTCTCTCTTTTCTTCTTGGTGAGTCTAGTTAAAGGTTTATTGATCTTCTTTACCTTTTCAAAGAACCAACTCCTGAATTCATTGATCCTCTGTATTGTTTCCTTAGCCTCTATGTCATTTCCGCTCTGATCTTTATTATTTCCTTCATTCTACTAGTCCTGGGCATTATTTGCTGTTGTTTCTCTAGTTCTTTTAGATGCAGGGTCAGGTTGCTTATTTGAGCTTTTTCTAGTTTCTTATGGTATGCTTGTAGTGCTATGAACTTCCCTCCTAGTACTGCTTTTGCTGTGTCCCATAAATTTTGAGTTGATGTATGCTCATTATCATTCGTTTCTAGAAACTTTTTAATTTCTTTTTTGATCTCATTGTTAATCCATGATATTTAATAACGTGCTATTTAGTTTCCAAGTGTTTGAGTATTTTTCAGTTTATTTTTGGGGTTAATTTCTAGTTTCATGCCATTGTGATCAGAGAAAATGCTTGATATGATTTCCATCTATTGAAATTTATTAAGACCACTTTTGTGTCCTAACATGTGGTCTATCCTAGATAATGTACCATGAGCGCTTGAAAAGAATGTATATTCTACTGCTTTAGGGTGAAAAGTTCTGAAGATATCAATTAAATCGAGTTGATCTAGTGTATCCTTTAAGTCTGCTGTTTCTTTATTAATTTTCTTTCTTGAGGATCTATCCAGTGATGTTAATGGGGTATTGATATCCCCTACTATTATAGTTTGGCTGTTAATCTTGCTCTTTATATCCATCAAAGCCTGCTTTATGTATTTCGGCGCTCCTATGTTTGGTGCGTAGTTATTTATAATGGTTATATCTTCCTGTTGAATTGTTCCCTTTATCATTATGTAGTGTCCTTCTTTATCTCTTACTAAAACCTTTGTATTAAAGTCCATTTTGTCTGGTATAAATATTGCTACCCTGGCTTTTTCTTCATTTCCATTTGCATGAAATATTTTTTTCCATCCTTTTACCTTCAGTCTCTGTGCATCTTTTGTTTTAAGGTGTGTCCCTTGTAGACAGCATATGTATGGGTCCTGTTTCTTTATCTAGGCAGGTACCCTATGTTTTTTGATTGGATCATTTAATCTATTTACATTTAAGGTTATTATTGATTTGTAGTTGTTTATTGCCATTTTATTCTTTAAAGCTGTATTCTTCTTTGCTATATTCTTTTCCTCCTTTGAACTGTTCACAACTGGACCCTTAGTATCTCTTGCAAAAATAGTTTGGTTTTAATAAATTCCTTGAGGGCCTTTTGTCTTGGAAGCTCTTTATTTCTCCTTTAATTTTAAATGTTAGCCTTGCTGGATAGAGTAGTCTTGGTTGTAGGTTCTTGTTCTGCATTACTTTGAATATATCTTGCCATTCCCTTCTGGCCTCAGTGTTTCCGTTGAGAAATCCGATGTCATCCTTATGGGGGCTCCTTTGTAGGTAATAGCCTTTTCTTCTCTAGCAGCTTTTAATATTTTCTCTTTATCCCTTAGTTTTGGTATTTTAACTATGATGTGTCTTGGTTTAGATTTATTTTGGTTTCTCTTTAATGGAGTTCTCTGTGTTTCTTGAACATGTGAAACATTTTTCAGTCTTAATTTAGAGTAGTTTTCAGCTATGATTTGATTGAACAAATATTCTATCCCTTGTCTTTCTCTTCATCTTCGGGAACCCCTATGATGCGGATGTTATTTCTCTTCATATTGTCACAGAGCTCCTTTAGAGTTTCCTCACATTTTTTGAGTCTCTTTTTTTTTTTTCTGCTCTGCTTCTGTGCCTTTGTTTATTTTGTCCTCTAACTCACTGATTTGATCCTCAGCTTCATCCATCCTGTTTTTAATTCCTTCCATTGTGGTCTTCAGTTCTGATATTGTATTTGTCATTTCTGTCTATTTTTTTTATTATTATTATCTCAATTTCCTTTTTTATACTTGTTATCTCTTTGTTTAGGTGTTCGTAATGACTACCCATTGTTGCTCTAAGCCAGTGGTTCTTAACCTAGGGTTTTGATGAGTCGGTCTCAGGTTTTCGGAGAAGCCTCTGCCACGGAGGCCAGAATTAAGTAATACTGTAATTTGTTGTGAGTTCGTGCACTTTGTTGGTTTTGTTCTTTGAGCAAGGTGATGTTCATAAAGGGCTCATTTTGTGCACCAGTAAAAAAACATATACATATGTCTTGAATTTGGGGAAAAATTGTATTTTATTTATCACTAAAGAAGGGTTCGGTGAATGTGCATATGAAACTGGTAGGTTCGGTACCTCAAAAAAGTTTAAGAACCACTGCTCTAAGCTCTTTGAACATCCTAACTATCATTATTTTAAACTCTGCATCAGGTAATTTGGTTATTTCTGGTTCATTCAGGTCTTTCTCTGGGGATTTCTCTTGATTCATTTGGATTGCATTTCTCTGCCTGCCCATTTTGTCTATGTATAAGAAGGGTGTGGCCACTGGAGTCCAATGGGTGTTACCTCTGTGTTCCCTAGGTGTGGTCTGTCTGCAGGCCCACCACCCCCTCTGCCACTCTCTAGAACTGTTGGGATGCGTGTTGCCTGCACTACTAGCCCACTGCAGCTGTTGCTGTGATTTCCGCCTCTCTTCTGCGGAAGGGTCTGTGTTCTCGTGCCCATCTCTATAAGCCATAGCCTGTCTAGGCGTTCGCCTTGCCCCTCAGGTGGGGTTGCGCTCCGCACTCAAGCCACAAGCCTCTTGCACCAAGGGTAGGGGTGAGCACCTTTGCTCAGCTGTGGACCCCGCCTGTTTCCGGGCTTCTGCCCAGCCCCCACAGTCAGGTCCGGCTTGCGCAGGATCGCAAACCGCAGTTTCTCAGGCTAGGCATAGCAGCTGGCATGCGCTCAGCTGCGAGACTTGAGCCTCTACCTGTCCTTGGCTTTAGCCCCACCCCCACAGTCAGGGCCAGCTTGTTTCGGGTCGCAAACCTCGCAGGCCAGGTGATGCTGCACGCCCACGGGGCCCTGCTCAGCAGCAGATCTCTACCCATTCCTGGTCTCCCTCTTTTCCCCCGCAGGTGGGGTTACAGGCAGGCCCGCAGCTGGGGAACCACATTTGTGCATCCCCTCCTCCCCTGCTGGGCTAGACTGAGCTCACGCCAGCTGGGCCTCCGCCCCCACCAACAGAACCGCATTTCCACATTCTGCCGCCATCATCCCTCCAGCAAGCCCTCTGCAGTGTGGGTAAGGGCACTGCAGCTCAGACCCTAACACTCCATACTGTAGTCCTGGAAGCTTTCTCTGTCTAAGTAGCTCTGCTCTAAGTGCCATCAGACAGCTTTTTTGGCTGGTGTCCTTTTGCCCTTTGCTGGTATTGCTAGTTCCAGGGGAAATATTCGTTTTCGATTTGGGAAGTGACTCAGCCCAGGGTTAGGGTGGCTGTCCCTCAGAGTGTTTCTCCCTGTTCCTTCAAGTCCACACTCTCTTCCTGCTGCCCTGGTCCTCTCCTCTGTCTCTGTCCCCTGGAGCCCCGGGTGAGAGGTTGTGAGAGGGGTTTTCTGCGCTGTCCCTTTAAGAAGAATCCTGGGTCTGAGAAAACTGTCTCTTTCTCACAAACAGTATCCTCACTTGTTTTATAGCTCAATACTGTCTAAACGCCTCTACTAGGCTCTGGGCCTGAAAGCTGGGGCTTTGTTCCTGGGACCCAGGTCCTTCCCTCTCTGCTAAACTCTCTTCCTACCACTCGAGTCTGCCATTCACTCCAGGAAGCTGGGCAGCCCTTTCCACATTTTTGCTTTTCCTACCAGTCTCAATGTGGCTTCTTCAGTGTTCCTTGGTTGAAGAGTCCACTTAGTTTAGTTCAAAGTTGGTTTATCTAGATGATGGTTCTTAAAATTAAGTTATAATCCACTTTGATTCCAGGAGTTGGAAGTTGGTATGTATGCTTACTCCATCGCCATCTTGCCATCGTCATAAATATTCTTGATATCAATTGTCTGGGTTAGGCTTATATGAGAAGAAATGCATATTTTGTAATCCAAAACATCATTTTCAAAAGAATAGCCTTCCTTTACTTTCTGACCTTGAGCACACAACAGAAACATTATAAGGATAACTAAAAGAAAGATTGCATCTTAACCACATTCTTTAAAAATACATTCTTTAAAAATAGTTCCTCTTCACCATTTTTAAGATAACATTTTGAAATACAGATGTTAAGATTCTGATGAGAAGACATAATAAAAAAAAGCAGTGGGGAATATATAACTAATTCAGTGTTTAAAATTGTATTTGTAGAGATGTTAGGCAAAGAAGACTCCTTGTTTTTGTATGTTCCTCCATCAACTGACAGGTGACACCACAATATCCTAAGTTGATGAAAATTACTGAATATTAATAATTATAAAAATATCCATTTGTTCTACAATTAGGCAATTTTTGTTTACTCATCTTTTGGAATTAATAAATAATTTCTTAATGTATGCAAATTTGCATATGTTTCTATGAAGAGAAATATATGAAGATAAATTATGAAGAAAATCACAGGTCTAAAAATCTATCATTTTGTGCTGAAACTGAAGAATTTTCTAAAAAATTTGAAATGAAAATTTCTTAGGGAGTAAAGAATGTGTCAATTATTTTTGTTTCCCTGATGTTCCTTAGAATTCTATAATTGATATTGCATGAATAAATGAAACTACAGTGTAATGCAATATTGTACTCATTTTGCACAGTGAGGAAAAGAGATGTGTTTCTTTGGTTTTGGTCAAGAAGATAATTTTTGTAAACATAAATTCAATTTGAAATATCTACAAGCAAATACACTAGTTGGATGAATACTCAGTAATAGTCTAAGAACCTGAATTTCATTGTAAATTCTATTATACCTTAGTCATGTTTACTACTCTAATAACTGACTTTTTTTTTTTTTAAGTGTGAGAGTTTGGTCCTCTCTCTGTGAGACATACTTTAGATATTCTTAGGTTAGAAGAATTTTTTACTCACAAATTTAAAAATATTGTATTCATACTAAAACTGGGCTAAGTTACGTCTTTTTAATTTTTCTATATACTTATTCAGGGGTTCCCCAAATTTTTACACAGGAGACCAGTTCACTGTCCCTCAAACCATTGGAGGGCCACCACATACAGTACTCCATACACTGACCACCAATGAAAGTGGTGCTCCTTCCGGAAGTGTGGTGGGGGCCGGATAAATGGCCTCAGGTGGCCACAATTTGGCCCGTGGGCCGTAGTTTGGGGACCTCTGTAACTTATTTATAATAAATAAAATCTTTATATTTCAAGAAGGTAAATAATTTTCTTTCATGTTTACAATATTTTTTATGAAACTAAAAAGACACCCTAGTCATATGAGAACAGGTCCACCCAAATTATAGGTAAGCTTCAGCAAATAATGAATGTCACAAGAAGAGGCACCTGCATCTAGAATAAATGGGCTACATTTAGGAAAATTGGTTGCCATCTACCAATAATTAATGTTCTAACATTTTTGATATCCAAATTAATTTCTAAATCATAATCAAAAGAAATGACTTACAGTGTTTAAATATATCTTTTTAACAAAGAAATCTCAGATTTTTTCTTTTCCATTTGAATAAACAAAGAAGAGAGAATTAGATGACTAGTAAACAAAACTCCTATATCCTGCTTCTGACATAACTTTCTCTTTTGCTTCCCCTTTTTTCTATTAATGTTACCCCTTTAAATTCCTTTTTGTCCTTAGCCCCATCTTCTGTTATCCATACTTTCCTCTCCCTCTCAAATTCTTTCTCTCCATATAGGTTGTTTCTCTTGGCATTTTGCATCCCCATTCTCATTTCCCTCGCCTCATTTTCTCTCTTCTCTTTGTGTCACTTAAGTTATTTCTGGCATTCTTATGTTGTCTTTTCTCTTTATCAGCTTTTTTCTTTTTACTTAAACTAAATTTATTGAGGCAATTATGGTTAATAAGATTGCATAGGTTTCAAGTGTACAATTCTATGATACATGATCTGTCTATCACATTGTGTGATTGCCACCCCAAGTCAAATCATCTTCAGTAACCATGCATTTGACCCCCTTTGCCCTTTATTACCTCCTCACTCCCCTTCCCTCTGGTAACCACCATACTATTGCCAACGAAATGAGAGAAGATATTCACAAACAATAGCTCCAATGAGGGGTTAATATCCAAAATACATAAAGAACTCATATAACTTAACACCAAATTATCCAATTAAAAAATGGGCAGAGGAAATGAACAGAGACTTCTCCCTACAGGACATACAAATAGCCAACAGATACATGACATGATACTCAGATTCACTATATATTAGGGAAATTCGAAAGAAAATTACAGTGAGATACCCTCTCACACCTGTTAGATGGTTATTATCAGTAAAAGAGGTACTACACGTGTTGGAGAGGTTGTGAAAAGAAAGGAACTCTCATTCACTGCTGGTGGGAAGGTAAACTTGTAAAGCCACTATGGAAAACAATATAGAGGCTCCTCAAAAAATTAAGACTAGACTAACCAAGAACCTGGCTTGTTGGCTCAGTGATAGAGCATGGGTCTTGTGTGTGGAAGTCCCATGTTTGATTCATGGCCAGCGAACACAGGGGAAGCGCCCATCTGCTTTTCCATCCTTCCTCTATTTTCTATCTCTCTCTTCTCCCGCAGCCAAGGCTCCATTGGAACAAAGTTGGCCTGGGTGCTGAGGATACCTCAGTGACCTCCACCTCAGGCACTAGAATGACTCCAGTTGCAGTGGAGCAGTGTTCCAGAGGGGCAGAGCATCGCCCGTGGTGGGCATGCCAGGTGGATTCTGGCTGGGCACATGCAGGAGTCTGTCTTTCTGCCTCCCGGCTTCTCACTTCAGAAAAATTCCAAAAAAAAAAAAAAAAAGAACAGACTCATCGTATGACTCAGCAACTCTTTCTTAGGTATCCACTTAAAAATTTTGAAAACATTTATTTTAAAAAAGATATTCACCCCTATGTTCATTGCAACATTTTTTTTTGTGTGATGGCCAAGGTGTAAATACAAAGTGTCCTTTGATAGATAATTGCATAATAAAGATGTGGTACCTATATATTGCTTACAAAAATTAGAGGATATTTTGTCGTTTCATATTCATTTTTAAATATCCCTTAATTTTTATGAGCAGTATATATACAATGGAATTCTACTCATCCATGAGAAAAAACAAAATGCTGCCATTTGTGACAACATAGATGGCTCTTGAGAATATCATGCTAAGCAAAATAAGTATAAAAGAAATAGGTAGGAACCATATGATTTTACTCATATGTGGCATATAAAACAGAAAATGACAAATTAACTAACAAGAAAAAATAAATTTTAATATATATCTTACAAAATATATACCATCTTTGACCACACAACTTGCAAGTCTAAAGACAGAAACTTATTTTCAAATTACTGAGTAACATTTGATTTCTGTGGGACTTTCCTGAATCTCATTTCTGAGCATCAATATGTAAAATTGGTACTTTCATTTCTGTCGTACTTATATTACTAAACTGTTTCTATCAAATAAGGTGTTATATAACACTATTGAAATAGTCAATTGTTATAAAGTCTTACTTTCAGTGATATCATCAATAGCAATATTTATGTATACTTAAGTTTCCACTAAGTATGCTGTATAAATATATATATATATTTTCAATGAATATACTATTACAAATCAGTATAAAATTTTCTATATTCAAAATAGTATATATCATTATAATAGCTGGTGATTAATGCCAGTTATAAAGATATAAGTGTTTCATCCTATTTTAAATCATTCTTTTGATCCTTAGTTTTATCAATGATAAAATAGGGATAACACCTGCTGCATGGTAGCACTGTGGATACAAAAGAAAAATAATACAAAAATACTTAGCTCATGGTTAAGTTCTCAAGGCTTTTTTAAGACATAAAAATTTGTGATATAGGTAATTTGTATAGGTTGATAATATTAAAATATAATTTTTAATATTTTAAAATTTGTTGTGAAATAAGCACTATGTTCTAATTTATGGAAAATTTGGTAGTAACATAATATTCATGTGAAAATAATTTTAAAATTGGTAACTGATTTTAAAGCAATGCTCTTTTTTTTAGTTATGCCTTTCTTAGAGTCTCAGAAAATGTTTTATGAAAATGATTTAGCATCATTTATTTTATCAGTTGTGCTCCAAATCTCCTGTTATTGCAAATGTTTGAAGCTTCTTTTGAACAGTAGTCTAATGCTGTATATAATAATGATTTGGCATAATTACATTTGCAAGTATCTTGAGTAATGGCTTAATTATCAACTTGTAAATGGAGGAGTGTGATGACTCACAGTTTATTCAGTTGATAATATTTACTGAGCAGGGTAAGAAGTCCATTAAAATAATAGCATGCTTCAAATCTAGGTCCTTTACTATTGTTCTCCGCTTTGCCTTGATCAGTCTCCCTTGAAATATCCACTTATCCATGCTCATTATAACAGCAATCTGTGCTCAAATGTCACTACATCAGAGAGGACTTCTTTGATTACACTGTCTATATAAGTACATATAACTTCACCCATATGTTTCTTCATAGAAATTACCTGACATATATTTCATTTTTAATAGACTTTGGTCTTTAGAAGTTTTTAGTTCACAAATTGAGGAACAGGTACTGAGATTACCTGTACACCCCCCCCACACACACTATCATAGTTTTTCTCCAACATTAACATCCCCCAGTATCGTAGTACATTTGCTACTATTGATAAACCTACACTGGCACATCATAAATTCATTATTGATGTTTTATATACAGTAGGTTTGAAAAGAACTATAAAGATATGTATCCATCATATAGGGTGATCAGTGTACTTTCTCTGCTCTAAAATCCTCTGTTTTCTGCCTCTTTATCTGTCTATTGTCCTAACCTTTGGCAATCACTGATCTTTTTACTGCTTCCATAGATTTGACTTTTCCAGACTATAACATGGTTGAAATCATACAGTGTCATAGTCAATTAGGGTTGCTTTAACAAACAACTCCAGTCTGGGTATCTCTTTCCATTCTCTTTTATAAGGTGCTAATACCATTCATGAGGGTCCCGCTTTTATAACTTAAGCACTTTAAAATGCTGCATCATCTAATATCATCACCATTTGGGGTTAGAATTTCAATATGAATTATAGGGAGACAGAAATATCCAGACCATAGAATATGACATGTAGCATTTTCAGAATAGATAATTAATAATATGTTTATAATTTTCCTCTATATTCATTATACTTTTTGTTATTTTTCCACAATTAAAGTATAAGATATATAAAAAATAAGGTCTCTGTTTTTTCCACTGTGATGTCACTAGCATCTAGAATATAATCTGACACAAAAATTGTATCCAAAAAAGGCTTAAATCAATGTATTATATAAATTATTAAAATTAAAGTAATTGATAACACATGAAATAGTCTGGCAGTCAGGAAAAGATTCTCTGGAGATGTGACTATGGAAGAGAATTATTTATCCAAGTTAAATATAACTTGGGAATCTAAGAATGAAAGACATGTTTTGAGTTTGTCACACTTCATTATTGTATGATTTTTCTATAAAATCTGATTTACTGAATCTTAAATTTCAGTGGCTGTGTCACTATTGTTCAGACAGTTGTATAAATTAGATGCATTATGAATAAAATTTGCAGCTTTAATTTTTGACATAAAAACAATAAGGCATGTTAAAATAAAATTGCTTAAAATGAATAATAAATAAAAAATCTTGAAAGTAGCCAAAGCTCAATACAAATTACATATTGTCACAATAATAAAAATGAGAGTAGGCTTCAGCCAGACATAAAGCTTGTAGACAAAGCAGTGAAATATTTAAAGGATGAAAGAAAAATGCTGTCAACCTAGAATTCTATGCTTCAATAAATTGAAGACTTTCTTTAGACAAACAAATAAAAAGTTAGAGTTCATCAGTAGCAAAAATCCAACACAAGCAATATTAATTTTTTTCACACAAATGAATAAAATTTTAAAAAAGATAGAAAACATTAGTATTCTATTTTTTAAAATATCTTAAAGAGATAATGAAGACCTCTGAGAAAATGAAGACACAGGCAACTGCCCAGTAACCTCCCAATACATCTACCAAACACATAAAAAGAAAGAAACAGTAAAGCTACATGACCACCACTTCCTTAATATACCATATCTCGCCATGTATACAATACTCCCATATATAAGATGCAACTCAATTTTGGGGCTTGAAATTTGAAAAAAAAAATTACATAAAGTTTTTGAACTCAAGTTTTATTCATCATAAAATTCATACAACTACTCATCCGTGCGAAAAACAGGGAAATGCAAGTAAAATGATCTACAACCACTGTATAAGATGCACCTAGTTTTTAGACCCCAAATATTTTGTAAAAAGGTGCATCTTATACATGGGAAAATACAGTATCTTAAAATGCCCAAACATTAAATTAACTGTGAGTTAAAATCTTTGTGTGCTCTTGTCTCAAACCCACTACAATAAAGGAAGACAGAGGGGAGAGTTTGTAATTGACTTAGGGCTAACCTAAAAATACCACCAAATGTCTATTTTAATTCTGAAAATAGCAAAAAAATCCAGTGTCCTGTGATCAGTTCTTGGACTACAGGGAAAGGACTTAGAACTACATGTACTTATAAGGCAAAATAAAGGAAGTAGTGAATATTGGTACTAGGGGATAAATAGGAAAAGAAGTGTGGGGGTGAGGCATTCAGACCTTTCAAAACAATGTTGACCAGTAGCAGAAACAGTGAGTATTACTTCCTTGTTATGATCTTTATGGAAATACCTTTAGAGTGTTCTTATCACTCTTATTTTGTGAGAGAGACAGATAAGGACAGATATGCAGGAAGAGAGAGAGATGAGATGCTTCAACTCTTCATTGTGGCTCCCTAGTTGTTCATTGATTACTTTCTCATATGCGCCTTGACCTAGAAGCTACAGAAAAGCAAGTAACTTCTTGCTCAAGCCAGCAACCATGGGTCATGTCTATGATCACATATTCAAGCCAGCAATCCCACACTCAAGCTGGTGAGCTCACATACAAGCTACATGAGACCGTGCTCAAGCCCACGGCCTTGAGGATTTGAACCTGGGTCCTCTGCATCCTAGGCAGACGCTCCATCCGCTGCACCACTGCCTGGTCAGGATCTCATTAATATTTATTTATTTATTTATTTATTTATTTATTATTCAGTGAAAGCAGGGAAGGTAGAGACAGATTCCCGCATGCGCCTCTACCAGAATCCACCCAGCAAGCCCTCTAGGGGCGATGCTACATTGCTCAGCAAATGAGCTCTTTTTAGAGCCTGAAGCAGAGGCCATTGAGCCATCCTCCCTCAGGGCCGGGAGCCAACTCATTCTATTCTAGCCAGGGCTTTAGGAGGAGGAGAGGGGGGGGGGAAGCAAGAGGGGAAGGGGTATAGAAGCAAATGGGCACTTCTGTGTGCCCTGACAGAGAATCAAACCTGGGACATCCACACACTGGGCTGATGCTCTACTTAGCCAACCAGCCAGGTCCTCTTTTCTTTTCTTTTCTTGTGACACAACCCCAGAGAGAGAGAGAGAGAGAGAGAGAGAAAGACAGAGAGAGGGACAGCCAGGATGAGAAGCATCAATTCTTTGTTGTGGCACCTTATCTGTTCATTGATTTCTTTCCCTTATGTGCCTTGATGAGGCTGGTACTACAGTAGAGCAAGTGACCCCTTGTTTAAGCCAGCAATTTTGGGCTCAAGCCAGCGACCTTGAGCTTCAAGTCAGTTATCTTTGGGTTCAAGCCAGCGACCCTGGGATTATGTCTATGATCCCACAATCATGCCAGCAATCCCATGCTCAAGGTGGTGAGCCCACACTCAAACTGATGAGCTCATTTTCAAGCCAGATGAGCCCCCACTCAACCCTTGGAGTTTCAAACCTGGATCTTCTGTGTCCCAGTCCGATGCTCTATCCACTGAGCCTCCACATGGTCACATTCTCATCTATCTTTAGACTAAGATCTATTCTCCTTTCTCATTCTCACCCCACTGTTTAAAGGAAGAGGAGAGCTAGCAAAGGCTTAATGTTACTCTATTGCCATTGTCAGAATGACAAAGCCTACCTTAATTCTTAAAACATTAAACAAAGATTTGGGTTATTCAATCTTGGGCTATAAGAAAATAACTGAGAGAGACAGAGAGGAAGGGAAGAGAGAGACAAAGAGAGAGAGAGATAAGGAGGAATGGTAGAAGGAAAATAAAGAAGAAAAGAAAGGGGAAAACAAGGAGTTATAGACAAATAATTTTAATGAACTTAGAGGCAAACTTTGATAACAAAAATGTTAGTAAGTATCTGCAAATATATAAAATTGATAATACATTATGATGAAATGTAATTTATTTAAGAAATGCAACATTGATTCAACATTTGAAAATCAAGCAGCATAATTTTCTATATGAACAAACTACATTAAAAACTCAGTTTATTTATCTATCTATGTACTTACCTATCTATCACTATCTATCATCATAACATAAAAAAATAACTTCAAACTAGGAAATAAAAAGGAGTCCCTTAGTCAGATAAAGTACATCTGTGAAAACCTGTAGCTAACATTTTTAATGGTGAAAGACTGTTGTCATTCCCCTCAAATTAAGAACAAGGAAAAGATTCTATTCTCCCTACACCTATTCAGTATTTTTTGAATAACCAGTGCAGTAAGACAAAAAATATGAAATAAATTACATATTAAGCTTGTCAATTTCTACATAAAGTTTGCTTGATATTTAATTTGGATTTCATTTAATCTATATACATAGTAATTCTTCACTTATTTAAATGTTTTAAATTTTCTCTTATCAATAGTTTGCATATGAAAGTACAAAGAATTTAGAATGGTTAAAACAATTATAAAAAAAGTAGTGTAAATTTGGAGGGTGTACAGTATCTGATTTAAAAACACTGTATATTTGAAGCATTAAAGACAATGTGATATAAACATAGGAGTAGATATTAAGACTATAAAACAAAATGCTAAGTCTAAAAATACACCCAAATGTTCTATTAATTTTCAAGAAAAGTTTCAAGATAATTAATTTTTTTAAAGAAATGGTGCTAGATGATTAGACAGCTGCACCTAAAAACATAATAAACTTTTACCCTTAACTTACACTATATTTTAAAAAGTAGCTTGAAATGATTCATAAACCTAAATGTAAAACCTGAAAAAAATGAAACAATAAACATTTTAAAAATATACAGAAAATATTTCTTACTCAGTTTAATCAATGATTTCTTACATATAACACCAAGCACATATAATATATATTAAAAAATGTGTTAAGTTGGTTTTCAACCTCTTTTCTGTGTAGCTACCTGAAAAAATTTGAAAATATTTATTCTCAAAGACATATGCATCCCTGTGTTCACTGCATCATTATTCATAGTGCCTGCCTTTCAATAGATGATTGGATAAAAAAGATGTGGAAATATACACAGTGTAATACTACTCAGCCATAAGAAACGATGAGATACTGTCATTTGCAACAACATGGATAGAAATTGAGATTACCATGTTAAGCAAGATAAGTTAGAAAAAATTAAGAACCACATGATTTCACTCATATGTGGGGACTAAAAGTGAAAGCAACAAATGAACAAACAAAAATAAATAAATACTCATAGACACAGACAGAGAGAAGAGGGGCGGGGGTAGTAAAGAGTAATAAGGGTTAATTACATGGATTGTATGGTTGATGAGTTAATTTTGAATGTTGGGCACACAATATAACATGAAGATCACTTATCACAGAAATGTACTCTTGAAATCATTATAATCTTATTAACCAATGTTACTTTATTAAATTTAATAAAAAGAAAGAAAAAATCTTTACACTTTAAAAGACACTATTAAGAAAATAACTAGAAACAATAACTGCAAAATTTATATCTGATGATCCCTGTATATCCAGAATATACAAATCATGTTTAAAATACAATTAAAAGGAAACAATTTACTTTGTTTCTATTATTTAATGGGGAAAAGCTTTAAATAGGTGCTATGCTATTAAACATAAGATGCTAAATGTTAATAGTTATCAGGGAAATGCAATGAAATAACAGTATATAACTTTTACCATGGATACTTTTTTAAGAGAATAAAAAACCAAAAACATTGGCAACACCAAGTTCTGGTGAAGATACTAAATAACTAGAACTATTTTCTTACTTTTGATATTAAATTAAATAGAACATTATATCCTGTCAAGTTATTTCTGTCTCAGAATGTTACTATGATATGGTTTGTAACTTGATTTTAAAATGCTATTGTTGAATGATGTATTTTATTTTATTTCAAACAAAGTCCTAAGGAACAAAATCAATAATGCAACTACAATACATTTAATTAATATTGGATCTCTTTGCTGATATTCCAGTCAGTGTTTCCCATAATTTGATTATGTTCCCATGTCTTCTCAGGTTTATGTAATTCACTGCCCAAACAGCAGCATTTAGGAAAGTTTTTTGCAGTTGGCACCAATATATCTCAAGTTCCCGAGCTTATCTCATTTGTGACTTTTGAGAGCTAACAGTCAAATCATAGTTTTTCAGCATAAGACTCTATGGATTTGCACAGATCAAGACCTAAAAGAAAAAGAAGCTGAAGAGTCAAAAGCAAACAGGAGCAGAGGACGATGCAAGCAGTGTAGAAACGGCAGAAAACATTACTTCAAAGTAGTATATTTGGAATCTCATGGTACACATGAAGATAAAACAAACAAACTAACAAACAAACAAACAGAAAACAAAGGATAACATTTTGGTCTTTGCCCAGCCTTCAAAAGAAGTCTCCAGAGAAATTGGAAAAAGTGTTTTAAGCCATATTTACCTCTGAGATTAAACTTGTTGAAAAGATGCAGATAGAGTTGAATAACAACATTCCTTCAGAATGTGATTCCATTCCCTTTGTGTGAAAGTAAGTATTGCTTTTATATACACAGAGGCATATCCCCTTGTTTTCATGAAGGAAGCAGTGATTTTGAGGATACTGTGGCTAAGGATTTTCAAATTAGAAATAGTGGTGCTGCTTATTTATATAAAAATGTACCTATTATAGTAAGTTGCATTTAATGTATGGTTAAAACTGTATTTAATTTATGTATGGCTAATGAAACTTTGCTACATGATGATAATTAATCCCACTATAGCTTATTGTTTTTATTCATTTAAAGTCATTGGCCTTTCAAAATAAAATAGAGATATCTAACAGGTTAGGATTCTTTCTGGTACAGTGAGTTTATTCACTGTTAGACTATGTTAAAAAAAATAGCAATTTGGGGGCATTTAAGTAATTACAGGAAGCTTTTTAAAAATCAATTAATGGCAAAATCAGAACTATTAGTGTTTTTCTAATTAAAAAAATTTCCTCATACTAATATCATCAACATGATATCATCATGTTGATAACAGAGATAGCTCATAATCTTATGTTTCTATATAGTTGCTATATATCTTCCTCATTCATCTTGAAATCTGTAGATTGAAAAGTAAGTAGAAATGGATTTAACTGCAATTATTTAATAATAAAAGAAGATATCAGGCTCTATACCTGGCCAAGATAGATTTAACTTCCGACCTGAAACATTCCAAAGATGGTCAAAATACAAGAAAAAGTGGTTTTTAAGACATCAGGCATCAAACTGGACATCAGTAAATGAAAGATAAATATTCCTGAGAAATGGAAAACAAATAAGAAAAGGCTTAATATGTCAGTTTACTTTTTTGAGAGAGTTTCTGGCCATTGGTACTGAGAAGGGAATAACATGGTAAACACATGAAGTTTAGGAGATTGAGCTGAGATCTGAGGGAACATGGAAACCAAGACATCTAGAGTGAAAAGGACAAAGTCCATAGAAAAAATAAAAGCACAGAGAAAACATTCCAGAGATCTGAAGGTGACCACCCCTGAGTATGCAGCTGCATATTAATTAGTTCATCATACTGTGGGAAAACAACCTTAGAAGAAAGAACAGTCTGAGACAAAGTACAGGGACCAGTATCCAGCAGTCACACAGGGCCTGATTTTTTTAGGTAGAGAAGACACCTCATGGTTGACAACAAATTGAATAGATGATTCAGAAGAGTCTAGTAAAAGTTGTGAGGATAATTATCCAGAAACTAAGCTATGGTCTAACGTAATAACTCCTAAAAGTAATATGTGAAAGTTGTGAAAGGACTAAACTACTTCCAAATAACTACACAAGGCAAAGCTCAAAAACAGTAAAAGGAGTATAAACAGCCAGCATAATACTGATATTTTCTGATATCCAAACAAAAATACTTGACATAAAAGGAAGCAGAAAATTGCAATTCATAATGAAAAAAAATAATAATAATCCAAGCAGATCCCAGTGACAGAGATGGTAAAGTGAGAGGACCAGGGTATTAACACACTTATTTTAATTGTATTTCATAAGTTCAGAAACTTAAGTAAAGCACTAGACATATTGAAAAACACACAAATTGAACTTCTTGCAATGAAAATTACAATGGAACTGATGAAAACTACACTGTCAGAAATTAAGAGTATATTGGAAAGTACAGGAAAAGAAAAGACTAGTGAAATAAAAAACAACGCAAGAAAAACTATATATAAATTGTGCATAAGATTAAAATAAATAAGTAGATCTACATTACAAGAATATTATAGAAAGCCCTTTAGACTGAAAAAAAATGACACAGGGAAAATATAGATTTGCACAAAGTATTGCAGGGCTATAAATATGTTAACTATGTGTACAAAGTTTCAATATTTACATGAAGTAAATCTTATTAAAAATATAATTGTTTAAACAGAAATTATAAGAATGCAGGATGAGGCTTACAACATAAATTCAAATAAAATAGATGACACCAGTAGCAAAAGAAGAAAAAAATAGGGAAATGAAAATATGCAATTATAAATTTCTTACATTGTACTTGAAGCAGTACTATCAATTAAAGGTAGACCGTAAATTATAGGTATATACTAAAGCAACCACTGAAATGACAAAATAAGGAATTATACTCAACAAGGTGTTCTTAAGAGTCCCCTCAAGTTGACCAAATTTAAGTAGGTTTCTCTCTCACTATGTCCCTGACGTGCTTTTCTTTAGCGTACTTACTCTAGAAAGTTTGCAATTGTTTTTTTCTACCCTTTTGAGATATAAATATTCTCCCATTCTTGTGCCTGTTTTACAGCACAAGAATATCTTTCTTAATTACTTGGTAGCTTTCTTTTTGGAATATATTATTTAAAAAGATGGTGCCCCTATCTCATGGTTACTGTGAAAACATAGGAGTTTAACATCTGTAAACACTGTTTACCAAACCCAGGTAGCCTAGTCTCATTAATCAGCTTCCCCCAAAAAGTCCTCTAATGTTTTTCTTAGCTCATCATAGCACTTAGAAATCCTTGCAACTATTTGTTTCAGTGGGATTGAGTTCAATCTTTCTCCCCTCTTGCAATAATATTGAATAAAACCAATGCCTGTTTCAAAGCATCCAGTCAATTTTTCTTTAAGAAAAATTAGTATACCATAAAAGGGGATATAATTTGTCGTAAAAAGTACTTACTTGTCTTTAGAAAAGGAGGAGAAATGGGAAGAAATAAGAACAAATAAAATATATACACACAATAACAAGGAGGTAGAATTAAGCCTACACTTGTCAATATCTACATTAAAAACAGTTCCCAAATCAAAGATCTCAGTTCCTAACATAAGTAGCTAGAAAACAAATAGCAAATTAAAAACAAAATAGAAGAAAAGAAACAATAAGGAAAGTAATGTGACTCATAAAAATGTATATTGGCCCCAAACATCTATAGAGCACCCCTTAAAATTTTAGCAGTTAAAAAACCTGTCAATGGCTAATTTGCAAATATTCTTAGTGCCAATTCTGTCAATACTTAGTGCCTCTTTACTAATATTCATAATTCCAACAACTTGATATTTCCGAGACAATTTACTGCCCTCTACCATCTTAGTTCATTATTTGTTAAACTTCAAACTTCGATATCACTGTTGTATTGTTTTCCTTTTTCACAATTAACTTGCTTTTATAATTAATATAAAAATTTAGGAGCAGATGGCAAGAACCTACTAGCCTAGAAATCCTATTTCTCTAATCACTACACACTGTAAAAATACTCACTCAATCAGCTTTTCTTTTCTGATTAGTTACCGAATATTATTTCTACTTTAAGTGCAATAATATGGATTACTTAATAATATTAGTCACGCCAGATCAGTCAAATAATTCTTTTGAAATCCCATGAATGTTTTATAATAGTATCTATAAAAACACAGTATAAAATAAGCAGGTATTGTTTTCAGATTTTTAAAACTTGAATTAAAAAAAGAAATAATAATAAAAACAATAAGAAGAATGTATTAAAGCCCTGTAAATGTGCCAAAATCTTCAGTGAAGATAAAAATATTTTCTTTCATCTTCTTCTTCTTTTCTCATTTGGATCGACTAATCATTGCATATCAGCATCAAAACAAACTTAAAATGACTTCCTATTACATTTTATTGTTTTTGCTTTTGTCTAATTAGTAATATTACATGAAAAGTGTTTTTCTCTTATGTTTTATTACCACATTTTAGATTAAGTAATGATTTGGGAAATACTTTGAGAATATGAATACTCTTAATGACATTACTGTTATGGGAAATATTTCCTACATTCTAATATCTACTTATTGAAGAACTTTTGGAAGAGAAAAACATTTCCAACTTTGTAAATATGTAATATGTAGAAGACACTGATGAACAAAATGATTAAGGTAGCATTTTGTAAAAGAGCTACTTACCTAATATTTTCCGCAGTGAGCAGCTGTCAGGTGAACTCTAATATTCCATCTTGTCCAGGTATTTGTTCATCTCAAAAACTTATTTAAAAAAAAATTAAAAAGAAAAACTTATTTAAAAAGTTAGAAATTTGAAATTATATATACATTCAATAAGGAACAAGAATTATATGAGATGACCTAATCAAAACTTACAGAATAATAAAACATTTTAGTTTCACAGATAAAGAGAACTCTATAGCAGGATTATATTACTCCCTAAAATTAAACTTTTTGTCTTCATTAGGAATCAGAAACAACTCTTAAAATGTGTGGCTAAAAAAAGGTCTCTGTCTTAGACTCATCTGCGGTCCTCTTTGTAATGGTTTGGTTAATATTCTCAAAATATTTTCTTGTAAATAATTTTCAAAATGTTATTTTTCAATTACAGTTCACATTCAGTATTATATTACTTTCAGGTGTACAGCATAGTGTTTAGACAATCATGTACTGTACAAAGTGATTTCCCCCAATATTTCAAGTACCCACCAGGTACAATACATAATTACTTCAATTTTGTTGACAATATTCCCTTTGCCATAACTATATTCCCATCACCATAAATATTTTCTAGCTACCAATCTGTACTTCTCAATACCCTCATTTTTTTTTTCACCCAGTTCCCTCAATCCCAGGCACTCTGGCGAACACATCTATGTCTGTGTTTCACATCTATGAGTCTGTTTCTATTTTGTTTGTTCATTTATTTTGTTCCTTAGATTATACATGCAAGTGAAATAATATGATATTTGTCTTTCTTTGTTTGACTTATTTTACTTGGCATAATACCCTCTAGAATTAACCTATGCTATCACAAGTGGTAATATTTTATTGTTTTAATGGCCATGTAATATTCCATTGTATATATGTGCTACAGCTTTTTTAACCCACTTGTTATTGATGGGCATTTGGGTTGCTTCCATATCTTAGCTATTTTAAATACTACTGCAATGAACCAAAGGGTGCATATATTCTTTGAAATTAGTGTTTTGGTTTGCTTCAATATATACTCAGAAGTGAAATCACTGGGTCATAAGGCAGTTTTATTTTTAATTTTTTTTGAGGAAATACCATACTGTTTTCTGTAGTGGCTACACCAATCTGCATTCCCACCAAAAGGACAGAAGAGTTCTCTTATAATCCTCACCTTAAATTCTAACAAGCTTCTGTGGTCACCATTCTGTCTTCCACTGTGCACAAGTCAAAATGGAAGCACGAATGTACCTTCCCACGTGATTTGGGTATGAATTGGTTTTACTTTGGGGGAGTGGAAAAACTTAATTCTTTCCATAAGGTCCATGGGCTCAATGGCTCCATGGTCTTTGAGGGCACAGTTGTTGGTAGAGCACAGAGCATTCACCTGGCAACTGTGGCTGATGCAGTGCTGTGAGAATACTCCAGCAGGTTAATCCTTCCTGGGAACACCCAGAAGGGAGCTCACCCGCTATACGGAAATGACTCGTCGCCAGCCAGGCAGCCTCCTGATCTTTTTTTGGCCATTTGCCCTACTATAATATCCTATTGGCTGAACCCATGCATATAAGCTAGTTTACTTCCTGAATAAAGTGGATTTGTGTCACTGAACCTTGTCCCTGGAGTTGGGTCTCTGCGGCTTCATAATCCTCATCCCTGGTTGGCCTTGTCCACATAATGGCACCTCGAACAGGTACCTAACCAGCATATATGGGACGGGTGAGTGACCCTCTGCAATGGGAAGCCTTCCCTACAGACGCAAGCCCTGCATGCCCTATTGCAGAGTAGGCGAGTTAAAGTCAGTTGTAAAGCCAGTAGCCAAGGCCACCATCACAGCCACCTGGCCAATGCAGGTTCAGATTAGATTCAAACAGACAGTAATGACACACAGGAGCCAAGAACTGGTGACCCACCAGCTTTAATTCTAGCTTGCACCTGGCGGGCAAGCAAACACACACACTGGGCTCCAAAACCCACACATTCAGTGCTCACAAAGCTATTGACTTATCTGAGTTTCGTAGCATCAAAGGTTTCTAGCTCACCAGACTTATTCACCTCTGTTCCCCATCTCCTCAAGCACAAACTCTGCACAAACTGGCTTCTCCCTCAGCATTCTGCTATCTTGACTGCTTCTCCTAGCCTCCACATGGGCTTAATCTGCTCTCCTCTCTAATACCTCAGAAACCAAGAGAGCAAAGCTACTGGTCTGTCCCACTTTATAGTGTAAAATCAAAACCTCCAATTCCATTACACAAACAAGGAAGGCTAGATGTAAGCAGCCATCGTGGCTATTCACATGCAGGTTCCCATTGGATTCGGGCTGATGATGAAGAAACGGCAGAGTCGGAGGATGGTAGGCCATTCTGTTTATTGGTGTCTCACCAAGACAGGCAAGCCACAAGAGAAGACAAGGGAGAAGCAGAAAACCAGCTTTTCCCATGGAGGGCAAGGGATCAGGGAGGCCCCTGCAATGATGATAGCAGAAACCGAGTGAGTGCAAGCTCCTGGCCTGCCCCACTTTATAGTGCAGAATCAAAACCTTTAATCCAATTGTACAAACAAGGAAGTCTCTAATACAAAGTCACCCATCTGAGGCATAATGGGATTCCTCAGGAGTGCACCACCCCACATCATCTAATCAGTCAAGGGTGTGGGGGAAGCTTACTCTTAAAACTAAACCTTAGGCTATAACGACCTGGCCTGCTTACATTACAGCCTTTCCCCCACACCCATCCCAAGCATTAGGGCAAATAATATCACCTGGGTGATGGGCTTCCATGTGGGCAGTGCCATCTTTAACAAAGTGAGCATATTATAATTTATCTGCCCAACACTAGACAATTTACCCTAATGGGGGTGGGAGCGGCTTTGCTAGAAGCACTGCCCTGCACCGGGGTGTTCACTTTGTTAAAGATGGTGCTGCCCACGTGGAAGCCAGTTGCCCAGGTGATATTAATGTGTGTTGGGGGGTGGGCTGTGGGCAGGCAGGCCTTGTAGCCTGGGGCTTGGTTTTAGGACTAAGCCTTTCCCACCCTTTTTGATGGGGGGTGGTGCATTCTGATAATCCCATTATGCCTCAGATGAGTGAATTGTATCAGAGACTTTCTTATTTGTAGATTGGCTTAAAGATTTGGATTTCTATACTATAAAGTGGTGCAGACTGGGAGCTTACTCTCTCTCTCAGTTCCAGAGATTAGCAGGGAGAGGAGAGCAGAAAACTAAACATGCAATTTGTGCACTTCAACAGCCCATGCTTTGCCTTGGTGTATCTTGGGAAATTAAAACTGACAATGGGCCCTGTTATACCAGCAGCCAATATAAGGCCTTTTGTTCTCAATGGCAAATCACACACCGCCTTGGCATTCCTTACAACCCTCAAGGACAAACCATTATAGAACAGCAACACAGGGACATTAAGCTCCAAATACAAAAAAAAAGGGGGGGGATATGCCCCAGGCCTCACCCGGAGAAGTGCTCATCAGTGTTGTATTCACTCTCAATTATTTAACTTTTGATTCTGATGGCTTAACTCCCACTTACAAGCATTGGGGAAGCCTTCGTAACCAACCGACCCCTTTGCCATTGGTACGCTGGAAGGACCCAGCCACAGCTTAGTGGCAGGGACCGCACCCCCCTCTAACCCAAGGAAGAGGTTATGCTTGTGTTTTCCCAGAAAATAGCCCGCATCCAATTTGAATCCCAGGAAGGAACCTTCGGCCACTCCAGGAAACCCAAGCCTTCCCAGGATCACCTCTTTGCCCGTTCTTGTATGGCGAACATCTAAGAACACTCCTGAGAGAAGGAATTCCCTGGAAAGACTGCCACATTGCCTCTGGCCTGGATGTGCAGACCATCAACCTTGGAGTTTGGCATTGAAAGCTGAGAGACGGAATGCAATCATATGCAGTACACAGCCTGCGGCAAGCCATCTGTTCCATGTTTGTACTCTGGGACCTTTGTGGGAAGAGGGTGTGCATGGACCTATGTCCACTTTTTATAATTAAAAATGGAACTGTGTTTAACGGCTCTTGGAAGGTCTCTGTAACACAATGGGAGGGAAATGACATCCCCACCCCTAGGAGGAATCCTTTGTTTAAGCCCCCATTCTATTTCCTAACTAGTAAGCTTGTGTTGGGCAGATAAAATATAATATGCTCACTTTGTTAAAGATGGCACTGCCTACATGGAAGCCCGTCACCCAGGTGATATTATTGGCCCTTATGCTTGCGATGGGTGTGGGGGAAAGACTGTAATGTAAGCAGGCCAGGTCGTTATGGCCTAAGGCTTAGTTTTAAGAGTAAGCTCTTCTCCACACCCTTGACTGATTGGATGATGTAGGGTGGTGCACTCTCCTGAGGAATCCCATTGTGCCTCGGATGGGTGGCTTTGTATTGGAGACTTCCTTATTTGTGTAAATTGGATTAAGGGTTTGAATTTTTACAATATAAAGTGGGGCAGGCCAGGAGCTTGCTCTCTCTCAGGTTCCTGAGGTTAGTATTAGAAAGGAGAGCAGATTAAGGCCACGTGGAGGAGATGAGGCAGCCAAGATGGTGGAATGGCGGAATGCTGAAGAAAAAGCCAGTCTATGCAGAGTTTGTGTAGAGAGAAGGAGATGGGAAACAGAGGTGAATAAGTCTGGTGAGCTAGAAACCTTTGATTATAGGAAACTCAGATAAGTCAGTAGCTTTGTGAGCACTGAATGTGTGGGTTTTGGAGCCCAGTGTGTGTTTTTGCTTGCCCGCCGGGTGCAAGCTAGAATTAAAGCTGATGGCTCACCAGTTCTTGGCTCCGGTGTTTCATTATCGACTGTTCGAATCTAATGCGAACCTGCACAGGTCAGGCGGCTGTTAAGGTGTCCTCAACTACGGGCTTTACAGCTTGCCTCATTGTTTAATAAAGCTAATAATAGGTATTATAGTTGTTTTAGTTCTACTAGAGTTCTGTGGCATAATGCGTAGCATTCAGGAGCTACAACAGCAACAAGCAGTCATTCAGCAGGTCCAACTGGCCTTAATAAAAAGAGAAGGGGGAGATGTTGGTAGAGCGCAGAGCATTCACCTGGCAGCTATGGCTGATGCTATGCTGTGAGAATACTCCAGCAGGTTAATCCCTCCTGGGAACACCCAGAAGGAAGCTCGCCAACTCGGCGCCAGTCAGGCAGCCTCCTGACCTTTTTTGGCCATTTGCCCTACTATAATATCCTATTGGCTGAACCCATGCATATAAGCTAGTTTACTTCCTGAATAAAGTGGATTTGTGTCACTGAATCCTGTCCCTGGAGTTGGGTCTCTGCGGCTTTGTCATCTACACACCTGTGTGCCTTGTCTACACACAGTGAGCTAATTAGCCTGTGAATTTTTAGCCTTCCGGCAAATTAAGCTAATGGAATGTTGCGGTTTCTTAATGAATCAGGCTTTGCAAATTTTTATAAAGTATACTATCCAATTCCCTTTGCTGTCTTTCCCCATCGATGTCTAGCTACCTCCCTATATTAACATATTGATTGGGAGAACATATTGACCAATGATACACTTGATAAGGTGTTAATACCCAAAATGTATACAGAACTCATATCTCAGCTCTATCAAATTATGGGCTGTGTAATCTTAAGGACATCATTTAATCTTTCTTGACTAGAACATGTATATCTCTTTGATTTCTATGGTAAAAGAGAAGATTTAATCCCACTCTCTACTTTTCCTTGCTAACTCTAAGCTCTTTTAGTCATACTTCCAGATTTATCTACTTATTTTCACAATATTTTCTGAAAGTTTTGGCTGCTCATTTGTGTTTTATGGTTTTTTGTTGCCTTGCTTGTTTTCTTAGCAGTGCAGTCCCACGTATCTACTTTTTGAGCTGTCTGTTCTCATAGTACTTTGGGATATTGAGAGGATGTGTCTTATTACTTTGTATGGAAATAAATAGTCTGTGTTAAGACATTATACTTAAAGGATCACTAATACACTGAAAATGAATACCATGGCAGTTATAAAAAAGTTCTGGGGATCTGATGTACACATTGGTGATTAGGGTTAATAATACTGTATGATATATTTGAAATTTGTTGAGAGTAAGTGTTCTCACCAATCACACACACACACACACACACACACACACACACACACACACACACAACTATGTGAGGGTATGAATGTCATTACTGAATACAATAGAGATTTGGGGAAACCCTCATTCCCCTTCCCAGGCTCTCTATAAAGCCTACTTCAAAGGCAATACTTTACTACAGGGTTTATAGCATTTCTAGAAGTAACGTGTTTAACAAAAAGAGCACAAAGTACAGCTGGCGTTATAAATAGAAGTAAATTATATACCATTGTGTAATTCACATTATTTGAAATTATGTAAGATTAATTCAAAGAGAACACAAAAAAATAAGAATGCACAGTATATTATCTAGATCAACTATAAAGTAAAAATACAAAAAAAAGTTTAAAACTAGTAGAAAAGAAAGAATATGATTTAGTATACTGCAATATATTAGATTTACTTAAATGAAGATCAAGACAAAAATAGTATCAATAGAATAATCAAAGAAATAAACTACTGATATATGGGTAACTCTGTAATATAGTTGTTGTATAAATTAATATATTGGGAAAAGAAAATTAAGTTTCTGAGGTAATATTCTATATTTGTTTTAGTGTAATGTCTACATGGACATACACATATTTTAAAACTCACCAGCTCCAAATTTTAAAATATGTATTTTATTAGATATCCATGACATCAGTTTTAAACCCTGACCTTGAACATGCTAATGTAGTTGAAAACTGTGGGCAATTAATCAGTAAGTCACAACCCTTTCTGTATATTATAATCACTCGGTTATTTTTTCAGGAGTGTTATTCCCTTTTGAATAATCGTACCATGATCTCACCCCAAAAATTTTTTAGGAACATTCTTGGAACAAGTTCTTGACACTTAAAATTTTTTGTCTCTTAAAATTTTCATAGTGATTCTTATTGGCTAACAGTATTGAGAATCCTGAATGACATGTCCTTTAACCTATCTGCCAGCAATAAATTTCAAACTCTTATGATAAGTGACCTAAATATAAAAATCATAATTATGATAATATTATATTTCAATAGCTTGAGCATTATTGTTTTTCCAATAATATACAGAAAATGTTCTCCACAATTTTTCTATATTTTTAAAAAATATTTAAAATTTTGCCTTAAAAAATAAGAAAAAATAATATATACCAAGGTTATCCATAAAAAAATTATTTTAATAGTATCAATTTAGAAATTATGTATGTCTATCAATAGGGGATACTTAAATATAGTATGACATATAAACAATGGAACTGTATGTATGTGTGTATATATGTATTTATGCTTAAAATAATAAGTACAGCCACTATATACAATATGGAATGATCTCTAGGGAATATTGTTTCAGGAAAATATCTAGGGGCATAATATTATGTATAGTATGTCATCTATTTTTTCTGTGTGTGCATACACAACTATATATAATGTTTCAGTGGATAGAGATAAGAAACCAGATGTAATTTATATTAGACATTTTTATAGTTACACTTATTATGAAATATAAATATTTAATATAAATGTATATACACTTTCTAGTTTGTTAAAGGTTTACATTATTAATATAAATAATTATTTGTATATTTTATCATAAGTGTATATCTATATCCATGTTCATACCAACAGCCACATTCATATTTATTTCTATATCTATATCTATGCTAAAATTAACGAGAAGTAATGATACTTCTATAATAATAATTACATCTCATATAAAAGATTTTGATTTTACTAAAGCACTCTAGGGTCTTTGAAAAAATGACTTATTTCAGGTCATTAGCAGGTATACTTTGCCTGCTAGTGACCTGGAATAAGAACTCAAATACCAAAACAATCTGAGAAAGTAAGAGATAGCTTGAAGGGATTATTGCTAGCAAAATTTGAGGTCATTTGAAACAGAAAAAATATATAATTAATTGTAATATTTTGAATTAATAGAAAGCTATAAAATCATTGTTATATTCTCTCAAAGATAGAAAAAATTACTTAAATGCCATCAGTACAGAGATCGCTATTAAAACAATCCATTGTGCTGAAAATTTATAATAAAAGAGTATAAAATAAGCATTTGTTTTTTCTTTTGAGAAGAAACTATAGCAGTCCTTAGCTGGTGAAAGAAATTACTTGTGTGTATATATGTGTTTGTGCATGTGTGTGTGCATGTGTAATATTTTTAGCAAAAGTAAATAGAATTTTTTAAAGAAATATTTTGGAATAACTGTCATCTTCTGTTTAATTTTTAATAAAAGTTATGTGCATGTTATTGTTGCGACATAGGATGAGGATTTCTTTTGACATCTCCTTATTGATGTACTTAAAATAATGGGAAAAATATTATCCCATTAAAAGTATTGCAAACTAACTTCTGGAAAGCTTTTTTGTTACCAGAACCATTTTCCCAGAAATGGTAATATGGTATTGATCTTCAGTATATTATAAGGCTTAACTTTGTTTTTGACATTCAGGAGTAGTATTACTGACTTTACTGATGCAACATTTAAAAATATTTTTGTGTAGTAAGTAGTGATATGGTCACACAGCTCCAGAATGATGATGGATTATTAAATATTTTTAATTCAGTATGAATTCTACTAGTGTTATTTACAACATTTTTTATAGTTTCTACTTAATAAAACTTTTATTCTAAAGATATATTCTCTACCATAGGACAACTGCACTATACAAAAAGTTTGCGTTTAATCTCCCATATTCAATGTAAACTTTATTATATAGAATGCACACATAGATATATTTTAAAAAGTTAAAATCAAAAGTTTCTGAAAATACACAAGAACTTCACACCAGAAGAACTACCACACCACACAAAAATTGGAGAGAACTTTTAGAACTACCAAAGGCCAAGGGTAGTTTTTATTACCATCATTGAAATGGTGTAATTCATAATTTAAAGAACTTCAGGTAGATTATTCAAAAAGGAATTGTATTATTAATGGGAGATATTAGCCTAAATTGAAACCTTTCTTTGTTTCATCAAACAAATTTAAAAGAAAGGCCCTATAATTGTGTATACATGGCTAAACAGCATCCCAGAGGAAGAGCAAGAGTATTAATAGGATTACAAAAGTACTCAGAATTCACAAGATGAAACTGGCATAGCTATGCATCCAATAAAAAACAACTAGTAATAAAAAGAAATTGGAAATTATGACTCATAATTAGGCAAAATATATTTTATCCAAATTTTTTTTATCAAAAATTTCTATCAAAATTGAACCAGCAATGACAAAAATAATAGAATTAAAAATAAAGGAACATTAAAATGGTTATTAGTATGTCATAGGTTTAAGAAACAAGAGAAAAGATTAAACATGTTAGATAGAGACATGGAAGAAGGACATTAAAACATTCCAAATTGAATTGTTTTAAAAAGAAATGAATACCCATACCAATTAATGAATACAGAATTAACTAGTTTTATTATAGAGAAAGTAAATATTTTAAATGTATGCAGTTACCCAGGGTCATAACTTGAATTTGATCCCCCCAAAGATGTTGAAGTTTTAACCCTAAGTACATGTGATCTTCCATGGAAATAGGGTCTTTACAGATGAGCCAGTGAAGATGATGTGATAAGGGTAGCCTTAACCCTATCTGAATGTGTCTTTAATAAAATGGAGAATTTAGATATAGATATAGGCACACAAAGGAATGCTATGTGAAGATCAAGGAAATGATCTAGATGATGCACCTATAGTCGAAGAATTGTAGATTGTTCAAAAACCAACAGAAGTTAGGAGAGGGACATGGAGCAGGTTCTCTATCACAGCTCTCAGAAGGAACCACCCTGCTGATACCTTGATCTCAGAATTTCACCCTCCAAAACTGTGGGAGAAAGAATTTCTCTTGTTCTAAGCCACCAGTTTTGTGGTACTTGTTACAAAAGCCCTAGGAAACAAATACAGAAAGCAAATGGCTAAAAAGCTACATTTTTCAGCTCTATGGATACAGAATTAAAGCTACAGTTTTCTTACATCATCCTAAATTAAGAAAACAGTCAGCAGATATTCAGTTTATGTTAGGAGTTACATTAAGCTTGTTTTTTATAATTCATTACCAGGCTTATTCTGAACTTGTGTTCTTCATAATTCTTTGTCAGTATATCCAGTGGTTGCTCCTGACAGTGTAACTAGAACACAACTATTTTTACACAATTATCCCCCTTTTTGATATTTTATAGCTTTAAATTTTGCACAAATTTGTATTACACTGTTGATACTGCTTTGAACTCTTAAATTTTCTATATATTCCACTATTCCAAAGAAATAGACATAATAATGCAATGATCAGTAATATGATAATACAAAATTAAAAATGTTAAAGAATAACAGTTTTAGGTAAATAGGCTTTGAAAATATTATCAGTAATATGAAGTTAACATGATTCTTGATGGGCCACATGTATGAATTCATCTTCATGATATAACTGACTTACAAATAGTTGATTAGTTTTGGTTGATTTTTCTAAGTGCTTTAAAAATTGAGAATAAGGCCCTGGCCAGTTGGCTCAGTGTTAGAGCATCAAACTGGCATGTGGCTGTCCTGGGTTCGATTCTAGTCAGGGCACACAGGAGAAGCAACCATCTGCTTCTCTGCCCCTCCCCCTTCTCTCTGTCCCTCTTTCTCTCTCTCCTTAGAAAACAGATAGAGAAAGCCAATGGCTACAAAGCTACATTTTTCATATCTAGAGATTCTCTCTCTTTCTCTCTCTCTCTTCCCCTTCCGTGGCCGTGGCAGGATTGATTACAGAAATTTGGCCCAGGGCACTGAGGATGGCTCCTGTGACCATCCCTTCAAGCACTAAAAATATACTCGGTTGCTGAGCAACAGAACAATGCCCATATGGGCAAAACATAGCCCCATAGTGGGTTTTGCTGGGTAGATCCTAGTTGGAATGCATGTGGGAGTCTGTCTCTCTGACTCTTCTGCTCTCACATAATTTTTAAAAAATTGAGAATTATACTTTTAGTCTCATTTTAGATATTCCCAATTATATATCTCCAATATAACTAATGCATAATCAAAATAGTCTAGTGAACATAGTCTAAATTTTTTATTCAAAATTTTTCTTGCATGGCTCAATATATTTCTTATAAGTATTCATCAAATCTGCAAAATTTTTTATTCTCACATATTAAATCATGGCCAACAGAAAGTTTTATCTTCCAAATATTTTTTCTTTCAATTTTATGTTGCAATGGTTTCAGAAGTACAGCTTAGTAGTTAGACAATCAGTTAGTCCCCAAGCCCTCCCTACCCCCCATATCTATGAGTGTATTTTAATTTCATTTGTTTATTTTGTTCTTTAGATTGTACATATACTTGAAATCATATGGCATTTTTCTTTTACTGACTGACTTACTTCATTTAGCATAATATTCTCCATGACCATCCATTGGTTGCAAATGGTAATAATTCATTCATTTTATGACTGAGTACTATTTCATTCTGTAGATGCATCACAGAACTTTCATTCACTCATCTACTAATGGGCACTTGTCTTGTTTCCACATCTTGGCTATTGTAAATAATGCTGCAATGAACATAGGGTCTTTTGAATTAGTGTTTTGGGTTTCTTCAGATATATACCTAGGAGTGGAATCATGAGTGATAAGGCAGATTCATTTTAATTATTTTTCCTTTTTTTTTTTTTTGTGGAAGAGACAGGGAGAGTCAGAGAAGGGACAGATAGGGACAGACAGACAGAAAGGGAGAGAGATGAGAAATATCAATTCTTCATTGCGGTTCCTTAGTTGTTCATTGATTGATTTCTCGTATGTGCCTTGACCGGGGGGCTACAGCAGACCAAGTGACCCCTTGCTCGATTGAGCCAGCGACCTTGGGCTCAAGCTGGTGAGCCTTGATCAAACCAGATGAGCCCACGCTCAAGCTGGCAACTTCAGGGTCTTGAACATGGGTCCTTAGTGTCCCAGTCCAATGCTCTATCCATTGCGCCACTGCCTGGTCAGTCCATTTAAATTTTTTTTTAGAATACTCTATACTGTTCCACCAGTGACCACACCAATATGCACCCATCCCAACAATGCTTGAGGGTTGCCTTCTCTCCACATGCTCGCCAAAAATGTTTTCACTATAAGGTAGGTACGTTCCACCAAAAGCTAAACACATTTCTTACAGATATCTTATTCGATATTTGCCTATTACACTGTTTATTCTGTATGGACTTATTCACATTTCATTAAAACTCTCTGGACAATCTGTAGTTATACAGAATAGAAAACAAACAAAACACTTAAGTCAAGGGCTAACTAATGGCAGTTAAGATGAAATGGAAGTGAGAGGGAATATTTTCTTTTTTCTTACATATTATGACTTCATGGATTTTTATATTTCTATACTCCTTAAAAGTATATTTCTATACACATTGGAGTGACAATTTGTAGCATTTTGTGACTAAAAATTAGTGGTCAATAATCTCCATTGTTTGAAAGATACAAATCATTTCAAAACATCAACTCCTCAATTTTCTAACAATACTTTTACACTTGTAGATTACCTGGTATGAGTAAGGCTTTGTACTTTATGTATATCTGCTTAGGCAAATTAGAATTTATTAGCAAGGCTAAGTAAATTTTTGCCAGTCTCACATAGACAAAGTAGCATACTGCCCAGTGAAACTGAAATGACCCATAACCTGTATTGCTCATTTTGCATATATTTTTATTCACCTGGTAGATAATTTCATTCTCTTTGATGAACTGTAAATATATTTGGATACTAAAGTCTATTGTAATTAATATAAATATAATCAAAATCTATTTGCTACTGTACAATTGAGAATTTTTTTGCAACAAAATGAAAACAGTAACCCTTATGCATGTCCAGCACATAAATTGATATGATAGTAAAATAAAATTTTATATGTAAAAGGTCATCATAAACTGACTGCCTTGTCTTAAAAGAAGGAAGAGACAAATAACCATGAGGCTGTTTATTGACTATTATCTATATTATTCAATGACTGAATTCTACTATACTAATTAACTTTATCAAACTCTCTAATTCTTTATTTAGTCATAAATAATCTACCTATACTTCAAATTTAAATTGAATTATTATAGTCCTAATAATATATTGATGCTAAAGAATCACTACTTAGTAATAGATCATATAATTAAAAACCTAAACATAATCATTTTATCTTAATAATATGACTTAATTTTATATTTTTTACTAAATTTATATAACTCAATAATATTAGGAAGCTAAAATAAACGAGAACAAAAGTATTGGCATTACATTTTAGAAATTACTTGTAATTCAAAGCATGCTGTTGCAGAGTAGAAGCATAGAAATATTAGAAATGAAAAATTCATTGTTAAATTATATGAAATAGAGAAATAAATTACCTTCAAATTATTTTAAGGTTAACAATTTAAAATATAAATTAGAAGAATATTATAGACAATTTATATTTCCCTGGTAGGTATTCTAACTTTATTATTTTTATATTTATTATAAATGATAATCCTTTGGGTCTTTTAGCTTCATTAAAACTTTTATCGCCTGACCAGGCGGTGGTGCAGTGGATAGAGCGTCGGACTGGGATGCAGAAGACCCAGGTTCGAGACCCCGAGCTGCCCAGCTTGAGCATGGGCCCATCTGGCTGGAGCAAAAGCTCGCCCGCTTGGACCCAAGGTCGCTGGCTCCAGCAAGGGGTGGCTCAGTCTGCTGAAGGCCCGTGGTCAAGGCACATGTGAGAAAGCAATCAATGAACAACTATGGTGTCGCAAGGACAATGAAAAACTAATGATTGATGCTTCTCACCTCTCTCCGTTCCTGTCTGTCTGTCCCTATCTATCCCTCTCTCTGACTCTCTCTCTGTCCCTGTAAAAATAAAAAAAAAAATAAAAAAAAAACTTTTATCAAATTTCATGCACTTGTGACAAGTTTATTTTACATACGTTTGGAAATTAAATTTACATCTGTACTACACTTTCAAATTAGTGAAACATTTATATGTGTTAATATTCACTTAGAAAACACTTATTGACACTTCCTACTGTGTGCCAAACACATACTACAAAATGAGGAGACAAAGAGAAAAGAGAGTTTTGAACCAAATTAACCCATAGTCTCATAATATTAACAATACAGCAATTAAATATCGCTGAGGATGCAAGGCATATATAAGACGTGGATGTACCCTGAAGACACATAAGATCTCACAGCACAGGGAGGCACACATGTTAAACACTAAGAAGCAATATAAAATATTTTAATTAACATTAAAACCTATAATTATATCACACTCATCCATATTATTTTGTCTGAGATAATTTTACCATGTGACATTAATCAGACGTCCAGCTTTTGGTGGGACAGTCCCGATTTTTAACAATTTGTCCTGCGTCCCGCGACATTTTAAAAATGTCCCGATTTAAAAATATATATTATGATACTATTTTTGCATTCTATGAAAATAATTTTTTGCTTCATATAGACCAAATGTTTAATCAAGAACCACACCCCTGCCCCCATCAATGGCGTCCTGCTTTACCAATTTTAAAATCTGGTCACCTTACATTAATGGCAAAAAAATAGTTTTGCAAGAATGTGAAACAAAATTCAATCATTTACTCCTCATGCAATTAATTATAATTCTTTCAGGTATATTTATATAGTCTAGAATTCTAATTTGCTATTAGATTTGAGAATTACCTTTGCTTAGACAGAGGAGAGTTTGACAAAATGATTTCACTGGAAGATGGCCCATGTGTATAGTTGGCTAAAAGAGGCTATATGGTTCAAGGATACTTAAGAAGCAAGTAAATTTTAAGCTTTGTTTGGGCAGATTAGAATACTCCACCATTAAAAGATTAAAAATCATTTGCAGTGAATGGCAACAGATTTTTTGGCTTGTTTAGTGAACCATAACCAGTTTTTTTTTCTTTTTTCTTCCTGTATTTGACAGACAGACAGGAATGGAGAGAGATGAGAAGCATCAATCATTAGTTTTTCATTGCCGTTGTGATGCCATAGTTGTTCATTGATTGCTTTCTCTCATGTGCCTTGACCGCGGACCTTTAGCAGACCGAGCCACCCCTTGCTGGAGCCAGTGACCTTGGGTCCAAGTTGGCGAGCTTTTGCTCAAGCCAGATGGGCCCACGCTTAAGCTGGAGAGCTCAGGATCTCGAACCTGGGTCTTCCGCATCCCAGTCCGATGCTCTATCCACTGCGCCACCGCCTGGTCAGGTGAACCATAACCATATTTAAAGTACATGGTCAGAATTCAGCAAACTACATATGAAGAAATGTAGAAGACAGGCACGTTTAAACCATACCATAAAACCCATTGAAATTAAAAATAGAAATATACTTTTCTAGCAACAAATTCAGCATGAGATTTAAAAAAAACAAATAGTTGTATGAGAAAACAGAGGAGAGACAAGATCTTATAACTTTTTGTTTTGGAAAGTATAGAATTTACTAACAGACATACTCAATATGACACTGTGAATAATCCTAGGCTAAAGCTGATGCTACACTTGGCTCTTACCATGGACAGGACAGATCAGGCACTGCATATCACTTAGTACAGGGTATAAATTGGCATTTTCTCTAGCTGAAGTAAATGGTAAAGTCATAATTAGCATTAAATTATTTTTTAAATATACTTTATCTTAATACAGTCTTTCATAGTGGTTCTAAATATAATATCTTCTTATTATTATCTAGGATTTTTTAAAAAAACCTAATGATTATGTATAAGTGATAAAATTTACAAACTTGGGTAATTTACTAGGGTAGTAAAAAGTGCTGGACAGAAAATGACTATTATATACCATGTGAAAATGACACCTCTTCTGACACATTCTGAAAGCATGAATGTTATTATTATTAAAAATTGCTTCCTGCTCTAAAATCTATAAGTCATTGTTTCAGGGAATACCATTGAGTTAAAATTTTATTGTATTTGATTATAATAATAAATTATTATAATAGCACAAATCAATATATCTATATCCCAGGAAACTCAGTTAAAAAAATATTTCAACATTGGTCATCATTTCTTTAATCCATAAAGTTTTTTCAATGTAGTAACAAAAACCTAATGAACAAATTGGCCACACACATATAAAAAATGTTCTTAGATGTCTTAGCTATGCTTTCCATATATTATTGAAAAGATATATGCTAATTTTAGATAGCATATTTTACCATTGAGGGTACTCCATCATATTATTTAGTACTAAGTTTATATATTGTGCTAAAAAGAAATAAGATTTTCAGATAGTGCAGGGAAACTCAGATAGTGCAGGGAAACATACCATTGTAATATATGACTAAACTGACAAATTCATCTTTCTTAAAGAGAGGTACTTCTAAATGGAACATTCCTCAGGAGCTGTGTGACTGACTAGCACTATTTCTTCACAGCATTAGCAGAAGAAAAGCCCTTTTCATAGTGATGCTGTTACCCTACTACCTCTGTGCACAGTGCTGAGTAGAATCTCCCACTGAAGAACCTGTGACCTAGGTAAGCTGGAAATAAGCCATGGACTCAGCAGCTGTTGTTGGGTCTAGTTAGGAAAGATGCCTAAGAAAACCAGATGGGGTAGAGGGATAAGGAAGACGGTGCAATAGCAACTTACTCATTTTTCATTAGGGAAAAATGTAGTGACTTATCAAGAAGCAAACATTAACGGAAGTAAAATTATTTTTTTTCTAATCTACATGTTCACTCCTAGTGCTTAGTTCAGTATTTTATGGGTAATTACATGACCCGATCGACCCAGTCTTTCATACTTATTAATGTTAGTTCTCACAAATCTCTTAAGAGAATGGCAAATCTACCATTGTTAGGTTTGTTGCCCCATTATGAATTAGGAACTTCAAATGTTTGCAAGGAAATATTTGCATATTTATTATCAGTTTTGTTAAAGATTACTTAATTTATTTTTTAAAAATAACTGTCTTGTTATTGAATTCAAGAAATCTTATATTTTTAAAAAATAAAAGTCTCTAACCTGACTGGTGGTGGTGTAGTAGAGAGAGTGTCAACCTGGGATACTGAGGACCCAGTTTGAGAACCCCAAGGTTGCTGGCTTGGGCTTGAGATCATAGACATGATCCCATGGTCACTGGCTGGAGCAAGGGGTCAAGTCATGTATAAGAAGCAATCAGTAAATAACTAAAAGTCATGCAACTATGTGATGATGATTTTCATCCCTATCCTTTCCTTCCAGTCTGTCTGTCTGTCTCTATCTCTCTCACTTAAAAAAAAGTCTTTAGAATAAGCTTTGTTCAGTAAACTATTTAATACCATAAACTTTGAAGTCAGAAAGAAATTTATTTGAATTTGCCTTTGCTATATTAGCTGTACCATCTTGGGGAGATTCTTAACTTTTTGGAGCTCAATTTTCTCATTTTCAAAAGAGAATAATAATACCTAGACCATAGACTTTTTGTGCTGGTCAAATCAATTCAAAAACTAAATATTACTTGACAAACATCAATGTTTTTAATAGTACCTGACATAAAAATTAAGCAATAATGCAAACTGGCAACATACAGTGAATTATTTTTTCCCTTGTGTTAAGAATGCCCCCTGCCCCAATTTTTTTTTTTTTTTTAGAAAGAGAGACAGGATAATAGAGAGACAGAAACATCAAGTTGTGCCTGTATGTGCCCTGACCAGGGAATTGAACTGGCAACCTCCACCCTCTAAGAGGATGCTCCAATCAACCAAGCTATCTGGCCAGGTGTAAAGCCAGTAGCCGGGGTCAGGATCACAGCCGCCTGACCAATGCAGGTTCACATTGGATTCGAACAGTCGGTAATGAAACACAGGAGCCACGAACTGGTGAGCCATCAGCTTGAATTCTAGCTTGCACCTGGCGGGCAAGCAAAAACACACTGGGCTCCAAAACCCACATATTCAGTGCTCACAAAGCTACTGACTTATCCAAGTTTCCTAAAATCAAAGGTTTCTAGCTCACCAGACTTATTCACTTCTGTTCCCCATCTCCTCCAGCTCAAACTCTTAACAAACTGGTTTCTCCCTCAGCACTCTGCCATCTTGGCTGCTGCTCCTGGCCTCCATGTGGCCTTAATCTGCTCTCCTCTCTAATACCTCAGGAACTGAGAGAGAGATCAAGCTACTGGTCTCTCCCACTTTATATCGTAGAATCAAAACCTTTAATCCAATTATACAAACAAGAAAGTCTCTGTATAATGGGATTCCTCAGGAGAGTGCACCACCCTACATCATCCAATCAGTCAAGGGTGTGGGGAAAGCTTACTCTTAAAGCCAAGCCATAGGCCATAACAACCTGGCCTGCTTACATTACAGCCTTTCCCCCACACCCATCCCAAGCTTAAGGGAAAATAATATCACCTGGGTGACAGGCTTCCATGTGGGCAGCGCTATCTTTAACAAAGTGAGCATATTATATTTTATCTGCCCAACAATCCACCCCCATGCTCACTTTACTACCTACAATCTACACCACTGGCATTCCTGTACAAGGAAATTAGGCATATTATACAAATTACAGCAATAGCACAAATCATACAGTTTCAATAATTACAAAGATACACTTCACCAGTCTCTGAGCACTTTGCCAAAAGCACAAACTGTCATTGGCCTTTTCTCTAGCCTTGGGAAAAGTATTCTGGGGCAGGAGGGCCTCCAGCAAAGCCACCCCCACCCCCATCATGGTATTTCACATTGTCCAAAATCCGTAGTCCATTCAACAAATGAGCCAGTGCTCACTCCGGTCATAGTCCAGGAAATCAGTCCACACACATAGGGCTTTAGCCTCCCCCCTCATTCCTGCAACCATGGCAAGTTTCACACTGTCCAAAAGAGAAGCATGTGGCAATGGCAGTCATCATTTCCATCTCTGCTCTGGGGAGCATGATGGCATCCACCCTTATGTCTCAAAATCGCAGACCTACCAGGAGCTTGGCAGGCACTTTCTGCCATTTCAGCTGGGCTCTCATCTTCTGGAGACTGCTGATTGCAACTCCAGCTGGATTCTCCTCATCCTCCAAAGAGGAACTGGAAACATCAGCTCTCGCCACTGGGCTTGAGCCCCGAGCTACCCCTGCCTTCTGCTCAGTAGGCCTTGCAGCTCCGGCCCCGGCTTCAGGCCCGGCCTTATGCCACTGCTGCCTCTCCACAACATCCAGGACAATCTGCAACTCACAAACCTGTGATTCCTTCTCAGCGTCTGCTCCATTTCCAGGTGAATCTCGCAAACCTGGTCAGCCTCCTCCTCCAGCACTTCCTCCAGCTCCAGGGTCCGCATCTCTTTCTCCCACATTTCCTCCAGCTCCTTGGTATATCACATCACATTAAAAATTAAATTACTCTTTATCTCTGATATTTTTCATAGATTTGTGTATTTGATGTTGTAATTTATTTTAGTATAATTAGTGATTTGTATGAAACATCTGTTAGCAATATAAAAGTAGGCATGTAACTTTCCTTTAAAAAATAGATAGAAAGTCAGACTGATATGCAAAACCCTTATGCATATTTCTAATATCTAAAGTTCATTCAAATATCTCACCTCTTCTGGATTAATGTTGGATTTCCTCAGACCTTTATAGTGTAATGCTCTGATATTCAAGAGTAAGGACCTGAAAAAAAACTTAATTTCCAGTATATGGTACTACTAGGGTTTTTCATACCCCCACCTTTGCCTACAGCACTTCACCTTCATTTTCAGGGTGTGCCAAAGTAAGCTGAAATGCTCGTGGTTGAGGCAGGTAGGTTCTCATTGAATCTGGACAGACAGTAGAGGAACTGTGGATCCAGAAAACATCGGGCCATCCCTGTTTATTGGAGGCTCGCAAATATAGGCGAGCAAATAAATAAAAAGAAAAAGAGCTAATAAACAAAGGAAAACCTGGTTTTTGCAGTGAAGGGCAAGGGATGAGGAAAACCACACCTAGTGATGGGAAAGCAATCTGGGAGAATTGTTAATGAGGGAAAATATGCTCAGTCTTATATAATCTATACACATGTGGTGCTGCCACGTATCTCATGCACCAGTCAGGCAAAGTGCTTGCAGATGGTAAACCAGAAAGCAAGCCTAACACAGCTGTTTTCCCCATATAAGCCTTTCCACATTTTTGTTACTTGTAGGGTTTCTATCTCTGCAAAGTTAGTGAAATGCAAATATTGATGGTGGGAAAGGAATTATACCAGTATGTAGCTCAAGATTGTGGTTGTCAACATGGTATTGCTATAGAACATATTGATGATGTTGTTGGTCCTCAAAGACAGTGTGCATTCCTCTCTATGTTGTTTCAAGTTGGTGCGTTTTCTCCACTTCTAGGGACAATACATGGGTCTGTAGCCAATGATGGTGATCAATTCAGTCATACTATCAATGGAATAAATTCCATAACATTGAAGATAAGTAGAATATTCAAAATAATTTCTGAGAGTGTTATAAATATCAATGACTTTAAGTTTTATCAATATGTTAGAAAGCAGAAAATTCTTCTGAGATGGCTGTATTTGATGCTATTCAAAACAAGAAGTATCCTTTGGCTGTCTTTAAAAAGTGCTTTAAGCAGTTACTCTTGGCTCTCTTGGCTTGATGCATAACACAGTCTCCTGTATTCCTATATTGCCCTTAGTCTGTAGCAGCTCAGCTACTAACCATTTGAAAGCAATATTCTACAGACTTTAGTGAAAAGCAGTTGATAAGTGTAGGATGTATGCAAAATAACACTTTTAAGTGTATGGGCATCAGGATCAGATGGACAGATTTTAATTCTTGGCTATGAAATTCACTGGGGTTTGTTTAGTCCATATTTAACTCAAGAAGATCAGCTGCTATTATTGCTTTTGTTTTTGTTATGATAACTCTGACTGATTTCTGTCTGGCTGATATAGAGAAGAATTGGTTGTTATCATTAAATCCAAACATTTACTTTATTGGACACTATATACCAGGCACTATTACAAACATTTGTGTGTGTTAATTAATTGTATTATGCCATGGCGCTTCCTTAACCAGTAGTAAATTGTATAATACATACTATAAATTTTAAAATTGCAGCCCCCCCAAAAAAAACAAAAACCCTCTACAGAGAGCTGAGGAAGTATGAGAATTTTTAAATTACATCTTGAACTTTTACAGAAGCTGTAATAAGCAACGTCTACCTTCAAAGTCATTGAATGAAATGTGTATCACTTTTTAGTGATCTCACTACCTTGCTGAGTCATATTCCTGGAAAAAGGGAATCGGAGCAAAAAGAGATCAAGTGATTGAACTGCCATCTTTTCTAGACAAAGAAGCCTTGAAGGATTGTGAGATTAGCTGCTTTTTAAAATTTGAATAGAAGCCCATTTCTGTATTCTCCATTCATTTGAACATGTATTGCAATCTTCTGTTTTCCACTAATACATTTCCCTTTTTCCATGGAAAAGTATGGTTATTAATAGTTTCAGAAAACTTAGAATAGTTTCTTCAGTTCAATTGATGGCAATGCTGTGTCAGTAATATCTGTGAGTTGAAATTTCTTAGAGATTATCTGGTTCATTAGGATTTGATCTCTCAGTCACCACACTTTGCATAATTTTTGTACTATTATACAGACAGCAAGAGCTGATGGACAAGCTTAGGTCTCCCTCATAAGGACTGTACTCAACTTAGATCCTTGACACACAGTAAATAATATTAAAAAATAAGAATCACAGTTGTTTGGCAATTGTGACAGAAACAGAGATTGATTTAACACTATATATGCCACCAGGAGTGCAAATATTCACCAAAATATATTTGAATAAAAGTTGTTTTGAAACCATAAAATGCACAGAAGAAAACACAGGTGATAAGCTCTGTCACCTCAATCTTAGCAGTATTTTTCTGGATATGACTCCAAAGGCATGGGCAACAAAAGTAAAAAGAAAACAAATGGTACTGTTACAGGGGAACTACAAAACCTAGATTCTATGTTTGCTTGAGAGAAAGAACTCAATCAAGAGACAAAATGCAGCAAGTAAAGAAAGAATTTATTGGCCATATAGAAAGAAAGAGAAAAGGAGACGTTTGAGACAGGTTCAGAAGGTTGGCCTGAGACAAGCTGTGCTACCCACTGCTCCCTTGGATGCAAGTCATGTGGGGTCCCTTAGAGCTTTGGAGAAAGAGAGGGGCAAGAAAAATGCACCTGAGGGGAAGAAATGGAGGAGGAGAAAGGGAAAGGCACAGGCATGCTCCAGAAAAGGAGAGCATGCTGGGACCTCAGTCCTAAGGGATTTTAAAGGTGGGATTTTAAGGGAGGTCCCAGGGGAAGATATTAATAGAATATTCATCAGATTTCTAGGTATGCTCTTTTATGATTGTGGTCTTCATTGATTGGTCAGCTCCAAGCTAGGGGATAATTAGCCAATGCAGCTAGTCCTGAAGTGAACCATTGCTTTCTTTTGTCTTGTTTTGTCTCTAGGGATTAATGTTTAAGAGCTATATTTCAGCTTTCTTACTTGTTTCTCCTCTAAGAGGGGCTGAAATCACATGACTAGGAGTATACCAAGGGAGGAAAGGGTTGGTGAGGGCTAGAATTCTTGAACAGTGATATAAAATTAGGAAGTCTAAATCACATGACCAGCTATGGAAGGAATGGTCACCTTGGGGGAAACATCCTTGTCTTCCCAATTTTGCCTGTTGCTAGGCACCTAGGCTTTTCACCTTTGTGACCTTCTCTGTCTGGTCTGTAGCCTTTGTTCTACTTATGTCTGTCTAACTGCCTACCACAGAGCAGTTTGTCAATTTTTAATAGCTCTTTCTCTTTGTAAGTTGGCTTTATTCTCTTAGATTGGTTTTACCCATTTAGTGATGATCATGGTCTGCATTAACTGCCAGTTTAAATCTCACTCACTGTCTCTGTGTCTAAGATTAAAACTCTAAAGTTTGACTCCTGTTGGTCTTCTAAAAGTCAAGTTTCATCACAGATTTAATCAACTGTGGCCAGAAGGCAAGTGTTCTGGGAAAAATTGTACAGATAAAAGTTGAGAAAGAAATGATATTCATTCATTTTGTTTGCCAAGTTGTAAATAATAACTGTGAGTTTGTATTTATGTAAAGATAGTTATTATTTTTTGTAATTTCTAAAATAACACTGTATTCTTGCAAAGTTGTACACCTGGGTGGGATTGCCCATATTGACACCTTTATTCTGTTTGGACAAAGAATCCGTAAGCACTAGCAGCAGCTATCAATGAGGCAAGGAGAGAGTGGTAGAATGGGAATGGGATGTAGGTGATATGTATAATATGATGAACAATTTCTTTATCTTCTCATAATTACATGAGGAAAAGATAATTTCAAAAAAATGTAAGAAAGAACTATTCTGGACAAATACATGTATAGGTGTTCATCATCATAGATATTCTGGTTTGTATTTGCAATATTTTGCAAATCTTATTAAAATAAATTTTATATTTAGTCTATAATTTTATTATGTTTAAACCCCATAGAAATATTTGTTAGCATTATCAGATCAATTACTTTTTTTATAGTTTCCAAATTTTTTATCTATGTAGTGATTGTTCTGTTAGCTTAGACTTACTAAGAGAGGTCTGTGTTTAGTCAGTATTAATTATTTATATGAATGTTTTTCACAGAATATGTTATGAATTGTTCAAATTTTGTGGCTCTGGAAAATAAATGAGAAAGGAATATCTGTACTTTTCTACAGATATACTTTTTTCATGGTTTGGAGGGGGAGTATTAAAGAGATCATCACAGGTCCAATATGGCATCACTTGTGCTGAAACCCATGATACCAATTCTAGCTTTAACACCTGATCTAACTGCTGTTTCAACTTTTTTTGGATTTATACTCTTGATCTCCCAGTCTGAAACTTTCTGGTCAAGTACCAGTAAATTAATCTGTCACATTGGCTCTCTTTTTCTTGTATGTGAATGAGACAGAGAGACAGAGAGAGGGACAGATAGGGACTATCAGACAGGAAGATAAAGAGATGAGAACCATCAATTCTTCATTACAGCTCTTTAGTTGTTCATTGACTGCTTTTTTTATATGTGCCTTGAACAAGGAGGGAGGTTCTACAGCAGAGTGAGTGACCTATTGCTCAAGCCAGTGACCTTGGGCTCAAACCAGCGACCTTGGGCTTCAAGACCATGACCATGGGGTCATGTCTATGATCTCATTCTCAAGCCAATGGCCCCACACTCAAGCTGGTGAGCACATGAGCAAGCTGGATGAACCCGCACTCAAGCCAGTGACCTCAGATTTGGAACTTGGTCCTCTGTGTCCCAGTCCAATTCTCTATCAACTGTGCCACCATGTGGTCAGGCTGGCTCTTTTTCTTTATTCTCCATAAAAAAAGAAGACACAATCTCATGATAAAACCATAACTGTTCCCTCCCTTGCAAAAGTTGTCATGGTCTAAAAATAATCTTTTGTTAATAGCTCCCTTCTTTTGTTAATAGCTCCCTTCTCCTACCTTTTTTATTCCCCTTATGAAAACCTTCTATTTTGTACAACCTCTCGGAATGCCCTTCTAGTTGTCAGATGGGATATAGCCCTACTGATAAATCATTTAATAAATCCAATTAGATCTGCACATTTATTTGGTTGAATTTTATTTTTAAAAGGAGTCATATGTGGCCACAATTTTAATTTCTTTCTTTTAATTTTTTATTTATTTATTTTAAAGAGGAGACACAGAGAGAGAGAGAGAGAGAGAGAGAGAGAGAGAGAGAGAAATGGGGGAGGAGCTAGAAGCATCAACTCCCATATGTGCCTTGACCAGACCAGTGCAGGGTTTTGAACTGGCGACCTCAGTGTTCCCAGGTTGGCTCTTTATCCACTGCGCCACCACAGGTCAGGCTTATGCGGCCACAATTTAAAAAAAAAACCTTAAATATTTTGCTTATAATTGTCTTTTTAATGTATATTGTGACCATACATTAGGGCAGTGCCATATTTATTAACTGTGATGAATATTTTCATTAAAAGTTACAAGGGTCCCACTTTCCATATTTTGCTGTCCATTTCAAGTATATCTAATAATAAATATCATGAGTTGACTTTCTTAATTTTTATGTGTATGATGGGGAAGACCAATAGAACTGAGATTTGGTCTCATCTAGTGAAATTAAAGCTCAGTTTTGTCATCATTCTTTCTTTGCATCTCTAAATCCTAAATCATCATTATATGCTTCTGGGCTTTAATAATTATTTTCTTCCTTCCTTCCTTTCTCCCTTCCTTCCTCCTTTCATTCCTTCCTTTCTTCCTCTTTCCTTCTTTCCTCTTATTTAGCTTCTTTTATATTCCAGGCACTATTTTAGGAAATTATTATATAAGAAAAAACAAAAGAGAAAATGATTATAGAAGATGTACCTGTTCATTGTAGAAATATAAATTAAACTTGTATTATCAAACCAACAAACATAATGAAATTGTGAGAAGATATGGGAATTACAAGAGTAAGATATTAAGTAACAGACAATTGGTAATCGAGGCAGTTTTTTTTAATTATGGACCAAATTTCTATTTCCAGAAATAAGTTAAATAAATGTGTTCTCTTTTTTTTTAATTCTTTAAATGACCATCTTTATACAGAAACTTCAAGCAAAAGAGTTATAAGTAAAATGTACATTTATTTTAATGTTGATTTATGTATTCTCAAAGAAAGAGTAGAAAACTTAACAAAAAGAGAAGTTAAATTGTTAGTATTTCCTAATCACTCTATTCAAGGTATAGTAGAGAGGAATGGAAATTATTTTTATACTCTTTGCATCCTCAAGAAAACTGAGTTGTTACTTGTCCATTCAGGATGAAAAATTACCATTCAGAGTGTCTTGGGGTTATAACAATTTGGCACTACCCAGTGCACAGCCCATTACCTAATGCTGTCTTGAAAAGATGGCCGTCAGGCCTCTTATATTACTTGAATGCAACCTTAATAGTTATTAATTATGGCTATTTAGAGGCAAGAGTGGCGAGGCTCAAGTAACTCAACAATCCTTGACAAATACAGTCCTAAAAATAATTGTGGTTTTTTTTCAAGTTCATCCAGTTTTGATGTCAAAATTCAAAATTCTCTATTATAATCAGGTTGTTTTTGTTGGCTTTAGATTTAAGTCCTTAAATTATTTAGGCCCTTATTAAACTTGAAATGTTATTAGAGGCTTAGGTATTAAAAAGGTTTGTATCAGGAACCTTAGTAAGATTTCAGTTATGCCCTGATGAATAACACGGAATAAGTCTTGCAGAGAAAATATCCTAGGCAAAGGGAATGGTAGGTAAGAAGGATCTGTTAGCAAAATAACTTTGTATGTTTTATTTACTTCACATTCTTCTAAACTTGTCATATAAATTCCATCTTTCCTTGACTGAATCTTGTTGATTTACCTTTGCTTTTCTCCCATACTGAGACAGAATGGCAATGTGAATATGTTCTTTGAATGTTCGCATGACAATTTTGAAGGTGGAACATTAAATGCTGCTGTTACACATAACACTTGCATTTACACTTTCAGATAGAAGCCATATTACTTCTCCTAATTTTAGTCTTTAGAAAGAAAAGAGAAGATACCTTATTGTATACTATTCCTTGTTTTCTGTCAGAAAAAATTATCTAATATTTTTTTAATTTTGTTTATCCCTAAAGGTGTACCTAAAATTACACATTTTCTATTAAACTATTTGTAATTATATAATTTGTAAACAGTTTCTTAACTAACTGGTTAAGACATTCAATGCATAGGGTAATAGAAAGACTTAGATATGAATTTGGAAAGTATGAATAACTTGCAAATATGCCATTTGAGAGTTTGGCCTTGAGAAAATAATTTATAATCTGTATACATCTCTCTTTGTTCATTTGTATATTTAACTTATAATAATACATTTTACTAGGTTGTTAAATGTGAAAATATAAAAGATTTATTTTTATGAAAATATATTTTTATTTGTTTATAAGTATAAATTTATATACTTACATAAGTATTATTAACTTATTAAGTAGAGCTAATTTTATTCCCTCTTCACAAATCAGAAAATAGTTATTAATTTCTCCAATATCTGGCAGTGTTTAGGTGCCATTGTTAAACAAGTTAAATCTTCTGTCTTTTATTCATTATACATCACCTTGTCTATTATGCTCAAGTCATTTGACAGAAATCATGACACAATTTTAATTCCTATTTTTATATGTATTTAATAATCTTTCTTACTGTAAGTATTTATCTGTAATTTTTAAATTATAAATAGTTTTATAGTTCCTGTATTATCTATACCAGATTGTAAATTTCCTTAGGTATTTATAAAACCTTTACAAAACATATATTAAATGCAAAGGTGAAGCAACAGTGAAACCTGGGACAAAGAGTTAAATAATCCACTTAAAGTCACAAACCAGTAGTTGGGCAAATGAGTTGTAAAATCTGTATTTTCTGTTTTTTTTTATCATTCTTATTGTTAAAGATGACCACTGCCCATGTGATGATGCTCTCCCGTATTACAGCTAATTGCTTTTCCTGATTGGGAAGGGGCTTGGTTATGCAAATGTGTGCTGGAGGACGGAGTTGTTCCGCCAAAAAATTTTAGAAGGAGGAGCTAGGAGGCCATTTTGAGAAGAGAGAGAACACATTGTATTAGAGAGGGGAGCCCATGTTGTAGCAGGGCAGAAAGGCCATGTGGAGGAGAGGAGGTAGCCAAAATGGCTGAATGCTAAAGCAGAAACTAGTTTGTGCAGGAGAAGGAAGTGGTGAACATAGGTGAATAAGATTGTGAGGACCTTTGATTTTAGGAAAAGAAAAAGAAAACAACACAAAAAAGTCAGTGGCTTTGAGAGCCTTGAATGAAAAAGGGAAGTGTTTTTCTGCTGTGTGTATATTATTGCACAGTCGTGAGCAGGAATACAGAAGATGGCTCACCAGTTTTTAGCTCCACTGTTTCTTTACCATCTGTCTGAATTCAATGAAAACCTGCATGTGAATGGCTATAATGTCAGTGATGGCCCCTGACCTTACACCAGTGAATGGCATATTTGGGGATTTTAATACAGTAGTCCAGCTCCAAAAGCTGTGTGGTCTTTATACATGATTCATACTGCCTCTCCAATAATAGTTTACTCATCTTTTTATATATATATATATATTTTATTATTATTAATTCTAATGGGGTGACACCAATAAATCAGGGTACATATGTACAATGAAAACATCTCCAGGTTATCTTATCATTCAATTGTGTTGCATACCCATCACCAAAAGTCAAATTGTCCTCTGTCACCTTCAATCTGGTTTTCCCTGTGTCCCTCCCCTCCTCCCTTTCCCACCCTCTCCTCCCTCCCCCCACCCATTAACCACCACTCTCTTGTCCATGTCTCATATTCTCACTTTTATGTCCCACCTATGTATGTAATCATGCTGTTCTCAGTTTTTCTTTTTTTCTGATTTACTTATTTCACTCCGTATAATGTTATCAAGGTACATCCATTTTGTTATAAATGATCCGATGTCATCGTTTCTTATGGCTGAGTAGTATTCCATAGTATATATGTACCAAGGCTTTTTAATCCACTCGTCTTCTGTCGGACACTTGGGCTGGTTCCAGATCTTCGCTATTGTGAACAATGCTGCCACGAACATGGGGGCGCATTTCTTCTTTTCGAACAGTGCTATGGTGTTCTTAGGGTATATTCCTAAAAGTGGGATAGCTGGGTCAAAAGGCAGTTTGATTTTTAATTTTCTGAGGAATCTCCAAACTGTTTTCCACAGTGGCTGCACCAGTCTGCATTCCCACCAGCAGTGCAGAAGGGTTCCCTTTTCTCCACATCCTACCCAGCACTTATTCTGTGTTGTTTTGCTGATGAGTGCCATTCTGACTGTTGTGAGGTGATATCTCATTGTGGTTTTAATTTGCATTTCTCTAATGATTAGTGATGTTGAGCATTTTTTCATATACCTATTGGCCATCTGTATGTCCTCTTTGGAGAAATTTCTATTCATTTCTTTTGCCCATTTTTTTTTAAATTTTTATTTTATTCATTTTAGAGAGGAGACACAGAGTGAGAGAGAGAGAAAGAGAGAGAAAAGGGGGAGGAGCTGGAAGCTAAACTCCCATATGTGCCTTGACCATACCAGTGCAGGGTTTTGAACTGGCGACCTCAGTGTTCCCAGGTGGACGCTTTATCCACTGCGCCACCACAGGTCAGGCCTGCCCATTTTTTGATTGAATTGTTTCTCTTCCTGTTGTTGAGTTTTATAAGTTCTTTATAAATTTTAGTTATTAACCCCTTATCAGATGTGCTGTCGAATATGTTCTCCCATTGTGTGGTTTGTCTTTTTATTCTGTTCCTATTGTCTTTAGCTGTGCAAAAACTTTTTAGTTTGAAATAGTCCCATTTGTTTATCTTGCCTTTTATTTCAGTTGTCCGTGGAGATAAATCGGCAAATATACTGCTGCTACAGATGTCAGAGAGCTTGCTGCCTATGTTTTCTTCTAAGATGCTTATGGTTTCACGGCTTACATTTAAGTCTTTTATCCATTTTGAGTTTGTTTTTGTGAATGGTGTAAGTTGATGGTCTAGTTTCATTGTTTTGCAGGTAGATGTCCAATTTTCCCAACACCATTTGTTAAAGAGGCTGTCTTTACTCCATTGTATGTTCTTTCCTCCTTTGTCAAATATCAGTTGTCCATAAAGCTGTGGGTTTATTTCTGGGTCCTCTGTTCTGTTCCATTTATCTATGTGCCTGTTCTTATGCCAGTACCAGGCTGTCTTGAGTATAATGGCCTTATAGTAAACCTTGATATCTGAAAGAGTGATACCTCCTGCTTTATTTTTTCTTTTTAGGATTGCTGAGGCTATTCATGTTCTTTTTTGGTTCCATATAAATTTTTGGAATATGTGTTCTATATCTTTGAAGTATGTCATTGGTATTTTAATTGGTATTGCATTGAATTTATCAATTGCTTTGGGTAATATAGACATTTTAATGATGTTTATTCTTCCTAGCCATGAGCACGATATATGCTTCCACTTGTTTGTATCTTGCTTGATTTCTTTTATCAATGTTCTATAATTTTCTGAGTACAAGTCCTTAACCTCCTCGGTTAAATTTACTCCTAGGTACTTTATTTTTTTGGCTGCAATAGTGAAGGGGATTGTTTCCTTAATTTCTTTTGCTGATATTTCATTGTTGGTATATAAAAATGCCTCTGATTTCTGAGTATTAATTTTATATCCTGCCACCTTGCTGAATTCATTTATCAGGTCCAGTAGTTTTTTGACTGAGACTTTAGGGTTTTCAATATACAATATCATATCATCTGCAAATAGTGACAGTTTTACTTCTTCTTTTCCAATTTGGATGCCTTTTATTTCTTCTTCTTGTCTGATTGCTGTATCTAGGACTTCCAGAACTATGTTGAATAAGAGTGGTGAAAGGGGGCATCCCTGACTGGTTCCTGATCGTAAGGGGATTGCTTTTAATCTTTGTCCATTTAGTATGATGTTTGCTGTCGGTTTATCATAGATGGCCTTTATCATGTTAAGGAATGATCCCTGTATTCCCACTTTACTGAGAGTTTTGAGCATGTATGGGTGCTGGATTTTATCAAATACCTTTTCTGCATCTATTGAAATTATCATGAGATTTTTGTCCTTCCTTTTGTTTATGTGATGAATCACATTGATTGATTTGCAAATATTGAACCAGCCTTTCCTCTCCAGAATAAATCCCACTTGATCGTGGTGTATGATTTTTTTCATATATCGCTGGATCCGGTTGGCTAATATTTTGTTGAGAATTTTAGCGTCTATATTCATCAGTGATATAGGCCTATAATTTTCTTTCTTTGTGTTTTCTTTGCCCGGTTTTGGGATCAGAATTATGCTCGTCTCATAAAAGGAGTTTGGAAGTCTTTCTTCCTCTTGAATTTTTTGAAATAGCTTGAGGAGGATAGGAGTTATTTCTTCTTTGAATTTTTCATAGAATTCACTTGTGAAGCCATCAGGCCCAGGACTTTTCTTTTTTGGGAGTTTTTTGATAACTGTTTTGATCTCATTTATTGTAATTGGTCTGTTTAGGTGTTCTGATTCTTCCAGATTGATTTTTGGAAGGTTATATGATTCAAGAAATTTGTCCATTTCACCAAGATTGTCTAATTTTTTGGCATATAATTCTTCATAGTATTTTTACAATGCTTTGTATTTCTGTTGTGTCAGTTGTTATTTCTCCATGGTCTTTTCTAATTTTATTTATTTGAGTCCTCTCTCTTTTTTTCTTGGTGAGTCTAGTTAAAGGTTCATCAATCTTGTTTACCTTTTCAAAGAACCAGCTTCTGGTTTCATTGATCCTCTGTATTGTTTCCCTCGCCTCTATGTCATTTATTTCTGCTCTGATCTTTATTATTTCCTTTCTTCTACTTGTCTTGGGTTTTATTTGTTGTTGTTTTTCTAGTTCTTTTAGATGCAGGGTCAGGTTGCTTATTTGAGCTTTTTCTAGCTTCTTATGATATGCCTGTAGTGCAATAAACTTCCCTCTCAGAACTGCTTTTGCTGTGTCCCATAAATTTTGAGTTGATGTATGCTCATTATCATTTGTTTCTAGAAACTTTTTTATTTCTTCTTTGATCTCATTGGTAATCCATTCATTATTTAATAACATGCTATTTAGTTTCCAAGTGTTTGAGTATTTTTCAGTTTTTCTTTTGTGGTTAATTTCTAGTTTCATGGCATTGTGATCAGAGAAAATGCTTCATATGATTTCAATCTTCTTAAATTTATTGAGACCATTTTTGTGTCCTAACATGTGGTCTATCCTAGAAAACGTACCATGAGCACTTGAGAAGAATGTATATTCTAATGCTTTAGGTTGAAAAGTTCTGAAGATATCTATTAAATCAAGTTGATCTAGTGTCTCCTTTAAGTCTGCTGTTTCTTTATTAATTTTCTTTCTTGAGGATCTATCCAGTGTTGTTAGAGGGGTATTGAAATCTCCTACTATGATAGTATTCCTGTTAATCTCACCCTTTATATCCATCAAAGTTTGCTTTATGTATGTCGGGGCTCCTATATTTGGTCCATAGATATTTATAATAGTTATATCTTCCTGTTGAATTGTTCCCCTTGTCATTATGTAGTGTCCTTCTTTACCTCTTACTACAGCCTTTGTTTTAAAGTCCATTTTGTCTGATATAAGTATTGCTACCCTTGCTTTTTTTTCATTTCCATTTGCATGAAATATTTTTTTCCATCCTTTTACCTTCAGTCTATGAGCATCTTTTGTTTTAAAGTGTGTCTCTTGTAGACAGCATATGTATGGGTCTTGTTTCTTTATCCATGCAGCTACCCTATGTCTTTTGATTGAATCATTTAATCCATTTACATTTAAGGTTATTATTGATATGTAGTTGTTTATTGCCATTTTATTCTTTAAAGCTGTATTCTTCTTTTGCTCTATTCATTGCTCCCTTTAAACTGTTCACAAGAAGCCCCTTAGTATCTCTTGCAGAATTGGTTTGGTTTTTATGAATTCCTTGAGGCTTTCTTTTTCTGGAAAGCTCTTTATTTCTTCTTTAATTTTAAACGTTAGCCTTGCTGGATAAAGTAGTCTTGGTTGTAGGTTCTTGTTCTGCATTTTTTTGATTATATCTTGCCATTCCCTTCTGGCCTCAAGTGTTTCTGTTGAGCAGTCCGATGTCATCCTTATGGGGGTTCGTTTGTAGGTGATAGCCTTTTTTTTCCTAGCAGCTTTTAAAATTTTTTCTTTATCCATTAGCTTTGGTATTTTAACTATGATGTGTCTTGGTGTAGATCTTTTTGGGTTTCTTTTTAATGGAGTTCTGTGTGCTTCTTGAACGTGTGGAGTGTTTCCCAGCCTTAATTTAGGAAAGTTTTCTGCTATGATTTGATTGAACAAAGTTTCCATTTCCTGTCCTCTCTCCTCTTCTTCAGGCACCCCTATGATGCGAATGTTGTTTCTCTTCATGTTGTCCCAAAGCTCCCTTAAAGTTTCCTCACATTTTTTAAGTCTCTTTTCCTTTTTCTTCTCTGCTTCTGTGCCTTTGTTTATTGTGTCCTCTAACTCGCTTATTCGATCCTCAGTGTGATTCATCCTGCTTTTAATTCCTTCCATGTGGTCTTCAGTTCTGATACTGTATTTGTCATTTCTGTCTGATTCTTTTTTATTATTTTAATTTCATTTTTTATACTTGTTATCTCTTTATTTAGGTGTTCATAATGACTATCCATTGTTGCTCTAATTTCTTTGAACATCCTAACTATCACTATTCTAAATTCTGCTTCTGGTAATTTGGTTATATCTGGTTCATTCAGGTCCTTCTCTGGGGATTTCTCTTGATTCATTTGGTTTGCATTCCTCTGCCTGCCCATTTTTTCTGTGTATAAGCAAGTTGTGGCCACTGGAGTCCAGTAGGTGTTGCCTTTGTGTTCTCTAGGTGTGGTCTGTCTGCAGGCCCCTCACCCCTCTGCCGGTGCCTAGGGTGGTTGGGTATGAGCGTTGCCAGCGCCGGCCCACTGTGGCTTTTGCTGTGATTTCTGCCTCTCCTCTGTGGGAGGGGCTGTCACTGAAGCCACAAGCCTTAGCACCAAGGGTAGAGGTGAACACCTTTGCTCAGCTGCAGGCCCAGCCTATTTCCGGACTTCCGTCCAGAAGCCTCAGTCAGATCCTACTCACCACAGTTTCGTGTGTTGGGCGGGGCTTTTGACGTGCTCTTCAGCTGTGAGCGTTTGCCCGTCTGTAGATTTAGCCCCACCCTCGAGGCCAGGGCCCTTCTGCGCAGGGTCACAAACCCAGATTTATTGGGCCAGGCGTGTTTGCTGGCTTCCGCTCAGCTGCGTACTTCGGCTCGTCCTGGACTCTACCCTGCCCCCACGTTCAGAGCCCGCTCGTGCACGTAGGAATGCAATCCGCGGTTTCTCCGACTGAGCGGGGATAGTAGCATGAGCTCATTTGTGAGCTTCCACTTATCTCGGGGTCTAGCCCGTTCCCGCGCTCGGAGCCCGCTCGTGCACGTATACTGGCCAACCACGGTTTCTCCGGCCCGGGGGGTGGGGGTAGGGCTGGTAGCATGAGCTCAGCCGCGAGCCACTGCCCGTCCCTGGTCCTAGCTCTGTTCTCACGGTCAGGGCGGGCTTGCGCAGGGTCGCAGAGCAGATTTCTGCTCGTTCCTGGCCTCCCGCTTTGTCCCCATAAGTGGGATTAAAGGTGGGCCTGCAGCTTCCGGACCGCTTTCGCGCGTCCCCTCCGACCCTCTGGGCTAGACTGAGCTCCCACTGGCTTGGCCTCTGCACACGCCGACAGAACCACGTTTCAGCATCCTGTCGCCCCAAACCCTTAAGCAGCCCTCAGCAGAGTAGGAAGGAACCTAATACTCCACACTGTAGGCCTGGGAGCTCCCTCACTTGTTTCACAGCTTAAAACTGTCCAATCGCCTCTTCTAGGCTCTGGGACTATAGGCTGGGGCTTGGTTCCTGGGACCCAGTCCCTCCCTCTTTGCCAAACTTTCCTCCCGCCCCGCAGGTCTCTCCGGGCTGCCGTTTGCTCCGGGGAGCTGGGCAGCCCTCTTCGCGTTTTTGCTATTCCTACCAGTCTCAATGTGGCTTCTTCTGTGTTCCTTGGTTGAAGAGTCCACTTATTTAGTTCATAGTTGGTTTATCCAGATGATGGTTCTTTAAATTGAGTTATAATTCACTTTGCTTCTGGGAGTTGGAAGTTGGTACGTCCGCCTACTCCATCGCCATCTTGTTTCTCCAATAGCTTACTCATCTTTGAGATCTCTAATTTCATCAATCATTGGCTATAATTGAAAAAGATAGAATGTAAGGTTAAAAAAATTGTTAACAATGACTGATCATTATTAGAGACCCAATATTAAAAATGAACACTATAGCATATTATAATATAAAATAACTCCTGTAAGAGTATTTATATTCAATATAAATAAATATAACTATGATATATCTAATATTTTTGAATGAAATAATCTAATTAATTTAAGACAAATTGATTTACTAGCACAAGTTTTCAAAATGATAGAAAAGAGATACTGTTGGTCAAATGAGTTTGTAAATATAATATATATGTTTGCTTGCTTATAGTTTGCATTGTGTGTGGAAGACAGGCTGTAAGCAGGCAGGATTCTTATAGCCTAAGGCTTAGTTTTAAGACTAAGCCTTTCCCACCTTTTTTTTTCTTTTATTCATTTTAGAGAGGAGACACAGAGAGAGAGAGAGAGAGAGAGAGAGAGAGAGAGAAAGGGGGGAGAAGCTGGAAGCATCAACTCCCATATGTGCCTTGACCGGACCAGTGCAGGGTTTTGAACTAGGGACCTCAGTGTTCCCAGGTTGGTGCTTTATCCACTGTATCACCACAGGTCAGGCCTTTCCCACCCTTTTTGATGTGGGGTTGTACACTCTCAGGAGGAATATCATTATGCCTCAGATAAGTGACTTTACATCAGAGACTTCTTTGTTTGTAGATTCGATTAAAGGTTTGGATTTCTACACTATAAAATGAGGCAGACCTGGAGCTTGCTCTCTCTCGGTTCCTGAAATTAGCATAAGAGAGGAGAGCAGCGAAAGGCCACCTGCAGGAGAGGACAAGTAGCCAAGATGGCAGAGTGCTGAAGGAGAAGCCAGTTTGTGTAGAGTTTGTGCAGAGAGAAGGAGATGGGAAACAGAGGTGAATAAGGCTAGTGAGGTAGATACCTTTGATGCTAGAAAACTCAGATAAGTCAGTGGCTTTGGGAGTACCAAATGGAAAGGGAAGTGTTTTCCCACCATGCGTGTTTCTTGCCCGCTGGGTGCAAGCTAGGATTAAAGATGATGGCTCACTAGTTTTGGGCTCCATTGTTTCATTATTGTCTGTCTAAATCTAATGCGAACCTACATTGGCCAGGCAGCTGTGATGGTGGCTGTGGCTACTGGCTTTACATTTGGCATAGTCTATGGCAGGATTCAATACAGATCAGCATGAAACCACCACCACCTTTGAGCAGTGGAGTAGACAACTGGCTGCTGTTATGGTTCCCCATGGCTGTCCTTTGGGGGGCCGTAGGCTGGCTGATTTTTACAGCCATGCATGAGGAAACCAAGAGAACTGTGGAAGAGGTAGCCTGGGATCTGCAAACCAAGCAGTGGAAGGAACTGGAGCAAACATGGGAGAAAGATGCTGACCCCAGAGCTGGAGCAAACACTGGAGAAAGAAGTTGACCAGGTTTGTAAGATTAGCTTGGAAATGGAACAATTGCTGGAGAAATAATCACAGGTTTGTGAGTTGCAGATTGCCCTGGTTATTGTGGAGAGCCGGCAGCGGCAGGAGGCCACAGCTGAGGCCAAGGCTCAGGCTGGGTCCGGGACTGCAAGGCCAGCAGCAGGAGTTGATGTTTCCAGTTTCTCTTTGGGGGATGAGGAGAATGGGGCCATTGTTGCAATCTTCAGTCTTCAGAATGGGAGACCCCAACAGCAAGAAGTACCTGCTATACCCCTGGTAGGTCTGCGATTTTGAGACATAAGGTGGATGTCATAATGCTCTCCGGAGCAGAGATTGAAATGCTGACTGCCATTGCCACATGCTCCTTCTTGTGACAGTGTAAGACCTGCCAGGATGGCAGAGATGAAGGGCTGAGGCCCCATGTACGTAGACTGATTCCTAGTCTATGACTGGAGTGAGCACTGGCTTCTTTGTTGGATGGACTTAGGGATTTTGGACAATGTAAAATACCCTGATGAGGGTGGGGGCTACTTTGCTGGAAGTACTCCCCTGCCTTGGGAAGATTTCCCATGGCTAGAAAAAAGTCCAAGGACATTTTGCACTTTTGGCAAAGTGCTCAGAGACAGGTGAAATGTACCTTTGTAATTGTTGAAATTGTATGATTTGTCATGTTGTTATAATTTGTGTAATGTGCCTAATTTCCTTGTGCAGGAATACCTGTGCTTTAGATTGTGAAGTGAGAAAAGGAAATGAAGGTTGGTCAAATATGTTTGTAAATATAATATATGTGTTTGCTCGATTATAGTTTGCATTGTGTGGGGGAGACAGGCTGTAAGCAGGTAGGATTCTTATAGCCTAAGGCTTAGTTTTAAAACTAAGCTTTTTCCACCTTTTTTGATGTGGGGTGGAGCACTCTCATGAGGAATCCCATTATGTCTCAGACAAGTGACTTTGTATCAGAGACTTCTTTGTTTGTATATTACATTAAAGGTTTTGATTTCTACACTATAAATGAGGCAGACCCGGAGCTTGCTCTCTCTTGGTTTCTGAAATTAGCATAAGAGAGGAGAGCAGAGAAAGGCCATGTAGAGGAAAGAAGAAGTAGCCAAGATAGTGGATTGCTGAGGGAGAAACCAGTTTGTGTAGAGTTTGTGCAGAGAGAAGGAGATGGGAAACAGAGGTGAATAAGGCTGGTGAGGTAGATAACTTTGATTCTAGAAAACTCAGATAAGTCAGTGGCTTTGGGAGCCTATAAAGCCAGTGCCCGCAGCCACTATTAGATCTGCCTGACCCATGCAGGTTTACATTAGATTTGGACAGTCGGTAATGAGACAATGGAGCCAAGAACTGGTGGGCCATCATCTTTAATCCTAGCTTGAACCTGGTGGGCAAGTAAAACCACACACTGGGCTCCAAAACCCACTCATTTAGTGCTGACAAAACCACTGACTTATCCAGTTTTTCCTAGGATCAAAGGTTTGTACCTCACCAGCTTTATTCACCTCTGTTCTCATTTCCTTTTCTCTGCACAAACTGGCTTTTTCCTCAGTATTCCGCCATCTTGGTTGCTTCTTCTGGCCTCCACGTGACCTTTATCAGCTCTCCTTTCTCTGCTCTCCTCTCTAATGCTAATCTCAGGGACTGAGAGAGAGCAAACTCCTGGTCTTCCCCACTTTTAGTGTAGAAATACAAACCTTTAATCCAATCTACAAAAAAGAAGTCTCTGTTACAAAGTCACTTATCTGAGGCATAATAGGAGGATTCCTCATGAGAGTGTACCACCCCACATCATCCAACCAGTCAAGGGTATGAGAAAAAGCTTACTCTTAAAACTAAACTTTAGGCTATAACAATTCGGCCTGCCCACAGCCTGTCCCCAACACACATTAATATCAACGGACTTGCACATGGGCAGTGCCATCTTTAACAAAGTGAGCATAATATATTTTATCTGCCCAACAGAGCCCTGAATGGAAAGGGAAGTATTTTTCCATTGTGTGTATTTTTTGTCTGCTGGGTGTAAGCTAAGATTAAAGATGATGGCTCAACAGTTTTTGGCTTTGTTATTTCATTACTGTCTGTCCGAATCTAATGCGAACCTGTACTGGCAAGGCAGCTGTGATGGTGTCCGCAGCTACTGGCTTTACAGATACCTGTAATAATGAAAAGATTTTGCCAAATCACTTTGTTTTATCACTAGAATCAATAATAAAAACTATTTGCTGATGTTAAGGTATAGTCCTCCAGCCCACTTAGAACTATCAGTGTCATGTGGAAAAACTGCTTCAGACACAAACTATTGTCAAGAGAGAAGGGAGAGGCAGTCAAGAGACTCTAACCCCTTCCTCTTGAGTCTCTTTTTCCCAGAGCTTGTATTGATCAAAAGTAGAACAAAGGTAATAGGATTGCAGGGGAGGGAGATCAGGTGATATGGAAAAGAATGACTGTTGGTCAAATAAGTTTGTTAATATGATATATATGTTCACTCACTTTGGGTGTGGGAGACAGGCTGCAAGCTGGCAAAGTCATTATAGCCTAAGGCTTAGTTTTAAAACTAAGCTTTTCCCCACACTCTTGACTGTTACATGATACAGGGTGGTACACTCCTATGAGGAATCCCATTTATGCCTCAGATAAGTGTCTTTGTATCAGAGACTTTTTAATTTGTATATTGGCTTAAAGGCTTTAATTTTCTACACTAAAAAATGAGATAGACTGGGGGCTCTTGCTCACTCTCAGTTTCTGCTATCAGCATTGCAGAGGCCTCCCTGATCCTTTGCTTTCCATGGTTTTATGCTTTTCCTTTGGCTCTCTTGTGGCTTTCCTATCTTGGTGAGACACCAGTAAATAGAATGTCCCACCATCCTCCAATTCCGCCATTTCTTTACCTTCTGCCCGAATTCAATGAGAACCGGCATGTGCATGCAAGATGGCAGCCCCTGGCCATACAATGACTAATATACTTCTTGTTAATATGCAAAAGGACTAGTTTTTGCCAGTACATTCTTTTTCTTTTGCTAATTAACAAGCACAAAGGGATGGGCAATCAATAAACCTCTAGGCTAATTTCTCAAAGCCCATTCACATGCATAACTTTGTATTTGCATAAAGGTCACTCACACAGTTTCTTGGTGTTTGCATCCAGGAAACTTATTTTCCTGTATTTGCAAAAGGAGATTACATTCACATCATTCCCACTCAAGGCTTTTTGACTAAAGTTCTTTAATCCAAGTTATGGGTCCAAGATCAGATAGGTGATTCCTTACACTAAGGAAGTGGAAGGAGGGGGTAGTCTTAAAGGAAAGCATCATTACTCAAATTTAGTACAGATTGTCATTGACTGATCATTTTCAATTTAGAAAAAAATACAGAGAAAAAGATAAAGGTAAACTAAGAAACACTTCCTTTGGGAAATAATTATAAAGGAGAATTTAAAGTGACTTAATATAATTTAGATGTTTAGCATGAGGATGACTCTTAGTTCTTGAAGCTCAAACATTCAATTTAATGAACTTGCTCCTGAAGAAAGAGAAACCAGAAGAATGAAGGGGGGTGTATTCTGCAATGTCCAGGGTCTTCACTCCAGCCTGTCACCTCAGTGTTCTTGACTGAGGGAACTAGGGCAGATAGAAAAGTTTGAAAAATGAAAAACCATGGTGTGGACCTTGTTTGTTATCAGTTCCTTGAAATGAACTTGCAGCTCCAGCAAGAAGAATGCGTGATAGGATTATCAAGGACAGACCCCCTGCCTCCTCTCCCCTTCACCTCCCTAAGACACAAAAGTCAGGTAGATCTGAAAACAATGAAGTCCTAGAAATCAGGCATTTGTCACATGAAAGCTAAAACTATAAAGGTGTATGTTGGGCAGATAAAATATAATATGCTCACTTTGTTAAAGATGGCGCTGCCCACATGGAAGCTTGTCACCCAGGTGATATTATTTGCCCTTATGCTTAGAATGGGTGTGGGGGAAAGGCTGTCATGTAAGCAGGCCAGGTCGTTATAGCTTAAGGCTTTGTTTTAAGAGTAAGCTCTTCCCCACACCCTTGACTGATTGGATGATGTAGGGTGGTGATGTAGGGAGGAATCCCATTATGCCTCAGATGGGTGGCTTTGTATCAGAGACTTTCTTTATGTATAATTGGATTAAAGGTTTGGATTTTCTATGCTATAAACTGGGGCAGTCCGGGAGCTTGGTCTCTCTCTCGGTTCCTGGGTTCCTGAGATTAGTATTAGAGAGGAGAGCAGAGTAAGGCCACATGAAGGCCAGGAGAAGCAGCCGAGATGGCGGAGTGCTGAGGAAGAAGGCAGTTTCTTAAGAGTTTGTGCAGGAGGAGATGGGAAACAGAGGTGAATAAGTCTGGTGAGCTAGAAACCTTTGATTCTAGGAAACTCGGATAAGTCAGTAGCTTTGTGAGCACTGAATGTATGGGTTTTGGAGCCCAGTGTGTGTTTTTGCTTGCCCGCCGGGTGCAAGCTAGAATTAAAGCTGATGGCTCACCAGTTCGTGGCTCCTGTGTTTCATTACCGACTGTTTGAATCAAATGCGAACCTGCATGGGTCAGGCTGCTGTGATAGTGGCCTCGACTACTGGCTTTACATTTGGCGTAGTCTGTGGCAGGATTCGATACAGATCGGCATGGAGCTGCCACCACCTCTGAACAGTGGAGTAGAGAACTGGCTGCTGTTATGGTTTCCCATAGCTGTTTTTTGGGGGACTGTTGGCTGGCTGACTTTTACAGCCATGTGTGAGGAAACTGAGAGCTCTATGAAAGAGGCTGCCCAGGACCTGCAGGCTGAGCAGCGGAAGGAGCTGAAGGAAGCGCTGGAGGAGGAGGCTGACCAGGTTTGCGAGATTCACCTGGAAATGGAGCAGACGCTGGAGAAGGAATCACAGGTTCGTGAGTTGGAGATTGCCCTGGATGTTGTGGAGAGCCAGCAGCAGCATGAGGCTGGGCCTGAGGCCGGGGCCAGAGCTGAGGCCAGGACCAGGGCTGAGGCCGGGGTTGGAGCTGCAAGGCCTGCTGAGCAGAAGGCAGCGGTGGCCCGGAGATCAAGCCCAGCAGCAGGAGCTGGTGTTTGCAGTTCCTCTTTTGAGGATGAGGAGAATCTGGCTGGAGTTGCAATCCGCAGTCTCCAGAAGGTGAGAGCCCAGCAGCAAGGAGTAGCTACGCTGATGGTAGGTCTGCGGATTTGGGATATAGGGGTGGATGCCATCATGCTCCCCAGAGCAGAGATGGAAATGTTGACTGCCATCACCATGTGCTTTTTCTTGGGACAGTGTGAAACCTGCCATGATGGCAGGAATGAGGGGGGAGATTAACACCCCATGTGCGTGGACTGATTTCTTGGACTATGACCTGAGTGAGAACTGGCTCCTTTGTTGGATGGACTTACGGATTTTGAACAATGTGAAATACCCTGATGGGGATGAGGGGTGGCTTCGCTGGAGGCCTTCCTGCCCCGGGAAGCTTTTCCCATGGCTAGAGAAAAGGCCGAGGACATTTTGCACTTTTGGCAAAGTGCTCAGAGACTGGTGAAATGTATCTTTGTAATTGTTGAAACTGCATGATTTGGGCTATTGCTGTAATTTGTGTAATATGCCTAATTTCCTTGTACAGGGATGCCGGTGGTATAGATTGTGGGTAATAAAGTGAGCATAAGGGTGGATTCTTGGGCAGATAAAATATAATATGCTCACTTTGTTAAAGATGGCGCTGCCCACATGGAAGCTTGTCACCCAGGTGATATTATTTGCCCTTATGCTTAGAATGGGTGTGGGGGAAAGGCTGTCATGTAAGCAGGCCAGGTCGTTATAGCTTAAGGCTTTGTTTTAAGAGTAAGCTCTTCCCCACACCCTTGACTGATTGGATGATGTAGGGTGGTGATGTAGGGAGGAATCCCATTATGCCTCAGATGGGTGGCTTTGTATCAGAGACTTTCTTTATGTATAATTGGATTAAAGGTTTGGATTTTCTATGCTATAAACTGGGGCAGTCCGGGAGCTTGGTCTCTCTCTCGGTTCCTGGGTTCCTGAGATTAGTATTAGAGAGGAGAGCAGAGTAAGGCCACGTGAAGGCCAGGAGAAGCAGCTGAGATGGCAGAGTGCTGAGGAAGAAGGCAGTTTCTTAAGAGTTTGTGCAGGAGGAGATGGGAAACAGAGGTGAATAAGTCTGGTGAGCTAGAAACCTTTGATTCTAGGAAACTCGGATAAGTCAGTAGCTTTGTGAGCACTGAATGTATGGGTTTTGGAGCCCAGTGTGTGTTTTTGCTTGCCCGCCAGGTGCAAGCTAGAATTAAAGCTGATGGCTCACCAGTTTGTGGCTCCTGTGTTTCATTACCGACTGTTCGAATCAAATGCGAACCTGCATGGGTCAGGCTGCTGTGATAGTGGCCTCGACTACTGGCTTTACAGTGTATAAGATGTAAGAAATCTAATTTCAGAGTGTAAAGCCAGTATCGCGGCCACCATCACAGCCGCCTGGCCCATGCAGGTTCCCATTTGATTCGGACAGTCGGTAATGAAACAATGGAGCCAAAAACTGGTGAGCCATCAGCTTTAATTCTAGCTTGCACCCTGTGGGCAAGTAAAATCACACACTGGGCTCCAAAACCCACACATTCAGTGCTCACAAAGCTACTGACTTATCTGAGTTTCCTAGAATCAAAGGTTTCTAGCTCACCAGACTTATTCACCACTGTTTCCCATCTCCTCCTGCACAAACTCTTAAACTGGCTTCTTCCTCAGCACTCTGCCATCTTGGCTGCTTTTCCTCTCCACGTAGCCTTAATCTGCTCTCCTCTCTTCTAATACTAACCTCAGGAACTCAGGAACCAAGAGAGAGCGATCAAGCTACTGGTCTCTCCCACTTTATACCATAGAATCAAAACCTTTAATCCAATTATACACACAAGGAAGTCTCTGTATAATGGGATTCCTCAGGAGAGTGCACTACCCTACATCATCCAATCAGTCAAGGGTGTGGAGAAGAGCTTACTCTTACAACTAAGCCTTAGGCTACAACGACCTGGCCTGCCCACAGCCTGTTCCAGAACACACATTAATATCAACAAACTTTCATGTGGGCAGCGCCATCTTTAACAAAGTAGCATAATATATTTTATCTGCCCAACACAGAGAGTACGTGTTTTCTTGCCTCTTTTGGGGTCATGCAGCTCCACCAGCTAAATACCGTATTTTTCACTCCATAAGATGCACCTGACCATAAGACACATCAAGCGTTTTAAGGAGGAAAATTAAAAATATATATATTCTGAACCAAATGGTGTGTTAAAATATTTAATAAAATATCATATTTTTTGCTCCATAAAATGCATATGCATTTTCCCCTCTACTTTTGGGGGGAAAAAGTGTGCCTTACAGAGCAAAAAATATGTTAAATTGTACTTCATCAAGTTGTCTGGGTGTTCTTGTCTTCCTTCAATCCCTGCAATACTCCAATCCAAAACTAGAGCTAGAAACTTGCATTTAAATGCCTGTAAAGCCAGTAGGCACTGCCACCATCACAGCTGCCTGGCCCATGCCGGTTCGCATTTGATTCAGACAGACAGTAATGAAAAAACGAAGCCAAGAACTGGTGGGCCATTAGCTTTAACCTTAGCTTGCACCCAGCGGGCAAGAAATACACACAGTGGAAAAACACTTCTTTTTCCATTCAGGGCTCCCAAAGCCACTGACTTATCCAAGTTTTCCTAGGATCAAATGTTTGTACCTCACCAGCTTTATTCACCTCTGTTCCCCATCTCCTTCTCTCTGCACAAACTGACTTCTCCTTTAGCACTCCTCCATCTTGGCTGCTTCTCCTCTCCTCCATGTGGCTTTTCTCTGTTCTCCTCTACATGGGCTCCTATGCCCCATTTTATAGTGTAGAAATCAAAACCTTTAATCCAATATACAAACAAGGAAGTCTCTGATACAAAGTCACTTAGGGAAAGGCTTAGTCTTAAAACTAAACCTTAGACTATAAGGACCCTGTCTGCTTTCAGCCTGTCCCCCACACCCAATGCAAACTATAAGCAAGCAGATATATATATCATATTTACAAACTTATTTTTACCAACAATGCAAAATGTCCCATGATCATTTAAAATTCTAATTGTGCTAATGTGAATTTAACTTTCTTTTAGCAAAATTATTACTCCTATTCTCCTTTCCCAGGCCTCAGATAGCTCTGGGCATCTACCAAGTATCCAGTTATGAAGAAACCTAATAATCAATCTAAATGCCTGTGTCTTTGAATTCAGCCTCATTTATTTTTTATTTATTTATTCTGGGTTTTTTTTATTGAATCTTGTAGAATTTTCTTTCTGAATATGGCTGGAGTCCACTCCAACAGTCTCTATTTATGTGGCTACTTAGTCCAGCCCCCTATTTATCTATCATCTGAATCTTTGTAATTTATTTCCAAATGATCTCTTTTTATTGATCTTGTAACTTTCAAAATGATCTTATGTTGTAAAGAGATATATCCTTCTTAAATAAAGTATAACTGTGTTACTCCCTTGTTTAAAAATTCTCAATTGCTCTGCAACTACTAAAGGGAAATGTTTAATTTCCATTGTCTGCTATAAAGGCACTTGATAAAGTGACTTCAGCCTACTTCTAATTCAACATTTGCCACTCTGTATTCTGCAGTTCAAACTGTAGTTCTCAGCACATACCATGCTATTTTGTAGGTTTATAATTTACTCACTTTTCCTTTGATTGAAAAAATATTCTCCTTGCCTTCACCTGGTTAATTTTTTTCAACCTTTTATATAAGTAGTCAGCTGTTATTTTTACCAGAAAATCTTTCCTGAACAATAATGAAAACAAAATTATTCTTTTCAGTTATCTTAAAGTACCTTGGATGTGTGCACAGCATAACATTAACCACAATTTAATGAAGTTATTCTTTTTAAAAACAATTTAGATAACGTTGTCTTAGCCACTTTATTGGGTGCTCCTTCAAGGACCTAATAAAAGCCCTTTTAACCATGACCGTGGGCAGTGCCTAAGTATAACTTTTTTGCAATAAATGTTGGTTGAACTTAAAGATAATGACATACTTCTACTTATCAATATGAAGAGGGTATTCTACTTGGGTCAGCTCAGTAATTTAATAGCAAACCACATTTTAATGAAAGATATCATATTACTAACAATTTAAGATTCCTGATATTATTTGTATTAACCTATAATTAAAAGACAGATTACAAGAACAATGGACTTCATAGCATTGTTAGAATTAGAAAATATTTAACGTTTATTTTTAAATATTAAGAAATAATGACAGTGTACTCACACATATACACTCATATATAATGTTCACATCTAATATTAACCAACACTTTTGTTGAAAATAGAGTATATCTTTTTAACAAGAAGAAAAAGAAAGTTACAAAGTATTGTGCTAGAGGAAAAATGCAAGGGTCATTAATTCTCAAAAGTAACACCTTAGGGCTGAGTCACATTGAATTTGTGTTAACTATAATATTTTAAGTAGAGATATTCAATTACACAGCTTTCATTTTGAAGATCTTATAAAAGTTATTTTTTAAGAAATATGATTCTTTCCTAAGGGTAAAATATTGAATGTTTTAAAACTATATTACACTATTAAAAATAAAAGTGTATTAAAGCCTGTTTCATTTTTCTCTTGTTCTAAGGAAAATTTAAAACATTAAGGTCACTTGCAAGCCAAATATTTGCAAGAATGACCCATCTAACCACTGAAGATTCTGTCTTGATATAAATGGGCACCTTAAACCATAAATTGTGTTTTTTTCAGAAAGGTACTGAAAATAAACTGTTATAAAATTGTCAGCAGCTGACAACCAGAGAACTGATTCTATAATTTAGTGAGAGACTAAAAAGATCAAAATCACATTTCTACCTTTTAACGGACCTTTGGACGTTGCACATAACCTGCTAATAGCATGGTCGAAGGGAAGAAAGAGGTAGAGATCATAATTCTCACCTTACACTATAGGGAAAATGCATGTACCTATTCTTAGGCTCTTATGTATCCTAAGAAAAGCAGCTTTAAAAATGAACTGTTCTTAACCTGACCTGTGGTGGCGCAGTGGATAAAGCGTCGACCTGGGTACACTGAGGTCACCAGTTCAAAACCCTGCACTGGTCTGGTCAAGGCATATATGGGAGTTGATACTTCCAGCTCCTTCCCCCTTTCTCTCTCTCTCTCTCTCTCTCTCTCTCTCTCTCTCTCTCTCTCTCTCTGTGTCTCCTCTCTAAAATGAATAAATAAATAAAAAATTAAATTAAAAAAAAATGAACTGTTCTTGCTCTGAGAGAATTAACCTAAAAAATTCTCATAAAACATATTGTTATGCGTGGAACCATTACTTTTGTTGCTAATAATCATAAGTGTTTTGTTTACTTAACTATTCAGAAGCAAGAATCAATATCAATTCTCTAGCTTACCCTTGAAACTGGATTCAGAAAAACTAATCAGGGTTTTATGCACTTTTCTTACTTGACCCTATTTGGTCAGTGCATCCCCTGCATCTAACACATGACAGAGAATAATCTCTTACTGTATATTTGAATGTATTCATTCATATTCCAATATTTCAATAAGCTTCCCTTTGCTCCACATCTATTTTTATATTCCAATTTTTTTTATATTCCTTTTCCAAATGAGAAGAGGGGAGCTCTATAGAGAGACAGACTCCCACACGCACCCCTACTGGGATCCATCTGGAAACCCCCATCTAAGGCTGCTACTCTGCCCATGTGGGGCCATGCTCACAACTGAGCTATTTTCAGCACCTGAGGCAGAGGCTTCACAGAACCATCTTTAGTGCCCAGGCAAATGTGCTCAAACTAATTAAGCCATGGCTGTGGAAGGGGAAGAGAAAGAGAGTGAGAAAGAAAGAGAGAGAGAGAGAGAGAGAGAGAGAGAGAGAGAATAGGGAGGGCGATGGATGGAGAAGCAGGTGGTCACTTTTCTTGTGTGCCCTGGTTCGGAACTGAATTCAGGACATCCATATGCTGGGCTGATGCTCTCCACTGAGCCAACCAGCCAAGGCTTGACTGCAATTTTAATCATGCCATATGGCAATTAGGTAAGGAATTACTTTATATCTGTTTTGATCTAAAAAAAGACCAGCCTTCTCTTGTGGTTAGTTAGCATAGAGACACCAGCAGTACTGAAAAAACAAAACAAAACATTTAAATAGCAGGCATTTTAAAAGCTAGGAGTTTCTATTTGAAATATAAAAATTAAATACTGTCCTCCCAAGAGCTGGATATTTGTGATTATTCCATGGCCTTCCCTGAAGAATATCATAATAAATAATCATACTAGTAAGACTTAGTTAGGTTACATAGCTACAGGCAAAAGAATGCTTAATTCCTTGTAGTCGTGTCCTCAGTACAGCCTCAAGATAATGCCGTGGAGACAGTGCAATGCTGCTGATTCTTACTCTGCTTTAATTATTATTGTTTTCATTGTAGGTTGACAGCCCTTCTCTCCCAGGTACACTTATTGCTCAACATGCCCCATTTTTCTTCAACTCACTTTTCTTTAACTTACTTTTTTTAAAAATTCAAATCCTCTTCTGAATTTTTAATATTGCACATACCAGTAGGAACTAGCTTTCAAACAATAATCATTAATTCTTTATTTCCCTTAATGATTGAATTCTGACCAGATATAAATTTTGGCAGTGCACCAATGGTTTCATGCCTGTACAATACTTAACAATGGGAATCTTAGAGTCTTGTAGGACTAAATTATTATTGGTCTGAACCAGAGCTTGTTCTTTTTTATCAAACCAACAATTGTTAGGTTTCCAATCTTGGTTTTCTCTTTCTGCAGCTTGTTGTGAGCTTCTACCTTGAAGGAACTCTTTACTTGTAGGGTATTATTATTTGATTCTGGTAAGGAGTTTGAGCCATCATTGAATTTTGACAGAAGATACACTGAAGATTCTGACAATATCATTTGCCATCAAAAATGGAACAAAAGTTGTTATAGGGTCATTTATTTCCACCCAATTGGTTATTTCAATGGTAACAGTAAAATTCTAGAATGATTTCTCCCTTCTGGGAGAAAAAAAACAAAAAAACTTTAGCATGATGTTTATCTAAGAAGTCTCAGCCTATATAATGATAAAAAAGTGAGTATCTCTGAAAGGGCCTAAACAAAAAGGAACAGATTTATAGACAGTAACCTGTTGAGGTTTATTGGCAATCTCCACTATTTGAATTGTTTCAGTAGTGTTAAGCCGGGGGCTGCTTTAAAGCCATGGCGTTGAACACTGACAGTGTAGCTCTGGTGTCAGTTAGAACAGAGACAGATTCATTCCCAATCTAGATTGTGGTTTCTCTCAGCCAATTAAGAGGGAGAGTTAGGAAGAACCCCTGTAGTTCCTTAATTTTCATCTATGGGAATTAGGAGGACATTAGAAGGGCTGATTAGAATGCTGAGGCAACTGAAGCATTAATATTTGTGCTAATCTCTTTTCCAGTGTCTTGGTCTTTTGCAATTATAACATAAACTTGTGATGGTTTGAGAATTGCAGCATTATTACAAAGGGAAAACAATTGTTGACATGGCTATGCTGTCCCTTTGAAAGATTCCTTATTTAATAATGAAATTTCTAATTATTAAACTATAGGTTAAGTAAATAGAGTGTTAGGAATGCTACATTTGTGATTAGAAGTGTTACACAGATTTGATTTGCTGCTTTGAATTGTGTATTGACAGTCAAAGGGTGGTTAACAGAAATGAAATATCTAACTGTAAACAATTATAATTTACCAGGTTATATATATTGGTCAACTGATGTTGGAGCTAGTAATAAAACAGAATCTATCATTTTAAATGACTAGTATAGAACATAAGCAATTATGCACTCAATAATTGAGATTCAGAAAAATAAACTTGCCATTTGGATAGAGATAAATGGAACAGCATGGAGTTTATATTTTAATTACTTCAATATCTCACTGACATTAAAATGTTCTTGTTGACAAAGAATGGACTTTTCAATGCACTTGTAGTAAGTAATGCACCAGCTGCAGAGTCAGTATTTAGATTTAATCTAGTTCACAAGAATGAATGGTATGGTACTTTTCAATAAAAGAATAAATATATTCCTAATTGCTTTCTCATTAAACTCATAATATGCTGGACGCTTCACAAAATTAAATTATGTGTTTATTAATGCAAGAAATACTTCTTTAGAGCTTCAATGTTTTAATTACAAGAGGATTCTCACTCTCATATCCATCCATACTCAATATTTAGCATTTTTAATCATCTTTAGCCTGAATCTATCAAGTTATTAACATGTTTAGTGATATTGGTCCTAGGTCATCCATTGCTCTAATCTTATTTTTCTTTGTAGATATCTCTACCTCTCTCCAGATTTCAACTTAGTTATTTGCTTTACAACTTTGATTCTCTCAATATGTCCAAAAGGTGATTATTTCTCAGCTAGTTCAGCCATTGTCTTACAATGAAAGTGCAAGCAACTCTTTTTCTGCTCTTTACAAGTTTTATTAAAAGCTGAAAGTTTTTAACACAAAATAATATGGTGACTTAAAAAGTTGAACTAAAACCTGACCAGGCGGTGGCACAGTGGATAGGGTGTTGGACTGGGATGCAGAAGACCCAGGTTCAAGACCCCAAGCTCACCAGCTTGAGCGCGGGACCATCTGGCTTGAGCAAAAGCTCGTAAACCTGGGCCCAAGGTCGCTGGTTCCCGCAAGGGGTTGCTCAGTCTGCTGAAGGCCTGTGGTCAAGGCACATGTGAGAAAGCAATCAATGAACAACTAAGGTATTGCGACGGCAACGAAAAATGAATGATTGATGCTTCTCTCCTGTCTCTGTTCCTGTCTGTCTGTTCCTATCTATTCCTCTCTCTGACTCTCTCTCTCTGTCCCTGTAAAAAAAAAAAAAAAAAAATGAACTAAAAAGTGAAAGCTGAAACATTGAGGAAACACAGATGTAAAAGTTTCAGAAAACAGCTATGACATTTAGGGGAAAACAGCTAAGACATTTAGGGGTCGGGAAACAAAAGGAAGAGGTTAGAGTCATTAGAACATACTATCTTGGGAAAGAGGACTCAAAAACAGGGTACAGGTCTATGAGTAGAGCTCTATGAGATACTGAGAAAAATAGTTAACAAATTAGGTATGTTATGACCACTCAAATGCCTTCAGGTTTTCAGTCTTCCTTTCTCTACTACTTGGTGTTGGTTGATTGTAGCAGTAATTCAGTTAGCAAAGAAAAACAAATGCAAAATACCCACCTCAGAATCAAACACCTTAGTAGTGAAAGATAGGCATGACACTGGAAGAAATTAACTCAATATCAGCACAAAAATATGTTTGTATTGTTTTAAAAGTATATCTATATTATTCCAAATTATTATATACATATATAAGTTTTATATGAAATACAAATTAAAATACTTTACCTTGTTTTATGACACTTTTTTAACAGGAAGATTATTTGAGAGATTAAAGATATACACATGGAGGAGATTCCAAGATGGCAGTGGTGTAGGCAGATGCACAGACTGCCATCTCTCTCAAGCAAACAAGATTACAAATTAATTTAAGAAAAATCATTGTAAAAAGCCAACTTTGTTCTAAAAGAACATGACTCGAAAACCAAGGAGCACAGAAGAAACCACACCAAGCCTGATAGGGAGTGTGGGGGTATGGTAAGGACTCCCCCACTGCCAGGAGTGAGGGGAGGCTAAGGCTGAGGGTCCAGAGGGTTTCTCATTGCGAAAAGAGAAACCCTGACAGGTGGATGTCTTCAGTCTCAGAACCGGAACCCCAGCCTAGAAACCCAGGGACTGGAGGAGACAGCCTGACAGCACTGAGTGGGGAGAAGAGTGGGAGTTCTGCCTGTGGAAAGTGGCTGGTGAAAGAAGTTGCAGTTTTAAAGGGCCAGTGCAGAAAATATTGCTCACTGCCTGTAAAGCCAGTAGTCAAGGCCGCCATCACAGCAGCCTGACTCATGCAAGTTTGCATTAGATTCGAACAGGAGCCAAAAACTGGTAAGCCATCAGCTTTAATTCTAGCTTGCACCCGGTGGGCAAGCAAAAACACACACTGGGCTCCAAAACCCACACATTCAGTGCTCACAAAGCTACTGACTTATCCAAGTTTTCTAGAATCAAAGGTTTCTAGCTCACCAGACTTATTCACCTCTGTTTCCCATCTCCTCCTGCACAACTCTTAACAAACTAGCTTTTTCCTCAGCACTCTGCCATATTGGCTGCTTCTCCTGGCCTCCATGTGGCCTTACTCTGCTCTCCTCTCTAATACTAACCTCAGGAACCGAGAGAGAGAGAGATGAAGCTACTGGTCTCTCCCACTTTATACCGTAGAATCAAAACCTTTAATCCAATTATACAAACAAGGAAGTCTCTGTATAATGGATTCCTCAGGAGAGTGCACCACCCTGCACCATCCAATCAGTCAAGGGTGTGGGGAAGAGCTTACTTTTAAACTAAGCCTTAGGCTATAATGACCTGGCCTGCCTACATTACAGCTTTTCCCCCACAGCCATCTCAAGCATAAGGGCAAATAATATCACCTGGATGACGGGCTTCCATGTGGGCAGCGCCATCTTCAACAAAGTGAGCATATTATATTTTATCTGCCGAACACTGCCACTTGCTTGGGGATCTAGGGGCAGAGATGAGGGGACTGGTCTTGCATGAGGAAAGTGGGGAGATCAAGTCATGGGGACACAAACAGTGAGAGGGAGAAGAACACCTGAGCTGAGTCATTCTCCAGTGCTGAGGCGGCCATAGCTGGGGAAGAGGTCACTCCCTCTGTCCAGCACAAGCTTAGCATGGAACCAGTTGAACCACCTCCAAAAACTTCTCCAATTCCAATCAGATGAAAGGTTGTTCGGAACAGAGAAAGTAAAGAGGAGGGGCAGTGACTCAAGTTTCCGAGGAGACCTGAGCTACACATCTCCCTTCTGATATAAAAAACACACCCTGCCTCTAGAGTGTCACTAGGCAGACCACACCTTCTGGTTCTCAAAGGTTACACCCATTACATTCCTGGATAGAGTTTCAACGGGGACCAAAGAAAAAGATATGCTCATTCCCCCCATCCTAAACACAGAAACTCCCTGCTGGGTTCAGCAACTACAGAACCTCCCTGTTTGACTCAGCAAACAAACAGCAGGGAAATTAAGACTTTTCAGCAGCTCTACTAGTTAAGGAAAATTAAAATCCAAGCAACCAGCAGATGCTGAAGGATAAAGACCTGGAGGAGAAGCTGCATTCCATAAACCAATCTCAGACCCACAACTCTAAAAAGCTTGCAAACCACACACAGAAAAAATGAGAAGACAGAGGAATGTAAACCATATGAATCAACAAGAGAAATTCCCAGAAAAAGAACTGAATGAGATGAAAGTAACCAAATTACTGGATGCAAAGTTGAAAATAATGATTGTTAGGATGCTTAAGGATCTCAGAGCTACAGTGGATGGACTTAATGCGCACCTAAATAAAGAAATTGCAAGCATCACAAAGGACACTGAAATAATAAAAAGAATCAATCAGAAATAGCAATTACAATATCAGAAATGAAGATTTCACAGAAGGAATCAATAGCAGCCTGGATGAAGCAAAGGATTGAATCAGTGAATTAGAGGACAAGATAAATAAAAACACAGAAACAGAGCAGCAAAAAGAAAAGAGGATCAAAAAGTCTAAGGAAGCTATAAAAGAACTCTGTCAACATGAAGAGAAATCACATCCGCATCACAGGGGTTCCTGAAGGGGAAGAGAAAGAACAAATGATAGAGACCCTGTCTGAAAAAAATCATAGCTGAAAACTTTCCTAAATTCATGAAGGAAAAAGTCACACAAGTTCACAAAGCACAGAGAGTCCCGGTAAAGAGAAACCCAATGAGGCCTACATCAAGACACATCATAATTAAATACCAAAGTTAAGAGATAAAGAAAAAATACTAAAATTAACAAGAGTAAAGAAGTCAATTAGAGGAGCCCCAATAAGAATGACATCTAACTTTTCAACAGAAACTGTTGAGGCCAGAAGCGAATGGCAAGAAATATTTAAAGTAATGCAAAACAAGAGCCTACAACCAAGACTTCTTTATTCAGTGAGATTATAGTTTAAAATTGAAGGAGAAATAAAAAGCTTTCCAGACAAAAAAAAAAAAAAAAAAAAAAAAAAAGCAACTCAAGGAATTCATTACAACAAAACCAGTACAGCTGGAAATATTAAGGGGCTTGCTGTAAAAAGGGTAAAGGAAAAAATAATAAAGAAAATCAGAATTATAGTTTTAAAGAATAAAATGGCAATAAACAACTACATATCAATAATAACCCTAAATGTAAATGGATTAAACAATCTAATCAAAAAAGAGACAGGGTAGCTGCATGGGTAAGAAAACAGGACCCGTACATATGCTGTCTACAAGACCCACCTTAAAACAAAAACTACACATAGACTGAGAGTAAAGGGATAAAAAAAATATTTCACGCAAACGGAAAAGAATAAAAGCTGAGGTAGCAATACCTGACAAAATGAACTTTAAAACATAGGCTTTAGTAAGGGATTAAGAAAGTCACTACATAATGATAAAAAGAGAATTACAACAGGAAGATATAACTATTATAAATATATATGTGCCTAATATAGGAGCACCTAAATATCTAAAACAGATTTTTGATGGACAAAAAGGGTGAGATCAACAGTAATACTATAATAGTAGGGGATTTTAATACCCCACTAACATCAATAGATAGGCCCTCTAGACAGAAAATTAACAAAGAAACAGTGGCCTTAAATGACATACTAGATCAACTGGTTTTAACAGATATTTTTAGAGTCTTTCACTCCTGAGCAGCAGAATATACATTCTTTAAAAGTGCTCACAGTACATTCTCTAGGATAGACCACATGTAAAAACACAAAACAAGACTTAAAAAATTTAAGAAGATTGAAATAATATCAATAACCTTCTCTGATCACAATGGCATGAATTAGAAATCAACTACAATAGAAAAACTGAAAAGCATTCAAACACTTGATTACTAAATAGCATGCTATTAAATAATAAATGGGTTAACAATGAGATCAAGGAAGAAATCAAAAAGTTTCTTGAAACAAATAAAAATGAACGTACAACAACTCAAAATTTATGGGACACAGCGAAAGCAGTCCTGCAATGGAAATTCATAGCATTACAGCATACCATAAGATGCAAGAAAAATCTCAAATTAACAACTTAACCCTGCACCTAAAAAAACTAAGAAAAAAACAAACAAACAATAAAAAAACAAACAAACAAAAAAAAGCAAGTAAATTCCAGAGGAAGTAGAAGGAAGGAAATAATAAAGATCAGAGCAGAAATAAATGACATAGAGGCAAAAAAAAAACCCAAAAAAAACAAAAAAAAAAACCAACAGAAGATCAATGAAACTAAGAGCTGGTTCTTTAAAAAGTTATACAAAATTGATGAACCTTTGACCAAGAGAAAAAGAAAGAGGCTTAAATAAATAAAATTAGAAATGAGAGTGGAGAAGTAACAACTGTTACAACAGAAATTTAAAGAATCGTAAAAAGATACTATGAAGAACTAACTGTATACCCCAAATGGGACAATATAGATCAGGGGAAGTCAACTTTTTTATACCTACTGCCCACTTTTGTATTTCTGTTAGTAATAAAATTTTTTAATCGCCCACCAGTTCTACACTAATGATGATTTATAAAGTAGGGAAGTAACTTTACTTTATAAAATTTATAAAGCAGAGTTACAGCAAGTTAAAGCATATAATAATAATTACTTACCAAGTACTATATGCCAAATTTTCACTAAATTTGGCAGAATAAATCTTTATGAAACAACTTACTATAGTAAAATCTATCTTTTTATTTATACTTTGGTTGCTCTGCTATCACCCACCATGAAAACTGGAACACCCACTAGTGAGCTGTAGGGACCAGGTTGACTACCACTGAACTAGATGAAATAGATAAATTTCTTAAAAATATATAATTATTTAAAAATTAATCTACAAGAATCAGAAAACCTAAACAAACTAACTACACCAAAAGATATCAAAATATTTATCAAAAAACTCCCAAAAAACAAAAGTCCTGGACCTGATGGCTTCACAGGCAAATTTTACCAAATACTCAAAGATAAACTAACTCCTATCTTTCTCAAATTATTTCAAAACATTCAAGAGGAGGGAAAACTTCCAAACTTTTTTATGAGGTGAAAATAAGTCATACCTAAAACCAGGAATAGACACTACAAAGAAAGAAAACTGTAGGCCAATATCCCTGATGAACTTAGATGCTTAAATTCTTAACAAAATATTAGCAAATCAAATCCAGCAATATATGAAAAAAGTCATACATCATGATCAAGTGGGACTCAATCTGGGAAGCAAGGCTGGAAAATGTTCGCAAATCAATTGTGATTCATCACATAAACAAAAGAAAGGAGAAAAAACACATGATAATTTCAATAGATGCAGAAAAACACTTGATAAAATCCAGTACCCATATGATCAAAACTCTCAAAAAGTGGGAATACAGGGAACATATCTCAACATAATGAAGGCCATCTATGAAACTCACAGCAAACATCATACTCAATGGGCGAAAATTAAAAGCAATCCCCTTAAGATCAGGAGCAAGGCAGGGGTGCCCCCTTTCACCACTCTTATTCAACATAGTTCTGGAGGTCCTAGCCACAGCAATCAGGCAAGGAAATGAAGTAAAAGGCATCCAAATTGGAAAAGAAGAAGTAAAACTTTCATTATTTGCTGATGACTTGATACTGTACATAGAAAACCCTAAAGTCTCAGTCAAAAAAGTAATGGAATAGATAAATGAATTTAGCAAGGTGCCAGGATATAAAATCAATATTCAGAAATCAGTGAAATTATATACACCAACAATGAACGGTCAGAAAAAGAAATTAAGGAAACAATCCTCTTCATTATTACTATAAAAAATAATAATAAAGTATCTTGGAGTAAATTTAACCAAGGAAGTTAAAAAGACCTCTACTCAGAAAAGTATAAAACATTGATAAAAAAAATTGAGGAAGAAACAAACAAGTGGAAGCATATACCATGTTCATGGATAGAAAGAATAAATACCATTAAAATGTCTATACTACCCAAAGCAATATATAAATTCAATGCAAGTCCTATTAAATTACCAATGTCTTACTTCAAAGATATAGATCAAATATTCTAGAAATTTATATGGAACCAAAAAAGAACACAAATACCCTCAGCAATTTTGAAAAAAAAAATAAAGCGGGGTGTATCACACTTTCTGATACCAAGTTATACTACAAGGCCATTTTACTCAAAACAGCTTGGTATTGGCATAAGAACAGGCATACAGATCAATGGAACAGAATGGAGAACCCAGAAATAAACCCACACCTTTATAATAGATTGATATTTGACAAAGGAGGTAAGATCATACAGTGGAGTAAAGACAGTGTCTAATAAATGGTGTTGGGAAAATTGAAAAAATACATATAAAAAAATAACACTAGACCACCAACTTAACACCATTCACAAAAATAAACTCAAAATGAATAAAAGACTTGAATATAAGTTGTAAAACCATGATCATCTTGGAAGAAAACATAGGCAATAAGCTCTCTGACATCTCTCACAGCAATATATTTGCTGATTTAACTCCACGGGCAAATGAAATAAAGGACAGGATAAACAAATGGGACTATATCAAACTAAAAAGTTTTGCACAACAAAAGACAACATGAACAAAATAAAAAGAGAACCCACACAATGGGAAAACATATTCTCCAACACGTCCGATAAGGGGTTAATAACCAAAATCTACAAAGAACTTGTAAAACTCAACACCAGGAGGGTAAACAATCCCATCAAAAAATGGGCAAAAGAACTTAATAGACACTTCTTCAAAGAGGACATACAGATGGCTAATGGGCATATGAAAAATGTTCAACATCATTAATCATTAGAGAAATGCAAATTAAAACCACAATGAAATATCACCTCACAACAGTCAGAATGGCACTCATCAGCAAAACAACACATAATAAGTCCTGGCGAGGGTGTGGAGAAAAGGGAACCCTCCTGCACTGCTGGTGGGAATGCAGACTGGCGCAGCTACGTTGAAAACAGTATGGAGATTCTTCGAAAAATTAAATTGCCTTTTGACCCAGCTATCCCACTTGGATCCTAAGAATTATAAATCACTGATTCAAAAGAAGAAATGCACCCCTATGTTTATTGCAGCATTGTTTACAATAACCAAAATCTGGAAACAGCCCATGTGTCCATCAGTAGACGAGTGCATTAGAAAGCTGTAGTACATATGCACAATGGAATACCACGCGACCGTGAAAAAGAAAAAAATCTTACCCTTTGTGACAACATGGATGGACCTGGAGTCAACTATTATGCTAAGCAAAATGAGCCAGGCAGAGAAAGAAAAATATCATGACTTCACTCATATGAGGAATACAATGAACAGTGAGAATTGAGCAATGGAAGAGAGACAGAGAAGGGGTCAAAGAGTCCAGAAGAAAAGTGGTCAGAGGGAAAAGGGATGAGAGGAGCAGATCAAAGAAAGGCAAGTCATTAGAAAAAGTATATATACACATAACACAGAGATATAGAGGGCAGGATAGTAAATCATGGAGGGAAGGGAGGAAAGCAGTGGTGTCATGGGGGTGAAGGGGGTATCAAGGAGAACTGGACAGGGGAGGGAGGGAGATATATTCGGGAGTACACTTGTAACTATGTTAACACAACAAATTAAAATCAATAAAAAAAGATATACACATGGAAACAGAGAAATTGTTAGTTCCGTTTAAATTTTTGTTTTTTTCTTTTACTGCCATTTAGTTTTGTTTCGTTGTCTATTCACCCAAATAAAGGAGACATTTTAGCACTAGAGTCTTCAAATCTATAATTTTAAGTCTATTAGAATGACCTAGCCACTTCAACAAATGTATTCTTTAAGGGCAGGATTCTTCATGGCATAACAAAGACATTTCATTAGAAATGTAATACGGTAATACGGTATTCTCAATACATTATGTCACTTTATGGGGTGCATTATCCTTCTGCTGTGTAAATTCTCTTCCATTGCCACAAGGAGAAATGCAAAGAAAACTAAACTTTAAAATTTTGCTTTGTTTTAGGGCTTGTGAGTTATTCCTAATGATTATTTTAAATCAATATTACATGGAGAAAAAGGGAATTTTATATGTCTATTGCACTGCATATTTTTACATGCAGTAGATTTTGAATTACTATTTCTAGAGTTATTGTATTTTAGTTTTTTTTCTGTTAAGAATAGTTTGTTCTTATAACAAACCATTTGAATATTACCATATAAATGTTACTATATGAAAAGCTTTGTCAAAATTTATATTGTTAAGTTATATATATAATAGTACTTAATTTATTTTTTAATTTTATTTATTCATTTTAAAAAGAAGAGATGGGAAGGTGGGGAGCAGGAAGTATCAACTCCTCATATGTGCCTTGACATGGCAAACCCAGGGTTTTGAACCAGAGACCTCAGCATTTCAGGTCTATCCTTTCTCTACTGTGCCACAACAGGTCAGGTCTTATTGTTCTTTTAAAAAGTGGCAAGTACATATTTACATAGGAAATAAAACTTTCTTGCGTTGCATACTGTGCTTTAGTAGCAGTCTTTGCTCAGGACATTAGCATACTTACAGATCATTTACTGTCTGTTTGATGAATCAAACCAGCACAAACTTTCTTTTAAGCTGCACTCATGATTGGGTCAGTAATTATCTTGTTGAAAATGGACATAAAGGCGATACACATGAAAGAATTTTATTAAAAGTTGTTGTTCCAAATATTACAGCTGGAAATCTAATTGTGCCTCTATTTATGTGGCCATTTATTATACTTTAAAATTTGCTTAAATTCTTATGTTTTTATTATAAAACATAATGATTATATTTTTATGCTTATGTTTGAGACTTATAATTCAAAGATAAAAATTAATCAAAAAACAAACTAAATTGAATATTTGGAATTTTTTTGGGGGTGTGGGGAATTGTTACTTGTAGTTTAAATATATAAACTTAATTATTTAAAATTTGTAACCCGCCTGACCTGTGGTGGCGCAGTGGATAAAGCATCGACCTGGGAACACTGAGGTCGCCAGTTCAAAACCCTGCACTGGTCCGGTCAAGGCACATATGGTAGTTGATGCTTCCAGCTCCTCCCCCCTTTCTCTCTCTCTCTCTCTCACTCTGTGTCTCCTCTCTAAAATGAATAAAATAAAAATAAAATAAAATTTGTAACCCAACTTTAATTATCTTTAAAGAAAGATAAATAATTGTTTATGCATTCTAGTGAAAAAAGTAAAATAATATTTACCTTTAGAAAAATGAAGAATTCAGGTGCAAACATTTTAAGATCTAATGTTTGTGTTTGGAATAAAGGGGAATTTAAGAAAGTTTATTTGACTTATTATATGTGTCAGTATACATTATTTATAAGTTACACATCATAATTTGAGGGACTTTTGTGTGTGCTATAATTAATGATATATATTATAAAAAGCCTTGTTAACTGATGTATTTCTCCAAGTGATGTTATCCTAAAGAACACAGTGTATGTTCATGCATTTAAATTCTAAGTAAAGAAAATGGAAAGTTTACATGTGTAAAGAGTGCTAAAATCTATATGACAAAATGTGCAATGGTACTACTTACTTAGAGTTCAAATAATAAATAATAAAAACTATTTTCAAAGATAAAAGAAGCCTATAATTTATAGTTTTAAAACTGCTTTCAGTTTACATTATTTATTTTGAGATATTCTAAGTTGTTGAGTACAGTGTACTTAGTACATGAAGTTGAGGTAAAACAAAATTTCTTAAATTGGATATTTTCACTCAAGAACAATAATAAAGTTCCAATGTATCATGGACAACATTTCAGAATAGTAAATCCCTTAACATAAGTAAAAATTGTAATTTTATTTTGGGCAACTTTCAAACTCTCAGTTGAAATATTCTCATTGAAAGCTAATTCATAAAAGTGTTGCTGCCAAGACTGTGGGATCAGGTGAAGGAGAAAGGAGAAGCAACATGTGCTGAAAACCTTTAAGGAAACTTTAATGTGATGATAAGGTTATATTAACTTACTGTCTTTAATATTTTAATAATTGATCTTATAAACAAAATTCATTGAGTTATTTTGTGTTTTCATCTCCTCTGGAATGTTAGAGGTAACATAATTAAGGATAATCCCTATCCAATACACTTAAAATAGTATTAAGAAAATGACTGACAGTGACAACTCATCTCAATATTTGATAGTTGTTATTAAATATTTTGTAGTTACTTCATAATCATATTAAGTCATATATTGTGTTATAATTGAACAGATCTGAACAAAATGACCAATGAATTTTCCTTATATGGCAAAAGAATATGGCATAGATTATGGATTTTGATAATTATTTAAAATAATTAATAATATAGACTATAAACTTGATTTCTTAACATTTGTATTTTGAACACAAGCCTTACATATAGTCCATTAGTTAGAACCAAAATTCCTCACTTACCTTAGTTCTCCGTTTTGGTACACAATACTCTCTACTAGTGCCCCAAGTATAGCAATGTTAGAGATCCTGTATCATAAATTGTTTCTCCCAGAGTCAAACAATATTCACCTGACTCCTACATAGCAATTGAAAAGGAGCTCCTTGCTTTTCTTTTTTGTAAAAATAATCAAATATAATAATAGTTAACAATTGTCTTATCCTTGGTTAATGATCCACATTCCTGGCATATTTGTGCCTTTTCTTGGAGTCTTGGTTACATCTCAAAAACTTATATAACCTGAAATCTCTGCCTATAGTCAGAGGCAGAAGTTGTCTTGTTTCAGTTAGTTTTTATTCATAGCTAAAGCAGGAAAAAGAGAACTCAGCCTGCTTCCTGATAGAGACATATTCTTCTATGTTCTTTTTCCTACTGCAGTCCCTGTAAGCAGGAAATGTTCTGTTTAAGTTTTCAAAAATATATTTGAAGAGAAAGTGACTTAGCTCAATCACTTATTGCCTTTGGAAGTTGGTCAGCCACAGGACAGCAGAAGTATGGTCAACAAATAACGTGTTGGCAAGGATGTGGAGAAAATGGAACCCTTGTGCTCTGTTGGTAGGATGGAATTTTGGTGCAGCCATTGTGGAAAAGAGAATGGTAATTCCCTAAAACAGTAAAAGTAGATCTATCATATAACCCAGTAATTCCACTTCAGAGTATTTGTCTGAGAAAAACAATAACATTAATTTGAAAAAATATATGTACCTCTGTGTTTATTACAACATTGTTCACACTAGCCAATATATGGAAGCAACCTAGGTATCCATTGATAGCTGAAAGGATAAAGAAGATGGGATGTTGAGAGGACCTGAACAAACACTTCTCCCAAGAAGATATACGAATAGCCAACAGATATATAAAAGAATGTTCATCTTTGCTAGCTATTAGAGAAATGCAAATCAAAACTACAATGTGATACCACCTCACACCTGTTAGATTTGCTGTTATCAATAAGACAGGTAATAACAAAAGTTGGAAAGGCTGTGGAGTAAAAAGAAACGCTCATTCACTGCTGGTGGGAAAGTAAACTGGTATAACCATTATGAAAGACAGTATGGTGGTTCCTCAAAAATATTAAGAATAGAATTACCATTTGACCTAGCAATCCCTTTACAGGGTACCTACCAAAAAAACTTGAAAACATTGGTATGCAAAGACACATGCACTCTTATATTTATTGCAGCATTATTCATGGGGCCAAGATCTTGAAACAACCAGAGTGACCCTCAATAGAGGATTGGATAAAAGAAGATTTGGTACATTTGTTGCCATTTACAACATGGATAGACCTTGAGAACATAAAACTAAATGAAATAAGTAAATCAGGAAAAGCTAAGAACTATATAATTTCACACATAGGTGGAATATAAAATTGAGACTCATGGCTTGACCTCTGGTGATTCAGTGGATAAAGTGTCAAGCTAGAACACTACATTCCCTGGTTCAAAACCTCACGCTTGTCTGGTGAAGGCATATATGGGAGTTGATGCCTCCTGCTCCTTCCTGTTTATCTCTTTCTCTCTCTCCTCTGTCTAAAAATAAATAAAAATTTGCAACAAGATAGATAGATCTATCTGTACTATGCTAGGTGAAATAAATCAGACAGAGAAAGACAAATACTGTGTGGTCGCATTTATTTCTGAAATCTAAAATAAACCCCACAAATAAACAAACAAAAGAAAACAAAAACAGAATTGTAGAAACAGAGACCAAAGGGATGGTTATTAGAGGGCAGGGGATAGGATGAAGAATAAGTTAAAGGGGGATACAGCTAATACTGTGATATGTTTGTGTGATGACAGATGATTACTGGAATTAGTGAGGTGATCACACTGTAAAGTATTAAATGTCAAATTACTGTACTGTACAACTGAAATTAATATAACTAATATAGTATTATATAGCGACTATAGTTTTAAAAATGCATAAAAAATCTGATGAAATAGGAATGAACTGAGTCCTGCGTTTACATAGTGCTTGACAATAAGAGAATGAAGGACAAATGAGATTAGTATTGATGGTCACAAGACGGCAGTGGTGGTGAGGTAAAGGTCACAAGGAAGGCAGCATGGCCTGCCAAGGAGTAATCCCATTTGCCCTTGGTGTCCTGAGGCAAAGGGCAGGTTGTCTAAAATAAAACATCTAAAACTCTCAGGCTTTCCATTTTTTACAAAATGATGCAAAGTTCTGAGACTTTCTCTTCATACTTGCTGATAGAAAGCATAAAAGATGAAGGAGAAAACTGATCGAATGAGCAACACATAAAAGGCATAATCTAAGGAGCATATGTAAATCAACCTCAGCATTTGAGTTTAAAAGTAAAAGTAAGTGGCATTGTTGGTTTTAGGATAAAATATTTTGCTGATGCAGAGCTTGCTATATGGAGGCTTATTAGAAGAACCAGGAGTGATAGCCATATGGTTTGTATTAGATGTATCTGTCTGAATTTAGGAAAGCAAAAAGATCATGAGGTGTTGTGCACAGTAATTATATGAAGTTATAAATATCAATAACAACTACAGCTGTTCTTCTCCATGCAGAGTACGAGGATGTTGGGTAGGGGTTTAGTTGTTACATACTGAACTTTGGATATATATATATATATATACAAACACAAAATTATATTCATAAACACACATATACATTTATATATGTGTATATGTATTATATATGTATATATGTGTAGATTATATATGAATATATATACATTATATTTTTCTGAAATGAGAAGCAGTGGGAGGCAGACAGACAGATTCCCACATGCGCCAGACCAGGATCCACCTGGCATGCCCACCAGGGGGCAATACTCAACCCCTTTGGGACATTGCTCCTCTGCAATCGGAGCCATTCAAGCACCTGAGGCAAGGCCATGGAGCCATCCTCAGTGCCCAGGCCAACTTTGCTCCAGTGGAGCCTCAGCTGCAGGAGGAGAAGAGAGAGGCAGAAAGAAAGGAGAGGGGGAAGAGGGAAGCAGATGGGCGCTTCTCCTGTGTGCCCTGGCAGGAGAATAGAATCTAAGACTTCCACACACTGGGCCGGGTCGACACTCTACCGCTGAACCAACTGGCCAGAGCTTTTTATATGTATTTTTATGGGGTAAATTCCTAAGTAATATGGATCACTCAAATAAAAGATTGTATTTAAAAGCCTTTAAGTAAAAGATACCAGTACATGTAAGTAAAATTGCACTTTTAATAATAGTGGTAAAAAGAAAACTGGGTTTGATGATTTCTTATATTCTTTTCTTTTGAAAAACCAATGCCTTACTTTACTGCATACTTTCAGTGCAATATGTTAGTCCATGAATTTTGTAGAAGATGAATCCGTAGGAAATGATCAAAGCAGCAATAGAAGTCCCAAAGCCTGAATTCAATAGCAGTTGTGCATGTATTAGTTCAGCAAGCAGTACTGGATTTTCAAAAACATGCTGACTTATGATGACCAAAATGAGAGATGAATAACCAGCAATGGAGCCTGGATAGCAATAAGTGGAAGTCGGCAGATGGTGTTTGAATATCACACTGGCACTGGCAAATAGCAGAACAGACAGCCATGCTTAATATTATGACAGATTGACTGAGTAGGAAAAGCTTGAATGTACTTGTGGTGTTTTCCCTAGAGTTTAAATTGGAGACATAAAAGTTCATATTAAACTTGATATCAGTTAGAAATGATAAGTCAAATTTAACTTAGTATAAGCTTGCTCTATCTGTTCATTTTTTGTGTGTGGGCTGAGTAGTAAATCTATATACTATACTAACTAATTAGCCTAGAAAATGAGCTATTTTTATATCATTAAATATAGTTTAGTGAATGTTCTTTGAAATAAGTGATTCCAGAAAAGCATGTATTTTATTCTATAACTTTATACAATACACTGCTCGTGATAAAATTTATGAAGTTTAATAATTTTAGAAGGAAATATAGCCACTAAGATAATTTAGGCAAAAGCATTGTATATCTTTACCGTACTTCAAAAGGTTGCATTAAGTCATCAAAATGTCTATGTTTATACTGTAATGATGTATCAACTGGTCTATACATTTGTAGGCTTGTCAAAGGTGAACTAAGAAATGCAGGCTCCCCAATAAACAACATGGTACTTGAATTTAAATGACCAATAAGAAACAAAATATATTAGGAACATAAGAAAATATCCATGCAAAGAACACATCAGTAATGTAATCTGAAGATATAATAGAGAGATGAAAATAATATATTTCTAAAAATTTTTAAATATTGTCTTTTATTTTAAAATATTCAAATAATTCTGCAAGAAATTTTAGACTTTATATATTTAATATATATGTAGCTTATATATATAACCTGTGCAGATAAACTAAAAATAATGAGGAAAAATCATCTTCAAATGTGATCAAATTATGATAGAACATCAATATTATATGAACTTCATGGTTGACAATGTGTGAGCTTATCTACACGAGAAGCAGAAAACACTCATGGACTTCAGTTTCCTGATCCACTCACAATTCACATAAAAAATTATTTGCAAAAAAATATATATAACTCAGTTTCCTATATGGATATTTAGTGGAGTTTAAAAAATATTTTGAATAAAAATGATGTCATCAAATCAGTTTTAAAAAGTCATTGTTTTGGAATCAGTGGATAATAATTTTTAATTACTTTGTTGAATGTCTGTAATAGTTAAGTTTTAACAAGTATGTGTGTGTGTGTTTGTGTGTGTGTGAGAGAGAGAGAGAGAGAAACAGAGAGAGAGAGATACTGGTTAGAAATATGGTTGTGAAATATTTAGACACACTGTGACAGGTTTTTCATCTTTTAAGGTGAAATTTGTGAAATCTAGTCTATGATCCCAAGTAATATATATTAAATCGAGTGACTCATTTGACTAATGTGTTGTTTAATGCTTTTCTGTATTCCATATAGTGATATGTGCACATAAGCTTGGCCAGATCTATGAAGGCAATTTGGAGACGTGCTTAATAGTTGACAATAAAATCCTCTCTCTGTGTTCAGGGACCTTTTTGTGTACAACTGAATACAGCATCCAATATACTTGAATCAGCTATGCAAGAACAGCCTTTTTAGGGAAAATTAGTTGAAGTCCAAAACATCAAATTTTTTAAAAAATTACTTTTCTATGAGAACAAGAATCAAAGTACCATGCATTGCACACTATTTACTAGTAGAAAGATAAAATTATTAACAAATATTTTTATGTTCACAGTTTAAAAAGAATATTTTGCAAATGGTATCTAATTTTGTATCAAGCTGTCCAATTGTCTTCATAACAATTATAATTTCAAAAAGATAATCATCTGTGTCACTCTTATTGACTAATATAATTGAGCCAACTGCCACATATATTTTAATTAATTTCACATTAATATAAAGTGTCACTAAGCTTCATGTAAATGAACATATTTCTCATAATTGATGCAACAAAAAACCAAATCTTTTTTCTGTTATTGAGGAAAAGTGAAAAATCTATAGAAAGACTGGTCATGTGAATTGCTATGAAGATTGTCAAAGAATTTTGGGGGGTTATTAGAATGTAGTCTCAGTGATCAAAGGAATATCCTCCAAACTGAAATTAAGTGTCTAAATTTTGAGAGTAACAGAGAAACATACCTTTCAGAAAATAGATTAACCCTAGATTGACTCTTTAATTATTTCTCACATCCAAGCAAAATGTATCTTCTTTAGATGAGAAAACTAATTTATATATATGTATATGTATATGAGAAATGTATGTGTATATATGTACGGTATGTGTATATATGTACGGTATGTGTGTATGAGAAATTAAAAAACTGGTTCTTTCCTGCAACTTGGAGGTAAACCTAGAAATAATTTTTAACATTTGAACAAAATTTTCAAATCAAAACAGGATTGCCAGAGGAACAGACATGACAGAATTATTAAGATCAGCATGTGCTACAGTGACATAGTGGAAACAATATAATTTTTTATTAAGAAAATTATTTAGAAGTTTTTATAAATTTTGGTTATTAACCCCTTATCAAATGTATTGGCAAATATAGTCTCCCATTATATGGGTTGTCTTTTTATTTTAATTTTTTTTAAATTCTTTTCTTAATTTTTAATGAGGTAACATTAATAAATCAGGGTACATATGTTCAAAGAAAACATCACCAGGTTATCTTATCATTCAATTATGTTGTATACCCATCACCCAAAGTCAAATTGTCCTCTTGTCACCTTCTATTTGCTTTTCTTTGTGCCACTTCCCTCCCCGCTCTCCCACCCTCTTCTCCCTCCCCCCACTCCGTAATCACTAATTTTTTTGAGGAAAAAAATTACTAAGGATTGCAAGATGGCAATGGAGTAGGAAAACTTTTCAACTGTGAACTCATAGGACGAAATTGGATTACAACTTAATTTAAGAACAGTCATCTGGAAAAACCAACTTTGTACTAAACTAAGAGGAGTCTATAACCAAGGATCACAGAAGAAGCCAAAAAAAGACTGGTAGAAAGGGCAGAGATGCAGAAAAGGCTGCCCAGCTCTCAGGAGTGAGCGGTGGCTCACAGTCCAAAGGATCTCTCACTGTGGGGTGGGTTTCCCTGAGAGGTGTGGGTCCTCAGCCCCAGGTCCAGAGCCCCAGCCTACAACCCCAGAGCTTAGAACAGGTGCCTAGACAGCATTTTGCTGTGAAAAGAGTTGTGTTTCTATTTACAAGAAAGAAACACAACTCTCAGACACACTCTGTTTTAAAGGGCCCTCACAGAAAACTTCGTTCACAGGCACTTACGTGGGGCTCTGGCAGAGGAGAGCTGAGAGGATTGGGATTGCCAGAGGAGAGTGTAAAGTCAGAGGCCCAGGGAGAGACATTCTGGTGACAGTCACCAGAAACCCTGTGCTGACTGATTCTCCAGAACTGTACTGCAGTCGCCATCTTTCTTTGGTGGAGCAATCCCCTCTGAGTGGCACCAGCCTGAAAAAACAGCTGTTGCGCCCTCAGGACTCTTTTCTACCCCAGACATGCTCATGGGTTGCTCTGAGAGGCCAGGAAATAGGGGCACATCAGTGACTCAGTTTTCTGGTGTTGAGACAAGAGTGTTTCCCCCCTACATTCCTGAGTCTATGACTAATGAGAGACAGTAGAAACTGTCCAGAGTGTGGGCAGACCACATTTCTGGGTCTAAGTGGCCATTCCCACTGGACTTCTGGGGCCACACTCACTGAAGTCTGTGAAAAAAGTCTGAACAGACTGACACCAGGGGCCCAGGGGCGGAGCCACACCTTCCACCCTTTCTACTCCTTAAATTGCCTCAGGTTCTAACTCTATCAGAGGTTTTATTTCAGTGGCTGAGCCCAACAAACAGAGGATGCAATATAGGCAGTCTCAGGGATCCTTGGCCTTTTATGGACCTTTCCTCAGGCCCAGTGTGGGTAAAAACCAGCCTAGGTGTGTGGTTTGGTATTTATATATGCTCTGGGGCCCAGCAAAGGCAGCCACAATCTCTGGATTGGTTGAAGCTCCAAGAAGGTTCCTGAGGGCCAGTCATGGGAACTGTCTCCCACTGGTCAGCACCAGGTTCCCTTCAGGGAGGCCTAGGGCTGGAACATCCAGTGGCCAGCTTCAGAGAGCATTGGTTCAATACTAACCACCCTTGCTGGTGGCATGTTCTAAGGAAGAGTTCCTCACACCTGGCTCAGCTAAGGTGAATTCTGCTTTCTGTGATCATCACCAACACAAAAGCTCACGTGCATTGGACAGGGTGTATTTTCATGGTCAGCCAGCCTGCATGCTGTAAATCCTGCCCCTCTGGGTTAAGTTTCATATGGGGAAAAATGAGAGGCTTGGAGCATGGATATTTAAAGTGGGGGTCCCTGTGAGTTTCTTGTTGGTTCTGGTCGAGGAGCTTAGCCACTTTTTGGGAGGAGCACAGTCAGCCCCAGAGGAAGACTCTCTCCATTTTTCTCCCTGAAACCAGGGTCTTACCAACTGGAAGAACTTCTACAGACTGTTGGCCCCAATCAATATGAACTTGCTATTCACCTTGCTGGGGGGAAATAAAATCTGAGTATCCAGCAGTTACTGAGGAATTAAGTTCTGGAGTAAGGGCCACTTTCCGCATACTGAGTTCCTGACCAAGAGAGCCCTGAAGTAAGGGATCCAACTAACTTTGTATTCCCAAACTCAGTTGCCCTAACCTACTAATCTTGCAACCTATAGAGGATTTGGTTGAGTGAGCCCGGTCTAAGCTCACACTACAGTCTTTCTACAGAAGACTCTGGGAAGACCAGGCAGCTGCAAGAGGAGGTGGAGCGGCTAAAAAGTGGAGGCTAATTGTACAAAGTTTGGGGTTTTTACAGAGCTTTTGTCATCTCTAAGCAGGAAGAAGCTGATTCTTATACACAGGTTGGTCCCTCCGACACTACCCAGGCACAGAAAACACAGACAGAAACAGAAAACAGAGATGTAGCTCCAGAGATATAGCCCATGGTAGGTTACAAACAATGGCTGATGCCAACTCAGGAAGACCTAGCACAAACACAACCAGTAGTGGGTGACAGAAAGCAACAACACTAAACTCAGCTAGCTACACAAGCAGCATGCCCTAAAGAGAAGTCCAGCAGGCTGATATTGTGGAGAATAAATATACAGACTAAGACAGACATAGCACAGTGTCTAATACACATGATCAAGATTGATCCTTAGAGCCAGCCAGCCTGAAGGGATAAGCACACCCATGAAAAGACCAACTGCATTTAATACTCACATACAATAGTTGGGTAAATACTACCCTCTAGAAGGATTACTAGAACAAGAAAATCAGGTGACCTGGAGGTCAGTATCACAAAGCTCATCTTTCTCATAAAGATACCACAACAAATTTCAAAGTCAGACAGTGCTACCTCATACACAGACAAAATGGGCAGAGAAATACAACCCAAATGAATCAACAAGAGAAATCCCCAGAAAAAGAACTAAATAAAATGGAACTAACCAAACTGTGGGACAGAGTTTAAAATAATCATTTTTAGGGTGCTCAAGAATCTTAGAGCAACAATGGGTGGTCACAATGAGAACTTAAACAAAGAGATAACAAGCATCAAAAACTACATTAATATAATAAAAAAGAACCAGTCAGAAATGACAAACACAATATTAGAAATGAAGACTGCATTAGAAGGAATCAACAGCAGGCTGAATAAAGCAGAGGATTAAATTAGTTGATTTATATGACAAGATAAATAAAAGTAGAGAAGCAGAACACAAAAAAGAAAAGAGCTCAAAAAGACTGAGGAAACTCAAAGAGAACTCTGTGACAACATGAAGAGAAGCAACATCTGCATCATAGGGTTTCCTTCACAACTGCAACAACAAAAAAAATAAAATACCTAGGAATAAATTTAACCAAGGAGGTAAAAGACTTGTACTTGAAAAATTATAAGACAGTGAAAAAAAGAAGTCAAGATACAAGTGGAAGCATATACTGTGATTATAGATAGAAAGAATAAACATTATTAAAATGTTTATACTGCCCAAAGCAATCTATAGATTCAACGTAATTCTTATTAAAATACCAATGGCATATTTCAAAGGTATAAAATAATTTTCCAAAAAATTTGTGGAACCAACCCCTCCACCCCCCACCTGACCTGTGGTGACGCAGTGGATAAAGCATCAACCTGGGAATACTGAGGTCGCCAGTTCAAAACCCTGCACTGGTCTGGTCAAGGCACATATGGGAGTTGATGCTTCCAGCTCCTCCCCCCTTTCTCTATTTCTATCTTTCTCTCTCACTCTGTGCCTCCTCTCTAAAATGAATAAATAAATAAATTTTAAAAAAACCCAAATACCTCAGCAATCTTGAAAATGAAGAATAAAGTGGAAGGTATCAAATTTCTTGATATCAATTTATACTACAAGACCAGTGTACTCAAAACAGCTTGGTACTGGCATAAGAACAGGCATGCAGATTAATGGAACCCTACAAAGAAGCCAGAAATAAACCCACACCTTTATAGTCAATTGATATTTGACAAATGAGGTAAGAATATACAATGGAGAAAAGACAGTCTCCTTAATAAATGATGTTGGGAAAATTAGTTATATGCAAAAAATATATATAAACTAGAACACCAACTTACACCATTCACAAAAATAAACTCAAAATAGATAAAATACTTAAATGTAAGTTGCAAAACCATAAGCATCTTGGAAGAAAACATAGGCAGTAAACTTTCTGATATCTCTTCTAGTAATATTTTTGCTGATGTATCTCCACAGGCAAGTGAAATATAAGACAAAATAAATAAATGAGACTATATCAAACTAAAAAGCTCAGTCCCCATAATACTCAAATACATGCATGTCTGGTACAAGTGGGGCCTCCAGAACCTTACTCCAGTGCTGCCAGGCAGCATCCATACTGGTCATTCAGTGCATGATTTTATTTAAAGTTCATCCACACGTCACATAAAAAATAAAAGCAAAGGAACAATATCACCGAATTCAACGTAATAATTACTTCTGGGAAGAAAAGAGGGGGTTGAATTCAGGGAAGATTATGAGCTCTTATAAAATTTATATAATATTCTATGACTTTATATAAATTATTTGTACATTACTATTTGTTTTATTTTTGAATTACATATTTACATTATGTGCTCTCTTTTGTATATTTCAACATTAAAAGATATAAAAATATAAGGTAAAGCTGACAAACATAAAAATTAAGCAATCTATATAAGACTGGTCTGGAAACCTATTTGAGCATGAATATGTGAGTTTGGCCTGTTTATAGTAAATGCAGTATCATAGTGTCAGATTATGCATGAGAGAATCTTTTTTTTTTCAGTAAGATATACCTATCCTGCTTATAAGTAATGCATTTTTAAAATGTTACAAGTTTGTTTTGCTCTGTGCAGAGGTAGATTTCTGTAAGCAAAACCATGGATCACCTTAATTCTAAAAAAAGAAAATTTTAAACTAGTTTTAAGGCCAAATATATAAGAATATGTGGATTTGCCATGCATGAGTTAATATTTGACAAGATTTCTATCTTGATTCTTATGGGCACTTAAGTTCTAGAGCCAGTCTATTCTATTTTTGTATGAGACTCAATTTTTGTTCTTCTCTATTACATCATTATAATACTTCTAATTTATTTACATATTAGTATTTTCTGGCCCTTGTACTTTTCTACTGTAATCTAAAGGACTGACAATTATAATATTTTCCCTCTTTAAAGTATCTATTATAACATTTCTAAAAGGATTGAAATTATTATATTGACCATCATATAATACACCTACACTTTCAGGTTTCTAAACTTTTTAGAGAATGTTAATATTACAATAAAATATCTAACAGTAGTCATATTATTCTAACTTTAAAAAAATTCACACCATATTGTACTGCATATTATTTACACAACAGCATTGAAAATGGTATTGCACTTGTTTTATTTCAACAAAATCTTCTAAAATAAAATAATACATAATAAAAATATTATGTAAAGTAATTGCTTTCAAAAGTACACATTATTGCCTTTATTACATTACATGCTTCAGAAGTCATAATCATTATCTCAATTTTCATTCCAGAAATATATTTAGTTTATACCTTTGCATTATTCTGATTACACGAAGTTCCATTAAAACTGGTAATGAGAAAAACTAAAAAGGTACAAACATGCAAGCTATATGCATGTGGTAGTTTCTCTTAATGAAAATGTATTAAAAATGTCTCACTCCTTGGGCTGAGAGCTTGGTAAGTGTGTTCTGATTTGAAAGTATTATTTTTATGTTTTAGTTTGGATTGAGAGACATGGCTGATATTGCATAAAATTACTTTGTTCTTATTTAAGAAATTATGGTAGATGCTAAGGGAAAATAGGAGGGACACATATGTGTTGATCTTTCTAACGGTTTCCAAAATTTTAAATCACTATATAGGCATTATAGAGTAATCATTAGTACTGCTCTGCTATCTTCTGAGACATCCACAAATTTCTGAGAATATGGCTATCCACTGAGAAATAATTGAGCTACAAGGAATTCATAAAACTCTGGAATTTGCTTCTCAGCTTGAGCTCTCTTTGGTGATGGAATCTTGCTAGAATGTGTTTGTTCTATGTCAGTTCACCATTGTAGTCTATTCTGAAAAAATGAGTAACGTGCACATCACATTTTGATTTCTATTGCCATCTTTGAACACATTGTATAGAGAATCTTACATACAAACGGAGACCTTAAAAATATCTTGTTACATATGGTATGCTTTTGGGACTAACACAATTCCAAAAACAAAACAAACAAAAACTAGCCATTCCACAATTTTATCTCTTGTCTCTCCAAAATAGGGAGATATTTCATTGCTCAGCTATGATAAATAGATAGCAAATGGAAAAATTAGCCTGGATTATTTTCTGAAAATTATTTTAAATTCTTTTGACTCATGCAAGGTTTGGATTTTCAGAAATGAGAGTTAGGTCAATATTAAGAACCTTTCTCATTCAGAGAAATTGGGCTAATGACACAAAGAAGGAAACTAACTTTATATATGGAATGAAGAATGATGCATGGATGGATGATTTAATCTGGTTGCTTAAAATTGTACCCAGGCCAGATAGTTCAGTTGTTTAGTGTTGTCCCAAAGCACAGAGGTTTCCAATTCGATACCCAGTCAGGACACAAACAAGAGCACTCGATGTTCCTGTCTCTCTTTCTTTCTCTTCTTTCATTAAAATCAGTAAATTAAAAAAAAATTTAAAAACTTATACTCGGGTATTATCATGAATCTTTTTTCATGTATATATGTTATACATACATAGATTATGTATAATATATAATCAAATTTTTTATAATTATATACCTTATATATAATTAATACATAATATAAATGTATTAATAAATTAATAAAATATCTATAAGTACATACTGTGTATGTAGTTTCTTCATTCATATTAATGGCATTCTTTTCATGTATCCTGTCAAATTTAAAGAAAAATGAAAATAAAATAGTTTTACTTTTTAATATAAAATATTTTTTAAAAATAATTTAATTTTTAAAATATCTTGAATATATATATGTATATATAAATATTTTTAGTTTATTATCATTTGCAGTTTTCTTAGGAAATAAGAGCAAATGTTCAAGCAATAACATCGGTATATATTTTACCAGAGTGCCATAGTATTGAACTTGATAGAACTAGCATATTTTCTTTAACTACAATTAATACTGACCGACAGTGTACAAAATGAATGAATGCACAAGTGCATGCTAAGTACACTCTGCCTTTAGACATTATTTTAGGTTACTACTCCAAGATCAATTGGATTGGCTGTTTACAAGTATATTTTTAAGCAATCAATTATGTTGCAAATGGGCTAAGTTATTCATGCCTGTAAAGTTGCATAGATAATTGCAAATTAAATCAGACATCAAACATGTTGTTTAATATTATGATAGGTGAGCTAATAAGTTTGACAAACTGTCCAACCACATCATAGTTACAAAGTTTTCTATGTTCATAGCTATGTATTTATGAAGTTTACAAAATGCTCACGTTTTCCCACTTTTTAAAAATAAAGAACTCAAAGTTAAGAAATTACAACTTGAGCTATAACAAATTCATAAGAATTAGAAGAATCAGAACTTGTAACTCAGTTTTCTGTCTTTATATCCAATGTCCTTTTTATTTCATAATAACTGATTAAAGGTAGTTTTAAGTATAGATTATAAAGCCATACACACAAATGAATAACCACAGATAAAGATCAATAGAATGACATTAAAATACTAAAATGATACTACATATCCCATATTTAAAATCATAATACAGGCCTGACCAGGCGGTGGCGCAGTGAATATAGTATCAGACTGGGATGCAAAAGACCCAGGTTTGAGACCCTGAGGTCGCGAGCTTGAGCGCGGGTCCATATGACTTGAACAATAGCTCGCCAGCTTGGACCGAAGGTCGCTGGCTCCAGCAAGGGGTGGCTCAGTCTACTGAAGGCCCGCGGTCAAGACACATGTGAGAAAGCAATCAATGAACAACTAAGGTGTCACAATGGCAATGACTAATGCTTCTCATCTCTCTCCATTCCTGTCTTTCTGCCCCTATCTATCTCTCTCTCTGTCCCTATAGAAAATAAATAAATAAATAAATAAATAAATAAATAAATAAATAATTGTAATACAAAGCTTAAGAAATTGCTAATACTAATACATTATTCATTTTGATTTTTAACTCTACAGTAATTTTATAACAAGTTTCTTTGTTTGAAGATATTTTAATGGACTGAGTCAAGAGGAAATAACTACTAGTAAGTAAGAAAAAAATTGCATAAATTGCTTAAAATGAGGAAAGAGAGAAAACTATAAACTTACTTTAGTTTAAGTACACTCATGTCAAAGATTACGAATATATCCTGTTATCAGAATGCTGCATTTATAGAAGTGGTTAGACTTCATGTAATACCATCTATTTTTGCCTGAGGAAGGTTCATCTAGAGTTTCAGATGTTACAGGACTCAGGCCATATAAGCAGATGCTTATGCCTACAAGAAAGTTGAGTGTTCATCTCTGTAGTCACACTTTGTGCACCTGCTGGGATGGTGTAGTTCTTTCACTGCAAAGATGTGGTCTAAGTGGGAGGATTTGATTTCTCAGAAAGATTAATAAAACTAGTCAAGTAAAATAGACTGTCTCCTTAAAAATCTGAGAATTCTCACTGTAGAGAATGAGCTTAAAATGCAAAAGATATTCCAGTGTTAACATCTATGAAAGTTAAAGGACAGAAATATGATGGGCAGAAGTGGGGAACACTGTTGGACCAGAACCTGACAGTTTTTAACACCTCAATGAGGAGCTCCAGAGTGACACCTTCCTATTGCAGAAATGGCAGTCACACAGTTTAAAAAATACTTAGAGTCATTACTCACTCCTCTCTCTTCTTGAACATCACCTATATTACTTAAGATTCTGCCCATGTCTCACTGCTTTTGAAACACTTCACTACCATTTCTCTGTTTATGCTTTATTTTTCTTCATAGTACTTATCAACAAACTATAGAAATGATCCCTGAAAGTATAGTCTTCATAGTACTTAACTTATAATTAATATATCTCCAGGACCTGAACAGACCCTAGCATTTGCTGTGTTCTCTAATAAATTTTTGCTGGATGAATGAGCTATCAAAAGTTATCTTTTTCCTACTTCCAGACTCTCATGTCTATAATAGAAATGGAGTGTTTACACATAATTGTTTTATATGGTTACGGTTAGAATCCATGGAGTCCAAAAAGACCAGTGTACAGGCTTTAATGAAAGGAAACCTGCTGGGCTGGCTCACAAAGGTAGTAGCACCTGGCACAAGTTTCAGGAATAATGAAATAACTTCATAGATTTTACCAAATAAATTTTTATTTCCTAGCATATTATTAACTTCTCAAAAAAGTCACATGATTTTTATCCAACCCTTAATTTATAGACAACTCAGTCTTTAACATAAGTTTTATTTAACTATGTGACCTGAAATTGTTCCACAAAATAGCAACATTTATTCAATCTTTTAAAAATCTATCCATTCACATTTATTAATTATTTTATTCATCTATTAATTCATTTATTAAATATTTTAAATTCATGTGAAATTCTCTAATGATTCATTTGCAAATAAGAGACACAAAGTTTTTACCCTCATTGGATATAAATATATATGAGCAATTTATATAAACTAAATAATACTAATATTAAAAAATGAAATTTTAGGATCAATGGATATAAACATCATGAGAATTTAATCTACTTTAGAGATTAATACAGAAACATAAAAACCATGTACTCCCACATGCATACAAACAAAATGTCAACAATAAAATCTCTCACAGATGTGGTATTTTAAGCAGAGTCCTAAGGGAGCAAATGAGAAATTTAAAACTATTCTAACCCCCAAAAATAATATGCATGAGGAGCCAGAGTCAATAAAAAATGTGACATTTTTTGAGGGGATGTGTTATGCTTAACTTAGCTTTCTATTCTGTGTAAAATTGGGAGCCATTAAATATTTTAATTAGATGACTGAAATTATAAGAATTGTAATATTGAAGAATTACTCTTCTGATAGTGTTGGAAGAAGGATTAAATGGAAACTGCTCTCTGATTCCCCATTCCTTGGTAATAGACTGGAACTATTCCCACTAAGGTTTTCAATGACCTATTGCTAAATACTGTTTATAGTCCTCATCCATTAAATTGCTTGACTTCCCAATATCAGTTAGTACTTCTTTAGTAGTAAATAGTAACATGCAGGGCAGAAATGTTAAAAATTTATGTGATATACAGAATAAAAATATATACAAGATCACAAAATAAGCCTACTGGGATAGATTCAAAACCAGTTAAAGAGATTTATCTTTGATATGGGTAAGACTAAGAGACTCATGAGGAAGAAACAGTTTTGAAAAATACAAATTTTACTTCAATCAGTCATTTTGGAGAATAGCATTAGAGGTTGATTACTGAATGTAAAGCCAGTAGCCAAGGCAACCATCACAGCAGCCTGACCAGAGCAGGTTCACATTAGATTCGAATAGTCGGTAACGAAACAATGGAGTCAAGAACTGATGAGCCATCAGCTTTAATTCTAGCTTGCACCTGGTGGGTAAGCAAAAACACACACTGAGCTCTGTTGGGCAGATAAAATATATTATGCTCACTTGGTTAAAGATGGCGCTGCCCACATGGAAGTTCGTTGATATTGTGTGTTCTGGAACAGGCTGTGGGCAGGCCGGGTCGTTATAGCCTAAGGCTTAGTTTTAAGAGTAAGCTCTTCTCCACACCCTTGACTGATTGGATGATGTAGGGTGGTGATGTAGGGAGGAATTCCATTATGCCTCAGATGGGTGGCTTTGTATCAGAGACTTTCTTGTATGTATAATTGGATTAAAGGTTTGGATTATCTATGCTATAAAGTGGGCGGACCGGTAGCTAGATCTCTCTCTTGGTTCCTGAGTTCCTGAGATTAGTATTAGAGAGCAGAGCAGATTAAGGCCAGGTGGAGGAGAAGTAGCCGAGATGGCAGAGTGCTGAGGAAGAAGCCAGTTTGTTAAGAGTTTGTGCAGGAGGAGATGGGAAACAGTGGTGAATAAGTCTGGTGAGCTAGAAACCTTTGATTCTAGGAAACTCGGATAAGTCAGTAGCTTTGTGAGCACTGAATGTGTGGGTTTTGGAGCCCAGTGTGTGTTTTTGCTTGCCCGCCGGGTGCAAGCTAGAATTAAAGCTGATGGCTCACCAGTTCTTGGCTCTTGTGTTTCATTGCCATCTGTACGAATCCAATGCGAACCTGCATGGGTCAGGCTGCTGTGGTGGCCGCGACTACTGGCTTTACAAGCTCCAAAACCCACTGTTGGGCAGATAAAATATATTATGCTCACTTTGTTAAAGATGGCGCTGCCCACATGGAAGTTCGTTGATATTAATGTGTGTTCTGGGACAGGCTGTTGGCAGGCCGAGTCATTATAGCCTAAGGCTTAGTTTTAAGAGTAAGCTCTTCCCCACACCCTTGACTGATTGCATAATGTAGGGTGGTGCACTCTCCTGAGGAATCCCATTATGCCTCAGATGGGTGGCTTTGTATCAGAGACTTCCTTGTTTGTAGATCAGATTAAAGGTTTGGATTTTCTATGCTTTAAATGGGGGCAGACCAGGAGCTTGCTCTCTCTCGGTTCCTGGGTTCCTGAGGTTAGTATTAGAGAGGAGAGCAGAGTAAGGCCACATGGAGGAGAGGAAGCAGCCAAGATGGCAGAGTGCTGAGGAAGAGTTTGTGCAGGAGGAGATGGGAAACAGAGTTGAATAAGTCTGGTGAGCTAGAAGCCTTTGATTCTAGAAAACTCGGATAAGTCAGTAGCTTTGTAAGCACTGAATATGTGGGTTTTGGAGCCCAGTGTGTGTTTTTACTTGCCCGCCGGGTGCAAGCTAGAATTAAAGCTGATGGCTCACCAGTTTTTGGCTCCATTGTTTCATTACCGACTGTTCGAATCTAACGTGAACCTGTGTGGGTCAGGCTGCTGTGATTATGGCCTCGGCTACTGGCTTTACACCCACTCATTCAGTGCTCACAAAGCTACTGACTTATCCGAGTTTCCTAAAATCAAAGGTTTCTAGCTCACCAGACTTATTCACCTCTGTTCCCCATCTCCTCAAGCACAAACTCTACACAAACTGGCTTCTCCCTCAGCATTCTGCCATCTTGGCTGCTTCTCCTGACCTCCATGTGGCCTGACTCTGCTCTACTCTCTATATTATTCCCAGGAACCGAGAGAGAGCTACCCATCTGAGGCACAATGGGATTCCTCAGGAGAGTGCAGCACCCCACATCATCCAATCAGTCAAGGGTGTGGGGAAAAGCTCACTCTTAAAACCAAGCCTTAGGCCACAACAACCTGGCCTGCTTACATTACAGCCTTTCTCCCACACCCACCCCAAGCCTAAGGGCAAATAATATCACCTGGGTGATGGGCTTCCATGTGGGCAGCGCCATCTTTAACAAAGTGAGCATATTATATTTTACCTGCCCAACACTGAACCTAATTGGATTTTCAGGCAATAGTGGACATGAATTTTACTGACACAAATCTTGGTTATGATTTTTTCTTCCTATAGATTTCAGATGACAGGGTCAAGAGCCAAGTCCTGACCATTGAGTTTTATACTCAGTTCTGGTTTTGACAGGTGCAAAGGAAATAAAAATGGTAAAAATTTTGTATTCTGACAGTTTGGTTTTAATGTTTGGTCATGGCTTCTAAGAAAGTGAAAAGAGCTTCTTATTTTAGTGAAATGGCTAATTGTTAAATGAGATATGTTGTTCTAATTTGCCATGTGTATGGACAACAAAGTGAAATCAGTATTTTATCAAAAGGTAAGTTTCAACTTTTTCTTTGAAGTCAAGATTATTTAAATAAATTTCTGGATTTCTTCAGATTAAGCATGTACTTAACATATAGCATTCTAAAAGTTTTCAGGCCTTGTGTGCTGAATTCAATTGGATTAGCGAAGTGTTAAAGAGAAAATGTTCTAACAGCTTTAATATAAAACCTGATCAGAACTTTTGCTTTACACCAGCCTAATTTCTAATGGCATTTGAGTATATAACTCAAAAGAAAATAGCATCCATACAAAACATGAACTATAATAGCTAAATATCAAAATAAAGTATTTTCATTAATTAAATATTATTATTGATATGACTTATTCTTGTGAGACATATTTTTAAGTGACTATAAAGTATTTTAAACACAGAATTTTCTTAGGTTTTGCTATAAACTAAGAAATAACAACAATAACTATTCCTTAAGTAAATGTAATCCATTCCTAGGCATGCTCTCAAGGATTTTAAGATCAATTAGTGATGAAGAAGTGAGAAGTCGTAATATAATGTCTGCTTAGTGTGAGTGTGCTTTCATATTAGGGTGCTTCACACACTCCAAACTTCACATCTCACTTCACACAACACTTTCAATTTAGAACGCCACTTTGATTAATCTTCATTCTCTACATGACTTATCTCATTTTTCCCCATTCTTTTCTCCACTCTTTCCCAAACCCATCTATTTAGTGGAAAACCCACCTGATTCAACTGCTCCTTTGTCTTTTTATCTTCTTTTTGTTAGAAATTTCTATAGCTGCTGATAAAAACTCTCTCCATTGAAGTTGCGACCTTATTTGACGGAATTCTAATGTGCTTGACTTGTTCTCTTTTCTACACATTTCAATATGAAAGCCAGACCCTCATACATAATGATAATAATAATATAATTGAGAATATTAAAAGATTTATTTTCTGAAATCAATAAAAATGCATAAAGCTCTTAGGTGTACATTTTTTTATTACAGGTCAGTATAAGAAAAAATTGATGAAAATGTAACTTTCGCAGTACAGCCACGATGAGTCTATTACAGGGTCTCGAACGGGAAAAGGTATGGAATTGAATAAATGATAGACAGACTTAAAGATATATACATACAAATGGGCTCAGAGGATGGCATGGTGAACAGTCAGGGAAAAAACGTGGTTCATTAGCAATTCAATTGTTTCCAAGGCAACTCAAAGACAGCTCCCACCATTCCATTCAAATCTAACTACACCAATATGAAACTAGCTTCCAGCCTCTTCCGGAGAACATGGGTGGGACTAGCGAGAATCAGGAATAACTCTTTGTTAACTAGGCAGGTGAGGTGGGGGATTAGGCTCAGTACTTCTGTCCCCAAGATATACCCAAATTGCAAAATACCCTGTTTATATTTTGGTCCCCAACATGTAACACTGACTATACATTAGATAAGGCTTTTACATAGCTCACCTAAAAGAAAAGGATGAAAAGTTGACTTTTCTTAACTGACAACAACTGATGATAATTTTAGTAATTAATATTTACAATGTACATTGTTGACATATTTTGTTACAAATACCAAAATATTGAATTATAATACTTTCACTTTGTTTGACATATAGTTTTTTGTTTAAAACTATGGAAAATCAATCATTTTGAGAACTGTCATTTTTTTTCTCAACATCATTTCTAAAATTTTTAAAATGTACTCTGTCTTCCGTAACACATACACAAACTCTACTGAATACCAAAAGAAAGGTGATATAGGTTTTATTTTAAAAACAATCAAATTACCAGAGCCATTTATTATTGAAACATACCGCTTTAGAAAACTAGGGCTTTTTAATAATGACTTTGAAGTTGTTTATGAAACAGCAGTTTCTTTTAAAAGCAATTATACTGGTTTGCTGTTTGGTGTGTATTATATTGAATAAGTTTCATGTATACCATGAAATTTCTATCTTACCTTTATCTGATAGTCTGCAATAAGATATTTTCTTTTGTAAGCCCTATACTATTGTGTTCTCTGGATATCTAGATGAAAAATACTTATTGATTTACACTAAATATAATACTTTTTAAATCATAGGCAGTCCACAAAAAAGAAGACATCAGTGACAGTTCTGCTTTATAAAGATACTATTTCTTTCTTCCCTTGTGTTCAAATACACTTTGATGTTTCTATGATAGCATTTATCATGTTATATCTTGTATTAGAAGTATATGTGCATTTATTTGTATTTTAAAGTATATTTGAAGAACTGATACAGAGTAATTTGTTTTCATCTTGCATATGCTATTAACACCTAAACAATCATTTTTGTACATCAATACATATTTATTGAAGTAAATACTTAAGAATACATAAAGCATTCAGTTTTTAAAAAATCTAACATGTACATTTAAGAATTTAATTTTAAAATATTTTATGTTAATGTATTTTTTTTGTAGCAGCTATAATGTATAGTATATTACCATTCAAATGTAATATAGGTATAATTACTACAGAAAACATATTCCTTGTTATTGTAAGTATAGCAATATATGTTAAAATATATAACATATGTATATTAAAATAATATATAAATTATTTTAATATTAAGAATTATTTCATAATCTATTCACTCTTAGCTACTTAGAAATTTTTCTATTAAGAGAATCATTTCACATTAAAAAAATTTTTTTTTATTTATTTATTTTAGAGAGGAGAAAGAAAGAAAGAGAGAGAGAGAGAAAGGGGGAAAGCATTAACTCCCATATGTGCCTTGACCAGAGAGTGCAAGGGTTTGAACCGGCGACCTCAGTGTTCCAGGTTGATGCTTTATCCACTGCGCCACCACAGGTCAGGCTCATTTCACATTTTATAGGTCAAAACTGCTATTTAGAAAAACATACTTATTGCAAAATTCTGAAGCTCTCCCGGTGAGAAGTAGTTAGATATAAACTGTGAAATGAAAAAAGATATATACTCACTTTTCTTATCTCTTAGCATGGACATTCAAAAGGGAAGAAGCACTTCTCACCAAGACTAAACTGTAAAATGCATTGGAGGTAGCTTGAAGGCTGTGCCAGGGGATTTTTAAGAGCAAATACACAGAACCTCAACTATTAGTGGTTAATTCAAACATGACTTAAATCAGCAGTGACTTAATATAAGTCGCATTACCATTACATCAGCAAAGTCAACTGCAAGGATTACCATCCCCCTTCCTTTTTCTTGTAGCAAGTGATTTCTTCTTAAAAGTCACGTATATAAAAGTTCTCATTAGTAGTAGTTGTTGTTCCAAAAATAAGTGGGAAAAAATGCTTACATTTTTTTTTCAAAGAGTACTGTGACAACTAACTGCAAGGTAATCAGCTCAAAAGACCTCCTGAGATCAGAGATTTCAATTAAGTAAATGAGATACTGAAGCAAAGTAGGGGCTACAACTTGGTCAGACTTATTCAAGCATAAGAAATGAATAATCATAGAGTCTATACATCTTATTCTACTCAATTTTTGAACCTAAAAAAGTTTATTAACAAATTTTATAAATTCTACTGGTATTACTAAAACGATAAGCAATATTTTAGGTTTGTAACCATCAATATCAATAAAAACATTTAAATTTTTTATTTCACAGTGGTTACACACGTGCTATTTTATATGGTATACTTTAAATACACATAGCTTTACAGAATTTCAGCTACAACCATCCAAGTATGAAGAAATATATTCTATTTTTAAGGATGCTGATGTATGAAAATGCTATTTAAAAAATAAACCACAAATAAATGCAGAAATGAAATACTGTAAATATTTGTTACATCTCTTCAGTGGAGTAAGTGGGTTAAATTTCAAAGTTGAATAGAATGATCATAACTCTTGTCAGTAAAATGGTTATATGATTGTTAACCTTGATAAAATTAGTCAATCATTGTCTAATTCAGTATGGTGATTTTTAGAATATTCTTTGCTCATTCCTAAATATGAAAATTTGCATTATTTAATTACTCACATGGGAACATGTGTCAATATTTTAAAACCTTATCTCAAATGTCAGTTTATTCTCTATTTTATTTGAATCTATTTCTGCACACTTCCCTTTAGAAGATGTTAATACTTGTGCATTACTAAGAAATGTGAGATTTTTTTTACTTCTTTTTTTCTTTAAATGAACATTAGTTTATTTTGAGTACATTTTGTTAGTGAATCCAAAAAGAAAGAAAAATATAGTTGTAAAAACATACAGAGAACATAGTTGGTTCTCTGTATATTTCAGAGTCATGTCTTGTATTTGAGTAATTTATTTGGTAATAATTATTGGGTGGCTAGACTCAGCAAGTTGTTGAGTATATATGAGAAAAAGAAATAAAGTCTCTTTTTCATGTATTGTTAAAACAAGAGCTAAATTTTTTTATTGGATACAGTTATCCAAATAATTTTAGCTATATTATTAAAAAGAAATTTTAAAGTTTGACTTAAAACAAAATACAAATCAATGACATATTTTACTTATAGGCAATTAATTCCCTTAATAGACTAATTCACTAATGGAAATTAGGTATATGCTTTGTAAAACAACACTTGGGATTTAAAATATGACATTTTAGTCTGATTTGATATTTATTAAATCTGAGAAAAAAAATATTCTATGGGTAGTTTTAAAATTTTTATTTTCAAGTTAATAATTTCAATAAATTAAATCGACTACAAGTGGTTTGTGCTGGGAGTGATTATATATATCTTCCATAAAGTGCATCCATAATTTAGACCGAATCAAAGATGCTTATGTTACTTCTATAAATTTAAGGTGACCAACTTTTTTACAGTGAAAAGGAGGACAAAAATAAATTGAAGAAAACAATATTGTAAATAAAAGAAACATTTTATTTATTGCAACAATAATACAATATGATATATAAATGCATAGTAAAAACATCTGTAATATTTCAAATTGTAATTATGCTTACATGTCTATTAACTTTTTATTATAATTGTAAGAAAAAGTACTCATTTAGTAAAACTAAATATCAAACAAAACCACTAATTGGAGTAATATTTGAGTGTATTTATAATTTTCTAATTAAAAAACATCTGTTTTATGCAACTATTTAATCAAAATGTGTTATTAGTAGATATGGTTTGAAGTTAGATTTCCACTCTAAAACTTGAATTTTGGGAATATACTTGTAAATAAAATTATACAGTTTTGGAAATTATTAAATAGACAATGAATTAATAAAACGTGAATTGTGCTTACCTGTCTATGATTGAATTTTCACTGAGAAAGAAATAATCATGAGTCTACAATGTTGTATGTGCCCTGTCATGTTCCAGTAAGAAGTACACGGCCTGACCAGGTGGTGGTGCAGTGGATAGAGTGTTGGACTGGGATGTGGAGGGCCCAGGTTCGAGACCCTGAGGTCGCCAGCTTGAGTGTGGGCTCATCTGCTTCCACCGAAGGTCGCTGGCTTGTACAAGGGGTTACTTGGTCTGCTGAAGGCACAAGGTCCAGGCACATGTGAGAAAGCAATCAATGAACAACTGAGGTGTTGCAACAAAAAACTGATGATTGATGCTTCTCATTTCTCTCCGTTCCTATCTGTCTGTCCCTATCTATCTCTCTGTCTCTGTAAAAAAAAAAAAGAAAAAAAGTACACAAAGCCATTTGCATGCTCAGTTTATCGCATGCTCTCTCAAGGTCTCTAGTGAGAGGCACATGCATCTCATAATCCCGTCTCACTGCACTGTACTGATCCTTGATAAATCATCATGTCAAATACAAATACAGCACATCACACTCAATGGATCAACTCTGCATCAATCGAATATGGACATTTACAGAGTAGTCTTCCAATATCAGAAAGGAGGAGATGTAGGAGGTCACTTTTTGAGGGAGGACAGAACTTACAAAAGAAGGACTGTCCTCCCTAAAGGAGGACAATTGGTCCCAATACATGCAGTCTCAGGAGCTACTCTTTTTTGTAGGTTACTAAATGTCTTCTTGTGGAAAGCAGTATATTGTGTAATATAATTCTGTGCAATGTGGAAAAGTCATAAAGATGTTTAAATATAAATTTCCTGTTTTCAGCTGAAAAGCAAATTGATTCTAGTAGAGATATGTTATTATTTGTGTTCAGGAAAAGGATGACAGACTCCTAAACCAAAAAAAAAAAAAAAAACTAATGACAACTAAATATTTGGTAAATTAGCAAAAGAGGAACTGAAAGTTAGTTTAAAATTCATCTGCAACAGATTTATATGATGCTAATTCATGGTAAATGTATGCATGGAAAACTTGCTAAAAATCTACCATGAACTTAGAACGGTGCTATTAACATTCCAATCATTGCTGACACACACACACACACACACACACACACACACACACATATTTACGGTATATGTAAACTGTAATTTTAATCAGCTTAATTGCTCATGTTTTTATCCAGTCTGAGATATGCATTGTAGAAGGGAAACAAACAGGCATTAGTTGGTTTATTAAATTTACTTCAATGAGAGGATAATGGGTGAAATTTAGGACAGACTTCACATTCTTAAAACCACTCTACCAGGCAGCATTGGGTAGGAGATACTTACCTTGACTCTAATCCCCAATTTTGGAAAATTAGATGTTGAATGTGTGGAGAAGAATGCTAAAAGGTATCTTCAGTAAATTTTACTACTGTCTGCCTCAGATGATTGGAGAAGTAGAAATAGAATTTGAACTTTTTTTTCCTTTAATTATTCTTTCATTGTTGTATTGGTATCCTCTATTCCGAACTACATCAATTTGCATATATATCAATTCATTATATTGGGCAGAAATGCCATAGGTGTATCACTTCAGCTGTAGTTGTTTTCACATCATTATATTAAATGTGTAATTACCTTCTTTTCTAAAATTTTTCCAGGATTAATATTGGGAAAAAGTTTCAGTAGATTTTGATACTCCTCCATCTTCTCAGAATTATAATATTCTTAGGCATTCTTATAAGGAAAATAGTCTGACCATGTTCATTATCTTCAAAGAATACTAAAATGTAAACTCACTAGAGAATAACTAGTTTTTATAGTTATACCATATTATTCTCTTCCTTGTATAAAAAAATACGTGTTTTAAATATGGTCATTGATTTTATTAAACAATAATGTACTATAACTTTAATAATTTATTATCAATATTTTTATTATTTTGAACAAAAGAAGCTCTATTTGTTGGAAGATTTTACTATTCATATATACTACATGTACATTTATAAACATAATAGTATGTGGTTTTTACTTTATTCTCTGTTATACTTCAATTAATCTGATTTAAAATTTCCAAACATTTTTCAGAAATATTCTTTGTTATCTTGGTCATCTTTCTCATAAGAGAAAAATTAATTTTCTTTTATGACTCTGCATAGTCTCTAATTTATGAAAATTTTACTCAGTTTTATAATATATAATTTGGAAACATTTTATTAAATTTTCATAGATTATTTAAATAATTAAACTTTAATGAATATGCAGTTTGAAACTGACCCATTTCTCTTCATAATTTTTAAAGACACAGATAGAAGAACATAAAATTCAAGAAATTTTGCTTAGATTCAACCAAGAATTTTGAAGAATGTATAGAATAGTTTCTACGTTTTTAAACAGGATCTTTATGTTAAAAGGAAATGTAGATATATTTTTATATAAACTGTTTTTGAAAAATTATCTTATTTTATAACTTTTAAAAGTTAAATTGAAATAAAAACAAATCACATACAATTACTATATGGATATTTTTATTAAATTCATTTAGTAAAGTGCATAATTATTATTCCTTTCTTTAGTTTTTAAGTAACATTTTCCTGATATAACAAAAGAATGTAAGTAGACCCTCAGTAGATACTATGCCAATCTCCTTTCCTAGAAACTTTAGTAAGGCATATAAGTATACAGAATTGTTATACGTTTGTTAAAATATTAGTGTGTCTTATCTATATCAATTGGGCAAGAAAAAATTAAATTGTACTTTTAACTAGTTCATAACCTAGAATAATTAGTTATAATATAGGGTAGTTTATTTGAAAAATTTAGACTTTGAAACATATATACATGATTTTTTCATTCAATTATGCATTTATTTATTCAGCGTCTACACTATGCCAGGCTCTCTAGCGTAAATTGTTTATAAATAACTATGAATCTTGGTTTCAATAACCATGCTGCATAAAGGACAAATAAAAGGGGCAGAAAATACTTGTTTACATGACAGATCTTAAACACATGAATAAAATGATAAAATATTACTTTGCTTAGAGTGCTCAGACATGCTTTCCTGAAAGGAAGATTTGAGCTGGGTTTTGTGGATTGATGTAGATAGACTAGAAAGAACTGAGGACAGGTCCAAAATTCTGGCTAACAATTGTGTGTCTTGAAATTGTGATGTTTTTCACAATGTTGATATGCATATGTAAAGCCTTGGTGATAGTAGGCATGGGAGGTGTAATTTCTCTTTATTGTTCAGCAAATGTTTGCCCCTCATTGAGAACAAATAATAAATGATTCTCATGTGTGAAAAAACAGACCTTGTCATGGGGATAGATACTGCTTAACAGTTGTTCATTTCTAGTACACAAATTATAGTGAATTGAAATAGTTTAATTTAGTCTTGGGGCATCTTTTCTTCCCTTTCTGTTCAAATTCATTCTTCCAGATGAAATGTTGTTATTTGGGTCATCAGGAAAAAATGTATCATTTGTACCTCTTGCCAAAAGCAAGATTTCTATATGGAAATGTTCAGCTACTTACTATTCATTTGAATGATACATAATATATTAAATAATGTATTCAATGACAAAAGAAGAGGTGTTAGTAGTCAGCGAGAACATATAACATTTACATTTTTATTGAGAAAATAAAAAATATTGTATCTTCAGCAATGTGTGTTAGAAACTTTTATTTTAGACTACTTTGTGTGTGTGTGTGTATATATATATATATATATATATATATATATATATATATATATATATATATATATATATATGAAATGTTTATCCTGATGTTTAATTGATGTGGTACAGTAGATATTTCATAGTTAATAAAATATTAATTTAATTACACTACATTCCAGGTGTGTTTTTTCTTTATCTCTTTCTCTTTCTTCCTATGACACACACACATCATTAGTTTCATATTTTCTCATGTAATAATGCAATGTTACCTAATTGAGAGATAAGAATACAAGAATCACCTGTGGGCTTGCTCAATTTGTGGCATTCCATCTCCAAAGGATGTTCAATTCTGAGGACCAACAGTGAACCTGACACTAATTGTGTGTGCCTACTCTTTTTGAAATTTAACTTAACAGGAGTGGACACATTTTATTTATTTTACAGAAGAAAATTTCATAAAACAATTTATAGCTATGGTCTGCAACAGTTAAGCTAAAAGAAAGGAAATAGAGGGCATGACATGTGGTTCTTGTTCTTTAAGACATATCTAAAAGGCACAGAACAACTATTATTTGATCTATTAACTTAATTAAAATTATCAAAATCAGTCCAAAATTGAATTTCTACCAATTGTAGATTATATTGAAAATATCTGGAAAGATATTATTTTAATTGTCATTGAGGAATTAACATTCTTAATTCTTAATTGTGAAAGTCCTCCCTAAAATCAATTTAATTGTGATTTCCTTAACTACAATAATCAATTTTCAATGTGAACAATGTTGTGTGTAATCATTAAAAAGCTTACTGTTAGTACATGTGTTTATTGATTGCTGTTTTCATGTAAATAGCAAGCTATGTAATGTATTCACAAAAAATCCTGGATATTGCTTTTTTTCTGTCAGTTGTCATTGAGGCTTATAACATGTTAATACAATATATTTTGAAAGTATAAGAAGAGAATATGATTCCAAAAATTTACCCCCTTTCTTTTTAGCAACGATTTTCTGTCTCTACATAAAAAATTATTCTTGCCTTTCTAGTAATATCAGTTCAGGTGAATAATAATAAGATAATGTATAAAACAATGATACTAATTGAGCATATCTGTGGAAAATGACAAGAGCAATACTTTTTTTGAGATGGAGGTGTTTTGCTTGTTTGCTTTATTTTGTTTAGAGTTGGAGGAAGAGTAGTAATAGCATCAGAGTTTTTTTCTGAGTGTTATTATTGCTTCAGGGAAATACTTCATTTGTTAAGAATGTCTAAATATTGGTGCTATACTAATGAATTTTATACTTTGTATATAAATTAACTATAAAATTTTCATGGGTATGGTGTCCTTTAGTTAGAGGTTTTAGTTTTTATAGCAACTCAGCCAAGTAATTTAGAAATACCCAACTTTCCAGTGAGTAGATAAAACAGTACAGGGTGCAAGAGAATTTAAGAGTAGAAAGAAATAGATGGCATAGTTTTATTCAAAATATATGTAATATAGATGAGTTGAACATTTATGCTGAATCATGCATGATCATGTAATTTTGTATATGAAAATATGTATGTATAAAATAGAATGTATTTTTCATTAAGGATGGAAGGTACATGAATGTCCTTTTAAATTCATTTGAAAGACAAAAATAAGTATTCCATAAAGAAATAATTGTAAATGAATTTAGAATAATTTCTTAGAAATTAATGAGGTCAGAAAGTAAAAAGAAAATAATATTTTAAAATACAGATTACCTAACTTCAATGATACAATGATAGATAAGTTTTAGTAAAGAACATAAATAAGCTAATAAACAGAACTCTTCTAAGTATAAAATTTCTTGGCAAAGCGCTTTTCCAAGAGGCTTGTTGCCTTACAAGTATTTGCCACTAAGACCACATAACCCATGTATATTAGCTTATCTACTTTTATTTTATCATTTCATATTGCTTATTAAAAGACAAAATATGGTAATATATATATATATATATATATATATATATATATATATATATATCTCCATACTCAGGCAGAAGTTATCTATTATGCTATACAAACCTGTCTATAATAATATACATTTTAATAAATGATATTAGAGCAATAAAGTGTTAAAACTCAAATACATTATCCAAAAAATATCTTTTTTCCACAATCACAGCATTAAAAATTAATGCATATCAATGATCAATGGTTTAACAATAACAGGTGGCAATGATCTATTTTTCTTGATGTGATTTAGAGTTTCTTAAACTCAGTTGCACAGTACAATCACCTAGAAGCTAAAAAAATATTGCAGCTAAGATCCTACCAACACACTAATTAAAAAAAAATATCTGGGAGTGAGGTTAGAATATAGATAGATGTTTTAAAATTACCTGGGTGCGATGAAAGTGTACTGCTTTGAAAAATAAAAGTAGAGGTAAAGATGGAAGATAATTTTGTACTGTGGTGGGTACTTCCTGGAATAGATTATACAACACTTAATGTAAATTTTCTCTCAGATCCATCAAAGGGTTTCTTTCAAAAATGGAAGTCAGATGACATGTCTCAGTTTTGACCATATATACAAAATTTATATTAAACCTACTAGAAATAATAAAAGGAGTAATTTTATAAAGTGTCCAGAATAAGAAATATACATAGGTTCTCAAGAAAAGATAGTTTATTCTTAAAGCTAACTCAAGAAATAAAAATAAAAGTTTTTCACTAATGCTTTATTGAAATATATGAAAGATAGCTATGGAAGAATTAAATAACAACTCCTTCCCTCACCAAATATTGATCTAATGGGCATGCATCACTTACATGCTGTCTAAGTTCCTTTCTGGAAAAATATACCTGATCTGTGGTGGCATAGTGGATAAAGTGTTGACCTAGAGTGCTGAGGTCATTAGTTTGAAAGTCCAGTCATTCCCAGCCAAGGCACATAGTAGAAGCAACTACTTCTATGAGTTGATACTCCTCCCCTCCCTTTCTCTACCTCTCCTCTACAAAATCAATAAATAAAATCTTTAAAAAGATATATGTGTATTTTATTTTCACAGTGATTCTACTTTTTACTGGAATATTTATTTATAAGTTAAATTTTCAATCATTTCAAAATTAATAAAGAATTATATTATTTTTTATTATCAAAAAGTGATTCTTTTAAACTTTGCTTAAATAAGAAAACAACATTTATTTATTCTCAAATGTCTTTTTTAAAATTTAGGCAAATAGGCTTCCTGAGTTTGATGGCCCATATGTTATAAACACAATGCAATTAAATATTTGTTGACATGTTAAGAGCATATTAGACTTCTATCTGGATTTACTAGATTTTCATTTGAATTCTTTTAGAATCTTTGAAAAAGTATCCATCAGTATCTAACTATCTGAAATAGTAATTCTGTGGTCTAAAATGATCTTTTGATACTTAAGTGAACTAATACACTAATTTAGTCCTTTAATCTGTCTAAAGTTGTCTGCAAAGTAATACCTAATATTGATCAATAGAAATAAATGATTATGATTAGGGAAGGACTTTAAAGTGCTTTTATGCTCTAACAAAGGAGCTTCATGGTGATTTGTAATATGTTTTTTTAGCAATCCTTATCAACTTAATTATACCCTGTGATTTTTTTCTATCTCAGAAATCTGTATCCTTTTAATGTCTATTTTATGAGGTAGATTTAGAGTAAATAAGGTGCATGGTTTAAACCCATTGTATTTGATTTTACTTGGCCACAGAACATTTAACTATAGGCATAGACTCCCCCAGAATTGATATATTAAATGTTTGTTTATGAAATGTGTAGTCATTTGGACTGACATATAGTTTTATTTTTAGGAGATACTACTTTATATACTTGATAGAATTAAATTTCCTAGTTTTTAAAAACTGCCAAGTCTTTCACAAAGATATCATATAGTTTCAAATAAATAAGAGCAAACTATTTCCTTCTCTGTTAAGGTAACTAGACAAATATGTATCTCAACATGTCAGGTGCAGCTATATTAAATGACACCTATAAGTAGAAGTATAAAAGGTATATTTTATCAGTCTTTCAAATACTATGAGTGGTTTTGTTATCAGAAGTAAAATTTTCAAAAATAGTCTATAATTCTTGCTAAGGTTTGCGTCCAACTAACTTCAGTTTCCCTTCAATTTGTGGGAAAATCACACAGCTAAGAAACTGAGTGTGTTACCACCACACAGAAAATACTTTAGTATTTTGTCAGGTCTTTCTGTATCTAAAATATTTGATATATTTTTAGCAAACTTTTTTAGCCTTGATTACCTAGTCAGTTATATTTCTAAAAGAAAACATCTGTTTTTCTCTCTAATATATTTTTGAAATGATTAATTATATAAATGAACTGTTTATTTTTTATAGAAATGCATTGTACATCTTTGAGTTATATTATTATTATTTTAGTAAAATACTAGATTTGAATGAAAAATGAAATTTAGGATTTTATCAGTCAAATGTATAGATAAAATTATTTGTATATAAATTTTGTTGTGTTTTAATATCAGAGATGTGCTTGTTAATTAAATTTATTAGAAACTCTAGGGGTTTGTTGTTTGCTTTCTATTTTAAACCACTCTTAAATGCATTTGTTGATCCATTGTTTTGATTAAAATTTACTGTACTACACTTTGATAAACTGTATGACACTAGACTGTGAGCATTCAGTTATTGGAACCAACTGGTTCCAATTACTCAGTGGCTGCCAGCCAAAAGACAGCTCCTCGAAGATTGTATGAGAAGCAATATATTTTATGACCAGCAGGCAAGCAAGGACACACTGGTGTGGGGGGAGGGTCACTCCCAAAGAGACCTGTGCTAGGACAAAAGATCAGATTCATTTTTATTGAGGGAAATCATACATAAATATCAAGGTGAGCTTCCTCACTGCACGAAGAAGTGGAGACATGCTTGCACAGTGATAAAACATGACTATACATACATAGCAAGGCAAAAATGGCTGACAATGTCTTTGCTTGAGGGGAGATTTTAATATTATATTGAAGGTATACTAAGAATAGTTCCTGAGAGGGTCAGTATGATATTTTCCAGGCTGCTTGGGCTGGCCTCAGATGCTTTGAGCCAGATCAACCTCCGGTCCTGCAAATTATCCTGGGTTTATTCCTGAAAGAAAAACAAAATACTGACATTTGTCAATGTCAAGGATAGCATAGACATGGAAGAAAGTTAACTAATTAATCTCAGCCTGTCTGTTTAATTTAACAAATTACAGGATGTGGCTATACAGAATCTTATAGTATCCAGGGTAAACTAAATGGGTTTACAGGTTAATCTGAGCAAAGTTATGATTTCTGAATAAAAGTTAGTTTACGCTAGGCTACTTGCAAAGCCATGTATATATAGTTTAGGTTACATTTTCTAATGCATTGAGAACTTTTCCAGTATTTATAATGGACACTATTATATTCCAATATTCAACTTTTTAAATGATTAATCATAATTAAATTTCAGTAATTCCCTTACTCATTCAGCATATATTTCTTCTTTGTCTAATGTACATCAGGCACCCTTCCAAGCACTTTAGTTAATACATGCATAAAGAGCAATGACAGATTTCCTTCACTCACAGAGCTTAGATTTTATAGGACAATTGGACAACAAACAAACAAATATGTCTGCAGCACTAGGTAGAGAAAAGTGTCATGAAAGAAAGAAAAAAAAGCAAAGGAGACAGAAAGGGACAAGAAGTGTCTTTTTTATGGGGGTATATTTGAAATTTGTGATAATGTAAGAGAAAAGTCATGAAAATATTTGAGAAAAGAACTCCCAAGTAGAGGGAAGAGCATGGGCAGAGCCTCTGATGTAAACACAAGCCTGGCATTTAGAGAAGAGTAGACAGTGTGAGGAAGAGTAATGAGTGAGGCAGAGTGCCTCAGAGTGGGGTTTCAAGGAGGAGGTGGAGGCTTGGCGATAGGCCCCAGTAAGGAGTGTAGATTTGATTTTGAGTTTGGTAGTAACCATAATATAATTTCTTTGTAGAAAAATTAGACAATCTGATTTAACTTTAAAGTTGCCCTTTGATTATTGGGGCAGAAAAGTGAAATAAAGGAGACAAACTTTATAAAAATATTTTTAAAAGTATTTGTAGAGCTGTAAAATACACCTCATACTTGTTTAATAAACATTATATGTTTTAATAAACTGTTTATTTTGAATAGTTTAATATTTTGAGAATATTATAATAAAATATTCTAGAATAAAACAACACTCTAGTTTCTTTATACCCTGCACTCCAGTTGTTAACACTGAATGGAGCATTTTTTATAATTAATGAGCTTATATTTATATATTATAATTTACTAATGTACATATTTCATTAGTTTTTACCTACTTTTGTTTTTAGGTTCCAAGATATCATTCAGATTACCATGTTACATTTAGTTGTCATCTCTCCTATGGTTCTTTGTGACTGTGGCAGTTCCTCATACTTACCTTGTTTCAGATGACTTTGACAGTTTTGAGGAGTAGTGGTCAGATATTTTGTAAAATGTCCCCTAAAATGGAACATATTAGGTGTTTTTCTCATACCTAGATCAGGGTTATGAATTATTTTGAGGGAGATCACAAAAGTTTCAATATCATGACATCACAACAAGGGTACATACCATCAACATGATTTATCACTAATGATATATATATATATATATATATATATATATATATATATATATATATATATAATGTATACACACACATGTATATATGTATGTATTTTAAGTGAGGGGAGGGGAGATAGTGAGATAGACTCTCACATGTGCCCTGACTGAGATTCACCCAGAAACCTCTGTCTTGGGCTGATGCTCAAATCAATCAAGCCATTTTTAGCATCTGAGGCTGATGTGCTTGGATGAACTGAGCTAGCCTCAGTGCCCAGGGCCAATATTCTAACCAATCGAGCTACTGGCTGTGGGAGGGATGGAGGAAGAGAAGAGATTAAAGGAGGGAATTGAACCTGGACATCCATATTCCAGGATGAAGCTCTATCTACTGAGCCAACTGAACAGGCTAATAATATTAACCTTGATCATTAAGCAATGGGAGTAGGACTTTTTCCTCTAATCTATTGTTTTCCAAAACTGGACCAAATGGTGCATGTATGGTGAATCCTTTTATGTTTTAAAGAGAGGAGTGACATAGCTGAAATAGTTTTACTTGATTTTCTCAGTTGCCTTGAGAAATTAACATTTCTTTCATGAGTAGATTTTGAGTATGACTTTTTGGATAAATATTGAGAATTTAGAATGGAAAAGGCAGCCAAATAGAAGTAAAGGTATTATATATGAACATATAAGGTCCAAATGAGGTTGTAGAAGATATTTTTTCTTCTTTATGTGTTCTAGGTAGCTTTCATATGATGAAAAACAGTGTGTTATGATAACCATGCCAATGTGGGAGTTTACTACACGATTGTTTGCAATAAGTGTTACAAATGAGTTGAATTTGTGGATGACACCATTTATATTATTTATCCATGTGATTCAAATTAGTTTTAAGTGAGACCAATGAGGCCAAACTATTTTTTTTTAAATGAAACAAAAAGTAGTCTGCATAAGTTTTCAGAGTAATTTTTTGTAGATTGAGAGAATGAAAGAGTTGAAAAAATACAAGGTTGTGGTAACAAACTAGAATATCAAAGTTTAGGATGTATAATATGGGCCCTTACTGGTTGGTTCAGTAGTAGAGCATCAGCCAGGCTTGTGGATGTCATAGGTTTGATTCCTGTTCAGGACACACAGGAGCAGTGCCATCTACTCCTTTCCCTCTTGATTATTTCTCTTTCTTCCTCTCCTGCAGCCATGACTCAATTGGAGTGAGCTGGCCCTGGGCACTGAGGATAGCTCCATGGATTCCACCTCAGGCACTAAGAAGATCTTGGTTGCTGAGCAACAGAGCAATGCCCCAGATGGGCAGAGCAACCTTCCTAGTGGGCTTGCTGGCTAGATCAGACTGAACATGAAAAAGTTATGACTGGTGAAAAAGTTAGAGTTGCCATAATGTAGGGAACCAAAACGAAGTGAGGCTGTGGAAATCAAGGGAATGTGAAACTATAGTAGATTGTTGATTCATAATCCATATTTATAATAGATCAGCTGGAATGATGATGAGTTGTTTCAGTAATTAGAGAGAATGGCTTAGGTGTCCAAAGGTTAAAGTGCTAAGAAAAAGAAAATGATATATTGAAATGTTAGAAATCTCAAAGGAGGAGAATTTTTTATCTAAAGATAAAAAGTAACAATTTGTTAATGAAGATCTAAGACCAAGCTGATCTTAATTGTGTACCCATAAGTACATTTTTTCTTTGCAAGAGAGAAGGAGAAAAGAGAGAGAGAAAAACATTGATTTATTTTCCAATTACTGCATTCGTTGGTTGATTCTTGTATGCGCCCGGACCAAGAATCAAACACAGAACTTTGACATATCAAGTCAATGCTCCAACTAACTGAGTTACACTGCCAGGGCTTTAAATATATTTTTTAATGAGTTGATCCTGACAGGGATTGTTACCTAACTTGTGGGCCTGAAGCAAAATAAAAATATGAGGTCCTTTATTCAAAAATAGAAAAAAAATGCTACTAAAGATATTAAATTATAAAGCTTTTGTTTTCTTCTGTAGTCTTTCTCTTTACTGTACATTGTGGTTTATCACCTGTTTGTTTTGCTCTGTAATGTTATTCTAAGTAAGGAAACATTAAAATTTTAAATTATGAGCACAGTTTCTACTGCTTATCTTCATATTTTGCATGTCAATTTTAAAGGCAAAAATGAATATTTAAATCATATGCAGAATTACTGAAATTAAGCAATTTATATTTCATAGCTTGTGCAAGCATATATGTTTTGTTCTAACACAATAGTAGAAACACGGAACAAAGGTATCCTCAGTCTTTTTATTTTATTCTTTGATATGCATATAGACAACTGATGCTTTCTACCATACATTTACTAGTGAATAATAAAGAAGGAAAAAAGAAAAAGAACAATGGGTTAGCTCTTTGCCTTTATTGTACGTATTTATTTTCAGAAAAACAGTAAGACAGTACAGAGCGAAACATGTATATAGAAGAATATGGTAGAGTTCCTTGGTCATATGCATCTTTGCCATTGGATTGAATGTTATTGGCTTCTTTCTTCATTCAAAACAAGCACTTCTTCTAATATAAAGCATGGACACTTGGATACCCTGGAACCATCAGTGCCCCCACTTATTCAGTGAAAGACATATATGCTAATCTGTATATAGTTTAGACTCATTGAACTCCCATACAGCAAGAATGTATTTGATTTTGGCATCCCTGGGGAATTAATTACAAAGGCTGTACACAAATGAGCTGACAGGAAAATGGGAGACACCAATATTGCACTTATTTCCTCTGTTTTCATCTATACTCCATTGCACATCAAACTTGTAAGTTTAAAGGTATAGTATTGTATATAAAGTATTGGGCTCTTTGCAAGTATACAGGTCATATGTCATCAAACTGACCTGGGCCCTAGAGATATATAATACTTATGTAAAGGACCAGTTTCAGGTGAAACAAAATAATGGGTATAAAGTTCAAGGAAAACATTCTATATAGAGAGTATAGAAGTCTGTTTATCCTAGAACAAATTTTCAAAGACTCTTATTATAACATTTATAAGAGAAAAGAACAGTTAGAAGGATAGAATAGTTAATATAATGTTGTAGGAAAAGGATAAAATATATAAAGGGTTTAAATATTTGAAAATGAAACAAAGGTGAATAAAGATTGCTGGCTAAACTTTTCTAGGTAGAACACTGATACCAAGTTCAAGAGTATTCACAAAGCAATTAAGAATTGTAGGGGGAGTGTCTGAGAAGACAGACATTGAATAGAGTCACCACAGTCTGAGGGACGTGTTGCATGTTTTTGGATTTCCACAAGGGAGACTTCTGGGCATATGTATATTTTAATGTTCAGAGATTTGTGTAATACTTTAAGGATAGATTTAAAAGACTTCTAGATTTAGATATAGTGGAGGCAAAAACAGAGGTCAATTCAAGTCTCATGATTTTTTTAATTTTTTTTAGTTATAAGAAAAGTTTTATTTTTTATTGAATTTATTGGAGTGGTATTAGTTAATATATGTTAGGTGTACAATTCTATAATACATCATCTATATATTGAATTGTGTGTTTATCACCCCAAGTCAAGTCTCCTTCCATCAGCATTTATCTCATAAAAATCATTTCAAAGATTATCTTGTCCCAAAACAGATCTGAAGACAGACTTCTTCTAAACTTTAACGGAACAAACACTTTGGGATTTACTCTTTAAAAATGTTGTATCTATTCTGTCAGGGCTTTTAAAAAAATGAGAATGTCTAAAAAGTGTTCAACTTTGAAAACAAATCCAGAAAGCTTTTGTATAGAAAGACATCTTAGCATATTCTAACTCATCATGTTATGGTGCCCATAACACTTTGGGTATGAAAAATAAAATGTAAATAGCCTGGAATCTTCATGATTTATCTGAATATATAGGAATTACTTTTAATCATGTATTTGTAAAACTCTCAGCTATATATGAGGTTAATAGAAAGAGCTAAGTTTTTACTCAGTGCTGTTATGTTGCTTGGGTAATGTTTTTTATTATTAATTTACTGTGTTTACATAGATTCTAGTGTCCACCCGAATACATCCTCCCCTCCCCCATGTTCCCCAGTACATGCCTCCCTGTTCCCCTCCCCGTAATGCCCTGCCCCCTTCCCTCCAGGGTTTGCTTTTCTGCTTGGGTAAATTTTAATAATTTTTCTTGGGCTTAAATTTTCTACTAAAAGCTTAAAGTTTCCTCAACATATGTGATGAAAAATTTAGAAATACATTAGATTGTTCATTTTTTTCTTCTTTCCAATCTAGTAGGTAAACCAAAACATATGTTTCTTACACAAAGGGATAATATACAATTAAGTAATATCTCATTTGGTGTTTTTGAAATTAATCAATATATAATTACCTATTCAATATAGATTTCTAATCCTATAACCAGAATAAATCATGGTTAGTTAAGGTAAATTATAATTTATCTCTAGATATTTAATATTGATTCATTTCTCATAATTTGTTACCACTGTTATTTTAGAAAAAAAAAGCTTGCTTATTTTCTGTATGTATATTTTGTTTGGTTTGGATTTTTCAGAAAAACCTATGTATAACTGAAGAAATAACACTGGTTAGGTGGATTCTGTGAAAATAAGTTCAGATCACAACAAAATGTTCTTAAGAATATTATGCTAAGAAAAATAAGTCAGAAAAATCTAAGAACAATATGATTTCACTCATATGTGGGATATAAAATTAAAACTCATAGACATAGACATTATGGTAGTTTCCAGAGAGAAGGGGGTGAGGGTATAGTAAAGGGTAAAGGGGGACAAATATATGGTGATGGAAGATGATTTGACTTTGAGTGGTGGTTACACATTACAATATACAGATCATGTATCACAGAAATCTACACTTGAAACCTATATGATCCTATTAACCAATGTTACCCCAATTAATTTTATTAAAAAATTGCTCAGGACTCAGAAAAAATGACTTCTAAAGAGGAAGAAATGTGTAACACCTAAAAAAGAGAAAAGATCAGGGAAATAGACAAATGAAAAAAAAATAAAAAGCATACAAGTCATATAAATTAACTGTTTCACCTCTATTAAAAGAGTTCTATATATGTCTATGGAAAATTAAGAGCAAAATAAAAAATACCTAAAAATAACAAAAAGTTTATAACTCAAATAAAAACATAACACACAATGTAAATGAAAAAATGTAAAAAAAGAATTATGAAATTAGCTTAACTTGTGGTGGGGCAGTGGATAAAGCATCGACCTGGAACACTGAGATCACCAATTCAAAACCCTGGACTTGCCTGGTCAAGGCACATATGGGAGTTGATGCTTCCTGCTCCTCCCTCATTCTCTCAATCTCTCTTTCTCCTCTCTCTCTAAAAGTAAATTTAAAAAATAAAAAAAGAACTGTAGAATTAAATCAGAAATAAATTTCAAGGAAATATATTACAAATATTTGGTGGGAAAGTTGAAGAATTTAGTTATATGTAAGAGAGTTATTATTAAAATTTTTCCTCAGTGACAAAGAAGAAACCAAGAAAAACATACTAGAAAAAAAAATTACAAATGAATAAGGTAAATGAAAGCAATGCTAAGGAAAATAACAATAAATATATAAAGGACAGGATAAAAGTCAACTATTCTCAATTTCATCGATATGAACACTTAATTCTGAAAATAGTTTAGATAGTACCACTACCATTACTAATATGTACTACTACTCATAGCTGTGTTAGTTAGAACACTGCCAAGAAGAGGCTATTTGACTAAATTTAGCATAAGCAATCATTTTCTTATTAGTCAGGGATGGTTTCACAGTTCATTGAGGAGATCCAGAACCCAAAGCTTTTAAAAAAAATTAAAGAAATACAGTTGGCATGCAATATTATATTACGTTCAGGTGAACAACCTCATGATTAGATATTTAATACTTATGAGACATATGAAACTTACAATGTGATATCCCAATAAATCTATTACCCACCTGACATCGTATATAGTGATTGTAATATTATTGACTATATTTTCTATGCCGTACTTCACATTCTTACAACTATTATATGACTACCAATTTGTACTTTTAAATCCCTTCACCATTTTCATCCATCCATCAACCTCATCCCCATCAGGCAGCTATCAAATGTTCTCTGAATTGATGAGTTATGTTTTATATATTTCACATATAAGTGAAATAATCTGGTATTTGTTTATTTCTGTCTGGCTTATTTCACTAAGAATAACACTCTCTAGGTCCATTCATGTTGTTGCAGATGGAGAGATTTTATTCTTTTTTCATGGTTATTCATATCACTGGGGAACAAAATTTTTGTTGCATCAACAAAAACACTTGTTCTTACCTAATTTGAGTGTGCTGATATCAAATATGACATTAGTTTTTCTCTGTAAGCTACAGTTTTTATGCAATTCAAGATATTAGGTTCTTTGTGTTTTTTATTTTTATTTTCCAGGGAAAGAGAGAGAGAGTCAGAGAGAGGGATAGATAGGGACAGACAGACAGGAACAAAGAGAGGTGAGAAGCATCAATCATTAGTTTTTCGTTGCCGTTGCAACACCATCGTTGTTCATTTCTCACATGTGTCTTGACCATGGGCCTTCAGCAGACTGAACAACCCCTTGCTGGAGCCAGCGACCTTGGGTCCAAGCTGGCAAGCTTTTGCTCAAGCCAGATGGGCCCGCTCTCAAGCTGGCAAGCTTGGGGTCTTGAATTTGGGTCTTCCGCATCCCAGTCCAATGCTCTATCCACTGCACCACCGCCTGGTCAGGCAACATATTAAGTTTTCATCTTATTGTAAAATTTAAAATATTTAGTTTAACATAATGAAGTAGAATGTCTTCTTGGGCATCATCTTTGTGGAAATATAATAATTTATAAAATACAGTAAGTACACTAATACACTAAAAGATATAATTGCATCAAAATTTGTCTACAATTTTAAAATAGAACATATTAAAACACTTATTTTGATCATAAAAATTGCACAAAATTTATTTAAATTTTATTCCAGCAAAAATTTGCATTTGTAGCTCTTGCATTTGTGTACTTGTTGAGGACAATCTTCTTTGATGCTCCAGCAGAAGTCTGCCATCATATTTCTGTCCCATCGCCCAAGTGATGCTCTTCCACCATTTTCAGATCTTGATGAAAGCGTTCTCCTTGCTCATCACTAACAGCTCCAAGATTTTCAGAAAACTTATCAAGTTGACTGTTCAGAAAGTGAATCTTAATGCATAATGAAATAGAATGTCTTCTTGGGTATCATCTTTGTGAAAATATAATAATTTGAGGTCCACCGAATACACCTGCTTTTATCTTCTTGAAAGAAAAGGCAGGAAAAGCAGAAATGATCTGTTGAAAGCATTCACTTTTTCTATTCAAAGCCTAAACAAACTGCTTCATGAAGCCAAGTTTGATGTGAAGTGAGGGAAAAATAATCCTGTCTCAATTAACTACACATTCATTCACAATATTTTGCATCCCTACTTTCAGAGCTTCACATTTCGGCTACTCCTTCTGTGTCCAGTATTTCTCCATAGCTCGGCTGTCCAAAAAACACAAAAAGCAAGGATACTTCATGAAACCTCTCTGTTGTCCTAGCAGGGGATTTGCCATTTTAAGATCCACACAAATGATTCAGTTTTGCTCCTCATACTTCAGAAAGTCGAGGACAATTTTTATGTCATTATAATCTTCTCGCAGATGAGTTGAATAACTAATTGGAAACTCTGCATAAACATTACCATTGTGTAGGAGAACACATTTCAGACTCTGTTTAGAGCTGTCAAGAAATAGCTTCCAGCCTGACCTGTGGTGGCGCAGTGGATAAAGCGTCCACCTGGAAACACTGAGGTTGCCAGTTCAAAAAACCCTGCACTGGTCTGGTCAAGGCACATATGGGAGTTGATGCTTCCAGCTCCTCCCCCCCCCCTCTCTCTCTCTCTCTCTGTGTCTCCTCTCTAAAATGAATAAAATAAAATAAAATAAAAAGAAATAGCTTCCATTCCTCTGGACTGTAAATTGTAACACCTAGCTGGCTGAGAAGACTACTGATATTATGACAGTAAACAAAGTGTTTGTCTTTGGAAAAGAAGTCCACAAAAATTTGTTTATGCTTTCTGAAATGGGATACTTTAGCTGACCAGTGATGTACATTCTTTTCTTGAAGCCTGGAGGCTAATAACTCAGCTGCTTTCTTTGATAGGCCCAAGTCTCTTACTAAGTCATTCAATTCGTGTTGGCTAAAGTGCTGAGGGGTTAATGACTGCTTGGCATCAGAAGACCCTACTGATTCTACAATCATTTCTTCATGCATCTTATCAAAATACACTTGGTCACCATGCTCCCTTCTTCGTCCTTACAAGAAATAAAACCATTGAAAACTGGAACCTGGAGTGTCTCAGAGTGTGGGTAGATTGTATTGCTGAAGGAATATTAGGATATGTGATCATATGCCATTTTTTCTTGCCGATGTTCTTTGTATGGATCAGACAGAAATAACAGTCACTGCTGTGGTACTTATGTTTATGCCAAACCATGGGAATACCAAAAGGCATTCCTTTTCATTTTCCTTTTGTCCAATCATGAAGCATTTCCTCACAATTATGACACACAATATGAGGAGCCCAATTCTTGTCTTGTCACCAAGGGTAACTTGAAAATAAGCAATATATGCACATGTCACAAGTGATGAAATATTGTGCCTTTGACTTTAAAGTGTGTAATAGTCACATATATAACAGAAGGTGTCAGGACTATTCTTACATTTATGCCTACTTGAAGAAGCCATAATTCAATCTTAAAACAAAATAAGAGAGTGTTTTTATCAGACAATAATTTTTTACAGTTAAAAACTACTACAGCCTGACCTGTGGTGGCGCAGTGGATAAAGCATCGACCTGGGAACACTGAGGTTGCCAGTTCAAAACCCTGCACTGGTCTGGTCAAGGCACATATGGGAGTTGATGCTTCCAGCTCCTCCCCCTTTCTCTCTCTCTCTCTCTCACACTCTGTGTATCCTCTCTAAAATGAATAAAATTAAAAAAACAAAAAAACTTAAAAAAAAAAAACTACTACAGTTATGTAAAAGTGATGTTTGTAAAACATAAATTGCCTTGTGGTTCTGTTTAATCCAAGAGTCATTGCCCTTTAACTTGAATTTAAAAACCAATGCATTCTATTAACTGTAAAAAAAAATAATTAAAATTGTATAAAAACTAGAGCATGCACTAAAAAATGGATTATAGATTTGAAATCAGTGATGCAGATGTATATAGAAAAAGTTCTAAAACATCATACAACAGAAGATGAAAAAGAAATTGTTCCCTTGTGATTCCATTGTATGTATGCACCACTTCTCTGTCCATTTATTTACTGATGGACACAAGTTGGTACTGTATCTAGGCTATTGTGAATAATACTTCAATAAACATATGGATGTATATGTCTTTTTTGATTCACTGTTTTGGGTTTATTCAGCTAAATACCCAGAAATGTAGTTGCTGTATTCTTCTCTGTCTTCTTTGTGTCTTAATATAACCTTTGTTTTGAAGTCTACTTTGTCTGGAATAATTATTGCTTACCTAAGCCTTTTTATTATTTCTATTTTTATAAAATATCTTTTTCTATCCACATACTTTCAGCCTGTGTATATTTTTCCATCTGAAGTGAATCTCTTATAAACAACATATATAAAGGTCTTGTTAAAGGTTTTGTTATCCAGTCACCATATGTAATTTGATTGTAGCATTTAAACTATTTTCATTTAAACTAATTGTTCATATATATATATATATATATATATATATATATATATATATGGCAATTTTATTTTCCATATATATATATATATATTTTTTCTTTTTTAAGATGTCCCTTTAACATTTCTTGTAATACAGATTTAATAGTGATAAACACCTTTAGTTTTTATCTTATTTGGGGAGACCCTTATCTCTCCTTCTTCAATTATAAAGGACAGTTTTGCTGGCTAGAGGAATCTTGTTTTAAGTCCTTGCTTTTCATCACTTTGAATATTTCTTGCCAGTCGGTTCTAGCCTACGAATCTCTATTGAGAAATCAAATGACAGTCTTAGGGGAGCTCTTTTTAAGTAACTAAATGTTTTCCTCTTGTTGCTTTTAAAATTCTATTTTTGTCTTTAACCTTTGACATTTTAATTATTGTTTTAACTGGGGTGGGTCTTTTTGGGTTCATCTTATTTGAGATTCTCAGAGTTTCTTAAACTTATATGTCTATTTTCTTCCATCATTATTTTTTCTACAGGTTTTCAATTCCCTGTTCTCCCTCTTCTTCCTCTGGCATCTATATGATATAAATGTTGATATGCTTGAAGTTATTCCAGAAGCTTCTTACACTATCTTCCTTTTGGAGTGAAAAATATTTTGTTGTTGGTCTGATGAGTATTTTTTGCCAATCACAGATTTAATCCTCTGTTTCATCTGCTCTGCTGTGCATTTCCTATATTGTATTCTTCATTTCAATTAGTGTATTTTTATTTTTGCCTTTTTTATGGTTTCCATGCCCTTTTTAATGTTATTGAAGTTTTCAGTAAGTTCATTGAGCATCCTGATAATCATTGTTTTGGATTCTGTATCTGGTAGTTTGCTTGCCTCCTTTTTTTTTTTTTTTTTTTAACTTGCCTTCATTTCATTTATTTCTTTTTGTGGAGATTTCTTCTGTTCTTTTATTTGGGATTTGTGTCTTTGTTTCCTCATTTTGGTTACTTTCCTGTGGTTGTTTCCATGTATTGGGTAGAGTTGTTATGACTCCAGTGCTTGGTAGAGTGACCTTATGTAATAGGTATCTTATAGGGCCCAGGGGCACACTTTCCCATTTACTTGAGCTGGGTACTCTAGGTGTGCCCCTCCCCATCCTCTATGTGGGTATGTGCACTGTACTGTATATATGGATTGAGTAAGAAGATATTTGAGACAGATGTCAAAGAGAGGGACAAACTTAAAGTTCACCCTGTATTTATTTTAATTAGTAGGTTACTGTTCATTTTTTAATTAGATTCTTATTTGCTTATTAGCAATTACTTAGATTTTCTATTTTTTGACAAATGTTTAATTAATTTTTTTATTGAAAGATCTGTTTCTGTGGGGTTTTTTCAGTAAAAATCTTAAACATAGATTAAGCACCCAATAAATTTTCTGTTAACTTTTAGATAAAGACTATAATAATAATAACATTTATATTAAGAACATATTCCTTCTTAGGATTACTAATTGCCTTCCTATTTTAAAAATACTTATTAGGGCATCCACTTTGATTTATAAATGGAGATGAAAATGGATTATGAAAAATATTTTAACAAATTCTACCTTATGAAAGAAATTAAATATGGTTATTCAAATATATTTATATGTCTTTTTGTTTAGATTTTTATTTTTTCATTTTTAGAGAGAGAGAGAGAGAGAAATGGGAGAGAATCAAGAAGCATCAACTCCCATATGTGCTATAACAAAACAAGATATTAATATGTATAATATATATATTAGTGTTTATATTCAAAAATATATATATTAAATATATAATTGAAATCCCTAATTATATAAAAACAAAATGTTTTCTTAACAGTTTCACAACTAAATCTACTGTTACACAAAAATGTGACAATAGACATATAGGATGAATTATATCGGTAGAAAATATATGGCCAGACAGATACTAGTACGTTCTACGATTTGCTGGCTTGTGAAATAGTTTTCACTCAAGGAGAACTGACTCATATTGAATATCATGGGCATTTGAATAAGTATTTGTAATGAGTTGGAGTGTAGGAAGTTCCTTTGAAATATGCTGCAATAATGTTGTTGTAAAACAGCAAATATGTTCAACAATTATGAGAACTGAATAATACAATTGTTGACCAGTGAGTTCCACAGAGCAAAAATTTTATGAAAAAAAATATATAAGTGAAAGTAGTAATATTATTATGTTCCACAGGGAATGAAAGACTAAAATAGATAGCTTTTTTCTTTATATTTTTGCACATCAGAATATATATGATAAAAAAACTGCGGATTATAAATGAATAAAAACTAAAAACTTCTGAACTTGAATGAATTGATAAAAGCTTTAAAAATATATTTACAGTTAAAAAAATACCAGTAAACTACACAATAGCTTTGGGGATGAGTAGGTTAAAATAGAGTAGGTATATGATTTGAGGAATCATGTTTTAATCCATGCATTGTTTTTTGCAAGCAGATTAGTAAATTATATTTATATTTGTTTTAAAATGTCTATTCATACACACACACAAAAATGTTTCTTTAGAGATTCCTTAATGACATTCATAATTGGAGTTCCTGAGAGCAACATCAATTATTGTTTTGGTTCATGATATTTTTATTATGAAAATAAACTTTACATATTTTTTGGTAATATTTGATTCTTCTATCTGATCATATACAAACTAACTCTATGTCTAACTCTAAAGTTCTTATTAACATTAAAATTATCAAACACAAACTATTTGGAAACTACTTATATTATGCCATCATGATGATTCTTACTTCTATCATAATTTTTTCAATAACATGTATGAGACTTTATTAATTTCTTTTTCCAAAAGCATTTATGAAAAAAGGAAACTCAAAAGAAACTTTACTAATAGTTTTAAAAAAAAGCTTATTTCAGTAATATTCTTTGTAAATATCAGCACATAAATCAGAATCATGTTAAATTTTATAATTTATTATTACTTAGGCAAGTATAGTTATGAATAAAATATATTAATAATTTCTTATATTTCTATAAACTTTATATTTATAACTTGCTTCTAAAAGTTTAGGCATTTTGATCATTTGAAACAAATAGTAGCAATGTATTTTATTTTATTTTTATTAATACAGTGTGTCCGTAAAGTCACGGTGCATATCAGTCCTGTGACATGTAAAAAGTGCACCATGACTTAATGGAGACACTATATTTAGTAAGAATTTCTACATAGAAACTATGTAAATATTTCTATATTTAATTCCTTGTTACAAGTTTCAAGAAAATTTAATGGTAAATTATTGCCTACATTCATGTTATCTTATCACAACTTTGGAGTGGTTTCTGACCTAAACATCAATGGAATTAACACCTTTCCTCTGATGTGCACATTACTAATTCTGTTTGCTTTAAAATAAAGTTTCCCTTAAGTACCTGAAGACTTAATTCAAGTATCTGATTGAACTTTCCAAGTGGAAAAAGTAAATCTGAGTTACAACTTAACTTTTCTGCAGTTGAAGTAAAGAAAAGTCTTAAATCTGACACTAATCTTTCAAATATGTAGGTTTCTTATATGACAGCATAAACTCCTTGGCTTACTTTGCTCTGCTTGTAAAACGTTGCCACTCCAATCACAGAAGAAGCCTCTGGTCAATGACTATATTTTACTTCTGAAAGAAAAATGATTGCCTAACTCTAAATTTCTTATTAACGTTACAATTATCAAACACAAACTATTTGGAAACTACTTCTATTATGCCATCATGATGATTCTTACTTTTATCATAACATCTTTAATATTTTTTCAATAACATGTATGAGACTTTATTAATTTCTTTCTCTAGAACCTTGGACAGTGCTGTGCATAGCAACACCATAATGCTTGTTAAATCAATGAGCTTAATTTAACTGCTTATAGAAGTCAGGGATCAATAAAACACAACATAGAGACTGAAATAACCAGAGGTGGTATCTAGTAAGCATCTATTATATCTTTGTGTTTTAATACTTTTTAAATATGCTTTTTAAAAGTTTAATGTAGCCATAGCAATTCAACTAGGTCACATTATAATTTTGTACACATTCCTTACCAGCCAGCTCTAGTCACCAAGAAAACTTCCAATCTTACTCTTTTGAGTTAGGGTTATTGGATTTCTCTATTACAAGGGGGAAAAAAAAAGAACAAAGACACTTTAAGAAGAAAAATTATGAGTTCTGTTTATGCTTACAGGGTTAATAGTAATGATAAAGTAACCAAAAATGCATGCTCAGTTCTAGGAATCAGGGAAAGGTCAGTTAGATTTGTAGATTAGCGAGTCCTTTACATTGAGATTGAAGCCATGATAATTAAAAAAAACAATAACATGTTGTAATAACTAGTGGCAAAATTTATAGGTAATAAATCCTGAGGAAGAATGAATTCTATTAACATAAGTAGAAAAATATTTTAAAATAAAAATTGAGGTAGCAACCAAATAACATAGGAAAATAAATTAAAATTATTTTCAAACAATAAAGTAAAATGAATTTCCAGTCTCAATATGACTTCTTCTGTGAATCCTTGATTATAAGACTTCTCTTCAGTTAGTTTAGAGTTTGAATTTCAGCATGATTGTTTTTAAATTTAGTTGTAACTCCGGTTTAGCCCTGGGAGGAGGTCAGTGTAACAACCACCTACTCCACTGCCATCTTGGATACCCTGAAGTTTCTTTAACTTATAAAATTATTTTATCCTAATTCTATATGTAAATGAATGGTGAATTGGAAAGAATATTTTATTTCCATTTTTCAGAACTAGATTCTGCTCCTAGTTTCACCACTAAATATATTTATAAATTTATTTATTTGCATAATAACAATCTGATGATCATCTAATATGCATTATCAAGCAAATTGTTTTAAAAATTTAGGCTTTTATTCATCATTAAAAAGTAAAAGCTTTTATATAGCAATTTGTATAATTATTTAGCATAAGTAATGTGATAACAACTATCATTATTTGCCAACTAGTGTTTTACTTATTCTATATATTTAATTTTGGTAGAATTTATAGTCATTATTTAACTTTTTGTTTTCCATTCTATTGTCAAATATTATGTTATTCCTTGTTATTCTTTCCCCTATTTGTTAATCAACCAGATACAAAATTCCCAAGTGGTGCTGAGTGCATATAGCCATTGCCAGTAATGAAGGCACTATTGATTTGGTAGTTGTTTTTGGATCAGTGGGAATCTGGCACTTCTAAGGACCTTTTACAGCCAACCCATCTTGGCTCACTGTGCAAAGTAAACTCCCAGGCCAATAAGAGAGTAAAATAAATCACTTGAAATGGCAAAAAATCAAGAGTTCTTTTTCATTTTTCAGTCCCAAAATGTGTTGATCTTCTTCCACCAAACACATTTGCTATCTTGGGAACATAGGTGACAGAAGGCTTTTTAAAAACTATATTGAAAGAAAAATCAACCACCCACTTCTTTGAGTGAGAATATAATGGCAAACTAAGAGGATAAAAAAGGAAAAATATGTGGCATTGTATTTTTTAAGCCTAATGATAAACTTCCTAGTTTAATTCAGATGCATCAAGGTAAGAATAAGCATAAACCCTCTCAGATTTTTTTGCTTTAAATACATTAAATACCCTGACCAGGTGGTGGCACAATGGATAGAGTGTTGGACTGGGATGGGAAAAACCCAGGTTCGAGACCCAGAAGTCGCCCCTTGAGCATGGTATCATCTGGCTTGAGCAAAGCTCACCAGCTTGGACCCAAGGTCACTGGCTCCAGCAAGGGGTTACTCAGTCTGCTGAAGGTCAAGGCACATATGAGAAAGCAATCAATGAACAACTAAGGTGTCACAACGAAAAACTGATGATTGATGCTTCTCATCTCTCTCTGTTCCTATCTGTCTGTTTCTATCTATCCCTTTCTCTGTCTGACTCTCTCTCTCTCTCTGTCTGTGTAATAAATAAATAAATAAATAAATAAATAAATAAATAAATAAGCAAGCAAACAAACTTTGGAATTATAAACATTTACAAGCCTAATTTTCCTAATATATAATTAGAGTTTTAACACCATTTTAAACTAAAGAATTCCATATTTTTGTCTATTCTGAATGTGAATGGAGAATAAATTTTTAGAGATGTATTTTTTAAAAGTTTGCTTGATTTTGACATTCTTGATAATTACTTTCTGAAATTTCATTGACATGAAAAAAGTAGCTTTCTGAAAGGGTAGAAAATCTTTGTTAAAATAGGTAAGTATGGTTTAATTAGAGATTTTCTCTATCCCAAAAGATTAAGAGTTATGTCAAAAACACTTAATCATATGCAATTTAATTCCTCAGACAGACTTATGTTTAGAACATAGACTCATTAAAACTCTATTGAACTGAATTAATTTAAACTTTACTAATGTAAATTAATTTACCATTGTAAATTAATGAATTAAAAACTAAATGTCTTTTAAATGTCCATTTTATATATATGTAATTTGTAAATTTGCCAGCCTTCCATACTGACCAAATCTGTATAACAACTGTCAGTGTGATTGTTATTAAAATAAACAAGCCAAACATTTAGAATTAGAAAATTCTCCTCCATAATAGTTCTGTGAAAGCCAAAACACCTGAATCTCAATATTCTTTGTCATCTGTGTAATTGCAATGATATTTTCTCCATCCTTGATAAGTATTGTTATGGTTATTATCTTAAAGATGATTTTGAACCAATGGAATAAACTTTGTTACAAAGACAATGTTGTAAAACTCTTTTATACTTCTCTAGAAGTTTATCTTCTTAGCACTGCTATAGTTATTATTATTATTATTTTTTATTTTTCTGAATTAAGAAGCAGAGAGGCAGAGAAACAGACTCCTGCATGTGCTAGACCGGAATCCACTTGGCATGCCCACTAAGGGGTGATGCTCTGCCCAGCTGGGATGTTGCTCCATTACAACTAGAGCCATTCTAGCACCTGAGGCAAGGCCATGAAGCCATCCTCAGCACCTGGGCCAACTTTGCTCTAATGGAGGTTTGGCTGTGGGAGGGGAAAAGAGAGATAGAGAGAACAGAGAGAGGGAAAGGTGGAGAAGCTGGTGGGCGCTTCTCCTGTGTGCCCTGATCAGGAATCAAACCTGGGACATCCACACATTGGGTGGACATTCTACCACTGAGCCAACTGGCCAGGGCTTATTGTTATTATTTTTACCTCTTACTAATTATCACTGACCTCTTTATATCTCATAAATATTTTTGTAGAGAAATGAACTTAATGTTATCCTAAAATAGTTGGAAGTGTTGTCTCTTCTATATAGGATAAATATTACCTCAATACAATGTTCTTAACGTTTCCATCAATTAAAATTATTTTAAAAATCATAACCAAAATCCTTACTTTCATAAACAATATGATATAGTTTTATATCATTTTATTGGTGTGATATAATGACAATTTTACACTTATTTTCATTATAGGGATAACACCAAAATGCTGAGGTTTTTCTCAAAAGTTAGGGGCTGATAGCTGTACAGCTTTGGGAAGCCAAATTAATATTTTTGAGAAAGTTTGTGCAATAAATCATAAACTCTGGGGTAGAATTAATAGCATCAGTGAAAGTAATTGTTGTGATGACCAAAACATGGAATTACGAATGAACACAATTTCAAGAATATCCCAGGTACTAAGCAGTGGTCCATGGAGATAGTTTGTGATGCCATTACATAACAGGAAATGCTTGAAGAGAACCATTCTGATTGGAAGAACGTGAATTTGGATTTAGGTATATTGGGTATGGTGTATGTTTATGGCATCAGAAAGGTGGTGTCAGTTAGACTAAAAAATGTAAACATGAAACCCAGAGATCCAGTCTAGACATTAGTATCACCTGCTGTTAAAGTGAGCCAACTGAAACCAAGATTGTGAATGAAGTGTCACAGAGAAAGAATATCAAGTGAGAAAAGAAAAGGACTTGAAATGAATTATTTTAAAAATCCCAACATATTTAAGACACACATAGAAGAATGAGCCATTAAGGAGGTAGAAATAATAAGAGTAACTAGAAAAAAAAAATCAAGAGTGTATTCTGTACTGTAATAGTTAATGAAAAGGATTTAAGGAAGGAGGTGATAAATAAGAAAAAAATGCAAAAAATTGCATTTTAGACTTTAAATACATATAGACATATGCCCTGTTATAAATGCAACCAAGCATTTACATTTAATTAAAACAGAAAACAATAACTCACATATCCAGTGCACTATGTTCTAGGAGCTTGACAGAGGAAAGTTCACTTTGAGTAAATAGAAAAAACTTCTAGAATGAGAAGGCAAAGAACCCTGAAAAGCTGTGATAAAAAGGGTCAGAATTGTCAAAAACAACTACATTAGGATTCTGGAAATTTACCAGAGGCATACAACAAATTGATAGTTGTTTATTCAGAAGTTTTGAATCTCTGTAAAAATAGTGGGTTACTGGTATTTTTACCTGAGGAGGAACTGTCTTTTCCCCCAATGCAGCTTCATTGCATGGAGGACAGGGCAAGCCACCAACACTTGTATCTTTTTCTTGTCAAAGAGCCTGCATTGATTTGAGATGGGAGCTTGAAAAAAATCCATGCCAAGGCCCAGTGTTGAAAAGAGTATAGAAGCAATCCAAAAATGATTATAAGTACTATGGAAAAACCAACATCATCCCTAGACTAAGGCCATTCACCATGCTGGAAGAAGCAGCACACATTTGAACTGGTCATAAATTTAACAGAAGTGCTGGTGAACCAGACAGGCATAATGGGTCTTGATAAGCTTTCACGTAACCATGATGATCTGGAATGTTGTATGCTCATGCAGGATTCGTTCAAACTCAGAAAGACCAAAGAGAGCCTTAGTTGTCTGTCTCTGGCAGATTAGGAGGTATTGAGGGTACAGGTATTGAAGGCTGGAAAATAATTATAAAATATTGAACTTTGAATGTGTTTCCAAATATACACAGATCTATCAGCAAAAAGTAAACCTTTTTACTTTTATTTGCTCAATTATTTTAAGTACAACTGCTTGCCAATTATTGGCTGACTGCTAAACAACTCCCTTCCCCCCATAGGAGAAATCCCTGGGAAACCAGGCTTAAAAATAAAATTAAAGAAAAAAATATATGACCTAAACAAAGACTCAGTGGTCATTTAGTTTGGAAAGCCATATGTTATTATATTATCCCAAACACCAAAATTAAAAACAAAACAAAATATTGATTCAAATCTACGATTAAAATGTAGATTATCTGTCATGTCCGGTTTTCAACAAAAAATAATGAGATATACAAAAAAACCCAGGAAATAGGAAAATATGTCTTTAAACAGAAACAGTAATGAGAAGTATCACTGATGAAGAGTTTAACAGATAGAGAGTTTAACAAAGTCATAAATATGTTGAGAGAACCAAAGGAAACTACGGTATATATATAAAATAAAAACATTTCAATATATTCTCATTAAATATATAATATTAAAACTGATAAACTATATAAGAAAACGAAAGCTCTGGAGTTAAAAAATAATTAAAATAAAATGTTAGAAGCAAATAATTTTTTTTGTAGGGGTTACCTCCTTGTAATATCATTCAGAAAAGGCATTCACCAGCCCTACTATCTGCTTTGATTGACTAGCCTTTCATTGGCCCTTCTTATAAGAACTCCTCAGTCTATCACTTACAATTGGTATTTCAAACAACTATATTTAGCTGCTAGAACCAGGGAGAATAGATACTGGTAAGCCTGGAGCAAATCTAGAACCCCTTATGGTATAAACTAGAGTCAGAATAGAGCTTACCTGGGAAATAGTTTACTTACATTCTTTAAGACCCAAATTCATGAGAATACTACGGTATAGATGCTTAGGACATTGTCAGGTTGCAGGTTCATGATTTGCTTTTGACTATAATTGAAGTTTTTACGTGAAGGCTTGGGGATCCAGTAAAAAACCCAGAAACTATATGAGTTTCTATAGCTTGTCTCAGAAGGTGCATAGTATCACTTCTATTTTATTCTAATGGTTGAAGCAGTCATAAGCTCACCCAGATTCAAAGGGAAGCAATATATCCCCACCTCTCACTGAGAACTTCCTTAAAGAATTAGTGGCCATGTTTGAAAGATATCAAATCCAGCACTCTGTTTTCAGTTTATTCACTTTCCTCCTACATGTAAATTATAAATTTCTCCTCCTAGCCTCCATACCCACATCATATTACATCTTGTTTTAACATTAGACTTAAGGTCAGACCCAGAATTTTATCTGAATGAAGTCCCTGTGCAGAAGCTCCTTGAGTTTGTTTTGTTACTGTAGTACTAGTTCTATCAATATTCACATCTATGAATTAAAGATGTAATCTATTCATCCTCCCAGTGCTCCCAACAAATAGTGGTGAGACAGACATAGGATAAGCTTGATAAACCAGTCTATACACAAAGGAGGAAAGTGGAGACACACTAGTTACTGGTCAATAGCAATTCCAAAACCAGCTAGACATGCATGCTAGCTTCTTGATTAGACTTAGTGCTATTCTCGGAAATGATGTTTTTAATGTATCAGCTATTTTCAGGTGAAGAAAAGGCTTGGAAAAACTGTAGCAAAACAAATTTGTAAATTTTGAATGGACAAACTTAATTACATGTGTAAATGACTAGGTTGTTGTAATAGAGATAACAAAATATGATTGTTTAAACAAAATGAAAATGCATTTATCACATAATAGTAAGAGCAGTGGCGCAGAACCAGTGCAATAGTTCAGTGATATTGGAGACCTGGCTGGATCCAGCTTTTTTAGTATCCTTAGTGTTTTGTAAGGCCTAAGAAAAGACCAAAAATACTTATGAAAACAAGAACACAAAGCTCACATCCAAAATCAACTGGTGATATAAAATAAAATTATATTTTCAAATAGATTTATTTTAATGAAAAACTGGCTCTATTAAATTAAATAAGAGAATATACTTGCATTACAATATGATCTTTACTAAACACATACACATACACACAAATAGTAATTACACATACATTCACAAAATAATTAAACTAAAAATTACTAAAGTTCAAAGTGGTGTTTTGTGGATTGGAAAATTGCAGGATTTATTCTTTTTATAATAAAAACAATTAAAAATATTATGGATGCTCTGCTTACTAATTTACAAGCTTATTAGGCATACATAGATACTGAATTTAAGAGACATTATATTATTTTGCTTCATTGATACTTTGGTATCAATTAGAAAATGTATTTTACAAATACAATTTTAAATTAGTCATGAACACTTTTGTCCTCAGATTTCTAGAATGCTTTATTGATGGATGACTGGTAACCAAATCTCAGTCTTGGTGGTGAACCTTTTCTACATCATTGGGTTTTTTTTGCCCTCCATTTTTGGTCACTCCTAAAGTAAATCACTATATTAGAGGGTTGAATAGTGACCCAAAAATTTTTTTTCCACCTGAAATCTCAAAATATGACCTTATTTGTATGTAGGGTTTTTGAAGATGTAATTAGTTAAGATGAGATAACTCTGGAACTTTGGATTAAGGTGGACCTTAAATCTAATGACGGTGCCTTTAAAACACACACAGGGCAAGCCATGTAAAATGAGGTTGGCATGATGTAGCTACAAGTCAAAGAAAAAATTGTTTAGAGACCTCAGAACCTAGAAACAGGCAAGGCAGGGTACTTCCCTTAAATCTTTAAAGGAAGGATGAGCCTGCTGATATTTTGATTTCAAATGTCTACTCTCCAAACTGAAAGAGAATAAATTTCAGTTGTTAAAAGCCATCCAGTTTGTGGTAATTCATTATAGCAGCCTTAGAAACTAATGTTTACCTTCCAGAGAAAGGGACATATTTTATTAAGATAAGCAGAGATAAATAACCCTTTCTCTCTCTCTTCATATACACACATACATAGATATTTATTTATACTACATAATGCCTAAAAAAACATAGAGTTTGAGATACAAAAATAAAGAATCAAAAAATAAAATAAAAGGGTTAATGTAACTGCTGATCAAAAAATCATTAGGAAAGTGTTTTGTTAGTTATCAATTGTTGAGTAAATGTTAGTTGTACACACATTTATGAATTTTAGCTTCTGACTTGATCCACAATATAAAAATTGGTGATTTAATTTTCCCCACCCACATTCTAAAACCATCATTAGCAGAAGTATAAATTATTCCACATACTTTACTCAATTCATCTCAATGAAGGATGAAATTTAAAAATTGAACTCATAAATCAGAGGCAGAAGAAAAAACATGCCAACATGTTATTGACTAAATATATGAGAGTTTAACATAATTTTCGCTTATCTGTATTTTTTCCTGGGAATGCAAATTTACTAAATAAAATAAATTCCAGTTAATTTTAAATGCACATGATGTAAATAATTGCAATTACAATTTGAAAACCAATGCTGCATTACACAAATTTTATGTTTGCTTTCACTTATTTAATCACTAATTCTTATTAGGAAAGAACAGGGAGATCTAAATAATATCTCCAACATGTTCTGAAACATAAAAAAAAAAAAACAAAACTAATTAACTTTGAAATAGTACTGTAAGTTAAGGTTGAAGTAGTAAGTGTTTATTGGATTTTAATTTAATACATGTAGCATTCCATAAAATGTAGTGAGAATAAATAAGACAGCTTGTTCTGTTTTCATTTCTAAATAAAATGGAAATAATGCCTTCCTCATTAGACTGCAATAGGACTGCATGAGATAGCATAGGCATCTCTGTCATTTGTTTGCAAATGCTTATCTTTCCTTTCATCTGTTCTGCTAATTATTTCAGAGGCTAAACCCCTGCAACCTGTGTTTCTCAGCTTCCATCACCCCTGTTTACCAGCTGGGCATGGCTGGGCTGTCCTGGTAGGAGAGTGGAAGTTGAGAGTAAGGTGTAAACCAGGCTATTTCTCCCTCTTACTCTGCTTCAACCAGTAGTTTCAGAAGTGTCTCTGTGTCCTTGGCGGGTCCAGTTCTGACTGGGTAGCAACACGTTCTGTGAATTCTGAGCAAAGAAATCATGTGTTAAAAAGCACCATTATATTATAAATTGCTATGCAAAACATCAGCTTTATACCAAATATGGATTTTTTTCAATTATTTTTATTCATTTTAGAGAAGAGAGACAGAGAGATAGATATAGAGATAGATAGAAAGAGAGAGAGAGAGAGAGAGAGAGAGAGAGAGAGAGAAGGAGAAGACAGAGGAGCAGGAAGCATCAACTCCCATATGTGCCTTGACTGGGTAAGCCCAAGGTTTTGAACCAGTGACCTCAGCATTCCAAGTCGACACTTGATCCACTGTGCCACCACAGGTCAGGCCACCAAATATGGATTTTAATTTTTAACTTTATCTACAATGTAAGTGGGTAATATTTTCTCTGTCCCAGCTCCACCTTATTGAAACTAATTATTACTAATGTGACAGTTTTTTCAGGTCATTTATTGTTCTAATCACCCCTTCATTAGCTGTTAATATTTATCGATGTAAATTATTATTAATAAAATTAAATCAAATACTTTATAATTATTGTCAGTATTTCAGCATCTCTCATAATTTCTATATAATGAATTGATAATGTCATTAATATTTACATCAGTTATTTACCCTCCTGCTCCATGATCTTATCTTGTTCCATTTCCACTTACTATTCTTTTCCTTTTCTTTTTTTGCCATTGTTTCTCTCATGCTCCCACTTTCTGTCTTTGCCTATAAACAAGAACTTTTTCCATCTGTCCTGCCATTTTAACAAGATTTCTGTGAAGGCAAAATAAGCATCTGCATCTAATAGTGTTTAGTAAACTGTAAAGATTTAGTCACATATTAGTGAATCATTTTATACCAGCTCTTCTTTCACCATGCATACCACTGACTCTTTCCAAAGTTCGTTCTTAATGCTTTTTATTTTGTATGACAAAGTATCTTAGATTGAGCATCAGTTTCATATGGATCTAGATTCACTTTCTAATTCTATCATGGTTGGCAACTAACTATCCACTAACAACTTTTACTTCAACTTTCTACCATCACCTCATTCTTATAAGCTCCAAAAGCAAACTCATCAGTATTGCTCAAAAGTGACTTACTTGGTTCTATTGACTATCTTCACTTGCTTTGCGAATATTTTTCTTTGATGCCAAGGCCTAAAATATTGACATCACTTCTTACTCCATTTTTCTTATACAATATTCTTTGTTCTTACCTCCAAACACCCAGACTTGTTAATTCTGCTTTCTTAATGTGTCTTTTGTCCTTTCTTCTTTTTGACCTTTTCAAGTTTTGCTGTCATTGTTCTTAAGTTTTTCCTTTTAACATTTATTTTAAGGACTTAATTTGCACAATTGTTTTGCATTTGCATCCATTAAGATCAATCAGGAAATCACAGTTGATACTAGTCAGTCTTATGTAGAAATTTAAAATGAGAGAGTAGGTGTGGGAGAGCTGAAAATACAACAGAAAGTGATGACACTGTCCAAGAATTAGCAACAGCAGGTTGTTGCTGCCACCCTGACAGACAGAGAGACAGAGGAAGAAAGGAAAGAGTTCAGCTTTGTTTTGTTACTATTGAAACTGAAAGCACTGAACTTAATTTTAGGAACCACATTAAAAGAAGGATATTAAAAGTTAGGAAGATGCTGCTGTGATAGTAAAATATGAAAATGTCAAGTGAATAAGGACTGAGAGCACTGTAATTATTTTGCCTAAAAGATAGGTTGAATGGGTTCAACAGGAAGGATATATTAATAGTTGTCTCCAAATACTTAAAGAAATGTTAAAAGAAATGCATATTGTACCTTTAAATAGCTAAGAGAACTTAAAAGCTTCTGACACTGGTTTTGGTCAACATGAAGCCTGATTTTAGAGTAATTACTGCTATGCATAAATATACTATGTCTTGAAAATAATGAATACATTATCACAAACCTGACATTAAAGTATTAATCTAGATATCAATTTTGAAGCTAAGGAAAAGTGTTAGCTTTGTGAAGGAGTAAGAACAATATCATTTTATTTGCCAATTTAAAGGTTTAACAATAGATGGAAAAGATTATGAAATAAGGTCAAGAAGGGTGGTTAAGATATTCACAAGCTGCATAAAATTAGAAATCAATATGATCCAGTTTCTTTGAAAATTATAGTTTTACCAGTGACCTTCATGTATGCGTTTACTTATGCATGTATGTGTACAAAATCAAGTTGCAAATAGAGCCATTGATATTGATTACTAGAATAAAGAGAAACATAAATCAGTACATGGAAAGAACATTGGTGTCAAATAAATTTTTGCAGGCTACAGAAGTAGCCAATTTTGCTTATATGCCATGGAGACAAAGTATTACATTAAAGAAAGAAAGATTTTACTATAAAGTAAGATAATTAAGTGATAAAAAAATAATGGAGAAAAGACCTAATGGGTAGAGACCTCATCATGCCAGTCAAATAGGACTAAGAAAAAAAGAAAAAGAAAGATGTGGCTCTATTAGCAAGATTTGTGTCTCATAATAAACAAGGCAAAGCAGCCAAAACCCTCCTTCCCATTTATCATAAAAAATATCAAATTTCCATTTGGATTCACTTCTGAGTACTCCTGGGCTCTTCAGCCTTATTTGCCATCTTGTCAAGGTCCCCTTTTTTGTCAGGAACAGGCTTGATCTTCTTTAATCAATAGAATCTTGTGGAAGAGACAATTTGAAGGCCAAGACATGCTGCTTCTAGACAAATAAAGGATGAATATATATAGTATATATATCTATTCACCTATCTAGATAGATATAGATGTATATATTGATGACTAGATAGATGATATAGATATATATGTATATATAGATATAGATGATATATAGATAGATATAGATATAGGTACAGATATATATATATAGACATAAATATAGATATAGATATAGATGATATAGATAGATATATATAGAAAGGTATAAATATGTGAAAGAGAGAAAGGTAAAATTGACTCAGTCTTCACTGAACAGAGTTTTTATTACTGAGAATGATAAAGGTGGATAAGATTTTGAGCTTAAAGAGCCCATGCCTTGTAAAAATAAGCATAGAAGAAGCTCAGTACAGTTGTTAAAGAGGATTACCCAGGAAATGACTGAAAATAGAAAATGTAACATAATAATAGGCCAAAATTTTATGGCTTGCCATTTTATGCTATGAAAATTGTTTATACCAGTATATGAGATAAGGAATGCAAATATATTTGATATTTAAAAAGCAATTATGTTTTTTATTAATAGAAGACCTATTTCTTCACAGAAGGTATTTTAAGAATGATTTGGGAATGAGGGAGTTTTGAGAGGTTTGGATAAAGAAGAAATAGAGAGTGAAGATATACAGTATAGTGATGGACTATGATTTTAAAGGAAAATCAATAATTTATGTAAAATGAATGATTAGTTATAACACATATGAGTACATTCTATTTTTTAATCATATTAAAAAAAATCATATTCCAAGGCCAATATTTGGATTTCTTAATGCTTTTGGCTCTTTTTAATTCTGTGACTTTATTATAGTTTAATTTAAGAATAAACTCATAGATTGCTCTACATAGGTATTTAGCTCTTTAGAATATAGCAATTTGATAAACAGGAGGTTTGGGATATTCCTATCAACCACGTAAAACAAAAATAATCTTTTTTTTATTTTTTTTATTTATTTTATTTTATTCATTTTAGAGAGGAGACACAGAGCGAGAGAGAGAGAGAGAAAGAGAGAAAGGGGGGGAGGAGCTGGAAGCATCAACTCCCATATGTGCCTTGACCAGACCAGTGCAGGGTTTTGAACTGGCGACCTCAGTGTTCCCAGGCCGACGCTTTATCCACTGCGCCACCACAGGTCAGGCCAAAAATAATCTTGATAACATTATTTGCTCATACTACATTAGCCTCAAGAATATTATCAATTTATATATAATTATCTATTAAACTAATTTAGATTAATTAAATTTTCTTTTAAAATATAATTCTTCAGTTGTGCATTTTGATGCCTGTTTTGTATTCTCTGGGGAAAAACAGACTATCAAAAATAAAAATGTTAATAGTTGTAATGTTTCTGTGATTGCATTTAGAATTTTAAAATATCTTTATACTGTTTATATTTTCTAAAGTATTTTTTAAACATGTATACTTCTTATAAAATATTATAATGTGTACATAATCTGTATATATAGCATATTCTGAATATATGTGTAAATAGGCATGTGAATGATAGGAAAGATTTCATACGGAAGAGTAGTTCAGTAAAACATGACAAAAAATAGAAAGAGTTATCATAGTTTTAATGTATAATGTGATGTGACTCCAATCTGGATTCAATATGGAGTGTATAGTCAAAGAGGGCTAATGAACAGATTAACATGGAATGATTTGACAACCATGTAAATAAGTGTGGGAGAACCAGAAGACAAAGGTAAGAAGCTTAAAAAATTTCTTCAAAATTTAATAGGGCAAGAAGAGGGTTATGATGATGTTGATTATATTGTTGCTATCCTGGTCAGTAGCTGGTGTAGAGTTCAGAAAAAATGTGAAACTGAAGAGAGCACTAAGCTAATGCATTCTAGATAACCTACCATGAACAAAAATGCACAGCAACTTTTTGAAATATAAGTTGATAAAGAAAAACAATTAAGAGTCATGCTCAATATCAATAAAAAATTTCTTTCTTTTTACACTTCATTATGTAGAAAGGTGAAAGAATTTTCAAACTTATAGAAACTGATAAATCTATTATATTTATCTAGAATAGTTGACTCTACACAGAATGTCAAGGGCAGTATCATTAGAGGATATGTTAAGGTATTTTTGTGTGTGTGCCTGTTTATATGGCATTGGTTTTCCTTCCAAAATGTGTGACTATCTAGAATCATGTTCATGCACCAAAAGTAACAAGTTAAATATTTTTAACCAACAATCAATACGTCTTTATTTGTATTGACCTATTTATTTTTCTTCAGTGAGAGAAGGGGAGGCAGAGAGACAAACTCCTGCTGGCACCCCAATTGGGATTCACCTGGAAAGCTCACTAAGGGGCAATGCTATGCCCATCTCAGGTGTTGTTTCATTGCCAGCAATCGAGCTCTGCTTAGCACCTAAGGCAGAAGCCATGGAGCCATTCTCAGTGCCTGGGGCCAACTTATTCCAATAGAGCCATGACTGCAGGAGGAGGAGGAGAGAGAGAGATGAAAAGAGAGAGAAATAGAGATAGAGAGAAGTGAGAGAGGGAAGGGTATAGAAGCAGATGGATGCTTCTACCATGTGCCCTGACCGGTAATCCAACCTGGGATGTCCACATTCCAGGCTAACACTCGACCACTGAGCCAGCTGGCCAGGACCAATATGTCTTTTAATAGACTGTTTTCTTAAAGAACAAACTTAGTAGGAATAAGCCTTTTGAAAAGTTATTTTAAAAAAGCATAATTATAGTTACTTGTATTTAAAATATATGGCTAAATCCAAAGAACCAAAAGTAGCATTGGAATTTATGTTGAAAATGCCCAACAGTCTGTTGTGAAACAGTGCGGTTGCCTGTATTAGGAGATACATTCATGTCAAACCAGCTAGTAGGTGGATCATTAACAAACAGTATAAACAGAGAAGGAAAAAGATGGATCCCCTGTGGAGATTAAGTATTTATGTGTCTTGGCTGAGAAACTCACTTGTACGTATTCCGCCTAACAGATAGTCTCATACAAAGAGACCATCTGCCCAGTGAAGGAAAACAAATTTTGGTATTCAAATATATTCCACAACAATCCAAAATTATGTAAATATATAAGAACATCTCTTATAAATGGTATTTTTCTTCGGTCAGTTAGTTTGATGAAAATAGATTGGCCTGGGGTCAATAAGCTACTAAAATATGTTAGAACTTGTGACTCTAAGGGAGATTGCTGAATAAAAGGTTGATTAAATATTCCTACCTTTCACTGTAATTGCCCAGAACAAAAGACTATAGATAGTACAAAGGATTCAAGTTACCTGTAGTCCTCAGTTCTTGACACAATATCATCATAAGCACTTGCATGGACCCTCCTTTGATTATTAATTTTATTTGATTCTCATATAATGCTCCCATTAATCTCTTTGCCTCCTGACAACTATTCAGGTAGACTTTATTTGTTCATACAGAATATGTCATTAACACACAAGACGGTCATTCACAATACATCTCACTGTTTTTTATTTCACTCAGACTTACGTAATTAAAGTTAAATTTATGTGGTTAAAGTTCTGTCTAGTCATTTACTTTTAACTTCATTACAAAATATGGTGACCGTTTTCTACATTTTACCAGTCTTTTTCCCAGTGATGGATACCTAGATTTCTACCATACTCTAAATTCCTACCACAAACATCATTGCAAGGAACATTCTTCAGTATAGCCCTTAATAAATCTATGCAAAAGGAAAAATCAAAACAAACAAATAAAACAAAAAGCAAATACATATATAAAATGTAATTACTTATTCGTAGCCTATAACTTTATTTTTATCTTGACAATTGCCGTAGCACTTGCTAAAATGACTGCAACTCTTGACATTCCTGATAGGTATATGAAGGTTTTTATGTACACAAAGACAAATATTATTATCCAGTTTTCTAATATTTTTTCAAATAAGTGTATACTGTGCACTTGAGCATGCTCCCTCTTCTTCCCTTCCTTCCTCTTTCCCTACTTATATCTTTCCCTATTTTCCTCTCTCTTTCTATCAATTTCTCCCCCCCCCCTTTTTGATTACTAAAATGTATGATTGCCCCTTCATATGCCACTTAACCCGTGGCTTTGCTCTTTAGTATATTACCTATTTGCTAAATATTACAATGAAGTTAAGAATGTTTTGGTAACATGAGGCTTTAATGACAATTCTAAGGGAAGATTGAATGTATGTGGATAGTAAAGAGAGCATCAGTATTTTAAAATATGCAGAGCCAAAGAGAATGCATTGCTTAGTAGTTAAGAGTTACATTGTTTAAGTTAGGATCCTTATTCTATGCCTTACTGGTTATATCTTCTTCGAACGTTGTGCTAGTGTTTCTCAATTGAAAAGTGCACATGATATTAGTACCCACTTCATAGAGTTCTTGGGAGATTACATGAAATATTATATTATACAGAAGAGACTAAAAACAAAGTTCAATCCTATTGAATACTCAATAAATGAATGTTGTAAGAACCATTTCCCCTCAATTTTCCACTAATAATTTTAGATTTCTCTCATTTTGTACAGATAATTTTACTTACTACATAATGTTATTAAGTAAGTTAAATATTAATGAAGGGCAATAAATTGCACTCAAATAAGCTACATGTATTCACATTAGCCTCCTTTCACCATTTTGCTGTATACATATTCTTTTGTTTTGATAGTTCAGGTGAACAAAGCTCACATCAGGACAACAACCAGGAAACCAAAAAAACCCTATTCTCAGCATCCTCCCTATATGTGTGAGATGTCCTGATGAGATGCTATAAAAGGTTACCAGGACAACAGATGCTATCTTAAAAGTTATATAAATAATGTACCCCCGAGAGGCAAACCAATCAACAGCTATTTGTAAATTTATTCATCTCATCTCCCCTCCATCCCTGTTTAAATTTCAGCCATTTTCAATATAAGCAAAATCATAGTTGCAAATATTAATATATCTCTTGTTCCTAATTACATGATATTTGCTACCTCTGGCTATAAATTTCACTTAAATATTATATGTCTTACTGTGTTCAGAAATGAAATATTTTCAGGGAAACTATATGATCACCCTGCAATTAATATAATTTTATTAGCTTCTACTGAAATTTTAAATAAAATAGTGTACTTTTAATTAGAGTGAAGGCTTTTTTCTTCAGTGTTAGTAGGAAGAAAACTAAATCAGAAAGATGTTATTCAAAAAAACATATTTTAAGACCAAAAGCTCAAACAAATCAGAAAATAATATCTGTTTTCTCCTAACAAGGGTTTTATTTAAAGATTTTGTTCCTCCCAGTTACTCACCGTTTTTCATTTCCTATACATTCAATAACATATATGTTCATTTCAATAACATATATGTTATTTATATTTTGCCTTGTTTCTACTTAAAATTAGTATGATATATATATACTGTGATGTATGCTAATGTATGTCTTGTTTAATTATTCTAAGACAGTGGTTCTTAACCTGGGTTCTATCGAACCCTAGAGGTTCGATGAATCGGTCTCAGGGGTTCGGAGAAGCCTCTGCCGCAGAGGCCAGAATAAAGTAATACCGTAATTTGTTTTGAGTTCATGCACTTTGTTGGTTTTGTTCTTTGAGCAAGGTGATGTTCATGCACGGCTCATTTTGTGCACCAGTATAAAAACATATACCTATGTCTTGAATTTGAAAAAAAAATCATATTTTATTTATCATTAAAGAAGGGTTCGGTGAATGCGCATATGAAACTGGTGGGTTTGGTACCTCAAAAAAGGTTAAGAACCACTGTTCTAAGAACTTGTTTAGAAAAGTATTCATTCTCTCTAATTCAAAGTGAAGGAATTTGAACTTTGAACTGTTTAGAATATTGCATAAGCTCCCAGTAAACTAAAATTCAATCTGGTTTTTTTTGGCTTATTATATTTTGTTTATTGTTTGTTTGTTTATCTTGCCCAGATTACTTGGTTTTTAAATCTGGAAAAGATGTGTCCTGGAGTCAGATATTTTTTAACCAAAGGATAAGAATATGTCTTTTCTTCAGAAATACACAGACACAAGTTGCTAAACTAGATGGCCTAAGTACCCCCAAATAAATAGGGTCTGAGGTCGTCACAGTAGGATACAGTAAGGTATGTTGTGCGTAAAAAGTGAATGTAGGCCCTGGTTGGTTGGCTCAGTGGTAGAGTGTTGGCCCAGCGTGTGGAAGTTCTGGGTTCGATTCCTGGTCAGGGCACACAGGAGAAATGCCCGTCTTCTTCTCCACCCTTCCCCCTCTCTTGTCTCTCTATTTCTCTCTTCCCCTCCCACAGTGAAGGTTCCATTGAAGCAAAGTTGGCCCTGTCATTGAGGACAGCTCCATGGCCTCTGCCTCAGATGCTAGAATGACTCCAGTTGTAATGGAGCGACAACGCAGATGGGCAGAGCATTGCCTCCTGGTGGGCATGCCAGGTGGAACTCAGTCAGATGCATGTAGGATTCAGTCTGTCAGCCCCCCACCCTGCTTCTCACTTCAGAAAAAAAACAAAAACAAAATAAACAGCAACAACAACAATAAAAAAGTGAATGTGATATTTTCATGTTTCTGCATACACTTCAGATCATCTACTGGCTAACACCCACCTCATGTGCTTGTCACATTAGAAAGATATATACTAGTTCTATGTTTTAGCCCATAATACTGGCTTTGCTAGCATTATTCGCATAAAGATGTTTAGTGGTCCCTACAGCTGAAATCATGTAGGTGACAATTGCACAATGATTCTTGCAGCACTTAAGCTGTTTGGATTTCCTGTCTTTGTAAAAGGAGTTTCTGGAAAAAAAATTACTGTAAGCAGACCATAAGAGAAATAATTGTCTTGCATTGCCTTAGGCCTGCTCTTACCAATCCAATTTGAAAGTAGAAGCAAAACACAGAGCAGAGGAGTAATAACAGCCATGTGTTAGAAGATGAGGGAAAAATGTTAGGTGATTTGGAGAAAGTCTATAGATTGAGATTTTTTCCAGTGGCCCCAAGGGGAGGGGGGAACATAAAGAGAAAACAATGAAGCAAAAAAAAAAAAAAAAAGAGATGAATATGAGTAAATATCACCTCAGTAGGCTAAAGCCTGGCACCAAAATAAAATGTGTAGTAATAAAAACATAAAAAGTAAATAAAATGAATGGCTTCCTAAATGGAGATATAAAAGAAACAACTGTAGGAACATGGCATAACTTCTGATTTATATAAGGAAGAAATACTCCTCTAACAAAAAATTTCCAGAATGCTGGAGCTGGAACAGATATGAACATGAACTCAGCCTAATCTCCTGCTTTTAAATATGAGGTCATGAACAGAGAAGCACATATATATTCTGTTCTAGGTAGAGTTTTTCTTTATTTACAGAGTAGAATAGAACATAAGGTCTGGTTCTTAGTGATAGTGGCAGTGGTCTCATATCCCGATAAAAAACTCACCACAATTGTGTATGTAAATTGACCCTTTTCCTTTGTCAGGTGCTTTCCCCAAGGCACTTCCTAAATTTTCAATTATAAAGCTGTTTTAGTACCAGAAGTCTGTGGGACCATTAATTTATAAACTTATTTTCTAAAACTACTCCCTCCAGCCTCATTAGTGTTGGTATTGGAACTCCTTATTCTTGTTCAGTGTTCCAACTGGGTTAATATGGGGGAAGGAGCTGGAGAGCAAGAGCAGAATTGTGGGAGTTCTTTCAATACTCAGCAACAGGCTCCAGTGCACTGAACAGAACTTGGATAGACAAAGAGGGGGTGACTCTGGCTTCCTTACCTACTGTGTATACAGAGCAGAAGTTCCAGGCTCAACATTGGAGGAAATAGGGTACCATGGCCAGGAATAGAGATAAAGTTATCAAAATTGTAAATTGCAAAGAATGGTCTCAATTGGAATCATGGCATTATAGATAAAGGAGCAGGTCCAAAGAGCATAGGAATCAATTTCCTCAAGATGACCCTGTGCAGAGTTAGATCAGAATCTAAGTTCCCAAACTCTCTGGTCCAGTTTATTTACTATTGATGTGTTATTTTTCTTTAAAGAAACCCCTAGATCCTTATCAGTTTGTACATATCATTTTATATATATATATACATATCTTTTGAAATGAAGGAGCTTCATGGTATATTACTAAAAAGTCTAAAATGAGAGAAAACATAGTATAGAGTTCTTGCTTTGCAAACAAAAGTATTGTTTTCCTGTACCATGTGCATATTTGTACTCTACTACTTACTATATTCCATAGAAATTTTTCCTTGTCAGCACTTAGTACAGTTTCTGAAACATCCATGTATTTTAGTTGAATTGAACTGTGTGATCTTGACTAAGAAAATAACTTTATCTGTTTCTGCTTTGTCTCTTCTTCTTCACTGAAGAGATACTAGTAATTATTTGCTACTTTAGCTGGCTTTTTATGACTAAACTTTAAATGAGTCGACTGCACTGTACACATGAAAATTAAATATCTAAGGGAAATAGTAAAAGTAGTGGTGGTAGTAGAATTGTAGCAATGCTCATTTTATTACTAATTACTATGCAAATAATATGGCTATAGCTAGAATAGGAATATTCAAAGAAGAGAATAAGTTTGTTTTTTATGTAAATAACATTTGGTAAAATGATAGTAGTTATTGTATGCATCTAAATTGGACCAAGTGAAAATGTTAAATCACAGAAACTGTATGTACTGAAATGTAGGCTCCTCATATACATCTGACCCATATGGCAAAGACTTCAATGATAATGTAATATTGAGGATCAAAGGTATTTATATAAAAATAAATAATGGTACAGGTAGAAATAGGTTACTAATACATCTTGCTGTCAAAGTGTTATTCAGCCAGACCAGGTGGTGGCTCAGTGGATAGAGTGTCGGACTGGAATGCGGAAGACCCAGGTTCGAGACCCCGAGCTCACCAGCTTGAGCGCGGGCCCATCTGGCTTGAGCAAAAGCTCGCCAGCTTGGACCCAAGGTCGCTGGCTCCAGCAAGGGGTTGTTCAGTCTGCTGAAGGCCATGGTCAAGACACATGTTAGAAAGCAATCAATGAACAACCATGGTGTCGCAATGGCAACGAAAAAGTAATGATTTGATGCTTCTCACCTCCCTCCATTCCTGTCTGTCTGTCCCTATCTATCCTTCTCTCTGAAAGTGTTATTCACTCATTTAGTCAAAACCCATTTTATTTTGAGTTGAGATTCAGCAATGTGCTTATCATTTTTTATTTAACATTACTAAAATAATTAGAAAGAAATATCACATTAATTGTTATACTAAAGTCTGTGTTATGATATCCACTGTAAAAAATTAAGGTTATATCTTTATAGTACTGACCATCAAGATTTCTATTCAGATGCTTTTTGGTGAGAAGATTCACTGCACAACCCAAGCAAAGCCTGCTGAAAATTTTATGAGTTAGTTAATTTAGATTTTTAAAGTTATATGTCATTAAATAATAGATTTAATTATTTTTCCCATTTGTGGTGGCAAGTTTTTTGTTAAACAGAAGGTTTTCTTGGAATCCTGTGGCAAACTCAAAGGTAATGCTAGGAAATGGTACATATAGTGCACAATAGTATAATGTATATTAATAGTGAAAAAAATATGGTATATTTCATTTTAGAAATGCTTTTAAATCATTTTTCATTGACATATCAGTTAATATTCTTCACTTTATTGGCTCTATCACTCCATAAATAACTTAATAAATTCTATTTGAAGTTTATATTGAGATGTGAGCTTTTCCTTATATGATTTATTTAATTCTCCTTTGAATGTTTTCTACTTAATACTATGGCACCTGGAAGTATCTCAGTATACCCACTGTTAGTAAATAATAATAATGTGGTAACTGGAAGTATTAGGGTTAGTTAAGTAACAGGTTTTTTTTTTTTCTCTCTGAAGAAGCAAAATAACAAATAATCTAATAGCCAATGAAAATGTTAAAAATAATCAATCAGTGCAAAACTAAATATTTATAGACATAGTTGATCTAATAAGCAGAGGTGAATTAAGGTTGGTTGAGACCCCGGGTGCAGAAGAAAATATTGGTTCCCTTATAAAAGAGATGGAGAAAATAAAAATACATGTTAGCCATATTTTTAAATAAATAAAAAATATTATGTGTTGTTAATATTAAAATTGCACATACGAAACAAAAGTTGGTGTCAGAAAAAACTGTAAAGTTGAGGCTTTAGGAGGTCCTTCAGAAGTCAGAGTCTGAGAATGTGCGTCAGTGCGCCCTGGCATCCCCTCTGCTAATAGGTCAGTCTTCCTAATTTAAAATGTGTATTAATGCTTAGTAAAGTTGTCTTGTATGCAAATATTGCAGATTGGACAAAGACAGCAGTTTTCTACCTGGCTAGGTTGGAGTTCAGGAATATTTACAGTATTAGCACCTGACCTTCTTATGGAGATTTTCTGCTGTGTTTTAAGTTATAGTGATTTGGTGGCTGGCCCAGAAACAGCAGATGTGAACTTTGTTTGTTTGTTTGTTTTACAGAGACAGAGAGAGAGGCAGAGAGAGGGATAGATAGGGACCGACAGACAGGAACAGAGAGAGATGAGAAGCATCAATCATTAGTTTCTCGTTGCCGTTCTGACACCTTAGTTGTTCATTGATTGCTTTCTCACATGTGTCTTGACCGCGGGCCTTCAGCATCCCGAGCAACCCCTTGCTGGATCCAGTGACCTTAGGTCCAAGCTGGCAAGCTTTTGCTCAAGCCATATTCCCCGCCCCCCTTCAAGCTGGGGAGCTCGGGGTCTCAAACCAGGGTCTTCCACATCCCAGTCTGATGCTCTATCCACTGCGCCACCGCCAGGTCAGGCAATGTGAACTTTTTAATGTGTTTCTTTCACATAGGTTTGAACTCTCCGGTTTAGAATCACGAGAGTCAGAAGCTAGGTGTGCTCCTTATTTTTACAAGATATTCATAACCGAGGGAGGGGTATTGGTCAAGATGGACTTGTGAGGCCATACAACTCAAGAACAGAAGCTTTGGAGCCAAATGAAGAGAGGTGCTGCAAAGCTAACAAATTGGGACAAATCTGCTGATCTCTGTGTCGTACAAAATGTTCTGAAGTACAGAACACTTTTGTACTGAATTTAAAGAAAATGTTTAACTCAGGTTCTTTTCTTCAACTAATCTCCCAACTCCCTTTATCGAATTTCTCTGACCAGGAAATAGAATGAGAAATAGCTAAATGGTTTATCGATCCCCCAGCTACCCCTTATCCGGTCATCCGAACATTCCTAAACCCCCTTACCTAGTTAACGATATCCCCATCTCTCCATTCCACTTTGGTGCGGGCATTTAAACTAGCCAATTCAGAAAAAATAAGATTGTACGGTCAATATTTCGCCAATGGAGCAAGACCCAGCATCCTAGGACCTGCCTTAGGGATAAAAACAGAATTTTCCCTCTACCAGCACACATGCTGACTGGGTTTAAGAGTAGCAGCACGTCTTCTGCATAAGTTATTAAAGTTGCTTTGCCGAAGAAATTAAGCAAGACTTGTCTCCACGAGTCTTGCTTAATTTCATCTCTGACAAATTTTAAAAATCTCAGTACCCCCAATTCCCTTAACTCTGAGATGGAAATAACTAATGATAGCACTTTGTTTAAAGTGCTGCTATAACCCTTGGGATAATATTTATAAAAGCTACTCTGGTTCACCATTATTCAGATCTGTTATCTTAGTCAATCCAATTTTTGGGAAAAAAATATTGTATTATATTTTACAGAGATAAAAAACATGGTTGTCAAAGGTTAGCAGAGGAAAAATAGAGAGCTACTACTTAATGGGTATAGGGTTATATTTAGGGTAATCAAAATATTCTGGAACTAATTAAAGTTGATATTTGCAAAGCAATATGAATGTACTAAGTGTCACTGAATCATTTGGCTAAAATAGTTAATTTTCTGTTATAAGATTTTTACCTCAATAAAATAAAACAAAAACTGTATTATGGAACTCCCAGTCTAAAACTTTCCAAAGTTTTCTAATGAAAACCAGTAATTCACGTATGTGTGGATTTGAGAGAATCCATTATAAAGGTCCTGTTTCAGTATCTTCTTGTCCAAATCTGGTAGGAATCATATATATTTCCTTTCTAATTACTGGTGTTACCATCATGGATCACCAGCCCATTTTTCTCTCCTAATCTACATCATCCTTTTGTTTTGACATCAATACTATACCAGTAATGTCCTATTGCTTCTAATTCTTCTTATCTATCTCTGTTAATAAAACTTTTACTATCTGCACCTCTGAATTCTATAGATTAGAAATGAGTTTTATTTTTGACATTTCCTGTTCTGTGATATTCAGAATAATGATCCTCAAGTATGTCCACGTCTTAATTGTTAGAACCTGATGATTATATTAGTTTACATGACATAAAAGCTTGTGAAGATACAATTAAGTTGAGGACCTTGTGAGGAGGTATTTATACTAGTCTTTTCGAAGGGACCCAATCAAACCCAGATCTTAAAGTCCACTAATGTTTCTTTACTGTGGGAGGAGAAGGAGATGAGACTGTAAAAAAGCAGGGTCAGGCCTGACCTTTGGTGGCACAGTGGATAGAGCATCGACCTGGGAGCACTGAAGTTGCCAGTTCAAAGCCCTGCACTGGTCTGGTCAAGGCACATGTGGGAGTTGATGCTTCCAGCTCCTCCCCCCTTTCTCTCTCTCTCTCTCTCTCTCTTTCTCACACACACACACACACACACACACACACACACACACACACACACACACACACACACTGTGTCTCCTCTCTAAAATGAATAAGATAAAAAAGAAGTTTTTTTTTTTAAAAAAAAGCAGGGTCAGGAACAGGCAACAATAGTTCTGAAGATGGAAGAAGGGGTCATGGACCAGGGAACAAAAGACAAGCTCTATAAACTGAAAAAGGCAAGAGATTGGATTCCCCCAAAACCATCCAGAAAAGAACACAACCTTGCTAACACCTTGATTTTAGTTCAGGGAGACTAGTGACAAATCTGAATCTATAGTTTTGCATTGTTTTAAGCTTCTTAGAATGAATTATATCAGCAATAGGAAACTAAAATATTTTTTGTTCTCATATGACTTGTGATAACTTTTATATCTATTTAGTTTTTCCCATTTATATCTTTACTACCTTGTTCAATGATTCATTACATTTTTGGTTCACAGAAATAAATTCATAAACACTTCCCTTTTATTTCTAAAGTCATTCTAATTCATTTTCCACACTGCAGTGAGAATTGCCATACTAAGAGAAAAATCTGAGTATAAATTACTAATAAATCTCTTCAATCATTCTTATTACCTTCATGATAAAGTCCAGTACCAGGTTCTTTATGATCTAGTTCCTCTAGTTCTCTCTCCATTTATTTTCTACTGATTTTTTGTTCAAATATACACCAGTTTTCTGCAAAACGACCTATTTTGTCTTCCCTATGTGTATGAAAGAATTTTCTCTCATTTACACTGAAACCTCTATATAGTTAGCATGTGTTTATTCTTTACCTAGCAATATAAATATTATCATTTTAGAAAGTCTTCTTTGAAACCAAAATAGTAGGATATTTATTGTTACATCTTCTTGCTCTCATAATCTATTGAATGATGCAATGTTGTTTTGTCTTAAGTATTATTCACCAGACTGTAGCTTTCTTGATTTTTAGATCAGTTATTAGGTATTCAAAAATAATATCTAAATCAATGAGTTAATATAAGTATTTATCTTTTGCCAATGTGTACATATGTGCCTGTGTTTTTATCTTTATTAATGTTTCAGTGTTTACTTATTGTAATCGATACCGTATAACCTTAAATTGATGGTTGTGTGTTATAGTATCATTTTTATCAGAATCTTATTCCTATTTTTTAAAAGTAATGTGCACTGAATGATGTGGAGAATTTCCTCAGAGTCCTGCCCGGTGTAAATCTAAATTATTCATTTATGCCTACTCCATTGCATCCAAAATAATGAATCTGGTTGCTGCCATCTAATCTGTAGGCATACTGCCTGGGAGGAATTAACCAGCTTTTAGAAGTTTGCCTTGCAAATCCAAAGCTATTAAATGACACAGAATGTCTCAGCATGTCATACAGTAATGCAATTATCGCTGACATTAATTAGTACATTCTAAATTGCCCTTTTAATCATGTCTTTAAAGAGGAAATTATGATTACTTTTGGCTCTTTATCATTTTTCTCTTCTCACTCTATTTGAAGAAGCAGTGTCTGGGTCCAAAAGAATAGTTATAACAAAACCATCAATGAATACATCAGTTAATAATACTTTTATAGTTCCCCAGAAAAGCCATATAAATATTGAAAATCTTGGTTATATTAGCTACTTCTTGCTCCTGGTGTTATTTTATTAACTCAAAGGCTATTATAGGCCTGACCACCTGTGGTGGTGCAGTGGATAAAGAGTCGACCTGGAATGCTGAGGTCACCGATTCAAAACCCTGCACTTGTCTGTTCAAGACACATATGGGAGTTGATGCTTCCTGTTCCTTTCCCCTTTTTTTCTCTCTCTCTCACTCTCTCACTCTCTCTTCTCTCAGAAATGAATAAATAAAAAAATTTTTAAAAAGGCCATTATAAAAGAAGCTTAAAATACATTTTATAGATATAATTATGATATACATCATTTATGCAATTATTTACTGTGGAAAATAAATAGAAATATAAACCTTGAGTTTTAATCTGGTGGGATAGCACTTAGGTACTCAATGAGTTTTATGTAGTATAATATTCAGATGCAGTAGACTAAGATTCAAATAAATCTGTTCCAGTTTGAATTATTCATCACTAGTTATTTGCTCTAGAGTACATGTTACTTTATATGGCATATAGTATACCAATCTATAAAGTGAGTTAATTTATTCTACCTCCCTATGATAGAGAATTAAGAGAGCAAATCAGACAAGATAGGCTATTGCAAAATCCTAAAATTATATCAATTTGACATTATCAGTAAAATAAACAATATTTCGTTTTGACCAGGGTGAACACTTAATGAAGTTAATAATATAAATTCTTTGAGATCAAACAGTGTTCCAATTTATATATTTACTCTGATAGTCATCAAATTAAAATATTTTATTACCCAATTAAGCTAACTTATATGATAAATTCATTATCTTGTTATCAATTGTTGCAAACTTTTATAATATTTTAAAATACTAATACCAGATTTCATGGATTATGTTTTAGATGGTGAGGGGGAAAAGATTATATATACATGACATTGTTCTCCATGTTGATTATATTAAATAAAGAACAACATCTGGAATCAAAGACAAAGAAAGGCAAGTATCTTGCCCTCAAAGAGATTATAGTCAGGATAGAAAAATGGGTTCTTTCTTAAATTCAAAATATTTGATGAGTTATAAAGTTTTAACGTTTTTCCAGATACAGTTTGCTATAAAGTATAAAAGACTGACATTCAATTCAATATCCCATGTATGTAGAAGCATCATGCAGTTTCATATATACCTAGGTAACTACTGAAATAATTATTAAATATCAGAAAATTTAAATTATTGCTTTTATACATGTAAAAAAATAAAGTTAGGTGTATTTTTAAAATCAATATTGGTATTTGAAAAGCAAATATATCCCATACTCAGTACACATTTATAATATGTATTTAAAATCAAAAGGCAGGCAAATCAACAGTAATTTTAGAAATAATAATACATTTTTTTGGAAAGTGTAGTTACTATGTAACTAAATATTTTTTTCAGCAGGATAAATTACTAGACTTCTGATATTAGTTACTGAGTTAACATTATTATAAGAACATTTAAATGTGCAATTGTTGATGCCTTTCAAGTTTTTTTCCATTTTAATGTTATTTTCAAAGTATGTGACTGCAATTGGACTAAACATTAATTTGGACATATGTCTATGCTCATAGAAAATCATTCCTTATTTACCAATAACTCAGATCACTCTCAGAAAACACATTTTATTCCTTTCTTCATACTGTAGAAATTAAAGAATATATTTTCTAGCTCAACAAGTCATAATCGGTTTAAATATGTTAGATATTTCAGATATCTAGAAATTGTGATTAAATACGTATGAAATGTCCTTAGGTAACCTGATTTTATTCATTCACTGCTTTGAATTGATTAATTTACCCTCTATAACAATGAGTTTTTCACATTTCTCCAGGTAGTCTGACCATGAGCTCATCTACTTTGCATAAGATCATGAGCCACTCAAATTGCTCCATCTGCCTCTTCTACTTTTCCGATTGCACATAATGCTAATTATGTGCAACATCCAATTTATTCTTATAATTTTTTAAAAAGTTGAATTCAGAAGGAACTTCATTTTTATCTTCAACCAATTATTATACTTTTAATAATTTTGCATGGGCTATTTCTAGATATGCATAGGAAGGATGATTTAAAGGACATAAATTCAATAGCCATCTTCACTACTCAGAGATTCATTATTTAGTCTTCCAAGTCTACAAGTATATCTTTTGACCTGGCTTTATTTATACATGTTATATTTGGAATATTATAACACAATACCATGTCATTCTAGTTTCAGGAACTATAAACAAGTGTCATTCATTATTAAAGCCTGCTTAGATTAATTGTCTGCCATCAATGAAACTTTAAGTATTAAATGAATGACTTCATAACTCGTTTTTGTCTTGCTGTTCATACACTGTGTGCATTCATTTCTCTAGTGTATTCTTTTTAAAATAATGTTGTGTTTAACTCTTGCTTCTTAGTTCTTGCTAATATTATCAAGGTTTTGAAGAGTTTATATGCTGTATAAAATTTATTTTTATTATAATATTTATTTTTCTAGCTTTCATTTATTTTACCAAAAAACTTAATATTTATTTTACTTAATGTTACTTTTATTCTTATTTGGGCCCTCATATTGACAAAATTTGATTATAATATTAAGATAGTGGTGTGTTTTTATTATTTTTCTAGAGGTTGTCTGACTTTTGTTTGGATCTTATATTATTGTTAATTTATTTTTGACTTATAATCTCATTATTTTCTTCTATGAATCACTCTTTTATATTAATTTTGTGTAAAAAGTATCTCATGTTTACCTCCTGTCATATAATATTATATAGTTTAAGTATTTCAGCATTGCTCCATGCTTTCCTAGTTACTTCTTTATAACTGTTATATAGTTTTCATAATTAGTATGTTACACATTTTATTGATTTGTTTTATTTTTTAAAAATGAGAAGTGGGGGAGCAGAGAGACAGACTCCTGGGTGCACCCCAACTGGGATCCACCCAGCAAGCCCACTAGGGGGTGATGCTCTGCCCATCTGGGTTTGCTCTGTTGCAACCAGAGCCATTCTAGCACCTGAGGCAGAGGCCATTAGGCCATCCTCAGTGCCTGGGCCAACTTTGCCCCAATGGAGCCTTGGCTGCGGAAAGCGGAGAGAGAGAAAGAGAAAAGAGATGGGGAAGGGTGGAGAAGCAAGTGGGTGCTTCTCCTGTGTGTCCTGACCAGAAAATAAACCCTGGAATTCAACATGCTGGACTGATGCTCTACAACTGAGCATACCGGCCAGGGCTCGTTTTTTTTTTTTTATTTTTTAATTGATGGTCATTTGGGTGGATTCCATTACTCTGATATGACAAATTTTGTAATAATATACTTCCTTTTATATTTTTCCATCAGTACCTGTGGGTGTAACCAACACCGTGTGGTTACAAATCTGCAGTTGATCAAGTACCTTATATAATATAGTGTGCTATTTGCATATAACCTAAACACACCCACCTATATAATTTAAAACATCTCTAGATCACTTATAATATTTAATACAATGTAAATACTATGTAAATTTTTATAATCTGTATGGTTTAGGAATAATGACATAATAAAAAATGTCTATACATGTTCAGTACAGTTGCAACCATCTTAGGCTTTGCTACATAGTACCAACATGACATTTTCTTTAATATTTTCAATCTGTGCTTGGATGAATCTGCAGATGAGGAATCCATGGATATGGAGAGCTGACAACTGTGCACATTTTTTGAATGTTTATTTTCAAGTTTTTCGGTGTATGTATTTGGAAGAATTTCTGAGTGATTCATTATGAGCAAAGTAAACCTGGTAATATATATCTATTATTTCCAATACAATATTTTCATCCATAACACATAGAATTTAAGTTTCCCTCCATTATCACCCTTAGTTTAATATTATTTTCAACATGATGAACAAAATAACTTTTGAATTGCATCCCTTTTATATAAATTTGACCATTTTTACCTGTAAATATAAATATCTAAATGATTTTGAAATTTTTTTAATAACTTACAAAGGTTGTCCTATTTGAAGATCATTTTCAGCATTCACATATAAGTTTTTGAATAAGTTAAAAATGGCAGCTGAATGCAACAAATTTCTTATATATCTGATGTTGTGCACTCAAAAATCATTCATTTGAGCCTGGCAATGGGAAGCATACAAAAAAAACTTTAATAACTACCAAATAAGAAATAATTTAGCAATTTTTTCTATAAACCATTATTTGAGAACTTACTCAGAACACAGCTCCAAAATAGTAATCCTGGAGATTGAAATACCCATTTTTCTTGTGCAGTCTTGGAGGCTGAAACACACAGTTTCTAATCTGACATCTCTTGTGCAAAGTGTCTCTTACTACCTCTCTGATTCTATAATTAATTAAAATATCATTACTTTATTCACACTGCCTAATGTCAAATTCTCTTAAAACGCATGTCTTCTCTCTCATACTAAAAAGTCAGAAAAAGTGACCAAATAAATTTACCAGTCACCTAAATCAAGAGAACAACACCACTCTTCACACAAAGTGCATGCAAACAGTTTTATTCCTGTTTGTGGAACTTAACCTTCTGTAAAAAGTAATTAGGTCTGTAATTAAAAAGCTATTTGGAATGATTAAAACCCTGTTATCTTCTGGCATTTAAAGACAAATGCAAATGTCAGAAAGAATGAATTCATTAAAATTTCTATTTAAGAGAAAAAAATGTGGATGGAGAGTGTTATTTATTAAAATGTTACAATTTCAGGAAAGGTTTGATCTGCAAAAAGGACACGAAGAGTGGAAGGTATCTTTCTATAGCATTGGGTATAGAAATCAACTGCTGATCACAAATATTTATTTTGGGGTTATTTTAAACAAGCAATACATAAGGTCACTATGTTATTTCAAGAGCTATGTCATTCTTCTGAGGAACTTTATCTTTTAAAAATCAATTTGGAATTGTTAAGCCTATCTAGCTTTGATTTAAACATATATACAAATTTAGTAACTTATCTGACAAGTAACTTATGGTCTTTTATCAACCTAGATTTTCAAGCTGTGAATTAAAAAGCTAATTACTTTGAATACAATGATTAAGTTATAAGTTTCCTCTTGCCCTCCCCAAATTAATAAATTAGGTGAAGAATACTTGGAGTGGAGGACAGTAGGTCTTCATGTTGTTTAATTATCGTTATGCAAATGAATGTGATATAGGAGCAGTCTGTTGATAGTCCTTAACCATGTGCTTTGCATTCTTTAAAAGAAAATCTACTATTCATGAGCAGATACTATTAACTTCCATTGGTAGAATTCATTGAATATTATCATGTGTTATGTATGACATTTTGAAATTATACCTTTTCTATATCATTAGTATTCCTCCCCTCAAGTCATCATTAAAAATACAAGAATATAGATGCATAAAACATAAATGTAAAAGGACATACAGGTACTGTGAAATAAAATTATAAAATTAACTTTTATTAAATACAGGATTTGAAACCAACCAAGCAAATGAACAAAACCAAGCTGTCTTTTAAGCATTAATGTAAATTTAACGATTAAATAGAAAGAATAAAAATTTAGCACATAAGAGTTGATTGGAAAAGACAGTTGTTCTATTTATTTTATCATTATTAATTATTTACAAAACCAAGAAAAAATTAGACAAGTATATTTAAGTGGAATATTTGTCTTCAATTTTAAAGTAAGAGTCCTTCATTTAATTGGGTGTCTATGATCTTGTAACATCAATTTTCCATAATTTAAAGAAGACATTAAAGCCTAAAATCAATTTTCCATCATTTAAAGAAGACATTAAAGCCTAAGTGCAAAAGCAACTTAGCACATAAATTGCCATGTGGCCTTTACTTCTCAGGGTATTTATATATATATTTTTAAGTGCCTAGAAGAGAATGGATCATCTCATGAAATTTAACATGGGCCATTCATTTTCAGTGGTGTACCACAGAGGGCTTCAGCCATATGGTTTTAATGAGACTTTATATTTCTTATTTGTTATTGATCCCTTTGTTGGAGTAAAGAAAGGAAACTTGGGTGGATGTAGGGATGGATGAAACAAAGTGACAAGATGCAAATTTGCAAAGAATCAAGGGATACAATCAAGAAATTATCTTGCAAAACTAAAATAGATGAAAAAAGAACCATTCAAATAGAAAATAAAGAACATAAAAAATTACAATGCAAAAAACTGAATTCCCTTGCTGAAGATATTATTCGAAATAGCATATCCAATTTGAAAAAACATACAAAAAAACTATTTTAGGAGACATTCCAAACATATCATATTCAAGTAATAACACTTGCTCATTCTCAGTACACATTTCTCATTTTACATTCAAATATTAATGACAAAGAAAATGCTCTGAGTGTTAAAAAATGTAAAAATTGCTTTATTTGTGGCTTACACTTAAGATCAAAAAAGCAGTTTAGGCACATCTATAGTCTACACATATAATCTATTTACTGTTGAATAATGCACATGGGTGATAAACCCCAAAATTCTAAATATATGTGAAGGTCTTCATTAGTAGGTCTCTTTTTCATGCATGGAAAAGAATGTGCTGGTTACGGGGAGGGGGCGCGGGGCACAAAGAAAACCCTATAGAAGGTGACAGAGAACTATTTGACTTTGGGTGATGTGTATGCAACATAATCAAATGTCAAAATAACCTGGAGATGTTTTCTTTGAACCTATGTACCCTGATTGATCAATATCACCCCATTAAAATTAATAAAAAAAAGAAAATTTTAAAAATGAAGAATATGATTAGAACAGAATGATTTAAAAAAAACATGAAAGGCCGTTCTACTCATAACTTAATATCAGAGATGTTACAGTGGTTAAAATCTATATAACTTGCCTGACCAGGCGATGGTACAGTGGATAGAGCATCGGACTGGGATGCAGAAGACCCAGGTATGAGACCCCGAGGTCACCAGCTTGAGCGCAGGCACATCTGACTTGGGCAAAGAGCTCGTCAGCTTGGACCCAAGGTCGCTGGCTCCAGCAAGGGGTTGCTCAGTCTGCTGAAGGCCCGCGGTCAAGGCACATGTGAGAAAGCAATCAATGAACAGCTAAGGTGTCAGAACGGCAACAAAAAACTAATGATTGATGCTTCTCATCTCTCTCCGTTCCTGTCTGTCTGTTCCTAATCTATCTGTCTCTCTGTCCCTGTAAAAAAATAAAAATAAAAAATCTATATAAATATAAGAAGTGTGAAAAGGCATTTGTGAAGGGTTCACATTTTTCTGATCATCCATACTTACTATCCCATAGTACTAGTAAGAAATCTTCCAAATACGACAAGCTCTGGGTATTATGGAGGGAATATTACAATTCATCCCAGTAAAGAATAACATAGATGAATGTCATTGTTTAAATTCCTTTTGGTATCATTTTCAGCTACATATCTCATTAAGATAATTATGCTGATTAGCAAACTTATGAATTGAAGCAGTGTGAGAAGGCCTTCCTTTTTGTGGTAGGATCAAATAGCAAATGGAAAAGGTAAAAAAAAAAACCCACATTTTATGAATAAATTATGAAAAGCTCTAGGACAGTGATGGGCAAGCTTTTGAGCATGGTGTGTCAAAATTTGCCCAAAAAACGAGCATAACTCGGGTGGTGTGTCACTTTGAGAAAAACGACCTAACTGGAAATCCCAGAACTAGACTCTCTGTGCCGGAGTTCTGTTGTTTTGGCCTACAGATCTCCCGCACAGAGTGTCTGCACTACAGCAAATATTTTATCCTCGGCTACTGCACCTGGCCATGCAGGAGCCGAGGGTAAAACGTCCTTCTTGGCATGCAGTCCCATACTTCTCTGGTATGTGGCCACATGCGGTTGTGGGCCATCAAAAATGGCTACGCATGTCAGTGTTGACACGCATATTATAGGTTCACCATCATGTTTCTAGAAAGAGTGTAGTTGTTTTGGGGGGGAGGGGAAAAGAAGACCAGATAAAAGGTGACGGAAGACAATTTGACTTCGGGTGATGGGTATGCAACATAATCAAATGTCAAAATAACCTGGAGATGTTTTCTGTCAACATGATACCCTGATTTATCAATGTCACCCCATTAAAATTAATTAAAAAAAGAAAAACTCTATATCAAAAGGTCATGTCTTATTTGATAAGAGAAAACGTTCATCATTTAACATTTTTAAGATAAAATAATATGTCAGTGAATTTCACTTTGTTTTTATATTTTATAGTAGTTATATATCAGTGAATCCACTTCATATATAATATTTTGTATTCTATACAAAACTTTCAGGTCTATATTACATTTTTTCACTATACAATGCAACTATGCTGACTAATGTCAGCAAAATTCTTATCATAGTACTTATTTAATAGTTTCTTCCTCTCTTACTTTTTTTTCTCTCTTCGTAATATGTTCAGTTCTTATATTTATTAGCTTTTATTGAAACATAATTGTGGGGCAGTTGTGTTAGGCTTGCTCGCGGGGTTACCAACAGCAAGCACTTTGCCTGATTGGTACCTGAGTGCCTGCTGAGCCATGTGTGTATGGCCTATATAAGGCTATGGGTGCTTGCGCTTGAAGGAGATTGGTGATCGCAGATTCGTGGATTGCCTTTCCTCTGCAGTGAGGTACCATTTTACTGTTTGTTAGCCGGAGAGGTGGTTCCCTCTCCCTGTGTGCCTGTCTGCCCTTGTGAGACTCTACTAAATGGAATGGACCAACGTTTTTCAGTTCCACAGTTTCTTTACCAGCTGCAGGAATCCAATGTGAACCTGCCTGGCCTCAGCCACCTGCATTACAATAATCTTATTTATAATTTTAACTGAACACCCAAAATTATTTTGTAACACTATATATATATAATCAATATCAAATATATACATATATTTGACATTTTTGTAAAATTACTTTTCTAGATTTTTGTATAAATGGAAGCATGAAGTATTTCTTACAGGTTTAAAAAATAAATCAGTGTGTTGTTCAAATAGCAGATATGAGACTCAGCAACAAGAGACTAAAATATTTAGAATGATTTATTTTAAAGGTACATATGAAAAGTAGGCAACTAGGAAACTAGGTGGTACAGGAATAATCAGAGGCAAGAGAAAATGATATTAATGGCAGTGGGTCAGCATTAAATTATTCAGGAAGAAAACTTGATGCTAACAGCAAATTCAAATAATCCTAAAACTAACTGAGAACTGGACATTATGCCAGGCAGTGTGCTAAGTGTTATACAATCAAATCCTATAAAACCTGATAAAGAAATTTCTATTATTTTTGACAAATTAATAAACTGAGACAGATAATCAATAACTTGACAAACGTAACCCATATAATAGTGGTAGAACCAAGATTGAAATTCAGATGGTCAAACACTGTTGAGAAACTGAAATTCAAAGTCACAAAGAAGATTAGATATTATTACATTTATTTTTTTACTTTTTTATTTGTTATTTTCTTTTTATTAATTTTAATGGGGTGACATTAATAAATCAGGGTACATATGTTCAAAGAAAACATCTCCAGGTTATCTTGTCATTCAATTATATTGAATACCCATCACCCAAAGTTAAATTGTCCTCTGTCACCTTCTATCTGGTTTTCTTTGTGCCCCTCCCCTCCTCCCTATCCCACTCTCTCCTCCCTCCCCCACCCCGTAACCACCACTCTCTTGTCCATGTCTCATAGTCTTCTTTTTATGACATACCTATGTATGAAATCATGCAGTTCTCAGTTTTTTTCTGTTTTACTTATTTCACTTCGTATAATGTTATCAAGGTCCATCCATTTTGTTGTAAATGATCCGATGTCATCATTTCTTATGGCTGAGTAGTATTCCATAGTATATATGTACCAAAGCTTTTTAATCCACTGGTCCTCTGATGGACACTTGGGCTGTTTCCAGATCTTCGCTATTGTGAACAATGCTGCCACGAACATGGGGGCGCATTTCTTCTTTTCGAACAGTGCTATAGTGTTCTTAGGGTATATTCCTAAAAATGGGATAGCTGGGTCAAAAGGCAGTTCGATTTTTAATTTTTTGAGAAATCTCCAAACTGTTTTCCACAGGGGTTGCACCAGTCTGCATTCCTACAAGCAGTGCAGGAGGGTTCCCTTCCTTTTCTCCACATCCTTGCCAGCACTTATTCGGTGTTGTTTTGCTGGTGAGCGCCATTCTGACTGGTGTGAGGTGATATCTCATTGTGGTTTCAATTTGCATTTCTCTAATGATTAGTGATGTTTAGCATTTTTTCATATGCCTATTGGCCATCTGTATGTCCTCTTTGGAGAAATTTCTATTCATTTCTTTAGCCTTTTTTTTGATTGGATTGTTTGTCTTCCTGGTGTTGAGTTTTATAAGTTCTTTATAAATTTTGATTATTAACCCCTTATCAGATGTGCTGTCGAATATGTTCTCCCATTGTGTGGTTTGTCTTTTTATTCTGTTCTTATTGTCTTTAGCTGTCCAAAAACTTTTTAGTTTGATATAGTCCCGTTTGTTTATCCTGACCTTTATTTCATTTGCCTGTGGAGATAAATCAGGCAATATATTGTTGCGACAGATGTCGGAGAGCTTACTGCCTATGTTTTCTGTGAAGAAGCTTATGGTTTCACGGCTTACGTTTAAGTCTTTTATCCATTTTGAGTTAGTTTTTGTGAATGGTGTAAGTTGATGGTCTAGTTTCATTTTTTTGCAGGTAGATGTCCAATTTTCCCAACACCATTTGTTAAAGAGGCAGTCTTTACTCCACTGTATGCACTTTCCTCCTTTGTCAAATATCAGTTGTCCATAAAGCTGTGGGTTTATTTCTGGGTTCTCTTATCTGTTTCATTGATCTATATGCCTGTTCTTATGCCAATACCAGGCTGCCTTGAGTAAAATGGCCTTGTAGTATACCTTGATATCTGGAAGAGTGATACCTCCTGCTTTATTTTTTCTTTTTAAGATTGCTGAGGCTATTCGTGTTCTTTTTTGGTTCCATATAAATTTTTGGAATATGTATTCTATATCTTTGAAGTATTAATTTTATATCCTGCCACCATTTGCAGATATCATATCATCTGCAAATAATGACAGTTTTACTTTTTGTTTTCCAATTTGGATGCTTTTTATTTCTTTTTCTTGTCTGATTGCTGAAGCTAGGGCTTTCAGAACTATTTTGAATAGGAGTGGTGAAAGGGTGCACCCCTGTCTGGTTCCTGATCTGAATGGGATTGCTTTTAATTTTTGCCCATTTAGTATGATGTTTGCTGTGGGTTTTTCATAGATGGCCTTCATAGTGTTAAGGAATGTTCCCTGTATTCCCACTTTACTGAGAGTTTTGATCATGAATGAGTGCTGGATTTTATTAAATGCTTTTTCTGCATCTATTGAAATTATCATACGATTTTTGTCCTTTTTGTTTATGTGATGAATCACATTGATTGATTTGCGAATATTGAACCAGCCTTGCCTCTCCAGAATAAATCCCACTTGATCATGGTGTATGATTTTTTTCATGTTGCTGGATCTGGTGAGCTAATATTTTTTGAGAATTTTAGCATCTAAATTCGTCAGGGATATTGGCCTATAATTTTCTTTTTTTGTGTTGTCTTTGTCCAGTTTTGGGATCAGAATTATGCTCGCCTCATAAAAGGAGTTTGGAAGTCTTCCTTCCTCTTGAATTTTTTGAAATATCTTGAGGACGATAGGAATTAGTTCTTTGAATTTTTGGTAGAATTCGCTTGTGAAGCCATCAGGCCTAGGACTTTTCTTTGTCTGGACTTCTTTGATAACTGTTTCAATCTCATTTGTTGTAATTTGTCTGTTTAGGTTCTGATTCTTCCAGATTGATTTTTGGAAGATGATATGATTCAAGAAATTTGTCTATTTCACCTAGGTTGCCTAATTTTTTGACATAGAGTTCTTCATAGTATTTTCTAACAATACTTTATATTTCTTTTGTGTCAGTTGTTATTTCTCCACTGTCCTTTCTAATTTGAGTCCTCTTTCATTTATTCTAGGTGAATATAGTTAAAGCAGTGGTTCCTAACCTGGGTTTTATTGAACCAAAGGGTTTGATGAGTCGGTTTCAGGGGTTCGGAGAAGCCTCTGCCACGGAGGCCAGAATAAAGTAATACCGTAATTTGTTGTGAGTTCATGTAATTTGTTCGTTTTCTTCTTTGAGCAAGGTGATGTTCATTCACGGCTCATTTTATGCACCTGTAAAAAAACATATACCTCTGTCTTGAGTTTGGAAAAAAAAATCATATTTTATTTATCACTAAAGAGGGGTTCAGTGAATGCGCATATGAAACTGGTGGGTTCGGTATCTCAAAAAATGTTAAGAACCACTGAGTTAAAGGTTCATTGATCTTGTTTACCTTTTCAAAGAATCAGCTCCTGGTTTCATTGATCCTATGTATTGTTTCCTTAGCCTCTATGTCATTTATTGCTGCTCTGATCTTTATTATTTCCTTTTTTCTACTAGTCCTATGCTTTATTTGCTGTTGTTTTTCTAGTTCTTTTAGATGCAGGGTCATGTTGCTTATTTGAGCTTTTTCTAGCTTCTCCTGGTATGCCTGTAGTGCTATGAACTTCCCTCTCAGTACTGCTTTTGCTGTGTCCCATAAATTTAGAGTTGATGTATACTCATTATTATTTGTTTCTAGAAATTTTTATTTCTTCTTTGATCTCATTGTTAACCAATTCTTTATTTAGTAACATACTATTAAGTTTCCAAGTGTTTGAGTATTTTTCAGTTTTTCTTTTGTGTTTAATTTCTAGTTTCACGCCATTGTGATCAGAGAAAATGCTTGATATGATTTCAATCCTCTTAAATTAGTTTAGACCACATTTGTGTCCTAACATGCGGTCTATCATAGAGGTGTACCATAAGTGCTTGAAAAGAATGTATATTCTACTTCTTTAGGGTGAAAAGTCCTGAAGATATTTAATAAATCAAGTTGATCTAGTATATTCTTTTAGTCTGCTGTTTCTTTGTTAATTTTATTTCTTGAGGATCTATCCAGTGATGTTAGTGGGGTATTTAAATCTCCTACTGTTATAGTATTGCTGTTAATCTTGCCATTTATATCCGTCAAAGTCTGCTTTGTATGTTGGGGCTCCTATGTTCAGTTTGTAGATATTTATAATGGTTATATCTTCCTGTTGAATTGTTCCCTCTCTCATTATGTAATGTCCTTCTTTATCTTTTACTACAACCTTTGTATTAAAGTCCATTTTGTCAGATATAAGTATTGCTACCCCCATATTTTCTTTTCCATTTGCATTAAATATTTTTTTAACCTTTTACTGTCAGTCTATGTGCATCTTTTGTTTTAAGGTGTGTCTCTTGTAGACAGCATATATATGGGTCCTGTTTCTTTATCGACACAGCTACCCTATGTCTTTTGATTGGACATTTAATGCATTTACATTTAAGGTTATTATTGATTTGTAGTTGTTTATTGCCATTTTATTCTTTAAAGCTGTATTCTTCTTTTGCTATATTCTTTTCCCCCTTTGAACTGTTCACAATAGGCCCCTTAGCATCTCTGCAGAAGTGGCTTGGTTTTAATGAATTTCCTGAGGTTTTCTTTGTCTGGGAAGCTCTTTATTTCTCCTTCAATTTTAAATGTTAGCCTTGCTGGATAGAATAGTCTTGGTTGTTGGTTTTTGATCTGCATTACTTTGAATATATCTTGCCATTCCCTTCTGGCCTCAAGGGTTTCTGTTGAGAAGTTGGATGTCATCCTTATGTGGGCTCCTTTGTAGGTGATAGTCTTTCCTTCTCTAGCAGCTTTTAGAATTTTCACTCTTCACTTAGCTTTGGTATTTTTACTATGATGTGTCTCGGTGTATATTTCTTTGGGTTTTACTTTAATGGAGTTCTCTGTGCTTCTTGCACATGTGAAATGTTTTCCAGCCTTAATTTAGGGAAGTTTTCAGCTATGATGATTGAACAAAGTTTCTATCCCTTTTTCTTTCTCTTCTTCTTCAGAAACCCCTATGATGTGGATGTTATTTCTCTTCATGTTGTTACAGAGCTCCCTTAGAGTTTCCTCACATCTTTTGAGTCTCTTTTCTTTCTTCTGCTCTGTTTCTGTGCCTTTGTTTATTGTGTCCTCTAACTCGCTGATTCTATCTTCAGCGTGATTCATCCTGCTTTTAATTCCTTCCATTGTGGACTTCAGTTCTGATACTGTATTTGTTATTTCTGTCTGATTATTTTTTTTTTCATTTCCGTTTTTATACTTGCTATCTCTTTATTTAGGTGTTCGTAATGACTATCCGTGGTTGTTTTAAGCTCTTTGAACATCCTAACTATCATTATTTTAAACTCTGCATCAGGTAGTTTGGTTATATCTGATTCATTCAGGTCCTTCTCTGGGGATTTCTCTTCATTCATTTGGGTTGCATTTCTCTGCCTGCCCATTTTGTTTGTGTGTAAGAAGAGTTTGGCTACTGGAGTCCAATGGGTATTGCCTCTGTGTTTCTTAGGTGTGGTCAGTCTGCAGGCCCGCCACCCCTCTGTCGCTGCCTAGGGCGGATGGGTGTGGGTGTTGCCAGCACCAGCCTTGGCTTTTGAGGTCTCTGCCTTGCCTCCACAGGAGAGGCTGTGTTCTCGTGCCAGGCTCTACACATCTCAGCCAGTCTCGGCCTTTGCCTCTCTCCCACGGGTGGGACCATGCACCACACTCGGGCCACAAGCCTGGGCGCCAAGGGCAAATGTGAGGACTTTTGCTTAGCTGTGGGTCCCTGTCAGTCTTTTCCTCCAGCTGGGAGGGGTTTTGGTGCACACTCAGCTGCTAGCCCAGGCTGGAAGCCCTGCCCCTGCCAACCTGAGCTCCTCAACTGGGCAGGGCTCCTGCTATGCACTCAGCCATGCTCTGGGCTTCTGCCCCACCTCCACAGGCAAAGCCAGTTTGGGCAGGGCTTCAAGCTCCAGAGGCTGGGTGCAGCCACGCACCTGCTTCTTCTTGCCCAGTGGCGGATCTCTGCCTATTTTGGGCTCCCGCTTTTCCCCCACAGGTGGAATCGCAGGTGGGCCCACAGCCACTGGATCACTTTTGCACTTCTCCTTTGCCCCGGCTGGGCTAGACCAAGCTCACGCCAGCCTGCTCAGCCTCTGCCCCCTCCAACGGAACCGCACTTTTGCATCCTGCGGTCACCCACCCTCCAGCAAGCCCTTAGCAGTGTGAGTGGGGGCACTGCAACTCAGACCCTAACACTTCATACTGTAGTCCTGAAAGCTCCGTCCTTCTAAGTGACTATGCTCTAATTGCCGTAGGAGAGCCTGTTTGGCTGGTGTCTTGCTTCCCCTTGCTGGATCCAGGGGAAATATTGTTTCAGATTTTTGGAGTGACTCAGCCCAGGATTAGGGTGGCTGACCCTCAAAGCTTTTCTCCCTGTGCCTTCCAGATCACAGTCTTTACCTGCTGCTCCAGTTTTGTCCTCTCTTCCTGTCTCCCGGAAACCTGGGTGAGTGGTTGTGGGAGATGTTTTCTGTGCTGTCCATTTAAAAATCCCTGGTCTGAGACAACTGTCTCTTTCTCACAAACAGCATCCTAACCTGTTTCCCAGCTAAATAATGTTTATACACCTTTTCTAGGCTCAGGGGCTATATGCTGGGCCTTTGTTCCTGGGACTTAGGTCCCTACCCTTCCACTGGCCTCTCTTCCCGGCACACGAGTCTCTGCAGGCTACCTTTTGCTCCTGGGAGCTGGGCAACCCTTTCTGCATTTTTGCTTTTCTTACCAGTCTCAATGTTGCTTCTTCAGTGTTCCCCGGTTGAAGAGTCCTCTCAGTCCAGTTCAGCGTTGGTTTATCCAGATGATGGTTCTTAAAATCAAGTTATAATCCATTTTGATTCTGGGAGTTGGAAGTTGGTACGTCCGCTTACTCCATCACCATCTTCTGTTATTTTCTTTAGCAGGCTGCCTTCTTCAGTTTTGTCTTTCCACACCTGAGCCCCACATTGGGCACCACCTGTCATGCACCAATGTGATTTGTAATTTTTCAGGTCTCTGGTTATTATTACATTAATTTTTAATGTTTAATAGTTAAACAGGTCCAGAGTGGCTAAATGGATCACATCTCTTTAAATCAAAGCTGAATTCATATTATTACTTGAACTTTAGTGTATATATTTATTATTATTGATGATGTTACTACTACTATAATGTTAACATTATAACAATTTTATTCAATATTTAAAAGTATGTATGTACATAATCTTCATACATATCAACATAAGTATGTGTGTGTGTATATATATATATATATATATATATGCAATTATTTGAACACATTGATTAATATACATTGAACAATGAATGAATCCAATTCATTCAGCACATTTTATTCAATTGTTGATGAGGTTTACAAGTGGATAAGTGGAATAATATTTGAAATTTTCAATAGAATACAAACTGTAATAGTAGCTAGAATTGAGATTGACTAAATCACTATTTACCTATGAACACGAGTTTGTTCATTAAAAATGAAGAGATTAAGAACCTGACCTGTGGTTGCGCAGTGGATGCATCAACTGGAACACTAAGGTCACCTATTCCAAACCCTGGGCTTGTCTGCTCAAGGCACATATGGGAGTTGATGCTTCCTCTCCTCCCCCCTTCTCTATCTATCTCTGTCTCTCTTTTCTAAAATAAATAAATAAATAAGTAAATAAATAAATAAATACTTTGTATGCAATATTTAAAACTGAGAAATCTATTATTTTATTGGATAAATAATCATCATAACTTTAACCACACTCAAAAAAATCTTTAATGAGTGATTGTTTTAAATTTCTTTTTTAAATATTTACTGAGAGGGTCTCCGAAATATAACACTTCAGCTGAACTGTTAAAAAGAAAATAATTATAATGATCATTTTTTAGAGATTTAAGGTACAAGTTTTTTTAAAAAATAAAGATTATCTGAAAATCAGATATAATTTTACACATACTATGTTTCAGAACTATTTGCACATTTAACTTAGACTAATTTTACATGTAATTTTTTTGCCTTTCTTATGATTTTAGTTATTTATTAACCTTCATCACTCAGCACATTTGGCTTATTAGTCAGTGCATCTCTCAGTTTGTTTTAATTGTATGGAAGTGATCAAAGAAAGTTCAAGCTTTAGATGCTCTTGTTCTACTCACTAACCAAGATCAATTTAAATAATATGCTGGCTCAGCATAGTACCAAAAGCACAACCCCTCTGCATCTGATATTTTTCATTTTTTACATTCTTAATTTTCAAAGTAACTAAGGGTTTCTGTATGTACTTGATTTTATAATACCATGGACACTGAGCTTTTTTTTTTAAAGCATCTTAATTTTTATATCAAATAACTTCTAAAACTGAATAATAAAATTATAAACATAACCAAGGGATATGATTGTAATTAGAAAATGACCTGAGTTGCCTGACCAGGCAGTGGAGCAGAAGATAGGGCGTCAGACTGGGATGCAGAGGACCGAGGTTTGAAACTCTGAGGTTGCCAGTTTGAGCACGGACCCATCTATTATGAGCAAGGCTCACCAGCTTGAGCCCAAGGTCACTCACTGGCTTGAGTAAGGAGTCACTCAGTCTACTATAGCCCCCTGGTCAAGGCACACATGAGAAATCAATCAATGAACAACTAAGGTGCCATAACAAAGAATTGATGCTTCTCATCTCTCTCCCTTCCTGCCTGTCTGTCTCTATCTGTCCCTCTTTCTGTCTTTGTCACAAAATAAATAAATAAAATAAAATGACCTGAGTAAATTAATATGAAATTTTATTACTTTTATTTTTTATTTATTTTTAGGTAAGAGATGGGAAGTCAGTGAAGCAGACTCTTACATGCATCCCAACCAGGATCTACCTGGCAACCCAATCTTGGGCCTATGCTCTAGTACTGAGCTATTTTTAGTGTCTGAGGCTGATGTGCTCCAACAAAGCTATGCTCAGCCCCTGGGGCCATGATTGGAACCATTTAGCCATTTTGCCATTAGATCATTTTGACTTGGTCATCTTATAAGTAACTCGCAAGCTGAAAAAGTGTGGGCACCCCTGCTCTAGACCAGTGATGGGCAGTCTTTTGAGCTTGGTGTGTCAAAATTCGTCAAAAAACTGAGCATAACTCGGGTGGTGTGTCACTTTGAGAAAAACAGCCTAACCGGAAGTCCCAGAACTAGACACTCTGTGCCAGAGTTCTGTTGTTTTGGCCTACAGACCTCTGGCACAGAGTGTCTACACTACAGCAAATGTTTTATCCTCGGCTCCTGCACCTGCCCGTGCAGGAGCCGAGGATGAAACGTCCTTCTCAGCATGTGGCCCATACTTCTTTGGTATGCGGCTGCATGCAGCCGGCTGTGTGTCATCGAAAATGGTTACGATGTCAGTGCTGACATGTGTGTCATAGGTTCACCATCATGGTTCTAGACAGTACTCCAAATGTAGAAACAAACAACCTCAGGCAACTCTAAATATGGTAAATATATATCTACTCTGTTCAGTTTGTTTTATGTGGTTTTGTGTTTAGTATTATTTCATGTACTTCCTTATTATCGCAGATTTTCACTAAGAGAGAAATTGATGTGGGGATTATAAAAAGTATCAAACTATATAATATCCTTTCTAGTCATTACATAAGCCAAAGAAACCAATGACTTTCTCAAAGATCTGACATGATGTGATTTAGCCACACAACTTAAACGTCTAAATATTCTTTCAGATATAAAATTCTTCAAATTAAGCTATTTAAATTGTATTTATTTTGGCAACATTGGTTAATAAAATTAAGCTATTGGTTAAGTAGAAATCAAGAAACGTTCGTAACTTTATAAAAAAGACATTATCATTTACAAGAAATGAAGAAACTATTCACTAACTTTTAAATTGTGTTTAATGAAGAAAAGAGATCAAATTTTTTTCTCCCCACTACACTGGATTAAGATAATTTAAAGGATTGATTCTATCTGCCCAGAAAGGCAATAGCTAGAAACCTCATAGATGTAAAAACAATGTAGTTTTAGCTCTCTGTTGTCAAGTCTCATTAAATCTTTTTCTTTCTAAATTAGAAACGTGCTAGGCATAATAAAAACTCTCATCAAGAGTTCTTCGCCTGTAAAAGGAAAAGAGTAGTTTGCCCTTCTTTACACTTTTTGCAACACTTTCACATAGATGTGCTCACCTGGAACTTAATTTTTTATTGTTCACTGAATAAAATGTGAGAGATAGATAAACAACGTACATGGAGAGTAATTTGTAGTGCGTCTGATGAGACAAGTATAGTAAAATTATAAACCAAAAGAGAGGTTAAGAATTAGGGTAAAGGAAATATTTATAGGAAAAGTAAAGGTCTCCGAGGAAAGAGAGAGATGTCGTTGTTAGTCCAGAATGGACATGCTATTCAGGGCAGAAAATAAATAATATGAAGAAGTGACTATTAAATCCCCTGAGAAAAGCTTAGCAAATTTCTTTCAGAAAACCTAGTAAAATTTTCTAATAATACAGAAAAGGTTCAATTGCATAAATTTGTTCTACTCTTGGATAGCATCAGAGCTGTTAACTAATCAGAATATAATATTTCCATAATGACACTTTATAAAACCCATTTTCTACCTTGCTGCTTCTAAAAATTAAATTACATACATTTAGCAATTTTCTAAGTGCTTTAAAAATATCTGTGTTTCTCTTATCTTGCTATTTGAAGTTTTATCCTTGAAACTAGCACTTCCTGCAAGAGTGTGAGAGAAAAAAATAACAGGAAAGGCAAAGAACATTTAGAAATAAGACTTAATTTTCTTGTAAGAATAATGGCACTGGAGGAAAGGCCTTTTTAGTTTAGTTTTAAAATTTTTAAGTAGTTTTTGCTGTTGTCCTTTAAAGAAAAATCATTATAGAGATACTGGACTGCCTACAACTTATTCAGACAAAGAATTTACCACCAGAAATTTCATTTTGTTCCTTTACATGGACTTTATTTTTATTTTTATTTTTTTTACAGAGACAGTGAGAGAGTCAGAGAGAGGGAGAGACAGACAGGAATGGAGAGAGATGAGAAGCATCAATCATCAGTTTTTCGTTTTGACACCTTATTTGTTCATTGATTGATTTTTCATATGAGCCTTGACCGCAGGCCTTCAGTAGACCGAATAACCCCTTGCTCAAGCCAGTGACCTTGGACTCAAGCTGATGAGCTTTTGCTCAAACCAAATGAGCCCACGCTCAAGCTGGTGACCTCGGTTCTCGAACCTGGGTCTTCCTCATTCCAGACTGACGCTCTATCCACTGCACCACCACCTGGTCAGGCCCCTCTACATAGACTTCAGACACTTTGGAAGCTTTGAGCCCTCAGAACTAGTTGTATAATCCTGAAGGCCTCGGATGGAACATCTTACTCTAGATCAGTGCTACTGAAAGTACTGCTACTCAACTAGTTCAAGTGCTTATCAAAGAAAGATATTAAAGGCACTGCTCCTTTTCTGAGGGAAGTACAGTAGTCTCCCTTACCTATGGTTGCTTTCTGTGGTTTCAGCTAGCCTTGGTCAATCTTGGTTTAAAAATATTAAATGAAAAATTCTGGAAATAAACAATTTGTGAGTTTAAAATAACACACCATTCCAATAGTGTCTTATCCATCCCATGCTCTTTTTATCCAGGGTATATATCCTATGTACCCTACCTACTTAATTGTCCCTTTGTAGTTGTTTTGGTTATCACATCAATCATTGTGGTATCACAGTACTTTTATTCAAGGAGCCTTTATTTTAATTAATAATGGTCCCAAAGTATAACAGCAGTGGTGCTGGCAGGCTGTGTGTGTGTGTGTGTGTGGAAAATATTATATATATGGTTTGGTATTATCTGCAGTTTCAGGCATCTAGTGGGATTCTTAATTGTTTCCCCCATGGATGGGGGGGCAGCTGTATTGTGCAAAACTATGTTTAGCTAAAATATCAAATTTAAATTGTAAAATAGTTGATTATTTAATTTAGTTGTTATTTTATAAAGCTTCATATGCATTTTATTACAAATAAATTTATCTTGATCTTATTGTATTTATCAGTTCATTTTATCTTAAGTAAAGAAAATATAGTTCACATTCAGTTAAATACAAAATAACACAGATACTGAATCATAAGTAGTGAAATCCCTTAGTACCAACAGCTCTTTATTTTAATCCTGTGCTCTTTTGGTAACTTGCTCTTTGTCTAAACAATATATTCTACTTCTGGTCTGCTATATTAAGAAAGCTGTTTATTTGAGCATTTATATAGTTTTAAGAACTCTATTCAAAAGTGTGCAACTATGTTGGTATACATATCTAGCATGGTGTATAACATGGAGTTATTTCCTGCTCATGACTAAATAACTGTAAGAAATCTTGTTTAAAATATGACATATGATGAGATAAAAAACATTGAAAAGTTACAATTATCCCAATTCTAACCATTTATAACCAACTGAAATGAAGCAGAGTATTAATGGTTTCCACCAACTTAGAAAAGTTGAATGCATCAAACACAGTTTAAAATCTCTTTTAATTATTTGCTTCATTATGCATTCATTGTGCAAAATGAAATATCTAATTGGATATTAAAAATTAATTTTATATAAAAACCTAAATCAAAGATCCCATAAGGGAGAGAAGTATATATATACATGTAAAAAAATCAGAATTAAAATTACTTGAATAATTGTTTTATATTTCTTTTGACTATATATTACAAATAAGATGTTATTAACAATTTGATATAAAATATACATCAATTCTAGGGAATAATTAATCAGTTGTATAATTAAAAAAAAATTTTAATACATGATAAGTACATGGAAAGTTTGACCTATACTCAACTTTCTTCTTATTCAGCATAAGCTTGACTTTTAAAGATATCATTCATCGCAATCAGAAGACAGGGTATTTAAAATTATTTTTTTCTAAAATATGGCCGCATTTAGGGTGACACTAGAATCTATGTAAACACAATTAATTATATAAATTAAAAATAATAATAAAAACTAGAACTTTAAAGTTCTGAAAAAGAAAAGAAAATGGCCGATGTCCTAATTGTATATGCACTCCCTTTTCTTCCCATTTATGTGGCAAATTAGCTTCATGCTTAAAAAAAGCTTATTGATTTCATACTCTGAAACAGTGACTCAGAAATTAGCAAGGTATTAAATATATATTACACATAAAAAATATTTGTACTTACAAATTTCCACAAAGGAGAAGTACTAGATCTGGGAACCTGATATAAGTCCTGATCACTGCTGTCCAATAAAAACAATCTAAAATCTAATTCTACTTTTAAAATATCTAATAGCTAGTTTAAAAAAGCAAACAGGATGTGAAATTACTTTAATAGTATTTCTGATGTGACTGAATATATACAAAGTATCACTGGTTTACATAATCAATATTTTAAAATAATTTTACATTGTTTTTCTCTAAACTTCTTAAAATTCTGTATCTATTTTACACTTACAGCATGACTCAATTTTAATAAGTTTCCATCAGAAAATAGTTCTAGCTTTAGATTTAGTAAAATTTATGGTAAAACAAGATTCACATAGTCTAATTTTTGTCAAACTTATAATTTTCTTATGAGAACTAAAAATGTGTATTTAAATTATAAGTAATTAAAATAAAATAATATTAAAAATCAGTTTCTCAGTTTCACAGAACACATTACAACTATTCAGTAGCCTCATGTGTCTGGTGGCTAACCTACTGACAAGTACAGGCTCTTTTATCCTACAAATATTTTCAGACAGTTATTTGTCATCATATGAAGATGCTGAGAATAAAAAGTATTCTGTATTTTGTAATCAATTGAGAGAGATAGGTAAGAAAATAATCAAGCATAGTGTACTGTGAAAAGTGTCTATGGCAGAGGTATTCATTGGGCATTATGGGAGAATATGACATTAGCAGAGATGGCACTTAGACTAATGACAGAGGAGTGATATCAGACAGAGGCAGAATAGGCAGTCACAGACCTCCATTCTCCCATGAAAATATTCAATAACCAATTAGAAGCTGACTATAATAATTTTATAGAAGCTTTGGATATCAGTCAAATAGCTAAAGCAATCAAGTGAAAGTCCAAAGAAAAAAAGACCACATTTAAAATAATAGGTGTTTTTGTGATTGTTTTAACCTTTTCCCATCTCTTCTGTAGAGTAGCCTGGTGCATTTAGGGGGATTTGGGGACGCGATCTCAGTCCTCTTCTGCAAACTAGAGAGAGCACAGTGAAATGAATTTGTATTGTTCAAACCTGTTTGTAGATAGTGTGAGAGATTATTAGCCTATGTGAGCACAAACTCAGAGCTCAAATACCTAAAACTGATCATATCTCAGGCTAGTGGAGCCAGGGGAAGCAGTAAAGCATCAGAGAGAACTCATTTAAACTGCAAGGGGCCAAAGGCCCACAGACAGTTGGGGCAAGAGTTTTCTGAATGAGAATTAGCATCAACAAAGGCTCAAGAAGAAGCAAGGTAAGACTCATACAAAAATCAGAATGTTTAAAACCACTCATGTGTACAGATGAGGGAGTTGTGAGTGAAAGGGGAGGAGACACACAGATCCTGGGAGGATACATGTCCAGAAAAGTCTAGGGACAATATTAAGCCCTATTGCTGGGCTAATTAGTGAAAAATTTCCCCTACTCAAAGACAGTCTACAAAGATTGGAAAAGGTGGCTGTTTTATTTTTGTTTGTTTGTTTTTCAAACGTCCAATTCTCAATGAAAGATTATAAGGTATACAAAAACAAAAACAAAACAAAACAACAAAAAAACACAGGAGAATATAGCCAATTAAAAGAAATAAAATTAATCTCCAGAAACTGTCCTTAAAGAAACACAGGCTTTGGAGTTATTAGACAAAGACTTTAGAACAACTGCCCTAAATATACTAAAGAAAAACATGGACAAACTTTTATGATTAGAATGTATTATCAAAATCAAGTTGAGCTATAAGTAAAAATAGAATTTCAAAGAATTTTAGAAAAAGAATATATAGGTATTTAAAATATAATATACAAATGATATTTTTCATATATTCAGTAACATAAGATATAGTATTAAAATAATTTTACATTTCTTGTTATTGTTTTTAAGATATATGAAAATTTTTAAAAATTTTAAGTAAGCCATCCTATATATAGACAAATGATTTTTGACAAGTGTCATGACCATACAATCGGCAAAGGATAGTCTTTTCAACAAATGGTATTTGAAAAACCATATATCTACTTGTATTCCGCTACCTCATACCATATTAAGAAACTAATTCAAAATAGATCATAGACTTAAATAAAAGAGCTAAACTATAAAATTTATAGAAGAAAATATAGGCGAAATGCCTCATGACACTGAATTTCGCAACAAGTTCGTAGATATGACACCAAAAGCCAAGACAACAACAAAGAATAGATAAATAAAGAAAATATAAAAATTAAAATATGTTGTGCATCAAAGGAGATTACAACAGAGTGGGAAAGCAGTATTTTGGAGAAAGAAAAAATATTTGCAAATCATATTTCTAATAACAAATTAATATCCAGAATATATAAATATCTTCTACAATTCAATGACAACAAAAGAAAATCTCCAAAGAAGATATGTAAATAGTCAATAAAGACAGGATGCTCAACATCAGTAATTATTAAGGAAATGCAAACCAGGAACAAGACCAACCCAAATAACACTTCATACCCATTAGGAGAGCTGGAAGTGATGATATATGCGAAACACATGTGCTATTTCAAAATTTTATGTAAATCAAAAACCATTCTAACAAAGTCTATTATTTTTTAATTAAAGAAGAAAATAAAAACGGTTAGCAACTAACAATTGTCAAATATACAAAAAAAAGGGGAAAGTGTTGTTGAAAATGTAAAATGATGCAATGGAAAACAGTACGAAAGTTGCCACCAAAGTAAAAGTAAAATTATATCATCTAAAAGTCAACTTTTTTGGGGAAAGATTTGAAAGCAAGGATTTAACTCATATTTGTACACCCATTTACATTGCATTATTAGAAGCCAAGAAGTGGAAGAAACCCAAGTGTCTATCAATAGATAAATTTTAAAATATAGTATATACAAAAACTATAATATTACTTCACCTTAAATAGTAAGGAAAATTTGAAACATGCTACAATATGGATATACCTTGAGGACATTATGCTAAGTGAAATAAACTAATTGCAAAAATACCAGTACTATATAATTTTACATGTATGAGGTACCTAGAGTCATAAAATTTATAGAGACAGAAGGTAGAACGGCAGTTGCCAGGGGTTGGGAAGAGAGGAGTATGAAGGTTTATCATTTAATGGGTCCAGAACTAAAGTTTTACAATGGTTTTAGAGATTGGTTACACAACAATGTGAATGTACTTAATAATACTAAAATGTTCACTTCAAATGGTTAAAAATCAAAATATAATAATACAGATGAAGTCATAAAAAAATGATTTCCAGATTTTTTTTAAGTAAAAAGAGATACTGATTCAACCAGGTGTTCAGTATATGACAAAAAGTAACTTTTAAAATGGATTATTATCTAAAAACACTTGGAAAGTCATTTTGGCATTGTGTCCTTATACCCCTGATATTTAAGGAAACCTAAATTAGCTATAAAATTGTTGTTTGACATTTTGTATTAACCTATGCTTTGGGGAAGGGAGCAGAGAAGGTAGGTAGGTGGGGGGGAGCGTAGATAGTTGGCTTTCATTTTGCACATACTAACATTTTCACAGTGAGGTTTGTAATTACAGTTGTTGAATGTAAGGCATGTGCAGAATGACTGTAAGTGACATCATTTATATATAAAATTATTGACATTCCTGATTCTTTTTGGATTCTTCTTTCTTATTTTTCCTCCGCTTTCCCCTCCCCTCCCCTCTTCCTCACTCTCTTTCTCTCTCTCTCTCTCTCTCTCTCTCAATCCCTGTCCCAACTTTTTTGCACCTTCCTCATTGCCTCTTCCCTTTCCTCTGCCCTCTTTCTCTCTGATTATTACTTTTGTTACTGCAGAGAAGAAAAATGTGTAGTGCTTATTTGTTGTTCAAAGTTAACATAACCTCATGGTTATCCCTCATAAAATAAAACATGAATGTCAGTAAAAACACAATTATGAAACAAGAATAATTTGAGTTGTTTTTCCTTATAACAATAATTTCCCACTAGAGAAGGGACCTTCATTTGATCTTAAGTAAAAGTGGATAATAAAATATTATTTGCTCTATTACCCCTAAATCTCATCTGTTATTATTGCAGAAATATACCAAGTTTTCCTACATAGTATGAGCTACTAATACAATTTCAATCAAATATTGTATATTATGATTTTCAGCATGGAGTTTAGTATTTTGTTGCTTGTTCTCTCAAAGTGAATTAGAAATGAGAAATGCTTCAAGAAAATTGAACCTAGATTAGCATTTCTGGCTTTAGGTAATTCTTAGTTTCTTTCTTAATGCAGCATGTAAAAATATTATTTTCTTCCATTTCTCTTCATTTCTTCTTTCTCTATCAGGTTTATTCTTTAGCTTTGCTGGTATGTCCTTTTGCTCCTAAACTTAAATTTATAGACAAAAGAAATATTATTTTACCTTCTTACTCTGTGTACATCTTGCTTCTAGATACTTACAACTCAAGCAGCATGAAGAAAAATGACATTTTTAGTGAGGAAGAAAAATAGATTTTGGAGTATCTTCAAGATACCAATGCAAATTAAATAAAAATGGGAAGAGCTAGATTTTTTTCACATGAATAGATATTTTCTTACAGAATAAATACAGGTTTGCTTGAGTAAAAAAACCATTGACTAGCAAAAGACAGGAGAAAGGCTGTCCTATTTTACATATAAATGAAACTGTGGTTCTTAAAAAATGTGTGTTAAAGTTATAGAAACAATTTGAACCCTTAAAAAGATACTTCTTCCCCTATCTTTGCAAAAGAAAAAAAATACAATATAATTACTAAGTGTATTTTTCCACTTATTTGTGGAAACATTAAAATATATATCACCTTTATTTGTTATGCAAAAATAAGCAATATCTACAGTATAAAGATTTACCTTCAAAAACAGATATAAAGATCAGTGATATGATTATTTTACTAATTTCATTATTTAAAATAAATAAAAATTAATATATCAAAAAATAGTGTTTCATTGGAGCTTTCTGTATTAGAGAAAATATTTTCAAATATTTAATATAAAATAACATTCTTAAAATATATATAAGCAGGAGTGACGTCAGAGAAATGGCGCTGTGAGGAGCGCTCCCAGTACTTCTCCCCCAAAATTCAACAAGTTCTACAACCAAAGACAGAAAAATCAATCCCTGGAGCATCTGTGGGTCCCACACACTGAATAAAAGGTATGAAATTTTAAAAAACTGACTAAATTTATAAGCAACCCTGAAGTAAATAAGACGGAGAACGGAACACTCCGCCTCCCTCACTAACCTGAGCAAGGGTTGCTTTCACTTGGAACTGAGAGCTTTGGGTATGGAAGGAGTTGGGCTGCAGAACTAATGTGCAAGCCAAGAAAGAGTGTCCTTGCCATGGCTCAGCCTGCGCGAGCTAACGCTGGCACCAGTCCCGGCAAAGGTGGGTAAGCGGCAGCCTCCATTACCCCGATACCTGGTCGGTGAGCACGGGCAGTGTGCGAGAGATTCTCCTTAGGGCCCCTGTCATGAGCACCTGTGTTCCCGGACAAAGGGGCAGGGTCAGAGACTCCTGCGTGGGCTGCGAGCAGAGGAAGGATGTTATCCCTGCTCCACCAACAACAGTGCATGGGGGAGAGCCCAAAAGTCAACTTCCCTACGCCTGGTCTTCTGGGGGGGGAGGGGCTCACCAGCCATTCAGGCTAGCACTGGAGGAGGGGAGTGCAGGAAGCTTGCAAATAGTCTCTATCAAATCTGTGAATCCAGTTGCTCAAGTTAGCTTAACTCAGGGTCGGCACACCGCCCAATTGGCTTATATGGCTCTGGCTGACAAGGTTTCTCTCAGCTCAGCAATCTAAGACAAGAGACGTGATATTTTTTAGTGGTTCTTGCTTTGTCTGGAATGGCAGGGGCAACTACCAGTCAGCCAATACAGGGTGGAAAACCTGCCTATGCTGGTGGTTCTAATTAGCAGAACTTTCCTACTCAGGGCTGTGCGCTAAAAAGAGGGACTTGGAACATTTTAAGACCTCCTGTTCTGCAGGTAACAACTAGGGTATCTTCTTCTTAGCCAAGACAGGATACAAAGTGCAAAAAGCCTGGGAAAGTAAGTCCCACAGAGTGCTGAGTCATACTGAACACGCCTGGAGGCTCTTAGAAAGACATCTTGAGAGTAACTGTCTCCCAGCCCTGCCTGATTATGCTGATGGCTCTGACTGACAGTCTTACCCAGAGCTCTGCGCTGAGTGGGGATAGAGTGGGGATTTGCCAGCTCTCTGAGCCTCTTACTATCCAGGCAGTGGCAGCGGCAACCTAATAGCTGGATCACCAGGCCGCTAATTTAGGAAGGAGAGAGGCTCCAAGAAAACGAACTCTCCCATTGTTGGAGCTTGCAAATGCTAACAAGACCCGACTACCAATGAGACTTAGGCCTAGTATATGACATCACCATAGAGTCACATTAACTGCAAGTCTCTACCTAAGCGTGCCACAGGGGCAAAACCTGGGGTACAGTGACACCGACCAGGAAGAGGGAGAGGAAGAAAAAAGGAAGAAGATAACCTCGCAATATCAAGAAAAATTCACAAACTTTATAACTTTTTCCACTTTTTTTGTTTCTTTTAACTTGTTATCTCTATTTTTTTTCTTCCACCTTAGTCTTTTTATCCTCTGCTCATCTTACTCCTCTTTTTTTCATCTTGAAGAACATTACCCATAAGTGTTATGTAAAGCCAGTAGTCAAGGCCACTATCACAGCAGCCTGACCAGTGCAGGTTCGCATTGGATTCGGACAGATGGCAATGAAACACTGGAGCCAAGAACTGGTGAGCCATCAGCTTTAATTCTAGCTTGCACCCGGTGGGCAAGCAAAAACACACACTGGGCTCCAAAACCCACACATTCAGTGCTCACTAAGCTACTGACTTATCCGAGTTTCCTAGAATCAAAGGTTTCTAGCTCACCAGACATATTCACCTCTGTTTCCCATCTCCTCCTGCACAAACTCTTAACAAACTGCCTTCTTCCTCAGCACTCTGCCATCTCAGCTGCTTCTCCTGGCCTTCACATGGCCTTACTCTGCTCTCCTCTCTAATACTAATCTCAGGAACCCAGGAACAGAGAGAGAGATCTAGCTACCGGTCCGCCCACTTTATAGCATAGATAATCCAAACCTTTAATCCAATTATACATACAAGAAAGTCTCTGATACAAAGCCACCCATCTGAGGCATAATGGGATTCCTCAAGAGAGTGCACCACCCTACATCTTCCAATCAGTCAAGGGTGTGGGGAAGAGCTTAATCTTAAACTAAGCCTTAGGCTATAACAACCTGGCCTCCCTACATTACAGCTTTTCCCCCACAGCCATCTCAAGCATAAGGGCAAATAATATCACCTGATGACGGGCTTCCATGTGGGCAGCGCCATTTTTAACAAAGTGAGCATATTATATTTTATCTGCCGAACATGTTACATTTCTTTTTATTTTTCTTTTCGTATTTCTTTTCTCTATGAGGGTTACACTCCAAAACCCTTAACTCCCTCTTTTCTTTTCTTTTTCTCCTTTTTCTTTTCTCTCCCTCTCTCTTATTTTCTTGTTTTCTCTTACTTTTCCTCTCATTTGATCCTCACTCACGAACAAACTATTTTATTTTGGATTCAATTTTTTTTTGTGGCATTTTGTGTGCTTTATACTTCACTTTTAACTCATTAGCATTCCCCCCGAACCCAGCTCTCTATTCTATGTAATTTTTGTTCCACTTAATACAATAGATTTTTTTCTTGTTTTCTTCTTATCCCTTTCACTATATCTTTCCTTCGACCATCATTTACAAGCAAATTATATTATTCTTGATCCAAATGTTTTTCTTTATTGCATTTTATGTCTCTACCTCCTTTTTTGCCCTTTATCACTTCTCCCCAACTCAGGCCCCTTGTTATAGTTAGATTTTGTTCCATTTAGCACAATATAATTCTCTGTTTTGCCCGATATTTTTTCAAAGAGATAAAGAGAGGAAAAAAGGGAAAAAATAATAATAATTTTTGTTTGATTTGTTTTTTTTATTTTTTATTTATTGTCTTTTTTATTGTCTATTCTTTTCATTTTACTTTTGACTTTTTTTTTATTAATTCACATTAGTGTTATTAACAAAATTACCCTCAGATGCCATTAAGGAAAAGAAAATCAAATATCATGGATACAAAAGACAGAGAGGTAGCACAGAGAGATGAGGAAAAATCTATAGAAAAAAAATTTAATAGATTGAAAACCTTGGAGTTAAATGACAGAGAATTTAAAATAGAAATCCTAAAAATATTCAGAGATATACAAGAAAACACAGAAAGTCAATTTAAGGAGCTCAGAAAACACTCAATGAACACAAAGAATATATTACCAAAGAAATTGAAACTATAAAAACAAATCAAACAGAGATGAAAAACTTAATTAATGAACTGAAAAATGAGGTAACAAGCTTAGCTAATAGATCAGGCCAGATAAAAGAGAGGATTAGTGACATAGAAGATAGTAAACTTGAGGCACAACAGAGAGAAGAAGAGAGAGACTCAAGAATTAAAAAAAAAGAGAAAGCCCTGCACAAATTGTCTGACTCCACCAGAAACAGTAACATAAGAATAATAGGTATATCAGAAGGAGAAGAGAGAGAAAATAGAATGGAGAACACATATAATCAAGTAATAAATGAAAACTTCCCAAGCCTGTGGAAAGAACTAAAGCCTCAAATTCAAGAAGCAAACAGAACACCGAATTATCTTAAGTCCAACAAACCTACTCCAAGGCACATCATAATGAAATTGGCATAATCCAAAAACAAAGAAAAAATTCTCAAGGCAGCCAGGGAAAAGAAGAATATAATATATAAATGAAGGCTTATTAGATTATCATCGGATTTCTCAGCAGAAACTCTACAAGCTAGAAGAAAGTGGACCCCAATATTTAAAGTTCTGAAAGAGAGGAACTTCCAACCAAGAATACTATACCCATCAAAGGTATCATTCAAATATAAAGGAGAAATAAAAACATTCACAGATATAGAAAAGATGAGGGAATTTATCATCAGAAAACCCTTATTTCAGGATATTCTAAAGGGGGTTTTCCAGCTAGATACAAAGAATAAAACAAAACAAAACCACAAGTAAAATCTCCACCAGGAACAACAACAACAAAAAAACACAAATTTAAACTGACAACAAAAACAATAAAGAGGACAGGACAATGATTAACAGTAGCAAAGGACAATGGAGTGCAGAAGTTCTCATAAGATAGTGTACTACAATGAACATGGTAGGTACCCTTTTCATTACTTAATGATAACCACCCCTGAAAAAACCACTGAAGCACATGACTTGAAAAAGAAAGTAACAGAGGAAAGAAGTATGGATTACAACAATAACAACAACAACAACAACAACAAAAATGACAGAAAAACAAAAAGGAAGAATCAAACAAGATACAAAACTAACAAAAAGCAATATATAAAATGGAAATAGGAAACCCTCAAGTGTCAATGATTACACTAAATGTAAATGGATTGAACTCACCAATAAAAAGACAGAGAGTAGCAGACTGGATTAAAAAAGAAAATCCAACTATATGCTACCTACAAGAAATACATCTAAGCAACAAGGATAAAAACAAATTCAAAGTGAAAGGCTAGAAAACAATACTTCAAGAAAATAACATCCAAAGAAGAAGGTGTAGCAAAACCCATATCCAACAATGCTGACTATAAGACAGCAAAAGTAATCAGAGACAAAAATGGTCATTTTATAATGATCAAGGGGACACTGAATCAAGAAGACATAACACTTGTTAATACATATGCACCAAATCAAGGAGCACCAAAGTATATAAGACAGCTACTGACTGACCTAAAAACAAAAAATGACAAAAATACAATCATACTTGGAGACCTCAATACACCACTGATGGTTCTAGATAGTTCATCCAAACAGAAAATCAATAAAGAAATATTGGCCTTAAATGAAACACTAGAGCAATTGGATATGATAGACATCTACAGGACATTTTATCCCAAAGTGACAGGATACACATTTTTCTCTAGTTTACATAGATCATTCTTAAGAATCAACCATATGTTGAGCCACAAAAATAACATCAGCAAATTTAGAAAAATTAAAATTGTACCAAGCATATTTTCTGATCATAAAATCTTGAAACTAGAATTCAACTGCTAAAAAGAGGTAAACAAACCCACAAAAATGTGAAAACTAAACTACATACTTTTAAAAAATGAGTGGGTCAAAGAATAAATAAGCGCAGGGACCAAAAATATATCAGACAAATGAAAATGACAATATGACACATCAAACTTTCTGGGACACAGCAAAAGCAGTAATAAAAGGGGAGTTTATATCACTTCAGGCCTATATGAACAAAGAAGAGAAAGCCCAAGTAAACCACTTAATTTCACACCTTAAGGAACTAGAAAAAGAAGAACAAAGACAACCCAAAACCAGCCAAAGAAAGAAATAATAAAAATCAGAGCAGAAATAAATGAAATAGAGAACAGAAAAACTAAAGAAAAAATTAATAAAACAAGGAGCTCATTCTTTGAAAAGATCAACAAAATTGACAAACTTTTGGCAAGACACACCAAGAAAAAAAGAGAAAGGACTCATATAAACAAAATCCAGAATAAAAGAGGAGAAATCACCATAGATATCATAGATATACAAAGAATTATTGTAGAGTACTATGAAAAACTATATGCTACCAAATTCAACAATCTAGAAGAAATGGATAAATTCCTAGAACAATACAACCTTCCTAGACTGAGTCATGAAGAAGCAGAAAGCCTCAACAGACCAATAAGCAGGAAGGAAATAGAAAAAAAAACTATTAAAAACCTCCCCCAAAATAAAAGATCAGGGCCAGACAGCTATACTAGTGAATTCTATCAAATATTCAAAGAAGATTTGGTTCCTATTCTACTGAAAGTCTTCCAAAAATTTGAAGAAGAAGCAATACTTCCAAACACATTTTATGAGGACAACGTAACCCTCATACCAAAACCTGGCAATGACAACACACAAAAAAAGAAAACTACAGACCAGTATCTTGAATGAATACAGATGCTAAAATACTAAACAAAATACTAGCAAATCGAATACAACAACATATTAAAAAAGTAATACACCATGATCAAATGGGATTCATCCCAGAATCTCAAGGATGGTTCAACATACGTAAAACGGTTAATGTAATACACCATATCAACAAAACAAAGAACAAAAGCCATATGATCTTATCAATAAATGCAGAAAAGTCATTTGATAAAATACAACATAATTTTATGTTTAAAACACTCAACAAAATGGGTATAGAAGAAAAATATCTCAACATAATAAAGCCCATTTATGATAAACCATCAGCTAACATCATATTAAATGAAATAAAACTGAGGACTTTCCCCCTTACATCAGGAACAAGACAGGGATGTCCACTCTCTCCACTCTTATTTAACGTGGTGCTAGAAGTTCTAGCCAGAGCATTCAGACAAGAAAAAGAAATAAAAGGCATCCATATTGATAAAGAAGAAGTAACGGTTTCACTTTTTGCAGATGATATGATCCGATACATCAAAAACCCCAAAGTCTACACAAAAAGATTACTAGAAACAATACACCAATACAGTAAGGTCACAGGATACAAAATTAATATACAAACGTCCATAGCATTTCTACATGCCAACAACAAAACATTAAAAAACAAACTCAAAAAAAAATCCCCTTTATGGTTGCAACAAAAAAAATAAAATACCTAGGAATAAACATAACAAAGAATGTAAAGGGCCTATATAACAAAAACTACAAAACATTATTAAAGGAAATCAAAAAAGATAAAATGAAATGGAAAAAATATTCCTTGTTATTGGATAGGAAGAATAAATATAATCAAAATGACTGTATTACCCAAAGCAATATACAAATTTGATGCAATTCCCATCAAAATTCCAATGACATTTTTTAAAGAAATGGAACAAAAAAAGATTAGATTTAGATGGAACTATAAAAAACCCCAAATAGCCAAAACAATCCTAAGGAAAAAGAATGAAGATGGGCCAAGTACAATACCTGACTTCAAATTATATTATAGAGCCACGACAATCAAAATAGCATGGTATTGGCAGAAAAATAGACACTCAGACCAAAGGAACAGAATAGAAAGTCTAGAAATAAAACCACATATGTATCATCAAATAATTTTTGATAAAGAAGCCAATAACACACAATGGAGAAAAGAAAGCCTCTTCAACAAATGGTTCTGGGAAAACTGGAAAGCCACATGCAAAAAAATGAAACTTGACTACAGTTTGTCTCCTTGTACTAAAATTAATTCAAAATGGATCGAAGACCTAAATATAAGACCTGAAATGATAAATTACATTGAAGAAAACTTAGGTACTAAACTCATGGACTTTGGTTATAAAGAGCTCTTTATGAATTTGACTCCAAAGGCAAGGGAAGTGAAGGCAAAGATAAATGAATGGGACCACATCAGACTAAGAAGCTTTTGCACAGCAAGAGAAACTGACAACAAAACAAACAGACAGCCAATTTAAAGGGAGATGATATTTTCAAACAACTCAGATAAGGTGCTAATATCCAAAATATACAAAGAACTCACAAAACTCAACAACAAACAAACAAACAATCCAATAAAAAATGGGAAGAGGACATGAACAGGCACTTCACCCAGGAAGAAATAGAAATGGTCAACAGATATATGAAAAGATGCTCATCTTCACTAGCTATTAGAGAAATGCAAATCAAAACTACAATGAGATACCACCTCACACCTCTTAGATTAGCTATTATCAACAAGACAGGTAATAACAAGTGTTGGAGAGGCTGTGGAGAAAAAGGAACCCTCATCCATTGTTGGTGGGAATGTAAAGTAGTACAACCATTATGGAAGAAAGTATGGTGGTTCCTCAGAAAACTAAAAATAGAACTACCATATGACCCAGCAATTCCTCTACTGGGTATATACCCCCAAAACTCAAAAACATTGCTACGTAAAGACAACTGCAGCCCCATGTTCATTGCAGCATTGTTTGCAGTGGCCAAGACATGGAAACAACCCAAAACCCTTCAATAGATAACTGGATAAAGAAGATGTGGTACATATATATACCATGGAATACTACTCATCCATAAGAAATGATGACATTGGATCATTTACAACAAAATGGATGGATCTTGATAACATCATATGGAATGAAATAGGTAAATCAGAAAAAACTAAGAACTGCATGATTGCATATTTAGGTGAGACATAAAAAAGAGACTATGAGACATGGACAAGAGTGTGGTGGTTATGGAGGTTGGGGGGGATGAGAGGGAGGGAAAGGTGGAGAGGAGGGGCACAAAGAAAACCAGATAGAAGGTGACAGAAGACAATTTGACTTTGGGTGATGGGTATGCAACATAACTTAATGACAAGATAACCTGGAGATGTTTTCTTTAAACATATGTACCCTGATTTATTAATATTACCCCATTAAAATTAATAAAAAATATATATGCAAATATTTAAAGATTTCCTCACTTTATAAGTTATATCGATAATTCTCAAACAAGTATTTTATTTAAATCCTACAGAGAGAGAGGGACAGACAGGAATGGAGAGAGGTGAGAAGCATCAATCATTAGTTTTTTGTTGCCGTCGCAACACCTTAGTTGTTCATTGATTGCTCTCCCACATGTGCCCTGAACGCAGGCCTTCAGCAGACCAAGCAACCCCTTGCTGGAGCCAGCAAACTTGGGTCCAAGCTGTAAAGCTTTTACTCAAGCCAGATGGGCCTGCGCTCAAGCTGGCAGCTTGGGGTCTCGAACCTGGGTTTTCCGCATCCCAGTCCAACGCTCTATCCACTGCGACACCGCCTGGTCAGGCTTTAAATATATATTATTTAGACATCCAGTTTTGAAAGTTATAACCTAAGTTTTAAGAAGACCAGTAAAATTTTGTCACTTATTATTAAAAAAAAACAACTGAAGAATATTTTCAATTTAGTCACTATGTTCTCCTTTATTATTACTATTAATGAATGACATCAATTTATGTAGATATATAGATGATAAACTGACAGATGAGGTAACAATAAAAACATATATTAAAGGACTATTTTTCTATCCATGTTGTCACAAATGCTAAGATAACTTTTTTTTAAGGTCAAGTAATTTACTTTTTTATTCATTCATCTATTGATTCCCTATCTTGGCTATTGTGAATACAGCTGCAATGAGCATAGTGGTGCATTTATTATTTCAAAATACTGTTTTGGGTTCCTTTGAATACATACTGAGAAGTAGAATTGCTGGGTCATAAGGCATACCCATTTTTAATTTTTTGAGTAATCTGCACACTGTTTTCCATAATGGCTTCATCGGTCTGCATTCTCACCAATAGTGTAAAAGGATTTTGTTTTTTTCATATCTTTGTCAGCAATTGTTCTTTGTTTCTGTAAGATTCTACTACTTCTCTTATCAGAGTTTTTGTTTACTAGACTTCAGTTATTTTTACATAGAATTTTCTCCTATCTACACATGGTGGCTAAAGAACATCAAATATGTCAATATAAGACAATCATCCAGTTCATACTCAGCTGCTGTTTTCTTAAAGTGTAAGGTTGATATAGCCATTTTACAAAATTAACTTTTGCCTTTACCTTAAAGGAAAAATAAAATGAGCCCAGTTAAAAGAAAAATTGCTCTATATTGCAAAGATATAATCTATGGATAATTTAGATCATTAAATAATACTTTTATATCATCACCCTTGATAATCAAACTAAGGAGGTATGTTTTTCATCCATTCATTTATTTGTTCAATATATTCTGTGTCTACTTTGTGTCTGAAAGTTTTAGATGCTGACCCCAGGCTTATTTTCTCATCCCAAACAAAAATTTTAAATGTGTTATATATTTGCAAGTTCATGTGTGTACTTTTGTTAAAATTAAGAAAACTTGTGCTAGTGATATTATTATTTCTATCAACACATAACATATATATATGCTTATTCATAGGCTACACCAGATCTCTATTTTATCATACCCTGATACTTTATAAATGCTATCTCATAAATTTTTATTTCTTAACTGTTGAGTATTAATGATAATCATTAAATGATTTATTTTATTGAAACATAAATGTATATAGGTTTATATATCAATATAATTTTTTTACCTTTTTCTTTCTCTGAAATAAAAATAATTTATGTTTTTTAATTAAATGATGTGATGATAATATATTATTGATATAATTATATTTGTAATAATATTTTTGAATAAATTTTTTGAGTTATTAATGACATCAATATTTGTGCTTATCATAGTCATAATGTTTGATTATATAAAGCTTGGATATGATGCTTTTATTCAACATAGTTAGCAAAACTATCCTTATAGCAAGAACAAAATATAGAAGCCAAATGACATAAATAATTCCTTGTCATTTTAAAAGATCTTAGATACTATAACAGTGTTCAACATACCTTGTCAACATTTGGTACTGTGGTAAGGTACCAAAGAATTACAAAAATTAATATTAATATTTTAAAAGGAAGAGTCAGGTTTCTTGCCCCCTACTTTCTGTGGAGAATGGAGGGAGAGGAATATGGGGGTTTCCTGGCTTACAAGGACATACAGAGATAAGAAACCCCCTTTTACTAAGTTTAAAAGGCATTTTATAATTTAGGCCAAGCATTCAGAGAGATTTTGTAAATATGATTATTATACTTGTGTGTAATTTACACCAGCTCAAGATGGCCATTGCGTTCATGCTTAGGAAGGTTTATTATATTGTAAATGTACTGAGTTTTGTGTATAAAGAGGAAGGGGACTTGAACCCCTTCCCTTCCGCACACCTGTGAGGAAGGAGGTAAACAGCTAGCCAGATGTGAGTGAGGGAAGAAAGATTTAAGTAATTCTCTCCTCTCCCCCTTTTTTTCTTCTTAATGGGCAATTTATAAAAGCTTACCCTCTGACATCATGTAAGCCCCCTCCATCTTGAAATCATGTGATTGATGTATGTACCTCTAGACAAAGGGATGGCAGATGGACACTAAAAGATTTGGGGATGTCTTTTGATATGTAAAATGACATTTTTTACTATTATGTTACCTTGTAAGTTTTAATATGTAGGAATGTTTTTTTAAGTCCTATAGATGAATGTTATAAGCTTGTTACTGATTGTGTCATGCTCCCCTTTTCCTCCTTGTCCCCTCAACCTGTATGTGATCAAGTGCATATAACTACCCTTAGAGCTATATTAGACACTGCACGATTTGGTTCAGCTATACCCCATGTTAGTGATATGCCGCCAGCTTAATCAATAATCTCCTCCTTAAAAATTCTTCTATATCCTGCTTTGATGTCTCTACGTAAACCTGGCAGAATGCTACTTTACAACAATCCATCTCTACAAATTATAAATATAAATTCAATTTACATTTGGATTGTTCTTGTGTTTAGAGAAAATTTTTACTGTGGTTCTATATATATATATAAAACAACATTTATTATTTTTAAGTATGTATATAATTCAGTGGCATTAAGTACATTCACTTTGTGCATGTTTCAAAGATATAGTTTATTCATAGTATATATAGATTCTGTTTAAAGTTGGATGCATTTTTCTTCCTCATCAGATGTTTCAGAATATTATAACAATACTGCTAGTGAAATAATGCAGTATAATTTTTTTCCTATTGTGTTGAATTATTGCACACATTCTAATTCTTTGATCTTTATTAAAATACTTTTTATTGTGACTATTTATGATATTTTGTTACATGTACTTCTAGAGAAAGTATAGGAAAGCAACAAGCAATATTACCTTCAAAGGCATAATATGATGCGAAATTTTCAGTCATGATTAAATGTGTAAATTTTACGGCATAAGAATGCTTATATTTGCAATAACAGTTTAAATCAAATTCTAGATATTAGTTTCCTAAACCACTTAAAGAGAGGGAATTTTATATGAAAGATAGTGATTGAACTTCACAAAGATTTAGTTCTGCTAAATTACTACATACACATTTGAAGAGATAGTAGACAAATAATGATGATATTCTGGGCTGCAAAGAACCCATTTCACCATGAAAAAAGGCATGCTCTTGAAAAAAGTAGAGATATATAGAGAACTGCTTAGCTGCCTAATCATTTAGATCAGATAATACTTATTCCTGTGAGCAGAAAGCTTATATCCCAGCTGGATAAACAACATTTCCAAAAACAGATAAACTATAGAAACATTTCTATGTTTATATATTTTATGATTTCATTCTTTTCCTATCTCCTGATTTCAAGAAGCAACATTCAACTACTTAAATTATCTAAAGCCACCACCAAACAATCAAATACAACATTTAAAAAAATATATCATCAATTTTTTATTTCCTCATGCATGGTGAACAGAGAAATCATGGTTTATATGAGTTTATCACCAAATAAGTTTTCCATATCTCATCTCATTTTAAATTAGCAGCTTGCAAGAAGTAGAAAAGGTGAGGATAAAATCTGTTTTCCTGATAGTACTGAAGTTCCACTAATATTCAGTGACTTTAAGAAACAGCAATGCAGAAAATACAGTCTATGAAAGATCCTCCTCTATTTCTTTGAGCACTTCACTCACCTCAGTTTCAAACTTGACTTCTTTTTCTAAACTAGCCTGTTTATGTCAACAAAAAAACTTGGGGTCCACATCTGGAGAAAATGAATATAATCTGTATTCTTTCCCTCAGGTTTCACCCCTCACATGTTCAATTCACTGCCTTATTCATGCTTATATTTGTTACATTTGCTTTCAATTGTAAAGAATCTGTCTTCAGTTCAAGGTTAATGTAAAGTATTCTTTGCCGAGGAAGAAAAAAGGGCATAGGCACCAAGTGTGGACTAGCAAAAGCTTTATTCAGAGTGCATCCCATACAAGGTTCTCTGGTCTTCAAGACCGACCAGAGAAGTCGTGCAGATTCCCACACCCAGGAGGGGGGTAATTTATAGTGTCGGTATGATGGTGGCAGAGAAATTTCATTGGCTGACAGACAGTCGTTCTTTTTCAAGGTGCTCCTGGGGTGTTTCTTTGGGCAGGCATGGATGTGGGTGGTTCCAGACAAAGTCCCCATACCTGTTTCCTCACGTGATCTTCCCCCATTGCCAACCGACCTCACATTAAGACCTTTTATGTTAGATAGGGGCACTGCTATTCATCTGGCTACTTCCTGGTGGTTAGGGGCATCATGGGGAAGGGAGGTTGGAAGGTGTTGGCTCTGAGGGGAGTTGCATATATGTGTGTAGAGGCACCTGGTTGACCGTGACTTGAGAAACCTCTCAGATGTGGCCCTGTAAGAATTTAAGCAAAAGAGGAGCCAACATGAGTACTATGCTGATAATTAGAAGAGGACCCGGGATAGGGGCAGCCCAGGTGAGGATGTGTGGCTGCCACCAGGAGTTTAAGTGGGTTTTAGGAAGAGAGGTCCTTGCACAGTTTCTCCTGCAGATGGTTGAGGGCATTGATGTTTTCTTCCACCAGGCCAGTCTCATTGATATAGTAACAGGATTGCTCCCTTCTTTAATTCACTCTGGCTGCAGGTTTCCGGTAGGAAGGACAGAAATAACAGGAGAATATGCAGGGCCCAACCTTTTGGTGAGCCAAAGATGGGTGGTACCCAGTGGTTCCGACTGCCAGAGGCCCTGCATGGGGGCAAGCTTCAGGTGAGAGACATGATACCAAGGTGTTTGCCTTAGGAACTTGGCTGCAAAACGAGTAGTCAATATTACTGTATGGGGTCCCATCCACCTAGGTTGTAGGAAGCCTGGCTGGAGCTCTCTCAGAAAAACCTTGTCTCCTGGCTGGAGGGGGACCACTGGGTGTGCTTCTTCTTCTGGACCCCCTATAGGAGGAAGGGTCCAGTCCATGTGTTCCCTGAGAAGATGGTGGAGTAAGGATAGAAAGGGGAGGTATGTGGAAAGAGGAGGGGGTAGACAGGTAAGTTGTGATTGATTAGGAATGGTCTACCGTAAACCAGATCAAAGGAGCTGAATCCAGTGGGGTTTTGCGGAGTTGCTCTGATTCTGGTGAGTGCCAGGGGAAGAAAGTTTGGCCAGGGGAATCTGATCTCAATGGAAAGTTTAGTTAGTTGACCCTTCAGGATGCCATGGGCCCTTTCCACCTTACCTGATGATTGAGGGTTATAGGGTATGTGGAGTCTTCAGGTAATGTTGAGAGAGGTGGCAACCTGCTGGACTATTTGGGCAGTGAAAGCCAGGCTGTTTTCTGACTGAATGGTAATCAGCAGTCCAAACCAACCGTGGGATGATGTTTTCAATGAAAATGGAGGAAATGGTGTCTGCCATCTCTCGAGAGGTGGGAAAGGCTTCTATCCACCCTGAAAAGGTATCAACAAAAGTTAAAAGATAACAGAGTTTTTTGTGAGGGGGCATATAAGTAAAGTCAATTTGCCAATCCGGGCCTGGCACGTGCCCACTGAGTTGATGAGTAAAGAAGTGGTGGCGGAGTGCCCCTTGGGTAGAGGCTTTGGAACAGATCGTGCATGCTGTGTGTACCTTTTTGATATTCTGCTGGAGGCCTGGAAAGAAAAAGAGTGGTTACAAGAATCGAAACAGAGCTTTTCGTCCTATGTGTAAGGAACAGTGAATATACTGGGGAACATTTTTTTTTTCATTTTCTGTGGCATAAGGTTTTAGAACTTTTTCTATATATTTCTGCATTGCTAATTCTAAATCTAAAATCCAGTTTTGGTGCATGCTCTAGTTTTTATGCAATTTTAATTTCTTATTATTACAGTTAATGGCATGCACAGGTTTTTAAATTGGAGTTAAAAGGGTAACGACTCTTGGATTGACCATAACCACAAGGCAATTAATGTTTTACAAACATCACTTTTACATAACTGTAGTTGTTTTTAAATGTAAAATATTATGATCTGATAAAAAATAGCCTCTTATTTTGTTTTAAGATTGAATCATGGCTTATTTTGTTTTAAGATGGAATCATGGCTTCTTTGAATAGGTGTAAATGTAAGAATAGTCCTGACACCTTCTGTTATATATGTGGCTGTTACACACTTCAATGTCAAAAGCACAATATTTTATCATTGTGACACGTGCATATATTGCCTATTTTTAAGTTCCCCTTGATGATCAAGACAAGAATTGGGCTCCTCATATTGTGTGTCATAATTGTGAGAAGATGCTTTGTGACTGAACAAAAGGAAAACACAAAGGAATGCCTTTTGGTATTCCCATGGTCTGGCATGAACCTAAGGAACACAGCAGTGACTGTTATTTCTGTCTGATCCATACAAAGGTCATCGGCAAGAAAAAGTGGCATGTGATCACATATCCTAACATTCCTTCAGCAATACGACCTATCCCACACTCTGAGACACTCCCGGTTCCAGTTTTCAATGGTTTTATTTCTTCTAAGGATAAAGAAAGTGAACATGGTTATCAAATGTATTTTGATGAGATGCATAAAAAAATGGTTATAGAATCTGAAGGGTTTTCTTCTGATGCAAAGCAGTCATTAACCCCTCAGCAGCTTAGCCATCCCAAATTGAATGACTTAGTAAGAGATTTGGGCCTATCAAAGAAAGCAGCTGAGTTATTAGCCTCTAGGTTTCAAGAAAAGAATGTACTTCACTGGTCAGCTACATAGATCCTATTTCAGGAAGCATGAACAAATTTTTGTGAACTTTTTTCTGAAGACACTTTGTTTACTGTCATGATATCAGTAGTCTTCTCAGCCAGCTAGGTTTTACCACTTACAGTCCAACAGAATGGCAGCTATTTCTTGACAGCTGTAAATGATGGCAGACTACTGCTTGAGCATCAAATGAGATTGTCTTCAACAAGTATATAAACGCAAGAGCTACAAACACAAATTTTTGCTTGAATAGAATTTAAATAAGTTTTGCACAAGTTTTATGATTAAAATAAGTGTTTTAATATGTTCTATTTCAAAACTGTAGACAAATTCTGATGCAATAATATCTTTTAGTGTATTTACTGCATTATATAAATTATTATATTTTCACAAAGATGATGCCCAAGAAGACATTCTACTTCATTATGTTAAACTAAATGTTGAAAATTTTACAATAGATGAAAACCTAAAATCTTGAATTGCAAAACACCTGTAGCTTACAGAGAAAAACTAATGTCAGATTTGAGATCAGCACAATTGAATTAGGTAAGAACAGTGTTTTTGTGGATGCGACAAAATTTTTGTTTCCCAGTAATATTAGGAAGTAGAGTTTTAGCCTGTCCTTTGGGTAAGGCAATTCTATCTCCAAGAAATATTCATCCCAGATTGTACGTGTCTCCACCTTTTCTGAGGATGGCCTGTTCTTCCTCAGGAGTGTAGTAAGGTTTTAAGGGGGTGGAGAGAAACATGAGAGGAGTAGGGGAGGCTCCCACTGTGAGGTTTTGAGCTGCTGTGTCAGCCCGAGCATTTCCCAAGGCCACAGGATCCTGAGAGGTGTGATGGCTCCTACAATGTACCACAGCCACCTCAGTGGGGAACTGTAATACCTGGAAAAGTTTAGAAATGAGGGTAGCATTGATTATGGAGTGCCCTTGGTAGTGAGGAAGCCCCTTTCCTTCCAGAAGGCTGAGTGGCTGTGGGTGATAAGAAAAGCATATTTTGAGTCAGTATATATGGTTACTCGTTTTCCCTGGGTTAGAGTGAATGCCCGAGTTAGGGTAATTAGCTCTGCTTTCTGGGAGGTGGTGCCCTCTGGCAGCTGTTGGGCTTCTAGGATGGAGGAGGTGGTGACCATCATGTAGGCCGCTGGTTGTCGTCCATCAGGTACCTGTACAGAGCTCCCATCTACAAAGAGTATTAGATCAGGATCTTTTAAATGAGAGTCTGATAATCCATCTCGGAGTCTGTTGAGGAAATCTATTAGCTCTGTGCAAGAGTGGGTGGGTTCTGCAAGGGTTGTTGAAGCTGGCAGTAGAGTGACTGGATTGAGTTGGGGAGAGTGTAGAAGAGTGACTGAAGGGTTTTCCATGAACAGAAGGTGAAATTCTTGTAGGCGGGAAGGACCCAATAGAGAAAGAGATTTGTGCAAAAGGAGGTCGGTGAGGCTGCAGGAGGAGAAGACAGTGATGGGTTGGGAAAGAGTGAGTTTAGTGGCTTCCTTGGTGAGTTCGGCTGCCACACCCAATGCCCAGAGCTGGGTGCCAGCCTTTGATGGTGCCAGCCTTTGATGGTGGTGTCAAATTGGTTAAAGAGGTATGCCATGGAGTAATATGTAGGCCCCACAGGTTGAGTTAATATGCCAATAACATTGCTGTGTTTTTTGTCAGTAAAAAGGTAGAAGGGGAGTCTGGGGTCAGGTAAAGCAAGAGGGGGAGAGGAGATGAGGCAGTCTTAAAGGGTAGAAAAAACCCTTTTGACAGTGTTGGGAATATGAGAGGTCCTGTGGGAATCTCTTTTGCAGCCTCATAGGGGTTTGGCTAAGAGAAAAAAATGGGAATCTAGTGTCAAAAGAAGCCTACTAGACCAAGGAAAGAAAGAATTTGATTTGCAGTGATAGGTGGCTGGAGACTGTGGAGTGTCTGAGTTTGATCTAGAGTGAGACCTTGAGTGGTGGGGTTTAAGGCAATGCCCAGATAGAATACAGACTGAGAGTAAAGTTGAACCTTAGTAGAGTAGACACGATACCCCTTCATGGCAAGGGTGTTAAGAAGGGTGGTGGTGTGTTTCTTTGAAGAAGACAGGGAGGCGCTGCAGAGGAGTAGGTCATCTACATATTATAAGAGAGTACTAGTTTTGAGATTGCATGCAGCTAGAACCCGAGCTAGCCCCTGCTCAAACTGGTGTGGGCTGTCCCTGAAATCCTGGGGTAGAACAATCCATGTAACCTGTTGGGCTGCCTAGTGTTTGGGTCAGTCCATGTAAAGGCAAACAGAAAGTAAGAGTCTGGGTAGAGAGGAATGGTAAAGAAGGCATCCTTGAGGTCTAGGACCGTAAATTGAGTGGTGTCTGAGGGAATGTGTGGCAGTAATGTGTAGGGATTAGGAACTACTGGATGGAGGGGAACTACTGCTTTGTTGGTTAGGCATAAGTCCTATATGAGGTGATAAACTTGTGAAGGTTTTGAAACAAGAAGGATGGGGGTGTTGCAGGGAGAGTCTGTGGGCATGAGTAAGCCTTGGTTCAAGAGGTGGGTAATTATTGGTTTAAGTTCCTGACAGTGACTTGCTGAAATAGGGGATTGAGGTCTAGATGGGAATTGGGAGGAATTTTTAAAGCAGATGTGAATGGGTTGGTGGTGGGTAGTTACTACAGGGGTAGAAGTGTCCCAGACTTGAGGGTTGAAAATATCTGGTGGAATAGGGGGTGCGACCAGGTTTGGGTAATCTGTGGTAGTGGAAGAGCCTTCAGTAAGGAGTGGTAGAAGTAAGTGGAAAGATGTTGTCAGCTGGATAGTGGCTCCAAGACTTTGTAGAATGTGCTGACCCAGAAGAGTTACAGGGCATGATGGCATAACTAAGGAGTGCAAAAAGGAGAATCTGTCCAAACTACATGTCAGGGGTGGTGTGCGAAGGTTAAAAGAAGGGGTCCCATCCACTCCCATAACCAAGACCTGTGAAGGAACTAGAGGTCTGTTTGATGGCAAAACAGAGAAGGTAGCCCCCGTGTCCACAAGAAATGAGATAGACTTACCCGCTACCTGAAGCATTACCCTGGGCTTGGCAAAGGTGATGGGGTCTCCGAGTCTGGGTTGCATCAGTCGTCCATGAGACCAAGAACTTTGAGCGGTGCATCCACCTGACTGGCTTTGCCTCCCATTTGAGTGGCTTGTCTTCTGAGTAGAGGCGCTGAAGAAGAGCCTGTTGCCCAAAGGGGGCAATTGCTCTGCCAGTGACCAGGTTGCTTGCACTCAGGGCAGAGTTTATTAGGCTGCCTTGGGTAGGGGCACTGCTAAGCCCAGTGACCCTCTTTGCTTTATTTAAAGCAAGCTCCCGGTGGGGTTCCTCTTTGCGACCCGTACTTGGGTCTTCAAATAAGAGGCTTCAAGGATATTTTATAATTTAGGCCAAGCATTCAGAGAGATCTTGTAAATATAGTTTTATACTTGTGCAATTTACAAAAGCTGAAGATGGCCGATTGTATTCCTGCTTAGAAATGGCTGTTATATTGTAAATGAAGAGGTTTTTATACTTAGAAGGTTTTGAATAGAAGAAGGAAGGAGGCCTGGACCCCCTTTCTTCTATATACCTGGGTGAAAGAAGGTAAAATAGCCAGGAATGTAAAAGGGGGAAGGAAAATTTGAGTAGCCCTTTCCTCTCCCCTTTCTTTCTCCTTCATGGGCAAATTACAAATGATTATCCTCTGGCATCCTGTAAGACCCCTTACATCCTGAAATCATGTGATTGATGACAAAGGAATCACAAGACCCATGAATGTGAACTTATGTTCTGGAAAGGGTATATAAGATGTAAGAAATCTAATTTCAGGGAGCATGTGTCTTTGGAGCTATAGTCTCACGTGCTCTGCCAGCTTAATAAATTCTCTTTTTTCTCTTATAAGTCATCTCAGTGTCAATCCTCTGAATTTTTGCTCTCCTGCAATACTGTATCCCCATTGCCTAAATCAGTATCTATATCATCACATATACCATATATATTAGATGGTCTCTAAGTATTTTCCTTTTCCCTTTCTTGTACTTTTTAATATGGACTGTCTCAGTTTTTTTATTTTCATTTATCAGTCTCAACTGTTCCCCCTTCTTCTATTTTCCAGTAGTATGTCTTGTATCTCTTACACCCTCTACTTGCCCCCTTCATTCTGCTAGAATGTTTTAAAAAATTATTAATTACCTAACCTCAAATCTAGTGACCTCTTCACATGTTTCTTGTCTTTTGTCTTTGTGTGAAAGATGTTGATCAAATAAGTTTGTAAATATGATATATATGTTTGCTCGCTTATAGTGTGTATTGGGTTTGGGGGACAGGCTATAAGCAGGCAAGATCCTTATAGCCTAAGGTTTAGTTTTAAGAGTAAGCTTTTCCCCACACCCTTGACTGATTAGATGATGTGGGGTGGTGCACTTATGCATAATGGGGTAGGAATCCTTTCATTATGCCTCAGATAAGTGACTTTGTATCAGAGACTTCCTTGTTTGTAGATTGGATTAAAGGTTTGGATTTCTACACTATAAAGTGGGGCAGGCCAGGAGCTTGCTCTCTCTTGGTTCCTGAGGTTAGTATTTGAGAGGAGAGCAGAGAAAGGCTATGTGTAGGAGAGGAGAAGTAGCCAAGATGGCGGAGTGCTGAAGGAGAAGCCAGTTTGTGCAGAGAGACGGAGATGGGAACAGAGGTGAATAAGGCTGGTGAGGTAGATAGCTTTAATTCTAGAAAACTCAGTTAAGTCAGTGGCTTTGGGAACCCTGAATGGAAAGGAAAGTGTTTTCCCACTATGTGTATTTCTTGCCCACCGGGTGCAAGCTAGGATTAAAGCTAATGGCTCACTAGTTCTTGGCTCCATTGTTTCATTACCATCTGTCCCAATTTAATGAGAACCTGCATGAGCCAGGTGGTTGTGATGGTGGCTGAGGCTACTGGCTTTACAAAAGATTATACAATTTTCTCTTTATTATTATTATTTTAAATTTTTGTCCTGTATTGTTCTTCCCTGATTGTTCTACCTCTTGTATTGTTCTTTCCTAGTATTCTCATTGACTCACATCTTCCAAATTACTAACCAACTGTTTCTCTAAGTTTTCCCCTAAGCCTATTTTACTCTCTCTTTTCTTTCTCATGCAGTTTTGTCTATTCTCATACCGTCCAATGTTTTAGTGATGGATGCTAATAAACATATATTGTCTTGGCCCTACACTCAGATGGTATGTTTATCATTTCTTATCATTCCCATACAATCTTATACCAGGAAGCACTGATTCAACATTTAAAACTAAATAATATATTAGTGCCACAGAACTAGAGAAGAAAGAGCAAAAAATTAGTCAGTCATTCTGACCCCAGAACATTTTAATTACATCGTACTACCTTTCTTCATCCAGGTAACAGATTGTTCTGTTTTTATATCCTCTTTGCCTTTCCAGTACACAGAAATGGAGCACCTTAGTGTCAAGATGAGTCTATTACCTTGAAATGTCACTAACTTTGCAGAAAAGGAGTGTGTTGTGTTTTTTTAGACTCTTTGATATTTTTAGGACAGAGGTTTAGAGATCACAGGATGAGTAAGGTGTCAAGTCATCTTCTAAAATGATTTTCTCTGGGTGCTATTGGACCCACTTACATTCAGGATTCCCCAAAATGCAAAACAAAGTTAAATGTGTTGAATGTTCTGGGCAGTTGTTTCATTCTATTCTATTTTCAGAATAGTCATTTTGAAAAGACGATTGCCATGTATTCATTGTCAAATATTAATATGCCAGAAAGAAATTTAAATTTTGAGTTTTTGATAAAAATTCTGAAACCATATTAAAGTCAAAACTAGACCCCAAAGGGCTGATGGCAAGCTCTCTTTCAGTTAAGAGTGCCAAAATTCCGATTTGAAAACAGACTTTTCAGTGAAAAACTTTATTGGATTCTCTCTTCTTAAAAGTTTATTTTGGGGAAATGGTGGATGAACTTTCTTAGACAACAAATACATCAGAGTATCTAATAGAATAAATTAAGTAGAAAGTGATTTAAAAACATGCTACTGGCAAGTAGAGTTGCTATCCAAACTGTTCTTATTATTTATAATTTGTCTCTGAAAACATCCTATATTTGTATATATAAAATCAAACTATGAACTGAGATAAACATTTTTTTTTGTGTGCTCCTATTATTGCTTCTAATATTGATCCTGAGGTGTGAAAGCAACCTTACAAAAACAGCAGGAAGTAAGATGACCACTACATCCTTGAGAGAGAAATTTTTGTATATATTTTTATGCCATCATTACAGGAGCATATCCACTCATTTTGAATGTATTTTGGATAAAAATATCTATTATGCTTGAATAAGAAGAAGCAGTTCAGTGTAATGAAAAACACATCAGAAATCAATCATCTAACTTATTTTTTGATATTGCAAAGCCCCTGCAAATCTCACTGTTGAGCTACTCTGCTAAAATGCTAAGGTGTGATTTTTCGTATCAAGTGCAAAAGAAAAGGTGTAAGATTATTTTGGTCCTCACAGAAACCAAGCCTTCACATATCTGACAACACTTTAATCAGGACACCAAAGCAAATATAGCACTGTTTCCATTTTTAGTTTCCCAACTCATTTGTTAGTGTTGCAAAAAGAGATAGTGTTATGTAATAACCATTTGATGTTTATTTTAGGTGTGTATTATTCTCTATGTGGAAGTTCTCTGATTTGAAAGCTTAGTTATTCTTTATATTACCATCTGGAATGTAGTCAGATACATTGTTTCAAAAAGTTTCCAGTAGTTTATTATCTAAAGATGTTGTTCTGAATGTTTATTCTGATATCTAGATATCCAATAAATTTAGAAACACCATCAAAACCTTTAAAAGTCATTGCAGAGAAATAAAGAAGATAATTTTCTCCTTAGTTTTGTTTTAAGCCTTAGAATAAGAATATATAATTGTGAAATTTTGAGCCAGATGCTGACCCACACCTCCTTCTTCTATTGGTATGATCCATTACCAATTTTCTTAATATCACCACATCATCTCTAGGCTCATTTGGCCACTAACTAGTTAAACTTTATTTACTGTTTTATAAATAAAAATTTTATGTATTCAAGGGTACAACACAATGTTTTGATATATGTATACATAGTAAAATGGTTACTTCAGTCAAACTAATTACTCATTTGCTCACTTAGTTATTATGTGTGTGTGTGTGTGTACTGAGAACACCTGAAATATATTTTCAGCAAATTCACAATATATACAATACAGTATCATCAACTGTACCAGGCTGAACATTAGAGCTCTAGAATTTATTCATTTATCATACAGAAGTATTGTACACTATGACCAACATCTCCCCATTTCCTGGCCTCTGGCAACCACCACTCTCCTCTCCACTTTTATGAATTTATTTTACTTTTACTCCACATGTAAGTAAGATCATGTAGCACTTTTAATTTCTGTCTCTGGCTTATTTCATTCAGGTTTGTCCTAAATGAATGTCTTTTATGTTCATTCATGTTGTTAAAGTGTCCTCCATTTGCATCTATATTGTCACATATGGCAGAATTTTCTACTAAGTTAAGGTTGAATAATATTTAAAAGAGAATCATATTTATTGGAGTCTAGGACCAACTAAAAAAAGCAACAAAATTAAAATTTAAATAAAAACATAAATATAAAGTTTAAAAATTATAAAAGTGATAGGATTGATAAATAGAACAAAGATACATGCCTTAAAAAGAAAGCACAGCAGTAAAAAATAGTCAAAATTAGAAAATAAAAATAATTTAAATAGATATACTTAAAAATTAAATTTAAGACTAAGGACATTCTTTCATAATTAAATGTGTTTAATTTTTTTTCTTTAAATTTTTTATTATTTTTATTTTATTCATTTTAGAGAGGAGAGAGAGAGAGAGAGAGAGAGTAAGGGGGGAGGAGCTGGAAGCATCAACTCCCATATGTGCCTTGACCAGACCAGTGCAGGGTTTTGAACTGGCGACCTCAGTGTTCCCAGGCCGACGTTTTATCCACTGCGCCACCACAGGTCAGGCTAAATGTATTTAATTTTTAGAACATTAAATACCACACCCATTTTCCTAAGTGTTGGCAATACTTGAATGAATAGAGCTCTATTCAAATTCTAATGTTTCTGCCTAACATATGTGAGTAAATTTCCCTGTGATCTCTTTACTACATACAAGTCAACTAGTGGAATATTCCTCTTATATCTCCAACAAAAAGTTGTTCAGTAGAAATTTGTATTACTAGATATGTATTCCAATAGCCTGAGATAAGTCAAGAAAGAATCAAAGTCTTTAGAAGCCTGGTGATTCTTTCTGTAATTTGCCTGCCTTTGTAAAATACCAAGTCAAGGGCCAAATGTATTGGCAAGTTGGAAAATGTGATTTTCAACTCAGGACAAATACTTAATGATATAGGTAATTATTTCTAAATGAAAGTACACTTCTCAGCACAATTATATTACTTTATGTATTAGTTTGCTAGTGCTGCGTAAAGCCAGTAGTTGAGGCCACCATCACAGCCTCCTGGCCAGTGCAGATTCACATTAGATTCACAGTCGGTAATGAAACAATGGAGCCAAGAACTGGTGAGCCATCAGCTTAATTCTAGCTTGCACCCGAAAACATACACTGGGCAAGCAAAAACATACACTGGGCTCCAAAGCCCACTCACTTAGTGCTCACAAAGCTACTGACTTATCTGAGTTTCCTAGAATGAAAGGTTTCTAGTTCACCAGACTTATTCACCTCTCTGTTCCCCATCTCCTTCTCTCTGCACTAACTCTGCACAAACTGGCTTCTTTCTCAGCATTCCGCCATCTTGGCTGCCTCCTCTCCTCTACATGGCCTTAATCTGCTCTCCTAATACTAACCTCAGGAATCCAGAGAGAGCAAGCTCCCGGTCTGCCCCACTTTATAGTGTAGATATCCAAACCCTTAATCCAATTTATAAACAAGAAAGTCTCTGATACAAAATCACTCATCTGAGGCACAATGGGATTCCTTATGAGAGTGCACCACTCTACATCATACAATCAGTCAAAGGTGTGGGGAAAAGTTTACTTTTAAAACTTGACCGTGGGCAGCGCCATATTTAACAAAGTGAGCATAATATATTTCATCTGCCCAACACGCTGCTATAACAAAAACCATAGACTAGGAGGCTTATATAATAGAAATTTGTTTTCTCACAGTTTTGAAGGCTAGAAGTCCAATATCAACTTGTCATTGGTTTGGTTTTTGCTGAAACAGCTCTTCTTTGCATACAGTTGGGTGGCTGCTCCCTGTGTCCCAATATGGTCATCCCTTGATCTCTGTGTTTTCAGTTTTCTAATATCTTCCTGTAAGAACACCAGTCATATTAGATTGCAGCTTGCCCATATGATCTCTTTTTCCCTAAATTCCCTTTTTACAGGCCCTATTTTCAAATACAGTCACATGCTGAGTTGTTGGGTGTTAGAACTTCAATATATAAATTTTGATAGGACATTATTCAGCTCATTACACTCCAAATGTCCACTAGTCTACTGTAATATTTGCGTGGTTCTCTGTAGGTCTCCTGGAGAGTAATTTTGAAAAGTACTTGCTAATCAATGGCTTATAACTTGCATAAGGGTTTAACACTCAGTGCCTTCCGAGCTCTAAGTAGTCATCTTGTAAAAATTCTAAGCTTTGGGAAAAAAAAGTAAAAGCAAGAGGAAATTACTATTCTTTGTGTAACTAATACTATAATGAGACAATGACGTGGCATTTTTCATATATAATTATGAGTATTTCATTACATATCATGGTTTAACTCATAGGTGCAAGAAAGGGGTTGTTTTAGTTTTCCATTGCTGCATAAAACATTAGCACAGACTTAACAACTTATAACAACATACATTATTTCATGATTTTTCTGGGTTAGGAGTCCAGACATGACTTAGCTGCAGCCTCTTGTGAGTTTCATAAGATACATGCAAGGCATCAAGAAGGCTAGGGTTTTATTTGGAACAAAGGACCCCCTTCCAAGATCATTCAGATAGTTGGCCCAATTCAACTTGTTGCAGAACTAAAGTGCCCAATTTCTCCACGGGAAAATTAAAACCACTGTTTGTCTCATGTCAGGCCATCAGGAAAGTGTATCTCTAATGCTTCATTTGTTTTTGAAGGGCTCACCCGATTAGGTCAGGCCCATTCAGGATAATATCCCTTTTAATTTAATCAAACTCTGCTGGTTTAGACTCTAACATGGGAGTGATATTCCATCATAGCAATAGGTCCCAGCTACACCCAATGGTAGGGATTATTAAATTAGGGTATTATATGCACAAAGGAGAACAATCTTAATTTTGCTTACCACAGTACCCTATTAAACTATTTTGTTTTCTTTTCTTTTTTTTCTTAAAATGAGAGAAGGGAAGATAGCGAGGTAGAGTCTCCTTCATATACCCAGACCCCAGACTAGGATCCACCTGGCAATCCCTGTCCTGTCTGGGGCCAATGCTCTAGTACCAAGCTATTTTTAGCACCTGAAGTTGTCACTTGCTGCCCAACTGATTTATCCTCAGCACCTGGGGCCACACTTGAACCAATTGAGCTACTGGCTTTGGGAGAGAAAGAGAAAGAGAAGGGGAAGAGGTGTGTGTGTGTGTGGGGGGGAGCATATGGTTGCCTCTCCTTGTGCTCTGACCAAGAATTGAACCTGGGATGTTCATAGCTGGTCTGACAGTTTATCCACTGAGCCACTGGCCATGACTGAATCATTTTCTAATTCAGATCACGAGAAAATTTTTGTCATTCTGAGTATATGCAAATAGGCAAATAAAGATTAACTTGGGGAATTTAGGAAGTGTTTTTTTTTTAATTTCTGGATCACCCACTGTCAGCTGAAAAGAACTATGAGATTTAAGAAACAAGAAAGAGAAAAAGTTTAATGAATGATGCCTATTTGATTAATCTAAACGATTGTTTGGAGTCTATTTTCAGTGTACAATTATTGCAAAGCTGCTGTATGTGGGAAAAGTAAAACTAATACTGTACTTCTAACTTGTATAATGAATTCCTCATGCTAATGATGGCAGAATTTTACACAGTAACATTGGGTTGCTGCCTAAAACCACCATCTTTTTATTACAAAGAGGAATATTGATTATATCTTAAGAGATTTCCATTTAACTTGAAATTCACTTTGAAGTTGGATGGATGAATTGTGTAAATTAAGCTCTTTCTTTCCATGGATTACATGGTCAATTTTTCTGTTGACTTCCAATCTGTGATTGTGCAGTATTTATTAAATTCCTATTTAGAGGAAACTTGTGATATTTTCATGTATGCCTCAGTTATTTTGAAAATATTAGACTTCATTAAATTAAGAGGAAATAATGTGATTAAAAGATTCATAGGGTAGTAAAAGCATTCTTATAAATGAATTTCTTGTCACTAAAAAGAAGTCTGCCTAATTTTGTTTATATGCTGAAATTTTTAATCAATGTACTTATAGATCTATACTTGATATGTGTTTGTTGAGTTCTTGTTATAGTGTTACGCATATGATAAATACATAATAAATATTTAATTTAATTGATTTTTCTTTTTAACTTTTAAACTAACATGTAGATAGAATAATATAAATTTAGCTCCATCAATGCTGTACGATTAAATACTGGTATGAGAAAAGTAATTTTAATAGTTTACCTCTATCTTGTCAAAACATTTTTACTACCACAATTATTATTTTATATTTGCCTGTATTTCATGCATTTTATTATTTTTCTTTTTAATACAGTTGTTCTTGAATATTTGTTTTTTATAATTCTTTCGATGTATATATTTTATTGGGTCCATATGTACATTTCCTTGGTATAGATTTTTTTTTTATCATGGGTTCAACTTTCCTGAGAAAATACTTCCTTTATAAAATTATTTTAGTAATTATTTTTGCTTGTTGAGTCTCTCCATGGGAAAATTCTTTAGTTTATATTATTAGTTTTTTTTTTAATGTTGCCCCAATAGAAAATCTGTATGAGAGTAAAATAAAAGTAGAATGGAGTGATAGCCATTGCCTGAACAGATATCAAGAGAACTCGGCAAAATGTAGTGTTCTTTATTCTTCTTTGTTTTAAAGTCCTCCCTATTTTGATGTATATTTCAATGCAACAATATAACCCCTATTACTGTTACCCAAGGGATGGTGCAATGCAGGCTATTTTAGCTTTAAGGAAATTAAAATATCCTCTTCTATGTTTAACTCCATTGCTATTTCTGAAATAGTAAGGCATACAAATGAGTATGCAATATGCAGATTTCACACACAGTAATATTGGTAGTTTATAATACAATTTTCTCCCTTTCTTAGCTACCAAAATTGGACTACTATTTTTATGGCCTTAATGATAATTACCCTATTCTGATGTGTAAATTTGATTTTCTTTAGTTTATAAATATAAATTTTATAGATTATATGATTATGCTTACAATGTGGTTCATGGCACATTTTGAAATATGCAATTGGCAGTAATTTAAAAAATGCTTTTAACAACAAAGTATACATGAATCTGTGAATTCACACTAAGAATAATTCCTATTAAACCAATAGCAGCTAGTTCTCTCAAAAAGTTGCTTTCTGTCTCTCTTAACTGTGGTTGGTCAATTTGTAGATTCTAATTAGCTATTTTTCATAATATTATATATCTTTTCCACATTGATTATATTTCTTCATAATACATGTCAAAGTAGGGAAAGGAGGCCAAAGTAAATGATAACTTTCTGCTCTGAAAATCATGCCCTATTATTTTATTTTTGTGTAGTGTGTTTTTAGTATTACTTTAAAATAGAAATTACAGAAGTTATTACATACTTGCCTTTTCCAAAATATCATATAGAAAAATAAAGATGTATAGTGATATCACTGGTATTTATTACCTCAATATTATTCATAGCCATCCATTAAATAGGTAACTGTGAAGTTTGAGATGGGAGAAACTCAATTTTACAATCAGTTTCCCTACAAAAGCTATAATATGTTAACAGACATAGTGAATTGTTGATTTAATTATTGTAATGTAGGCTAAAGCACAATTTGCCTATTGGTTACTGGAAATGTTAATAATTTTCTAGTTCTAGATACTTTTCTACATTATTAACATTATTCATTATCTCTTAGCAAAAGTATTTCACAGGGTGGAAATTTTAACTCAAACAAAGTCCTCCTGATTTTGAATAGAAGTAGATTTCTTCACCTCCTCCCCCACCCAAAATCTTTGAAATCATCAAGGAAGAAATAAAATGTGCCTTTCAAACTGAATGAATTGTCAGTTGACCATTAAATCTTGTGCTGCTTTTTACTGGACAAGATGAAGAATTATATATAAGAAAAAAGAGGATGGCAATGCCATAAAATTGTCTTGTATTCTTTCACTGGGTAAGAGAAAAAAGTGTCACAGACAAAGAAAAGAGTCTTTGGGCTTGAAATATAATGAAAGTGATTTTTTGAACAGGTAAAGCAGATGGCATTCACAAAAGCAACTAAACTTTGTGAATAGTATAGAGTTTTCTTTGGTTTTCTTTTCAGAGAGCATAACACTCAAGAAAGCAATGGGTCTGAAAGTTGATTACCACGCCTTTAACCCTCTGGATCCAACTCAGGTTTAAACCTTGCTTCTTCTAATTAACTAAATTTAGTTAATATATACTTATTATTTCCAGGGAGAATAATATGGCATATATTGTGAAAATAATATTTTTTATTACTTTTGCTTAAGTTACTATTTTTACAGAGTTCAAATGCTAAATCTAGGAGGCAATAAATCAAGAAATATCAAAAATATTTGAAACTTTCTCAAGTTTACTCAGTCCTTTCAGTAAATAAATAAGTTCCATTTTCAGTGTCCAACATAAAGCATGTGATTGATAAATGTATGTTCCCTGCCCTCCACCTGTGAAAAGTATCAGACTAATTTGAATACCAATTGTAGGGTTGGTAATGAATTGGTAATTGTAATGAATTTGTATCAGTATTCCTCAGGTATAACTGCAATATTACTTTAATATATGTGACATTAGAAATATAAAATCTCTAGGTAATGAAGGCAAATCACTAAGAATATATGTATAACTTTTATGCTGGTCAGCCAAGACAATGTGATAAAACACATAGAAATAGTCTTGGATTTTAGAGCTCTAATAAGTCAAATGATTTACTTTATATCTCACAGCTAATAACCACCAGACATTGAAATAATAACCAATGAATAGTGCCCTAAAATACAGGTGTTCATGTTTTTCTTCTTACTCTATTTTCTTCTAGTTAACACATCTTTACCCATGGTTGCATTTACCATCCAAATTTTCATGACTTCAAATCATTTTGTCCTGCTCAGATGTCTCCCCTTCCACTTAGACTTCTGTAGCCAATTACCTGTCAACAATTATCATGAGATCCTCAAAGTCACCATGCCCTAAATAAGTCTCCCACTTTTTTTTTTTAAGTTAAGCTTTTAAAGAGAGTATCTCTAATTCACTTATGGCTTCCAAACAAGAACAGTGGATGTCATCTTTGATGATACATTCCCTCTTTTTACATCCATATTTTTAAAATATCTATCATTTCTTATCATTCCATTTTTTTCTACCCAACTGTGTGTGTGTGTGTGAGTGTGTGTCTCTGTGTGTGTGTATATATATATATACATATATATATATATACTCTAACAACCTTCTAAGAATGTACTCTGAGACCATGCAGCAGGCATAGAATTCTTTTTTTAAATTTCTTCCAAAGTAATTTGTTACCTTTTGAACTTGCTTTTTGCCTGCTTGAGCCTTCTCTCTCTACTATATATAAACTCCAGCAACCAGGCTAATTTGATGCATCCACCATATCTCCGCTGAAGTGCAGCTTCTCGATCAAGCTTTGTCTGATTGGATTAGATGCTCTTCTATGTGCTTTCATATCTATCTATTCTTCTTCTATTTAATAACATATCACACAGGTTATATTTTATATCTTTTTATAATAATCCCAGCCACCTGGACTAATCTGTGAAAAGGCAAGAATTGCATCTTTGTTATTTAAAGTTATAGCTCCAAAGTCTATTTCAGGACCAGAAAATTAGTGATAGTTTAATAAATAGTTATGAAATAAATAGATCTAAACAACTGAATTAATGAATATCAATTATCCTACATAATCAAGGTAGAATATGAAAATTAAAAATGATATTTCTAAATAGCCCATACTTTCTGTGATCCATTTACAAATTAAACATGCCCCACTGTTGTGTGGTTTCAAATTATAAAATAATCCCTAATAAAATTTCTTTCCTTGTACTATCATGAGTGAAGTTTGGTCAGGTAATCCAATTTTTAGAAAATAAGCTATTATACACTAACATTTTCCCAAAGGAAACATATTAACAAATTTTAATATAATATTTATCATTTATTTTTGGTAATAAGGATGATTAATTTTGAATACCTTTAAGTTTATTTATAAGAACCTTAAATCCAATTTATTTATCATTAATCTCTCTGATATTTTTTGTAGTAGATAGCAATTACCACTAGACCAAGTTTAAATATGTGTATAACAAAGCATAAAATGTCATATCGGTTTTTATATTGAATTTGAATTTATTTGTATCCTGGAAGACAACTCACATTTTTTAATTTCTAATTTCTGTTTTATCTTGGATTACCCTGAAGCAGACCCTGCAATGAATAGTGTAAGTAGTTTATTTGTGCAAGCAGTTTAAGAGATGATTCTAGTGAACAGTGGCAAGAAGTGAAGAAGTCAGACAAGTAAAAGAAGGAAAAAATAGCACATAACTCAGAGCTCTCTGACCAGACAGTTAGTAAAGCTAAGGTCCTTTCATACCAACTCCCATGAGTCTTTTTCCTTTAGGCCTGAAGGGAGTATGATTAGTGGTTAAGGACATCTGCAAGGTAAAACAAGCTGTATATCGGATCAGCACACCCTGAAATATAAAAGCCAAGGAGAACTGGACATTTGCTACATTAATCATACAATACTTCTGGACAATAAAAATAAAGAGCACAATAATACATTTCTAGGTCACCTGAATTGAAAAATATTAACAGAAGTATAAGCTGTTTTATTAGACTTTCACTTCAGATTATGACAGAGATCTGTGACTAGAATTATGTATCATCTGTAAACAGCTAAGAACCTGGACAAAATATATAAAACAACCATTTTCAGACATTACACACCAGATCCAACAGGACTATGATCTCTGATAGAAAGGAAAAAAGGGAGATGATTTCCAAAACAGCATAAGACTCCCAAATTCTAAGTGTTATCATGGTCTACGGAGTTAACAAACTGGAGTTTAAGATGAATGAGTTGGCTTGAACTTGCAAGACACTCTTCCAAAGAAGCTATTTAGAGAAATTTGAAATGGGTTCCTTTGAAACTTTTATGAGGCCAAAATTACCAATATCAATACTAGCCAAATGTATTATACGAAAATGAATCTACAGACCAATGCCCTTCATTAAATAGTCACAAAAAGACCTCCATAAAACATTACTAAATTTAATCAAGCACTAGAAAAAACACATGAAACATTCTGACTATGTAAGCTTCATCAGAGGAATATAAGGATAGTATAATACTGAAAACCAAAAATGTGAATATTAATAAAGCAATCCCCTTAATATTCCTAATAAAATAAAGAAGAATAACCATATGATTATTTAAATAGATTACAGTCAAATGTTTTAACCTGAGTTATTTGCCATCGGATTACTATTAGTGACCAAGTCTTCTCAACCATCAAATAGTACATTATACCTATTGTATAAAGTTCTGATAAAAATAATTGATGGCAAAGAGAGGTTCTCAAATTTTCTAAAAACAGCTAGAAACTATTTAGTGAGTATCTAGTCAGTTTGGGCTGCTATTAACAGAACACCACAGACTGACTGGCTTATAAACAGCACAAATTTATTTCTCACAGTTCTGGAGGCTGGAAAATCAAGATCAAGGAACCACAAGGGCAGGATCCATCCTTCCTTCCTTCCTTCCTTCCTTCCTTCCTTCCTTCCTTCCTTCCTTCCTTCCTTCCTTCCTCCCTTTCTCCCTCCCTCCCTTTCTTCCTTCCTTCCTTCCTTTCTTCCTTCCTTCCTGCCTGGACTGGGATCCTCCCAGCCAACCTCCTACCAGGTGACACTCAGCCTATCTGGGCCGATGCTCCATTGCTTGGCAATGGAGCTATATAATGCCTAAAGCAGGCCATGGAGTCATCCTCTGCACCCAAGCCAACTTTGCTGTAACCATTGGAACCATGGCTGTGGGAAGGAAAGAGAGAGAGAGAGAGAGATGGGTAGAGAAGCAGATGGTCGCTTTTCTTGTGTGCACTGACTAGAAATGAACCTGAGAATTCCACAGATGCTCTACCACTGAGCCAAATGGCCAGGGCCCAGGGCGGGTTCTTGAAGAAAGAATTTCCTAGTTTGCAGGTGGCCGCCTTCTCACACAGTGGAAGGTACAAGAGAGCTCTGTGGGAGCACTATGGTGTCCAGTCATGACATACCACAGCAAGCAAACAGTTGCAGAAAGTCTGCCAGAAAGAAAGGTGGAAACCAATCATTTCTGGTCAGTTAACCTGATATCTGAAGTTCTCTTCAGATAAATGGTGTACCCAGCATGCCTTACTAGTGGAGAACTCTGATCTTGCTTGTTGCCATGGGAGATGGCTGTACCAGAGAAACCTAGGTTCATAGATGAGTCATTTAAGTGTAAACTTTAACTCCACTTCTACAAATATTCTGTCAAGATAAATCAGATATGTGACATCCACGAACATTAGGCCCATCTCCCAGCTGGAGACAACACAGAAATGGCAAAATGTCACAAATTGTTTTTTTTGGTTTTTTTTTTTAATGTTGGTTATCACAGTCCTTATTGCTTTGAAATACCAGAGCCTTTACATATTTTTTTCAAAGACCAGTTTAATAATGTGCCTCATTTTAGACAGCAAGAGTATCCAATTAAAATGACTTGGCAAACATCCTCTCTCATCTACAGATAAACTGCTCTGTGATGTGCATTGATTGGTCCAGTTGCCTTAAGTTCTCATTATCCCATGTTACTCAAACTCACTGAACACAGATACAGTAGTTTTAGTTTGGGAAAGTGCAGCAGCTGCATAACCTTGCCAATATCAGAGCTTAGTTTTAAGAAATTAAAGTAAACTTAGATCTTAGGATAAATCTCACTCGGTCATGGTGGCATTTCTGAACCTCAATGTTTGTTACTGTTTCGTTGAGCTAGATTACTCTTTAGTGTGGGTGACTGTTCCGTGCATTGTAGGATATTTAGCAATTTTACTGGCTTCTGCCAACTGTAAGCCAGTAGCAAAAGTCCCATTTATAGCAATTAAACATGTCTTGGTACACTGTCTTCTTTAGTGTTAAACAAGTACATTTTAGAGTACCTTTTCATAGCTGTTAATTTATTTTTAGTAGTTACTATAGACTTTAAAGTATTCAGCTTATGTTATTGTATCTTCAATGTAATATTAATTTAATTCTGGTAAAACAAAGTAAAGTTACTTGAATGTATGTCAATCTCTTGGCAATATATGTCATGGATTATAGATATGTGTGTGTATATATATATACAATATATATAATAAATATATATAATGTAAAATATATAAATACAGTACTATAGTTAGTAATTCACAAAATCTTATGAGTTCAAATAAGAAAGAGAAAAATTATTTACAATCATTTACATTTACACAAATTATTTCAGGTGTTTTCCATTTATTTCTCTGGTTTTCAGTTACCATCTTTCCTATCTCCTTTTTTCTTCTTTCTTTGATTTTTCTTTTTTTGTTCTTGTTAAGGAAGTAACAGTAATTATAACTATGAACAATGATGGTAACAATATAAGTTGGCAGAGTCACATCAGAAAGTTGTTGGAAATATTTATTAAATATTTATATGCATATCCTAGTTCTTCTAATTATTTTCCTGAAAGAAATATGTATGCAAATATACTTAAGTATAGATAGATAAAAGGATGTCTGTAACAACATTATTCATAACTCCAAACTGGAAACAACTAAGTAATCCAACAAATAGTTAAATTGTGATGCATTCATACCATCTACCAATGAGAGTATATGAATCACATTATGCTCTAATTGTGGAACACCATTCATCAGTAGAAAGAAATAAGCCTCTCCATCAAAGCCACACAAATGTATTTTATACACATAAGGTTGAGTGAAAAAAATCTAGACACCACAAAGTACATACTGTATGGTGGTAATCTAGAAACTTAGAAATTAAAATAGTGATTAATTTGTGTAGGAGGAGTCAAGAGCAATTATAAGAGAAAAACAAAGGAACTTTTAGGTTTGATGCAGTGATTGCATTGTTGCATTCATTTTATGCATATTCTTCAAGTTGAACACATGATTGCTCACTTTTATTTCAGTGTTATTAGTTCATTATTCATTATTTCATTAAATAATGTTTGCCTGTCATTTAATATTATGACTTCATTGCACAAGAGAAAATTTTCTATCAGGAGTCTGTGATCTATTTCCCCAGGATGAATGAATTATCCATCTACCCTTCTAAACCTGGTATGAATATAGTTGCTGGGGTCAAACTCAATGGAAAATTATATGCAGGATATTTTTTATCCTCAAAATGACTTCTGCTAGCTTTTTAATTGAAATGTAATTATGGAGTGATAGAAATAAAGTTCTTCATAAAATTCATCATTGAATATTTCCTGACTTCTATACTGACTGTCAAATATGAATAATGCTTTACCTTTTTGAAAATTTTCGTTTCCAAATCACTTTCATGTCATTATCTTCATTGATCCTCAAAGCATCTCTGTAGAAAGTGGGTAACTTTCTCAGTCACACAATTGGTAATTGGTTTGTTAGATAAAAATTCTATTTTATGACTTCTAGATTAAATATTTTCTAAACTTTTTCTTTACCACAATATTAAACCATATTGGTATTTATACTCTGGTTTATACCCTCCAGAGATTGTTTCGTACTTCTTTATATGCAAATGCATGTATTAAATTAGCCCTGTTCCTGGGCTAAAGTGTTCTAAAAATAAATAAAACATCTGATATAGGTGAAATATATGAATATATAAAATATATTCATATATTTCAATATATGAAATATATGAATACTCATATATTGATTTACGTTACACTCTATACAGATAACAGAGATCTTGATCTAATTACTAGATGTTGGAGGATATTAGTTCCAGTAGAAATTGTTTCTCCTTGGTCAGATAGCTCCATTGGTTTGAGCACAGTCCCAAAGCACAGTGGTTGCTGGTTTTATCCTTGGTCAGGACACATACAGGAATGAATTGATGTTTCTGTCTCTCTCCCCCTTCCTTTCTCACTATAATCAATAAATAAAAATGAGAAAAAGTAGACTGTTTCTTGAACTCTAGTTGGATTGGAAAAATTAAAAGTGCTATGAGTAACATTTTCAAAACGTGTTTCTAGAATGCATATGTTATCTCAATAATGTGAGATTATGAGGCTGATGCACTACCTACTGCAAAATGAGACACCTATGTGAGATTAAATCTATGATAGTCAGGAAAATATTACTATTTTTAACAGAATCTCCAGTTTTAGTTTTCAAAAATACTGGCTTAAAAAAAATTATGCTTCTGAAATTGTGCTTGAAAAGAATTTCCTGTTTAGAAAAGGTGAGATTTGGGCACATCACAGAATTTTAGTCACATACATAGTGAAATAAATATTAATTCCCAGAGTTCTAATCTCTGTGATAAAAAATTTATAATAAAGGATATGCATTTTTCTAAGAGAGCAAAATTTTTTTGCGTTAGTTCTTTCAATAGACTCATATATGGAATATGTTACGTGCTTTTTTAGCATTAGGGAGTAGAGTGTCTTTTAGGACTACAATTTGCCATATAGGGCCTGAAAATAAAATTTTATTCATATATTGTGTTTCAGAGTTTTCTTAAGAACCTCATTCTTATGCTGATATTTGTGCCAGCAATGATTTGCCAGGTTGCTGTTTTAAAAGGAGTATAAATCTGAAGGTCATTTTCTCCTAATTATACTCTGTCCCTGGGAAACTTTATTGAAATGTTTTTTTTGTTGTTGTTATTGTTGTTTTGTTTTTCCATTTACACTGAGACTTGGTAAATAGAAATAATGTTTGTTTCAGGTCAAGCTTTGTGCTCTGTGACATATTTACTGATCCTTTGTTCTGTACTTTTCCTTACCTGATACAATAAGATAGCACTCGGATACTAAGTCTGATATAGCTACATGTCCCTAAGTCCAGATTTCACTGTGAAAAAATGCAAGAAAAAGTATTCATTTCTTTTATTTACTATTGATTTTGTTTCCATGGGTCCCTCCAACCCAAACCAAAAATTTATGCTCTTCTTGGTTTAGTCCTGACAATGTCTGTAACAGATTTTGTAACATTTAAATAGTTGTCCAAGAGATTTTTCTGAAAGTCAATCACCAAGAAAGAACTGTAAATATATGCAATTGGCAAGCCATAGTGTGTTTTTAATGTGAAATTTTCTAAAATAGAATAATTTTTGTCACCAAGAATCTCATCCCCTAGTAAATACATTAAATTGATGTTATGAAATCGACTTAGAATCATTGAATCTAAATATATTCAACCTGAAGGATTCTTTCTGAACACAAAAGATTTTTCAGCCTTACTGTTTGCCTGCAAATTCTATTTTTTTTTAACTGAGACAGAGAGAAAGACAGACAGAGGACAGAAAGACAGAGAACAGACAGACAGGAAGGGAGAAAGATGAGAAGCATTAACTCATATTTGCAGCATCTTAGTTGTTTGTTGATTGCTTTCTCATGTGTGCCTTGCCCCGGGGCTATCCAGTCCAGCCAGTGACACCTTGCTCAAGCCAGTGACCTTGGGCTTCAAGCCAGCGACGTGTGGGCTTAAGCCAGTGATGATGGGGTCAAGTTTATTATCCCACATTCAAGTCGTCGACCCTGTGCTCAAGCTGGTGAGCCTGTGTTCAAGCCGGTGAACCAGCACTCAAGCTAATAAAATCTGGATTTTGAACCTGGGTCCTAAGCATCCCAGGCACATGCTCTATCTACGGTGCCACTGCCTGCTCAGGCTCTGATTTTTGATAGTATAGTTACTAAGTTATTTTACAAGGAAGAGCAGAAAATTTTCAGGACATGGTGGGTAAGGGAGAGGTTACAAGAATAGCATGGCCATTGCAATTTGAGAGCAAATGTGACCCACTACAGCCAGCTTATTCCCAAGACAAGCTAATGAAGGCATAGCCATGCTCTTCATCTTAGTGCTTGCTTAGACTTCCCCAAGTTCCCCAGACAACCTTGAATTCAAAAGCCTGTGGATAGGAGAGAAGCTAACTAAAAACAGTTAAGACAAATCAAAGGATAAGAAATGGGCCACTGTGGACATTTGGTCAATTCAAAGGTGTACAATATGATATAAAATGTTCACATATAAGTTAATTGAGAGATTCAGAGGTCAGTATTCTAAATATATAGTACCATTCCATTTATTACTCTGAAGGATCCCAGGGCCATTACCAATTTTGATTATTTTTTTCAATGTGACACTTCTTTTACCCATAATAGGTACTCAGCAAGTATTTTATAAATTAACTAGAAACTGTTGTAAGTACAACTAACAATTAACATATCCTAACTACAAAATGGTACTTGTTTACATAGGGAATTTCTGAGATGTTTCCAAATAGATAGCAATAAATCCTGGATGAAGAAAATAAATGCAGTAAAGTGAATAGAGTCTTTTTTTTTTTATCAAGAGTTAATAATATAGTATACTAGCTTTACGCCACTAATTGTGATTTAATTCTCTTTTTGAAAAGTTTCCAAGAGCTGTCACACAATAAAATTTGATTCAGTCTATAAGTTTGTGAAATTTTAGGGTTTTCTGTTTGTTTTGCTTGTTCATTTTACCAATAAAATATTATTTTGAGACATAACTGTCAATGTATTTATAAAAATTAGTAATATTATTCATCTGTTTGTTACTTCACATACACAATCCCAAATTATAGTTTATAAAATGGGACACAAAGAGAAATTTTTATTATATTGTACCTAAAATAGTATTGTATTCTATAGAGTATTGACTTGTCTATTGTTGGGCAGATAAAATATATTATGCTCACTTTGTTAAAGATGGTGCTGCCCACGTGGAAGTTTGTTGATATTAATGTGTGTTCTGGAACAGGCTGTGGGTAGGCCGGGTCGTTATAGCCTAAGGCTTAGTTTAAGAGTAAATTCTTCTCCACACCCTTGACTGATTGGATGATGTAGGGTGGTGCACTCTCCTGAGGAATCCCATTATACAGAGACTTCCTTGTTTGTATAATTGGATTAAAGGTTTTGAGTCTATGCTATAAAGTGGGAGAGACCAGTAGCTTGATTTCTCGGGTCCTGGGTTCCTGAGATAAGTATTAGAGAGGAGAGCAGAGTAAGGCCACATGGAGGAGAGGAAGCAGCCAAGATGGCAGAGTGCTGAGGAAGAGTTTGTGCAGGAGGAGATGGGAAACAGAGGTGAATAAGTCTGGTGAGCTAGAAAGTTTTGATACTAGGAAACTCAAATAAGTCAGTAGCTTTGTGAGTACTGAATGTGTGGGTTTTGGAGCCCAGTGTGTGTTTTTGCTTGCCCGCTGGGTGGAAGCTAGAATTAAAGCTGATGGCTCACCAGTTCTTGGCTCCTGTGTTTCATTACCGACTGTTCGAATCTAATGTAAACCTGCATGGGTCAGGCTGCTGTGATGGTGGCCTCCGCCACAGGCTTTACTTCTATGGTCCAGTGCTAGATAGCAAAAGAATAATGTCTACCCTCAAAGTCTGCCATTGTCCCATTACATCACATTACCCTGGAAGTAAACATGGACCCTACCTAAAATTGCCAAGATAAAGTTTAAAAGTTTTCAGCATCAGATTGGTTACCCTTTGAATAAGAGCTTGATTCAGATAGTCTTTGGAAGTTAAGTTCAGCTTCATACTCTTGGATTAGTACATCACAATATTAGTGTTGAAATAATCTAATTAATGAATTTAACTCCCAGTGTGTGTTGTCACTTCTAAACTTTTTGAACCATAAATGTATTAAGATGAAACCAGAAGTGCATTACCTCCTTTAAAGTGATCATGACCTATACCAGGGGTCCCCAAACTACGGCCTGCAGGCTGCATGTGGCCCCCTGAGGCCATTTATCCAGCCCCTGCAGCACTTTGGCAGGGGCACCTCTTTCATTGGTGGTCAGTGAAAGGAGCACAGGATACATTTGCACCCATAGTTCCCATTGAAATACTGGCCAGTTTGTTGATTTAAATTTACTTGTTCTTTATTTTAAATATTGTATTTGTTCCTGTTTTGTTTTTTTACTTTAAAATAAGATATGTGTAGTGTGCATAGGGACTTGTTCATAGTATTTTTTTATAGTCCAGCCCTCCAATGATCTGAGGGACAGTGGACTGGCCCCTGTGTAAGAAGTTTGGGGACCCCTGACCTATACTTTCATAGATGTTGAATATAATCTTTGCATTTTATATTATCCCATTTAGTCAACAAAAGTTTCTTTCAAGTTACATTTTTATTATTGCTCTTTTCTTTTTCTTAACAAAAGATAAAACTAAAGTTTCAAGCATTTAAATTATTCACCCAAAGCAACACAGTATGTGGCAAAACCAGAATTTAAACTAATGTATGTCTAATTCAAGAGACAGTGCTTTTACTACTTTGCAATACTAACAAAGCAAGCCACAGAAATATCCATATTCTGAAATTTTAAATGAGATTCTAAATGGCATCAGGCCATTTTTATGTCTAAACTTCTAGTGAAACTCAAGTTTTTCTACTTTCCACTGGTGAACATATGATGGGTTCACAGTAACAAATGTACTTTTCATATATTCCTGCCTGATTTATTTTTAAGAGCTTAACAAAATTATCATAAAGAATAAAGTGGAAAAGTGATTATAAGGAATTATAGTAGTATCAACAGAGCTATTCTTTCAGGTTAAGAAAATAGTGATTTATGAGGTCTTTGGGTTTTCATATGAACTATAATTCGGAAAAAGTCTAGCCTAGTCTTTCACATTCTCTATTTAGCTATTTCCTATTAATTAACATATTTAATAGAGACTAATGCTGAAAGAATATTTCTTTCAGTTTAAGTGCTAGCTATTATATGTGTTAGGATTTTTAAGTCATTATACATAAAAGAAGGCAATTATGTCAATGTGAAGTGAATTCATTATTTTTTTTGTATTTGGACAATTAAATAAATTTTTCCAATTACAAATTTTAGAATATACTACAGTGATTTATATTTCTTTTCCAAAGAAGCCCTGATGATTGAAACTAATAAAGAAGAATTCAATAATTGACTAACTTCTCTCACCTGAGGAAAATAAATTGGTATGCTAATCCAATAGCATCTTAGTAAGCTAATAATAAGTGTCTGTCCAAACTGGTTTCACTTTGCAATTTTAAATAATAGATTTTACAGTATATTTTAATTTGTTGTGATGATGCAGTTATTAACTAGAATATATGAAAAAGAAAGAAGCAAAATTGAAAGAATAGAAAATAATGTAGAAAATTCTGATTCATTTAGCAAATAATGCATGCTCGATATTTAGTTAGATATTCAGGATGCAGAGATCAAGAAGATAAATGAAATATCAATACACATCTTTGATAAATCTGTATCACTGGGTGAATTGTAAACAGAGCAACAAATGAGAGCAAATAAATGGATAAATAACTGTAATTCAACGTGGTATGTTACATGTAGGTATATGTTTTATAGAACAGAGGAAGGGGAAATCATATTCCTCTCTGGTTTAAATAATGTATCCCAAAGCCAGGAGCATTTTAGCATTTGACCTGGACCTTGAAGGGTATGTCCTAGTTTGGTCCTTAAAAAGTCAGTAAACATTATTGAGACAGAAGAAAAAGCAGAAGTAAGAACCTTGGGATGTGGTTCTGAAGACGTGGAATCTGTGTGTGGTGTGTTTGTGTATAATGTGTGTATGCATAGAATTATCTTCTAGGAAGTATTTTGAAAATGTATTGGTGTTATTTTTATAAAAATAACAAGATATTATTGATATTTATTGACTAGGGACTAGGAATGACAATTGTTCTGCACATAAAAAATTGTGATAGTTCTAGTGAAATTTGTGAATGTCTTGCTGTACATCAGGTAAATGAAAATTTATTTTTATTTATATGAAACTGTACATTTAGCATTTTACATGTTCACTGAAGTAATTTGTACATAGTTTTAAATTTTACATGGTTGAAATTTGCTAGAAATGCAACTAACATGTAAACCCAAGGGAAATTATAAGTTTTTAATCTTTAATTTTATCAAAAATCGGTCAATATTTTAGAAAATTGCACCACTGACAGCAATGTAGCATATAATATTAAAATTCCTAATTTAACACATTTGTATCAGATTACATTTATGGCTGTTGTACTCACAGTTATTCTCTGTATACATACTTCTAATTTTTCTTTTGGTTGTGTGGGCTTAAGTATTTACTAATAAACAATTGTATTTTCTATATACTTTATACTCATATTGATTATTATTAAAATGATATATGTTACATTGTCTATTGTACTCAGTTGGAAATAATAAATGTGTAAGAAATGTTTGTCATAAAAAGTTGATTACAATTAAAGGGCATTTACAAAATTGAGTGTAATCAGACAAGTTTTGGTTAAAGATAAAGCAACATATTCAAATAATGGTAGATAGATAGATGGTGATACATGATGATGATGATAGAAGATAGATAGATAGACAGATAGATAGATAAATCATAAAGATGGAGAATCAGGAAGCCTTGTTGGAACCAAGAATATGACTCCAGATATATTCTGAACCTGTTAGATTTCAATAAGAAGAAGAAATGGAATTACATGTGATTTTATTACTGACACAAACCTTACAAAGCTACCGAGTAGCTAACGAGACCTCTGATTCTGTTGCCACAGAAACACCAAAACCTCAATTAAAAAAAAAAAAGAAAGAAAGAAAGCAATGCAAAAATGCAGAGCCTTCAGTCCTTTTATTTTCCAAAATTCATGGTGCACATAGTTGGTGGAAGCTGCATCAGATCTGGAATTTGAGTGCAAGATTATCAAGGAAATTCAGATTTTTATCAAAATGTTCTGGGTCCACCTGAATGTTAAGACTTTGTTATTATAAAGAAAAGGGAAAATAGTTAGAATACCACCAATAACTCTCCCATACTGAATATAATTAGAACATAATTTATAATAAAATATATAATGGCTATATGTATTATATAGATTATTATGTATAAAGTATGTACATATTCTACTTCATCTCATGGCAAAAAAATAAATCAAGTGACTTGGCAGTCAAGTAACAGTAAGCTATAGTCAGTCATACATGTTTCTGTTATCTCTTGTTTTAAGCAGAAAATTGATGAGTTGATGAAAAGTTACATATTTTAGACAGCTAATGTTAGTGACAGATGTGAGCATAGCTAAGAATAGAAAGAGATGAAAGGAATCCTTTAAAATAAACTTCTGGTTCTGTCAGTATGGCAAATATATACCTTATTTTCCAAGTGATAGCTATTTCTTTAATATAATGATTTAGTAAAAATCAATGTACTTTAGTAAAAAGCGCTATCACAATCTATAATTAACACTGAAGGCAAAGGAAGGCACATTTTAGAAGATTATAATAGATATTAAATGGATACTACTTAAAGTTTTGTTATTTTCAACATAAACTATAAAATATGTTTATCTCTTCATTCCCCCATATACTCAACAAAATGTTATTAACATTTCTCTTAATACTTTTCAGTTTCATAAAGAAAATAATTTCTTATTATAGAGCTCACTCTTTTATTAACAGTGAGGATAAATTTATTTCTGGTGTTTAGTGACTACATATGTTTCATTATTTGTAGATATGTGTTTTGTGCCCATATTTACCTTCTCACTATTGACCATATGCCTTTTGTCTCACATTTAGTTTCTAGAATTTATTTCTGTTTTGTTATTTGCATTTATTTTATTTAATGGTGGTTTTACTTTATATGCTTTTTCCCTTCTTCTAAATATTAGGTCCTAGTGTCTTTATTTATGTCAACATTGATTTTCAATAATATTTTAAGCATTCTTTAACCTTTATAAACTCAAACTTGGTGTTAAGATCTTTTAATTTAGTGCTAGATCGCTTAGTTTCAGTTCATACATTCTTCAATATTTTCTAGTCATTTGATACATAATGTTTTGGACAATACCAGTGGTCCCATAGATTATAATTAAGCTGAAAAATTCCCAGTGCCTAGTGACTTTATGGCCCTTTTAACATCATAATGCAACTACGTGTTTGTGGTGATGCTGATGTAAATAAACTTAGCTTGGGCAATTACTATGTGTGGTACATCATACTTGATAATGACAACTAATGACTGTTACTAGTTTATGTATTTACTATACTACATTGTTATTTTAGAGTGTGCTTTTTCTACTCAGAAAACCATTTTGCCAAAAAATGGTACCCCATGTTATGCCAGCAGCAACCTCATGGGTCTTGTATTTATCTTGTCTCTTCATCGAATCATTTCTCCTGTGCTTGATTTATTCTCATATTGTTTGACACAGTAACATGCTGCACAGGCTTGTAGCCTAGGACAAATAGGCTATACCAGATGGCCTAGGTATGCAATAGGCTACCATCTAGGTTTATGTAGCTACACACTATGATGTTTTCAATATGACAAAACCGCTCACCAACATAGTTTCAGAATGTATCACAGTCATTAAGCTGCACATAATTGTATTTCCACTTTACATTTCTCTAATATCAGCTTTAAAGTTCATGCATATTATTATTATACACATACCTAAAAGGAGGTCTGAGGAGAGGGAGAATGGTTTATTAGATATTTTTCTTTGCTAAATAATTTTGCCATAAGTGGGTGAATAAAGGAAAGTCAATAAATGTTAAGTCATAATAATTTAGTTTAAAAATATTTTTTTTCTAGCCTGACCAGGTGGTGGAGCAGTGGATAGAACATCGGACTGGGATGTGGAAGACCCAGGTACGAGACCTCGAGGTCGCCAGCTTGAGCGTGGGCCCATCTGGCTTGAGCAAAAGCTCTCCAGCTTGGACCCAAGGTCGCTGGCTCCAGCAAGGGGTTGCTCAGTCTGCTGAAGGCCTGCGGTCAAGGCACATGTGAGAAAGCAATCAATGAACAACTAAGGTATTGCGACGGCAATGAAAAACTAATGATTGATGCTTCTCACCTCTCTCTGTTTCTGTCTGTCTGTCCCTATCTATCCCTCTCTGTGACTCTCTCTCTCTGTCCCTAAAAAAAAATAATAATAATTTTTTCTAAATATTCTGACACAGTAATTTGCCAATCAATTCTGCTACTGAGTTATGTAAAGAAATATTTAATGATTCATATGATCTATCTAAAGAATATGCCACATCAGATGTGTTGTCAAATATGTTCTCCCATTGTGTGGTTTGTCTTTTTATTCTGTTCTTATTCTCTTTAGCTGTGCAAAAACTTTTTAGTTTGATATAGTCCCATTTGTTTATCTTGCCTTTTATTTCATTTGCCTGTGGAGATAAATCGGCAAATATATCGCTGCTACAGATGTCGGAGAGCTTGCTGCCTATGTTTTCTTCTAAGATGCTTATGGCTTCACGGCTTACATTTACGTCTTTTATCTATTTTGAGTTTGTTTTTGTGAATGGTGTAAGTTGGTGGTCTAGTTTCATTTTTTTGCAGGTAGATGTCCAATTTTCCCAACATCATTTGTTAAAGAGGCTGTCTTTACTCCATTGTCTGTTCTTTCCTCCTTTGTCAAATATCAGTTGTCCATCAGAGGACAAGTGGATTAAAAAGCTTTGGTACATATATACTATGGAATACTACTCAGCCATAAGAAATGATGACATCGGATCATTTAGAACAAAATAGATGAAACTTGATAACATTATACGGAGTGAAATAAGTAAAAAAGAAAAAAAAACTGAGAACAGCATGATTTCATACATAGGTAGAACATAAAAGTGAGACTATGAGACATGGACAAGAGTGTGGTGGTTATGGGGTGGGGGAGGGAGGAGAGGGTAGAAGAGGGGGGAGGGGAGGGGCACAAAGAAAACCAGACAGAAGGTGACAGAGGACAATTTAACTTTGGGTGATGGGTATGCAACATAACTGAATGCTAAGATAACCTGGAGATGTTTTCTTTGAACATATGTACCCTGATTTATTAATGTCACCCCATTAAAATGAATAAAGAATATGCCACATCAAAATTGGAGTTACCTAGTAACATATATGTAAACAATTGATCTGCAATATTCATTTGAATTTTGGTCAATTCATGGTATCAAAAAATTTAAAAACACTGTATATAGTTTAAATAAAAATATTTATAAGAATTATTTATTATCTCTCAATTAAATAGAAAACAAAACGCTTGCTATTTAAAATTGGAAAGGCTGAATCGACTACATCTGAAAGTTTTCCCCAAATATATGTCTCTAAAATTTAAACTAGGAGCCTTGTACTCAAGCACTGGTTTTATATCATTACAAAAAATAGTATTGCTGAAATGAATTCCTTAACACAATAAGAGAGTTTGGAAGTGTTAGAAAATACTGGCACTAGTATTATAAAATTACTAGTAATAATGGAAGTGTTAATCAGCTATTACTATATTTTTTTAATTTAGTGAGAGGAGGGTAAGCAGAGACAGACTCCCACATGCACTCGGATCGGGATCTATCTAGCAAACCCTGTAGGGGGTGATGCTCTGCCCATCTGGGGTTCTTGCTCCATTGTATCCAGAACCATATTCTTTTAGGACCTGAGGTGGAGGCCATGAAGTCATTCTCAGCGCCTGGGGTCAATTGGCCCCATTTGAGCCATGGCTGCAGAAGGGGAGGAGAAGAGAGAGAGAAAGAGAGAGAAGTGAGAGGGGGGAGATTGAAGAAGCAAATAGACACTTCTTCTGTGTGTCCTGACTGGGAATCGAACCCTGGACATCCACATGCCAGGCCAACACTCTACCGCTGAGCCAGTGGACCAGGGGCTAATCAGTTATTTTTATCTGTTAGATAATAAAGTATTTAAAGTCAAAGGATTGTAGCTAATTGCATGGTTTTGGTTGGTGCAGAATTGGTCATTTAAATTACATCATAATTTATTTGGAAAGAGGACAGAATGTTTTGCTTATGAATATGATGCTTGTAAAAAATTTCAGTAGTTTCTAAAGGAAATAATAATTCATCTCATGAACAATTTTTTATTGATATCTAATACAAAAATCAATTACATGAAATTCTAAGGGAAAATTATTTTTAGTTTGTTTCTAAAAACTTCCCCTCAAAGGTTTCTTTATTATTAATTATTATTATTATTATTTTACCTTTGCTTAACTCAGAACAACCAAGGAATGGTTGTCATCATTTTGTTTAGAAAAGAAAAAACAGGAAAATATTATGTTTACAGCTTGCAACACTGCCCAGAGGAACAAGAAACAATGGCCTTGATGTGTGTTTTACATTCTGACCTTACATTCAAAGTGATAGTGATTTGACAGGACACATGCCCAACTGGAGAAAAGATTGCCACATTTCTTTTTTTAAGAGATAGGTTTGACTACTTAGAAGTAAAGCACATTCCTAAACCTTATTAACTAGATTGTAGTAAAAAATTTACATCTTTGATTCATTTACATATTTTTTGATTCAGTTCACTTTAATACATTTATTTGATGCAAATTAAATCCACCTTTCTATTTTACCTATTTGTCTAACAATGTCCTTCCCAAGCTCCATTTTTAGGGAAAACAATGCTCTGTAGTGTTGCCATCACAGTATCCTTGAGGCATCCCATTTCAATACATGCAGAGGGAGGAATAATTAAAGGCAGTGAAATAGCAAGGAGTAACAGCCTAAAACAAAGGCAAGCTACCACAAGAATTTTAAATGAGATATTTTTAATAATGAGTTGACTGTAAAATATACAATCCTATGAAATAATATTAGCTAACTTGACCCCTATTTATATGAAAGCTGGCAAATTAAAGCAATTTTATGTGTGCTACTATTAAAACCCACTAATGATTCAGGTAATACAACAATGAGAATTTCTATAGCATTTCAATGCTTAAAATTCAGATGCAAACTCCCAATAACAACATGAAACAGAGGATATTTACTACCTTAGATCTTAAAAACTTTAATACTACATAGTCTTTGGGTAACTTGAAACATAGGTTTTATAATTATGAAATTTTTCTTTAAAGCCAAATAAAAGATGGTCATGTGACTACATTCCACCAGAGCTAATATTGTAAGATGATATTTATTGGATATTCTATAATTCACAATATCCACTAGTTTAGTAAGCAAAATGTGCATTTATTTTATTTTGAATAAGCAAGATTTCAGTAGTGCCTGACCTGTGGTGGCGCAGTGGATAAAGCGTCAACCTGGAATGGAATGCTGAGGTCGCCGGTTTGAAACCCTGGGCTTGTCCGGTCAAGGCACACATGGGAGTTGATGCTTCCTGCTCTTCCCCTTTCTCTCTCTCTGTTCCTCTCCCTTATCTCTAAAATGAATAAATAAAGTCTTAAAAATATTTTTTAAAAAAGATTTCAGTAGTATAATTATAGAGAAAAAAATTATTTCTTGCCAACTTAAACTGTATACAGTGAGGTTATCCCTCTTTGATCCTGTGTAAAAAGTCAGATAGTACCCTGAGTTTTCTGAAAATTCTTGAGTAGTGAAATAAATTCTATAATTACTTTATGTTACAATATACAAGGTCCTCTGAACTTTATCATATTTCTGAAAAATTGGGTAATCTAAAATTTCTGACTTACTATTTTTTATGATTTGTATATAAATATAAAATACCATAAAGTTCTTCAATAAAAGTGAAAGCTAGCCAACATGGATCCCTGTTATATAGTTTTCCAAAATAAGCTACAATGTGTCATAGAATTTTTCGTATGAAGATAAGCCATTTAATGTATATGAGCTGAGTGCCAATATAAAAGATACTGGCTAAGGCTTTAAGAAAAATAGATGAAATGGAAGCAAATTTTCTCCTGTTTTAGATAGCAATGTAGATGAAAAGATAAGATGACCTTCAATAAATAAAATATTTTTCATCTCTCAGTAAATAACATAATAAATATTCATCAAGTCAGTGAAGAATATCTGAAGAACACTATGAACAATGTTACAAAGGCAAATCAATGGAGAATGAAAGTCATTCAGGTGATGGTGCTAGAATAATGTATGTTCATATGTAAAATATATGAACATCAACACATCAACTAAAATGTAGAACTCTAAGATATATTGAAAAGACATAGATGAAACTCTGTGTGACTTTGTGTTAAGGAAAGATTTGTTTAGCAGGACACCAAATGCAACCCCCCCAAAAAAAATATACTAGTAAATTCAACTTTAGAAAAATTAAAAATTATGCTTTGCCAAGACACTCTTATTCAATTAAAAGACAAACCATAGGCCTTGGCCGGTTGGCTCAGTGGTAGAGCGTTGGTCCAGCGTGTGAAAGCCTCAGGTTCAATTCCTAATCAGGGCACACAGGAGAAGTGCTCATCTGCTTTCCCCCTCTCCTTCCTCTCTCTCTCTTTCCCTCCCACAGCCAAGGCTCCATTGGAGCTAAGTTGGCCCAGGCACTGAGAATGGCTCCATGGCCTTACCTCAGGCAATAGAACGGCTCCAGTTACAAAGGAGCAACACCCCAGATGGGCAGAGCATTGCTCCCAGATGGGCAGAGTATTGCTCCTTAGTGGCCATGCCTGGTGAATCCCAGTCAGGCGCATGTGGGAGTCTGTCTGTCTGCCTCCCCACTTCTCAATTCAGAAAAATACAGAAAAAAAAGACATACCATAGACTGAAAGATATATTTGCAAATCAGATCGTTTTGTGATTTATACTAAAAAAAAAAATAAAGCTTTTAAAATTTACCTATAAGTAAAATATATCTGGATAAAGATCTGACTAGACATTCTAGCAAAGATGATACAGTATTTAGAAGAGAAGTAAATATGCAAACTAACTCATTATTACTCATTGGAGCATCAAATAACATTCCAAGAAATATCTGAATCAACTTAGTGTTCTTCTCATTCTTAGTCTCTGCCTTTCTCTCTCTTGTCTTTTTTTTTCTCTTCCATTCTGTTCCTTTTTAGCATTATGAAAAAACTTAAATTATACTTTTAATAGTAATTACAACTTATTTAACAGAAAAAAAGCACAGCATTTTTTGCTTAGCAGAAGTCTTTTACAACATACTTTGGTGACTCATCCTTGAGGAATCACCTGAAGGTGTGAGAAAATATTTAAGGTACATATGTCAGTTTACTTTCTGTTGTGGTCTTAGTTTGAAAAATTCTATGACTTTGAGAATATAAATAACAACTGAAATCCCAGAACAAATGGCATAGCCAAGAGAACCAAAAGACCAAAACTTGATGAATTATCAAAATATAATTGAATTATATTTGTATGGAAAAATATTTAATTGTAATGCACTTATATATGTATATGTATTATATATAAGTGTGCATTTATATATATACATGTATCTGTAAATACATATATTTATAATACTCTTTTGCCCTAATACTTGTTTTTATGATTTGTGATGTAATTTTTTATAAGTTAATAATTTGTTACTGAATGCTTAGAGAATATATATATATATATATAAAGGCATTGTATTATATGTAATTTGTCCCAAAAAACAAATATGTGTTTTTGTTTCATGAAATTTTGAACTGCAAATAATTTTTCAATTTTGAATGTTTATCATGTTAACGTAATTTATTTGTTCACTTTATATTTATTTAATTTACTTGGATTTTCAAACACTGATAGCATTTCATGCATGTGAAATGATTGTTGTCAAACACAATAATTCTGAGCCTTTTATTTTTATTGAAAAACAAAATTAGGCCTTGGACAATTGTCTCAGCGGTAGAGCATCAACCCGGAGTGTGGAAGTCCTGGGTTCAATTCCAATCAGGGCACACAGGAAAAGCGACCATTTGCTTCTCCACCTTTTCTCCATCTCTCTCTCTCACTCTCTTTCCCTCCTTCAGCCATGGCTTGAATGGTTCAAGCAAAGTTGGCTGCCATCACTGAGAGTGGCTCTATAGCCTGGCCCCAGGTGCTAAAATAGCTCAGTTGCCAAGTGGATTCTGCTCAGGGCGCATACAGGAGTTTGTCTCTGCCTCCCTGCCTCTCACCTAATAAAGAAAAAAGAAAAAGAAAAAGTGAAGCAATCTGAGATCTGAGATAAAATGAGTGTCTCTCATTCTTTAGGTCACTGGATGTCACAACAATGTGAACAATTTTGTTGCTATGTTATACCAGCCTGTCAATCTTAAGGAAGTGATATCTACAATGTGCTGAGGAGTCCTGCACCTGTGTATATAGTTTAAAAATCAAAGGCAAGGGACAGGAAGTGATTCATTAAAGATGATACCCATTCTGCACATGCAATTCCAAATTCCAAACACTTATTTCTTCCCCCTCATTTCCTCTTTCCTACTCTCCCTCACTAGACATTCAGTATCTCTTTGATCTTCATTCAGATGAAACAATTCTCTCTTTTATACTGTCATTTGCTTTCAAGTAATGATGTTTAGCTTAAAGAGAATGAAGAAAGTGCTTAAGAGAAACTTTCTTTCAGTCATATTTGAGTTCCAATTTTTTTCTGCTACTATTTATGTGACTTAGCAAATTTCTGAACTACTCTGAATCCACTTCTTCATCTTTGTTGCCAATCTAATAGTTCATAGAGCTATATCAAGTGATATGCATAAGGAGTTTAACATTTTGCCTAACAAAAATAAAGACTCAGTAACAGTATTACATTTTTGTATCATTTTTTTTAATTTGGTAATACATTATTGTTTAATTTCAAGTTAAAAGTTTAAGCTTACTAAGGTTTAAGAATAAATTTAAGGCATAATATTATTATAACACATCTGTTTCTTATTCTGTCATCAATTCTTTTATAGAGGAAGATACTCTTCCCTTTTTTTATATGATTCTAAAAAGGATCACCCATATGTTTTACCCATTTTATGGATATGATAATCTACTTACGCTGAAGAATTTATAGCACTTTATCAACCCATCATATATATTGGTTTCATTTATTTATTTATTTATTATTTTCTTCTTTTCAAAGTGAGAGGAGAGGAAATACACAGAGAGACTCCTGCAGGTTCCCCAACCAGAATCCACACAGAAAACCCCCTCTGGGTAGATGCTTTGCCCATCTGGAGCCATGCTCACAACCAAGCTATTTTTAGAGCCTAAGGCAGATGCTCCACAGAGCCATCCTCAGCACCCAGACCAACTTGCTGAAACCAATCAAGCCATAGCTGTGAGAGAGTAAGAGAGAAAAAAGAGAGAGAGAAGGAAAAGGGTGGAGTGGAGAAGCATATGGTCACTTCTCCCGAGTACCCTGATGGAATAGAACCCAGGACCTCTACATTCTGGACCAACGCTCTGCCACTGAGCCAACCAGCCAGGGCATAAATTGGTTTTAAATGGATAAATAAACCAAGAAAAACAAAGTGTTTTTGAGGACTCATATGCAGGGATTGCTAAATTAAAAAGCACACAATGAAATATACAGATCATGAATCATATAAACATACACTTGAAACCTATATAACCTTATTAACCAATGTCACCCCAATACATCAAATTAAAAAAGGAATAAAAAGGCCCTGGCCAGTTGGCTCAGTGGTAGAGTATCACCCTGGCATGTGAAAGTCCCGGGTTCTATTCTGGGGCAGAGCACACAAGAAAAGCACCCATCTACTTCTCCACCCTTCCCCCTCTTCTTCCTCTCTATCTCTTACTTCTTCTCCTGCAGCCAAGGCTCCATTGGAGCAAAGTTGGCCCGGCACTGAGGACGGCTCCATGGCCTCTGCTTCAGGCACTAGAATGGCTCCAGTCGCAATGGAGCAATGCCCTAGATGGGCAGAGAGTTGCCCCCTGGTGGGCATGCCGGGTGGATCCCTGTTGGGCGCATGCAGGAGTCTGTCTGATTGCCTCTAGCTTCTAACTTCAGAAAAATACAAAAAATAAAAAAAGGAATAAAGCTAAAATGTATATAAAATAATCATGGAAAAAAGCAATGAACCTGTGGCTGCTGACAGCAAATCTACCTAACATTCCAAAAGTGTCTTTAATTAATAAAACTCACCATTTCAAGTCTACTTTGCCAGGAAAAGAGAGAACCTCAGAATAAAGTGACCTTCTATGCTGATTAACCAATGACTTTTACATTTGTGACAAGTCAATATTTTTAAAATTAATTTTAGAAACCTCCCATCACTCTGAAACAGATCTTAAAAATCTTAATAATGGATTATATATTCATTCTTTCTAAAAATTTTGTTTGAGTTTCTGGAATCTGACTAGTATGTGTTCATTATGCCCTAGGTTTTCCAGTTATATAGGACATCAAATCTGCATACTTGCTTAAGATGGATTAACTGTATTTCTGTACATTATAAACATACCAATCCTAAACAATAAAGCTAGCATATGGCAGAGCCGGTATTTATGCCTTTTTTTCTTTAACTATAAAGTCAATGACTTTTACCTTATTCTATTTATTGGAAGATCAGTTTTAAAGAGTTTTAAATTTCCTAATTGTCTTTTAGTTTGCTAAAATTTAGGAACTTTCATAATCAAACCAATTATTAATAGAGAATAAGTGTTTAATATTATGATTCCTTATAATTGCATTTTCTGTTTATCTTATTTACTTAAATTTACTTAAGATTACTTAACTATTTGTTTTTAAACTCTTCAGTTTACTTTCTCATAACAATAAAATTCAAAATTGAATTTGAAAGTACTTGAATATTTTTATATCTTCTAACCAGCTCACAAATTACATTTTGAGTACTAGACCAGAAATTAGATATCACTAGTGTACATCTTTCATTTGACATAGAAAAAGAGAAAAACTCACTTCTCTTGATTTTTGCTTATTGTGCCTGCAACTTCTCTTGGAATTTAATTCAACTATACTGGGGTTTTTATTTTTATCTGAAATACTAATACCTGATGCAAGCCTCTTCTTCCCAAATTTCTTGTCATCTGCTTCATTCTCCATTATCTATCTTATTATTTTAGATTTTATCACTTTTCCATGCACTCTTTAGATCAGTGGTTCTTAACCTTTTTTGAGGTACCGAACACACCAGTTTCATATGCGCATTCACCGAACCCTTCTTTAGTGATAAAGAAAATATGATTTTTTTTCCAAATTCAAGACATAGGTATATGTTTTCTTACTGGTGCACAAAATGAGCCGTGCATGAACAAAGCCTTGCTCAAAGAACAAAACCAACAAAGTGCATGAACTCACAACAAATTACGGTATTACTTTATTCTGGCCTCCGCGGAAGAGGCTTTTCCGAACCCCTGAGACTGACTCATCGAACCCGTAGGGTTCAATAGAACCCAGGTTAAGAACCACTGCTTTAGATGTAGATTTTTAAAACACCCTAATTTAGTTTTGTGCCTTTCAAAAACAAACACAAAACAAAAGTATCAAAAACTTATAACCTTTTTCTATAGGATTATAATATCAGGTGTGTGATGATTAACTTTAGGTGTCAATTTGATTGGGGTGAGGGATACCCAACTATTGTTAGAATATTTCTGTGTGTAGCTGTGGAGATATCACAGGAAGAAATTAGCATTTTGATCAAGCAGGCTGCGTAAAAATTGTCCTACCACTGCAGGTGGGAACCCTCCAATACACTGAGGGTCTGAATAGAACAAGAAGGCAAAAGAAGGGCAAACTTGTACGTGGTTTGAGTCTTAGTAATTGTCATTCCCGGCTCTTGGGACTCGGGAATCAGACTGGAACTTATACCATCAACCCCTGAGTTCTCAGGCCTTCAGACTTGAACTTCATATTACATCACAGCTTTTCTGGTTTTCGGCTTGCAGATGGCAGATATTGAGACTTCTTGTCCTCCATGACTGTGTGAGCCAATTCCTATAATAAATCTCCCTTTATATTTATATTTTTCTTTGTATATCTATTTGGTTCTGTTTCTCTGGAAAACTCGGACTACTACAAGGTATATGTTTTAAAATAAAGATTTTTAGCTAAAAGTGCAAAGGTAATAAGAAGTCTGAATTTATACAATTAACTTATTTTATTGTTAAATTTTAATAGTGATAATATGAATTTATGATTTAACACTTTATGCCTTCAAAGCATTGCTTTTTTTTTATAACCTTAATAGCAGGCTTTGTCATAATATTGAAATTGCTTCCCTCCTCTTAAAATAGTCATTCATTTGAGAACATCAAACAAAATATACACACATCAGCATGAATGATAATCCTATAATTGTAAAATATTACCTTTAAAAAAACTCCAATTTGGCGAGGAAATAAAATCATGTGTCTATATTTCAGTTAAATTACAGTACCATCTATTTGGGACTAGAGCTCAAATAGGCCTTGAAAAATTCTAGGATCATACTGTTACCAGTTATTCCAGATGATGACAGTGTTTGGAATTTTTTTCAATGTAAGTTCAGAGCCATCCATAGAATCTTTGCCAAGAATAGGTCTTCTTTTTAATAAAAGACTTACAGTTCCTGGATTCTTATTAGGGTTCCTGAATTGTTTGTTTTTGCTTCTAATTTCTGCAATAGTACTCACCATTAAAAAATTTAAAGCACCCTTCTGCTTTGCATTATATTTGTTAAATCTCAACCAATTCTTATGTTTTAACTATATCTCTGTGGCTTCTTGTTTTTCATTCAAAATTGATGTGGTCTATAAAGAAACAAACACCCATCAACTTTTTCATGTTTTTCTTTGATGTAAAATTAGAGCACATCAATGTTAATTTAGAATTTAAAAGTCAGATTGCTGTAGTATCAATCTGCAGTTCTGTGTTGAAAAATTGTTCCAATTCTGCTGCCCCCTTTGAATAAAATAAAAGCATTTTGTTAGTGCCTTTGACCCATATAAACATGACTTTGACACCTTGCGCTGCACTGTGATTGTCTGTAGTTTATTATTCAGGTCAGTTATTGTGCTATCAATTGCCATGGGTTTCAATTAAGCCAGGTGCTTAAGAACATACACATTTAACGTGTTATTTCAGTGAATGCAACACTAGACTGTAAAGATGACAAAGAACTCCTGAGACCAAATTACCCTAGCTTGAGGTAATGTGTTCTGTATTAATAGAGCAGCTCTTGTAGCAATATTTTATTCTAAATAGTATAATAAAAGTAGCTAGCATCATCAAGTAGTGAGTTATTGTAAATTTGAAGAAAGATTTGAATCCTCAAGCTCAAGAGCAACCACAATTTCATTAAAATACGGAATTCAATCAGAGATGATCCCATCTCCTCTACACTGATACAACAAAATAAAACAATGTGCTATTTTCCCCATTAATTCCATGAAAAATTGCATTGCTGATATAAACGTATTTCTAGGAAAAAAATATATAGCACATGATTTAACTAAATATATGTGTTTGTTTTGAAATTCTTCTGAAAGAAAATAAATTTTTATATATATATATATATGTATATGTATGTATATATATATATATACACACACACACACACACACACACACACATATATTTAATTTGGCAATAATGAATTACAGTGACTTTGACTAGGTGTTACCAGACATACCTGAAGATGTTGGCATTATACTACAGAATGTAGCTCCCTTGTATGCCTCTTAGTGAAACTACTAAAAGATAGCTTTTCCCAAATCTAAAAAATAAAAAAAGAAATAGAAGACATAGGTAAAACAGAGAAAATAGGACATTTCAGATTGATGTGAATGAAGATGCTAGAATAGCATTTGTTCATTAAGTCCATTTAGAGGGAAGTTAGTTGTCTGTGGAACATAAAAGGAAGGGCTCTAAGAATGTGTCTTCAAGGTGAGGTGTTTGAATACACTGAGAGAAGGGTTACACATCTAGAGAGACTTGTCATCATTAATCATAGGCACATGAATAACTAAGCTCACTAGTAAAACACATTAATCGTTAATTTCATGGAAACAAAGTTGTATGACAGAAATGTAAACTTAGTATAGACAAAACTTAGCTATAACCAATATTTTCAGCCATCACAGTATAAATAATCATATTAGAGTTCTATTTCCACATAACAAATCACCACGAACTTTAGCCCATTCATCCTTTGATGTTTTAGTAGGTCAGGAATTCCTGTAAGGTGTATCTGGGTTTTCTTTCAAGGTCTCACATGGAAGAAAGTGATGTGTTGATTTTGTTGTGTTTCTTTGTGGAACTCTGGTCTTTTCCCAAATTTATGTGGTTGCCAGGTTTTATTTCCTTGTGATTATGTGGCTGATAGCTCTGGCTTTATAATGGCTGTAGGCTGTACAGCACCCTTAGCTTTTGGACCCAACCTGTAGTTCTGTGCCATGAGGTGTCCCCAGTTTATTTTCTTGATATTTGGTTCCAGCAGGAGGTATTTTTTCCCTCTATTCAGCCAAAACAAAGCCTCATAATATAATATAATCAAAGAGATAGCCAGTCACATTTGCCCTATATCTCTGTCTAGAAATAAGTCACAGAGCCTACTCACTCTCAAAGAGAGGGAATTATACAGGGCTCGACACCAGGGATGAAGATCATGCCGGCCAACGTGGATTTCTGTTTACCACAATATTTAAGATGTATTTAAACAAAAGCTATGAACTGACAATATCGAAAGAAGAAAAACAAAGTATATAAAAATGTGTAAGATCTCATGGATTCTTAATGTTCTAATAGTTGGAAACATATAAAACAAAAACAATAATATTAGTCTGAGAATATTACTTGGTAATATAAAAAATATCAAAAGAACTGAAGTTAATCCTTATTCTGCATATCCTTAAAAAATTAAAATTAGAAGGTCCCGACGGACGCTCGCAGCCCGCACCCCGCCGACGGGAGCTGAAGATCCTGCACGCCCTCCGCCAGCGCGGGCGCTCCCGAACCCGTGGATGATTGTGTCAATTGCGGCCGGAAGCAAGATGGCGACGGAGTAGGCAGACGTACCAACTTCCAACTCCCAGAAGCAAAGTGGATTATAACTCAATTTAAAGAACCATCATCTGGATAAACCAACTATGAACTAAACTAAGTGGACTCTTCAACCAAGGAACACAGAAGAAGCCACATTGAGACTGGTAGGAATAGCAAAAACGCGAAGAGGGCTGCCCAGCTCCCCGGAGCTAACGGCAGCCCGGAGAGACCCGCGGGGCGGGAGAAAAGTTTGGCGGAGAGGGAGGGACCTGGGTCCCAGGAACCAAGCCCCAGCCTGCAGTCTCAGAGCCTAGAAGAGGCGTTTGGACAGTTTTGAGCTGTGAAACAAGTGGGGAGCTCCCAGGCCTACAGTGTGGAGTATTAGGTCCCTTCCTACTCTGCTGAGGGCTGCTTAAGGGTTTGGGGCGACAGGACGCTGAAATGCGGTTCTGTCGGCGTGGGCAGAGGTCAAGTCGGTGGGAGCTCGGTCTAGCCCAGAGGGTCAGAGGGGACGCGCGAAAGCGGACCGGCAGCTGTGAGCCCGCCTTTAACCCCACTTACGGGGACAAAACGGGAGGCCAGGAACGGGCAGAAATCTGCTCTACGACCCTGCGCAGGCCAGCCCTGACCGCGGGGACGGGCTAGGACCAGGGATGGGCAGGGGCTCGCGGCTGAGTTCACGTTACCAGCCACCCCCCAGGCCGGAGAAACCGCGCATTGCATTCATACGTGCAAGAGTGGGCTCCAAACACGGGGGCGGGGTAGAGTCCGGGATGAGCGGAAGTACGCAGCTGAGCGGAAGCCAGCAAACACGCCCGGCCCAATAAACCTGGGTTTGCGACTCTGCGCAGAAGGGCCCTGGCATTGAGGGCGGGGCTAAATCTCCAGACGGGCAAATGCTCACAGCTGAGAGAACGTCAAAAGCCCCGCCCAACCCACAAAACTGTGGTGAGCAGGCTCTGACTGCGGGTTCTGGGTGGAAGTCTGGAAATAGGCTGGGTCCGCAGCTGAGCAAAGGTGCTCACCTCTACCCTTGGTGCTAAGACTTGTGGCTTCAGTGACAGCCCCTCCCACAAAGGAGAGGCAGAAATCACAGTAAAAACCACAGTGGGCGGGCGCTGGTAACGCTCATACACAACCACCATAGGCACCGGCAGAGGGGGTGAGGGGCCTGCAGAAAGACCACACCTAGAGAACACAAAGGCAACACCTACTGGGCTCCAGTGGCCACAACTTGCTTATACACAGAAAAAATGGGCAGGCAGAGGAATGCAAACCAAATGAATAAAGAGAAATCCCCAGAGAAGGACCTGAATGAACCAGATATAACCAAATTACCAGAAGCAGAATTTAGAATAATGATAGTTAGGATGTTCAAAGAAATTAGAGCAACAATGGATAGTCACTATGAACACCTAAATAAAGAGATAACAAGTATAAAAAACAAAATTGAAATAATAAAAAAGAATCAGACAGAAATGACAAATACAGTATCAGAACTGAAGACCACAATGGAAGGAATTAAAAGCAGGATGAATGACGCTGAGGATCGAATCAGCGAGTTAGAGGACACAATAAACAAAGGCACAGAAGCAGAGAAGAAAAAGGAAAAGAGACTCAAAAAATGTGAGGAAACTCTAAGGCAGCTCTGTGACAACATGAAGAGAAACAACATTTGCATCATAGGGGTGCCTGAAGAAGAGGAGAGAGGACAGGAAATGGAAACTTTGTTCAATCAAATCATAGCAGAAAACTTTCCTAAATTAAGGCTGGGAAACACTCCACACATTCAAGAAGCACACAGAACTCCATTAAAGAGAAACCCAAAAAGATCTACACCGAGATACATCATAGTTAAAATACCAAAGCAAATGGATAAAGAAAAAAATTTAAAAGCTGCTAGAGAAAAAAAGGCTATCACCTACAAAGGAGCCCCCATAAGGATGACATCAGACTTCTCAACAGAAACACTTGAGGCCAGAAGGGAATGGCAAGATATAATCAAAGTAATGCAGAACAAGAACCTACAACCAAGACTACTTTATCCAGCAAGGCTAACGTTTAAAATTGAAGGAGAAATAAAGAGCTTCCCAGAAAAAGAAAGCCTCAAGGAACTCATAAAAACCAAACCAATTCTGCAAGAGATACTAAGGGGCCTCTTGTGAACAGTTTAAAGGGAGGAATGAATAGAGCATAAGAAGAATACAGCTTTAAAGAATAAAATGGCAATAAACAACTACATATCAATAATAACCTTAAATGTAAATGGATTAAATGATCCAATCAAAAGACATAGGGTAGCTGCATGGATAAAGAAACAGGACCCATACATATGCTGTCTACAAGAGACACACCTTAAAACAAAAGATGCTCATAGACTGAAGTTAAAAGGATGGAAAAAAATATTTCATGCAAATGGAAATGAAAGAAAAGCCGGGGTAGCAGTACTTATAATGGACAAAATGACTTTAAAACAAAGGCTGTAGTAAAAGATAAAGAAGGACACTACATAATGATAAAGGGAACAATTCAACAGGAAGATATAACTATTATAAATATCTATGCACCAAATATAGGAGCCCCGACATACATAAAGCAGACTTTGATGGATATAAAGGGCGAGATTAACAGCAATACTATCATAGTAGGGGATTTCAATACCCCTCTATCAACACTGGATAGATCCTCAAGAAAGAAAATTAATAAAGAAACAGACGACTTAAAGGAGACACTAGATCACCTTGATTTAATAGATATCTTCAGAACTTTTCACCTTAAAGCAGTAGAATATACATACTTCTCAAGTGCTCATGGTACGTTTTCTAGGATAGACCACATGTTAGGACACAAAAATGGTCTCAATAAATTTAAGAAGATTGAAATCATATAAAGCATTTTCTCTGATCACAATGCCATGAAACTAGAAATTAACCACAAAAGAAAAACTGAAAAATACTCGAACACTTGGAAACTAAATAGCATGTAATTAAATAATAAATGGATTAACAATGAGATCAGAGAAGAAATAAAAAAGTTTCTAGAAACAAATGATAATGAGCATACATCAACTCAAAATTTATGGAACACAGCAAATCAGTTCTGAGAGGGAAGTTTATTGCACTACAGGCATATCATAAGAAGCTAGAAAAAGCTCAAATAAGCAACCTGATCCTGCATCTAAAGAACTAGAAAAACAACAACAAATAAAACCCAAGACAAGTAGAAGGAAGGAAATAATAAAGATCAAAGCAGAAATAAATGACATAGAGGCGAAGGAAACAATACAGAGGATCAATGAAACCAGAAACTGGTTCTTTGAAAAGGTAAACAAGATTGATAAACCTTTAACTAGACTCACCAAGAAAAAAAGAGAGAGGACTCAAATAAATAAAATTAGAAAGGACAGTGGAGAAATAACAACTGACACAACAGAAATACAAAGCATTGTAAGAAAATACTATGAAGAACTATATGCCAAAAAATTAGACAATCTTGGTGAAATGGACAAATTTCTTGAATCATATAACCTTCCAAAAATCAATCTGGAAGAATCAGAACACCTAAACAGACCAATTACAGCAAATGAGATCGAAACAGTTATCAAAAAACTCCCAAAAAAGAAAAGTCCTGGGCCTGATGGCTTCACAAGTGAATTCTATCAAAAATTCAAAGAAGAAATAACTCCTATCCTCAAGCTATTTCAAAAATTCAAGAGGAAGGAAGACTTCCAAACTCCTTTTATGAGGCGAGCATAGTTCTGATCCCAAAACCGGGCAAAGACAACACAAAGAAAGAAAATTATAGGCCTATATCCCTGATGAATTTAGACGCTAAAATTCTCAACAAAATATTAGCCAACCGGATCCAGCAATATATGAAAAAAATCATACACCACGATCAAGTGGGATTTATTCTGGAGAGGCAAGGCTGGATCAATATTTGCAAAACAATCAATGTGATTCATCATATAAACAAAAGGAAGGACAAAAATCACATGATAATTTCAATAGATGCAGAAAAGGCATTTGATAAAATCCAGCACCCATTCATGCTCAAAACTCTCAGTAAAGTGGGAATAAAGGGATCATTCCTTAACATGATAAAGGCCATCTACGATAAACCGACAGCAAACATCATACTAAATGGACAAAGATTAAAAGCAATCCCCTTAAGATCAGAAACCAGGCAGGGATGCCCCCTTTCACCACTCCTTTCAACATAGTTCTGGAAGTCCAAGCTACAGCAATCACACAAGAAGAAGAAATAAAAGGCATCCAAATTGAAAAAGAAGAAGTAAAACTGTCACTATTTGCAGATGATATGATATTGTATATTGAAAACCCTAAAGTCTCAGTCAAAAAACTACTGGACCTTATAAATGAATTCAGCAAGGTGGCAGGATATAAAATTAATACTCAGAAATCAGAGGCATTGTTATATACCAACAATGAACTGTCAGCAATAGAACTTAAGGAAACAATCCCCTTCACTATTGCAGCCAAAAAAATAAAGTACCAAGGAGTAAATTTAACCAAGGAGGTTAAGGACTTGTACTCGGAAAATTATAGAACATTGATAAAAGAAATCAAGGAAGATACAAACAAGTGGAAGCATATACCATGCTCATGGCTAGGAAGAATAAACATAATTAAAATGTCTATATTACCCAAAGCAATTTATAAATTCAATGCAATACCAATTAAGATACCACTGACATACTTCAAAGATATAGAACACATATTCCAAAAATTTATATGGAACCAAAAAAGAGCAGGAATAGCCTCAGCAATCTTAAAAAGAAAAAATAAAGCAGGAGGTATCGCTCTTCCAGATATCAAGATTTACTATAAGGCCATTATACTCAAGATAGCGTGGTACTGGCATAAGAACCGGCACATAGATCAATGGAACAGGATGGAGGACCCCGAAATAAACCCACAGCTTTATGGACAACTGATATTTGACAAAGGAGGAAAGAACATATAATGGAGTAAAGACTGCCTCTTTAACAAATAGTGTTGGGAAAATTGGACATCTACCTGCAAAACAATGAAACTAGACCATCAACTTACACCATTCACAAAAACAAACTCAAAATGGATAAAAGACTTAAATGTAAGCCGTGAAACCATAAGCATCTTAGAAGAAAACATAGGCAGCAGGCTCTCCGACATCTGTAGCAGCAGTATATTTGCCGATTTATCTCCATGGGCAACTGAAATAAAAGGCAAGATAAACAAATGGGACTATATCAAACTAAAAAGTTTTTGCACAGCTAAAGACAATAGGAACAGAATAAAAAGACAAACCACACAACGGGAAAACATATTTGACAGCACATCTGATAAGGGGTTAATAACTAAAATTTATAAAGAACTTATAAAACTCAACAACAGGAAGACAAACAACCCAATCAAAAAATGGGCAAAAGAAATGAATAGAAATTTCTCCAAAGAGGACATACAGATGGCCAATAGGCATTTGAAAAAATGCTCAACCTCACTAATCATTAGAGAAATGCAAATTAAAACCACAATGAGATATCACCTCACACCAGTCAGAATGGCACTCATCAGCAAAACAACATAGAATAAGTGCTGGCGAGTATGTGGAGAAAAGGGAACCCTTCTGCATTGGTGGTGGGAATGCAGACTGGTGCAGCCACTGTGGAAAACAGTATGGAGATTCCTCAGAAAATTAAAAATCGAACTGCCTTTTGACCCAGCTATCCCACTTTTAGGAATATACCGTAAGAACACCATAGCACTGTTCGAAAAGAAGAAATGCGCCCCCATGTTCCTGGCAGCATTGTTCACAGTAGCGAAGATCTGGAACCAGCCCAAGTGTCCGTCAGAAGACGAGTGGATTAAAAAGCAATGGTACATATATACTATGGAATACTACTCAGCCATAAGAAACGATGACATCGGATCATTTATAACAAAATGGATGTACCTTGATAACATTATACGGAGTGAAATAAGTAAATCAGAAAAAAAGAAAAACTGAGAACAGCATGATTCCATTCATAGGTGGAACATAAAAGTGAGAATATGAACAATGGACAAGAGAGTGTTGGTTATGGGGTGGGGGGAGGGAGGGAAGAGTGGAATAGGGAGGAGGGGAGGGACACAGGGAAAACCAGATCAAAGGTGACAGAGGACAATTTGACTTTTGGTGATGGGTATGCAACACAATTGAATGAATAGATAACCTGGAGATGTTTTCATTGTACATATGTACCTTGATTTATTGGTGTCACCCCTTTAGAATTAATAATAATAAAATATATATATATAAAAATAAAAAAATAAAAAAATATTAAAATTAAATCAGAAAAAAATATAAGTAGCATTGGAAGTTACTGCTATGGATTTGAAGGAAGAAAATACATACTAGAAATACTGAGGGAAATGTGGGTGAGATAGTAAAGGCATTAACTTATGCTTAGATGTGGGGTTATTGAAACAAAGATGTTTAAGCATTTTAGGACAAATAGCTAGCTATAAGAATCATGTAGGAATCAGCAGAAAATTTAATATATGTTTCTACTGGGTTATCACAGAATATTTTCTTCAATGTATGTAAGTTTCTCAAGAAATAAAAAAAAGACCATTTGTCAGAATAACATACTTAATAAATCTGTAGTTAAAAGAAATTTGTGAATTAATTTTTCAATAATGATTTGATTTAGTTGATATTTCAATAAAGGAAAATTTAAGATTTTAATTTGCCAATCAAGTGACAAGACAACAATATAGAGAAATAGAAAAAAAAAACAGTGTAAAGGAAATAATATTCACCTAAGGATTTGACAATACTCACATATCTATCAGTTGAAATATTCTTGTTTAGGAAGTTAAAATAAGCCACATCATTAGCAAAACTGCAAATAGGTGAATTCTCACAAATGCTAATTCTCTGTGTGTCTGCATGAATTTCAGGAAAGGGGCCAGAAGCTTCAAGGTATAAAAAAGCCACACAAAAGAGAATTCACTCCCTAAACATATATGTTGACAGTGGTTTCTTTAGAATATCCCTGTGAACTTAGATATTCAACAAGTCAGTCCTCCAGTTAGACATTAAACTTTTTTTTTTTTCCTGAGCAGGTGTGGCACAGTGGATAAAGCATCAGCCTGAAATGCAGAAGACCCAGGTTTGAAACCCTGAGGTTGCCAGCTTGAGCTTAGGAATGCTGGCTTGAGGGTGGGATAATAGATATTATCCCATGGTTGCTGGCTTGAGCCTTAAGGTCTGCTGGCTGCAACCCCAATGTTGCTGGCCTGAGAAAGGGCTTACTCACTCTACTGTAGCCCCCACCATCAGGGCACATATGAGAAAGCAATCAATGAACAATTAAGGTGCCTCAACAAAGAATTGATGCTTCTCATTTCTCTCCCTGCCTGTCCTTCTCTTTGTCTCTCTCACTAAAAAAAAAGAAAAGAAAAAAGAAAGAAATTAAACTATTTTCATGAAGAAGATAAAAGAGAAAAAACAAAACAAATGAAGCAAGAGGTGCACATAATAAGTTTGAGAGTTCGAGGGGATGGAAAGAGAGCATTATTTGATGGTATCAAACTATAAGAAGCATTTGAACAATTCTGACAGAGGTCAAGGTTCTAAAATGGTAAAGTAAAATAATTCTAAAATAATAAAATTTCTTCCTCTCCCTCAGAGAAAGTTTGTTTTTTTTAATCTTTTCTCTCAAGCAAGACAGCTAATATTCTCTCAACTGTTTTCATCTTTAATTTTTCTTTGCATAACAACCAGCCCAATCAATAATAAATCATGACATAAATTGTACCAAAAAAGCAACAAGAAATCAGTATGACTTATAAACATTCATTATATTCTGAATGAAAAGTCTTCTTAGATCTTTCCATAGTAATAGTACAGAAAAGTTGGAACAAAAGGAAAAGGAAAAACAAAGAGTATTCATTCAATTCACTAATATAAGGAGGTTCAAATACTAAGAAATAATTTATCAATACAATAAATTTACACATCATTGTCTTCAATAAATTCTGAAAGAATGACTCCGAAAATATGAGTTCAAACAAACAAACAAAAATCTCACCCAAACAAAACAGTAACTGATAAAATGAATAGGAAAAAACTCCTCAACTGATTTTTAGGAGAAATAAAATAAGAAAACAACAATAATGGCAACATGATCACCAGAGTGTATGCCTGAGAAATTGAACAGAATGAGGAGTAGAACAGCTTCTTAACAGAACTGAGTATTGCTTTTTGTTTAATTCCATGAGAATTTGTGTAGGTAAGGAAATGTTAAATACTCCACAGTTATTTACTATAATAAGATCAAATGTTGTGGATAACAAAAACATTTCATTTCAACACCATATGTAGATACGATAATAATGAATAATAAATGTAAGCAAATAATACATCTACTGTTCTTTTGCAATTTAACAAACAATATTTTAATAACAGAACAATTTGTAAAACTGTTATAATATAAATCTATACAACTCTATTTTAGCTATTTTGATTCCAGATTTTAAGCATGACTTCACTTGTATTCCTTTGAGACATCTGTGTACCCTCTTGATGAATTCAGTTTTCAAGCTTGATGTATGTTCAGTTGTGACTTTCTTTTCTTTTTAATTTTTTTTAAAGATATTTCCATACTGCTTCTTTATTTATTTATTCATTTTAGAGAGGACACACAGAGTGAGAGACAGAGAGAGAGAGAAAGAGAGAAAGGGGGGAAGAGATGGAAGCATCAACTCCCATATGTGCCTTGACCAGACTAGTGCAGGGTTTTGAACTGGCGGCCTCAGTGTTCCCAGGTCAATGCTTTATCCACTGCACCACCACAGGTCAGGCTCAATTGTGACTTTCAAAATATAATTTAAACCTATTAATAAGGAATAGTCAGTCCTAATATAGAACTTTATATACAGGAAAATATTATGTATTAGCTCCAAGAGTGTTTTAAAATGAAAAGGAACGATCTTAGCTATTCTGTATTAAATGGTCAGATGCTATGATAAACTGATTAACATGCTTTCAAAAGCTACTATTAGTCTTGAAGCACAGTGAAATAGAATCATTCAAATTTTAATCCAAGATTTAAGAATATTTGTAGTAACTAGGAAAGTTGGTAGATCCTTGACTAATTTTTAAAATTTGGGTTTTACTTGCATAAAAGCTACCATTACTTTGAGACTGCAGAGACTAATGGGAGGATATGGAGATATTTTAAGTAAAATAAAAATTACTAATGGTTTCTTCAGAAATTAAGAGAGTACAAAGTCTTTTGGGTAATTGTGGCCACTCAGCATTGAAGATCAAAGCTATCTTTTTTTTTTTTTTTTTTTTTTAGTGAGAGAAGGGGAGGCAGGGAAACAAACTTCCGCATGACCCTGACCAGGATCCACCTGGCAAGCCCACATTTTTAGCACCTGAGGCAGAGGCCACAGAGCCATCCTCAGGACCCTAGGCCAGCTCACTCAAGCCAATTGAGCGATGGCTGCAGGAGGAAAAGGGAGAGAGAGAGAAAGAGAATAAAAGGGGAGTGGTGGAGATGTTTGTCTCAGTTGTGTGCCCTGACTGGGAATCAAACCCAGGATATCCACAGGCCAGGCCAATGCTCCACCACTGAGCAACCAGCCAGGGACTGGTCAAAGCTATCTTAATTCAGTTTTCTGATGCAAACCATTTTGAAGAAAGGTGTTTATTTACTCATTTTTTTGTCTGTTTGTTTTAAATAACTTCCCATGTTTCACTGCAAAACAGGCTTGACTATCACTGTGCTAAAGTAACAGTTTTTAATATTAATATGAATTATATGTATTATGCATAAGCTTGACAGATATATGTTGGTCATTTTCTACTGTCGGTCAATTTAATGAAAATAAGTAATTTAAATGTCTAGTGTCAGATGCTGACACATCAGTGGTAAATAAAATAAGTGAAATGAGTAAAAAACATCCATAACCAATATAATAAGTAATTGGCTTTTTACTTTTACATCAATTTTAAAATAAATAATTCAAACATGAAGTACAAGTTTTCTATCAGAAACATAATAAACAAGTAAATTTTCCTCATAAGTAATTTGATATATATAAAAAAATGATGACATAAAAATAGATGTCTTCACTGCTACTCATTCCTGAGAAGCAAGAGTGAGTGATTATCATGAGTATTTCCCTGGAATCATGTTTGATTTTATAAAATTTAAAATTAGCATTATTTTACTAATATGAAAGCATTCTAAGAGCTTTCTGCATGTTTGACGTTTTGGCTTGATTACAGATTTTTTATGTAAACAAGCTGTTTTAAACTATATTGACACAAAAAATATTCTAAAATTAACAGGCTCATAAATTATATCAGCATGCTCTTTTCTGAAATTAAACCAATAATCTGAGTTTTTATATTGAATAAAATGGAGTTGACATGTCTTTGTGATGCTTATAATGTAGGCAAAATAGCTATATATAATTTCTGATTACAAGTTTACCTTATGCACTTTCTCAATATTTTTAAATTTGCAGTGGCTATTAATCTGTAAGTAAAAAGTGCTCATAAAATATAACTTCAGACAAAATAATTAGTAGTTGCTATATCAAGGAAACATGTCATTTAAACAAGCAATATAATAAAAATTCATTTCAAATTAAAAGAAAAGTCTACTCATTTAAACCTTGGGCAAATGCATTTGAAATTATCAAAATGTTAGCTTTCTAAGCTGTAGGCTGAACATGCTATTTCTTGAGTTGAATGCAAGTGTGGGGCACTAGCTAACCTATCAATTTAAATTGACATTTTGTTAGAACAGGAGTATCTGGGGAGTAAAAGATGGACACCATTTCCTCCCTACTCATAAATCAGCTCTATTCTGTACACAAAACATAGGAAATTCTGCAGCTGAAATTATTAAAATACAATCCTAAAAAGTAGCTGCATTTTTCTTCTCTCACTAGCGTATAGTGTTCATGACAAAGTATACACAATGTACAAACTAAGAATGTTATTGTAAGCATGCACATCTGCAGTATTAATGGCTTTAATTTTACTACTAAAGAACATGTAATTTTTAAAGAACGTTCCATGTTTTAAAAACAGTGCAGATGGATGTCTTTGTAGGAAATGTAAACAGAAGACACACATGTGTTTACATGGAGCCTATTTTCATTAATGATTAATCCAATCAGGTTTTTGTTAAAATCTATATGGGTGAGGGACATATGATTTTCATTTATTTTAAAGTAGTTGTAGGTACTCATTAGAAGGGTAAGGTAGCTGAATTATGACAAGCTATTTGTGTTTTGACCTTATCATTTTAAGTTTTGAACCATGCCAGTGATTAGTTCCAAACATACCATTGCTTACTGAGCAATATTCTTGGGCTTAAAAAAACTAGTGTATCTGCAGATGACCTCCTCAATTGGACATTCTAGAAGAATGATGAGGTGATTTAAAAATGTGTCCATCTATTCTTTGATATTTTTGAAAAGGTGGAACTCAATTCTTCCACTCTCCTTAAGAGTGAATATATCATAAGTCACTGTTTGACAATAGAATATAGTAGAAATGACTGTATGATGTCTGAAATTCAAATACAAAAGACATCATCACTTCCTACTTATTACTTTTATTGAATTTCTTCATCAAGGGTGTGTAGTTTCTATGTTTTGAGGACACCCAAACCGACCTAGGATAGGTCCTGTGGCAACTATATAAGTGAACCACCTTGGAAACTGAAAATCCCAGCCTATTTATTTTAGACGGTGCTCTTCAGCCACCACCTTCACTGAAATCTCACGAGAGGCCCAGATCCAGATCCACCCAGATGGGCTGCCTCTGCATTCTGAACTCTCAGAAGCTGGGTAAGAGAATAAAGTTTGTCATTTAAAGATTTGGGATAATTTGTTACACAAAAAATTATTTATTACTTTATTAAGTTAATAATTGAATTAACAACATAAATTCTTAACTGTTGCTGGCTATTTGAAATAAGAATTCTTATTTTTTTTAGATAATAAAAGGGTCATAAATCATTGTAACTTCAGTTGACACCATTAAAATTATTTGGTCTTTTTGCTCTGTGATTTGATTTTATGCATTTCTAAATCTCACAAAATAATATTATTGTTGTTCTTGCCCTTGGATTGTAGTTTACTTATGCAATCAATATTTGTTAATTGTCTTTCTTCATTTACCCCTAAAATGCCTTTAATTCACCTTCATTTTTGAAATATAGTTATGACAGCTATAAGATTCATGGTTGACAATTGTTGCTTTTAGGACAAGATACCATTTTATTTACTTATTTTTGCCTTCTTTATTTTTCTGTTAAATCAAATATCATTCTAATTCCAGTCCTTTTGCAAGAAATTTGATCTTTGCCCTAAAATTTTTCTGTGGTTTTAGTTTCAAGTAATTTTGCTATGATGTATTTAAGGGTGGTTTTCTTTGAATTTCTCTTATTTGGGTTCTTATATTTTGTTGTTTAATTTTAGGCATTTACCCTTGATATTACTTTGTCCTCACTCATACTCTTCCCTTTCTTCATACTTAAGTAATTACTTTATCTGACTTAACTTCCAGATTGTCCTTTTCGCTGTCTTCTCCATTATTAAAATCATTTATTTAATTTTTAACTTTATCTTTCTGTGGTTAAAGATTTTCATTTACTTATCATAAGATATTTGATTACTTTTTATGTAAACAAATTCATCAATGTTTAGAGTAAGCAGTGTTTCTCCACTTCAAAAGAAAATTTACTTACACTACCAGAAAGACATTCACCACAAGTTATTTATTTAAATTCTTAAGTTTTGTTTTTAACATTTAGTTCCCTAACCTGTCAGGAATGTGTTTGTTTTGAACATGATGTGAGGTAGGGAACCCATTTTACTTTTTTAATTGGATAATTATACAGGAGTAGCAAAGGTAGGTTTCAGTTGTTTGAATGAAAAATAATACAATAATAATAATAATAATATGAGAATAAACTGTTTTCTATACTCCCAACTATACACCTACTTTTGCTCAGTCCTTCATTGTATCTCCTCTAATTGTAAATATGTTCCTATGACCTGACTCGCCAGTTCTATGATATATCAACATTTCTTCTGCACAGACGTGTTTCTGGGTTCACAGTACTACTTCATTGATCATTTAGTCTATGCCATTTCAGAGAAGTCAAGCACCAATCTGTGAACAAAAAAGTGACTATGTAGTTAATCTGTCAAGCTCAGTGACCTAGCGGAACCTAAGGGGGTGATCTGATTATAAATTTTTTACTGGTTGTGGTAGGAAGTTGTGTCTCAGGCCTATAACTTCCTAGTAAAAGATGTATCACTCCTTGCCTTAAGCAAGCCCTGTCCATTGTTCTTAGGCACCTAAGTTGACAGGTCTTTGAAAAGTTGGAGAATTTTTTTTTTCATCCCCCTTGGAGACCTACCCACCCTCAGGCAAGCACAATGATCTTCTTGCTTATATACTACCCCTATTTACTATAAATGTTAAGTGTGAACTATTGGGTACCCACCAATGTAAAAGAAGTATGTATCTTTGCTTTTTATTTAATCATAAGGATTTCCCTGTTTTGCTTTCTCCAACCTTTTAATCTACAGCTAATTTATGTTATGTCATCTTTCTCCTGTTCCCTGCCTTCATTCCCTTTGTATAAATGGTCTGCAAAACTGACATTCTCCATAGCATTTTCTCAGTCATTTACGATCTTGCTGCTGCCATGTTCTTACTTTGGCTCAAATAAAGTCTAATCAACTGTTGTAAATTTCCTATAGGTTTGTATATTTTTACACACAGCAAATTATTATGCATATTCATATTTTATATATAAAATCCTCACTTATTCTCTTTCAGAGAGCTTTTTGTTATTCTTGATCTTTTCTAAGTTCATATACATATTAACATTTCTTTAAAAGTACAGATGAATATGAAATTAGAATCTTTATACTATTAAATTCTCTTTCCATAAACATGGCATATATATCTTCCTTTATTTAGCTCTTCTTTGACTTAAGAAGTTGGTAAACCTCTTCTCCCAAAGCAGGTACATTTTTATTTGTTTCTTCCCCATGCATCTTTTCAAAAGCAAAGTTTTTTGTACTTTCCTTCTAGTATGAGCTGGAATAACTCTAGGCAGGCCTGGCAGAAAGTGTTCAGAGTGAAGAGTAGGAGATCAATGTCTAAAAATAATTGGCATGTATTGTTTTTATTAATAAAGTGATTATTTTTTCATGTGTATGATCCTTGTTTTATTTTTTTTAATTTGTTTGTAAACATTAGAAAACCACTTAGAATTTCCTCAGTTTATGAAGGATTTATTACAAGGTTACAGGTTAGCATGGATTTTAATAAGACTATATATCAAGGAAAATGAAATGCTTTAGGATAAAATTAGATTTTATAGAATGTAGCTAACTTTTTACATTTATCTTGGCAATTGTGGTGATTTTATAGAATGTAGCTAACTTTTTACATTTATCTTGGCAATTTGCTTCCCTTCATTTTTTTCCACCATTGCATCTGGTAGACAAACCTCATCATACTTGGACTATTATCTTTACATATCATTTTTAAATATGAAATTATCTTTCAATAAATTTAAACATATAATATGCTATTCAAGCATCTATACTTTTTTTTCTTCATTTTCTTAAGTGAGAAACAGGGAGGCAGAGAGACAGGCTCCCACATGTGCCCCAAATGGGATCCACCAGGCAAGCTCCTGAGCTATTTAGTGCGTGAGGCAAGACCATGGAGCCATCCTCATCACTGGAGCCAACTTCCTCCAACTGAGAAATGGCTCCGGGAGGAGAAGAGAGAAAAAGAGAGAGAGAAGGGAAAGGGGGAGGGGTGGAGAAGCTGATGGTTGCTTCTCCTATGTGACCTGACCAGGACTTAAACCTGGGATATCTACACAACAGGCCTTCACTCTCCAGCCAGGGTTACTTTCTTTTATATAAGCTATGTATTGGTAAACTTTACCAATTTCCCTATTTATTGTTTTTATCAAAATGTTTTTAATTATCTTTTAAAAATTATAATTAAGTGGTTTCTTGTATCCTTAGAAGTCTGTGGTGGGAGGCATAAACTATATTTTCTAAGCTATGACTGTTCCTTAACTATTTGTCATTTTCATCTGTTTTGTCAAAATAATTTAATAATTATTTAACTATAATATCAGTATTTGTTTTTCTATTGCATTTAACTTACCATGCATTTTTAAGTATTTACACAATATTTTTTAGGAATACTTGATTAAATTTGGTATTAAAGAAAAGGCCCTGCCAATGGCTCAATGGATAGAGTGTTGGCCAGGCATATTGATGTCCTGGGTTGTAATCCAGGGTAGAGCACACATGAGAAGTGACTATTCACTTTTCCTCCCCCTTCTCTACCTCCTTCCCTCTGTCAACAAGGGCTCAACTGGTTTGAGCATGGCTCAGACAGTGAGGATAGCTCAGTTGGTAAGAGCATGTCAGCCTCAGGTGCTAAAACTAGCTTAGTTGATTTGAGCATCATCCCTAGATGGGGTTGCTGGGTGGATCCCAGTCAGGGCACATGTGGGAGTAACTTCACTATCTCCTTTCCTCTTACCTAGAAAAGAGAGAAAAAGAAATTTAGTTCCTATTGCAAACACTTAGCACTCCAATGAGGGGAGCCTTCCATACAAAAACATAATTGTAATTGAAAAAGATAGTTGCTTTATTTCTGCAGAATAGTTTTTTTTTTATTACAAACATTTTCTATATTAAAATCTTTAATTTAAATAACTTTGTGATTTGGAGAAACTCGTATTTAATAAACAGTAAGCTCTTTTTTATATATTCACTGAAAATATGTTTTTTATATTTTATTTATTAGTTTTACAGAGAAGAGAGAGAGATAGCAAAGCAGGAGGGCCGGAGTGATGGGCAGGAAGCATTAACTTGTTACTTCTCACATGTGGCTTAAAGGGGCAAGCCCAGGGTTTTGAACCAGCAATCTCAGCATTCTAGGTCTACACTTATCCACTGTGCCACCACAGGTCAGGCCTGACAATATTACTTTATTACTTGTACAAATTACAAAAAACACTTCACTGGGGATAGTATTTTGAAAATTTTCTCATCGACTAAGATCCAATTTGATTTTGGTCAGCTTGTATGAGTTTCTTTACTCCTTACTTTACTACTTTTCAAAATGTTTCACATAATACCTTAACATTCATCGCTTGATAATCCAGATTTGTTTTTGTAGGTTTTGCTTCATTTTGTGGCTGTTACTTTGCTTGTGCCTAAATATATTCCTTTTATTTAGGTTTTGATAAGTGCTTTATTTTAATTATATCTTTTTCTTATTGGAACACTCTTTCATAGCTTGGCTTAAGGTGAATTACCTTCTATTTGTTACCTGATTTATTTCCCATTCTTTCTAGAAGCTCTTCTTAAATTTTTTCTTACACATTAAATATAATTACTTTCACTGTCTGTCCTGACTTCATGACAATTTTATGCTCATAGCAATTTTGGCTTTGCTGCCTTTCCATTGCAGCCTTATAGTTTAGTAAAAACAATTGTCTTCCTGAAGATTTTATAAAAATGGATGTATTTTCTTAAAACTGTCTATTTATAGAAGAGCATTTCTTTTACAAACTTCTCATCACCTTTGTTTCAGTAGTAGAACTCAGATTTCTGTTTGCATTTCATTTTATCCATTGGGTGTATCCACAAGAGTATGGCCTACATTTAATCCTCTCCATATGTTTCATAATGAAATATTCAAGCTTCTTCCCTGATTAGTCTTTCGTGAAGGATTCCTTTTAAAAAAATCCCAATGACTTATTTTTTCTAAAATCTAGAGGTTAAAGTTGAAAGTCTATGATCAAGTCTAAACTACTATTCTGAAGACAATTGCCACTCCTCCCAATTTCTAGTTTATACTTCTTTCCATTAAAATTTGCAAGTTCTTTCATATTTTTATTGTACCTTTATTAATGCTATTTCCGGCATGGGCCAGTTGGCCCAGTGTTAGAGCATTGGCCTGACATGTGTATATCCAGGGTTCGATTCCCAGTCAGGAAACAAGGAGAGGCAACCATGTTTCTCAATCTTCCTCCTCCCCTTTCTCTCTTTCTCTCCCTCTCTTTCTCCCTCTCACCCCCTCCTACAGACCTGGCTCAATTGGTTCCAGAAAGTTGGCCTGAGGTGCTGAGGAAGGATGGCTCTGTGGCCTCTGTCTCAGGCGCTAAAGAAATGGCTTGGTTCCTGAGCAACTGAACAATGGCCCCAGATCAGCAAAGCATTGCTCTCTAGTGGGCTTGCTAAGAATGGATCTTGGTTGAGATGCATTTGGGAATCTGTCTCTCTGCCTCCCTTCCTCTCATTAAAAAAATAATAATAATAAAAGCTATTTCTTCAACTTCTAAATAAAAATCTAGAGCATTCAAAAAGCAAACTGATGCTCTGATGAGATGATTTTCTGTTTTGCTTCTTATCAGTTTACGCTTGTAATTATCTTCCTTATCTTATGTTTTAGCAAGATGAAAGTCATCTTGGTAGCTATTACATCTTTGGAAAATGGTAAAATAAGGAAGGGAACTTATTAGACATTAAAAACATACTTATTGAGTAAGAGGGTAAGCATACTTCCTCCATTAAATGCTAGATAGTGATAGCCTGTGCTGAGCTTCTGTGGTTTGAAAACGTATAAAATGCACTCATGCAAATTAAATATATTTTTAAAGATGCTTATGGAGAGCATGTTAGTTTCACTTAATGAGAAAAAATTACAAAATGTTATTAAAACTGGTCATAAAACTTTGGCTACTTATACATATATTAACTGTACAGTAATTTTTCCACTCTAAAAACATTCATTAATGGACTGCCCAGCTCTATCTTACTTATTTTTTTCAGCTACTCAGAGAACAATCATTTTGACTCTAATAAATGCTGAAAACTTTCAGTGAGGAAATTACAAAATAAAGGCAATATTTTTTCCTCAAGCCTCAAAATTACTTTTGGCATATTGACAAGAAAACCTTTTATAATAATTCAAGATAATAAACACAGAGATTACTACTAATTATAATACCTCTTGGGTCTCTTTGCCTGTTCTCTTTGTTATAATATTCTGAATAAATACTTGTCCACCTTTATTTCTTTTGTCACTTTGTCATCTGAAGTATATTTCAAAATGTAAATATTTCTTCTTGTCCTGGAAAAGTTGTACAGTAAATACGACTGTTTTGACCTTTTAAATATTCTCTATTTTGTCTCGTTGTCTGTTCCAATCATAGGTTCCTGAGGTAGAAAACAGGAAAGTTGGACATGGCAAGTGAATTAAATTACAGAATACTAAAAAGGTCATAGTAGGATGGTTTTAACTTCATAAAACATAAGAGAGGGGGGGAACAAAAGATTTTTAATGTTTGAAAAATGAATAAGTGTGATTGTATGCATGTTTTTTTACAAATAACTAGTAAAAGCCAATGATAAACTTCCTTTTGTTTATCCTTTAAGTTATTTTTGGACTACATTAGTAAAGTCAGTATGCATTTTCTTACTCCAAATTTAATGTAGTTAATGTTATTTCCCTTATAAATTAACAATATATTACATCCTCTTGAGCAGAAAACCTTTATTGTATCAATACAGATAGTATTTAACAAATGACATCTGCATATTAGTGTGAAATTCCATCTATCCTTTCTGTCCAGAAGGTGTCTTGAAATATTGAATAATAGACCCAGATGGAAGAAAAATTTTATTTAGCTTATTCTACCTCACTGAAATTTTCGACATTTGGGTATATTCCCCCCTTGCTTTGTGAGACTCAGAGGACTAATCTTTTTGTTGTGCTGTTTCTTTCATTGATGGACAGCTTTTCAAATGTTAAATACACTTACATAAAAATCAATTATACACATCAAAAAGAGATGAGTCTTTTTCAAAACACACAGAGGGATTTTGAATGAATGTTTCCAGTAATTGATTCTAAAGCATTATACAAGTGTAAACCAAATGTGTATATCTGTGTCGTAAGTAGCCATGAAAATTCTGCTTGTCTTTTTAAACTACGAAAACAAGTGGTAAGACTTGGTGACTTATTGGTTATTAAAAATGTTCTATTGATCCTGTCCAGCTAGCTCAATCAGTTAGAGTATCATCCCTGGTCAGGGTTTCATCCCTAGTCAGGGCACAAACAGAAACAACCAATGAATGCACAATTTAGTGCAACAACAAACGAATGCTTTCCTTCTCTTTCCCCCTCTCCCCCTTTCTCTCTCTAAAAATCAATTAATAAATAATAATAAAAAAATTAGTCCCTGGCCAGATAGCTCAATTGGTTGGAGCATTGTCCTGATGCACGGAGTTTGCTGGTTCGATCCCCGGTCCGGGCACATACAGGAACAGTGCAATAGATTGGTGTTTCTGTCAGTCTCTCTCTCCCTGCTTCTCTTAAAAAAAATTAATAAAAAAGATTCCTAAATTTTTACAAGCACATGAAAGATTCAGTTACTTAATTTCAACCTATTAGCCCTCAGCTCAATGCATTATCTCTAGAGATACATGTCAGTGAGACAGCCTCCATAAAGTATTGTTGTTTCCCATGTCAAAGTTAGAGGAATGTTAAGTCCAGAAGTATTCATGTCACTTTTAGTAACAGCCCCTTAGCCAGAACTGCTGAACATACCTACCCACATGTCAGGGGGCCAAAAAGTGAAATACTATCATCTGAATAGGACAAGAAGCTAAAAGTATTCTGTTATCTGTTAATAACTACTTCAAAAAGTAATGAGAACTTGGAAAATATATTCTATTTTTGAGTACAGGCCATATATTTTTTTATTCCAAACATTAGAAAGCCAGATGAGTTTTGACATTCACATTTATTTTTATTTTAGCAAAGTTATATGGTACAAATATTTAAAGAACTTGTAGTAATTACTTCTGTGAGTATGGACTTTTTAATTAATTATTACATGGCCGTTTGTGGATTGGGAATATCTGGCAAGGATACTGATTGCCCCTTAGATTAGCTTAAATAACCTTTATACCTAATATCTTATCATCTATGTAAAATGCCTAAAGTTTCTTACAAATATAACATTAGTTATATGCTCATGTGGCCCATATCATTTGAGAATAAACCAACCAGAAGTTACAGAAGTAAGACAAAAGTAGTTTAAGCAAAATTGTCAATTGATTAAAAAGATAATATTGTGGTTTGAGAAACGCAAGGACAATAATGAGACTGGTGGTCAGGAAACATTAGAGCTAGAAAAACAAATATTCTGCTCACAAAAATTAGAGGTGTTTTATCGCTTCTTATTCATTTTGGAATGTTCTATAATTTTTGTGAGAAGTATATTATTACAATGAGCTTTCACTCTTGTGTTGTAGCTCATCTTTGCACATCCTTTTTTAATGTTTTTTTTTCTTCTTTTTTCTCTAATTGCACACAAGTCTCTGTTTAATATTATTAAATATATTACAACAATTTAAGTATACAAGACTCAATTTCAAATCTAATTTTCGTGGGCAATGTCCTGTCATGGTCTAGGCCATCAGGTCATGCTGAGAGGAAATGGGATAAATTGGTGGCAATATATGCAAGTTAGGTATTCACCCAGGATGACTAACATCACTAATGATGGCCAGGTGGAAGAGGGTCACAAAGTCACATGAATACTTTCAGTGAAGTGAGTTTACAGATGGTTTCATTCACAGGTTGCTATAGTAAACACTACTGTATACATTTTCCACTTCTCCTCAAAGGCAGATGTGCTAAACAGTTATATTTTTTATCATTTAAAAAAATTTTTATTTAGACAATTCATTTTAATGGGGCGACATTGATCAATTAGAGTATATAGACTCAGAGAAAACATCTCCAGATCATTTTGACATATGATTATGTTGTATACCCATCACCAAAAATCAAACCATTCCTTCATCACCTTCTATTTGATTTTCTTTCTTTCTTTTTTTTTTTTTTTTAACAGGGACAGAGAGAAAGTCAGAGAGAGGGATAGATAGGGACAGACAGTCAGGAACAGAGAGAAATGAGAAGAATCAATCATTAGTTTTTCATTGCCATTGCAACACCTTAGTTGTTCATTGATTGCTTTTTCACATGTGCCTTGACCGTGGGCCTTCAGCAGACCAAGCCACCCCTTGCTGGAGCCAGCGACCTTGGGTCCAAGCTGGAGAGCTTTTGGTCAAGCCACACGGGCCCTAGCTCAAGCTGGCGAGCTTGGGGTCTTGAACCTGGGTCTTCCGCATCCCAGTCCGATGCTCTATCTACTGCGCCACCGCCTGGTCAGGCTTGATTTTCTTTATGCCCCTCCCATCCCCCCAACCCTTCCCTCTCTTCCCTTTCCCTTCTCCTGATAACCAACACACTCTTGTTCATGTCCATGAGTCTCAATTTTGTGTCCCACCTATGTATGGAATCATACAGTTCTTAGTTTTTTCTGATTTACTTATTTCACTCAGTATAATGTTATCAAGGTCCATCCATGTTGTTGTAAATGATCCTATGTCATTATTTCTATGGCTGAGTAGTATTCCATAGAATATATGTACCACATCTTCTTTATCCATCCTCTATTGAAGGGCTTTTTGTTTTTTTCCATGTCTTGGCCACTGTGAACAATACTGCAATGAACATGGGGCTGCATGTGTCTTTATGTAACAGGGTTTTTTAGTTTTGGGGGTATATACCCAGTAGAGAGATTGCTGGGTCATATGTAGTTCTATTCTTAATTTTTTGAAGAACCACCATACTTTCTTCCATAATGGTTGTACTACTTTACATTCCCACCAACAGTGGATGAGGGTTCCTTTTTCTCCACAGCCCCTCCAACACTTATTATTACCTGTCTTGTTGATAATAGCTAATCTAAGAGGTGTGAGATGGTATCTCATTGTAGTTTTGATTTGCAGTTCTCTAATAGCTAGTGAAGATGAGCATCTTTTCATATATTTGTTGGCCATTTGTATTTATTTCTTCCTGGGTGAAGTGTCTGTTCATATCCTCTTTCAATTTTTTTATTGGAGAGTTTGCTTGTTTGTTGTTGAGTTTTGTGAGTTCTTTGTATATTTTGGATATTAGGCCCTTGTGTGTGCTGTTGTTTGAAAATATCATCTCCCATTTAGTTGGCTTTGTTTATTTTGTTGTCAGTTTCTTTAGCTGTGCAAAAGCTTCTTAGTCTGTTGTGGTCTCATTCATTTATCTTTGCCTTCACTTCCCTTGCCTTTGGAGTCAAATTCATAAAATGTTTTTTATGGCCAAGGTCCATGAATTTAGTACTTATGTTTACTTTTATGTAATTTATTGTTTTAGGTCTTATATTTAGGTCTTTGATTCATTTTGAATTAATTTTGGTAGAAGGGGACAAACTGTAGTCAGGTTTTATTCTTTTACATATGTCTCTTCAGTTTTCCCAGCACACCATTTACTGAAGAGGCTTTTTGTTCTCCATTGTATGTTTTTAGCTACTTTATCAAATATGATTTGACCATATATATATATATATATATATATATATATATATATATATATATATATATATATATATATGGTTTTATTTCTGGGCTCTCTATTCTGTTCCATTTGTCTGAGTGTCTTTTCTTCTGCTAATAGGATGCTGTTTTGATTATCGTGGCTCTAAAATATAATTTGAAGTCAGGTATTGTAATTGACCCATCTTTGTTCTTTTTTCTTAGGATTACTTTGGCTTCTCGGGGTTTTATACAGTTCTATATAAACCTAATGATATTTTAATTTCATTTCTTTAAAAAATGACATTGGAATTTTGATTAGAATTGCATTATATATTAATATATCTCTTTGGGTAATATGGTCATTTTGACTATATTTATTCTTCTTATCCAAGAACAAGGGATATTTTTTTTTCATTTCATTGTATCTTTTTTGATTTTCCTTAACAATGTTTTGTAGTTTTCATTATATAGGTCCTTTACATTCTTTTTTGTTTTTTCATATTTAAATTAATTTATTTTTTTAATGAAAACATCTCCAGGTTATCTTAACATTCAATTGTGTTGCATACCCATCACCAAAAGTGAAATTGTCCTCTGTTACCTTCTATCTGGTTTTCCCTGTGTCCCTCCCCTCCTCCCTATCCCACCCTTCTCTCCCTCCCCCTACCCCATAACCACCACTCTCTTGTCCATGTCTCATAGTCTCACTTTTATGTCTCACTTATGTATGAAATCATGCTGTTCTCAGTTTTTCTTTTTTTCTGATTTACTTATTTTACTCCATATAATGTTATCAAGGAGCATCCATTTTGTTATAAATGATCCGATGTCATCATTTCTTATGGCTGAGTAGTATTCCATAGTACATATGTACCATAGCTTTCTAATCCACTCGTCTTCTGACGGACACTTGGGCTGGTTCCAGATCTTCGCTATTGTGAACAATGCTGCCAGGAACATGGGGGCGCATTTCTTCTTTTCGAACAGTGCTATGGTGTTCTTAGGGTACATTCTTTTTTATGTTTATTCCTAGGTATTTTATTTATTTATTTTTTGCAACCGTAAAAGGGATTATTATTTTTTTTTTTTTTTTGAGTTCATTTCTGATGTTTCATTGTTGGCATATAGAAAGGCTATGGACTTTTGTATATTAATTTTGTATCCTGCAACCTTACTGTATTGAATTATTGTTTCTAGTAGTCTTTTTGTGGAGTCTTTGAGGTTTTTAGATGTACAGGATTATATCATCTACAAAAAGTGAAACCTTTACTTCTTCTTACCCAATATGAATGCCTTTTATTTTTTTCTCTTGTCTGATTGCTCTGGCTAGAACTTCCAGCACTACATTGAATAAGAGTGGAGAGAGTGGGCAACCTTGTCTTATTCCTGACTTTAGAGGAAAAGTCCTCAGTTTTATGCCATTTAATATGATGTTAACTGATAGATTGTCATAAATGGCCTTTAGAATGTTGAGACATTTTCCTTCTATACCCACTTTGTTGAGTGTTTTAAACATAAAATGATGTATTTTATCGAATACCTTTTCTGCATCTATTGATAGGATTATATGGTTTTGTTCTTTGTTTTGTTGATATGGTGTATTACGTTAACTGTTTTACATATGTTAAACCAACTTTGTGATTCCAGGATGAATCCCACTTGATCATGATGAATTATTTTTTTAATGTGTTGTTTTATTTGATTTGCTAATATTTTGTATAGAATTTTAGCATCTGTATTCATTAGAGATATTGGTCTATAGTTTTCTTTCTTTGTGTTGTTTTTCCCAGCTTTCAGTATGAGGGTTATGTTGGCTTCATAAAATGTATTTAGAAATATTACTTCTTCTTCAATTTTTTGGAAGACTTTAAGTAGAATAGGAACCAAGTCTTCTTTGAATGTTTGATAGAATTCACTAGTATAGCTGTCTAGCCCTGGACTTTTATTTTTTGGGAGGTTTTTGATAGTTGTTACTATTTTCTCCCTGCTTATGGGTCTGTTCAGGCTATCTACTTTTTCATGACTCAGTCCAGAAGATTGCATTGTTCTAGGAATTTACCCATTTTTTCTAGATTGTTAAATTTGGTAGCATATAGTTTTCCATAGTATTCTATGATAATTATTTGTATAACTAAGATATCTGTGGTAATTTCTCCTCTTTCATTTTGAATTTTGTTTATATGAGTCCTTTTTCTTTTTTCCTTAGTGAGTCTTTCCAGGGTTTTTCAACTTTGTTGATCTTTCAAAGAACCAGCTCTTTGTTTTATTCATTTTTTTTTCTATAGTTTTTCTGTTCTCTATTTCATTTATTTCTGCTCTGATTCTTATTATTTCCTTCCTTCTGTTGTTTTTTGGTTGCCTTTGTTCTTGTTTTTCTAGTTCCTTAAGATGTGATGTTAAGTTGTTTACTTGGGCTCTCTTTTGTTTGTTCATACAAGCCTATAGTGATATGAACTTCCCTCTTATTACTGCTTTTGCTGCATACCAGAGATTCTTATATGTTATACTGTCATTTTTGTTTGTATGTATCTTTTGATCTCTGCTTTTATTTCTTATTTGACCCACTCATTTTTTAGAAATATGTTATTTAATTTTCACATTTTTGTGGGTTTGTTTACTTTTTTTTTGCACTTGAATTTTAGTTTCAAAGCTTTATGGTCAGAGAATATGCTTGGTATAATTTCAATCTTTCTGAATTTGTTGTTAATTTTGGGGCCCAACATATGGTCAATTCTTGAGAATGTTCCGTGTACATTGGAGAAAAATGTAAACTGGTGATTTGGTATGAAATGTTCTGTAGATGTCTATCATATCCAATTGTTCTAGTGTTTTGTTTAAGGCCCATATTTCTATATTCATTTTTATGTTTGGATGAACAATCTAGAGCTGTCAGCAGTGTATTTAGGTCTCCAAGTATGATTGTATTTTTGTTGGTTTTTATTTTTATATCCAGTTAGTAGATGTCTTATATACTTTGGTGCTCCTTGGTTTGGTGCATATATATTAAGAAGTGTTATATCTTCTTGATAATGTCCCCTTTATCATTATGAAATGACCATCCTTATCTCTGATTACCTTTGCTGTCTTGTAGTCAGCATTGTTACATATGAGTATGGCTACACCTGCTTTTCTTTGGATGTTATTTGCTTGGAGAATCATTTTCCAATCTTTCACTTTGAATTTGTTTTTATCCTTGTAGCTTAGATGTGTTTCTTGAAGGCAACATACAGTTGAATGTTTTTTTTATCCATTCTGCTACTGTGTCTTTTTATTGGTGAGTTCAATTCATTTAGATTTAGTGTATTTATTGACACAAGGGTTTCCTGTTACCATTTTATATATTGCTTTCTGATAGCTCTGTAACTTGTTTGGTTCTTCTCTTTTGTTTTTCTGTCATTTGTTTTTGTTTGGTTGTCTTCCATACTCCTTTTCTCTGTTTCTTCTTTTTTTAAGCCATGTGTTTCTGTAGTGGTTTTTTTCTGGGGTGGTTATCATTGAGTAATAAAAAAAGATATATATTGTATTTATTGTAGTACATTTTCTCATGAGTGTTTCTGTACTCCACCTTCCTTTGCTACTGTTAATCTTTGTCCTTTCCCTTTTTTGTTTTTGTTGTCACAGATTAATCTTGTTTTTATTTTGATCTTGTTGAAGCTTTTACTTGTAATTTTGTTTTATTTTGTTCTCTGTGTCTGGTTGAATAACCTCCTTTAGTATTTTCTGAAGTGAGGGTTTTCTGGTGATAAATTCTCTCATCTTTTTTATGGTGTGAATGTTTCTATTTCACCTTCATATTTGAAGAATAGCTTTGATGGATCTAGTATTCTTGGCTGAAAGTTCCTCTCTTTCCAGTACTTTAAATATTGCGGTCCACTCTCTTCTGGCTTCTAGAGTTTCTGCTGAGAAATTTGATGATAACCTAATGGGCCTTCCTTTATATGTTGTATTCTTTTCCCAGGCTGCCTTGAGTATTTTTTCTTTGTCATTGGTTTGTGATAATTTCACTACAATGTTTCTTGGAGTAGATCTGTTTGGGTTATGTAACTCGGTGTTCTGTTTGCTTCTTGGATTCAAGGCTCTAATTCTTTCCACAGGCTTGGGAAGTTCTCATCTATTATTTTTTGAATATGTTCTCCATTCCATTTTCTCTCTCTTCTCCTTCTGATATACACAGTATTCTTATGTTGCTCATTCTGATTGAGTCAGACAATTCCTGTAGGGCTTTTTCATTATTATTATTTTTTATTCATGAGTTTCTCTCCTCTTCTCTTTCTAGTGTCTCTAGTTGCTTGTCTTCTATGTCACTAATTCTCTCCTCAGCTGGCCTATTCTTTTACCCAAACTTGTTACCCCGTTTTTCAGTTCATGCAGTGAGCTTTTCATATCTGTTTGATTTCTTTTCATAGTTTCAATTTCTTCAGTGATGTATTCATTCTGTTCATTAAATTATGTTTTAGCTTTTTAAATTGCCTTTTTATGTTTTCTTGCATTTCCCTGAGAATTTTTAGGACTTCAATTTTTAATTCTTTGTCATTTAACTACAAGATTTCTGAGCAGTTGAAGTTTTTTTCTAAATATCTTTTTTATCTGTATGAGCTACATCTCTTGTTTTTTGTATCCATGATATTTGATTTATTTTTTTGTTAATGGCATTTAAGGGTGGTATTGTTAAGAACACTAATAAGAAATGATTATAAAGATAAAATAAAAATAGAAAAAAACAGTGAAAAAATGAAATTTTTAAAATGATAAATGGAACAAAAACTACATAGACTGGGGAGCCAGAACTGAGGGAAAATAACAGAGAGATAAAAAATGAAGTAATAAACACACAAAATGCTATAAAGAAAAATATTAATCCAGAATAAAATAATTTGTTGATAAATTACATTCAATTGAGAGAAAAAGAAAAAGAAAAGGTAAGGTTTTTGAAATGTAACTCTCCTAAAAAAACACAAGAATAAAACACCTATAGATAATGAAGTTCAAAAGAAAAAGGAAAGAATGTAATGAAAAGAAAATAAAATGACCAAAGTCGAAACAAAAGAAAGAAATGAATAACAGTTATAAAAAATATAATCTTTTTCTGGTTTTGAGAGGTAGCTTTTTTTTTTTATCTTTCTTTTCTCTTTCTATACTACAGGTTTTGCCCCTGTGGGGCTCTTGAGCAGAAATTTGCTGTTGTGTTGCTATGGCAATGACATAGGTTGGACCTCAGTCCAGTTGGTAGGCGGGGCTCGTTAGAGTTTGCAGGCTCTGACAATGGGATAGTCAGTTAGTTTTCCAGGTGCATCTCTCCATGTCTCTCCCTCCTGCACTAGCAGTCTGGGGACTTAGTTTTGAAGTTGCCCCAGACACTGCTTGCAGAGGAAGAGGCTCTAAAAGCTGCCAAGTCCTTTTTCTAGCACTGCTCAAAGCACAGTTCTGGGTAAGGCTGTGCCAACCAGAGCCGCCAGTGAAAACATGCAGGGCAGGGAGCTGATTGCTGATCAAGTGCCCTAAAGGCCCCTGGGACATGTCTAGTATGCCTCAGTGTACAGCGGGTCGAATCTCCACAGGCTTTTCTCCCTGGAGCCTGCAGCAAGCTATGTGGTGCCCGGCCCCCCGTGACTTCCGCAGTGCAATTATAGGTCTGCTTCCAAAAAATGTGCTTTGTAACCTGTATCAGCTCGCAGAGGTTCCTGGCCCACACAAGTCCAGGCCTAGGGATCTCGGCCCTTGCGCACTTCTTGTGCTGTTGGTTGGGGAGCTGGGACCACAGAGAAACTCTGGCTACAGCCCACGCAGAAGTCTACTGCTGACAATTTCAGGGCTAGCCCCTCTGCCCTCTAATGCACATGCCCACACCAGGTGGAGCCATTCATACACCACCCATGATCACTGACCAGGACTGCACAAAGCCTAAAGCTGAGCCGGCCTCCACGGGCAACCCGCTCCACTCTGGCAACCTCCATTGGAGTCTACCCTCAGAGCTAGCTTTGAGTCCATGATCTCAGCCAAGCACACACACTCTCGCCTCTGCTTAATTATCCTCCCTAACCCAGCTTCTTTCCTTGCCCCAAATCCTCTATTTCTCTCTGTTCCAGACAAAAGCGACCCTTTCTCAGATCAGTGAGAAAGGTGAAATATTCCATTCTCTATCTTATTTTCTTTAGAGTGGAATATATATTCAGCAACCTTTTCGCCCAATCATAGCTTTTTCTGGTGTATGTATATTTCAGAGGCTCTTGAGATTGTTTCTCTGTCTTTAATTGTTGAATTTGTTAAAACTTCAGGGGAAGATATTGGGAGCATCCCTCACGGTGCCATTTATCTGGCATCACTCTATTTTTTTATTTTATATTGTCATTATCTATAAACTCCTAACACATATTAAATAGTGAACATATATTTAATAAATAATAATATTTTAAATATCCTTGGCAACCTGTTGTAATTATTGGCAAATGTCAGAAACTTTTAAAATCGGCTTATTTCCACCTGAATTACTTTATTCACTGTTTCTTTACTATAAAAAAAAATAAAATCACCTCTATTGTCAATGCTATGTTGTTGAGCGTATGGTTTCTTCTTTTTTTATCTTTTTTTTTTAAAGAATCACAATTTAGTTTAATTGACCACTTTTACCCTACAGAGACCTTGTTAATAACAGAAAACTAAATTCATTGTCCAGCCCCAGAGGTGGGTCCTTCTCACTTTGTGAAATCACACCTGTGTAATGAATGTGCAAACAGGCAATGTTGAAAAAGGACAGAGTAAAATATTCCCAAGATCAATATTACTAACAGTAGGTCCTTATCATATTGGTAAAATCTAAATGGAAAAGAAACTTCATTCATGGCTATTAGAGAAGCTTCCCTTTTTTTACACACTAGATATAGAAGAAGAAAAAGAAAAGAAAAACCAGTTGCCCTAGCATAAGACAAGGTCTGCCCTTGTGAGCAGACCTTGAATATTTCAGTTGAACCAGAAAACATTTTACCTCCCTCAAGATATAAAACTTTTACAATTTTCTATATTCTAAAACATTGACTTAATTCAAGTATAAACAGAAAGACAATAAAAGTTGTTATAATCGTCAAAGAATGCCATATTATTTTACTTAAATGTAAAAATTAAAGAACAAAATAAATAAGTAAATAAACAAAATTGAATCAGACTCATGGGAGAAACGGGTTGAGGGACCAGGTGAAAGAGGTGAAGGGATTAACTACAAATTGGTAGTTATAAAATAGTCATGGAGGTGGAAATGAACTATATGGAGTATATAGTTAATAGTATTGTAAGAACTATGTATCCTGCCAATAGGGGTACTGGAAATGCAAGGAGCACACTATGTAAAGTATACAATTGTAATTGTCTGACCACTAAGCAGTATGCCTAAAACCAGTAAAAAATATATAATATTTTTAAAAAGCTGTCATATACTAACAAAGTAATAATTTGCCTGAATCTTATAAATAACAAGAGAATCATTTTGAAATGTATTCAAATAATATACCTAAGTATAGGCAACATTAACTAAATGTTGGCCTTTTAAAATAACTGGATATATTAGATAGTCCAATGTTTTATCTTTATGTTTTAAACTGACTAAAATAAAGTGATATTATAATGTGCAAACTTTTATACAACTACTTCAATTCTTTACTTGTTTAGCTTTTAAAATATTGTCTAGATGTCTATACTGTTTCTTTAATAAGATACTTATTTAAAATGTAATTTAAATGAATTATAATTTTACATCATCTCAGTAAGGTACATTTTCTAGACAAATGGTTTATATTTTCATAATAAAGAGTGCCCAACACTTTCTATTTGTTGTATAATAAATTATCCACAATCCACCAGATGGGAGAAAAATTAAAATGGGAACTAATGAAATAACACTGATGTCATCTCGCCTTTGGAGTAATGGACTTTTAACCTTGACACATACAAATAAGTTGACCACAATTTTTAGCAGACAAGAATGTTGTCCCCAATTTATTATTTGTACTCAAATATTCATCAAAATCCAATTGCATTGGGTTGGCTGGAAAGATATACTAAATTACTCTTTTGGAGCAAGAGTTAAGTGTTCAGAAGAGAAAACAATATCATAGAGTGCATATATCCTTGCCAAATGTAGACAAGTAATGTAAAATTTGATGCAGTGTCAGTTTTATTATATTTGGAATGCTTGTGATACAGCTTATTATAACAAAATGCTGAGCTTGTCATTCTTAGTTCCAAGTATTTAGTAACCTGTTTCTATTATCAAGGAGAAAATTAATTTATGAAAAAACAAACAATCTTGAAATAAGCATAATTACTGTTATCCCTCTGGGTCAAGACATATTTTGATTCTGATACAGGTGTAGCCACTTGCTAAACTCAGTTCTTGAAACTACTCCATATCTGAAATTGAGAGTGTTGCATTTCCTTTCCTGACAAGAATCTCTTACCGTTCCAGATTTAGTACTGCCTTACTCTATTGTTCATGCTCCGCATCATGATATTTAATATATATTCTCTTATTTCCTTAAAATTTTTGAAGATTTTTTATTACCTTAACTTATATTATTCATTATTCTATTGTTAGATTATTGTTAAGTGAAAAATCTGATTATTTCACTTTCTGCTTTGGTTTATTTGATATTTTGTATTGAAATATATTTGACATATAACACTATGTAACTTTTAGATGTACAACATGTTGTTTGATACTTATATATTGTAATATAATTGCCATTGCGGTCATAGTAGTACCTATATAACATCACATAATTATCATTTATTTGTTGTGTTGAAATAATTAATATCTAATGTCTATTTGACTTTTAAATTTTGGGCTATCTGATTAAAAATCTTTGTTAAAAATAAAAATAACTAATTGTAATTTACATTAGAGTTAATGAGATGCTGAAATTTATGCTTATATATTGATGACAGGTATGCTGAGGGAGCTGTTTATGGACATATATGCATTTTACTGGTGCCTTCAAATAATTACATAGTACTTGGTTCACAGTAACACTCAATAAATATCCATTGATCAAAAGAAAGTGTAAATAAATGACAAAGTAAATTTAAAAAATTAAAATATAAATTTCTAAACAGATTCAAAGAGTAATTAGTGATTTCTCTTTTCTACAATTTTGTATGGCAGTACAGTTTTTAGGTATTTTAGTGTAGCATTATAAGTGCCACTGTGAATAAAGGTCACATTGAAAACACTTCCAATGACATTTTATTTTACATAGAAAAAAAAATAAAAAGTATTTTATTATAATTATAATCCCCATAGATTAAAAAAAAAAGTCACATATGCCTATTTCCGAGTATAGTGTTTCTGGTATCATCCCCAAAAGAAATTACAAGTACTCAATCTTTATATTACAGTCGGCTCCTGAGGAACCTCAAACCAAGCTTTGTTTTTTAAGTTTAAACAACCAACCAAACAAACAAAATATTTGATATATTTGCCAATATTTGGTATGTGACTTTATTTATTTTTTAAATAATTGTACTTATTTTTATATATTAATTTTGCTGTTTATTCTATCAGAGTTTATAATGTGTATAAATTTATAAATTAAGCAATACTTGCAAATTATAGAATATAATCTATATAAATAAAAATATAAATGTTTATTTGTTCAAAATCTTAAATCTTCGAAAGTTCTTCACTGATTGTTTTGAAATTTTGAAACAACATTGCATTCAAATATGCACGTGTTTCTATCTCAAAACGACATAGCCTTAGCTCTTGCATCACCAGAATAGCTGTGACATTGCTACCAGATGGAAGAACTGCTCATTCTGCTTTGAAATTGCCATTGAACATGCAATTTATTGAAACTCCCACGTGCAACATTTCCAAAGCATCTGGCATAAAAAAGTATTGCAAAAATGCAAACTTATTGTTTGGGATGAATGCACAATGGTGCATAAAAATCGCTCAAGGCTCTTGATCGATCATTGCAAGATTTGCGTGTAAACATCAGACCATTTGGGAACACATTAATATTGCTTGCAGGAGATTTCAGGCAAACATTACATATAATTCCTCAATTGACACCAATGGATAAAATAAATGCTGAAATACTTTACTTTGTGGAGACACATAAAGACGTTAAAATTAACTACAAATATGTGTGTCCAGCTGCAAAAATATCAATCAGCTGAGATATTCTCACATCAATTGCTAGAAATTGGGAATGGAAAAATGCTGATTGATCTGACCTCAAGACAAATTTCATTCCCTCATAACTTCTGAAATTTAGTGACGTCAAAAAAAGAATTGGTTGATAAAGTATTTCCCAATATTTAAACCAATTATAAGAATCATGATTGGCTGAGTGGATGAGCTATTCTTGTGGCCAAGAACAAAGATGTCTACAAACTTAATATTATTCAGTCTAACATTCAAAGCGAGGCAGTCATATACAAGTTTGTCGACACTGTTGTGGAAGCAGATGAAGCAGTTAATTATCCAACAGAATTTTTGAATTCACTCTATCTGCCAGGGATGCTACTGCACATACTGCAATTGAAAATCAGCATGCCAATTATGTTGCGAAATATCAACTAGCCAAAGCTTTGCAACAGCAAACGGCTTGCAATAAAGAAATTAATTATCAAGTCATAGAAGCAACAATCTTGACAGGACCTTTCAGAGGTGGAAATACCCTCATTCCTCGCATTCCTATGATTCCAATGGATATGCCATTTCAATTGAAGAGATTGCAATTCCCAATTTGATTGGCGTTTACAATCACCATCAACAAAGCTCAGGGCCAATCTTTAGAATTATGTGGTTTAGATCTAGACACAGATTGCTTCTCACATGGAAAATTATATGTTGCATGTTCTAGAGTCAGCAAACCAGACAATCTCTATATCTGCACAGACAATGGAACAACAAAAAATATTGTATGCCCACAAGCATTGTGAAATTAAACATATCAGAAACGTGCACTTTCTCTTTTCTTTCTTTTCCATTTAACCAGACTGAGCCACAGTAATGCGTGGCTGGGTACAGCTAGTTTAATAATAGAGTAACCTGTAATCTACTGAATAACAATTAGGTGATAAATTTATTAAAATTACTGCTGATTGTCCTTAAGACAAACACACAGGTAGTCTATGTGTTCTATGTGCCTTTCTCTTCTATGAAAAAAATATTTAATATTATTTTACACACTAAAAAGCAAGCATCAAAACCAATGCTATAATACATTTTAAAAGATAAACTTAATGGAACAACATCTTGAAACTCTCAATTGGAAAACACTCTCTAAAATGAATGAGTATATAAGGAAAATAATGCCTAGAATGGTATTTGAGTAAAAAAAAAAAATCTAGAATATATTAGTTTTGTGACTCTGGGAAGTCTTCACTTGAGCTACTCAACTATAAAATAGTTGCAATAAAAGTATGTGTTTAGCCAGGTTATTAGGAAATATACAAGAGATGATATATTAAGTATTTCATAAATAATAGATCTGGTGAACTTTCAATAAATAGCTATAGCTATTTCTGCTATTATACTAATAATTATTTATTTTAATATTATTTTTAATAAAGTATAGGTTAGAAATTCAGAAATTTAATCACCTCACTATGTGAAATATAAAAAGTGAAGCTCCCCAAAAGTTTTAGATTCCTTAAACAGTGAAAACCTTAGAAATGCATTTATTCAGTTTAATCCAGGCACTATACAAAGCACATAGTTTTCACAGAAGGAATTTAGGATTTTTTCTAACACAAAACACCTTGGGAAGATAGGGCATATCAATTCCCTATGCTATAATTCTGTGTGGTATATACTATTAAAACATAGAAATGTTTTTTGGCATAGGTGTATTTATAAATATGGTGCCAGATTTAGTGATCTTATGATATTATTGTTGAATTTAAAATTTAATCACTTATCTATATTCAAATATTTTCCAGTATCTGTAAGTTCTCAAATGTTATTAACTATAATTGCATATGCCATAATTATTCCTATAAATATAAAATCTGTAAGTTTTAGAAAGATCTGGAAAGCAGAACTAGGAGATTGCCACACTTATATTCCTCTGCTATGACACAAATGCACTTTCAGTGGCTCCCAAATGTCTTTAATAATGACCCACAATAACTTGTAAAATTTACACATCATCTTTCCTTAAAAAGACAAAAAAAAACACACAAAAACAAACAAAACACAAAACAGTGTCAGATTAATGTCCTAGAGTTGGACAACCTAGTTTAAAATATTTATTTAATACAATAATTTTCTTGACCTTTGGCATGTTATTTAACTCTTCTGAACTTTGTTATTTCTATCTATAAAATGGGAATGATAAGAGTACTTCCTTTTAAAAGCTGTTGTGAATAATTTTGCAAATATATATACATACATAAATATGTATATATGTAGAGAGAGTATAGTTTTGTCTGATATTTAGATAAGTTTTGCTATCTTACAAAAATTATTTCAACTGAATTTGTTATTTCTCAATATATTATGAATAAGGTTTTTTATTTTAGCTCTGTTGCCCAAAAAGAAACTCTAGACCCTATGAATACTGCAGAATTAGAAATAAAATAGGAGAAGCATATTTTTATATTTAAAAAAAAAAACATTTACTAAGAAAGATATACAATGCACCTATAACCAAAGAATGTGGGTTTTTTTTTTCTTCTAATATATAGTACCAAATTCAAAATAAGTACCTTCAGCCTGGCCTGTGGTGGCGCAGTGGGTAAAGCATCGACCTGGAATGCTAAGGTTGCCTGTTCAAAACCCTGGGCTTGCCTGGTCAAGGCACATATGAGAGTTGATGCTTTCTACTTCTCTCTCTCTAAAATGAATAAAATCTAAAAAATAAAGTTGATAATAAAAGTAATAAGTACCTTCATGTGGGGCTAGGACTTTGGTTTTATAAACCCAAACTTATCACACTGCATTTTGATGTATTTCATTAGAATCTTTGATACTTAAACTTATTTTAAAAGTGAGGTGTCTCCTTGCTAAAGAAAGCACTTAATTTAATCATTCAGCTTTAAAAAATAAAGAAAATATCTTCACTGAATTGTTTTTGGACCATGAAATTCTTATCCTGATGACTCCTTGTAGAAACCACATCTTATTTTTACGTGCATCATCCTTCCACAACAGACATGCCAGGCACTTATCCTGTTGCTTGTCAAATAGTTCCTCAGTTGTTTTGATAAATTTAATTCCAACTTGCAGATTAACATCTAGAAATGTTTCTAAATGAACAATTACCAGTTTAACACAAATGGGTCTGTGGAGGTAAAAAAGACATGTTGTATAAAATAAGATATTAGAACATTGTTCATTAATATATCAAAATTACATGCTCAACTCAACTTAGGTCTGTTTTCTCCAAGGTGCATGTGTGAAGATGCACATGTGCGCTTATGTGCTTTCCCTAGAAAACCTGTCTCAGCTGACAAAGGGCTGGAAATAAAACCCAACCATAGAAATCAAATTGCTCTGTATTACAACTATAGAGGTCTTCTTATACTTTTGGTATTGAAATTTATTATCTAAAACTTTGTCATTTAAAATATATTTTATTTAGCCTAATTCTAAGAGCAAGAAATTGAATAATTTCTATAACAAAGTAGACCCTAAAACATAAGATGTCAGGTCTCTCACCTGCTCTAAGAATGGATTATGTAAGAGCACAAAGCATAGACCGTGTGGCTCACATACCACCAGAATGTCTATGAAAATAAGAATGGTGAGGTTGAAACGGATCCCTGAGGCTTCTGATCGTTTGGATGAAATGCCCTTTGAGTCTCTGACCTTAGTCATCTAACTTGACAATTCAAATCACAAATTATTTTAACCTCCGTTGAACCATAATCCCTTTAAAAGAGACCCATTCCTCTGGGTGTAATTTGATGCTTTACTTTGTCACAGCAAAATAAATATAACTTTAGAAGACAATGACTAAAGCTGACAAATATTTTCTGCATTGTCACATGTAATCACTTATTTTTCACACTGATTTTATTTTCCTGTGGACTGTGCCAACAGATGTTAACGTGGTATAAATGAACATGTCACTTTTCTCATACCTATGTTGACAAGTGTTAAAGAATACAACTTAAGAGGAACATGCTATCTGACCATTACCTGTCGACCTCTTTTATATCAAGTTATTCTTTTGCCCATCCAGTGTTGGGTGTCCTCTCATAGCCTAGTTTATGGCACCTAATACAAAACTCAGAAATAGTATTTCATCTATGCCTACTCTGAAACATTTCTTGTCCTCCTTTTGAATAAAGATTAGCTCTTCATGCCTGACCAGGCGGTGGCACAGTGGATAGAATGTCGGACTGGGATGCAGAAGACCCAGGTTCGAGACCCCGAGGTCGCCAGCTTTAGCACAGGCTCATCTGGTTTGAGCAAGGCTCATCAGCTTGAACCCAAGGTCACTGACTCGAGCAAGGAGTCACTTGGTCGACTGTAGACCCCCCAACCCCTCAGTCAAGGCACATATGAGAAAGCAATCAATGAACAACTAGGGTGCCACAATGAGGAATTGATGCTTCTCATCTCTCTCCCTTCCTGTCTGTCTATTCCTATCTGTACCTCTGTCTGACTCTGTCTTTCTAAATAAATAAACAAACAAATAAATAAACAAATAAATAAATAACCTCTTCTGCTCAAGGGCACAGAGCAAGAAGGCAAGAGGCATCTATCTGATCCAGGTTCTCGGTTCTTGCCTATTTTGACTTCTCAGAGAAATTCTTTCCTTGCCGCTTTAGTACTTTATTATTACTTACAGGAAGCTCTTTGGAAATGAGGCATAGTTAAAGCTATAAATATATCACCATTACAGTGTACATCACATCTTAATTCACAGCATGTATTTAAGTTGATTACAGCATGTGCTGTATACCTGAATGACCCTCATCAAGTGGCATTAAGTGACTGTTCCATAAAATAGTTTTTTTGTTGTTTGTGGTAACTGTGAGCTCAATTGAATTTCCAGGATAGATCTTAAGAAAATAGAATGATCAGTACTCAAATATATATTGCAATGTCATTGCACTCTTGTTATTCCTATGCCTATTAATTAAAGGCACTTTTAAAACCCTGTGGCCATGAGACAACATAATACCATTCTGGGTTGGCGCTGTGCAGTATACACTGCAGAGTATGAATAGATAACACATTTGATTCTTTCCTGTGCACGTTAGTGTTTATGGAATACTATAGTTTATTATAAGATGCATACCTGTTTCTGTATTTAGAACATTACAAACAACAGTGTCTTTCTATTTATGATTATATTTTTAATAAAATATTTTCTTTGTTATTTTTGATGCATACACTAAAATTGACCTAGTGAAATATGAACACTTTTAGATTTTGTTGCATGGTATGTGACTGTTCTCCAGATGAAGAATACCACAATGACTGTCTTCAGTAAGTTCAGGCAACATTGTTTTTTGATCAGTTCCTTTTACTTTAGCTATTTTGTTAAATTTCTAAATTGTTCTGGAAAAGTCTTTGATTACATCTATGAGTTACTAAATCTATATATTTATTTAATTTTAAATCTGTAATTGTAACATAATTTCTAGCCATGTCTTTCTCTTTCCTTTTCTATAAAATATTCCTGTACACTTTTCTTATTTGCTTTACTACTTTTCATTTGGAAAACAAAATTTACCCAGCTTGTGCAGAATTTACTCAGTATGCAAAAATTGAAACATGCTATATCAATCAATAGCACACTTTCTTCTGTTTTATTGCACCTAAGTGCATATTAAATAATGTCACTCAGCACCAACAAATTCCTCCTTCAGAGAATTGAGCCTGCAAATCACCAGAGGGGATTTTACAAGTGTCTTCCAAGATGTGCTGCAGATCTATGGGCACCTTGCTCCCACCTGTTTCTCCGTCTCTTGTGTACTGGGTGCACAGTACTAAAGGCGCAAGATGGATTATGGTGGGGAGATAGGGGCTTTCCCTCTCATTTTGACTTTTGTGTTACTGAACTGTAAGAGAGAACTTTAGCAGGGCTAATTAAGACAATTTATCAGTTTTTAATGTTTTCATTTCAATTCACAATCCCTATGCTACATATGAGACTTAGACAAGATTGCATAATAATCTGAAAGACATATTGTGTCTTCAATGAAAAAGACTATTTATTGGACCTGGGTCAACATGTCTCCTTCTGAAAAATGAAATAAATAATGAAGTCCTTAGGCCACGTGTAAACAGAGTATTTGGTGGGTGATAGAAGCCTTTTTGTTTACATTTTATAATATATTAAAATTTATTGTTTGCTTTTTAAGAACATTGGTAAAGCATTTATTATGTAATAATCATAACAATTTACAAAGTCACTTTTAATATGGCTGTTTTACAATTGAGACAACCGAGGTCCAGAAAGACCACATTATTAAGGGGCAGAGGCACAGTTTTATGATTTCAAAGCTTATGTTGCTAGCCATTATTTTATCTACGTCTTTTTGTCAAGTATTTGTTAAATGTTACTTCAAACCATAAAATTTTGCTCATTTTTATTTTGTATTATGTTATAATATTTAGTAAAAAATTACATTCATCTACCATTTTATATGCTCATGCACATACACATAGGCACAGATATAACTTTAATATGCTAAATTAGTTAATTCAGTTCTAGCTCATTCTGATCCTATCCAGTTCATTTAATTGTTATAAGATCTATTAATGGCTATTTTAATCAACTTCTATATTCATTTTTTACTTTTACAATTTTAACTTTTGATTTCTTTGAACATGCCATCCATGATTTCTCATTGTTTATTTCTACCATTAATATATATATATATTTTTCTGTTTAGCCATTTCATATAGAAGGAGGACACAGAAAAAATCCTGCCTCTTCAGATCATGGCAACTTTAATCTATCCCATAAGCATAGCCACTAAAATCTATTATTAGTAGAAAATGTGCTAGTCAAATGGGAATTAAAATAAATTTTAGTGCTTTATAAAGATAAATTTAAGCCTGACCAGGCAGTGGCACAGTGGATAGAGTGTCAGACTGGGATGGGAGAACTCAAGTCGGAAACCGGTTTGAGTGCAGGGTCACTGGCTTGAGCAACGGGTTACTTGCTCTGCTGTAGTTCCCCAGTCAAGGCACATATGAAAAAGCAATCAGCGAACAACTAAGGTGTCACAACAAAGAATTGATTCTTCTCATCTCTCTTTTTTCCATTCTATCTGTCCTTATCTGTCCCTTTGTCTGACTCTCTGTCTCTGTAAAATGAAAGATAATAATAATTTGAGCCTGACCATACAATGAAACAGTGGATAAAGGATTAGCCTCTGATGCTGATGACCCAAGTGTAAACCTTGAGGTTGCCAACTTGAACCCAAAGGTTGCTGGCTTGAAGTCCAAGGTCACTGGTTTGAGCAAGAAGTTACTGGCTTGGCCAAAGTCCCTCAGTCAAGGCACATATGAGAAAGCAATAAATGAACAACTAAGGTGCCACAAATAGCATTGATGCTTCTCATCTATCTCCCTTCCTGTCTGTCTCTATCACTAAAAACAATAAAAATGCTGCAATGAATATGGGGCTGCATGTGTCTTTACGTAGCAATGTTTTTGAGTTTTGGGGGTATATTCCCACTAGAGGGATTGCTGGGTCATATGATAGCTCTATTTTTAATTTTTTGAGGAACCACCATACTTTCTTCCATAATGGTTGTACTACTTTACATTCCCACCAACAGTGGATGAGGGTTCCTTTTTCTCCACAGCTTCTCCAACATTTGTTATTACTTATCTTGTTGATTATAGCTAATCTAACAGGTGTGAAATGGTATCTCATTGTAGTTTTGATTTGCATTTCTCTAATAGCTAATGAAGATGAGCATCTTTTCATATATCTGTTGGTCATTAGTATTTCTTCCTGTGAGAAGTATCTGTTCACAGTGGTCAAGACATGGAAACAACCAAAAAGCCCTTCAATAGATGACTGGATAAAGAAGATGTGGTACATATATACTATGGACTACTACTCTGTTATAAGAAATGATGACATCGGATCATTTACACCAATATGGATGGACCTTGATAACATTATACTGAGTGAAATAAGTAAATCAGAAAAAAACTAAGAACTATATGATTCCATACATAGGTGGGACATAAAAAAGAGACTCAGAAACATGGACAAGAGTGTGATGGTTATGGGGGGAGGGAGGAAGAAAAAAGAGGGGGTGGGAAGAGGGGAAGGGCATAAAGAAACCAGATAGAAGGTGAAGGAAGACAACTTGACTTTGGGTAATGGGTATGCAATATAATCAAACGTCAAAATAACCTGGAGATGTTTTCTCTGAATATATGTACCCTGATTTATCAATGTCATCCCATTAAAATTAATTTTAAAAATCAATTAAATATTTTAAAAACTCAATGAGTTACCACTACATTTGTGAGAACAGCTACCCCCCAATTTATTTTAAACCTATGGAGGATGACAACACCAGTTTAAAATTTCAATTGCAGTTGAGTATTCAGAGCAACAGGTCCTCTCCTTCATTACATGTGGGCAAGAAAAAGGGTACAGGCTCTTTGGAAGACCTTTTGGCAGCTTCTGATAAAACTCAAAAAAATTTTTTCATATACTTCAAGCACTGAGCTGTTTGATGGTTACAGCATTTATTTGGCAACCTATTTTTACACAAAATCTTACACAGGAATCTTTATAGCAGCTTCATTCATAATTGCTAAATATTAAAAGTAAACAAGATCTCTTTAATATGTAAATGTATGAACAAACTGTAATAAGTCTATGCAAACAAGTGTTATTTAATGGTTTAATGATTGAAAATAATGAATTTTAAGCCACAAGAAGACATGGATGAATTGCACATGCATGTTGTAAGTAACTAAAGCCACATACTGTATGATATCAATAATATGATATTCTGGAAGAGAAACCATAGAGATAGTGAAAAGATCAGCAGAAGCAGAGTTCAGAGAAAGTAGAAAAGGTTTAAATTAAGTAACAGTCTCTTCACCATCTAATCTCCCTCGTTACAAAATGTTTATAGCAGCATTCTTAACATCTCCTTGATTGAAACACCACTTATAAAAATTATAAATAGTGAATTATTTGTATAAGAACATTCTACTAACCAGGTATAAAATAAATTTATTTTAGAAATGGTTGAATTTAAGTGAAAAATTTAAATAAAGTTAAAAATAAACTAAATTATAATTACTCAGAACAGTTAAGTTACCTAAAGTTACTTAGAAAATAAAAAATTATGAAATAATCAGATATTTCATAAAAAGAAGAACAAAATATGCAGTTAGACTATTATTAAAGGAACAATAATATCATGAAAACCAAAAAGGTGTGAAAATGAATAGTGTTTAAAGTGGAAAGAGATTCAATAAATTATCATTACGATCACAATAATAAAATTTGAGTAATTAGAGAAAGTGGTTTCTTCAAAATGCATCTAAGAAGAGTTAAAACTATAGAACCCTTAAAAGAAAACAATGGGGTAAATATTTTATGACTTTGAATTAGGCAATAGTTTATTTAGACAAGACACCAAAAACACAACTGACAAAAGCAAGTAATACATTAAGCTTCATCAAAATATAAAACTTGGATTTCCAAAGATACTATCAAAAAAGTGAAAAAGACACTTGAATGCAGAACATATAAAGGGCTTTGAAATGTCCAATAAGAAAAGGACAAACAACCTGATAAAAACAACAATGGAAAATGGACAAAGTTTCTGAATCAAGATCTCACTAAAGAAGATACAAAATTGTTCAATTATCACATAAAAAATGTTCAACATTAGTGGCTAGCGAAATTCAAATAATCAGAACTACAATGAGGTACCACTTCATACCCACTAGGATGGATAGCATAAGAAGATCTTATAAAGGACATAGACAAATTGGAAGACTCACACAATGCTGGTAGAGATGTAAAATGGTACAGCTTCCTAGGTAAACAATTTGGCAGTTGCTCACTAGTTAAACATGACCCCACATCCCACTCCTGGGCATATATATAAGAAAATAAAATCATGTCCACCAACCACTGTAAATATTTATGATATCATTTTTGTTTTATAATAACCAAATATAGAACAACCCATATGCCCATCAACTGGTGGACAAATAAATAAAATTAGACATATCATAAAATAGAATATTATTTATTCATAAAAATAAATTACTGATATATGCTCCAACATAGATGAACCTTAGAAATATCTAAGTGAAAGAAGCCAAACACAAAAGTCCATATATAATATAATTTCACCTATGTGAAGTTTTTAGAATAGGCAAATCAGTAATGATAAAAATAACTTAGTGGCTGCCAGGGGCTAGAAAGAGCAGGAAATGGATGAGTGACTGAAAGCTGATATGGGGTTTCATTTGGGGTGATGAAAATATTCTAAAATTAGATTAAGTGATGATCACACACCTCTGTGAATATACCATTGAACCATATATTAAAAACAAGTGAAGTTTATGGGTGTTAATTTTAACTTAATAAAGTTGTTATATAAAGGGAATTACTGAGGAGCAAGATGGCAATGGAGTAGGTGGACGTACCAACTTCCAACTCCCAGAACCAAAGTGGATTATAACTCAATTTTAAGAACCATCATCTGGATAAACCAACTTTCAACTAAACTAAGTGGACTCTTCAACCAAGGAACACAGAAGAAGCCACATTGAGACTGGTAGAAATAGCAAAAACGCGAAGAGAGCTGCCCAGCTCCCCAGAGTGAATGGCAGCCCGGAGAGACCCACGTGGCAGGAGGAGAATTTGGCGGAGTGGGAGGGACATGGGTCCCAGAAACAAAGCCCCAGCCTGCAGTCGCAAAACTTAGAAGAGGTGTTTGGAAAGTATTGAACTGTGAAACAAGTGAGAATACTGTTTGTGAGAAAGAGACAGTTTTCTCAGACCCAAGATTCTTTTTAAAGGGACAGCACAGAAAACCTCTCTCACAACCACACACCCGGGGTTCCGGGGAACGGGGACAGAGAAGAGGACGAGAGCAGTGGGAAGAGAGTGTGGACTGAAGGCACAGGGACAAAAACTCTGAGGGACAGCCACCCTAACCCCTGGGCTAAGTCACTTCCCTAATCAAAAATGAGTATTTCCCCTGGAACTAGCAATATCAGCAAAGGGAGACAGGACTCCAGCCAAACAAGCTCTCCCGCGGCAATTAGAGCAGAGATGCTTAGAGGCAGGGAGCTCCCAGGTCTACAGTATGGAGTGTTAGGACCCTTTCTACTCTGCTGAGGGTTGCTGGAGAGATGGTGGCGGTAGAGAGCTGAAACACGGTTCTGTCGGTGGGGGCAGAGGCCCAGCCGGTGTGAGCTCATTCTAGCTCAGCAGGGGCGGAGGAAACGCACAAAAGTGGTTCAGCAGCTGTGGTCCCACCAGTTACTCCACTGGCGGGGGAAAAGCAGGAGGTCAGGAATGGGCAGAGATCTGCTCTGCAACCCTGCGCAAGCAGGCCTGACCACGGGGTTGGAGTAAGATCCCAGGATGGGTGGAGCCTCGTGGCTAAGCTCACGCAAGCAGGCCCAAGCAGCCAGAGGAACCGCGGTTTGCCATCCTGCGTGCATGAGTTGGCTCTGAACGCCGGGGCGGGGTAGAGCCCGGGAGGAACAGAAGTTTGCAGCTAAGCACACGCCAGCAGCTATGCCTGGCCCAATAAACTTTGGTTTGCAACCCTGCACAGGAGAGTCCTGGCCTCGAGGGCAGGGCTAAAGCTCTGGATGGGCAAAGCCTCACAGCTGAGAGCAAGTCAGAAGCCCCGTCCAACCCGCAAAACTGTGGCAAGCAGGCTCTGATCGTGGGTACTGGGTGGAAGCCTAGAAACAGGCTGGGTCCTCAGGTGAGCAAAGGTGCTCACCTCTACCCTTGGTGCTGAGGCTTGTGGCTTCAGTGACAGCCCCTCCCGTGGAGGAGAGGCTGAAATCACACCATCAGCCACAGTGGGCCGGTGCTGGATATGCCCATACCCAACAGCCCTAGGCAGCGGCAGAGGGGGTGGCGAGCCTGCAGACAGACCACACCTAGAGAACACAAGGCAACACCTACTGGACTCCAGTGGCCACAACTTGCTTATACACAGACAAAATGGGCAGGTAGAGGAATGCAAAAGTAATGAATCAAGAGTAATACCCAGAGAAGAACCTGAATGAACCAGATATAACCAAATTACCAGAAGCAGAATTTAGAATAATGATAGTTAGGATGTTCAAAGAAATTAGAGCAACAATGGATAGTCACTATGAACACCTATATAAAGAGATAACAAGTATAAAAAATGAAATTGAAATAATAAAAAAGAATCAGACAGAAATAACAAATAGAGTATCAGAATTGAAGACCACAATGGAAGGAATTAAAAGCACGATGAATGACGCTGAGGATCGAATCAGCGAGTTAGAGGACACAATAAACAAAGGCACAGAAGCAGAGAAGAAAAAGAAAAAGAGACTCAAAAAATGTGAGGAAACTCTAAGGGAGCTCTGTGACAACATAAAGAGAAACAACATTCACATCATAGGGGTTCCTGAAGAAAAGGAAACAGAACAAGAAATAAAAATTTTGTTCAATCAAATCATAGCAGAAAACTTCCCTAAATCAAGTCTAGGAAACATTTCAAACATTCAAGAGGTACACAGAACTCCATTAAAGAAAAACCCAAAAAAATCTACACCAAGACACATCATAGTTAAAATACCAAAGCTAAGGGATAAAGAGAAAATTTTAAAAGCTGCTAGAGAATAAAAGGCTATCACCTACAAAGAACCCCCCATAAGGATGACATCTGATTTCTCAACAGAAACACTTGAGGCCAGAAGGGAATGGCAAGATATATTCACAGTAATGCAGAACAAGAACCTACAACCAAGACTACTCTATCCAGAAAGACTAACGTTTAAAATTGAAGGAGAAATAAAGAGCTTCCCAGACAAAGAAAGCCTCAAGAAATTCATTAAAACCAAATCGATTCTGTAAGAGATACCAAGGGGTATGTTGTGAACAGTTCAAAGGGAAGAGAGAATATAGCAAAAGAAGAATATAGATTTAAAGAATAAATGTCAATAAAAAACTACATATGAATAGTAACCTTAAATGTAAATGGATTTAATGATCCAATCAAAAGACATAGGGTAGCTGTGTAGATAAAGAAACAGGACCCATACATTGCTGTCTACAAGAAACACACATTAAAACAAAAGATGCACAGAGACTGAAGGTAAAAGGATGAAAAAAAATATTTCATGCAAATGGAAATGAAAAAAAAGCCAGGGTAGCAGTACTTATATCTAACAAAATGGAATTTAAAACAAAGGCTGTAGTAAGAGACAAAGAAGGACACTACATAATGGTAAAGGGAACAAATCAATGGGAAGATATAACTATTATAAATATCTACGCACCAAATATAGGAGCCCCGACATACATAAAGCAGACTTTGATGGATATAAAGGGTGAGATTAACAGCAATAATATAATAGTAGGGGATTTCAATACCCCACTAACAACACTGGATAGATCCTCAAGAAAGAAAATTAATAAAGAAACAGCAGATTTAAAGGACACACTAGATCAACTCAATTTAATAGATATCTTCAGCACTTTTCACCCTAAAGCAGTAGAATATACATTATTCTCAAGCGATTATGGTACGTTTTCTAGGATAGACCACATGTTAGGACACAAAAGTGGTCTCAATAAATTTAAGAAGATTGAAATCATATCAAGCATTTTCTCTGATCACAATGCCATGAAACTAGAAATTAACCACAAAAGAAAAACTGAAAAATACTCAAATACTTGGAAACTAGGTAGCATGATATTAAATAATGAATAGATTAACAATGAGACGAAGAAGAAATAAAAAAGTTTCTAGAAACAAATGATAATGAGCATACATCAACTCAAAATTTATGGGACACAGCAAAAGCAGTACTGTGAGGGAAGTTCATTGCAATACAGGCATATCATAAGAAGCTAGAAAAAGCTCAAATATGCAACCTGACCCTGCATCTAAAAGAACTAGAAAAACAACAGCAAATAAAGCCTAGGACCAGTAGAAGAAAGGAAATAATAAAGATCAGAGCAGAAATAAATGACATAGATGCTAAGGAAACAATACAGAGGATCAATGAAACCAAGAGCTGGTTCTTTGAAAAGGTAAACAACATTGATGAACCTTTAACTAGACTCACCAAGAAAAAAAGAGAGAGGACCCAAATAAATAAAATTAGAAATGACAGTGGAGAAATAACAACTGACACAACAGAAATACAAAGCATTGTAAGAAAATACTATGAAGAACTCTATGCCAAAAAATTAGACAACCTAGGTAAAATGGACAAATTTCTTGAATCATATAATCCTCCAAAAATCAATCTGGAAGAATCAGAACACCTAAACAGACCAATTACAACAAATGAGATCAAAACAGTTATCAAAAAACTTCCAAAAAAGAAAAGTCCTTGGCCTGATGGCTTCACAAGTGAATTTTACCAAAAATTTAAAGAAGAACTAACTCCTATCACCTCAAACTATTTCAAAAAATTCAAGAGGAAGGAAGACTACCAAACTTCTTTTATGAGGCGAACAGAATTCTGATTCCAAAACCGGGCAAAGACAACACAAAGAAAGAAAATTGTAGGCCTATATCCCTAATGAATTTAGATGCTAAAATTCTCAACAAAATATTAGCCAACCGCATCCAGCAATAAATATATGAAAAAAATCATACACTATGATCAAGTGGGATTTACTCTGGAGAGGCAAGGCTGGTTTAATATTCGCAAATCAATCAATGTGATTCATCACATAAACAAAAGCAAGGACAAAAATCACATGATAATTTCAAGAGATGCAGAAAAGGCATTTGATAAAATCCAGCACCCATTCATGCTCAAACTCTCAGTACAGTGGGAATACAGGGAACATCCCTTAACATGATAAAGGCCATCTACAACAAACCCACAGCAAAGATAATACTAAATGGACAAAAATTAAAAGCAATCCTCTTAAGATCAGCAAGCAGGCAGGGGTGCCCCCTTTCACCACTCTTATTCAACACAGTTCTGGAAGTCCTAGCTACAGCAGTCAGACAAGAAGAAGAAATAAAAGGCATCTAAATTAGAAAAGAAGAAGTAAAACTGTCATTATTTGCAGATGATATGATATTGTATATTGAAAACCCTAAAGTCTCAGTCAAAAAACTACTGGACCTTATAAATGAATTCAGCAAGGTGGCAGGATATGAAATTAATACTCAGAAATCAGAGGCATTTCTATATACCAACAATGAACTGTCAGCAAAAGAAATTAAGGAAACAATCCCCTTCACTATTGCAGCCAAAAAAATAAAGTACCTAGGAGTAAATTTAACCAAGGAGGTTAAGGACTTGTACTCGAAAAATTATAAAACATTGATAAAAGAAATCAAGAAAGATACAAACAAGTGGAAGCATATACTGTGCTCATGGCTAGGAGAATAAACATCATTAAAATGTCTGTATTACCCAAAGCAATTTATAAATTCAATGCAATACCAATGACATACTTCAAAGATATAGAACACATATTCCAAAAATTTATATGAAACCAAAAAAGAACACGAATAGCCTCAGCAATCTTAAAAAGAAAAAATAAAGCAAGAGGTATCACTCTTCCGAATATCAAGGTTTACTACAAGGCCATTATACACAAGACAGCCTGGTACTGGCATAAGTACAGGCACATAGATAAATGGAACAGAACAGAGAACCCAGAAATAAACCCAGACCTTTATGGACAATTGATATTTTACAAAGGCAGGAAGAGCATACAATTGAGTAAAGACTGCCTCTTTAACAAATGGTGTTGGGAAAATTGGACATCTACCTGAAAAAACATAAAACTAGACCATCAACTTACACCATTCACAAAAACAAACTCAAAATGGATAAAAGACTTAAATGTAAGCCGTGAAACCATAAGCATCTTAGAAGAAAACATAGGCAGCAAGCTCTCCGACATCTGTAGCAGCAGTATATTTGCCGATTTATCTCCACGGGCAAATGAAATAAAAGGCAAGATAAACAAATGGGACTATATCAAACTAAAAAGTTTTTGCACAGCTAAAGACAATAAGAACAGAATAAAAAGACAAACCACACAATGGGAGAACATATTCGACAGCACGTCTGATAAGGGATTAATAACCAAAATTTATAAAGAACTTATAAAACTCAACACCAGGAAGACAAACAATCCAATCAAAAAATGGGCAAAAGAAATGAATAGAAATTTCCCCAAAGAGGACATACAAATGGCCATAAGCATAAGAAAAAATGTTCAACATCAATAATCATTAGAGAAATGCAAATTAAAATCACAATGAGATAGCACCTCACACCAATCAGAATGGGGCTTATCAGCAAAACAACACAGAATAAGTGCTGGCAAGGATGTGGAGAAAAGGGAACCCTCCTGCACTGCGAGTGGGAATGCAGACTGGTGCAGCCACTGTGGAAAACAGTATGGAGATTCCTCAAGAAATTAAAAATCGAACTGCCTTTTGACCCAGCTATCCCACTCAAATGGAAAAAAGTATGGAATTAAATAATTAATAAACAGGGACTTAAAGATATATATATGTGAAGCCAGTGACCAAGGCCGCCACCACAGCCGCCTGGCCCATGCAGGTTCACATTAGATTAGGACAGTCTGTAATGAAAGAACAGAGCCAAAAACTGTTGAGCCATCACCTTTAATCCTAGTTTGCACCCAGTGGGCAAGTAAAAACACACACTGGGCTCCAAAACCCACTCATTCAGTCCTCACAAAGCTACTGACTTATTCGAGTTTCCTAGCTCACCAGACTTATTCACCTGTTTCCCATCTCTTTCTCCCTGCACAAACTGGCTTCTCCCTCAGCACTCCGCCATTCTGGCTGCTTCTTCTCTCCTCCATGTGGCCTTAATTGGCTCTCCTCTCTAATGCTAACCTCAGGAACCGAGAGAGAGAGCAAGCTTCCGTACTGCCCCACTTTATAGTGTAGAAATCCAAACCTTTAATCCAATCTAGTCTCTAATACAAGGTCACTTATCTGAGGTATAATGGGAGGATTCCTCATGAGAGTGCACCACCCCACATCATCCAATCAGTCAAGGGTGTGAGGAAAAGCTTACTTTTAAAACTAAGCCTTAGGCTATAACAACCTGGCTTGCCCACAGTCTGTCCCAAACTTGTACGTGGGCAGTGCCATCTTTAACAAAGTGAGCATAATATATTTTATCTGCCCAACAATATATATAAAGATGGGTTCAGGAGAACGCCAGGGCAAACAGTCTCTACTGTTCCTTAGCCGTAACCTCACCTAGCCGTAACCTCTCTTAGCCATAACTTCCTCTTCTCCCAGAAGCACATCCACTTTTATTCATAGAAACAAATGTGGTCTATCAGCAATTCAACTAAGTTTTCAAGGCAACTCAAAGACAACCCCCACCATACCATCCAAATCTACTTTACACTAATAAGAAACTAGTTTCTAGCCTCCTCCAGAGAACATGGGTGAGACAAATGAGAATCAGGTGTAGCTCCTTGTTGCCTAGGTAAATGAGGTGGGGTTTGGGTCCAGTACCTCTGTCCAGTTTGCAAAATACCATTTATTTATTTGATTCCTGTTGGGCAGATAAAATATATTACGCTCACTTTGTTAAAGATGGTGCTGCCCACGTGCAAGTCCGTTGATAATAATGTGTGTTGGGGGACAGGCTGTGGGCAGGCCAAGTCCATGTTGACACCATCATTACTTCCTATTTTTTTTAAATGTAACCCAGCCCCACTTTAGTCTGAGAACTCTCCCAAGGAGCAGGAGTCACACCCACTCAGGAAAAGTCCACAAGACACTGGAGTTGTGGTCACATTTTCACACTTTGCAGCTAGAGTCCAAGTTGCAATGACCACTGCTTCCAGCTTGCAATGATTCAGGTAGACTGGAAAAGCCATCTGCACAGGTATGGTAATGGAGCTTTTATTTTCTTTAAACTGTAGAAATGAACCCAGGGTGCCTTTCCCTGGAGCTCTGCAGCCATGGCATGGTGAAGAGAACCTTGGGGTAAACTATGCTGGGTGGCAGAGGTAAATTCATCTAAATTAGGAGCAGGTTCCAGCCTAAAATAGGCATGGGGTATTAAGGCAGGAGGAATAAAGGAAACACTATATATTAAACAAAGCAGCAGAAAATAAAGACTATCAGCACCCACAGAGATCTTCAAGGGACTAATAAAAATCCAAATATTCAGGGTAGGCATAGTAAGTGGCCCTCGTGTACACAAGAAATGAGATCAGTTTACCTGCTACTTGGAAGAAATACCCTAGGCTCGGAGATGGGGCCAACAGCCCTGGGCACCTTTAGCTTTCAGTGGCAAGTCCCAGAATGCTGAGTAAAGTCAGGTCACAGGCAGCTGGAAAGGGCTCGATGAGATTGACCCTCCCTCCGTGGAGCAAGGGGTAAGCTTACCTTCTTGTGTCCCTTTTTCTACCGAAAAGATATGTCCCTGGTAGGGGTAGAGAAACCTGGCAGGCTTTAGCTCAATGACCTTCCTTTCCACTCTTGAAACAGGGTCCTGATGAGTCCTATGAGTCCCCTTTGGGCCATTGGAGCCTTTAAAGGAGTATGCCAAGAGCTGGTATTTTTCCTGATCTCTTTTGGGCTTTGTCTGCCTTTTCATTTCCTCTTGGTCATTACAGACCTTAAAAGCCATGCTCAGAAGATCTCACTGAGGGCTTTGAGGGTCCACATTTGCCTATATAAACTTTTTATGTATATCTGGAACTATTTATAAAAATACAAAACAGCATTACTAGCTAGATCAAATAAAAGAGGGTAAAAAATTGCAAAATAAAAAGGTTTGGCATCTCCTGTATATCAGCATTCAAAAGAAATTCTTCAAACTAAATAGATTTGCAGGAGTTCTAGGACATGACTCCCCCCTCATTTTTTTAAAAATATATATTATTTACAATTGACTCTTAGGAATTTATTGAGTATACTCCAAAATACCTTGACCTCAAAAACTGCTATACCTTTACTAAGCAAATCCACCCTGCTTCAAGCTTTGCAGCTGCAATAACTTTAGCTTGGAGCAGTTTGGCTAAATTAGGAAGTCTTTATAATCTACATTTCATTTAATTTTAATGAGTGTGCTTTACTTGTTCTAATTAAATTTGTAAATTTATAGGGAATGATAATTTATTTTTACAATATTAGAGCTGGCATTTCCAATTTTTTGCATGCAAGAATATAATTCAGGCCTTGAACACAGACACATTTAGACATTAAACAAAGACTCCACATACAATTACACAAATCAAGAGTAAAACCCAGGATTTTAGAGATTAGAATGTGGCCTGCTTGATCTTAAGTAGGGCTATTTTAATAGGAACATGATAAGAATAAATACCAAACAGAAATTTCTCTTGAAAAATCTCAAATCGGCTGTGTGAGATTTTTGTTTAGGCATATCCAAACAGGCTCCCCCTTTTCTCTTTCCAGGCATGAAACAGGAAAGAAATAAAGTGATCCAAAACATAAAAGAAAATTAGATAATAATAAGAAAAAGCTGTAAATTTAAAGAGCATCTGAGTCTTCTAATCATTCTCAAATTCTAATAGCTGCTGCAACCGGCAGCCTAATCCTTCCATTTTAACCCCATTCAAATGGTAGATTCAGTTTACCTGGGAGGGGAATGCTTCTCTTCTCCTCTCCCAGGGCGGGGCCTACCGGGAAGAGCCCTGCCCTGCCCATATAAGGGTTCACCTGCGTAGCACCGCACTGTCGCTCGCTCCTGGTACTGGGATCTGGGGTCCACAGGCCATGGCAGTGCTTCCTCTGCTGCTGCGCCTTTTGTATGCAGATTCTGTGCTGACCATATTTGTGTCTTTTTTGTCCCACTGACCTGGGAAGCCGCCCCTTTTGCCTCCGCTGTCGCCTGCTCGCTTCACCTTGGAGATACAGGGCAGGGCGAGTTTCTAGGCTAGCACAAACCCTAGTACGCGGGTGGCCTTGTCCCCGCCGCTTTACCGGCTCTCAGCTCGTCGCCCTTGCCTAAGGAGGCCACCTTTCCACTCTTTGGAGTGGGGGTTTTCAAGGGTCTGAGACAAAGACTTTGGGAGCAGAGGGCTGTGGACCCAAAAAGTTTAAAATGGCCATAGCCGTGATATTCTTACCTCCCGAATTATTCTCAGACTCCAAGTTTTTCTCATATTTACATTCCTCTGTTTCTGCCTCATTCTGTTCAAACGGCTTCTTCTCAAAAAACATTTGTACAAAAAGAATAAGTTCCTCACTTTTGATCCTACAACTCCCATATTTATTTTTCTCTCAAATTATTTCTTATTATACTTTCTCACCAAACTCTACTTAAAAGCTTTACTCTCTAAAAGCTTTATACTTACTTCATGTGACTTTATTATTATACTCTTCCCCCAAACTCTACTTAAAAGCTTCACTCTCTAAAAGCTTTATACTTACTTTGTATGGCTTTATTATTATTATCTTCCCCTAAACTCTACTTAAAAGTTTCACTCTCTAGATACACACCTCTGGGGAGTTGCATTACCTCTCTTTTTTCCCATTTTCAGTGGCCACACAATGGTTGCAAATTGTCGGCGCCCAGCCACATGTGTCTATAACGGAGTCCTCCAACGGGAAAAGGTATGGAACTAAATAAATGATGGACAAAGACATATATATATATATTTATGTAAATGGGTTCGGGAGGACACCACGACAAACAGTCTCTGCTGTTCCTTAGCCGTAACCTCTCTTAGCTGTAACCTCTCTTAGCCTTAACTTCCTCTTCTCCCAGAAGCACATACACTATAATTCACAGAAAAAATGTGGTCCATCAACAATTCAATTAAGTTTCCAAGGCAACTCAAAGACAACCTCCACCATACTATCCAAATCTACTTTACAGTAATAAGAAACTAGCTCCCAGCCTCTTCCGGAGAACATGGGTGAGACAAATGACAATCAGGTGTAGCTCTTTGTTAACTAGGTAAATGAGGTGGGGTTTGGGCCCAGCACCTCTGTACAGATTGCAAAAATACCCTGCAATCTGGTTCCCAACACTCCCAAATTCCACCCATCATGAATCTCTGCTTGCATGTATACAGTAGAGTTGCTGGAAGCCTCTTAGAACTAAGGAGAAAGCATCTCAACACAATTGTCAGAAGACAAGGTACTGGACATTCTAATTCTCAGACTAAGTACCTATGACATGAGGCACCTCACCCTATGTACTCACATTGGAGCCATGATCTCTTTGGTGCAGCTAGAACTTAGTGCATGAAAATATGATTTCTGGTGGTGATATTAATGACATTCAGCTGCTCAAATCTGTCTTACATCACTAGGCTTTCCCAGTGATGGTAAGAAACTCTCCCACATACCAGATACTGTGCATATTCTCTAGTAAAATGTGACTTATACCCACATGCCTTACTAATTTATAATGTGCATTGAAATAAGAATTGTTAGAAAAATAAGGATTTTAAGTGATCATCTAAACTGACCCTTTAATATTCATATAAAGAATCAGAAACAAAACCATGACTCTCAGAGCTCTACTTATCATACTGCACTAGCTCTTAGAACGTACAGAATTTCATGTTTACAATAGTTTAAATAGAAATATGAAAAGGCATTGTCCTGCTTCTTGGAAGAAGTTGTTAGTTACAATTAACAAGCTCCAAGGCATAAGTAGTTCCCATGTGAATACTGTGGAGTCAAGATGGTACATTATGAGAAAGTCAAAAGTTATCCTTACAAAATTAAATGTTCCATGCTGATTGACTCTGAAACATCAAAAATAATACTGTAATAGAAAAATTTTGTCACAGTAGGTACTTATTTATGAAAATGTCACTGTATATACTACATTGCTTTTGTATAATCATTGCATTTCAGATATTTCAGATTTGTTCACTGAACAAGCTAATTCAACAGACAAGCTGTCATTAAGTTTTACTAGTGGGAGGCATATATAAAGTTTTCAGGCTTTTTATAGTTCAAGCATTTGATCAGTCATCATTTAAAAAACCTTACTGCACATAATAGTCATTTACAATATGTAATTTTCATTATCAATATAATATTTGTCCTATAATATAATTCTAGCAGTCATTCAATAAATATTGAGCAAGCATATTTGTATTGTATTTTTAAATTTCACATTGGGGAGTGAAATAATATATTTCATTAATACATACAAAAATTTAATTCAAAACAGGATAAAGAATATGGTATAAAGCACTATCTTTTAATTTAATTTTTAATCCTTAAAATACACAATAAAATGTATACAATTACTATACAATTTGTTCAAAATGTACATTTTTGTGTTTTAGTTAACACCCTAATTTGTTGTGAAATAATTAGTTTCAACTCATATATTTCATAGAAATAATTAGCAGTTTATATTTCCATTTTTAGAGATTGCTACAAAGTGTTAAAAAAACTTCTAAATATGTAATCAGCAAGTGCACCCATAATATTTTTAAATTAATAGGTTACATTCATATATCTTATACTTAAGAGTTCTTTAAAATGTTATTATAATTATTATACCCTTTAAATATACTTCATCAAAAGAAAATCACATTTCAGGAATTAAACTTGAAATTTTGCAACCTGGCAGCTGTTCTCTTTTTCCCCAGTTTCCAAATCTAAGTTGTCTCTGAGCCAAGCAGTTCTGTGAACATAGCTGGCTAGGTAAGAGTTAGGTCATTGTTATTTGGACTGTGTTGAGAGCACTGGGATGCAGCTTCCTTTCTCATGGGCTGGCTAGACCACAGGAGTGCTGCATGGTTCCCAGGAACAGACCACACAGAGTACTAATGCTGGAATAAGCAGGGTATTCAGCATTGTGTATTTATGGCAGAGAGTGGAGATTGATTTAGTCACTGACAAACAGAGGCTAAATTGATTACTAATATAAAAGCAAAGTTAATGCAAAATCCTTTGAGAAAAACAATAATTATTTTCTCCAGAAAATGGCCTTTCTTTGTACCATGATAACAAAGTTCCAGAATCCTCATTGTCTTTCAAGAATTGCATAATTCTTTTCACTAAGAACATATCAGATAACAGTGGCTGCACCAGTCTGCATTTCCATGAGCAGTACAGAAGGGTTCCCTTTTCTCCACATCCTCGCCAGCACTTATTCTGTGTTGTTTTGCTGATGAGTGCCATTCTGACTGGTGTGAGGTGATATCTCATTGTGGTTTTTATTTGCATTTCTCTAATGATTAGTGATGTTGAGCATTTTTTCATATGCCTTTTGTCCATCTGTATGTCCTCTTTGGAGAAATTTCTATTCATTTCTTTTGCCCATTTTTTGATTGGATTGTTTGTCTTCCTGTTGTTGAGTTTTATAAGTTCTTTATAAATTTTAGTTATTAACTCCTTATCAGATGTGCTGTCGAATATGTTCTCCCATTGTGTGGTTTGTCTGAAAACAGCCCAAGTGTCCGTCAGAAGACGAGTGGATTAAAAAGCTATGGTACATATATACTATGGAATACTACTCAGCCATAAGAAATGATGACATCGGATCATTTATAACAAAATAGATGGTCCTTGATAACATTATACGGAGTGAAATAAGTAAATCAGAAAAAAAGAAAAACTGAGAACAGCATGATTTTGTACATAGGTGGGACATAAAAGTGAGACTATGAGACATGGACAAGAGAGTGGTGGTTACGGGGTGGGGGGAGGGAGGGAAGATTGGGATAGGGAGGAGGAGAGGGACACAGGGAAAACTAGATAGAAGGTGACAGAGGACAATTTGACTCTGGGTGACGGGTATGCAACACAATTGAATGATAAGATAACCTGGAGATGTTTTCATTGTACATATGTACCCTGATTTATTGGTGTCACCCCATTAAAATTAATAATAATAATAATAGAAAAGAACATATCAGATAACAGACCTGAGTCTCAAATCAGGAAACAGAGCCAGGTTTAAAAACTCCAACAACCTGAGACAAAAAAGGAATAAGTTGTCACTCATTCATTGGACGCTACCGCCACTTCTTCTAAGACCTCCTCTGCATTTCAGAGAAGAAGCTTGGAGCTATAATTTTAGAGTTTTCTCATTTGGTTTTGAGTTTTCTCCATAGCTACTCAAGGGAAGCTGTGAAAATGGAATGGAAAGAGAGTTCACTCTTATGGAAAGGGTTGCAACTATGACATTCGCAGCAGCTTCTTTTTTTTTTTTTTTTTTTTTGTATTTTCAAATATATTTGAATAAAAATGAAATAGTTGACAATTTGAAGAATAATGCAACAAAAACTATTAAGGTTAAATGAATCAGAAAAAGAAAAATTTGGATCTTGTCATATAAAGTTGGGAAAGATTTATTTATTTTTCACAGCAGCTTCTATTTTTTTTTTTTTTTTTTTACAAGGACAAAGAGAGAGTGAGAGAGAGGGACAGATAGGAAAAGAGAGAGGTGAGAAGCATCAATCATCAGTTTTTCACTGCTGATACCCTAACTGTTCATTGATTGCTTTCTCACATGTGCCTTGACCGCGGGCCTTCAGCAGACCAAGCAACCCCTTGCTGGAGCCAGCGACCTTGGGTCCAAGCTGGTGAGCTTTTGCTCAAGCCAGATGGGCCCGCGCTCAAGCTGGCGAGCTCTGGGACTCGAACCTGGGTCTTCCGCATCCCAGTCCGACGCTCTATCCACTGTGCCACCACCTGGTCAGGCACAGCAGCTTCTTGATAAGAGCTTGGTCATCATCCACTTCACACTGTGCAGATATACAGAGATTTTGGGAACTTATTCAGCACTCAAGAATGGCTGAAATTTCCTGGTGCATTTGGTAATCAACTATTTACACACTTCAGGCTTAGTTCCTAAATATTTGCTTTCCTGACCTTCCTGCTGCAGATTCTCTAATTTTTACATCATTCCTCCAGCTCTTCTAATATTCAAGTAAACCCTCATTTTTATGTTTATTAATATAACATTTATATACATATATATCATATAAAATCACTATATATATATTTTTGTCACACACATTTATTTGTGTTTTTTGTTTATTTGTTTCTGGTAATATCTGACCAGGAATAGAACCTCTAAGTGAGGCAGTAATATGGTTTCTCCAGCAGATTCATCTGCTCATGCATCTTTACAATATGCATTATGAAACAAAAAAATGATTTTCAAAATATAGCACATGACTTTAAGGAAGAGGAAAGTTATTGCTGAGACCCAACATAATGACCTGACTATCACGCACAAGAAGTTTCACAAAGAAAACAATTAAAATATTGAAATACAAATATTATAAAAGAAAAGAGAGTTGCAGAGATGTACATGTAGACCTAACATTTCAAAAAATGGCAAAGGATTAAAAAATACTCAAGGGTCCCTGGTCTTTGAAGAGGACTCCTGATCAAAAGGTCACATCAAAATCCTGTTGAAATGAAAAAGCAGTATACACCTAGACATATACTGACAAAATTACTGAATTCTAAATATAAAGAAAAAATGTTTGTTTTCTTTTTACTCTCTTCTCTGCAGAACAAACAAGAGAAAAAGAAAGTCATATTTATTGTATATCTCTGCCACTCTGCTCCCTGCCAGTGTAATACCAAGGTTGTGCAGTCTTCTCAACGATTTCTGTTTTCTCAAATATTCTGTATCCATAAAATATTTCGTCTTGCCAGGTGTTCACTGACTTGTCATGGGAAAATACATCATTCATCCTCCACATTACTAACCCTAAACTATACTGAAGAAGAAGCCATAATAATTTAAGCGATGAAGATTCTCTGAATATTCAAATATTGGAATCAATGGTAAATTCTTTCTTGAGACCTACCTTCATTATTTAATTTATTGTTTAAAAATATAGTGAGATACAAACCCTAGGACTGCACATTACTAGAAACCAAATTTTTCTATATTATCCCTTTATTTTCTACTTAAAAAAGTGTTTGGTTTTTTTTTATTTTTAAGTGTGTATTTACTTATTTGCTTTACTCAGTTAATATGACCATGTTCTTTGTATTCCTCTGTTTGTGAGATTTCACTATTCTTTTTTCTTTATTTCTGACCAGAAGTAGACCACCTGAATAAGTCAGTGATATGTGGTTTGTTTGTTTTTTGTTTGTTTTATTTTTCCAGCAGGTTTATCTGCTGCTTAAATGCAGGGGTGGGAAAGTAAAGTTCACACACTCATTATCTTTCTTAAGACAGAGAAAAAAATAGGCATGAAATATATAAAGTCATAATTCCATCACTTTATATGAAGTGTATTTAGACAACATTTTATACTTGAGTTAGCAATATTAAAGAATCTTTCTAAAAAAAAAACAACTGCTAAAAAAGAGATTTATGACAGAAAGTTTACGAGTACAACATGTTCCAATCTTATTCATGTGAAATTTACATTTCTGATAAAAGCATGGTCACAGTTTTCTTTAATTTTGCATAGGTAAGAACACATAGTAGTATTTCACACTCACATCATGGAAATTGTTTTACCAGGTGAAGTGTGTATAGAAATGATTTGAGTTTCTTCAAAGGAAAAGTCTTAAGATGGTCTCTATTGACATTTTCTTTTCTTTCCTCCTCCAAAATTTTATATAGATGCTTTTCGGTCAGCCTAGGCCCATGTAAAGTAGATGTGGGAAAAACGATGAAGCCAAACCTCGATTGACACATACATAAGTGAAACATTCATTTAATCCATAAGAATGATATTTATTTTTAGAGGTTCTTCCTATTTTATTATTAATTTTTTCACTGGTGATACAATATGCATTTATTTCACATTTACAAGCCAAAAATGACTTTACTCGCAAAAATTGTCTATTGAAGTTTTTGAGAAATTCGTGCCACTTATAGTGACTTGGGGCCAAGTGTATGTAGAAATAATCTTTAAATTTAAATACAGTACATCAGATTGTTACTAATATAAAGGACCATTACACTGTTAGAAGGAGTTCATTAGGATTATGTAAACAAATTTTAGACTATTAAAACTTGTTCAAACTTACTAAAATATTCAAATACCATGTTTTCCCATGTATAAGATGCTCCCATAAGACACACCTTAATTTTGTGACCTGAAGTTTGAAAATAAATGGATTACATAAAGTTATTGAACTCAAGTTTTATTAATCCTAAAATTCATACAACTCCTCATCACTGTCAAAACTCCCACCTATTAACTTGTCTTCATCTGTGTCTGAGGACAAATCACTGTCTTCAATAATGAGCACAAAAAAAGCGCAAAAAAGGGGAAAATGCAGGTAAAAGAAATCTACAACCACTATATAAGACACACCCAGTTTTTAGACCCCACATTTTTCCAAAAAAAATGTGTGTTTTATACATGGGGAAATACAGTAATTTATTAAACACTGTTTTTGAATAACTGTCATTAATTTGCTCTACACTTGTCTTAAATAGTTACTGCTGTCAACTGGTCCAAAGGTCTGTTATAAATGTTCTCTGTTAGATGAATTCATGGCAATCTATGTTCTAGATGCACAGCCCTAAATTTTGTAATTTAATTAGATCAGGCTGGTTTTTCTCAGAAACCATGGTTCCTACATAATGACTGTAGCCAACAGTACTCTGCATAGCACTAAAAGCAATGACAGAGCCCACACTTACCCACACTGGTCAGCCACATTATCTATTCTGACTTTTTATTTTTAAGATTATTTTATTTATTAATTTTATTGGTAAGGGGAAGACAAGAAATAGTTGCTTCACTCTAGCTGCTCATTGGTTACTTGGTGTACAGTGGGTGCCTTGACCAGGCAAGACCAGGATTTCTAACCACTGACCTCAGCATTACTGGTCGATGCTCTATCTACTGCACGACCACACATCAGGCTAAAAATTTTCTGGCTTTCAAGTCAGAATGTTTGCTATACCTGCGACGTTGTTAAGAAATCTGTTCCATGTATTCTGGCTGCTGTGATTTCAAACTATTATTTTAAATAAAAAAAATTTATTTGATTTACTTTCTCTTCATGAATCCATAATTGTAATTGATGTTCATGAATATATTTTGCATGCATATCACAGAGTAGTATATTATTTTCATTGTTAAGATTTATTTAAAACCATTTTAAAACAAGAAATATTCAATTGACATATATTAAGTTTTGAGTCATCTTCTATTAATGCACTGTGTTTATTTGAAGTGGCTGTGTCAAAAATGTATTAAATTAAAGACCTACATTTTATTAAAGACATCTTGAAAATGAGCTTTTCTCAAAAAATATATTGGCTGATGCCCTGCATAGAAAAATTAACCAAAAATCAAAGTTACTTAAAAAAAACAACAGATGTATTATTTTTAACTAGTCACCTGTCCACAAAATAAAATAAGTTAATAAGCATATATATGTAAATACATATAGATGTATACAAATATAGATATTTACATATTTATATAAAACAGGCAAACATACTTTTTAACTATAATATGCTAAAAAAGAATTCCGAGTTACAATAGAAATCACTACTTTCTTATCACAGCTAAAATACAGCATTGCAAAACACATATGCAGAATATAACCAATAAAATGAGTTGATAGGCTGCTCTGTACTAGAGTAAGGAAAGCACGGTCTAGTGACTGGCTTCTGGAACTCCATAGACAATGTTGATTGTTGTTTGGATAGTTAAAAAAAGGAACAGTTTATATAGTCTCTGCAACATGGAAAAAAGCTCTCAAATGACCCTAATCCTTTATTTATTTTTAGTCTATGCATCTACTACATTTTTCCCTCCACATTCTGTCAAATTAAGAATCAGCTATTCTCATAAATTCAAGCATGAAATATTCTGCCATCATTGTTGGTTGGTTGTTAGTAAAAGCACATGAGAGAGGAGTGCTATTCAAAACAAATCTGGAGAACAATAGCTACTCCTTTTTATCATTTGTTCCTCAGTCATCAGTCTTGTAAGGAGCACAGTGGGGGCATCTAATCTTCAACATTTTAAGTTTTCTGTCATGTGCAGATAATTCTTCATTTTGCTCTGATGCTTCCCTGTATGCTCTGGCAATTAGCTACAAGCCAGTGGCCTTTATCTTTAACAAGGATGAAATGTCTCCTAGTCCTCTGGAAAAGAACTGTGCTGGGTGTTTGACTACAGGTTTCTGATGGCTACACTTGAATGACTTTGAAGTCACACTGAGTCAGGTCCACTTGAGTAACGTTCAAGTCACACTGAGTCAGGTTGTAGAACTCTAGTCGAGAAGAAGGTAGGTTCATGAGACTGCTAACCCAGTTGAGAGAGATAAAAATCAATACATAGCACTAAATAAACTGGTGAGAGATGACAGTGGTTTATATTTGGAATATTGTTGAGATTTAAAGTTTTATTTTCTGGATATATAACAAAGCTGTTTCCTTACAGCTTCCTGATTTATAACTCATAGCAATTTAGTTGACAATACAGTTCAATGAGAGTGGCAATGCAGGTTATCTGTCAGCCTCCATTGTCCCATACAGGGGATTCTCATTTCTACTGGGCCGGCAAGAGATTTTAGCCTTTCAAGAGGCCTGCTATGACACAACCCTGGATGGAGAGCAGAGGGACCTGTTTACTGTTCTCCAATAGACCTCTGTTGACACCAACCCAGCAGATAGGGAGAAGATGCCTCTTGACCTGATGCAGGTGGAAGTCTAAGCTCACCATTGGTCTCCACTGACACTAGGTTGCAGGCTTGGTACTGCCCAGCAAGGATAAAATTGAAGTAAAAATTGTAAACCTAGGCTCCCCAATGGGCCAGGATGGTTGGGATGGACACAGAGACACACAATTCTTTCTATAGCATTTGCCTGAATAGTTATTTTTCAAATATTTTGTTTTGTCAGACTGCCCTTTTCCAAGGTCCTATGACTAAAGGGAGCAATTTTCTTGTGACTTTTTTGTGTCTCCATCCATTGGTGTTTCTAGGTTCCAGAATCCAGTCTAGAATATAAAAGGCAAAAAACAAACAAAAATACAAAAATTATCTCCCAAGAACACAACTGTTTATTGTTCCTTGTGTCTTGAGGTTTCTACCCAACCTGCCTTTTTTCCTCCACTTTTTGAAGTCCTCTTATGTCTGTTTTATTATCTTCTATCCATAGATTTTAGTTTTATTTAATGGCAGAATAAGGGAAATCATGTCTATTTCATATTTCTGTATGTGGAATTGGGATTTTCGTCAATTTCTTTTTAAACACTTCTGTCTTCAAAGTCCCGCTAATCACATCTGTTGCTTATCATGCCCTCCACATCCTCGCCAGCACTTATTCTGTGTTGTTTTGCTGATGAGTGCCATTCTGACTGGTGTGAGGTGATATCTCATTGTGGTTTTAATTTGCATTTCTCTAATGATTAGTGATGTTGAGCATTTTTTCATATGCCTATTGGCCATCTGTATATCCTCTTTGGAGAAATTTCTATTCATTTCTTTAACAAATGGTGCTGGGAAAATTGGACATCTACCTGCAAAAAATGAAACTAGACCATCAACTTACACTATTCACAAAAACAAATTCAAAATGGATAAAAGACTTAAACATAAGCCGTGAAACTATAAGCATCTTAGAAGAAAACATAAGCAGCAAGCTTTCCGACATCTGTAGCAGCAATATATTTGCTGATTTATCTCCACCGGCAAATGAAATAAAAGGCAAGATAAACAAATGGGACTATATCAAACTAAAAAGTTTTTGCACAGCTAAAGACAATAAGAACAGAATAAAAAGACAAACCACACAATGGGAGAACATATTCGACAGCACGTCTGAAATACTTTTTAAGAAATTATTTAACCCTCAAACAAACTTAAAATATTGTTTTATATATATATATATATATATATATATATATATATATATATATATATATATATATATATATATATATTTGCATTTATACATTTTGCTATTTGGTTTTTATTCATGTTATTTTGTCCTTGTGGTTCCTTAGGAACATTGTTATGCTACTTAGATTTAAGTAAATGACAAAAAGTTCTTATAAATTTCAGCTAACTTAAACATTTTGTATATATTGTAGTTTTTCATTTAAGCCCTCAGAAAAGTAGCAATTCTGTGTTATACAATTAATAATTAAAATATATTAGCAGAACATTCCCAATAAACTATTAGACCTTTGTTTTTATTAAATATTTTTCAACATATCATAAGCTAATTTAATTGTCTGGAACAGAATTAGGTATTATTTATAATTATTTTAATTGTATAAGCTTTTATTAAAATGTGTAAATTTATTATTTATTAACCAAATTCAGATATAGATATGGAAACCGATTTTTATTACTTGCTATAATTCTTGAGTAAGGAGTAAATTGATTTAACCTCAGAAATCCTGGCCTTCTATTTTGGGAGAAGATCAAACAATTATTTACATCATTTTTATATTAGGCAATACAGTCCTCAGAGACTAAATCATTTTGTTTGTTCTTGGCATGTGGACGACTGCACTGACACTAGATTATTAAAATAGCATACAAAGAAAGGTTAATATGATTTTAAAACAGACTTAACTTCCTCAGTTAGTGAAGTAGCTCATGCTACTAGAATAATTATATTCATCTAAAATAGAAAAATATCATATATATTTAAAATAATATGCAAAATTTTTATTTCAGTATGGTATAAGGAGGACTTGATGATTAGTTCTACTGTTAGAAGTGTCCTCTGTGGTTGTATAATGAAAATTAGCACTAATGTAGTGCCAGAGAGGGGGAAAGTGAATAAAAAATAGTCCCTGACCTAGACAAACTTTCAATTCAATATTTCTTGAAACATTTTAACCTATGAGAATTGTACAATATGTAGAGATCCAGTTGAGTCTTCTCATAAATATATTTTATTAAAACCTTTTGGATATTTTTGAATGGTTTTTAAGCTACTACATCTTAATCACTATGTATAGAATAAGCAACTTCATTCTTGAATAAAAGTAACTATAGCTTCTACTTAAACTTCAAATATTCATTGATATATTACTTTTTTCAGAAGATTTCCCCTAGAAACATTAAAGTTGATAAAATATCTATTTCAATATTTTTCTTGAACTTTATAGACCTAATGATTAGTAATTATATATGTGTTATTTTGTATGTATCAGTTTTTATTTTAATTATATATCCCATATTTAAGTATATGACCTTTGAATGCACAAACGGTGCCTAATTTATTTACAAATTAGAGCATGGCATCCAGCATTAGAGTTTCAATAAATAGATTTTATGTCAAAAACAAAATAAAACAAAAACCAGGAAACATTTTTTAACTTGAATTTTAGGTGGATTTAACTGTTTTAATATAGCCACAACATTATAACAAAACCTTTAAGTTTGAGGAAAAATGAGGTGCAATATTGGAGCATACTCTACAGAAAGAAAAAAATCAATGATAATCCATATTTTTATGGGATGTCTAAAGCTTCCACTGGATAATTTATTTTATCTTCATTAAGTTATTTTTTATCTGAGGAACCAGGTTCAAAAGAAAAATATGCAAATATGTTTTCTTATAGTGATCTAAAAATAGCCATGTTTTATGCCAGAGGGTGCTAAATCTATTGCTTCTTCTTATGTTGACCCTTTCCCCTTTTGATTAAAATAGTCCTGTTTCACAGTTTAATCAATGTTTCATTAAAGCAGTTAAACATTTTAAGAGACCAAAAACAGTGAATACTGAGTTGCTGAAAGTTTTATAAGCAAAATTTACAATGTAAGTTACTGTAAATCAAAATATCAACTCTTACAACTTTCAGTTAACTTATAGAAATAAGACTTTCATTCTGTATTGAAGCCAGGTTCTCATGGTTTGTTTACTAAATTGTGTGCAGATTCTTCCCCGACCTTTGTCTACTAAAGCCAACATTATGTACAGTAGATTGAACTGAGTTCCAGAGTTAAAATGCTTGATAAATATTTAATTCTTTCTGGATTATTGACAAGTGGTTGATTTGTAAATCAGATTAACAGGGATTATAGATTTTACTAAACTTTATTAATAATTCAAAAGATGCAAGCTATCACTTGGATCAGGAGAAGCATTTATCTTAAGGCAGTCTAAACTAGTAAATACCATTCTTGAAAATGCAAAAAGAAAGTTTCTCCCAAGTTCAGACATATTTGCTTTCAAGTTTAAGGGATGCATTTCTTTTCCTTTTCTTTTCTTTTTATATTTGTGGCAGAGACAGAGAGTGTCAGAGAGAAGGACAGACAGACAGGAAGAAAGAGAGATGAGAAACATCAATTCTTCGCTGCGGCTCCTTAGTTGTTGATTGATTTCTTTCTCATATGTGCCTTGGTGCCTTGACGGGGGGGGGGGGGGAGACTACAGCAGACCGAGTGACCCCCTGCTTGAGCCAGCGACCTTGGGCTCAAACTGGTGAGCCTTCCTTAAATCAGATGAGCCCACGCTCAAGCTGGCGACCTCGGGGTCTCAAACCTGGGTCCTCCACATCCCTATCCAGTCCAATGCTCTATCCACTGTGGCACTACCTGGTAAGGTGGGATGCATTTTTTCTTGAGCAGTATACACAGATGTAATGCTGGTCTGGAAGAACCTCTTTCGATTTTGGAACATTCATGTTATATACTTAATTAATTACACAGCTTAGTGAATTAGTCCTCATTGTCCATCCAACTATAAATTTCAGGTTCATTTACAAATAAACTATTCAATCATATATGATATGTCCTGCTAAAAACATTTCATAGACAAGAGCACTAATATTTTTTTACTAATAAATAATATTAGCAGTTCAACCAGGCAGTCTGGTGGGAAATGGGATCATTACATTAGCATGTTTGTAAGAGAATTTTCTTGACATACTTATTTCTTCTTAAAGTCTAGTTTTAGACAAAGATCAAATGTTTTACAGAACCACTACTAACTCTTTCCTTCCCACTAAAAAAGCACTGGTAACTATCTGAGGTCATGTCTGAGGGCTATTTTTTTCTGACCTAATTTATTTTTTAATTAAATTTATTAGAGTGACATTGGTTAATAGGCTCATCTAATTTCTTGAATAAGCTGACATATAAAGTGTAACTAGGAATTGCATTCTTCTTTTGGATGCTTCAATTTCTGTTCTTGAAAACTCATAAATACTGTCAACCTTGACTTATATTAAAAGAGATTAAATTTTTCTTCATGAGAACAAAACAACATATTGAATATCAGCAACCATCACAAACATCTGTTCAGCCTAAATAATGCTAAATAATCAGCTTTTATTGAGCTGCTTAATTCAATAGCCATCACATACACACACACACACACACACACACACACACACACACACACACACACACACACATATATATATAACACTATATATATCCATATCTCTCTTAAATGCTTTTATTGTCTATCTTTAGGTAACATTTGAAGAAAATATAAACATTAAGTATTTAATGGAATCAAAATCAAGCTGATGGGAGTACAGGTGGTCCCATAGGACTTCATAGATGAGGAAATACCTCCTTTGCTTCATTTTACTCCTATGAACACCATTCAAAATCTTTCACATGAAAACTAAGATGCCAACTAAAACTATTTCTCCCTGTGCTGTTATAAATAGATAAATGCTGTATCACAAATTATCATTGTCTGTTCCATTCTTTTTTTCAGTTCGCAAGGTCTTCTTCCACGTAATCACTTACTTCTTGATGCATGTACAGGTTCAACAAGAGGAGTTAATACAACACTGTCATGTTGATTTAAAATTAAATTACTTTCACGCCATTTTCTTCTTTTTATTTTAAAGAAAAAATGCAGTCTCTGCTTCTTCTATAATGTTATTTATACTGTACTGGCAACTCATATAAAACGCTGCCCTAGGGTCTTGACTTCAGAGATGATTATTTTCTCTTTGTGATGGTTGGTGTGATAGAATGTGTCAACCTAAACAGCAAGCGGGTTTTTGGAGAATGTTCTTAAGCCTGCCTTTGAAGGATAGCTTGTGTCAGAAGGTTTCAAGGCAAGATAGTTTTAGGACATGACAGCTTTTGGAGATTTCAGTTAGTTTTATCCCAGCATACATACTGGTAAGGATTTTTAACAAAATATTACCGGAAGAAATTGGCCTGGGTAAGAATAATTTCAGCACATAATTCCCATTAATTTGAAAAGTGAAATATAGTCAATTAGAAATAACCTTATTTAACTGCCCAGCCTACATTTTTATTGAGAATGGGATGCTAGTAATAACATTATTGGAATTGAGGTATACCAGTACCTCTCTATTCCCCAAAATAATACAATTCAGTAACCAAAAAAGATCGGGAAATTAGGATCTCACAGATACAAAACAATAGCTTGTTACTTTTTTCTTTTTTATTTTAATTACCATCTCATTCATGTGATATATATTTGAAGTTACTAATTAGACCTGAACTTGAATATTAAAATATGCAATCACACATACAAGCCAAATAATTATAAGAAAAATACTATACTTAACCCATACAAAAACTCTCCATCTATTTCTATTTCAAATGTATAATAAATAAGTCATTGGGGTTTTATTATTTTGACTGGATATTCATTTATAGATGAGCATAGGCTTTATTAGAAATTTATATTGCTCATTTAATTCAATTAGTAATATATTGTCAAATTAAAAGTAAATTCTGAGTATGCCCAAGACATCTTTATGCAGACTATCTTAATCTTTTGTGACCGTTTTAAAATATGTATAAAAATTCTTTTACATTTGTCACAGTGATGGTAAAGTCTTTCCCATGAAAATAGTCTGGATTTAGTGCCTTTTTTACAAATACATTATGATATAACTGAACCTATGTGAATTTTGAAAGTGTTGGTAGCAACTGACTCAGCTTTCATCTTGTGTATTGCAATATTAATTCTTAAAGTCTTTTACCAGCAGGTAAGCACTTTCACTGCCCTAAAGCCACCAGGTTGTAAGAAAGCCTAAAAGAATTCACTAAAGAAATTAGAACAGAGTCCCTAAGACTTATGTGAGAAAAACAGAGAGACAGAAAAGCAGAGACAGAGATGCTGCAAGCTTGCAGCTGCTTTGGTCCCCTTAAGTTACAGAATAGGTCACCATTTTATTGCAGAGTAACTTTAAGCCACAATTCTCAAGTACAATAAACTGAATCTGAATATTTATGACTACCCTAAATTCCTATGTTGAAATACTAATCCACAAAATGATGGTATTTGGAGCTGGAGTCCTGGGAGGTGTACTTATAGTAAAAGAGATTACAGAAAGATGTCTTACCTCTTCTGCCTAGTGAGGTTACAGAGAAAAGATAGCAGTCTAGGAAGTCTCACCAGACACCTAACTTGTCAGTGCCTTGATCTTGTACTTCAAGACTTTATCTGTAAGAAATAAATTTCTGTTGTTTATAAGCCATGTAGTATATGATACTTTTGTTATAGCAGCCCAAAGGGACTAAGACACCTAGTAAGATACTTCCTAAATCTCTGACCCACAAAAACTGTTAGAGATATAAAGTAGTTATTTTTGTTTTAAGCTATTACATTTTGGTTAATTATTCAGCTTTAGAAAATCATAGTTCTTTCCAATGTACTCTGAGAAAAGCATTTGTTATATGAGAAAACAAGGCTAAAATAGGTGTGTTACAATTAATTGTTCATTGAAACTATTAAGTGAGTAATTATTAAGCACCTATAATGTGTCAAGCATTATTAATGGAGATAAAACAGTAACTAGAGAAAATTTCTGTATCAGGAAAAATACCATCTCATAGAGAGTAATTGTCCCAAAACTAAATAAATGAAAAAAAAGATAAACCATTTTCTTTAATTATTTAATTAATTAAAGTGAAAGTAAATGGAATAGATAGACTCTCACATGCACCCCTACCAGGATCCACCTGGCAACTCCCATCTGGGGGCATGCTCTGCCTATCTGGGGCCATGCTCACAACCAATCAGCCATTGTAGGAGGGGAAAAGAGAGAGAAACAAGAGGGAGGAAGAGGGGGAAGAAGCAGGTGGTTGCTTTTTCTGTGTGCCCTGATGGAGAATCGAACCCAGGACTGCCACACTCCAGGTTGATGCTCTACTGCTGAGCCAACCAGTCAGTCAATAAACCATTTTCTTTAAGGTGCCAATAGTAACTCATATCAAGATTACTATTGATTTAAAGAAGAATTCAAGAGCACTTCAAGTATTAACAGTACAATATAACAAATAATATCATAATTTATGTAAAGAGCCCAAAATTATATTTCACGTGTTCTAACTCTTATAACTGTCCTATTATAATTTTCCATGGGACTAGTTTCTCTTTATTCCACATAATATTTAAATTTAAAAAGAAATGTAATTTGGACAAGAGCTGTTTCTTTTTGTTATTATTTATTATTATTATTAAGTGAGAAGCGAGGAGGCAGAGAGAGAGACTCCCACATGCGCCCTGACAGGGATCCATAAGGAAAACCCCTTACCCAGCAATGCCATCTGGGGCATTGTTCTGTTGCTCAGCAACCAAGCTGTATTAGCTCCTGAGGCAAGCCATGGAGCCATCCTCAGTGCCCAAGGCCAACTTGCTCCAACAGGTGTAACTATGTCTGCTGGATGCGAAAAGAGAGAGAAGGAAGAGGAGAAAGTGCAGAGAAGCAGATGGTCGCTTCTGTGTGCCCTGACCCAGCATTGAACCTGGGACTTCCATACTCTGGGCTGATGCTCTACCACTGAGCCAACCAGCCAGGGCCAACAACTATTGCAATTTTATTTTTTTAAAGGTCTTATCAAATACTGTTTTTAAAAAATTAAGTACAATAAATGTTGAAGATTCTGTTTAGTCTTGAATATAACAAAACAAAGACATCTATTTTAGCACATGTGCTGTACTTAGCTGTTGAGGTATCAACAAAACAAGAGGCAGTTATAGAGTGCAAAAGAGATGACAACAGTTCAAATGAAGCACTGAAAATCCTTTTCATACATCTGCTGACCTAGTAACATTAATCTATAAAAAGATCGTGTACTTAACTGGGACCTAAATCAAACACAAGAGAACACATTCAACATGTTAAAGACAATAATAACATCCACAACACTTGAGTTGTTTAAGAACTTTCCACTTCTCATTCAGAAAATTGTAGACAATTGCCACTTTTGCTTTTATATTCTCTCCAACTCATTAAAATTTGTAAAGCTGCAACTGACATTTAAAATAGATTTGAATAACATTAGCTCCAATTTCAGAAGATTAAATGCCAAGGATCAGAGAGTATTATACGTATTTTGATTAGGCATATTTACCAGTTGCTTTTTGAAGATGAAATGTGGGACCTTGAAAACTAGACATTAAAATATGTGTTTACTTTTAGATCTTATAGTGTCTAAATAGCAGATTGTGTTACTAAAGTAAAATTACTTATATTGCTGTCTCAATACAAAAATAAATAAAACTTTCTGGATTATTTCTGTTTTCAAATGAAAAATTAACTCCAACTCCAATGATTGAACATTTACTAAATGAATAAGATTGAATTAAGGCTTTCAGTAGATCATAACTTACAGGGGGATATACCTAGCTTATAAATATCTACAATGGAAAGACTCCAATAGTTAGAGATAATTAGGCAAATGTCAAGGAAATACTAAGGAAGACACTGTGCTGGGATATTTACAGGGTATCAAGTACTTCATAGGTTATGGTGCTGGGTAGAGGGTTACTCTCAACCCAGAAAGTATATAAGATTTAACTGATTTACAGTTGGACTGGAGAAGCTTTGTTTTATATCTGGGGACTGTATATCTGTTTTTTCACTCTTGCCCAAGTAAACAGCTATAGGCATTATGATGTATACATAACTCTTCAGGGTCAAGATGTGGTCGGAAAGCTCTCCCCACCTATCTCTGATCTCTTTTCTCGTCATACTTCATAGATGTTTACTCCAGTAAATGTCTTATTTATCTTATTCTTTATTGAAATCTGATTCTTAGGAGACTTGAAGTTACACACACACACACATACACACACTATTTGGAAACCAGTAAACATGCTGAACAATATATAATAAAAATTTTATTGTATGACTTAGCAAGAACTGTGAATGAATATGAAAGATCTTAAATATTCAAAATGACAAAAAGAAAGTTTTTAAAAATGCAGGTATCTAATTTTTACAAGAGACACAAAACTAATAAATAGAGATTTATTAAAGAATACTAAAATTTAGTATA